>OZ010795.1:51484170-52969170 GCA_963932465.1 Maratus speciosus
ATATGCAGAAATATAGGATCACATACATCGGTTTCTTAAAAACGCCATTTTGCTTGTAAACAAAAATTCCACTCGAAGATGAGAATTTATACTTTCAATAACATATTAGATTAACACATAATTTTTTATGAAGGCAATTTTTAACACCAAAACAAACACATCTAAAAAATGTATGAACAGCCTACTTTATTACGATGTTTCGTATACCATGCATTATATTCTTTTATTTTAAAAAAAAAATGTCAAGCATTTTGGTTTCAGTTTTGGCACATCAGTTGCATATATAAAAAATAATGATTAGATGTTTTCGAAAAAAAATCTGCATAAATATTATTTATAGAAATAAGTTTCTATATATTGTTTCATATTAAATATATCATTATACGCGGGTAGGTCAAACATAATCCGCAATTTTGACATAACTCTTCTTACATTTCTCAATCTGACCTCTGTCCTCGTTTATTTTATTGTTATTTTGTTGTAGTCATGCTATAAATGTTTGATCGTAATACCTCCATTTGTCTTCCTTTTGTTGCAGATAGATCATTGGCTCCATTAGAGATTTGCACCAAAGTGGAGCAGCGAGCACTGATCCGGTTTTTGTGGTCGGAATGTGTAACTTAGTCGCAATCCATCGAAGACTTAGTCTTGCCGCAACGGAGTGTCTACGACTGGATTGAAAAATTCAAAAATGGTCACACAAGTGTTCCGCAAGAGGATGGAGACGGATGACCACAAATTATGACAACATTGTCCGTGCACGTGACTTGGTTCTGTTAGACAAACGAGTGACTATTGATGAAATGACACATCGTCTGCATATTGGTCATGGTTCTGCCTACGAAATCATCTACACCAGGCATGGGTATTCATAAAATCAGTGCATGCGTGGCTCGCTTTTCAGTTGAAAACCTTCTTTTCTGAGGGCATCAGGATGCTTCTGCAACGGTGTACCTAGTGTGTTGAGAAGCAAGAGAACTATATTAAAAAATTATGTTAACGCTAGTTTCCCATTTGTATTCCAATAAAACTTATAACTATATTGCGGATATTTTTTGACTTACCCTCGTAATTTAATACTCTCGTCGAAAAAATTTTGAGACTGGTATTTTTTATTGGTAATGATAATAAATATGGGAAGAATTTATGCTACATATAGATAGATGGAAATTTCAGCAGCTAGCGTTTTGGAAATATACAGATAAGGAACTTGCCATACTTATTTTTTACATTATTTATAAAATAAAATTATTGTCATGTGGTTGAAATTATAAGCCTGACAATTTATTTTTCTTCTGAAAACTAGGTTTGATTTAATTCTGATAAATGTATTTCTGTAAAAAGAACTTTTAATCCTTTAGCGGGCGCTGTCTCCCCCAAAAGAGCATTTAATTTTAAGAGTACTGACGCCAAGAATATTTAATTAAAATCCTTCTTTTATAAGGAACGAGAAAATAAGTATGATTTTAATTTCTAATAAATTATTTTGTAAATTTCGGTGTAGTTCATCACTTCATCATTTTACAAACAGAATTTACTCCGCTCCGCAAAGGGTAAAATACTAAATCAATCCTTTCTTTGCTAAAAAAGAAGTTTCCATAAAATAATAGAAAAAATCGGATAGTGAAATCCTTATATTGTGCATTACATTTTAGCATTAGAAAATTATATCATTATTTAAAACATGAAGATTCTACTGCACCTTTTGTTAAAATTGTATATCTGACGTTGTAAAATGTTTAGTTATAAATATAAGTATTTTAAAGTTTGTATTATGTTTATTTATTTTTTTATGATTTGTATTCCACAAATTGTATAATGATAATTTATAATTACAATTAAATAAAATTTGTGACTGTTTACACACTTTACGGTCTTATAATCTTAGGAAATTCGTAATACTTTTGTATTATAGTAAAAATCAACAAATATTTAATTCAAAGATATGGATTACAATATATGCGACATTTCAGATAAAAGAAATACGTCTGTGATCCAAATCCATTTTTATAAAATAATTTTGTTACTGTGAAATTTGGGCAAACTAAAGTTAAGAAAATATATTTACTTACCTTTAGCATGCTTTTTATTTACCTTTATAAGTTCTCCTTTTACTCTTGATAAATATACTTCTACTAACTTTTATGTATCAGTCACTACAAGCATGCATAATTTTTTATTGGTTCTTATAGACATTTACACATGAACAAGCTCTATAAACTTTATAACAGTCTGGTAAAATACGAAACAAATTTTATTTTACAATACTTGTATTTTTCTACTTTTTTTTTTGAAAGGGGTTCAAATGATTGATTGAAAACCAGTGATGACACGAGTACTGTATAGACTCTGAAAAAGCTTTACCTTATTCGATAACAGTGTGAGATTTATTTCACTATGGATAAAAGGAAAATTTCAATAGATGAAAGTTTCTTTCTCCATCCGTCATTTTAAGAATAGCTATTATCTACTCGGATTACTCTCTTGCGACAGTTTATTCCTTTGCAAATGTCTGGTTTCAAGTATCGAAGAAGAAATGATTTTTTTCATTAGTAATTTATTATTTTTTAGAGTTACCATTAGTCTGTATTATAATTACTAACTATGTAATAAAATTAATTTAATAAGTGAAACTAATAGAGAGCAATAGTAATTTTTAAATGTGATCTTCATTTCCATATATATTAAAAATATTTATATTAATAATATATCTGTAGCAGTTTTGAGCCCATGTAGAAACAATACAATCTGAATTGTATATACAGTGTAATGATACTTGAAAGATTACAATGTGAATTAATATAACGGTAATGGGGAATTTTTAAATACTTTAGAATTACAATCAATAACCAATACAAATAAATACAAAACCATAATTACAAAGCTATAATTATCATTACTATATTTATCATAATTGAGAAGTTATAATAATTATTATGTGTATAGGCAATAATGAGTTTGCAAATGTATTAACACTACATTTGTAATGAAATACGTTACCATTAACATTACCGGCACGTTATAGTAAAAGTAGCTGAACATTTATAAATACAACTATGTAACATGGAAATGATAAATTCCCAAACAGCATTAAAATCATAGGCGTAAGCATTACAATTGAAGAGCTGAGTGGAAGAACATGTTATGCTACATTTTCTTAAAAATTATTTTATCTTTTGGACGAAGGTGTTATCAGGTATTCTATCACATGGTAAAACTAAAATACCAAAGTTCTATTTAGCCTTGAAGATTTAAGACATTATTCATTAATATTTAATATTTTAATATTTAATAATGCAAATAATATTAATATATTTTAATATTTAAAAATTAAATATGAATGATTTTTTTATAGAGATAGTACCACACCTGTTGATATTTTAAACACATGGTATCAAACAAAAAATAAATCACTAAAATTGACTACAAAAACTTTCACATCAAATTTTTTCAAATGTAATTTTTGTTACTTAACATGTTCTCCCAATTATCTCTTCAATTATGATTACATTATGGTAAAAGTAATAAAAAAATCAGGAATGTGAAATAGTGATGGCAATATTTTTAAATAGATATAATTACAACTATAATAATAAACATTATAATAGTCATTACATTACAGTAAAAGTAATAAACAAATCAGGTATGTGAAATAGTGATGGCAATATTTTTAAATAGAGAGAATTACAACTATAATAATAAACATTATAATTGTCATTACATTGCGGTAATAGTAATTGAAAAATAATAAGTATGTTAAATGGTAACGAAATTTTTTAATTCGAAACTTGTTTTTAGAAAATTATCATTATTGTTACATTATAAAAATAGTATGTAAACAGTTTTAATTACCATTACATTTTAATAATGATGTTATACATCAAACTAGTTCCACTTGGAATTTTAATTATGGACAGCAAACATTACTAGTAGAGTATTGTAAGGGAATTTGTGAATTTTCAAATTAGAGTAAAATTCGTCGTTTTAAACAGAATACTCGACAAGTCGTTAATGGTAAGTAATTTTAAACACAAATTTTACTTTTGTAATTTTGAAGATATAATTTCTGTTAAAGTTTGACAGTGGCAAAAATAGATCTTGTGTTATCCAGTGGCATTAAAAGAAAAATCTAAAAAGATGGTTTAAGGGGGTAGGATACCTTTAAGTCATCAAAATTTTCAATTTTTTTAATACATATTTTGATTCCGTAATTATTTCTGAACAATAGGGAAAAAATCGCATTAAAAAATTCCCATTAGTTTACTAATTATGGCAGTTTTATTATGACTACATATTAAGACTACATAGGATAATTAAACTTTGCGTTCCGTTTATTTAAAACAATGAATTTTGACACTGCGCGCAGTGTTAGTAAAAAACTGTGCATGGCAATTAAAAGAAATTTTTACCACATATTCATTTCCATATTATCTAAAACTTAAAACCAGAAAAATATAAAATTTTATTTATTTTCTTTTTTTGTACTTTGAAAATATTTTTCAAACAGTGAAAATTTTTAATTTTTTGTTAATATTTTTATTTAGTCAATATTTTTCTCAAATATTCTGGTTTTAGTATAAAGGTAACACTATTATGTATTTATTTTCACCTACATTTCCTCTTTATGTGCATATTTTCAGATTTTATCATACGCGCAAGATTTTTTTTTCTTATTATCACATATTTTTAAACTTATCATTTCAATATTTATTTATGAATTTAGAAGTATATATGTATTTTTAAATATAAAATTAAATATAAGCTTTATATTTAAATGAAGTTTGATTTTTATTTTTGACTTATTACACAAGTTTTGAAGCTTAGATCATAGTGGTATTTTTTACGTTTTCGACGTGTTCAAAGGTATCCTACCCCCTGATATGTGCATTGATTCTAAGAGCCACACAATTCATTTTCGAATATTTCTGATAATTTTTTTTTAATAAAATTTAAATATATAATTAATGATCAAATGAAAATTACCAATTTGTTCAATTAATTTCCTTACTTTAAATGTTATTTAACTGTTTCCGTATCAGTAAAACAAATCTAAGAGACTGAAAAATGTAAGTTTTATAATTCAAAAATTCAATAAAATAATAATCTACTCTTGACCTGCTTATCAATTCTTCCTATGTAGATTTCAGGGACGTACAAATAAATGAAAGCAAAATAAAATAGTCAAATTAATAAGACAAAATATAAAAAAAGTCCTAATAATCTGCGCAATTTGTCAATTAAATTTTAGAAACTTTTAAACGATATTTCAAACATGCGTTATGAAAATTCTGCAATCAGATATTGAAATTCCATATTTTTATTTCGAAAAAACATACGACTTTGCGTGGATTGTTTATACATATTATTAGGTGTATGTTTATCTATGATCTTTAATTATGTAAATAATGTATTGTGATTATTCTAAAACATAAAATGTCAAAACTATAAGTATTATTTTCATATAAGGGAGACTAGGGAGGGTTGACCCACTTTTTTCAAAATGATTTTTAATTTTTTAAATATTGAACGTAGAATAAAATTTTATATATCATTTTATTAGTTATACATTCAGTTATCAAAATAAAATTGCTACATAAGTGTAATATATAAGAAATTTGAAAAATGATCTATTTTAACCATAAGAAAATAATGGGTCAAGGCTCCCCACATATGGGAGGCTTGACCCACTATATGGGAGGCTTAACCCACTTTGTTTTATATTGAAATAGTTGTGAAAAGAAATCAAATCTGTTAAAAAAAAGCCAATATAACTTTATGCTACATGCTTTAATTATTATAAAAAACATTTTTGAAAATATGATGCTTAAACAAACCTGTTTAGACGCAATCGCAAGTCAGAGGAGAAAATTTTTGTTTTAAACAGAATTTCGTCTCAGCAGGTATAATTGCACAGCAGGGAAAATGAAATTTTAACATTTAAGACAGTTACAGACAGGTTCCGTTTCCATAGGGTTTCATGTAATATTATGCCCGGAACTTATAGCCACTGTTCCGCTTTTTTTGTCTCCTTTTCATAATTTTTGTGTTACTCGACCTGACAACTCTAACTGTCACATAGTTTGGCTTCATCTCACTGTATTCATGCTGGTGAAATTTGTCTACATATCTTCCAAACGTTTTTCGATCAATGCTATGTTCTTTTGCCGCCACATGTGCACTTAACGGATCATTATCTTCTTTATCACTCTCAGTGGCAAAAGTACTTTTAGTACTAAAATGTTGAAATAAATGACTGGCACCGGAATTTACGAACAAATTTATTTGGAAATAAGAAAAAGGGTATATTTCACATACATATTAAATGCAAAAGATTTTAGCAAAATTATGGTGCCACTGTGGCGTTTGGGAATTAAAATTAAGTGGTTTCATAAGCATACAGCTGCCCCTGATAGGTTTAAATCTGCTGCTTTCATACTTTCTAGTCTTTTCTACTGTTTTACACTGTATCTATTTACCTATTGTAGTAGTATTTAAATGGAAAAGTTCCTATCAACTTCCCCATTTCCTTTATTTTTTTTCTTGCAGGGAATTACTATAGCAATTTTTCACATATTTCTTTAATCTAAACATTTTCTTTTCCATCAGCTTATTTTACCGTGGCTTTACAGAATAACTTTACATTCCATTTTATATCTAACTATTAACCTTTCATTATGCATAGTGTATAATAAAAAGATTTCATCTGGTCAATCCTCCCTCACATTGACTGGGTCAAGCCTCCCCACATAGCCCTCTTCTTAAGAATAGCACATTGTTATGTTAAGCCTAACTTACTGTACAACTTTTATGCCTGGATTGAAAGCTCGATATTTCTGCATTACTTAAAACCCACTTACTTAAATCTCTATAATATATTTTATCTGAAAAAAGCTTACAAAATATTTCTAAAAGACACAACTTTTAGGTTGAAAACGCCTTACAATTGATTTTTCCACTCCTATTTTGATTATCTGTATGAAACAAAGACTGTTGTTTGAGCATCCCAATAGCTTTGGTTGACACCTAATGATAAAATTCTGAAATTCTTTTAACTATGAAAACTGATGGGTGGGTCAAGCCTCCCGTATGGTCAACCCTCCCTAGTCTCCCGTATATATATAAGAGGAAATGAGTATGATCTCAAACGGCTTCTCTTTTAATTGGACTTCAGTTTTGATGTCCAGGGGATATGATGTTAGGTACGGCTGTAACCTACAGGTACGATTGTTGTTTTGAATATGAAAAATTATCAGAAGCCTAAATATAACGTAATGAAGAAAATTGTAAACGCAAAAATATAAATTGATTGTTTAGTTCCCAATTTCAGAGACATAAAGTCGCATCGAAAAGTCACAAAACTGAATAAAATCTCGTATTTGCTATATTTTATTTTAATTTAATTTACATAAATGGACAGATATTTTAATATTTACTCTAAACTTTTAAAACAGTCTTTGTTCTTGGAAGAAATTTCTTCTTTTTATAGATCGATGCTTGACTGAAAATTAATTTCAAATAACGTCGGTGATCATTTGTTTTATTTTATGCAGTTATAATTTTTGGTTTAATTACGAACTTTAATTAAAATTTTAATAACTTTTCATTAAATGATAAATTTAATTAAATATTTTAACTTTATCATATCATGATTATGGTATCTGTCAGAGGAAAAAATGTATGTTTCAAATGCATCGTATTAGTAAATTTGTTCGCAGGTATATATATATATATATATATATATATTGCGGAGAAGATATTGGAAATTAATTGCATTTATATCTAATTTAATGCGTGAAAGCATACTCTCTGAGTCATTTATAAATGCATTTCGTTATTGAAATTTCATTGTTTTTTTCTTTTCCTATTTGATAATATTTGATACACATAAATGATTTTAAGTTCAGTTTCAGAAAAAGATAATATATTTGTAATATTACTTAAAAGTAAGAAGAACCTAATTATTATTTAGAATGTAAGTAAAGATATATATAATTGCATTGGTATTGTATAGTTTTTAACATTACATGGTCTTCGCAACTAACATTGAAATTTGTAAAATCGAAATATTTCACTAGGTGTACAATTAAATAAAAACTTTAAAAATATATATTTAGTTTAAAAATGCAATCACGTTCGTTAAAAACACATATTTGTTTTTATTTTGGTTTAGAACAAACATTTTAATAAAAATGTTATTCTATAAGTTAAAATGTTGTCAATAAAAATAATTGTAGTCTAGTGCTTAAATCATAATTTTAAAAATTAAATTAAAATAAATGATCATTTGTACTAAATATTGGAAAAAATACCTTGGTCATAATTTAATGTGAATTAGTAAAATATTGTAATTTTCACGGTAGTGGAATTACCTAAATTGAAGGCTCTGTACATAAAATTAAATGAAAGTAGTTAATAGGGTATTTATTACCCAATATGTAGATTAATAGGGGTGTCTGTATTGTTCGCATTTACATAAATCTGCGTCCAGGTGAAAGATTTTGAACACAGAATCTTCTATATAACATTATCTTGCCGAAATATAAATATACGGTGTTGAAATATTTAAACTGTACATAATCTTTCGTTATTTGAATCATTTTAAAATAAATATATATTTTTAAATTCTATCCATGATAATTTAAGCATATTTATTTCCCAAAACTACGATTTTTGAAAAATGAGTGTGTCTTTTTACTTGCATCACATTGGTTGATAATTTACGCTACATCCTATTATAAATATATGTTTTTTAGGTATGAATTTTCTTACATATATGAGGGGCGCATAACCACAATAGACCAAGTCCATTTTGAAAACAAAATGATATAGTCCATTTAGAATGTCCACAAAATCTGTTTTATCCACTCCTACAGTGGCTCAAGTCTCTTTTCACGTATTTTCCCATACATGTCATCTGTTTAGAGACTTGGTTTACTGTGAGAGTGGAAACAACAGATTTTATGCACCTTCTGAATTGACTAACTCATTTTTTTTTCAAAATGGACGGTCTACTATGGTTGCGAGCCCCTCATATATAAAATAATCTTTATGCAAAAGAGCAAAATTTTTCGTAGAAGACTATAAGAGATTGACGAGTCTGACTCTCAAAGAATATAATTTTAGAAAAGCAATGATAATTAGTGTCACTGAATTTATATTAAACTAAGTAATCTTTCTGCTTCATAAATCTAATAAAATTTCCTTATTTACAAAAGAATTATATTTTTAAATATTTATAATATATGGTAATCACTTTAAGAGTTAGTCTAAAACCAGATGTACGCATTTAGGCTTATTTACAAGTAGAGCACACTTACCATTGAATATTGAACAAAGCAATTATTCATATTGATAAAAATGCCACTAACGTTCAAATAAAGTCTAAAAATAGAATATTTTATAGTAAAATCCTTAACACAAACAAAATTATTAAAAAAATGTAAGGAAATATACTCTTTAAGGGGTCTCAGGACTCTTAAAGCTCTAAAATTTTCGAAATTTTAATTTTTTTAGATGTTAAACTTCTATGTTTTCTGAACATTTAGATATAACTGTTATCTTGAAATTCCCATTAGAACATAAGTTGTGGCATTTAGAATTATACTCGCTCAATAGCTGAAGCGGTGTTTCCGAAATTTTGAAGTCATTTTTCTCCAAATGACGTTTATGGGCATAACGCGCACGATATCTCAAAAACTTCTGAATATTTTTTCATGAAATTTTCAAAACATATGTTTCATGTTAGTCTGTATAAACTGAACCTAAAATTTCCTTTTTATTGTAAAAGGAAAATATTATTTTAGGGGTTTATATTGTTGAAATTTTCTAAATTTTGTGTTAGCTAAATACAATTTTGTATAAAAAATATAAAAATGCTTTAAATACAAATTTATTTAGGTTCAATGTAATTATTATAATTTGAGGTATAAGTAGGCACCAAAATTTTCATTCTAGTTGCAAAATTTATTTTGTAATCGTGCGCATAAGCTGTTATGCCGATTTTCTGCTCGTCAAATGTCTGACACTTTGAAGTCCCCTGTAAATGTTAATTCTGCATCTTGCAATTTTTCAAATATTTGAAATGAAAGAACATGCTTGTATCTTTCATTCCCATTTGTACCGCATGTGTACTCCCATAACACTCACACAGTAAATAAATATGATCTGTATTCGTTATTGACAATTTTGTAATACAAATTCAAAGAAAGCTATATTTTTTGCACCGAATTTAAGTTAATATTTACCAGTTAAAAATTATAAATATTATTATTATAAATATTATTATTTATAAATATTATTATCATCGTACTGAAACATCGTTCATTCGATCATTACAGAAATTTAGTTCGTTAATATAATTCATATGGAAAAAGACATGCCAGAATTACATTTACCTGTTATACAAGGTGCTTAAGGCTGCTTACTTTTGAAAAACACTGTTTAATACAATACTTTTTCAAATTATCTATTAATTTGTAGAAAGGTATCTACATGCGCATAGAAATATTTTAATATCCATTTTTTCTAAAAACATCATTCTGTACCCGATGTATTAGTTATATGTATATTATAAATGCGACCTATGTTTAAAAATAATGTTGAATTATCAGTGAGAACGAAAATATAGTTATAAAATCTCTATACGAATGAAACCTGTTTTCGAAAAGAAAAAAGTTTTTGTAGCCTTGTAGCCTATTTATTAGTTTCATTCGAGTGTTAGTATACGATTGATGTAATATCTAACAACGATTAGGGTAATTTAAAAAGCGAACGATTTAATTGGACATTTTGCTCCAACTATCCCTTCAGAAAGCTCCTCAATTCCATATATACATTAATGAGTTTGGAACATTCATCATGTTTGGTTTATTCATAAAATTGAATAATTTCAGTTTGTTCTTTTATACATTCATCTGTCCCAGTTTGTTCCTATTTATTATCACAATAACATTCTCTCGAAATTGTATATATTTATTCCGATTTTCCCATATATCCTCGTGAGTTAAAATAAAATAACTTTTTAATAATGGAGAAAGAAAAGTAAGTGATGACGGTCATTTAAATATTCTCTTATTATTTATACGTAAATAAAATTCGTTATTAATCGGATTTTAATTAAAAGAGTTTGCGAGACTTACTGCTTTAACCCTTAAATGCCTCACTTTTCAAATATCATTGTAATAATGTTTTTCGGCTTGCATTCTTTAAATAAATCACATGATAAATACTAAAAAAAATCATATTTTGTTTTAAGTATGGTTTACCGCAAAAAAAAAAAAAAAAAAAAAAAAAAAAATAGTTTGTTACTAATCGGCAATACTGATCTTTAATTGAAAAAATAACTTTCCTTGATAAAATTCTATAATATTAAACACCCAAGAATTTTAGGAACAATAATAAGAAATAAATTTTACTTGCTCACTGCAAAGCAAAATAGGGTATTTCGCAAGCTTCCAAACCAAAAAAAAAAAAAAAAAAAAAAAAAAAAAAAGTACCAACAATTGAAAAAAATAAATCTATCTTTATTCTTAAAAAGTACAAGTGTTGTCATCTACATGTTGAAAATCAATTTAATAATATTTTCAGAATGTATTTTATTGCCAACATTAGGCATTATAGCTGCAATATTATTCTAATAGTATTTTAGAAGCCTAAATTCGGTATGGTGCCGAAAAGCAACACCCGACATTTAAGGTTTAAAAAGCACTCTCGAAATCATCACGTTTAATAGCGTTCTAAAATCTTGGCTTACGTAAACAGAACATTTGCAAAGTTCTTGGAGCGCTGGTTTTGCAGGAAAAAAAAAAAAAAAAAAAAAAAAAAACTTTATTCTGAAAATTCTGTCTGGATACCGTTGCTGAACTCCATTGATCTTTAGATGTATATATACCCAGATTTTCCAAATTTTTTTCAAATTCTTTTAAATAGATTTTAAGTAGACATTCCTTTAATAAGGTTATGTGGTGCAAGTGGGCCAATATTTTACAATGTTAATCGGGAGATTCCATTTAGCTTCCAAAAGCTAATGTACATTTCTATTAAAGTCTGATCCTTTGTAAACATGTTCAGTTAGTATATGGAAATTATTCCAGAGAGAAACATTCGCCTTGGATGTTTGTGTTTCTCTCTGGAATAATTTCCATATATTAATATAGATGCTATCGATGATGGATTTAATTGTGTTTCGTGTTAGCCCCGGGTCGGTGGCTCACGATAAATGTTCCATCTTGTGCTGCGTTTGTAGCCTTGCCAACATGTAATAGTGAGAAATTTTCCGAGCTGTGTATCGTTCCAAGTGGTTTAGTCGGTAGAACGTCAGTGCGCTATACTGATGGCCCGGGTTCGAGTCCCGGCTTGGAATCTTTTTCACTATGTTGGCCTTTGCGCCTATTAAGCAATTACTTTGAAATTTGATTTTCATTTGAAAAATGTTCAGTTAGGTTCACTCTATAGTACAGATTTTTTTAAAATTACAATTTAATATCTAAAAATAAAATATATCTACCCTATATATATAAAATCCTAATGAAACGAATTTATGAAATGGAAGTATGAATCGACTGATTTAACAACTGATTATATTTCACGGCGATTTCTCCTAAAGTATGGAATACTTTGCGATGAAATTAACACCAAAAATCAATATTGATCCGCAGATTTCAAAACTGGTATTAGAATTTTTAAATTCGAATTAGTTTTCGAAATATTATTTTTTTTCTAATTTTATATACATTTTTCTAATGATGGCAACTCAAATTTTAATCAAACAGATATTTTTTTTCAGATTTTAGAAAAGGTTACTATTTTAAACTAATTTGGCGAGAAGTTTGGCCTCCCTTAAATGTATGCTACGAAATGTATCATGTTACTTTTATTCTTAATTCAATTTGTATTTCATTATCATTTTATTTAATACACTAGGGAGGCACTGCCCCCCTGCTAGCTACGCTCACCAACTCCCCGCGTAATCGCTTAGCTATTCCATTCGCTATAGCGAAGCAATTCCTATTTTCTAGCCAACCCCAGATTATTGTTTGTGCTTAAAAATAATGTTAATAGTTCAATTAAGCTCTATTCATAAGCTAATATTAGTTTTTGTAGCATTGAAATATCTCAATTTGTTGATTTCCTGCATGCAAGTAAACCCTATTGTATTTCAATGGGAGTCTATGGAAATTTGGCGAAATACTGGAAATAGCGCTAAATTGGCGTCACTTTTGGTGACAGAGAGACGGGTCTCCCCTTGGTAACCTCCCTTATAGCATCATAAAGCTCTGACCAATCAGTTGCATTTCACGATATATACGCAGATTTTCATTGTTCCATTTCCAAAGCATTACTTTTTGCAAGGCATACGTAGATACTACTACCGGCAGACCGATTTGCGTTTAATGTATGAAGTTGCTCGCCAGAGGACTCTGATACGCTGCTCAACACAGAAATTTGACTCTGACCGTAACTTCAACGACGAGAACCAATCAAACCGCTCTGGGCAGGGTTCAGAGAATTCCAATGTGTTAACATTTTTTTTTCCCGTATAGATATGATTCAAAAGAGTTTAATAAAAATATTAACTCTAATCATCAAAAAAAAAAAAAAAAAAAAAAAAAAAAAAAAAAAAAAAAAAATCATTTTAACACTTATCGGAATAATAAATGGTGCGACCGGAGAATACTTCCAAGATTGCTACTTAATACCAAGTTAATACTAAATACCATGGTTGCCACTTTGGCGCATTTATCTCCAGGTTGGAGAAAAGTAGAGTATTCTGAGATTCACCCCAATAAATAAAAACATGCATAGTCTAAAAACATCAATGTCACAAATTTATTTGCTATCTTCACTGCTGAAACAATAAAACTAATGGAATTGCTTTTAAATATATTAAAGTACTCATAAAATTTCTTGTAATAATTAATAAATATAATTTATTAAGTAACAAATACACTTACATGATTTAATAAAAATTGCTTGGATAACATAAAATATTGCAACGGTATTATTATTATTATTATTTAGTTCGGACGCTATCAAACACAAACAGTTTACGGGTAGCAATAAATTTGTCAAAAATAACTGCTTCAAGCCAGTTAAGTGTACTGTAGTTTGATGAAAACCAAATTTTAATTTTAAAACGTGTATATGAAACACAAGCTATTTTTATGTAAATGCGGAACATTCAAAAAAGAATAACAGGATGGACCAAAGGATCAAGTAAACAATAAGTAATTTAGCTAATCTTAAAAGTATGTGAAAACTAAAATACTTCAAGCTGTGTAAAACAGCCTTTTAAATCGAAGGAAATTGAAGAATATAAGTATTTAATTTATTATTCTGAAAATACGATCAATGATTCTGACACTTCGACGATGAGAAACAAGCCGCTATCTGGGCAGGGTATAAATGTAAACAAAAAAGAGCACGTTGTGATGTTTTGGTTCAGGGTTTGAAGCTGAATCCGACTTCACTTTTTCGACGGTTTTCGGCGAAATGCGTGGGGCGTATATATCATAGTAGGCTATGCTTTTTGGTACTTTTCCGTTATACGGACAACATTGTCGCAAAGCGCAATAGTTGGCTCAAAATGAAAATCACGTGAATTGAAACATTTGAAAAATAAAAGAAAACATTGTCGGTAGTAAAGTGAGCATTTTAAAAATATAACATTTGAAAATTACAGAATTTTATGAACTATTTTATTAAATCACAAATATATAATTAAAATAAGTGAACAAATAACTGTTATACAGTAAAGTGATAAAATAAAACAATCATATTAAACTGCTGCCATAAAATTACAAATCTTTTTGGCACAGATGTTATACTCGCCCCATATTGGCGCGATTTTTTTTCGGTTGCCAATTTGGCGAAAACATCAACAGCATAAACAACATAGGTACAGATGTCATATACGCCCCATATTGGTGCGATTTTTTTTCTGACGCCAATGTGATGTACGCAACGGGTATTTAACTGGCGCCAAATTGTCGTTATTTTGCTTGATATGGTAACCCGGATGTTGCTGTTTATGCTGTTCATATTTTCGCCAAAATGGCATCGGAAAAAAATCGCGCCAATGACATATGTGCCACAACACAGTCCGGGTTACCACATCAAGCAAAATAACGATACTTTGGCGCCAGTTAAGTACCCGTTGCGTATATGACACTGGCGTCAGGAAAAAATCGCGCCAATATGGGGCGAATATGACATCTGTGCTATATCTTTTAGCATTGCAGTAAACATTTCATTTTTTGAATGAAGACGTCGCCACATAAACTCTATGAGATACGACTCTAAATGATGACGAACTGTTCCCCGATGTCTTTGTTGCACCATTTTGCGATGCCCCATAATCTCTCAATATTTTGAGTATGACATCCAGTATTAGGGTCGTCCAGCACTTCGCAGTTCATCTGTTTTATATCCTTTCCAGTAATCTGTATAAATAATACTTCCATCAGCTACATTGTTTTCTGTTGCCACCATTAGAGTTTCAGCTGTGTGATCGGAAATAGGAGTAAGGAAACATCCTCGTGTTTCACGGCATAAACCATCTAACACCCATTGAGGAAGACGAACACGCCCTACGTTGCTTTTTCTTCTGGTAAAAAGACTTTTATCTACTTCTATAATTTTATTAGGTCCACCGATTTTTCTATTTGGTCGTGAACATAAAGCATTTGCACAAACTTCTCTAAAATAACTATTCCAGTCCACTGTTGTGTTATGGTTCATATCAAGTTGCAGCTCACAAAGCTCAATCGATGTCAACTCTTGGCACCATAAATATATAAACCTCAAAGCATTAAGAAAAGACAACCGCGATCCTTCAAATCATGTTTTTTGTCGTATTCCTACGCTTTCTTCGCATGATCGTAAGCTACATCTCCATTTCGAATTTCCAGAACTCATCCATAATTTCATTTCATGGTTGTTTGAACACAACCTTTTATTATGCAGAATTCTAAATTCCTGAAACAGTTTTATCGCAACTTTCTCATCATCTGGTAATTGACAAATGGTAAAATCCATCTCAGCGTCAGCAGTAAAAGTAAATTATAATTTTATTTAAAAAAAATGGTATTTTTATTTCGAATAATAGCAAATTAAAAAGCTTTCCAAGGTTAAGGTTAAATAATAATCATTCAGGTAATTCACGTTTCATAAATAACAAATCACAATGTTTCGCATGGTTTACAAGAAAAATCCTTTTCACGATGAGGGCTGAAATAATTGGCGCATTAGCATACATTTTGGCATGCTGTCCGTATAACGGGAAATTACCCTTAATTTTGGCAAAATACTGGAAATAGTGCCAAGTTGGCGTCACTTTTGGCGACAGAGAGACACGGGTCCCCCATTGGTAACCTCCCTTATAGCGTCATAAAGCTCTGACCAATCAGATGCATTTCACGGTATCTACGCAGATTTTTTATTGGTCCAATTCCAAATCAAATCTTTTTTTTATATATATAGAAGGAAACAGAAACATTTAAAATAAATGGCTTTCACTTCTTTATTTTTTTTAAAACGAAATGAAAAGAAAAATATTAGGCACAGATATCATATACGCACCAGGGTACCTAATTGGCGCCAAAATGTCATTATTTTGGATGACATGGTAAACCGGCTATTGTTGTTTATTTAATAATAAATGTTTATTTACTTTATTTTCTTTTTTTTTAATTACATAAATTGTTTTGTTCCATAGTTAATTATGATTTTGGTTATTTTCCTTTAAAAATAAAAAATAATTGAAAATAATTAAAAAAAATATGGTACTACTTAGTTATTCCATCGACCCATTTCGCCAAATTATATAAATCGCCAAACCACTCGCCAAATTATACAAATTGACATACTTTTTATTTTAAATAACGAAAGAACAAAGAAAATAGTATAACTTTAATAAATATACAAATAAACCGTCGAGATAAAAATCACTTGATGACGTAAAGACGTGTAACTTGCTTAAAGTCAAGTGAATGTGACATTTAAGATCAACCATTATTGGCATTTAATCTTATAGTTTCGTGATAGATTTCTGGTCGACGGGATAACTAAGTAGTACCAAAAATACATATGTAACTGGTATTCAAAAACGAGGTTTTCGCCAAATTTTTGTAAAAAAAATCACGCCAAACCCGGTGCGTATAAGGCATCAGGCCAAATATTAAATGATGTAACAAACGATGACATTTAATTTCAACTTCAAAGCAATGTTTTAATTTACCACTCGAAAAAAAAATGCTAACTGGCGATTTGAAAAATAGCTATTGGCGAGATTTGCACACGGCTAGCATAACAGTGTTGGGGCGCCAACCATATACCAATAATTCCTTGCGACCATGGAAACTTTTATGTAGTTTTTTTCGAAAAATAAATTTGATTTTTTAATCAAAAGGGAAAACTTTCGGCACAGATGTAATATACGGCCCCATATTGACGCGATTTTTTTTTTCTGAGGCCAATGTCATATACGCCACGGGTACTTAACATGCGCCAAAGTATCGTTATTTTGCTTGATTTGATAAGCCGGGTGTTGTTGTTAATGCTGTTTATGTTTTCCCTAAATTAGCGTAGGAAAAAAATCGCGCCAATATGGGGCCGTATATGATATCTGGGCCAAACTTTCATATGAAAAGCGAAGAGATCAGAGCGTATTTATTTATGGCAGTTACATGACTAAGACTATTATAATGTAGATGAAATGATGGCGATAGAATAATATTTGGCGACTTACCACCTGTACCTAGCTAACATTAAAGTAGCAAAATGGCACCAGGAATATAAAAAGCGAAGTGGTTCGCCCGGAACTGTTGATGATAATCACATGACTTAGGCTATTGTTTAAGAAATTGTTTTAAAATACCGGGAGGCAAAGACTCTGTACACTTAATTCATTTTATTTTAGCTTATCTTCAAACGTTTAACTGATCCTCTTTAATCAAACTCGAAAACAACCATTGGATGTCTTAACAGCAACTGATTCGGCCTTATTTTTGAAATCAAAGGAAATTGAATAGAAACCCGTTTACAGGGAGATCTGCACAGCTTTTTTCAGTATAATTCAATCTTCTACAATATTTTTAAAACCGATCAGATTAGCGTGTTTTTAGATTCTGCGGTGTCTGAACGGGGGTTGGCGAACGTAGAATGCACGGGACAGAGCTCACTAGTTTATATATAATCTTACTTCCTTTATGGGTCCTGATGTCCCAAACAATGAGGAATTTGGATCAGCTAAGTCTGTGTTCTATACGCGTTTGTGTTTTTTGATATGGGGTATCAGATCATGTTTGAAAAAGTATAAATATAAACCAGGCAGATCATGTAAATTATATATAAATTAAATAGCATTGCAAGGAAACTTTTGCTTTCAAGGTGTCTAAAAAAAGTATAAAATGTGAAAGCATTAGGTTTATTTATCAAAAAAAATAACAATTAACTAAGTATTTATTTACTTTACTATAGCTTATAAGTATAAAAGTTACATGGGTAGTTTAGGAAAAAAATTAAATAAAATAAATGTATGAACAAACGGAAACGTAAGTACCTAAATATCTCATTCTCGTTTCTATTTACCTCAATGAATGTTCGATAAGTTCCTTAGTTTTCTAATAATGTCAATTTGTTTTATGTACGCCTCTCCATCTGAATCGCTGAACATCGAGGTTTGGCAATCTCACGTATGAAATTTTACTTGATACCCGCCAACAAGCTTTTAAAAAAATTATTATGTAATTTTAATAAGGTATTACACAATTTTCTTTATTGAAAGCAACAAAAAAAAGGACAAATTTATTTCCATTATTACTATCGCTGGCATTTACTATTACTAAAATCATGTTGGCGGGTATCAAACCGAATTTCATATGTGAGGTAGCCAAACCTCTATGCTTTGCGATACAAACTCCGAAAAATTATTTAAAATGTCGGTTAACTGGTTCCCACATGATTCAATTACCCATGATACAGTTCCTTTTTACCGTATTCTTGAAACACTGATAGGGTAACTGGAACTCCGGCCTTACAATTGAAACATGAAGTAAATATGTATGTAACCAAATAATATTAATGTATTTGTATACCTAATCTTTAAAAAATGACTGTTTAATAAAAGTATTTACCGTATTTTAATAAAATTCCGAGGATGTTCAACCAAATCGACATTTTTATTAAAAAAAAGAAACATAAATTTCCGGCAAACTATCACAGCAAAGACAAAGTATTATGACTGAGTTGACACACTTGTTTTAAGAAGTAGAGATGGGGGTGCAATGTTGGCAAAAACTAAAATTTAAAAGACATCAATGTTTATATATATATATATATATAAAGTACACTATGTCCCATTTACCCCGTGAGTCCAGTTACCTAAGCTGACCTTATATCTAATAGTGTTTTCAAAATTAAATATACAACAATTATTGCACCTGACATGAGACACCTGATTTTAGACTACAAATAGTGAAATCGTCCCCGCCCACACACACATCATGAGTACATATAATACTATTTATTCTGATTAGACAAGGGATTTCCATATAAAGTACAAAAATTAGCACCTAATATCACGATAAGCATATATATATATATATATATATATATATATATACGATTTTCTTAAAGCAGTAGTACATAAGACACATATTGTAAATAATAGATTTAAGAATGATTTAAAGCATGATTTAACGAATGAACTTTGTAATAATAATCTTATATTTTTTAATGTGATTAGAAAACTCCATAAGGTGTGTTTTGTTATCACAACTTTAAATGCAATATCATTGAATTGAATATGGAATTAGAATGTGCACGAAAAATAACATGAAAGCCAAAAGGCTGGCATCAAAATTTCAGTGTTCATTTAGAGAAATAATACAAAATGTTTTTAAAAGCAAGAAATTTAAATCATTAACTTATTTTTAAACTAACTTAATTTTTATAACTAATGTTTTGTTGCTTAGGCTGGGTACCTTCATGGACCTTTTGTTTATACTTTTTTGTATATACCATTTTTCACTTTTTGCTTCATTTTTGAACTGTAAAAATTACGTAGACTTCTTTTTATACATTTTACTGTATATCATTGATTTAATTTAATTTGTACTTTATTTATTTTTTGACGAAAGTAGTTTTTTATGTTTATTATTTTTTCTTTTTAAATACACTTGGGCACCTTTAACTTTTGGTAATGTAATTGTTATTTTTTACTTTAATTATGGACATAAATCGAAAACTTAAATTGCTCTTACAGGAGATACGGGATCCAATGCCACAGGAACACTGTATACTGAATTTGTTTCAAGTACCAACTAATGTATTTAGACAATTAATATTGATTCTTTATTTGCAAATTTGAATTATTATTTAAGTACAATTCATTATAAAGATTCATATTATGCTATTAGTAGATTTTTTTCATTCCCTGGATATATTTTTTCGCACTATTAACATTAATTCTATTTTTTGTACATTTTAAAAATATAACTTCCCTTAAAATATTTAAATAAAGAAATAACACTCAAAACTTCCAGATATGAGCCATAATATTTCTGCAATTATATCTATGTACTTAACTTTCAAATTTGTTTAAAATTAAATGAATCCTTGAAAACTATTAGATGACATTTAAATAAGTAGATCGAGGTATTTTACTGGATTATAAGAAAACATGTTTTCTTTCCTCAATTTTTTAAAAATAATTTTTAAAATACAATCTTAAGTTAAACTTCATAAAACGAAAAAAAAAATTCTTTGTTAAAGATTATATTTTTACGAGTGATTAAAAATTATTTTTTTCTCTATTAATCTTACGTATTTCTTATAATCTTACGGGTTTCTCTCTAGTAATCTTACAATTTCTATACCTAATTAAGTAATCTAAGAAACGAGAAAGACTTCAAAATTTATTGCCCATTGAAGTACTTTTGAACGATATTTTTTTTTTGTACAAGTCAATATTAAATATAATTTCTTTTTTAACTCATTTTATTATTCATATTTCTGTAAGGGTTGGGTAAAAAGTTAAACTTCACACATTGTTACAAAAAATGACACATTTTCACAAGACTGATCCTACATTATAGATCCGTCTATTTTTCAATATAATCTTACATCCATAGAAAAAAAATGTTATTTGGCAGGTGTATGAATAATGCATAAACCTAAGTTAAACACGGAAAAACTTCGCTTTTTTATTACTTTCTAAAGTTTGTTTTCATGCTTGCATAATGGAAAATTCTTTTAAGAACGCCTCAAAGTTTATCTTTTCGCAACTCTTCAAATACAACTCCACAGTTTATATTAAATTTTAAAGTACCTTACTTTTACAGTTCTGAAAATGTTTCACATATTCTTTTCATTAACTTTTAGATAGCAGAAAAACAATCTATTTTTATATATTTTATGGATGTAGTATCTAAGTTATTTTCCTAAATTATTTAGAATATATTGCAGAGTGAAAAATATGCTATAAAGAAAATATCACAAATAAATATGCATTCTTTTTTATTATAAATATTTTTATTTAAAATGTATTTCAATATGTAAAATAACAATAAATCGCGTTGTTATTTTTTTTTTATTAATATTTTAAATCTTTGCTGGTTTTAATATTTAAATTTTCGCATAGTTTTTCAACACTTTTTTGTTTCATTCATTTTAATTTGAATAAAATAGAAAACAAAATTTCTGGGTTTCGATATACATGCTACATAAATCTCTACAGGGATATAAAGCCTGATCAGCGGGAAAGTTGAAATCGCTAATGCCAAAATGCTATTGGCTAGCAAATTTGAGGGCTTAATTGAAGCGTAAGTTGCGAGACTGTACTAGCCACAAGGAAGTATAGAAGTTAGTTGTAATGTGTTTTGTGAATCGACAAAATAATATTTAGATAAAGTTAATTTTTGTAGCACGCATTATCAGCAACCACAACTGGTACTGTTGCTCTTCAAAGGATAGAAAAAGAGAAAATCCAAGATAGATGTTTTCACTTCAAACAATATCTAGCCACACATTAAAAAAAATAATAATAATAAATAAATATAAAAAAACATAGCTCTACCACTGTTTAGTTTCAATGGCAAACGCACGTTAAATCTACTTAATTGAAAAATAATCAGATTGAACGATCCCCTGAAATCTTCTTTCCAGCGATTTTCGAGATTTATCAATTTGAATTTTCCGCTGGACGATCCCTAACAATTTTCATTCCGTCCCGAATTTCGAATTCAACCTCGATAAAAGTATCGAAAATTTTTCTTTAACTTACGATGTTTTCTTCTTATGTATTACATATCGTTATTATTTCATTTATTATTTTTCAGACCTTTTGAAATTTATTGTAATGGATAGTATGTTAATCTGAATTATTTCTGCAAATAATTTACGTACAATTCTGCATGCTTAAAATGATACTTTCGACAGTAAGTGAATTCTATTATGTTCCATTTTATTTCATTTTTCAGAAAATAAGACACAATGTTAATAAAATTATAATTAAGATTTTGTAAAGTTCACATATTAAGAATTATTTATTACCGGTGTCAAAAATCACCATTAATTTTCACAATTTCAAATCCTTTCCACATCTACTAGTGTTGAGACACATACACCGAAGAGCAAAAACATTATGACCATCCCCACATTGTGCAATAAAGTCGCCTGGATGGTGTAGAGGGCACGTAATCAGCTATGAATGGTATTTGACTATTGCTAGGGAGTATGAGGAATCATTTGTTCGCTTACTTCTGTATGTGATGGGAAAAGCAGCTGATCTAAGCGACATTGATAGAGGGCAGAATTCAATAGCCCGATGGCTCAGAACAAGCATCTTCAAAATTGCCCTACTCATGGATTGTTCATGACATATCTTTGTTAGTACGTATGAAAAGTGGATGAATAGCGGTGAAATCATCATCAGATACCATGACGTTATACTTCCACGTGTTATCAAGGCAATAGGATGTCGGAGACTCTACCGCTTGGTAAAGCAAAATCGACTACAGGCAATGTCTCGCCTGGCAGCCCAATACAATACAGGTCCATGGAGAATAGTTTCTGAGTACACAGTTCAGCTGACACTGTCGGATATGAGGCTACTCAGCAAACGTCTCACTCATGTGCCTCTGTTGACAAAGCATCATATCCAACTACTCCTACACTAGACCCGGGAACATCGTGACTGGACGATGGATCATTGGCAGAGAGTTGCTTTCGGTCGGATGAATCAAGATTCATTATTCAACACGTCAAAGCCAGTGTAAAGGTACGCCTTCTTCCAGGTTATCTGTTGTTTCCTCTTATGCGCAGGTCATACACAACCCGGTGGAGACGTTATAGTACTTTGGGAAACGTTCTCATGGGCGTCCCCAGGACCTCTGATTGTTGCAGAACAGACTATGAAGGCCGCGGACTATCTGAACATCATTGCAGAAAAGTGGTACCCTTACATGTTACCTGTCTTTCCAACTGGAATTGAAGTCTTCGAGCGGGACAATGCTCCATGTTACGGTGTTCGAATTGTGATGGAGTGGATCCAAGAACATAATACCGAATTCCAGTTAATGTCCTGACAGTCTAACTCAACGAATCTTAATACAATAGAGCAGATTTAAGATGTCGTCGAAGTCTAGCTCAGCGCTCAAAAACAACCATGTTGTAATATTTCGTATTTGCGCGACCTCCGCTTGAATATCTGCTACAATCTGTCTTCGGCCATCTACGAAGGACTTGTGTCATACATGCAGAGGAGGGGTGCGGCTATTTTGCGAACCAACGGCGAATCATTAGTTATTCGGTAGGTGGCCATAATGTTTTGGCTCGTCAGTGTAGACTGATTTCATTTTCTTAAAAAATTAGATTTTAAAAAAATCTGGCAGTAAAGAAAAATAAATTTTTATGTTTGTTCAGTGAAAATTCGAGAGCACCCCATTTTATTACCGAAATGTCAGTTAGTCTTAAAGTGGGGATTTGTATGGTGTTTGTCTGTTTGTGAGCATGATAACTGCAGCAAAGACTATTCGATTGTTCTGTAATTAGTCAGATATGTTTGCGAGGGTCTGGAATTAGCTGTATAGTTTTTGGTATAATTTAGTTCATTCGTTAGAAAAAGAATGGCCAACTTCTTTTAAGTCATAATGCTTTTCAATGATAAATCAGAATATATTTAAATACTACCATCCATTGATAAGAATTTGGATAATTGAATTAAATATTCAATTATGGATTTTAAAATAAACAATAGGGAACTTTGTTTATTCTGATTATTTGAAATTTTATCGATATATATGTGACACATTCTAAATCGACCCTATATATATATAATCCTAATGAAACGAATTTATGAAACGACTGATTCAGTTTCATAGCTATTTCTTCTAAAATAATGAACGTTTGGATGTAAAATTAACACCAATCATCGGTATTGATCCACAGTTGTCAATTGAAAAATTTGCTTTTTTTTCGAGATAATATTTCATTTCTAATTTTAATGACATTTTTTAATGATGGCAATTAAACAACTTCATTTTGTGGAAAAGACAGAAGAAAATGGAAAACTCTAGGGAATATTACATATCTTCTTTTACGTCATTTACAAATTTATAATTTAATTTATCTTTTAAATGAATCGATAGTAAAAGACCATATTCTTAATAAATTATATTTTTCAGGAAAAGTTTAAAAAATAAAAACTGTTTTTTTTTCACATTTGGATCGTCAGGAATCAGTTTATTTTAGAAACAAAACATCGTCTGCCATCTTCAGACTGACATAAATTCCTCTGACAATAAAAAAAATTATGTGGAAAAAAATAAAAAAACGAAACAGCATTTTTATATTTATTTTATATCGTCATTTTCAAATTGAAATTTAAAAGTGAAATTATTAAAACCAAAAAGAATATTTTCAAATAAGAAATAAATGATAATTTGTTAAAAGCTCGAAATAGAACAAATTATGTCAAAATATTTACACGCAAATATTAAACAAGTTGGAAATTGCTCGTCAAACGTGGCAAATGAGGTGCCTTCGTACTATAACTAGTTTTATAATTATTTTTTGCACCCGATATTGTACTGAATGTGTATTTGTTTGCATTTCAAAAGTGCACAGTCTGTAACATCATTAAATGCACTTTTTTTCCCATTTCCCTTAATGTAACGGGAAACTTTTGACTGTCCCTGTAATTAAATTACACATCCGATTTTCATAAAATTTGAAATGGCTCGACAAAATTTTGCAGCAATTATATATTTAAAATTTCAGCCCATTCGGAAGGCTGTAACATCATTAAAATGCACTTGCAATAATTTTTCCCATTGGCCGTAATGTAAAGAAAAACTTTTGACTGTCCCTGTAATTAAACTATACATCCTATTTTCATAAAATTTGAAATTGCTCAACAAAATGTCGCAATAATTATATGTTTAAAATTTCAGACCATTTGGTAAGCTTTAACATCATTAAAATGCACTTGCAATAATTTTTCCCATTGGTCGTAATGTAAAGAAAAACTTTTGACTGTCCCTGTAATTAAACTATACATCCGATTTTCATAAAATTTGAAATGGCTCGACAAAATTTTGCAACAATCATATATTTAAAATTTCGGCCCATTCGGTTGGGTAGTTTTTGCTCTGTTACATGCGGACGGACAGACGGACTGAACGACGACTATAGGTGCTACGTATTTATATAATTACGAACGCACCTAAAAAGAATAAAATGTTTGAAATTACAAAATTATTACACGCGAAACTCAATTAAAGATGATAATTACGTCACGTGTAAAATGCCCAAATGTTTTACATCGTCGCATTTAAACTGCCTAATAATTAAAATATTAAGCGCGAAAAACTTTTAATGATAAATATTAGGTCATATTAAAAAAAAAAAAAAAAAAAAAAAAAAAAAAAAAAAAAAAAAAACCCGCAAATAATAATATTCCCAAGCACTTTTGAATTAAATATTTATGTACCTGTGAAATTTCAAAGAGAAAATAGAAACTTTAAAACAAATAAATTATTGCATGATAAGCGCATTTAATAGTGTAAATTGTCATTTATTAAAATGAGACATCTTAAACTATTGTCATTCCGGAGAGTTTTAATGTGACATCATATAGTATAAAAGTCATGCCGACAGCAAATTTGTTTACATATTAGATCAGTAATTGCAGAATAAATACAGGTTAGTTTTGCACAAAATACTTTCGATTTATTTTGTACGAATTACCATTCGATAAATACATATTAGAAATTTCGGATATTCTTAATAATATAAACAATATACACTATATTGCCATTAATGACCGACAACTTTCAATTTTAGACATTTGTTGAATATTTAGAAATATACTTGACAGATTCTTCTGGAATTTCGAGATTGAAAAGAACAGGTGTTAGCTCATATTTAGCAATGTCGATTTGATAAGGGGGGCAATTAGGGTGCCAACAAAAAATCTAAGAAAAAAATAATACTTGGGATCACCCTGTAAAATAAAATGCACGAAATGATCTATCGTTGCCGAATATAAATAAACAGACATTGTGAAATATGTGTATTCTTTTGTGTAAGAATAGCATGTATATTAATAGAGATATAGCGATTTATTTAAAAAAATTAAAAAAAAAATCTTGCATGTTTTTTGCTTATAACATGCAGGGTTTTTAACTAAATTTAACACCGGTTTCAGAAAAATTGACAAAATATGGTAGAAACAATATAGTGCAATTGGAATATAAATACATTAAATATTTTAGGAAATATGAGCAGTTGTATGAAATAATTTTTATCTGCGCATGCGCGAACAATAACAAGGACCATTTTATATAATTTAATAGTCAACTCTATGGAGCAACGTATTAAAAAAATCTAGTCAAATATCGTAAAAATTCAGAAAGATATCGGCGTTAGAATGCGCAAATTTTTAGTAGTTGTCTAAAATTAGCTGAATGATAAGGGATTTTCCACAAATTGTCATTTTTAATTTTTACTTTTTTTTTAAATTTTCATTTTTTACTGATGCTTTAGTTTTTCTTGGATAACTACCAGAATGAGCCTTTACCATTATTAAAAGAAGTATCAAAATCGAAGCATTTTTTTCTAATCTACTCGTTGATACTCACTAAATACTAACTTTTATCTGAAAGTCACTTAATAAAAAATGACAATTTGTGTAAAAACCCTTATTATTCAGCTGCTTTTAGAGAACAACTAAAATTTGCTCACTTTAACGCCGATATCTTTCTGAATTTTTACGATATTTCACTAGATTTTCTTTAATAAGTTGCTCCATAGAATTGACTATTAAATTATGTAAAGTGATCCTCGTTATCGTTCGCGCATGCGCAGATAAAAATTATTTCATACAACTGCTCATATTTCCTAAAATATTTAATATATTTATATTCCAATTGCATTTATATTGTTTTTACTATATCTTGTCAATTTTTTTGAAACCAGCGTTAAATTTGGTTGAAAACTCTGCATGTTATAAGCAAAAAACATGCAAGAATTTTTTAATTTTTAAATAAATCGCTATATCTGTATTAATATACGTGCTATTCTTACACAAAATAATACACATATTGCACAATATCTGTTTAATTATATTCGGTAGCGGTAGATCATTTCGTGCATTTTATTTTACAGGGTGATCCCAAGTATTATTTTTTTTCTTTGATTTTTTGTTGGCCCCCTAATTGCTCCCCTTTATCAAATCGACATTGCTAAATATCAGCTAATACCTGTTCTTTTCAATCCTGAAATTCGAGAAGAATCTGTCAAGTATATTTCTAAATATTCGACAAAATATCTAAAATTGAAAGTTGCCGGTCATTAATGGCAATATAGTGTACATTGTAAAAATATGCATGATGACATATTAAAAGTTCATGAATAAGATATAACTGTTCACGAAAATATCTAAAGCTCGATCAAAACATAAAATATAAGCGTAATATTTTAAAACACGATGTTTTTCAATATCAGGTTGCTGAAAGCTATTCCCAAGCGGACGGAGTTTTTTAACCTCGAACCTAAAGGAACAATGTTGTCCATATCGTCGGTATAAGAATCAGAAAGACGGAGAGCTTTTTAACAACACCATTTTATGAAATCTGATTTTAAAATGTGTAATTGGTCTTACGTATGAATCCCGAAAGCAGCCGGCGGCTTTTACGATAGTGAATGGATGTGGCCATGGTAACCGAAAAATGTCCCATTCAAACGGAAAAGCATTGCAACCCAATTACAGAAAATAGCTGTCATTATAGTAATATCATTCAATCTTCTGTAACCTGGAACTATTTTTTAAACAAAGGGCACAATACTATGTTTTTATATGCTACGAAGCCTAAACGGTGTTTGGCGGGCATAGCTTTCGGGGCTAGTGTCCCATAGTTCTCCATAAATTTTTTGATGAAAATTCGTGCATGTGTCAGAAAAAATTAAGGATTTGTAACCTTTGAATTTCGGATTTTTGCAATCCATTTAATTCGCCTTATCTCGTTATCATTAATTCCTACTAAGCAACTGTATTTCAAAATGTATGAAAGAAAGTAAATTTGTTAAATTAATTTATTCATCATTACATTCCCGTATATGCAAGTTTTTGTATAAAGTTTTACACAAAAAGATTGACTAATTGTATATGATGTCACGTCCGACTAAGATTAGCATTAACAGGAAATTTGCTACATACAGTGCAGTTTAAAGCCAATATGAAACTTTAAAAATCCTACCACCAACTCTCTCTATTGCTCCAAATCGCACTTTCTAAAACTCGACAGCTACTAGTTAACTTGATTTGGGGATACATCGCTATAGGTTTAAGAGTCTACAAATGCGTTGATGCAATTAGGCTATTTGGCACATCACTGCCTATGTGAATAGTTTAAAATATTTTATTAAAGTTCTCCAGTGGAATGTTGATGTATATACCTACAAAAAATATACGAAATACATAAATCATAGCAAATATTATTGAAGTCACAATTGGTTTCTCCTCATTATGGTGGAGAATGAAGTAATTAGGAAAGTGCAGCTTTGCAACACCTAGTGTACATTAAATTGTCATAGAAAATGTTACTGTAGGAAGATATTTAAAATTAAATTACAAGATCTTATTTAAAAAAGATCTGGATTTTGTTGTATAACGACTTTTGTTTTAATCATACCCATAAAATATTTTTGTCTTTGAAGGTATATTAAAAATGCATAGAATTTTTAATTTATTATAAATATTGTAAGCGGATGAACACTTTCATAAATATTTTAATAAAGGAGATTTTTTCTCCAAATTATGCAAAAGAATGGTGATGCTGTATTTTGACAGGTCTGTGTGTATTTTATTAGACAAAGTGCAAAACTTAAGCAACAATCACAAAATGCTAATTTCTGAATACGGGAGTACTCAATAGAAAATTCTGTGAACAGAAAGTGTGAAAAATAGGTACTACCATAAGAACACGGCCAGTCGATGAACAGTCCTTGAAGTCACAAGTGTCGTAGTCACTACAATGAACTGAAATGTGATATATTTTATTCGTTTCATTCTTACTCTGGTTTGGTCACTGCACTGAGATGGTGGCATTATGACTGCTGCTTTTTGAGAAGTCACCAGGTGACAGTACAATGAAGTTACCTTGTCACTCTCGTGGGACCGTCTTTTGGAGACTCCATTGTAAATTCATCATGATAGCTTCTTTGACGAATTCCCAAGTGACAGAAAATGAAATCCTCTGGTGACTTTTCACAAAGGAACGCAATAGTATCTTCACAGTAGTGTCTCGGTCATTTGAAAGTCACCATGTGACTTCATTGTAACATTATTTTGAGATTCATCATAATGTAATGCTCACAATGAATTGAGTTTTCAAATGACAGTCACATGAGAATCACAAGGTGACTTCAATGTAATGTCACCTCGTGTCTCATCACAGAGCAACAGTCCCAGTGACTTTTCAATGGGGTCGCGATATGGCGATCATCTGAGATTAATAATGAAACGAATGAAAGATCGCATATTTGTTTCACCTTAGTGACTTTGACACTTATGACCATGTGTGATTTGATGGAGATTTCACATCACTAGCTGCGATGTAGCGATAGTACCTACTTGAATTGTGTTTTCTTTTATTTGAGTACTCGCGTGCTTGAAAATTAGCAATTTACGATTGTTGCTTAAGTTTTGAACACCAGTGTATGATAATATAAAAGTTAATAAACAAAGATAATTTTTATTGTAATAAATGTATTTAAAAACGCACTTGTAGATATACTAGAATCTTGAAATAGAACACCTATTCGAAAATAAAGCATAAAATAAATCCAACAACTGTGGTTCAGAGGAATAAAGCAATATTAAATTGAAAGCGTTATTAAATTTTATTCAGACACTGCAGATTTCAGGACGTTAGATTTTTTCTGAAATATCATGCTGAACATCTGTAGTTTACCAGTAAATTTTATTTTATTTGCCATTTAGTGGACTATGTATGTACATTGGTACATAAACATAATAGTTTACTAAATAGTTAACTTTATTTAAATAAAATAAAATATTCCATTCAAAAATTAGATCGTCTTACATTGAAACATGATGTTGTACTAGTAAAATTTAAATATGTTCGCCAAATTGGTACTTAAAAAGAAGAATTTACTAAATATTTTACTCATATTTATTTACATAAAATAAAATATTCAAGTCAAAACTTCGATCTTCTTAATTTGGAATTTCATGAACTGAAAAAATATTTTCTCATTGAAATTGAAAATATTATTACATTAAATTTTATTTCATATGCATAAATCGTCGAAATTGTTCTTTGATGAGACGTAACAGAAAACCAAAAATAAACTGTCTTAAATTCAATATTAAAAATCTCAGTTCTTCCATCCAAAACACATTTAAGAGTTTAGGATCGTCCAATAACTGTATTTGGATTTATTTCATTTTGTGGTATTTTCCCAATTTTCTTTTGTACATTACAATATTATTTTTAGGGATTTTATAATATTTTTATGCATAAAATTAGTATTATTCTCTAACCGTAAGGATAAATAAATGCGTTTTTTATTACTATTATTTTAGAAAACATTCAGTTACGATGTCAAAAATTAAATGCTTTTGAGTAGCTTTTTTTTTTATATGAGAAAATTTTCTCAGTATATTATAGTAATTAAAACAACAATATTAATAAATTAACAAATATATTAATTTTATTTATGAATACATTTAATTGTTAAACAACTTTTAATTTTTAATAAAAAGTAATTACTTTTGACTTTATAAAGAGTTTATGAAGATAAAATTTTAATAAAATAAACAAAAACCGTAAAAGCCTAGACCGAAGCTCAGACGACTCACATTCTCGAAAGTTAAACAGTAGCAGCAGAGCCCAAAACCTAACATCTTCAGATCTCTAAAATCTTGACTTCAGTGTGACGTCACCGTGATCAATTTTTAAATAAACGGCACAAAGCGTCTACAAAACAATAAAACTTGCTACACGTCACAAAATGGGCTATAACAACGTCATATTGACATATTTTCTATGTAAAGTAGCTACAATGTCTTCTCTTTCAAATGCAGTTGATTCACGATGCTTTAGAATTTAGTTCTCATTTGTGTCATGATGCTATTATAAATAATCCCTGCCGGCTCGGCCTACAGGTACAGGTATATTTTGAAGTACTAATTTCACCTACAAAACTAAATCAAGATTAGAGACAAACCGACTTTAACCACTTTATGAGGCCGCTTTTGCCGAGTTTTTATTTTATTTATCTGTAAGAGATAGTTTTAGCAGATTCGTGTTAATACGATAATTTTTTCTTCAACTCCATTTTTTTTCTTTTTTTTTTATATAAAAATTGGTCCTATCAAAAGCTTGTCAATATAAATGTTGTAGATAATATTAAGAAGATTTATAATACGTTTAAGTGGATTTGTATCTTGTGAATTGACGCAGTTGTAAATTTTTTCTTCTTAAAACGCATTTTTTTTTCTCTCCTTGAGCTCAATTTTTATCTTAACACGGGGGCTCGGATAGCATCTGTCCGAGAATACATGTTAAACCGCACAGATGCTGTCCGAGGCCCCGTGTAGATGTTGACATCAAAAAATTTGTCGTTCATAAATTTTTTCTTCTTAAAACGCAATTTTTTTCGCTCCTTGAGCTGTTTTTTTATCTTAACACGGGGGCTCGGATAGCATCTGTCCGAGAATACATGTTAAACCGCACAGATGCTGTCCGAGGCCCCGTGTAGATGTTGACATCAAAAAATTTGTCGTTCATAAATTTTTTCTTCTTAAAACGCAATTTTTTTCGCTCCTTGAGCTGATTTTTTATCTTAACACGGGGGCTCGGATAGCATCTGTTCGAGAATACATGTTAAACCGCACAGATGCTGTCCGAGGCCCCGTGTAGATGTTGACATCAAAAAATTTGTCGTTCATAAATTTTTACCCCTTTTCTCGAAGTAAAAATGACTTTAAACTTATTTGATATGTAAAATAATTAAGTTATGTTTTTTTTCGGTTTCCATAAAGCCCCTCGCTATCTCCACTCCCTTGGTCCGATTTTGCCATTAACAAACTTGACCGAGTTTTTCTGCCCCTTGATTTTATATATAAGTTTGGAAGAGATTTGTGCAGAATTGTTTCAGTTATTGGGTCCATAAAAAGTGATATATATATATATATATATATATATAGATAGATAGATAGAGAGAGAGAGAGAGAGAGAGAGAGAAAGGGGAGATATATCGGCAGATAGATAGATATAGTTTTGAAATGGGGGTGATTTTGGGTTCTAGGGTGTCATTATCGGCGTAGATCTGCAAATATTTTTCAGAAATTCCAACATAGGGGAAAATGTAATAGGAAGTATTTCGTATCTAAAAATCAGGAATTGCTGTATTAACCTGTGATATAAAAACACTAAAAAAATACGTATTATGATTTGTGTTACTTCATAGATAAATGATATTCGATATTAAATATTTAAATCTCTAAAATGAGTGGCGAACAAATAGTTCTTTTTTCTAGACTTGACGTTGAAATACGTAAATATATTTGTCGGAGCACAGCTCCGGCTTCCCCTCAAAAATTACACATATTGTTAACACGATAGAGTCCAAAGTATTTGTCGTATCGACACAAAAAATTAAATGGACGTTGGTAGTGCCAAAATCTCGGTGCGTAGTGAAAATCACAAATATTCGTCGACCCTATCGGCATGAAATGTCTGCTCAAAATTTTCCCATAGGGATAACATTTCGGATTTAAGTCTATATATTTGAAAGATAAGGCTTTTTTTTTTTAGACATCTACCTTGAGTTTTTTTCTGAACCAATTTTAATAATTCATTTTTTAAATTAAAGCTGTGTCTTTGTATATTTGCGGCACAGCTATTTTATTTTAAATATCCTATTTTTATAATTAAATTTAAAATTTAAAAATTTTCTATGACTTTTTTTTTCAAAATGGTAGCAAAGAGATAACTTCCATTGTTGTAAAGAAAAGAAAATTAATAATGTATGTTTATCTTTATTGATGCCAATTTCTAATAAAATTCAAAATTAACTTTGAAAAAAAGGGAACAGACAATGACGTCACTCTTTAAAAAAACCTCAGAAAGTTATTACAATTCAATACTTTTTCACTCCACTGAGTTTGAGACGCTATGTGAAATGCTTCAATGAGGCAAAGTAACACCATATTTAAATGAAAACCATCATTTTCTCTGAAAAAACGAAATATTTTACTACGAACGCCTCTAAAATATATAAATTTCTGGAATTGTACTCGCCGATACGGAGATTAGAATCACAAGTCAAGAGTGCGGATGTTCACATGCAAAATCGTAGTTAACAAACTTGATTTCAAGTTTGGAAATATATGTATTAATAACTTATTGCGTACTGCGATACTTTTAAAACGGTGAATGTAAATTATAGAGATGTGTATGTAAATTCTGAGACGATGAAAATGACGTTAAGTTTAGATTTCACGCGAAAAGTAATTCTATGTTTGGCTCATGGTGAAATAATTTTTGCTGATTTTCAATCTGTAATTTCAAACATAAGAGCCTCAATGGGTAATTTCAACATAATTACTTATCTTGGTTAGGTATACTAATGCATTTTAATTTAATACGTTCAACACTCGAAGTTTATGGAATTAGTAATTTGGTAACTTTAAATTAAAAATACTATCTGTTGAGAGTAAGTATTAACTAATGTATGAGTTTCTTTTAAACAATTTCTTTCGTCAAAATACGACGGGTTTCATCTCGTTACTAAACAAAACATTAGCTCCATTGTTATAAATTATGCATTTTAACCTCATCCGAATCGTTATGGCGTCGTCAATATTTGTGCCCTGAGATATAGATTGACTTTCAGAAGTTTTACTTTCTACGTCCGTAACGACCACTTTTTCTTTTTTTTTCGGTGCGAAACTTTTATTCTCAATAACCTACCAAATCAATGCAATTCATTTTGAATTTTAAATTAAGAGAAATGAAAAGAAGTCGAATACGGGGAATACAATTTTGGGTCTTAGCCACATGGTAACGGATTTCGTATTAGCCGCATAGCTACGAGTTATAAATAAAAGAAATCGAGAAAAATATAATAGGGTTTTGTACGGATCAGGGTATTTTCCAGGAGAGTTTCCAGTATTTTTTTTTTTTTTAGAAAAATAAATCTAGGCTAAACTGGTGAAATTTCGCATTCTTATAAGGAGAGATTTTCTGTAAGAAAATAGCGGTGCAGGAGAATTTCCTGGTCACAAAATTCCAAGAGTCGTACGAACCCTGATATAATGTCATGTATACATTACTTATATGTAAGTATTCTTCTATATGTATGTTTATATTCAGAGGTATACACGTTTGTATTGAGAAATTTCCGCAATCGGGTTTCTAGACAATTTCATAATTTAGCGAGCGTTGTTTGATGCGCAAATTTAACCATTTGGTGGTGGTCCCAATTACAGAAGGTTACTTATTTTTTTATTCACTGAAGTGAACGTGCTGCAACTGAAATATAAGAGAACATTTTCCGTAACCTACCAAATCGATGCGATTCACTTTGAATTTTAAATTAAGAGAAATAAAACGAAATCGAATACGGAGAATACGATTTTGGATGTTAGTTGCATGATAACAGATTCAGTATTAACTCCATGGCAACGAATGATAATAAAAGAAGTCGTGAAAAATATCATGTTATGTGTGTATTACTTATATGTATGTATTCTTATGTATGTTTCTATTCAGAGGAAGTATGTTTGTATTAGGAAATTTACATAATCGGTTTGGTAGAAATTTTCATAATTTAGTGAGCGCTGTTTTACGCGCAAATATAACCATTTGGTAGTGGTCCCAATTACAGAAGGTTACTCATTTTTTTTATTACCTGTAAGTGAATTTGTTGCAACTGAAATGCTAGTGAACATTCTGAAGTGAATGAGATAAGCATTTTTGGCCTAGATGTACACTTGAAAATAGAACTATGCAGGTAACAAAATAAAAAAGTCCTAAAAGCGTAAAGAAAAGGTAGCTTACTTATTTCTTGATTTTAAGATTTTAGCTAATTTTACTTTAAAACACTAAGCTAAAATGCGAAGAACCCGAATAGAGAAGAATCATTAGTGCTGAATTTCACTGGAAATTTCGCCAAATTTGACAGCTACAGCCAAATTCGCTACATTTATATCAACATATTTTTGCTCGCCAAATTTGGCAAAATTTCGCGAAATGTCTCCAAGCTTGGCGAAAATTTTGACGTTAATGTATATGACTATATAGTTTTATGCTCATAATCGAAAATTGGATACAACAATGAAAGATAATTCGTGAGAAATCAACCTTACTAAAAGTCATAAATCATTCCGTGATTTTTTTAACCTGTTCCCTAGATGTAGTGTACATTTTAAGAAATGTACATATTTTTATATGTGTAACATTATACACAAAAGTTTCGAAAATGCTGGTTAAAAGAAAGCAATTGAGATGGAAATAGTTATTCAGCGAAATTCTATGTGGAAAAGTCACATAAAAATAGCCTAGCTGCTTACGAGTAATTGCGCGAATAACGATATAACAATAACTCAGATGAACAAAAGTATCAAGTTTGATAGAGGAGTATAGCAGGATACACATGTATGCATGTTGCATACGTGTTACAAACCTTTCCCTTATACCATATTAAATAAGTCTGGGCCATGCCAGACATGCAAGTCTTTGAAGGGGCTTTGAAGTATTCTGCCGTTTGCTCGATGGATCCAGTTGCAATTTTGGATTGTCTCAAAGATCGGAGCTACATTAAACAAATCAAAATCGCTCAACACATCCCCGGTGGTTTTTTTTTCTCTTTACCGTAGACTCTATTGTTCAATGAATACTCTTTACTTTTAACATTTCTGAATTATTTTAAAGAACAACAAATCACGCTGCATAAAAATTTTGATAATTCTGACATCAGATTTACAGATGAGCAGCATAAAATACTTTAGTTATGCACAGAACAGCTTTCGTCATTGCAAACAAAAGTTACAATTTTCCCTAAGTCAACTTTTATTATTGGAAAAGCAAGAGCTGGAAAAATTAGGATAATCAAAGAAACTAATAAAACAATCATAGAATAGTTAGGATCAGAAGCTGTCATTCTTTTGGCTTTAACAAGTACTGCTGCGCTTAATGTCGAAGGAAAGTTAATTCACTCAGTGCTTAAAAAACCACCGTGTTTTAAATTGTTCGCTGATTTAAAAAGTGCATGGTGCAGTGTCAGCATGGATACAGTATTATTTATCTTTATTGACGAATTTTCAATTCTTCGTCTTATGGCTGAACTTGAACAAAGATGTCGCAAAGGTACTTTCTTTAAATCCTTGGAAGTATTAGGTAGTTACATCGCGTAAAATACACCCCTCTATATAAGAGACATTCTATAAAATACATTTTGGCTCTTCGCAGACAAAAAATGCTTAGAGCTTTTGAAAACCGCTTCACATTAACAAACTCATTGGGACAAAATGACGATCAGCAAAGACAGTTTCGAAAGACCCTATATTCGATTTGCGTGGGTCAAGTTTCAGACTACTCTCATCCCTTATGCAACGGTGGAAAGCTACACTGCTTCCGGCTCATCTTGAATGATTTCAAGATGCTATATGTCTTTTTTCCAAAAACAAGCAAGCGAAAGAACATAATAAAGAAGTACTTCTTAAATCAAAGTGGTCAATGGCAAGAATGTTAGCAGACCAAAATAATTAAAAGTAAGATGTAGTGAAAATGATCACGTGTTTGGACTTAAAGCTAGACTTTTTTCAGCAGTTGGATGCAGAGTTATGTTACATATCAATATCTCGGTGGAGTGGGGATTGATAAGCGGTGTACTGAGTACAGTAAAAGATACTCTCTATGACCCACATTTTCAACCTCCAGGTTTGCCACAGGATATAATGGTTCATTTTGCTGGTTATCATGCCACAAATTAGCATTTGAGCATTACCTGAGGCAACTGATGACTTAATTAAACAAAAGAAAATGAGGATTCAATGGGTGTTATATGTGTTAAGTTTATACGACTCCATGCTCCGACATATAGGCTTGACGGATACTAGTTTCTCTAAGCTACAAGTTTCTTGAAAAAAAATAAATGAATTCAAATAGGTATGTAGGCTGGGTAAATTGAAACTGGTTGTCATTTAATATAATAAACAAGAGCTATTGTACTTGAAATATTCTGTTCGTATGCATTTCTGCACGCTTATCATAAATTCTTTATCACACATGAGACGGTACAGGGAATCATCTTTCAAGATTATATATATTTTTGATTTAGTTTTAAATAATTTGTTGTATAAATGCAAATGTACTGATAAAATAAAGTTCTTTAAACAATTTAACCCGGATAATATATATACATATATATTTATATATAAATCTCTATAAATAAAAAGGTAAATGTTCGTTTGTTCAAAATCGCCAATCTCGGAATGTTCTTCACCGATTGCTTTGAAATTCACGGATTGAGTTGCATTCGAATACGGAAGTGTTGTTATATACTTATTATGAACCTCACTCACACCCACACCCAATTTGCCACCCCCACCAGGGGGCGCTTCTTAAATTTTTCTGACACCCATCACGTGATATATCATTAGAAAGCCCTTGGACTACTCTTTCATATTATGCACCTCGCACCCCTCTGTTCCCAAATACACCCGTGGAGGTTCATTTCTACATGAATAAAATTGTAATTTTTCGGATGTACCGATCATTAAGCCTCCGAAAGTTCATCACCGATTGCTTTGAAATTCACGTATTGCGTTACATTCGAATATGCGCGTGTTTATATATACCCATTACGAACCTCGCCCTCCCCTTCTCCAATTTCCTCACGACCACCAGGGGGCGCTTTTTAATTTTTTTTCGACACACATCGTGTGATATATCATTAGAAAGCCCTTTCACTACTCTTTCATATTATGCATCTCCTCTCCCCGCCCCACTTTCGCTCCTAGGAGGGCACATTTCTATACAAATAAAAATGTAAATGTCCGTTCGTATAAAATTTCAAATCCCTGAAAGTTCTTCACCGATTACTTTGAAATTTACCGTTTGCGTTGCATCGAATATGCGAGTGTTTTATATACTATTATGAACCTCGCTCCCCCCTGCCCCAATTCGACACTCCCTTAGTTGCTACTTTTTAAATTCTTTCAGACACACATTATGTGTTATATCATTAGAAAGCCCTTTGACCACTTTTTCATATTATGTACCTCCCGTCTCCCTCCCAGCACTTTGCCCACCAGATGTGCCATTTATATTCAAGTGATTGCAATTACCAATTAGATTGGCTTTTGCAATTTCCATCAGCAAAGCTTTGGACCAAGCTTTGAATTCTGCGTTTAGACCTAGTCACGGATTGCTGCTCACACGGAAAATTATATGTTTCGTTTTCTGGAATCGGCAAATCAGATAATTTCTAAATATCTGTACAGACAATGTAACAACAAAAAAATATTGTATACCCACAAGCATTGTGAAATTAAACATGTTAGAAACGTGCATTTCTCTTTTCTTTATTTTCTATTTAATCAGAATGAGCTACAGCAACGCGTGCACGGGTATATATATATGTGGACGGGTGTCTCTCTCTATATATATGTATATATATATATATATATATATATATAGGAATAAAGGGTTTGTTCATTGTTACTATAGTAAGAAAATGAACAAATTAAACTGTTTCATTATTATAAAATGTTAGAAATAATTTTTTAAAAAATTCAAAGTTTCATTCACGAGTAATTTTAAAAATTCAAAATAATTGTTTATTTCTTAGTTAAAAAGATTCTAACTCTTATATTTCAAAGAAAATACTCAAAGAAAAAACTTTTTATTACTACTTAAGAAAAAAGTTATATTAAGAGTGAAAAGCTCTGCCCATAATATTTATCAAATGGTGAAAACTGATAAAAAGAAAACTTTCAATTATTTTTAGAAAAAAAGAACTGCTTATTTTAAACCTTTTCAGAAAAAAACACAACAGTTTATTTATTATCAATGTCTTAGAAAATAAATAGGTTTCCACGTATCTATTTTCTTTATTTGAGAGTACACTAAAATAGCTTAAAACTTGATTCAATGTATTATTTATGGTGAAAGAAGTTTTTTAATTCCATTCCCTTTATATATATATATATATATATATATATAATATGTAACTGATTTTTAGTCCTTAATGTTAAAAAAAAATCGTTGAATGGAATTTGAATATTTTGTTAACACTCTTACAAAAATATTATGTTTTTCTGTGAAGAAAATTATATTATTCACCATAAGAACGTAACTTGTTTAAGACTATGAAAATTATCAATATATTCAACTGTCTAAAAAGATACATGTTTTGGCTTGTTTATTACAAAAAATTTCATATTTAATTTAATAATGCATTATATAAATGCCTATTCAAAGAGTAATTCAATTCAAGTATTAACGATTGTTTTCTTTATTTTGTTACTTATCTTGTTCTTTTTACACGGCGGCGCTATGATCCGTTAATGATTATGGACTGCAGTCAGTCCAGACCTGATTTCTTTACTATTGGCTCCGATGAGCTGTATCGCAAATGTATATCCCGGTCATGTGGTTAGCTTAAAAAGGAATCATCAGTGTTTCTTTCCCAAGCAGATATTGTGCTCGTTTTATCGAACTGAACTGGGAAAAGGATGAAAAAACCTTGACCTGCCCGGAGTTAAATTCTGTACCTTTTACGTTGTAAACGGTGTGTTCAAGCAATGTGATATAAAGCCAGCTGCAGAATCGTCACATAAGCCCGATCGTTGTTCACAACAATGGCATTTTATGAAGTGTATGAAAGTGCTTTTGAAGTAAATTTTTATATTTAAATGTACATCATATAAATGAAAGTTGATGTTTTCAAAATAAAGTACAATAATTAAATTTTAGTGTAAATCTCAGTCACACACATTTATTCTAAAATAAGTTAATTTCTGACTTACTTTTTTCCCAATATTTCATTACGTGGACATGCCAGGAATAATTTCCATAGTTTCTTACCCACGCCCCCCTTTTTTATCCTATCGCAAGTTTCACATATAGAAACACTCACTTAGAGAAACTATATCACATATCACTGAAGAGTTACGAAATAAAGATTTTTCTGAGGGAGAATTATGAAACGATGTGTTATATCTGTTATATCAATACCAAATCAGAATTAGTAGCGATCTATGTTAATAGATGGCAGCACTACACAGTCTGAATCGTGAAGGCTTTGCATGTAGCCGAGAATATTCTGAGCAGTTGTAAGATGTGTTTTGTTCTGAAAGCTGCGGTTTAGCAGCTGCTGTAAATAATGTATGATAAACTATAAGTAATATTATAGTTATGCCTTCTTCCTTAGTTAAGAGTAATTAGTTATAATAAGAGTGCGGCGTTATAAAAGTGGCGACGAAAATGGGATTTAACCCTTTTTATTTTATTTATTTATTTTATTTTTTTTTTTTTTGAAAGAGAAAAAGAAAAAGTGGCACGGAAAATGGCCGATAAAGAAATAATTTCTCTGGGACGCTTGGAAGAATATAATGCAAATGTTCCTTGGACTATTTACGTCGAGAAAATTGATTTTTATTTCTCAGCGAATAGCATCAAAAATGATGAAATGAAGAAGAGTATTTTACTAAGTTCGGTTGGAACAACAACGTTTGCTATTTTACGAGATATTATTGTTCCAAATACGCTAAAAGAAATCAGTTACGAGGATCTTTTAAAGAAAGCTAAGGATCATTTTTCACCACGCCTTAGTGAAATTGTCGAACGATTTAAGTTCCAGAAACGACTAAGGAAGCAAGAAGAGAATATAGCCGATTTTATAAGAGAGTTACGTCGTTTATCCGAACATTGCAACTTCCGGAATACGCTTAATGACCGCCTCCGTGATCAGTTGGTGTTTGGCATCCAAGATGAAAAGATACAGCAGAAATTACTGGATTCAAGAGACTTAATGTTCCAAACATCGATAGAAATAGCTGAGTCATTTGAGATAGCTGAGGCTGGAGTGAAATCCCTACACATCGGAGATAGCACAACTGTCAATCAAGTGCGTGTTTCGATAGGAGAGAAATCGAAAGTGGAGAAGTATGCTCATGCTCCTAAGCCTAAAGAAGATAAATTCGCGCCTGAGAAACCGTGTTACAGATGTTCTAAAAATCACAATCCCAAGTTTTGCCCTTTTAAATCTGCAGAATGTCACTTCTGCCATCGATTGGGGCATTTAAAAATTTGTTGTCGTAATAGAAAATTTGGAATAAAAAGTGAGAAACCTTTTAAGAACAGAAAAATTAAAACTGTTCAGGAAGAATATTGTTTAAATTTTATAGACGACAACTCCAATAAGGTGTCATGGATTAAATCGGTTAAAATAAATGGTGTAAATATACAATTTGAAATCGATACTGGTGCGTCTCATACTATCGTAAGTAAAAGTGTTGCTAACAAACTGTTCTCAGGTAAGTTGCCTTTAATTAAATCTAATATTAAACTACAAACTTATACTAAAGACTCTTTAACTATTTTGGGGGAATTAAAAGTAAATGCTGTTGTTGATGAATATTCTATACCTGATTTAAGAATATTGGTAATTAAAGAGGAGGGGCCTAGTCTAATCGGAAAAACTTGGTTAAAAGCATCAAAATTATTTTGGCCTAATGTAAATATGATTAAAAGCATTTCGAAACATGATTTAATTAGAAATTTTTCTAATGTTTTTGCTGACGGGATCGGGACAATCAAGGGTCCTGCCGTGTCAATAAAATTAAAAAAAGATGCAAAACCAGTTTTTCTTAAGTCTCGACCTGTTCCTTTTGCTTTAAGAAAAGCTACTGATGTTGAATTGGAACGATTAACTAATGAGGGTATTTTAAAACCTGTTGATCATTCAGAATGGGCTAGTCCTATAGTAATTGTTGCTAAGCGTAATGGTTCTGTTAGAATATGTGGTGATTACAGAGCAACAGTTAATTATAATACTGAAAATGATAATTATCCTCTCCCTAGAATGGAAGAATTATTTTCTAAATTATCAGGTGGTAAATTTTTTACTGTTTTTGTTTTAAAAGATGCTTATTTACAACAACCTGTAGATAAAGAAAGTAGTAAAATTTTGACTATAAATACACATAAAGGTTTATTCAATGTGTTACGATTAGCATTTGGGGTAAAACGTGCTCCGGGTATGTTCCAAAGAAAAATTGAACATATTTAAAAAAAAAAAATTGAATATGTTGGTGTATTTTTAGATGATGTTATTATTAGTGCTAGTAATGAATCAGAACATTCTGAAAGAGTTGAAAATGTTCTGAAATGCTTTTCTGAGCATGGTATAAGATTAAATAAGGAAGAAAATATTAATATTTGTGGTTTCGGAAGTTTCTTATTTAGGTCATAAAATATCTCAGGAAGGAATTAGACCTATTCCAAAAAAAAAGTTAATGCTATTTTGAATGCTCCCATTCCAAATAATGTGTCAAAACTGTGTTCATTTTTAGGCTTAATTTCTTATTATAGAAACTTCCTACCTAATATTTCAGATGTTTTGGAACCTTTACATAGATTATTAGATAATAATGTAAGCTGGACATGGTCAGAAAAGCATGAAAAATCGTTTCAAAAAGTGAAACAATTATTATGTACATCTACTGTTTTAGAATAATTATATGTTGTTAACAAAGATATAGTTTTAAACTGTGATGCTTCTGAATATGGCATAGGATCAGTTTTAAGCCACATTGTTGAGGGTAAAGAGAAACCTATTGCTTATGCTTCGAGAACTTTAAATAAAACTGAAAGAAATTATGTCATGATTGATAAAGAAGCTTTATCTGTAATGTTTGGTGTCACTAAATTTCATCAATATTTAGCTGGAAAACGTTTTAAAATTATAACAGATCATAAACCTTTAATTAGATTATTTGATCCTGTTAAAAAGGTACCTGATACATTATCACCTAGAATGCTGAGATGGTCGTTAATGTTAGCTGGGTATAATTATACATTTGAGTATCGCGAGGGTAAAAATAATAAAAATACTGACGCATTAAGTAGATTACCTTTCCCAGAAACTGTAAATATAGTAAGTAACCCGGCCGAAATAATGTTTGTTTCAAATAATGATAATTGGCCTATTACATCTAAAACTTTTGCAAAGTGGACAACTGAAAATCCTGTAACTAAACAAATTTTAGAATGGGTGTTACATGGGGGGCCGCGAAAGGTTAAACAAGAAGAATATCAACCATATTTTCGTAGAAGGGAGGAAATTTCCTGTTTAGAAAATTGTCTATTGTGGGGACATAGAGTGATCGTACCAGGGGAAAGCCGTGAATATATATTAAAATTACTACATTCCGTTCATCAGGGTATATCGAGCATGAAAGCGAAAGCTAGGGGGGTAGTTTGGTGGCCAAATATGGATAAAGAAATTGAATAAATGGTAAATTCTTGTAATAGATGTCAGATGTTTGCGAGGGATTGTCCCAAAATGGAACACTTGAAATGTAAATCTGAACTGCCCTGGGAAAGGTTCCATATAGATCATTCCGGTCCTTTTGAAGGTAAAATGTTTTTAATAGTAGTCGATTCTTATACTAAATGGTTGGAAGTAGAAGTAGTACCCAGGTCTGATAGTAAAACTACAATTAAGGTATTAAGAAGAATTTTTGCTACATTTGGATTACCTGTTGAATTGGTCAGTGATAATGGTCCCGCGTTCACAAGTGATGAATTTGAGGAATTTCTTAAAAATAATGGAATTAATCATAAGCCTGTTCCACCTTATCATCCATATTGTGGCCGCCCCTCCGGGTGGTTCCGACCCGACCCCTTGAGTGGGGGAGGTGACCGGAAGCTCGGCAGAGTTCGTTGTGTACGAATGCGAGGGGGCCGGATGGGGACGATTCGCCACCTCCTCGAGAGGCTCATCTCCGACAGGCGTTGAGCACGGTGGCCACGGTTAGCGGACGTTGTGCATAGGGCCGGCGCCCGCTTCGGCGGGCTCTGGATGGCGGCCCTCCGGCACTCGGGTTCTCTGGGCAAGTAGGGTAGCGACGCTCCATAGTCTGAACACAGAGCCGGCTGTGGCCGGGTGGTGACTCTGGGCAAAGGATAGCTAAGGCGATAGGACCCCATCCACCATTTGACTAAGAGGGAGCCTGAAGTATGAGTGAGGGCTTTGTAGAGGAAAGTCCTCGGTGCTCGCTACTGACGACGGGGCTCGCGGAAACGCCATGCAGGGACTCCCGGAGCAACCGAAGGGCAGGGGTTACGGACAGCGCCCAGGTTACTTTATGACTTGGGTGGCTCATCCCTCCGAGGACCTCAGCTGGAGCAGTTGGGAGCCGACCCTTAGGGTGGTAGGGTTTGGCGGTGCCCCCGTTGACCAAGGAGCGGTCGCGTGGGGAGGCCAGTATGGCTCTGGTTGCTCCATGTCGTGCCGTGACCCATGGGAGGGGGTCGGCCGGCAGGTCCACCATCGAACGCTATTCCCGCAGGGAAACGGGCCGGAGGCTCGCCGGTAACGCGGCGGCTCATCGTGCCTCAGGTGAACTCTTGGTCCGATCCAGGTCCTCCGTGTCTATGCGGTACCGGAGTTTGCCTCGCCTGGTGATGAGGACCTAGAGGTGTCTCCACCTAACTTTCGAACGCACTAACAAAGGTAGCGGTCGGTCACTGCACGGGGTCAGGGGCCTTCGGGCCTGGGTACCCTCGACGGCCGTGAGGTAAGGTAGTGGCGGGCGGGCTTCCGTCGGCCTCCGCTGGCTTCTCTGCCCTAGGATGGAGTCGAGTCGGTGGGGGCTGGCGGGACTCCGTTCCGTCCGACCCCCTAGCGAGGCGGAGTCTATTCCGTCTAGGTGGAGCTTTCCGTGCCCGCCTGGGGTCGCTAACGGCACCTAGTCTGGGCCAACTGGCTCCCGCGTGATCCGCGAGGGGTTCCGTCGGTTGAGCCGGGTGGTTTGGGCGAAAAGCCAGGAGCTGGGTCGCTTTACGGCCGGAGGGATTTTCCCCGTCCTCCCTGGTTTTCAAGCTAGGGGCTCCTCACTAACTTTCCTATCGGCTGGCCCACAAAAATGTCTCTGCCGGAAAATGGTATCTGATCTTGGGGGCCTGTCCGTAAATTAAATTCGGGTTGGGAAGCCTCGGTTCAGTCCGTGGGCCCAGCGTCTTTATAGGCGTCTGGTTCCTGCGATGGCTTGCGGGGTCTACCGGCTCGAGTAACCAAGTTTAGGGACCACTTGGTTTTTCTAGCTGGGTGGTGAGGACTGTCGTAGCGGCCGTTCGTCTCTTCTTGGGAATAGCCGTCACCGTGTGCGCTGGGCAGCGGTGTCGGTTTGGCCGGAGTTTGCGTGGGGTTCCGCTCTGCTGGGGCTTGTCTGGCGGCGACCTTCGGGACGCGTCGCGGGGCTTGCTTCGCGGGTGGTTCCTTGCGTCGACAAATGGGCCTGAAAAGGGCCCGGGACCGGAAGATGAACCCCTCATCTTATCATCCATCTTCGAACGGACAAGCGGAAAGGTATGTGCAAACTGTCAAAAATTGTCTTAAAAAGCTAGATAAAAGTGACATAACATTGTCAATTTCACGATTTTTGTTAGAAAATCATTCCACTCCTCATTTGGTGACTGGTAAAACTACTGCTGAATTAATGTTTAGAAGGCCAGTTCGAACAGCCCTTCACTTGGTATTACCATCAAAACCTAAAATACAGCAACCCCTTCACAAATATAAGCTTCATGATATAGTTTTTGTTAAAAATTTTGGAAAAGGTGAGAAATGGGTAAAAGGAAAAATTATGAAATTATTGGGTTTTAGTAAATAGATGTGATGGTGTAATGTGTAAACGTCACGTTGATCAGTTGAGACGTAATAAAGAGGTAAGTTATGAAATACCAGAGAGAGTTGTAGAGATGAATCGAAATGATAAACTAATGTCAGACAAAGTTGAAAATATGGGACATTGTGGTAAAAATTACAGTGATTATGATAGGTATGAAAGGGTTAATCAAAATTGTTTTTCTGGAATTAATGGGAAAATAAAAGAACAGCTTAATAATGATGATACTATAGAACCAAGCCAATCTCAGCCTTTGCATGATATTGTGGCAGGTAGAGTTGTGAGTAATAAAAATGATGTTACGACAGTTAAAACTGTAAAGACAATTTGACTGAAACTTATGACGAGGATTGTAAGAAAAGTGCTCCAGTTCGAACAAGTCAAAGAGCAAGATTGCCTGTAGCTCGTTTGAGCTATGAGGGGAGGGGTGTTATATCCGTACCAAATCAGAATTAATAGCGATCTATGTTAATAGATGGCAGCACTACACAGTCGGAATTGTGAAGGCTTTGCATGTACATGAGAATATTCTGCGCAGTTTCAAGATGTGTTTTGTTCTGAAAGCTGCGGTTTAGCAGCTGCTGTAAATAATGTATAATAAACTATAAGTAATATTATAGTTATGCCTTCTTCCTTAGTTAAGAGTAATTAGTTATAATAAGAGTGCGGCGATATAAAATTATCTATCACAAACGCAATAAAAATTTCTTTCTGAAATTAATTTTAGATGTACTTTTTAAAATGTGGTTTTTTATTTGTTTTTCTGAATAACTTCATTTACGTCAGGGAGATTTAAAAAGAAATAAATTAATCTTTCTTAACCAGGTCGACCTTCGATTTTCGTATTTACTATATTTTGCTAAAGGTTTCGTTTATCTTTGAAGGAGGTTGCGGAATTTGAATCCGATTTCTGATTCTCAGATGTATTTTATAATTAGCGAAGAAATGTATTGTTTTTTTTTATGAAACAAATAAAAAGCAGATTTACTATTATATTTTTGTATCTCCAGTAATTTTACTATCACCAAAAATGCAATGCTTGCAATAAACGAAAAACTGTGTTATGCTAATTGTGGAGAACTAAACATATCGATTTATTTTTTGAGACTGGATTAAAAAGAAGTAATTGAAATTTTGTTTGGAAAATATTTTGATTATATTAAAGCAATATTGGCTTATGCACAGTCGAAACAACTACACTTAGCGATAAAGTAACGATTATTTGCGTTTTTGTGGTTACTTAGAAAACAGGTTGAAGAATAACTTAAGATTGTATATAAAAAAAGGCAAATGTATTTATTTCTGCGTGTAATTATATTATTTAGAGAAATTCAAAGAAGTTGAAGAATTCACGAAAAACATTTTTACTAAACGTTTTGCATACCTTACTCTATATATCATTTTCAATTCTGAGTAAAGTATAGAGTTTTCATGGTTTCAAATCTATAATTTTGTCAGTAGCATATTGTCATTTTACTGGAACGTTGTTTAGCGCGCAATTACCTTCATTTTGAAAGTAAAACTGGTACATTTGTAACGATATCTCTACAAGCACTTCTAATGTTTGACGTCATACTTGGCTATGGACCCATTTACGGAAGATTTCGAAACATTTTATGGGATACAAAATAAAGGTTTAATTTCCAAGCTGAAGCATTCATACATTCTGTTATTGTTAACGGTTGCATGATGGCAACTGACCTAAAAGTAAAAAGGTGGTGAAAATGACATATTTTTTATTACAGTACACTGTAAAAAAATCCGAACTGTATTCTTGTAGGAATCGGAAAAATAGTTGCCCTTATCGTATCGGAAACTTTTCCGACCCAGCTCGGAAAAAAAAAATCCGTAAAAAAAAGGAAACATTCATTAAAACGGTACTTTACGGATTTTATTCCAATTTTACTGATTTTATTCCGATTTTACTGATTTTATTCCGAGCTGGGTCGGAAATTTTTCCGATACGATAAGGGCAACTATTTTTCCGATTCCTACAGAAAATCTGGTCCTTTTTTTTTTACAGTGTAGAATGCAAATTAATTGGGACAAAGAGAAGAATTTTCACTTTTCGAATATATTTGATATATGTTCCCTTAGATCAACAGTATAGATATCTCTTAAACAATATGCCATCTTCCGGCTTTTATACTATTGCCATTTACTAGTTTTGAAGTAAAATCCACTAATCTAGAAAATATATTTTTGATATAATCATGACGATACCAAATATGTATTACATTCTCGATCATCTTTAATTTAGTTGTGCCGTCCATTGTGTTGATACACCTTTTCAAAATGCCTCACATATATTCGATTGTTTTTATATTAGCAGAGGTTCTAAACCAATCAAAAGCAATTTATTGCTTATTTTAAAAACTTCCAAAGGCGTGAGAAATGAAATCATTCGAAAATTCTCTCTCTACTGCCAGTGTATAATGTGTATCATACACGTACACTTCTGTGAATAGGAGACAACCCACACCATTCTGTATCTTGTTAAAAAGATACAGATAGCATAACAACTCATTAATTATTTTTTTAAAGTTAATATTAATAATAATAAATTAAAAACAACTAATGTATTCGTTCATGAGAAACTGTGAATATTTACATTTGTAATTCACTCTATGTTGTTGTTCATCAATACGCGATAAACACAAACTTTTGCTACCTGCCTTCCTAAATCCAATAATGATTTTTAATGCTTTTTAATTTTAGAAAACTTTTAACTGACCATCATGTTTTGTATCGAAAGTTTTATATGAGTTTCATATAACGATTAAAGAGTGAACTCATCTACTTTTACAAGAACAATTAATTATCACTGATTTCTTCAAGAAAAGTATTTTCTCTAAGAGGATTTTCGATTATTTATAAGTATAGGTAATCCGAATGATATTTTTATTTATCGGGACCACCCAGATTCAATTTATTCTCTTCGGTAAATAATATTGCGAGCCATTTACCCCCGTATGACATTTACTTTTGAACCCAGTCGATTCAGGCCTGTTTATGATGTCATTATAGACACGGCGAGGCTAACGAAAAAGACAGGCTACCACGGTGAATTCCAAGTATATTTTTTATAGACCGCTGGAGTCACATGATGCTCGAATGCGCCAATGCAGGTGCACGAAAAAAGCATCACGTCACTCTAACGGTCTGTAAAAAAAGGCACGTGGGATGCACCGTATTAGCCTGTCTTTTTCGTTAGCCTCGAGACACGGTTTGAAAGATACACTATATGACCAAAGGTGATCAGATCAGTCACTTGCGGTTTTAGACGTTTTGTTAAATATCTAGAAACATATTATGAATTAACCTGAAACTGCAGGTGTGTACACATAATAGTATAGGTAATACATTTCCGCGAAGATTTTTTCCTGAAACCCCATAGGGGACCGTCAACAAATTGAAAAAGGACGAATATCTTTTGGATAACCCTGTAAAAACTTATGTAGCAAAATTGTTCAATCTCGAGATTAATAATAAGTGTCTTATTGTAACATAATGTGTTAATTTTTATGTGGATAGCATGTATACTCGTTGAGAAATTAAGGTTTTTATAAAAACAGTCCCAAATTTCGCCCAGTTTTATGCTTATTATTTGCAGATTTCTTAATATTAAAAAAAAAAAGTTCTTTTCCAAAATATGTCAAACAACATTGTACACAATACTCTGCTATCAAAATTAAAAATTAATAAAAAATGGGTGAAAATGAGCAGGTATACTAAAAAATGTTTCACTACGCATGCGCGAATGCAATCAAAATGTAATATGCATAATATATTATCTAAATATGTAATGCAACTTTTATGAATGTCTCAAAATCATAGCCTGAAAATTCTGAAAATTATCGTCGATAGATTAAGCTAGAAATCCGTTGTTCCCAAAAGGAAGCAAAAAGATGAGGGGTTGTATCCAAATATAGTACTAAATGCAATATTGTGTACGTTATCTTGTCTCTAATCAACAGAAATTTGATACAACCCCTCATATTTTTGCTTCATTTTGGGAACAACGGATTTCGAGTTTATTCTATCGACGATAATTTTCAGAATTTTCAAGCTATGATTTTGAGAGTTTCGCAAAAGTTGCTCTATATACTTAGCTAATACATATTATATTTTGATTGCATTCGTGCATGCGGCGAGAAACATTTTTTTAGTAAACTTGCTCATTTTTCATCCAATTTTAATTATTTTTTAATTCTGATTGCAGAGTATTATGTACAATCTTATTTGCGTATTTTTTTAAAAAATAACTTTCTTTTATATTAAGAACTCTGCAAGTTATAAACAAAAAAGAAAAACTTGACGAAATTTGGGATTGTTTTTATAAAAACCTTAATTTCTCTACGAGTATACATGCTATTCTCATAAATATGAACACAATATATTACAATAAGCCATTTATTAATAATCTCGAGTTTGAACGCTTTTGCTACAATAGGTTTTACAGGGTTATCCAAAAGTTATTCGTTCATTTTCAATTTGTTGACGGTCCCCTACTGGACTTCTGGAAAAAAAAATTCGCGGCAATATATGACCTGTTTATACACCTACCGTTTCAAGTTAATTCCTCATTTATTTTTCTAGATATTTAACAAAACGTTTAAAATCGCAAGTGACCTTTGGCCATATAGTGTATATATATATTACAATGTTCTTGCAGTTTCTCGTGATTTACATATTATTTTGTTTTTCAAAGTGGCACCGAGATTATTTTAAATTTGCCTCATGAACACATTTTACTTTGACACAAATCCTCCAAATTTTTTTTTATCCGTTTGACGACTTGTTACACTTGTCCGCCCGCATCTGGGTTTTCGAACGGAAAAGATATTTCTCGAAAGTACTATTATAAAAGAATCGTTATTTATTACAAAAACAAGCTTATTTTTTTAAACTTAAGTAGCTCTTAAAGTTTCTCTTGTATGAATTATGAGCTTTCTGCGTCCTATGTAATGAACGGAAATTGAATATTTGCGTTTATACTTGCCAAGAAAAATATTTGTTTGGTTTGTGTTGCTTTCCAATTCCAAAATTAATAACATATTTTTGTCTACCGAAACTTTTGAGACTAACTGAAACATAAAATTGCTATTCAAATTTATTGTTGTCCGAATATTTTCCCACTTATTTACGATACTCTATTTCTTTTTAAATACGAAATTTCGCATACGTTAAAATTTGAGAAAAGAAGCACTGTATTGTGATTATTATATTTACGTTATTATATTTTTTCTCAGTACTATAGGTATTTAAGAATCACATTTCCAATAAATCTATTAACAACATCTTGTTTATTTATATGCACATATAATTTTCTGTTTTTTGCGGTTTAAAATCTAAATTCAAAAAATTGTCTTGAAAACAGATGCACAAATTCGTGAAATGTTAGAAAAACAAAAGTTAGCCTATGACAAAACATATCAATTATATCAGTGCCTCATGTGTCAAAGATTTTTTCGATACCTGTAATTTCTCAGAAAATTGTTATTTCTTGTTAGTTTCATGTAAATTATATTGCTTTTTCAAAGGCTTTTTTTCTTTTCTTTTGGATTAAATAAATTTTCTATGCATCAGAACGTTATTTATAACTAAGACAATATTTTCGTATTGGCTATTTTTTTTCTAGATTTAGTTTCAAGATTTAATTTCTACCTTAAAATCAACATTATTGACAATAGATTTTTATAATATTTAGTATCTCTCTATTCTAAAAAAAAGTAACTACCGCTGTCACCGCCGCCGCCGCCGCCGCCGCCGGTTTTGAATTTTTTGTGACCGGAGGTCTTTCTTCGTTCATATTAAGAAAAATAATGCATACAAAAATATGAAAATCGGTAGTATTATACAGAAATGTTTGATAAACACGCTGATACAGACAGTTTTTAGATCGAAGAATTATTTTAAGAGATATTTAATGCTAAAGTTGGACAAAATCGTTCCACTAAAAAAGTTTTATAGGAGCAAAAACTGTTCATAGGAATTTAATCATTTTTAGATCATTTTATGCGTTAGAATTTGCCGGAGTGCAGATTGCATTAATTTTTTTAGTTTGACTAATTTTTTGAGATTTTATTTCTATTTTAAATTCAGATTTTCAGCATTTCTAGAGATATTTTTAACAGATTTTAGAAAGTGATATTAATTTAAACTGTTGCCAACTGTATAAACAGCAGAAGCAATAATGTTTGCTTCAAAAAAAAATATTTATACATGTAAATAAATTAAAAATTTATTTACACGTGACTATTATAAACAGAAAAAAACATTTGGAATTAGAATTAAATAATTATGTATAAAAAGCAGGAACTTATTAAAAATTATGTCATAAAAACTATAATTACACGTGAATTTTAAGAGAGAAAGGAATTTGTAAAGCAATAAATTTATTAACATGCGTTAGAAGTCTTAAATAGGAGAAATTACGTCATATTTACGTCACATTACAGTTATTACATAAAATGAACACAAAATAATATTGCAAAACGGTTTAAATTTAGAAATTGCGCTAGACATTTATTTGATATTTTAAGAGGATACTTTTCAACTATTTTTGTTAGGAAAGCGCAAATAATATTTAATTTCTAACACAAGTATTTTCACGTGAATATTAAAAAGAGAAAGAATAGTTTGGTCAAAATTACGTCAGATTAAAAACGATTAATTTAAAATGTCTCATTTAAAAGAACTTTCTTTTCACTTTGTTAAAAAATACCTGGAGACAAAGACTCTGTTTACTTAATTCCTTTTATATTAGCTTATTTTGAAATGTTGTTACACGTGTCTACGTCATCAAGTTATTTTTATTTCGACGTTTTATTTGTATTTTTATTAATGTTGTACTAATTTATTTGTTTTTTCGTTATTTAAAATAAAAATTATGTCAATTTGTATAATTTGGCGAGTGGTTTGGCGATTTATATAATTTGGCGAAATTGGTCGACGGGATAATCAAGTAGTACCGCAACGGATTTGGCGTTAAAATTCCCCAATCAAAGAGAAATGAATAGAAATCCGTTTATAGAGAGATCGCCACTGTTTTTTAAATTGTAATTCAATCTTTCGAAATCTTTTTAAAGCCGATCAAATTAGCGTGCATTTAGAGTCTACGGTGTCTGGACGGGGGTTGGCGAGCGTAGCTCGTAGGGGGCCGAGCCCCCTAGCAATTTAAAAAAAGTATCTCTCTATTCTAAAAAAAAGTAACTACCGCTGTCACCGCCGCCGGTTTTGAATTTTTTGTGATCGGGGGTCTTTCTCCGTTAATATTAAGAAAAATAATGCATACAAAAATATGAAAATCGGTAGTATTATACAGAAATGTTTGATAAACATGCTGATGTAGGCAGTTTTCAAATCGAAGAATTATTTTAAGAGATATTTAATGCTAAAGTTGGACAAAATCGTTCCATTAAAAAAGTTTTATAGGAGCAAAAACTATACATCGGAATTTAATAATTTTTAGATCATTTTATACGTTATAATTTCCCGGTGTGCAGAATTCATTAATTTTTTTAATTTGACTCATTTTTCGAGGTTTCATTTCTATTTTAAATTCAAATTTTCAGCATTTCGAGAGATATTTTTTTACTTATTTTGGAAAATTGTACTAATTTAAGCTGTTGCCAACTATATAAACAACGGAAACAATAATGATTGCTTCAAATTAAATATTTATTTACACGTGACTATTATAAACAGAAAAGATACTTTCAAATTAAAATTAAATAATTGCGTATAAAAAGCAGGAGCTTATTGAAAATTACCTCATAAAAAGTATACACGTGAATTTTAAAAGAGGAAGGATATTGTAAAACTAGCCGCCCTTGGCGACCAGTTTGGTCTCCTTTAAATCTATGCTAAGCATTGTATCATGTAACTTTTATTCATAATTTAATTTACATGCTCAATCCTTCGCCAAATCGGAAGATTCTGATACAGAAATCATGAACTCGGTATTTTTATGTTAGCCGAGTGCAGGTGATATTTCTCCAAACATTGTACCCGTCGTATTTTTTCTTATTTCTTTAATTTCATTACCTTCATTCATTTTATTTAAAATACATAACTTTAATTTAAAAGTGAAATGATTAAAGTTTATGACTCTCAATTTTCTTTTATTTCTTAAAAAAAAAAAAAAAAGAAAAGAAGGAAAAGAAAAGAAAAAAAAGTAATAAATAATAGTATAAACTATGACATTTGATTTCAAAATCAAAGCTTTGTTTTAATTTATCTCTTGAAAAATTGTTTATGACAATCGCATGCGATGGACTGTTATAATACTGATGATATGATGGCGATGGAACAATATTTGACGATTTATCACCTGCGCCCGGCTAACATTAAATTACCAAATTGGCTGTTTGGCCTATAAAAAGGGAAGCGGCCAACCCGGAACTATTGATGACAGTCACATGACTTAGGCTATTATTATAGAGATAATAAATTCATTAAGATGCGTTAGAAGTCTTAAATAGGAGAAATTACGTCATATTTACGTCACATTACAGTTATTACATAAAATGAACACAAAATTTTGCAAAAGAGTTTAAATTTAGAAATTGCGCTAGACATTTATTTGATATTTTGCGAGGATCTTTTCAACTATTTTTTTTAGGAAAGCGCAAATAATATTTCATTTGTAACAAAAGTATTTTCATGTGGATATTTAAATGAGAAAGAATAGCTTGGTCAAAATTAAGTCAGTTTAAAAACGATTAATTTAAAATGTCTCATTTAAAAGAACTTTCTTTTCGCTTTGATAAAAAATACCAGGAGACAAAGACTGTTTACTTAATTCCTTTTATATTAGCTTATTTTGAAATGTTGTTACACGTGTCTACGTCATCAAGTTATTTTTATTTCGACGTTTTATTTGGATTTTTATTAATGTTGTACTAATTTATGTGTTCTTTCGTTATTTAAAATAAAAATTATGTCAATTTGTATAATTTGGCGATTTATATAATTTGGCGAAATGGGTCGACGGGATAATCAAGTAGTACCGCAGCGGATTTGGCGTTAAAATTCCCCAATCAAAGAGAAATGAATAGAAATCCGTTTATAGGGAGATCGCCACTGTTTTTTAAATTGTAATTCAATCTTTCGAAATCTCTTTAAAGCCGATCAAATAAGCGTGCATTTAGAGTCTGTGGTGCCTGAACGGGGGTTGGCGAGCGTAGCTCGTAGGGGGCCGAGTCCCCTAGTATACAAAAAAATCTGCACTTTTCTAAGTTTTTATCTCTCTATTCTAAAAAAAAGTAACTACCGCTGTCACCGCCGCCGCCGCCGCCGGTTTTGAATTTTTTGTGACCGGAGGTCTTTCTTCGTTAATATTAAGAAAAATAATGCATACAAAAATATGAAAATCGGTAGTATTATAGAAAAATGTTTGATAAACACGCTGATGCAGACAGTTTTCAAATCGAAGAATTATTTTAAGAGATATTTAATGCCAAAGTTGGACAAAATCGTTCCATTAAAAAAGTTTTATAGGAGCAAAAACTGTACATAGGAATTTAATCATTTTTAGATCATTTTATGCGTCAGAATTTCCCGATGTGCAGATTGCAGTTAGTTTTTTAATTTGAATAATATTTCGAGGTTTTATTTCTATTTTAAATTCAAATTTTCAGCATTTCGAGAGATATTTTTTACAAACTAGGGGGCTCTGCTCCCTACGAGCTACGCTCGTCAACCCCCGTTCAGACACCGCAGACTCTAAAAGTACGCTAATTTGATCGGCTTTAAAAAGATTTCGGAAGATTGAATTATAATTTAAAAAACAATGGCGATCTCCCTATAAACGGATTTCTATTCATTTCTCTTTGACTGGGGAATTTTAAGGCCAAATCCGCTGCGGTACTACTTGATTAACCCGTCGACCAATTTCGCCAAATTAAATAAATCGCCAAAGCACTCGCCAAATTAGACAAATTGACATCATTTTTATTTTAAATAACGAAGGAACAAATAAATTAGTGCAACATTAATAAAAATACAAATAAAACGTCGAAATAAAAATAACTTGATGACGTAGACACGTGTAACTTGCTTAAAGTCAAGTTAATGTGACATTTACGATCAACCATTATTGTCATTTAATCTTATAGTTTGGCGAATGATAGATTTTTGGTCGACGGGATAACTAAGTAGTACCAAAAATACATATGTCAGTCGCTGTTTTCGTCTTTGATTAAGTAAAATAAGATAAACATTTCAAAATAAGCTAATATAAAAGGAACTAAGTAAACAGAATCTTTGTCTCCCGGTATTTTTTAACAAAGCGAAAAGAAAGTTCTTTTAAATAAGACATTTTAAATTAATCGTTTTTAATCTGACGTAATTTTGACCAAACTATTCTTTCTCTTTTTAATATTCACGTGAAAATACTTGTGTTAGAAATGAAATATTATTTGCGCTTTCCTAACAAAAATAGTTGAAAAGTATCCTCTCAAAATATCAAATAAATGTCTAGCGCAATTTCTAAATTTAAACCGTTTTGCAATATTATTTGGTGTTCATTTTATGTAATAACTGAAATGTAACGTAAGTATGACGTAATTTCTCCTATTTAAGACTTCTAACGCATGTTAATAAATTTATTATTTTACAAATTCCTTTCTCTCTTAAAATTCACGTGTAATTATAGTTTTTATGACGTAATTTTTAATAAGTTCCTGCTTTTTGTACATAATTATTTAATTCTAATTCCAAATGTTTTTTTCTGTTTATAATAGTCACGTGTAAATAAATTTTTAATTTATTACACGTATAAATATATATATATATATATATATATATATATATATATATATATATATATATATATATATATATATATATATATTTTTTTTTTTTTTTTTTTTTTTTTTTTTTTTTTTTTTGAAGCAAACATTATTGTTTCCGCTGTTTATACAGTTGGCAACAGTTTAAATTAATATCACTTTCTAAAATCTGTAAAAAATATCTCTAGAAATCCTGAAAATTTGAATTTAAAATAGAAATAAAACCTCAAAAAATTAGCCAAATTAAAAAAAAGAAAACAGTCTGCACACCGGGAACTTCAAACATATAAAATGACCTAAAAATGATTAAATTCCTATGTACAGTTTTTGCTCCTATAAAACTTTTTTAATGGAACGATTTTGTCCAACTTTGGCATTAAATATCTCTTAAAATAATTCTTCGATTTGAAAACTGTCTGCATCAGCGTGTTTATCAAACATTTCTGTATCATACTACCGATTTTCATATTTTTGTATGCATTATTTTTCTTAATATCAACGAAGAAAGACCTCCGGTCACAAAAAATTCAAAACCGGCGGCGGCGGCGGTGACAGCGGTAGTTACTTTTTTTTTTTTAGAATAGAGAGATTTTAGAAAATTGTATTAATTTAAACTGTTGCCAACTGTATAAAAAGCGCAAACAGTAATGTTTGCTTCAAATTAAAAATTTATTTTACACGTGACTATTATAAACAAAAAATATAAAAAGCAGGAACTCATTGAAAATTACGTCATAAAAACTATAGTTACACGTGAATTTTAAATGAGAAAGAATATTGTAAAATAATAAATTCAGTAACATGCGTTAGAAGTCCTAAATAGGAGAATTTACGTCATATTACACTTATTACGTAAAATGAACAAAAAATAATATTGCAAAACAGTTTTAATTTAAAAATTGCGCGAGACATTTACTTGACATTTTAAGATGATCATAATATTTCATTTCTAATAAAAGTATTTGGACGTGAATATTAAAAAGAGAAAGAAAAGTTTGGTGAAAATTACGTCAGATTATAATTGTCAGATTCAAATTATAATTCAATCTTCTGAAATCTTTTTAAAGGCGGTCAAATTAGCGTGCTGTTAGAGTCTGCGGTGTCTGAACGGGGGTTGACGAGCGTAGCTCGTAGGGGGCAGAGCCCCCTAGTTATATAGAAAAAAAAATCTTTTAAAAAAAATGATGAAGAAGTGGTAAAGGGTGGAAGAAAAGAAAAAAAATAAATGTTCTCCAAAAGTAAACCTTAACAGTGTAGAATATCCAACTAATTAAAGAAGTTATTTTTTCAATCTGTGCATTAGAAAACAAGAAGTAGGACTTAATTTTATAAAATCACTTCTAACTGAGTGTAATTATTTTTTAAACGTAATTCGTTTATTTGTACATCATTATATTAATAAATGGAAATAGTTTTCCAATTAATTGCTCTTTAAAACTCAGAAGCAAGATTAATAGCTCTTAAACTAATTTCGCTGTTAAATATTTACCCTAAAAGTCTCATATTATGCTTGAAAAATAACGAAATACCTACTTTCTTAGTGGGTATTGATTAAAGGGGAATTTAAATAAACTAAAAACACATACAAACAATGTTAATGAGATATCTTTAAAAATCCAAATTACATATATAAAAACTGCAATAAAGTGTAAATTGAGTAGATATATATTTTGCAGCACAGAAGAAGTTTTTATCTATTTTTTAATTTTTATTTTAAAAAATGGTTTATTATTTTTTTTCTTACAGGGGTTTAAAAATTAGTTTTATTATGTATTTCCAGTTTATTGCATATCGTATTTTCTGCATTCATAAACTATTTTTCCCAAAATAAAAATATTTTTCTTTATAAATTGAAATTGCTGTTTAGAGCTTAGATACCTGAAATTAGAAACTTTACGAATTGCACATTTATATATACAGTTTTAAATAATGGATAAATTTTAGTATTAAAAAAAAAATCAAACACATTACTTACTTTAAAAGTATTTTGAAATACTCTCAGCATAATAAAGAAAATTATCCAGTTTTTGTTTTATCCTGTTTTTATACATCGTTTGTACGTTCTTTGTATCAAATATGGTGACAAGAGTTTACTTTTGTAATACTCCAATTACATATATTTAAATTTATATCTTTTTTCTTCTTCTTTTTTTGCCTTAAACACAAATTTTTATTTAATAATATTTTTATCTAAATAACTTGAAAAGATATATGTATTCTGAAAAAATTTAATCTACGTAATATACATTTATTAATACTCAACCCGCAATGTGGTGTTTTATTCTTTTTTTCTACATTATTATATTTAACGGAAAATTTTCTTTTTCAAATATTGGATGAATAATTCAAAAGTCTATCCTTTACACAGGAGAACACTACTATTTTTAATACTTTCTTTCATTTTTGATATTGCTGTGAAAAATTCTATTAAGAACACCTGACATACAGTTTTTTTAATAATATTTCAAAAACAGTGCCGCATTTTGTGTTACTTTTATGTTTTTATTGTTGGCTTAATAAGTCAAAATGTATTTAGTAAGTATGTAATGTAAGTATATAATGTAAGTATGTAATGTAAGTATGTTAGTAAGTAATGTATTGTAAGTTTAATGTATTTAGATTCATAGTACAATCATATTTAGTTTCTGTGGTATTTGAATAAATTAAATGAAAAAGAAGATAAAAAAAGTTTAAAGAATATATTTATTTATAAGTGTAAAAATATATTTCCAAGAATTATTTTTAAAGTGCAGTAACTCTTACCATACGTCATATTCTACAAGTAAAAGTTGAATAAATCTGAAGTTTTTCACCCAGAATTTTTTTAAGGCTGTTCTCAAATCCAAAAGGGCAACTTTATGACATATGTTTGAATTTATTTTTGCTTGTAAATGCACAAAACTAGCAGTTGTTGTTCTGCTGCTTGCAGCTAAATTGCTTATAACTCAATAGGTAACTTATTTAGCAAATAAACCGTCAAGTGCGAGTATTACTCGCGCACAGAGGGTTCCGCACAATAATATATAAATTAGTAAGTGCATTATTAAAAAATACCGTTGCTAAAATAATACTAAGACTTTGTAAAACTATACAACGTAGGGTTGGGTATAGCTGTATAGTATACAGGGTGCAAAGGAAAGTCTCTTTGAAACAGTCCCTTTAATGCAAACGACAGCAGAACCCCTAGTGGCGAAAATTGGAAGATAGCCATTGCAAATCGAAAACGAAAAGAGGTAGAGCAAATTTTCCAATTAGAAGGTTTTAGAGCATCAATGAATTAGTACGAAACAACATTTGGTTCACACGGATAATATAAATCGTCGCCTGCATACCCAAAAGTGTCCGAAATCGATGAGCGACGATTCTACTTTGCCAATTCACATTCCGGAAATGTAGCAGTGCACAATTGCAGATTGTGATGTTGTACTGTGCTGTAATGTCTGTAAAGATTTAATTTCCAATACATTTAAAATTTTAGAATAACCCTTTCAGGACCAAAAGAATTCTGTTTGTGAACTGATGAAATAATTGACTGACAACAGAATATTCAAACGAATTTCTTAGAAAACAAAAATCCGCCAATTTGCACTTTCATTACAAAAGCAAAATTTTATTAAAATATTCTTGGTGCCATTTGTCAGTTTTGAAATTAAAATTAGGTGGCTAGACCGTCTAGCCACCGCCCTTGAAAGGGTTAAATCTATGTCGTCGTATTGAAGAGGCTTGCAATAGACGCTCCATGCTGAGAAATGTGCATGTAGAATTACTCTCACGAATACAAACTTGTATCGTGAGCAATGGCGAACTTTTCGAACATACTGAATATTAACTTTTTATCACTGTGAGACAGTTTATCTTTTTTCTGTGTGTGATGTTATCAAAATGTATTGAGATAAGTACTTATTTATAGCATAAAGTGGGAGTATTTCTTCATACTTCTGAGTATTCCATTCAAACGTTTACACAAATCGGAGTGCATCGATTTCGGACATTTTTGGGGTTTAATATTTATTTAAATTTTCATATGGGAAGGTAAATTAGGTCTGGAGTTATTGCAATCCATATCGGTGTCACTTTTTCATGTAATTTTTTAATTTAAAAGGGCTATTTCCATTAAATTGTTATTGTATTTTTAATACATTGTCGATCAAATCAAGAATGCAATATGGGTGCATGTTTCATTAATGTGGCATTCAAAGTCACTGCAATTATTTTCTCAATTATATAAAAATACAGTCCATGGAATTCAGAAATATTAAAAAAACCTAACTGTATCCTAATTTACTAAAATTTATCGGGGAAAAAAGCACTGTTAAATTTAACCTGAAACATACATTAAATTGTAAGTGAGAATCCAGATTTAGTTTAGATACATTTTTTCTGGATATTTATTACGTAAAATAAAGTTGCATTTTTCGAGTTTCTAAGAAGAGTTTTTCGAGGTTTAAACGACTTTTTTTTAAGTAATATTCATCAACAACAGTAATGTTCGCAGCAATATTAATTAATTAAGAGCTCAATGAATTAACACCGGTTTAAATCAACAAAGAGTCATTGCACAATAGCAAAGAGCTGTAGGGAGGTAGGGGAGATATGATAGACTTTTTTTTTTACTAATTTTTTACAAACCTTAGAAAGCTATTTATAAACAATTTTTTTGTGTTTTCTTATAAAGTGACCTTTTATTCATTTATTAAAAATGTTGTGAATTTTAAAAAAGTCATTCAAAAAATATATCCCAATTATTTTGAATGGTTACTACTGTATCAAATCTCTCCATTACTGGGGAGGATTGATACACTAGCAAGGGAGGTTTGATACATCGTTATATAAATTTAAAAAAAATGCAGACAATTCAATTTATGCGTCATACAGTTTTTTATGATAAATCTTGAAATATTTAAGTAAAATTTGAAACAAAATGACATTGGCATATTTTTGTTTCAGAAATGCTTTTTACAAATACTTATTTAAACTATTGCTATTATTTAAACAATCCTACTAGCACACTTTTTAGAAAATAAATAATGAAAAAAACCCCTAGAAATCTAGCTGCAAGGGAAAATGAAGTGAACATTGCTGATTTGCAAACAATTTAACATAAATTTAGAAAAATTTAAGATTACTTTAACCCTTTCAGGGGCAAAGCATTTTCAATGCTAAAGTGTTGAGTAAATGACTAGCACCGCAATTTACCAACAAATTTAATTAGAAATAAGAAAAGGGACATATTTCACTTTTTTTTCATATTTCACTTTTTTCATCAGAAATTTTTTTACAAAATTTCTGGTGCCAATGTGGCGTTTGGGAATTAAAATTAAGTGGTTTCATAAACATACCACCACCCCCGAAATGGTTAAAAGAAAAACTAATAACTCTATCATTTTGATAAGTAAATTCGGGTAGATTTAACGTTTTTTCAATTTGCCCTTCGTAAATTATAGAAATATATTCCATTTCAGGCCATTCAAACGTTTTCCCTTCTACATAACGAGCAAAGCGAACTAACCATCTATCATCGCACTGCTTTTCTATGTAACCTACATAATGTCCATGAATAGTCTCTTTGTTCTTCCTTACCAATTTCAGTAGCTCTTGCTGTAAAACAATAATGAATATTACAGTCCTATATTAGTTTGCAAACTTAAAAAAACTATTAAATTTCAAATATACAAGTGTATCATTTCTCCCCAGCAGTAATGTATCATTTCTCCCTATTATGCCTTATTGGAATTTCAATCACTTTGTACAAATGCAGTTGCAAAATGGTAATCTACTTTCTAGTAAAACTAATGCTAACAATGTGCTTTATAAATAAAAAAAAATACACAATATTATCTTCGCAATAATAAGAGTTATGAAAGAAAATCGTTCAATGAAAAAAATTACATTGACATTCCAAAAACCTTCAAAATTAAAAGAAAAGAAAAGTTGTCAGTTCTTCACTTATTAGTCCCGCTAATCATGGCTTCTCCAAATAAAAGAAGACTTCACATGTGTTAGAATGTCTGATAATGCCATTTGTTGTGAAAAATTGTCAATGTATCAACCCTCCCTATGTATGAATCCTCCCCTACCTCCCCTAGTTGTTAGTACCGATTATTTTATTTTTGTTACCTTGTAATTTTATCCATTATTTAAGGGATTTAACTATATCGTTGTTGACATAAAATTTCAGGTAATAATTCATACATTTGAAGCAATTAGTGCTGTATAAACTGAACTCTTCTTTGTTGTTTTGGGTATTTGAGAAACTTCAAGGGTTTCATAACCCTCCTGTTTTCTGACCATATGATAAATTGTGATAGCCTATATAACAAAACACAACAGGCTATTGACTATGAGTATACCTGTTATAATGTAAAAATGTATACAATTTATTTTTTGGGTAATGTTTATTAAAATAAATTATAAAATAATTCATAAAGTGATTAAAACATAACATCAAAGTACCAGTGGACTTTCAGAAAATAATTTATTATTAAAAACTAAAAATATAGTGCGAAAAAAAATATTTAGCCATTAAAAATTAGCATATTTGAAATCTGTGAATCTTTAATCCAAAATATCTTAAAAAATTCATTGAAATATTTCTGTAAAAGCCATAATAATATTTCTTATAGTATGTGTAACGTGGCTAAAATCAAATTAATGTACAATGAATGGAATAAAATAATCATGTAAAATTGAAGTGCATGTTAAAAAGTTAAAATCTGTAGAAAACAAAGATAAACATAGCATTCAAGAAAATGTACTGTTTTTGGATAGATACAATATAACATATAATAGACTAGCAAAAATGCCTATATATATTGAATTTGTATTGTACAAATCAGTTAGATTTGGGCAAAAATACATCTAATATTGTTCTATATTAAACAAAGAAGACTATCCATTTAAATAATTTTCCTATTACACATGAAAGTGATATTTATAGTGCAGGTCAATTAATAATTGCAAAAAATAACTTTTAAAAAATAACGCAATCTTAATGGAATTACAGAATTGTGCCTTTATAAGAAAGTTGTCATGTATGTGCATTAATAATTGGTTATTCAGCTTTATTATGGTGACGATCTGCACCAACACACAAGGTCACGTAACGAATAATGATTAGTACACATATAAAATCAATTATCCCGATCCGCGTTGTGAAAATATCTTAGGGGGATAAGAATAATTAATAAATTAGAGGGAGATGATATTTTGAATAAGTAAAATATGTCACCAACACAGGAACGACTTGTTTACCGTCCTGAATTGCAATTTAGGACTGTGTGGTTGCTCAAATAAATATTCAATTATATATTTTCAAAATTTTAATTCTTAAAACTAATAAAATTAATTAACATCTGTAAAGAAAAGAAGAATAAAATGATTCCAAGAAAAAAAAATAGAAAATGCACATATATAATCAATTTTTTTTTAACATATAAATTTCATATTTCAAATATCATTTGCCTTTGTTTCAATATTAATTTCATATTAACATTCAATTTGTTCATTTGTATAAAAATGTTCAATTCAAATTGCAACAGTATGTCTGTTCCGTTTGATTTATTTTATTATATTATGTTTTAATTTATTCTTGTGATTCGCTCACAGCATTGATCCAAAGTTAAGGGACTCTTGGCCAAAACATTAATCGAAATTTATTGGTATGTTATTATTACAATTATTATAAAATATTTAAAATATTTAATTAAAATATTTATTGAGTTAATAATACGGACATAGGTTAAAATTTTGATTATAACAATAAGTTATGTCAAATCAAATATACGCACTAAGAGAATATCGAATAAACAATAGCCATAATTAAAATGGAGATAATTATAAATATCTCTCACCCAAATAGACCTTGACCAGACCAGTGCTCTTTCCCTTTAAGGGTACGTCAGAATGTTCTTGTGACACACATATGAAAGTTCATCTAATGCACAGAAAGTTTATACAGTTTATCCGATTCGACAGTCACTATTGTCACATTCATTCTGGACCATTAGATGATGCATAGTCCTGGAGCCTATTTTCCAGTGACATATTAGCCGAGCGTTCTGATCTTTATGCAAATTCTCTTCTTAATCACAGTAATTCGGTCTGCTCGTGTCGCTTAGACCTGTGTATTCCTCTGGAAATCTTGTCATTCAGAAGTCCTATCTTTTGGATTCAGGAGTTCTTTCTAAAGATTGCAGTACTCTTGCTGCTGCGTCTTAGGGGAAGCTAGTTCATCATTTCCTTTCGTGCCAACGATGACTCTGCCTTCTGCTATCGCTCTTTTTTCTTTTTTTTCTCTTTTTGAGTATCCAGGAGATAAAAGTCCATATCTTGGTAAAATTATAGCTTGTTGAGAAGGGACTTGGAGTTATTTCCAAAATTCATTATTTTGCCATATTGGAGATTTTAGGTAAAATCATTTTGACTTTGGAGGGAGACGAGTCTTAAGTTTTAGACTCTCTTGTAAGAGAGATGAGAGACTTAATATTTTTTTTTCATTCCCTTTTCCTAGACCCAATTTTTGGGAGGGCTTATTCGACATAAAGCTATATCTCTTTTTGGCTGCTCCGTTTCGCTCCCTCATTGGTAATTTCGGACTCTATGCTGGTCCTCCATACTTGAGCGTGGCTGTTTCCTTTCCCTCTGCATATCTAATTTTTATTTCTCTCGATTCTGACTTCTCGTGGGAATGGTCACCACCCACGTTAAAGCGTCATAAATTGTCTTTCGTTAGTTGAAAATGTATTGCTAAAGCATCATAAATTTTCTGTCCTTCTACTATTCATCCTATATCAGAATGCTGCTTGCATTATCGCTAATTGCCCTCTTTACTGTCTGGTTTATTTGGGAATTTTTATTACACTGTTTGTGCACATATAAATATTATACAATTCAAAATTTTAATATTATTACAAAATAAATACAAATTCCTTATTTTTTTACAAACATAGCGATACCTAACAACATATATATATATATATATATATATATATATATATATATATATATATATATATATATATATATATATATATATATATATACATTATAATAATTATTGATTTTAATATACACTGTTATTGGGAGATTTTTTTAGTTTAATTTATTGAATTGAATAATTAATAAAGAATTATCTCTCGACAATTAAAGAATTATTTTGAGTATGATTGGATCGTGCAAATTGGCTAATTAGTAAAATTGATTATCAAGCTATGTTGTATAATTTTCTTTGCAACATTTATTCTGGGCAAATAATAAATAATTGGATATTTACATTTTGTTCACCTTTGCAAGACCGCTATTATCAGAAAGCTACTATATGTTTACCTGTCTAACTCACCTAACTGAAATAGGCTTTGCATATATCGCAAAGTTTTGCATTCTGGTCTATTATGCTTTAAAAAACATAAATGTCCAAACCATCAATCTTCCCCACATGTATTTTACCACTCTCTTATAAAGGCAATCTAAAATTAAGTAAAAATATTGTGAATTAAAAAATTTTAATCTTGTTGCCATTTCAATGCACTTATACAAAAATATCAAAATTTACTCTATATTCTGCTCTTGATTTTATGTGTTCTCAGTTGTGCGATTTTGATATTATTATGTTTTAAAATTCATTACCAATCTCTTAGATTTAAAATTAATTTTATCCTAAATACTATTTATTAATGTTAAACTTTATTTCAGCTAGTTATGGAGCAAGGAATTGTGTAAACTATAAAATATCAGAACCAGGAAAAAAAAAATATCCTCAATAACACCACCCCTCCCCCAAAGAAAAAATAAAAAATATACACCGATCTTGTCTCTAGCTCACGTATGGTCACAACGTCACAAGAACAATATTTATAGGCTCCATATGTACTAAAACTGTACCCTCACTTAGCAGCAGTAGTGGAGACCGGGGCTAGTAGGCGCAGTTTTTAGTTATTGATTTTTATTTTATTTTATTTTTTTGTTTAAGTTTATTATGAAACTTTGACTGTACTTTTAAAGAACATGCATTGGGCTATAAATACCCGGAGTTTTGAGTTTGTATCTTTTGTAGTTTATGTTTAGCGGAAGCCTAAAGTAAAAGAAAAATTGTGCGCCAACTTACTCCGTCACGGGGCAAGTTGCCTTTACCTATGGGGTAAGCTGGCACACGCTTTATAAAAAATTAAATAACACACGCAGTTAGGAGAAATCAATTGCCTTATTACTAGTAGCTTTAATCAAAGGCTTTATCGCCGTACAATGTAAATTCTAAATTATACATACATAAAAATAATGAATAAACATTGAGTAACTGATATCCTACTCGATAACATCATCAGAGTTACAGTTGTCACAAATAAAAAATGGAGTATTTCCGTTTGGGCAAGCCCCGTGTGCCCAAAATCTTGCATTGCAACCAATTTTTTTCGGTGTTTGCTGTGTTTCAAGCTACCAGCATACACCAGACACCGAGCCAACTTGCCCCGTGTTCAATGCGCCTACTAGCCCTATAATAAATTTCTTCACAAAAGGGACACGTAACCATCTAAGCATAAATAATCCAAGTAAATCACATATGGTGTAGGTACAGTTAATCATACACTAAGAAAAACTGCACAAGTTAAATCGCAATTATTAAGATAAGTATTAGAAATTAGAAAAAGAATGAAGCAACAAAGAATTACTTATGAGCGCAAAAAACATAAAACTCGTAATAAATGTCCAGTGCACGTAGGTAACAATGCAAAACTACAATGAGGATTGTAAAACGCAAGAAGAAATGTACTCAGTGACTGGTTGCACAATCTACCCACAAACAGGCGATTTATGGGGACTGCGCCTACTTACCCCTGTAGCCAAGTAGCCCCGGTCTCCCCTACTTGTGTGTAGAAATCCTTTCAATATGAATAATATTGTAATCATTCCTCTCTTTAGAAATAATGAAATATAAATATGAAGTCGAGCCACGTGGATTTATTTTAGATTACTTTTTGAAGGAGAAGGCAATCTAAAAATCATTGAATCGATTTATGAAAAAAAGAAGAAAAATATATATAGCTCATTTCGGATAGCAATGATAATCATGACATGTCATTTATCGTAATTGAAAACATTTTTCTGTTCCTAGGGGAATTAAAATCATATTATGCAATAATGGAATTGCTCTTTTTATTTCACTTTTCAGATAAATCGAGTACTTTCATTGCAGTCATTACACAAATAATATATATATATATATATATATATATATATATATGTGTGTGTGTGTGTGTGTATTATATTTTTTGAAATTAATTTAAATTTTAATATTTTCAGAGTTCTTATAGCATCTATGGATCGATGTTATTAACTGACGTACATTTCATTATAAGACACTCTATATTCTCGAAAAAATTCAAGTGAAATAGAAACCCGCTGTAATCTTTTAATATCAGAGATAAACAAAATAATATAAAAGTGAAAATTTTGTTTTAAATATATTTAAAAAAACATAAAAAAATTATAAAATGTAGTCTTTTTAATTATATTTAATAATATGGAAGTTATAAAAATCCATAATACATATTTATACTTCACTAAACACGATAATTTGTTTTATTTTTCTATTCTTTCGTATATGGCAGTGGGATGATTGCAAAATTTTATTTCAATTACATGATATCCACCTAGATACTTTTAAGAACGTGATGTGATTTAAGGTTTTAAATGATTTTAAATTTCGTCATTTAAGAGGTTACTGCAATACGTGCATCAAAATTCATATTATAAATGATAACGCGTGTATTAATGCAAGGTGATAGTAAAATAAAATTTAATTAATTTTGAACGATGAAAAATTTAGAAAGTTAAGGTTATTCTAGAAGAATTTACGAATCTATCGGGTAATTTCTTAACAAACATCCCAAAGTCATTTAATAATTTATGAATTCCAAATAGTTATTTTTAATCCGAATTACATGTTAGAATAATTTACTAATTAAATGTTTTCTAGATGTTTTTAAAGTATTTTATATATACCAATAATGTAATCTCAGAAACAGTTTTATATTTTTAGGCTTCTTAGCAACGGTTCAGTATAATCTCATAAATCAAAATAATTTCCTTTAAGTATTTTACAATAGGGAGGTATGCATAACACAAATACATACGTATGAAAATAGAGAAATTAAACTTCTTTTCGAAATCCTTAACGAATTAGAATTTAAATTTGTGATTGTGAATAATATAAGAAATTTAAAACTAAAGTTTGATGTTTAATCCATTTATGTAAAATAATAATAATATGGTGAATAAGGACCTCAAATAAATTTAATATGAGTTTCTGACAATAGAATATTTCTGTAAACAAAAAGGATTTTTTTTTTTGTGGTCATTAATAACATGGCTAATCAGATTACATCTGAGTATCCAGCATATGTGTTTTCTGAGGCTTTCAGAATTAAAGTTATTTTCAATTGTTGAAAATAAAGATCAATAAAAATTGCAAAATGAGAAATACTCAGCTTCATAAATATCTAACATGATTCAGAAATTACAATATGCGAATTTGACACATCTGAATTTTAAATTTAGAAAGGTGAAATTGATGAAATTGATGTTGAGAGTTTCTCTGGTGTTTCTAATATGTATGGTTCATAAATTTCTTTTGTGAAGAGATAAAATATTTTTTAAAAACAATAAACGAAAATTAAAATTGTATTTATAAAAATAGAAAAAATAATTTTTATTTGGTATATAAATACTTTTTACCAACGCTTTTCATATCTGCAACGTACACAAAAGTCAATTTTACTGATATTATTCGTTATATTTTAGAGTATTCTTTAAAAGAAGAATTTATTTGTTGCTGTGACCTTCAAAGACAGCAGTTACTATAAATTGTTCATAGAATTTTCAACTGACAGCGATACTGAATCATTTTTTTAGACAGAAGTTTTATTTATCTTTAGAGCAGTTTCACACTGTTATTGCTAATATGAAATTCCTATTTGTATTTTTTTTTTTTCGAATTAAAAAGAGATTAGACTTCCAAAAATAGTTTTTTTACAAAGGTAAGTTCGTATAGTTTACAATTTTGTATTATGAATTTTGCAATATTTACGTAAATTATGTATTAATTATGTAAAACTTATGTATTAAATAACATTCTTTTACAAAGGTAATTTCGTATAGCTTACAATTTTGTATTATAAAATTGGCAATATTTATGGAAGTTATGTAATTTCCTGTTTATTGCCGATATGAAAAATATATATTGAAGTAAACAGTGTTTTATTCTTTTGTTCTAAATACTTTAAATTATTCTTATATGTATAACTTTTTTTAATCTTTAGAAAACAACCTTCTATGTGCTTAGTACTTTACGAGTAGTCATACATATTCCCACCTTTGGATTTGTAAATAAGGAAGAAATTGTGTTCTAATATCCAGGGGAACAAAAAAATCTGTAAGTCTGTTTCCCTAAGCCTTATTCTTCTTAGAACAGTATTTCCTGTCCCGTCCTCAACATTCCAAAGAACTTTCTTTGTGTGAATACTGAACATGCTATTTTGTGATTTCAAACGAACAATAATGCTCAACACATTCAAAAGTACGAGGTTGTGTATCAGTAAGTCTTTAGACTCACATAAAAATAATTGAGTGAAATTTATAAAATTGCTACGTTGTCGTTGTATTAATCCTTTTCTATATAGTCATCGTGCACAGTAACACATTTCTGCAAACGAAATTTTAAAGAGAGGGGGAGGATGTATTCCAGGAGGCGCGATAGTAGACACAAAGGAGATATATTTTTATCTTTCGCCGCCCCCCCCCCCCCACTTGCCACATATTGTTGGAAAGGCCTGTGATCCCTTATTCATGCTGTGCACTTCCTAAGCCTTTCCCCCCAAATTTGCCCATGAATAATGTCCGCAAAATTTAGGAAAGTCTCCCCGGAGGGAAAATTTAGGGGAAGGGGCTCGGGAGGGGCATAGCATGAATGATTGGCTACAGGCCTTTCAAACAATATGTCACATGTGGGGATCACCAAAAGTTAGAAAATGCCTACCTTTTTGTCTACTATCATAACTCCTGGAATAAATCCTCTCCTCCTCTAATCGAAATACCGTTTTCAGAAATGCGTTACTGCGCACGGTGACTATATAGAAAAGGACGAATTCAATGTAGCAATTTCATAAATTTCAATCAATTACTTCTATGTGAGGGCAAAAACTTATTGATCTCTCGTATTTGTCGTGATTCACAAATTCTACGGCGTATAAGGCTGAATTTTGTAAGATTATCAAAGAAAAATCAATAATATGCCCTCTGATGGCTATTTTTCAACTATTATTTTTTCTGCTAAATGCCTTTCGCATACTTTTTCCCAATTTCATACTTTTTTGATGAACAACTTCGACTTCAGATAGCTGTGAGTAGTTGAAATTTAATTATGTGCACCAATTATAAATTTAAGTGAAGTTGGAAAGCCATATGCATTTTCACAGAAACTACCAAAGATATTCTCTTGATAATTTTTCTAGACATATTAAAAATAATTTCTGATAAAGTGAAGTGAAATTTATAATCAGGTATTGTTTATTTATTTAATTTTAATCTGGAATAACAACCACTTTTAATTCGCGAAAACCTTTTTAATAAAAATTCTGTAGGGTAGGTATGATACACTTTTTTTTTTTTTTTTACTATTTTTTTACGACACTTAGAAAGCTATTTTTAAACAAATGTTTCGTGTTTTCTTATAAAGTGACCTTTTATTCATTTATTAAAAATATTTTGAATTTAAAAAATAGTAACTGAAAAAATATATTCCGATTATTTTGAATGGTTATCTCCCCATTACTGGGGAGGATTGATACAATAGCAAGGGAGGTTTGATACACTAGCAAGGGAGATTTGATACACCAGCTAGGGAAGTTTGATACATTGTTATGTAAATTTAAAAAAATTATTTTTGATAAAATTTTGTTAAAAATTTATTTCAATTTATGCGTCATACAACTTTTTATGATAAATCTTGAAATTTTTAAGTAAAATTTAAAAAGAAATGACACTGGCATATTTTTGTTTCAGAAAGGGTTTTCACAAAAATATTTAAACTATTGCTATTATTTAAACAATTCTATTAACACACTTTTTAGAAAATAAATAATGAAAAAAAAAAAAAAAACCCCAGAGATCTAGCTGCAAGGAAAAGTGAAGTGAACATTGCTCATTCGCAAACAGTTTAACATAAATTTAGCACATTTAAGATTCCTTTAACCCTTTCAGGGGCAAAGCATTTTCAATGCTAAAGTGTTGAATAAATGAATGGCACCGGAATTTACCAACAAATTTAATTAGAAATAAAAAAGGGATATATTTCAATTTTATACTAAATGGAAAATATTTTACCAAAATGCTGGTGCCAATGCGACGTTTGGGAATTAAAATTAAGTGTTTTCATAAACATACCACCCCCCACCCCCCACCCCTGAAATGGCTGAAAGAAAAACTAATAACTCTATCATTTTGATAAGTAAAATCGGGTAGATTTAACGTTTTTTCCAATTTTCCCTTCGTAAATTATAGAAACATTTTCCCTTTCAGGCCATTTAAACTTTTTCCCTTCTACATGACGAGCAAAGCGAACTAACCATCTATCATCGCACTGCTTTTCTATGTAACCTACATAATGTCTATAAATAGTCTCATTGTTCTTCCTTACCAATTTCATTAGCTCTTGCTGTAAAGCAATAATGAATATTACATTCCTATATTAGTTTGCAAATTTAAAAATACTATTAAATTTCAAATATACAAGTGCATCATTTCTCTCCAGCACTAATGTATCACTTTTCCCTATTATGCCTTATTGGATTTTCAATCACTTTGTACAAATGCAGTTGCAAAATTGTAATCTAATTTCTTGTAAAACTATAACTAACAATGTGCTTTATAAATAATAAAAAAAAGTTATAAGATATATTATCTTCATAATAATAAGAGTTATGAAAGAAAATCAGTGAATGAAAAAAATTACTAATTAAAAATCTTACGATACTAATCAGCGTACATGTAAATAAAAACTATATTAAAAATACATTACAAATAATTCCCAACGTTTCGTGCTCATTCTAACGAGCACATCATCAGGAGAGAGAGTCCTTGACCTCCTCGGACCGAAGTCTCCAACATCACATTCACGACATCACAACTGAAAACATTACGGTAACTGATCATTAGAACAACCAAAATCAGTACTACGCCTGATATGGCGCCATCTGTTGGTAGGTTAACACACTACGATAAGAAAATTGGAAAACTCGAAATAAACTTTACGAATGTACTTCTTTTAAAATATTCAACCAAACATTAGAAATTTGAAAGGAAATATTGTCATTGCATACCTCGTTTTTTCTTAGACTTATTTCTATGGATTCACGTATAAGGGCTTTAAGTGGGTTGGAATATTTAGAGATAATTTTTACATTGTCAAAATGAACTGCCTTGACACTGCCTTTAAATGCTAATCTAGATAAAGCTGTAGATAGTCTATTGCATTTTAAATCACTTTTATGTTCTTTAATTCTTTCAAACAGGCATCGTTTTGTCATTCCAGTATATGAAGTTAATAGACCAGTATTGAGTTGAATAGGGATTTCGTAAACACCAGGATGGAATAAAATTGGTAGAGGATCTTGCTTTCTGGTAATAGCTGCAAACAGACTATTTGAGGGGAGGCAACAAGAAGAATTCTGAATCTATTGAAAATTCTCTTTAATCTTTCAAACATTGCTGGAATATAAGAAATTTTTCTATAAGTAGGACGAGTTAACTGAGTGCTTTGTGGATAACTATTGAACTTCTCAATTAATTTATGGATAACCTGTGGATTATATCCATGATCTATTTCAATCTTGACAATATGGTTTAGTTCCTCTTCCAAAAACTCATCCGAACAAACAATATGTGCCCTCTTAATAAAAGAATTAAACGCAGACATTTTATAACCCCATGGGGTTGAAGCAGTAACAGGAATAATGCAATCTATTTTCATTGATTTTCTGAAAACTTTTCTTAAGCGTATTACTAGATTTTATAACCAAGACATCTAAAAATGGGAGGGTGTTATTGACTTCATTTTCTATGGTGAATTTAATATTATCGTCGAGATGATTTAAATCCTCAAAAAATTTCATTAAAGCTGGCTTTCCCTCTTCCCAAACTACAAAAACATCATCCACATACCTTAACCATAATTTGGGTTTATGTTTGAAAGTGTTGAAAGTATAATCTTCCAAGGGTCTAAGCTTAAATTCAGCAAAGATACTTGAAACAGGTGACCCCATCGGTGCACCCTTATCTTGCTTATAATAATTACCGTTAAAATAGAATACATTACTCTGGTTAATTAAATTTAAACCTGCTCCTAACGAGGTTTTAATTTCTTGACTCAGATGATTTAATTTATCTATAGACTGGTTAATAGTATTCATAACTTCGGAAATATCTATGGAGGGGAAAAGCGAGACAATGTCAAAACTAGCTAAAATAGTATTATCGTTAATCTCCACATCTGCAATCCTGTTTATAAATTCATCAGTAGAAGAAATAGAATAATTTGAAGATGGGATAATCGTTTTTAGAAAACTAGCATAAGCTTTTTCAACATAATAAAGTGGACCTTGGCATCTCGGGACAATCGGTCTAAGTGGAAAATCTGGTTTATGATCTTTTATTCTAGCTGTAATCCTAGGCGTAACACCTGTATGGTTAAGTTTAATTTTATTTTTCATTTCATCGGGCCATTTACTATTTCTAAGAAGCTCTTGTGTTTTTCTGTAGATCCCAGTGTTGGAGTCTTTACTAAGGACATGACAGGACAACTGTTCTATACATTTTTCCATTTTACTTATATAGGTATCTTGATTCATTACTGCCAGTTTTCCAGATTTATCAGTTTTCATAAAACATAAATTCTTATCCCTTCTTAATCTAGAGACTATGCCAAGCTGATTTTTATTCGCGTTATTTTGTTTCTTAAAATACTTTTTGCTTAAGTTACATACCTTTAATCTCACAATGTCTTGTTCACTAGTAGGAATATCTTGAATAACAGCCTCTAATTAAGTCCGTTCAAATTTCTTTTTAGTATCACCAAGTTGATTTATCACATTGTTACTATTCAATCTTAAAAATTTAGGAACTACGTTCAAGCGTTTGCATGACCACAAAAATGTAATATTTAACCATTCACGGTCTAAACGTAAACGGGAAACTTTATACTCCTTGAAGGTCGTGTAATAGTCCATCATACCCTGTCTCGGTAAAGTTACAATAAGAAAAACTTGGACTTACGCTGTCAAAATTTAATAATTAAAAATCTTACGATACTAATCAGCGTACATGTAAATAAAAACAATATTAAAAATACATTACAAATAATTCCCAACGTTTCGTGCTCATTCTAACGAGCACATCATCAGGGGAGATAGTCCTTGACCTCAGCAAAGATACTTGAAACAGGTGACCCCATCGGTGCACCCTTATCTTGCTTATAATAATTACCGTTAAAATAGAATACATTACTCAAGGACTCTCTCCCCTGATGATGTGCTCGTTAGAATGAGCACGAAACGTTGGGAATTATTTGTAATGTATTTTTAATATAATTTTTATTTACATGTACGCTGATTAGTATCGTAAGATTTTTAATTATTAAATTTTGACAGCGTAAGTCCAAGTTTTTCTTATTGAAAAAATTTACATTGACATTCCAAAAACCTCCAAAATTAAAAGAAAAGAAAAGTTGTCAGTTCTTCACTGATTAGTCCAGCTAATGATGGCTTCAGCAAATAAAAGAAGATTTCACATATGTTAGAATGGCTGTTAATGCCATTTGTTGAGAAAAAATATCAATATACCAACCCTCCCTATGTATCAAACCTCCCCTACCTCCCCTACATATGTTAGTAACAAAGGTTCGCTTCAAATTGATAAAGTGTATGTCATGTGTAATATATTCAGGTAAGATTAGAGACAGTATTATATACACTGCTAAAAGAATTAAAAGGTATTGAGGTTGTCGTGTTTCATCTATATATTGAAAATGCTCACGATGAAACACGAGTTATATTAAAGTATTACAGCTTAAGTAAGCTAGATGTCAATGTGTTATAATACTTGTACTGGGATGACAAGAATATATTCTATTGTTTATATTGATTTATCTTAGATGTTTGTGACCTAAAAATATTATTATTATTATTATTGTTACTTTTTTTGACATCTGAAGCCAAATGTGGTACAAAGTAATTTTATGAAAGAATAATACCTCCTTTGAAATTGTGTGAAGTTTTAGTTTGAAAACTTGTGAAAAATGTGAATATTCACATAGGCTGTTACATAGAAAAAAATATATGATTTTTGTATAAAACAAAATATATATATTTTTTTTACATTCAACAATTTTTCCAATATTAAAGAGTTGTGTGTAAATTGTGTTCAAATTTTAAATTAGTTATTAACATTCCAATTAATAATAAGAGTGCAGCATGTTTATTTTTTCTCATTTCAAGTTATCTAGCTTAGAATATTTATTCACTATTGTCTAAATACTATCAGTGGACTGAGCAAAGGTTCAAAAAATGTCATAATATTCCTAGTATTAAATATTTTCTGAAGAAATTATTACGCAGCACAAATTTAAAAATAAAGACTTAAATGCTTAAGTTAAGTATATTTTGGTAGATTAGCTAATCACGTCTACAATACATTTTAAACTGTAATATCAATGACAATCTAAAATTAAGGTGATTATTATAGGTGAATGTAACATATAACTATAAAAATCAAAATAACTAAACTTATTATGTTCACAAAAATTAATAGTGACTTTTTACATTTTGTCATGCTAAAATATTTATTAAATCATGTATTTACATTATAATATTCATTTATTATAAGAATATTATTATAAGAATATCATGAATAAAAATGCATGTAAGATAATAAGAAAGTTTCATACGACTTTCTAAAATCTGCATAGATTTAATTAATTAACCGTGATTTCATATCGCGTAGCATACAAATAATATAATCATGGAGCACGCCGGTAATATAATCGTATTTTTAAAAAATATATATGATTGTTGATTTATGTTTTAATCACACAATAATGGGAATAAATGTCATATTTATGTATTACATGTTCACACCGAATATGACTAAAAAATAATTCTTAAAAGTTGAAACTATAAAGAAAATGTATTGAGTAAAGAACACTAAAAAGAGGAAAAACTCAACTTTTACTGTAATACAAATTCCATTTTCCATACTCAAGTTTTATTTGTTACTTAAATTAAGAACTAAAACAAAAACGGTTATATTAATTAAGTGCTTCTGTTATGAGCTAGAGCGATCTAATTATTTTTATATGAAAATACTATTTTTTAAAAACAACATTTATATAAAGTATTTATATTAAATAATTTAAAATATTCTACATATTTTCATGTCCTCATTTTTCAATTACGCAATTTATTTTATCACAAAATAGATTAAATTTAAATTGAAACGTTTTGTATTTAATAAAAAATATATATATAATTAAAAACTGAAAAATAAATGCAAACATAAAATAAAACTAAAAAATCCAATCTGTCAACAGTTTTTTATCGTTGAACTATAGAAATATGACAAATATTTTTGTATTGATTTTCCTTTCAAATCTTTATCTTTCGAAATTATTGTTTGCGGTTATTTTTCAGTAAAATAACATTTGAATAGAATTTTCTTCTTTGGATAGAAATTTTTTGTGTGTTAAATGTTGTAGGGTGTGTACGTATTGTGCTCAGATTCCATGCCTGGTCATTTCTTTCTTATATTGTAATTTTGACTTCATTTAAATTAAAAGTTCTTTTAAAAAATGTTTTTAATTAGAAAAAACACAATGAATTATATTATGTACTCATTATTAGGAACAAAGAGAGTAAAAAGTTTTGTGAACCATATAGATTTGAGTATTCTACCTGTGACAGTCACTTGATCGTGTATTATGAACGTGAAATTAATTTAGTATATTAATTATTTTAACAGTTATTTATTTATAGTTTATAGTCATAAAAAACATTTCTTAAATAAAAATTATTTTTATAATGTATGAAAAGTGTAATTTTTCATAATCTAAGATTTTGATGTTCAGGTTCCATATATTTAATAATGTATTTTTTGAAACAAAATATTTAAATATATATATACGTATGTAAATATATGCAATATTATTTTTATAATCTGAAAAATAAAATTGTTTGTTTCAATTTCATGTATACTTTGTAGAGAATTTAAATCCCTTTATTAAAAAAATAATGATGATGTTAGCAGATTCTTTAATGTGTTCAAAAGTTATCGTATAAAAACTGCTGTATAAAATTTATTTCGTGATAATGGGATTAAACATTTTGCCTTCTCATGTTTCGCCAGTCTGCAGTGTTAAACCTTTATGACTGTAAAAGCCGTAATTATAGAAAGTTCCTTATCTAATCTGATATTTCTTTTAGTTTTAGAGTATTGTGTACAAATGTACACAGTTTGACTATCAATTAAGCAATTATAAGTAGAAATTTAATAATTATGTTTAATAAACATAAGTAGAAAATAATTGTATTTTGTGTAATAAATATCCTGCAAAATCTATAATTTTTAAGGTAAAATTTTAGTATTCAGATATACTTTCTTATGAAATAATTACTGATAAACACTGCATTAAAACTCTTTCCTTTTACACATCGAGATGATCTATGAAAGGAACCAAGGAGTTTTTTCAACAGGCACCAAGACGGTAATCATGTAATGGTTTGAGTGGGTATTCGGCTTCAAAAGCTTGACCTCAATGTATTTTCTAAAAAGAAGACTAAGTTCCCAAAAATATCAAGAGACGCTGAACCAATATTTCCTTCCATTCGGTGATTTTTTATTTATATATTTATTTATTAACCATTTGGAAAAATGGTTATTGTTCTCGTCAAGATGGGAAATTAAAAGCATATCTGAAGGTTTTCATTGGTTTAATTCGCATTTTATTAGTTTTATGATTGGTCTATACAGTAATCTGTATTTCCATTTAATTTCAACAACGATTCCTTCTGTTGCCACTATGACAAAAAAGTAATAAAAACTACAAAAAAAAAATAATAACTCAGAAACAAATTGAGATACAGCTTTCAAACAAATTGCCTTTAAAAGTACATTTTTTTTCTATCCGACTGTGTAAAAAGTAATATTGTGGGATGTTTAGAAGTTTAAGAATGAAATTTCATTTAAAATTGGCCGTCAGATTTCTTGGAAATCTGACTATGGAAAAGCCTTTCCCCGAACAGCCAATTGGAATGCTTGGATATTTACGTAAGTTTCAGGTGGACAATACTTAAGTTTCATGAAATCTGACGGGTCGCAGGCGATATTTTTGGCTTGCAATTTTTACGTATAATAACACTATTAATGTTTAATTCATGGCGTACGTAATGTATGATCAACTCCGTGCGATTATTTATGTCTTAAATTTTAGTCTTAAAAAAAATCGTTTTCCAAATGGTCGTTGTAATTTGATAAATTGCATTTTTTTTTTTTTTTTTTTTTTTTTTGGGGGGGGGGGGGGGAGATTACTGAATAGATCTTTGAACAAGGTAATGCCTCAATTTACATATCACATACTACATACCCATGGCTTTCACAGATTTTTTTTTAATTCTTGACTCGCCAGCTTTAAATCCTGCCATAATCCTGATTTACAATGTGTATGACATTTTAACATTGTGCATAATCTTTTGTGACAGTTTTGTTTGAACAAATTTTAAATTATTTTTTTTACAAATATGTAATTTTTTTTCCCCTTTTGACATCATTTATTTAAATGAAGTTGAGAAATCCACACATGAAAAATGCTATTTATTCTAACTTTTTTATTATTCATTAACAATCAACAATTTATACTTCTGCTTAAACTTTTGAGACGGATTATAGAACATGCATGACCAAATCTATGATTCATTTTTTAAATCTACACTAATTTATTGGTAAGAATAATTGTTTATAATTGACATAATAATGCATAAATTTTGGAATATTTTACCTTTATGATTACAGATTACAAATCAGTTACTTGAATTTCTGAAAGCACGGGAAATTTTAATTATCTGCTAAAGATATCTGAAAAATAAGTTGCATTGCCATATCATATTTTATTGTTATACTAAACAGAATTGAGTTCGAATCATTTAATCATAATGGATAATTTGATGTAAATGAAGTTGTCGCTTTCCTTCCGTTATAACATTATTATGACTACTAAACATATTGCATGTGGTCATAACGTAAAATTACCAAATAATATGTTTTTTAAATGATATGACTCGATAATGCAAAATAAAATAATTTTGTAATTTTCTGCATCTTAAATTGTTTTGATTTTGTTTTTCTTGCTTAAAGGTTTAAAGTAAAATATCAATGTTCCATTAGACTGTGTAACTACTTAATTGACATAACCACTATTAGCAAATAATAATCATCCATTTATTTACACAAACTATTGATCCTGGCACAAATAGAAGAATAATTACTATTCAGAAAAAATAGTGAATGTGTACCCTAGCAGTAATCAGACTAACCTTTTAGGTGAAACTGAGCATGTTGAGGATTTTGCATTGCTCGATTGTTTTTCCTGACCATATATACATATGCAAGACCTTTCTTTTCAAAATAAGTGTGTTATTTAAATGATCAAAAACTAGTCTTCACTTTCTCGAAACTTCTGAACGAAATTTTGAAATGCATGAGAGATCAAAATGCATTTTTTCTACAATGTTTGCACTCACCTTTTATTTATATATTTGTGCATTTTTTAGTCTTTTTTGTTTATTTTATATTCTGAATTTATATTTAAATTATAGAAGGTAATATTACGTAAAAATGATAAAATGATTCTTTGATGCATATGTTTCTATATAAACATATTTCCAGCAATTTTATTTTGTTTTCTCCGGCACAAAGATATAGACACGTTATTTTGAAAATTCAAAAGTAGATTTTCTTTCCTCGAAACTTTTGATTGAAATTCTGTAAATGTATGAAAACATAAAACGTACTTTGCGATAAAATTGAAAGAAAAACATATACTTTCATTTTTTTTCGTATATTTCTGAATGTTTTATAAAAGTTTTCTGCATTCATGCTCCACATTTTCATACTTATTTTGAAATATAATATTTAAAAATGATAACATGATGTTTTTCTGCCATAAGTTGTATTTTCTGCTTTAAAATGGGAAAAAATAACGAGAAACAGAAATGCTCAATTTTTGTTTACGAAATGATTTTATTTTTTAAAGTATGTTTTACTTTGAAAATCTTCTTGAGAAAAAATGTATTTCCCTTTTAAAAAATAACATGAAATATTTATATATGTGTTTATTTAGAAAGTCAAATAAACTTAAAACTGCATAAAAACAATATATATGTTACCGGCCAAACCCGATTTCAGGCCAAACTAGATTGGCCTAGGCCAAACTAGTTTATCCTAACGCGCATCGGATAAACTAGTTTTTCCTAGGCCAAACTAGTTTATCCTAACGCCCATAGGATAAACTAGTTTTTCCTAGGCCAAAATAGTTTGGCCTAACGCTCATAGGATAAAGTAGTTTAGCCTGCTATTCACTGGTCTGAACTAGTTTACCCTAGGCCAATTAAATGAGTATGTTTACTGTAATTGTAAAAAAAAAAATGTAATACATTTACAACAGATGATGAACCTTCTAATAAGAGAACCTGTCTATAACGGATTTTTTTCTTTCCTATGCAATTCTGACTTAAAAGATTTTACTGTATAGAATTTTTTAAATTTTTAAATTTCTAAGCCATAAAATGTGGATTTACGATATTACTAATTCTATGGTAAACTGTATTGATTCTTTAATGAATCTCTATTTGTATGTAAATATCTGAATAATTACTAATACCATTAATTTTTTTACACGGCTTGGAGACTTGAAAATCTGAAAATTTTTACATGGAAAAACCTTTCAAGTTGCAATCACGTCAGGAGAAGAAGAAAAACTTCGTTGTAGTTAAGTTCCTTTTTTAGCAGGTCCGCCGTCACTAGCAAATGTTTTATGATTTTTTCAAACGGATCCAATCATATCCAATTTGCACCGATAAAAAAATCGGTTTAAACAGGATTTCGTCATGCACAGTTTCTTCTAATAAATTTTGCAGTTCTGTATCCCATTCGTATAAATCTATATGTACTATTCTTCAAAGAGAGTTTTAATTATGGAATAATGGTAGCTTAAAAATATATGTATTTTAGACCAAACTGGAACCAGTACTTCGCCGTATTTTTAAAAATTCCAGAATTTTGAAAGAATATTAAATGTACTTCTGACATTCTTAATGTTGCATTTATTCATAACTAATTCAAAGCCAAGTGATATTTATGCGAGAAGAAAATAAATATAAATTATATTACTGATTTTTTTTTTAAAATATTTACTTTTTTTTCTCACATAAATATCACTTGGCTTTTAATTAATAATTAATAAATGCACCATTAGGAATATCAAAAGTACATTTGATATTCTTTCAGAAAAATGGAATTTTCAAAAATCCAATGAAGTCCCGGTGTCGACAATACCGGATTTTCCAGATTATACTGTACATTATTAATCAATCCTCTAAATTCTTCCTCTCCTAAATTTTATGATAACCTCTCATCACATTCTTTGGTCCTCCAGCACACAATTTGTCATATGGAATATATTTTGCAACTACCGGTGACGGTGAAATGGGGAAGATAGAGGGACAGTATCCCTCTCCCCATAGATTAAAATATATTATACAGGAGTGACAGCAATGCTACTTTGCACAAGGTTGGCAACGGAGCGGTAGTTGGGATCAATAAAAGCCCGTCAAATTGCATTGGCCTAGGTTAAACTAGAAAGTTGGCAGAGGGGCGGTCTTTGGGATCAATAAAATTACGCCAAATTGAATTGGCCTAGGATAAATTAGATCGGCCTAGGATAAACTAGTTCGGACCAATGAATAGCAGGCTAAGCTAGTTTATTCTATAAGCGTTAGGCCAAATCAGTTTGACCTAGGCAAAACTAGTTTATCCTGAGGGCGTTAGGATAAACTAGTTTGGCCTAGGATAAACTAGTTTATCCTATGTGCGTTAGGATAAACTAGTCTACACTGTAAAAAAGAAAAAAAAAACCGACCAGTTTTCCTGTAGGAATCGGAAATATAGTTGCCCTTATCGTACCGGAAAAATTTTCCGACCCAGCTCGGAATAAAATCCGCAAAAAAAGGAAATAGTCAATAAAACGGTATTTTACGGATTTTATTCCGATTTTACGGATTTTATTCCGAGCTGGGTCGGAAATTGTTCCGGTACGATAAGGGCAACTATTTTTTCCGATTTCTTTCTTTCTTTTTTTTTTTTTTTTTTTTCTTTTTTTTTTTACAGTGTGGCCTAAAATCGGGTTTAGCCGGTAACATATACATTAATTTGTTTGCTAAAATATTTCCATATCACATATAATACTTTAATACTTTTAAAGAAAGAATGTCAGGGAGCCGCATATTATACCGTTCATTATTTCTTGTAAAGCTTATGCAATAACCATTCTAAAACTACAGGGTGATCATAAGGAAATTACGTCTGTATTTGAATCCCTAAAAGATAATGGAAAATAAATGTCAGATACACTTATTTAAATGTACGAGCTCGAGATTATAGTGAATGGAACAATAGAGCCATGATAGATACGGTTACAGTATATCAAATTTCGAAATTTCCGAATGGCGACGTCCACATTTTCACATCCCAGTCTATAACCAGTACATTAAAAAAAACATAAATGTCGTTGGGAATGTACATATTGCATGAAAAACGACGACATAGGACCCATGCAAAGAAAAGCATTGTACGCAACCAATAGCGAAACGAACATTGAATTTCTGTTTCAAAGATGATTTTCTTTTTGAATAAAGAAAATCAACTGTTATTCTTCGAAGAAATTTGCTTTTTTTGAAGAAGAACTTTTGACAGTTCGAAAGGGTGTTAAAAAAACTGAATATTAAAAATATTTTTGTTGGTAACTTCGTGCTGTGTAAATGTTGATCCATGATAAAGAGGATAGCAATAAATGTTTTATTAACTTGTTAAACGGCGAAAAAATATTTGCCTTCTGATATTTTTTAATCATTTCAGGTACCCCATTTGCCAATGTCGGTGCCAACATGGGATCAGCTGCCTTATCAGCATACTCAATGCTGTAGTAAATCTATTATATCTCCTGTATCTAAAAAGATTTCATTTACGTACAACAGAGAACAAAACTAGACGATGAATACGTATATCTGTCCCATGAAGTAGCACGTAGGTGAACATACGATTTCTGCCGAAAAAGGCGGGGGACGTCTGAAGGCATTGAAATAAGAGATGTTATAAATAAGTCTTAGTAGATTGATACTGTAGATGATTTTTAATAAATTAAAAACGTAAACATTCTCTATGTAAATAAGTAAATGCACCAGTAAATGTTTCTGTACATAGTCTTAAATATAATATTTAGTTTAAATGTAAAGCGACTGTAGTTTAATTTGAGTTGCGTCTTATTCAGAGATAAACAAAACTATTCAGGAATATAAATCTACCCTATGTATGTAATATCCTAATGAAACGAATTTATGAAACGGATATATGAAACGACTGAAATGAAACGAATTTATGAAACGATTCTTTGAAACGACTGATTAAACAACTGATTATATGGCGATTTATCCTAAAATATGGAATACTCTGCGATAAAATTAACACGAAAAATCCGTATTCATCCGCATATCTCAAAACTGGTATTAGAAATTTTCTAATTCGAATTAGTTTTCGAAATATTATTTTTTTTCTAATTTTAAATAAATTTCTAATGATGGCTACTCAAAATTTAATCATAACAGATATATTTTTTTTCATATTTCAGAAATAGCTATTATTTTAAAATAATTTGGCGACCATTTGGCCTCTCTTAAATCTATGCTAAGAACAATGCTTTTTTGTATTTCGTTATCATTTTATTTAATACAAAACTTTCGTTTAAAACTGCAACATTTTAAATTAATGGCTTTCACTTCTTTCTCTTTTTTTAAACAAAACGAAAAGAAAACTATTAGGCGCAGATGTCATATGCGTACTGGGGTACCTAATTGGCGCCAAAATGGCGTTATTTTGCCTGTCATTGTAACTCGGCTATTGTTACTTATTTATAAAAAAAATGTTTATTTACATTTATTTTCTTTTTATTAAAAAAAATATTAACAATTGTTTTGTTCTATAGTTATTAATTATTTTTTTTATTTATTTATTGTTATTTCATTTAAAAAATAATAGAAAATAATTTAAAAATACACATGTAACTGGTATTCGAACACAAGGTTTTCGCAAAATTGTCGTAAAAGAAATCTTGCCAAACCCCATTAAATAATGCAACAAATAATGACATTTAATTACAAATTCAAAGAAATGTTTTAATGGTACTACTTAGTTTTCTCATAGACCGATTTTTCCAAATTATATAAATCGCCAAACCACTCACCAAATTATACAAATTGACGTAAATTTTATTTTAAATAACGAAAGAACAAATAAATTAGTATAACATTGATTAAAATACAAATGAAACGTCGAAATAAAAATAACTTGATGGCGTACACACGTGTAACTTTCTTACTGTCAAATGAAAGTGACATTTTCGATCAACCATTATTGGCGTTTAATCTCATAGTCTGGCGATAGATTTTTGGTCGATGGGATGACCCAGAACGTTTTAATTTACCACTCTAGAAATAAAAATAAATGCTAACTGGCGATTTAAAAAAAAAAAAAAAGATATTGGCGAGATTTACACTCGGGTAACATAAAAGTACCAAGAATACTTCGCTATCATGGCAACTTTTATGCAGCTTTATTCGAAAAAATAACTTTGATACATTAATCAAAATGGAAACATATATTTCCTAACGATTGAAAAGTTATTTACACTTGAATATTAAAATAGAAAAAAAAAAAAAAAACTTTAAGATTACTATTAAATGAGTACGTGTTAAAAGCAGTAAAATATTGAAAATTGTGTCTTGAAAATTGTATTTACACGTGAATATTAAAAGAGAAAGGAAACTTTAAAATAATAAATACATTTATATGCGTTTAACACTTTCAGGGGCAAGGCACTTCTATTCGTAAAATGTTGAAATTAGTGAATGGCACCAGAATTTACAAACAAATTTTGAAATACGAAAATGCTTTTGTTCACTTACTTGATCACCCGACCGGAGCACCAACCGAAGAATGGCATAGGATGTAACGCTCCGGTGGAAAATCCCCACAACAATCACCGATGCCGGACATCGGAAAGCACCCAAAATAACAAGAAAAGGGCACATATTCTGACGAACTTACATAGTAAATCGTAAATTTACAAAACAATTGATGTTGATTTCATCATAATAATAAAAATAAAAAACAATACTGAAGTGACTTAAATGTAGAACAAAAGTTAAGACCATAAATCCTTGTTAAAGATTATGAAGTGTAAATGTTCATTAAAGTTCACTGTTCACTAATGTTCAAATGAGTTCAGTGTTCGAAAGAAAAATGTTCATAAAAGTTTTATGTAAGAAAAACTAACTTGAAGAAAGATCACCATAATGTTCAGACCTCAAGAGAAAATCACCGCCAGCAAAAATGTCAGACAAAGGACAGTTACTATAAAAGGCACAATGTTGAGCCTTTGATGTAGTATCAGCTAACCACGTAATGTCCGTAGCGAACCACTGATGAGTATTAAGAGTATGATAGAAGTAAATATTTACAAGTGTAAAAATTATTAAAATTTATACCCAATAAATGAGTATTCCCTATTAAGTGCGTTGTACATAGCACACATTTTTCTATAGTTTGAACGGGTGATTAGAACGTTTCGAATGTTCCATCTCAGTGTACCATTCCTGTTGAATTTAAATGTACAAGGCATTAACGGACAATGTCCAAACAAATAATGTTGCTGACTTCCTACATCACCACAGTTGCACCTGTTATTTGGGTGTTATTTGGGCGTTTGGGCAAAAATAGGTTTGTTCACTTACCTTAATAAAAGGAAAATTTTCATTCCAATATTCTAGTGCTAATCTGGCATTTAAAAATTAAAATTAAGGTGTCCAAAAATGAGCCACCGTCCTTGAAGGGGTTAAAGCAATAAATTGTAGTAATTGTAGTAATTGTAGTAAATTGTATTATATCAATCGTTTTATAATGCTGTTAAAAAGTACCGGTAGGCAAAAGCTGTCTTTACTTAATTCTTTTTATTTTAGCTTCTTTTCAAATGTTTAACTCATCTTCTTTAATCACACACAAAAACAACCATTGGATGTCTTAACAGCAACTAATTCGGCATTAAATTTTTGCAATCAAAGTGAACTGAATGGAAACCCGTTTACAAGGAGATCGCTACAGGTTTTTTCATTATAATTCAATCTTCTCTAATCTTTTTAAAACCGATCAAATTAGCGTGCGGATTCTGCGGTGTCTGAACGGGGGTTGGCCAGCGTAGCTTGCAGGGGGCAGAACCCACTAGTAAAAATATATTATTACATAAAAAGGTAAAAATATACGTTTGGAATGTACCCTCCTCTTGCAAAATACCTAAAGGTATATTAATAAAATATTTCATAATCGAAAAATACAACATTTTTCGATTAATTTTCTTCACAACATATAAAATTTTAACATATTCAATGCAACATAAGAACTAATTTTCAAAGTGTAGTTTAAATTTTAAATTATTATTTACCTTTGTTGTACAATTGACATCAAAATCACGTCTAATAGGTTTTCCCTTAAGTAACTTTTGCATTTTAAAATGGACACACGGGATTTAAAACGTTAAAACTTCTTCATATATGTTTAGATATAGTTTAATTGGAAAGAATGCTGTAAGAATGAAATACTGAAAATGTGGTGATTTGGATAAAATTATTTAATCCATACATATATACTTTAGTGGAACGTCCTATAAGCACTCTTACTGAATAATATTTTATGTTTTTCAAAAAGTTTAAGTGTACATGACATTTTTTTTTATCAGAATCTTTCTTATGCATGTATATTTGGCGATATGTTAAGTCATATGAAAAGTGGAAATTTGTATTTCGTTTACGTGACCACTTTTTCAAGAATTTTATTGTGCAGTATTATACTGGATTATAACTTTTAAAAATTATATATGTATGTGATTACTTAGACAATTTGTTTTGATGAATAAATATATGACAAAAAACTAAGAGGAGAGTGTAAAAAGCAAACAATTGGGTATGTCCCAGTTTCATTTCTATAAGAGAAATGAATTTTATTTAATCTGGTATCAGAAATTTTCTTGCGCTTAAATTCTTCGTTAAGGTAAGACGTTAGAAAGTGCATCATCTCATTAAAAAAAAAAATTGAAGTCGTGCGATTGGAATAGTTTGTTTTGTTTGTTTCGCAATTGGCTTCGGGAATTTTGGAAAAGAAATAAGTCCATATTTTGACATATCTCAATGTAAGAGGGTTAAAATTATTTTTCATGTTTATTCACCGTTCTGGGAAGAAAGAAACTGAGTCCGAAACAGCCTATGCAGGTTTGTGAGGGATAATTTAAAAAGTTGATAATTGAAATGCACTATTTACGTGATATAGGTTCAAAACTGATGACTATCCCTGAAAATACAAACAAATCTACAGTCTTATAAAATACCACAAAAACAAATGAAAATAAAGACTTTAATGGATGAAATTCGTGCCACGAGTAAGCACGGCCTTCAAAAATAGAGCATTACATAGCTTATAGATTGGGTATTTAGCATGCATCAAACGAGTGAACCTTGCTGTGACTGGAGAAAGGAATTCGATACTTTTACAAACTGCCACCAGCGCTAACTAATACAGTTTATTTATGTTTTCTGATCGTTTAATCAATCATGTTTAGAGAATAAGTATGAAAACTTACACATGCTGAAATACGAAATTATATTTCAGGAAAATATATACAGAAACACAAATTTTAATAAACAAAGCGATTTTTGACGGTGATACGTTGTTCTAGCTATTTTTGGCAAGGTGGCCAGGGAAATAAAATAATTTTAATTGAAACTAACCATTCAGGTTTAAAAAAAAAAAAATAAAAAAAAAATAACGCGAAAGTTATATTTGTAGAATATATGAAAAGTAAAAACGAAATAGCGTTAAAAAATGAACATTTCTATAATTTTACTAATTTATTTATTAACCTAAATTTCAACACTTGTACATTGACACTTCGTTTAAGGCCCATCATCTTGAAAATAGACAGAATGTACAGGACACAATATCCAGAAGAACGATCGAGAACATACAAAACATGAGATTTTTTAAAGAGATAGTATAAATAAAGCCACGTACATCATGATATTCTGATGAAATTTTTATTTCTTAATATGATATTCTCATACTACCCACAATTGCACCATTTTACCAATAAAAATAAAAGATGCGTGGATTTTTTTAGAAATATTCAACTCTGAAATATCAAAGAAAATATAAATGTCAATATATCTATATTATAAAGGACAAACAAATCTGTGCGTAACGCATACGTCATTTTCTGAATGGCAACACTTTGAAATTTGAAATAAAATTTTGATTTTGCAATTTTCTCTACTGCAAATTTTTAAACTTCTAAACATGGCAAATTTTAAATTTTTAAACCGCCGTATAAGGAAAAAAATGCTCTTTTAAATGCAATTTGTTTGAAAGCTGTATCTCAATTTATTTTTGAGATATTAATTTTTTTGTAGTTTTTAATACCATTTTTCTTATCATGGCAACAAAAGTATCCCATTTCTATTGAAAGTAAACGGAAAATAGTCAAAAGTAGGAGATACTGTATCTCTTTGTTGCCATTTTCGCATAAAACCTGAAAAAAAAAATTGAAATTAAAATATGGGCTATGTCAAGAATATTGTCTGTTATTCCGTGATAATGACGTCATATGCATACTTTTCTATAGACGAAGTTTAAGACCGTATTGTGAAAGTTGATTGCTTTAGCGGATGCAAATGACGTCATTTTATAAAAAAGCGTGTATTTTAATTTTTAAATCTGAATTATGTTTTGTAGAAGTGCGTCATTTTCACAGCCCAGCTGCTTTGAAATTCTTCAGAGGTGAAAATGGTTCACTTTTGAAAATAATATAATCGAAATCACACACTGATAAAACGCAATGTTTTACAAAAATTTAGAGTGTCTTTATAAAAGACAGTTGAAATGCAAATAATAGCGATTTATATTACAGAAATTGATGATTCTCGCCTGGATGGATTTGCTTCGCCGAGTTAGACAAGCAAACAAATAACACGAGGTTTAAAATATTATCATGTTCCTGAAGTTATTGTCCAAAATTCTGTCGAATAATAAAACTTTAATGCTATTCTTTAGGACATTCTACTATAATTTTATCAAAATAACACAATTTGCTTAATTTAATTTTTTCCCAATTTTACGTAATCTATATATTTAAAACACAACTGTGTTTTTTAGTCATCTGCCCTGATCTTTCTGCTGAAACAATTTTACTAATATTTTTAAAAACTAAAAGCTCTTCATTTGTAGATGTGATCGCACTACCTGTTTTTTTTTTTTAAATATACCCACTTTTATATTTTAATTTTAAAAGAATTTTATGAAATTTCTTCAAAATGGTGAAAATTAGATAGCTTTCATTATTGCAGTCAAGAGAGAAACAATGAGGTATTTTTATCTTTGTTCATGCTATTTTCTGATAAAAATGCAAAATTGTTCATAAAAATTATTGTATAGGGTATTGTGGCGCAAAATCCCATTAGGAGCAGAATATTATAATAGGGGCATAATAACGGAAAATGACATACTGCTTTTGAAAACAAGCATTTTTCCTCATAAAATTTCTATATTGCTTTTCCTTCTGCATGTGTACTGATAATAAGTTTCAAACACTAAGCGAAATACTTATTTAAGTGAAAATGAAGTCATATTTAAAGAAAACTATCATTTCCTTAGATAAAACTAAACATTTTAATACAAATGCGTCTAAAAAACATAAATTACGGAAATTTTTACTTTCCGGAATTGAGATTAGAATCTCAAGTAAAGAGTGCGTCTGTTTACATAAAAGATGTTGCTGACAATCATGACTTCAAGTTTTGAATTAAAATGATTTTTAAATGATCAAACAAAATACAAATTTAAAAAAAAATAATGGATATGAGAAGTGCGCATGCAAATTTTGAGAAGGTGAAAATTGCTGTTTTTCATTCCGCAATAAGAAGCATAAGAGCCTCAATTGATAACCACATCCTAATAACTGATCTTTATTATATTTTACTGATTAAGTATCTATATTATAAAGAACAAGCGTATCTGTGCGTAACAACGCTGACTTCATTTTGCGAATGGCAACGCTTCACGATAAAATTTCGGTCTTGAAATTTTCGCAACAGCAATTTTTTTAATCTTCTGACCATCGTACATTTTCAATTTTCGCCCCATAGAGAAAAAATTTACTTTCAAATGCAATTTGTTTAAAAACTGTATCCTAATTGACTGATGTATTATATTTTCTAAAATAATTTGTAAGCATGATTTTTTTTTTAAGTTTATCTTATCACGTGCCGGTTTCAATACATAATAGTGATAAACATTTTGCACATAAAGCAACAAACAGTTTTCAGCATTTGTTCATGATTATTTTTGCATAACGAAATTAATACTTCCATTATAAACAAATAAAAGAATAATAGTAAAAAAAACACCAATCTAACATATTTGTGAAAGACAAATTAACGAAATTAACACTTCTTTTACAAACAAATAAAAGAATAATATTGAAAAAGCACAAATCTAACATATTTGTAATCGTACAATTTAAATTTTTAGATCACTAAATAGGATTTTTTTTTTCAAATGGAATTTTTTTGCAAAGTTCATCTCAGTTTACTGATTGTCCATGGTTTTAAAAACAATTTTAAAGCGTGAAATATTTTTTAATTTATCTATATCGCGCGGAGCTCGATTATGAAAGATTAATCCGTTTGCCCTTAAAACAAAATAAAGAGTTCTTCATTTTCTTACGGCTAATACCCATTAAAAAAAACCTCCCTATGAATAAATAAATATTATAATATAAATAAAACACAAATTTAACAGACATGTATAAGCTCTGAAATTATCAGGATATAAAAGGATGCCGTAAGTAGCAAAATCTTGGTCAAATAGCTCTTAGCCTGCGGCTAATAAGAAAAAATCTCTTTTGATAAATTTCAAAAATTTATTTGATTGTATAATTCATATTTTTCATTTGAAAAATGCTTTTTTTATGTAAGTGGGCAATCTAAAAAAAAGATTGCATATAAAATAATTATTAGTTTTCAATTAAAAAAAAAAAAAAATGTTTTCACCTATATTCGTTAACCCGGGAAGCCCGGGTACGATCCCCTAGTATATATAATGGTCGCCCAAATGAAAGTGGCATTGCTGAAATAATTCCGCCATTTGAAGAGAAAGATGACTGCGCATGCACCTATAGAGGGCGCACAGTGATGGGAATGCATGCGATATCAACAGATTCGCCAGATGTGCGTATGATAGCGTGGGAACACGTTAAAAGGCATCGTTCTCATCATTTATGCCTCCAAACGATGTCAACGAGCGGTAGTGCAATATTTAACAGCGTAAAATGTGAGTGCTAGTGAAATATATCATCAAATAGAAAATGTGTATGGCACGGAGTGTATGTCATGCAGATCGGTATTCTGATGGTCTAGGAATTTTCGTAGTGGAATAAAACAACATGCGCTTGACCAGATCGTGACCTGTAGTCAGTATTGCTTCTTACACTACGAAATTCCCTACACCATCGGACACCATCGGATCTGCCTGACATATACTCCGTGCCATACACATTTTGCATTCGACAATAGATTGCACTAGCATCCACATTTTCTGCTGTTAAAAATTGCACGACCGCGCGTTTACACCATTTCGAGGCATCCACGATTCAAACGATGCCTTGTAACTTGCTCCCACGCTGTCACACACGTATTTGGAGGGGTTTCACGATATCGCATGCATTCTCAGTACTCTGCGGGCTCTATAGGAGCATGCGCTGTCATCTTTATCTTAAAATCCGGAGTTATTACAGCAATGACACTTTCATTAGAGTGAACCATATATATGTTATATACAAATTTTACTTGCAACATCCATTTAAATTATTCTAAATTGCCAGCGTATTCATTATATCTCCTATTTCTTAATATTCTCTATTATTTAATTCTAGTTAAATTCCTTTAAATTTAAAACTCGTACCTTAATAATAATCTTATTCAAAACCTTAGTCTAAATTCTTAATACCTTCATTAATTTTTATCAGCTACCAAAACTGTAATATTCTGAGCGCAGCTACTTTTATTTTTCGAATGTTTATAAAAACCATTTTTACTATTTTTTTTTTCAAATCAACTCCCGCCAGCTGCATTGAGTCAGCCGTATTACATTGAAATTCCTCCGTTATCCTATCCGGGACTCATTTCTATTACGCCCCTATCTCATTCTCCATTGCTTCAGTGACGGATAGCATTATCTTTCGTGTCTAGTTTATGAATTTGTTTGATTCGTATGAAGTTTACATTTCAATCGGCATTCCTCCGCGTATTTTTACAAAACACCCATGAGCTCAGAGACATGATTTTTGTGCTATTCGATTGTTTATCTAATCTCGTATCTGGTGTCTTATGTCGCGTAGAATATCTAAATCGTCATTAACGTCTTTCTCGTATGAAATATTAATTCTTTCTCTAGCCTGAAGGCTCTGATAAAATCCCGTACTGTGGGAATTGTTTACGTTTATATGTGTGGTTATATAAACAGTTCAAGGGAATTTCGCCTCCGTTTCATTGGGAAAACTATCGAATTTCATAATCCATTACTGACCACACAGCTGCCTAATCTGCATTGACTGTATCATGAATCGATGGTGTTTTGATTGAACTTACCAATCTCATTGCTATAAACTATTCGATTGAGTTGATTAAATCAATCAACTGATAGTATTCTACCTGTCTGCTAATATTCCACCATACTGATGCCTCCAATAGCGATGTTTGCTCTAAGTTGTACGAACGTTATACTACCTCACCAATGCCTGATTAGTGCATAGTAATAATTTAACAGAATGTAGTAAAATCACGGCAGGATTGTTCGACTTAATCTACTTATCCTTTAAGTGATATATATATGCCATAAAAAATAACTTAAATAAAAAAGACTGGTGTTTCTTTAGAAATTCAGAATATCCCAGCAATAAACTTCTGTCAACCCTTTTGAGATTATGTACATGCAAATAGACCATGTCATAGATTTTAGTAAACACAATCATATTTATTTTCAATAACAGTCAGTGAATATATCTAATGGAGTGAATAGACTTATTTCAGAGAAACACAAATCTAAACTCAATTCAGATAATTAAGAGGTAAAAAACAATTTGCAGACGTGCGAAATTCTAAAGCACTTAATTCAGATCACAATTTCATCTTCATTATTTTTACTAAAATGTAAAAAAATACATTTTGAATAAATATAATCTCTAAATTAAATCCCTTTGATGCAGGCACTTCGTTATGCGATACATACGAAGGTTAATCATGCCAATTAGGGAAAACTCTCAGCAGCTGGCTTTATCAAAATCTGAAAGTCACATACCATTAAACTGTATCTTCACGTGACATATAAATCACGAGGGAAGTTGATTATCGTAAGACAATGGATTACAGCGCTTCTCACAACTTCTAGCTAATACACAACCGCACTCTCCTAAAAAAAGTATATCATTAGAAAAACAAAGTATTTACTACGAGAATCCGCAGGTACAAATATACATTTCAAAATTTAAGGAGAGACAGAATACTCTTTTTTTTACTGACGCCCAAATATTAGCGATTCAAGATACGGACGCAAGGAAAAACGCAAACAAATAATCATCAACTACAGACCCTTTATAAAAGAGAAACTCGGAACTCTATTTAGAACTTTAATATAAATTATATCTGTATTCCATAAAATTCAACACAACAAGGTGGATAATGGCAGAAAAACATTTACATTGAGATTTTTACTGTAATGTCTGATTGGGTTAAAAAATATATTTAAAAAATCCAATATTATATGAAATAACAGTTTTGGGGTAATTATCAGTTTTTGAAAAAAAAAAGAAAGAATAGAATGAATAAATAAATAATTTCATTATCGTGAAAATTAATAATGCATTTCCAAATCATTATGCACAAGAAGACAGAGGCAGATATACACTGACGGGTATACACTTCAGCAGCGTGAATTCGGGAATCCTCAGCACGTTCCGGTCAGTTTTTGCAAACGACGCACGAATTTATGCATATTCTTTCATATTTTCAAATAAATGTACTGTTTGTGACAATGCGGCTCTCGTCAGCGCACATGCTGGAATATTTATTATTAAAAATAAACATGATTAAACATATCTAATTCTACATGAGGCACCGCTGTATTCAGCAGCACACTCTCCAGTCTCTTTTGCTGGCGAACATACAATTTGCATGATTTATATTTTTTAAACAAATTTCTTTCTAAAAGAACTAACGAACAGCGCTTAGGTTATTTCACATTTAATTTCTGCCATTTAGATAAATTAAACTTTCAATTCTCAGAAAAAGCTACTGAAAATATCTAATGAATTAAATATTTTTCAGATTTTAATTCTATTAAACCCATTAGATGCAATTGCTCTCATATTGGGAGCATTACTTAAGAATTGTTTTTTTTTTTTTTTCAAAAATACGCACGTTTAATTTGAAAGTATGAGGAAATTCGTCGGGAACGTATGAGAGAATCGCATTTTATATTTTTAAAACGTGTTTAAAAGAAAAAAAAATGCTTTTTGGCCGCTTTCGCAAGAAATTAATAAAAATAAAATTATAATAAAAATTATAATCTTTATTTAAAATATGTTTATGTTTATTCTATAAAACTTCAAAAATCCGCAGTTAACAAGTATGGCTGGTAATAAGTTGATCACAATTCATGAAACAACAAGATCCCGAAATGTGAGCAAGGGCGCCTTCGTTAGTATTTAAGGCCATGCCTAACCACCCAAATTTCGGTGGCCCAATATGGTGGGCCCAATATTATTAGGCGTGCGAAATTTTCTTTATAGAAGCTCTTGGAAAAGTTGCTTTTTTATTCCTAGCAATTTTTTCTTGGAAATGTTAAGACCGGTTAATAATTATAAAACCTGTTTATTACTGTGTCAGTTATCTTCTTTTGCTGAATGATATGTGTCTAATAGATTTTAATTTTTTTCCCTGAGAATATCTAATGAATTAAAAATGTTTTTACGACTCTAATTCTATCAAATCCATTAGGTTCAATTGCTCCCATTTTGGAAACATCACTTAAGAATTTTTTTTCAAAAATGCATATGTGTATTTTGAATGTATGACGTAACATCTGTATTTTTTTTTAAAGTTTAATTTGAATTTTCTATCTTTTAAAACGCGTTTAAAATGACGAAATTTAGCTTTTTGGCAGCTTTCGAAAGAAGAAAAACATTGTAATAAAAACTATTAGTTTTATTTAAAATACGTTTATAACTGTTTATTCTATAAAACTACACAAATGAGTAGAAAATAAGTGTAATACATTGATCACAATTCATGAAAGTACAAGTTCCCGAAACGGGAGCAAGAACGCCTTCGTTAGTTTTGAAGGCCATGCCTAATCCCCCAAATTTTGATGGACCAATTTGGTGTCGTTATTATGCGAGCGAAAATGTTCTTTATAGAAGATCTTGGAAATGCTGTTTTTTTTTTTAATTCCTAGCGTTTTTTTCTTGGAGATGCTACCCTTAAAACCTGTTTCTTTCTTTGTCAGTTACCTTCTTTTTGCTGAATGATATATTTCTAGTAGACTTTTCAATTTTTCCCCTGAAAATATCTAATTAATTGAAAAAGTTTTCCCGACTCTAATTCTATTAAACCCATTAGGTGCAATTGCTCCCATTTTTGGGAACATTACTTAAGATTTTTTTTCAAAAATGCTTATGTGTATTTGAATGTATGAAGTAAAATCTGTATTTTTTCTGGAAAAGTTTAATTTGCATCTTCTATTAAAAGAAAAAAAAAAAAAAAAACTTAAAAAGACGAAATTTAGCTCTTTGAGAGCTTTAGAATGGAGAAAAATAAATTTAAAATAGTTCATTCTATAAAAATACATACATCAGTAGAAAATAAGTGTAATTCATTGATCACAATTCATGAATGAATAATTTCCCGAAACAGGAGCAAGAGCTCCTTCGTTAGTTTTCATTAAAGAATCCCCCAAATTTCGAAGGCCCAGTATGGTGTTTTTATTATGCGTGCGAAAATGTACTTTATAGAAGCTCTTGGAAATGTGGGTTTTATTTATTCCAAGCATTTCTTTTTTCTTGGAAGTGCTACTTAAAACTTGTTTCTTATTTTGTTGAATGATATATTTCTAGTAGGTTTTTCATTTTTTCCCTGAGAATATCTAATAAATTAAAAATGTTTTCCCGACTCTAATTCTATTAAACACATTGTGTGCAATTGCTCCCATTTTGGAACATTACTTAAGCATTTTTATTTTTTTTAATGCGCATGTGTATTTTGAATGTATGTGGTAATATCTGAGGTTTTTCTTAAAAAGCTTAATTTGCATTTTCTATTTTTTTAAACAGGTTTTGAACTTAGCTTTTTGGCCGCTTTCACAAGGAAAAAAAACCACCTACATCTTTATAATAAAAATTATATTTTTTATTTAAAAAATATTTATAACTGTTTGCTGTATAAAACTGATAAATTAGTAGAAAATAAGTATAATAATTTGATCACAATTCATGAAGGAACAAGTTAACGAAAGGGGAACAAAGGTGTTTTCCTTAGTTTTCAAGGTCATGTCTACCTCCCCCCCCCCCCCAATTTCAAAGTCCCAATATGGTCTTTTTATTATGCGTGCGATTTTTTTTTTTTTTTTTTTTTTTTTTTTTTTTTTTTTTTTTTTTTTTTTTTAATAGAAGATCTTGGAAGTGCTGCTTTTTTATTCCTAGCATTTTTTTCTTGGAAGTGCTACTCTTAAAACCTGTCTCTTACTTTGTCAGTTATCTTATTTTTGTCGAATGCTATATTTCTAGTAGATTTTTTAATTTTTTCATTGCATATATTTCGAATTTAAGGAAAAAATGCATGTGACATTTTTAACTGTGGCTCAAGTTTTGGATTATTTTGATCAGTTACATTCAGATAATTATTCAGAAGTTCCGTAAATTGTTTGTCTGTCACCTGATCCGAGCAAAGCAATATATACGGAAGATGAAATAGAAAAAAAAAATATGCGACGATTTATCCCGTGATAAATCTGGTGAGGTAGAACTTTCCGTAAATTTTAAATCAACGAACAATCAAGAAATACGTGGTTAAGTGATATAAAAAAAGAAATAAATAAATAAACGCAAACATAATATTACAAGTGAAAGTTCAGACAAATCTTGTAATCAGGATACAGAAAATAATAACAATACAAAAAGAATCAAATAGTTAAAATACAAATTTCAGTAGACGAAACACTGGCTAATCGTATGAATTATAAGCAAAATACATTTGATTGGACAAAATGCTCGGATATATTGCCTGCATCAAATGAACACATTTCCATATTATATGGAAATTATACAGGAATAACATAGGCATTGCCTTACGGGAAACAATCTAGATTTAAAATTTGTCAAAAAAAAAAAAAAAAAAAAAAAAAAAAACACTCGAATTTCCTGAAAAACAAATGCAATGTAATGCTGCATAAAAAAAGCCCATTCATCTTTCATGTATAATAAGTCAGAAAAAAAATGTTCTAATGTCTAAATATTCTAAAAATTTTGGAATTTTTTTTTTCAGAAATACATTAGAAACTTCCAATTCATTAAGAAAATACAATGGTTTCATAAAAAATAGATTAATACATATAACGGCGTCTAATGTGTGAAAACGGGACGAAATATCTGGGAAGGCACGAGGACAAAAATAAAACTCTTCCGGCTTCAACTCTTTCTGCTTCATTTTAAAACTTCCCGAAAGATATTTTTTGTATTAAATTTTAATATAATAATATTATGATATAATTATATAATTAGTATATATTAGCATAATTAATATGATAATTAGTAAATATAACGCAAAATGTATCCTTCTATCAGCAGTTCCAAATTTTAAACCTGCATAATTCCTAAATTAATTCTTCGAATAACTTCGCGTTTCGTATCATAAATTAAAATTAACTGAAGTATCCAAATACGATATCAATGCAAAGGACCAGTATAAAAAATTTAAATGTTAGAGGCTCCGCGGTATCCCCACTATACATCACTGTTTTTTTTTTTTTTTTTTTTTTTAAAGCGGTCCCCAACAAATTGTTTGGGCACGTTTTACAATTTTCTGAAACTCCGACGCTTAGTCGAGGTAGATCGTGGCAGATTTCGACCGAAAACATATAAAACGAAAAAAAAATAAACTTTTATTTCACAACATCTGTTTCTTTCTTTTTTAGAAAAGTATTCTAATGATTGATACAAATCCTGCCAGAAATCCAGTGTTATATGTTTCATTAGAAATAAATTTTCCTCACTTGATCTCTGTGAGTATATTCCTTTTCCTGCAGATAAAAGGAAAATTTAATGGAAAACATTTACTTCTCCGATTCATCATTTTAAGAATAGATGTTATCTATTCATATTACTCTCTTGTGACAGTTTATACCTTTAAAAATAACAGCACAAAATGTAAAAGTGTGTCCATTAATCAGCTGTACATTTTTTCGAATAATTTTGGTATCATATTGTGATCACTAAAGTTTTCTTGAACAACAATTAAAACTTGAACTTATAAAGAATATATCAGAATCTTAAAATTCACAATTGCATCATAAGTTAATTTATTTAATACTATAATAAATATATATATATAACATAGTTTGAGCAAAAAAAAAAAAAAGTAGTAAAAAATAAATTTTGCAATCTTTGCTAGCACAAAATAATTCTAAAGTTTTCGCAGGTTCATTGCAAGCCTCAACTAATATCAATAATTTTTATATTTAACCAGGGGGCTCACCCCCCCTCCCCCGCGAGCTACGCACGCCAACCACCGTTCAGACTTCGCACCTCTAAATAGATAGTAATGCTTCCTGTTAATAGAATATTACCACGTTATGAATGATTGAACACTGTAAAACAACGGATTAAAATACGGAAATACTACTGATAATCGAGACGCTAGTACTATTTCCCTGTTTTAACAGAACTTTTTTCCGTTAAATTACAGAAAATATTCCGTTTTTTGGCATTTATTGGGGAAAACTTCCGTTAAAATACGGAAATAGTACTGGCTCCTCAATTGCCAGTAGTATTTCCGCATTTTTATCCGTTTTTTTTTTTTTTTTTTTTTTTTTTTTTTTTTTTTTTTTTTTTTTTTTTAACAGTTAATGATATTATTATTATCGCGGCTATCTTCTGTAATCGGGTTGTCATGCTTCTCTGTTTGAAAATGACATTATTCGGTTATAATGGCCTCATCCATCGCTGTCTTAACAACTGATGGTTGTTTTAGGTCTAATACGTAAGATCAATTACACATTTGAAAAACAGCTTTTATAAAATGGTTAGGTGAAAAATATCGCTATCTTTCTGATTTATAACGATGCTATGGACATTATTCTTCCTTTAGGCTCGCGTTTAAAAACCTGCGTCTGCTAGGGAATAGCTTTCAGAACCACGTTACGCTTACATTTTATGTTTTGGCGAGTTTTAGATATTTTCAGGAACAGGTATAGCTTATTCACGAATTATTTTCTCTATTTTAACACGCCACCATGCATATTTCCATGTTATTTTTACAATGTATATTGTTTATATTAATTAATAAGTATATCAGAATTTCCGAATATGTATTTATAAAATAGTGACTTCTACAAAATAAAATGAAAGTATTTTACCTTCACATTTACCTGTATTTGAGCTGCATCAAGTGATGTTATATATAAACAAATTTGCTAGTTGCGCTACTTTTATACCATATGCCGTAACATTAAAATTCTCGGGAATGAAAACCGTTTTAAATGTATCTTTTTATTGTATGACGTAATTTTCAATATTAAATGCATTTCTTATGTAATAATTTATTTATTTTAAAAGTTTTTTCTCCTTTAAGATTCACGGGTGTATATATTATTTAATTTAAAAGTGTGGGAATATTTCTTGAGCTTTTTAAATACCACCTAATATTCACCATTAAAAGTTTTTCACGTGTAATAATCTAATTATTTCAGACAATTTAAACATGACTATATTTAATATTAAAAGATTTTATATATGGCGTAATTATCACCTTTAAAGGCTTTTCGTATTTTTTTCATATTTACGTGTAAATATTTTGAGGTAAATTTCCATATTTTCTGCTTTTAACACGTGATCATTTAATTCTTATGTTAAAGTTTTCGTTCTGTTTTTAATAATTCCCCTTTTGAATTTAACTCTGAAAACAAAAAAAGAAATCCAATAATCCTTTTCTTCTCTCCCCCCCCTCCCCCCCCCCAAAAAAAAATAGATTTTTTTTTTCATGTTAGTGGAAATTATGTCAAAGTATGAGATTACAGATTATCTTTGATTTTAAAAGAAACTGATTCCTGACGATCCAATTGTGAACAAAACATTATTTCATCAAATCTTCCTGAAAAACATAATTTAATCGCGATATTGTCTTCACTACCGATTGAAATAAAAGATAATTTCAATTTTAATTTGAAAATGGCGAAAAAGAAGAAACATAATACTCTCTATCGTTATCCGTTTTCTACATTTTTGCACAAAAATGGAGTCATTTGGTTGACATCATTAGATAAATGTAATTCAAATTAGAAAAAAAAATAATACACCGGAAACTAACCAAAATTTTAAAATTCTAATACCAGGTTTAAGATCTGCATCAATACGGATTTTTCATGCTAATTTCACGACCATAATATTCCATATTTTAGGAGACATCGCCGTGAAACATAGTCAGTCGTTTCATAAAATCGCTTCATTAGGACATATAGGGTAGATTTGCTATGTTAAATGCATTATTTCATTGTATAAATTACACAAGCAGAAATAATTTGTTATGTAAATATATATAATTTAAATAAATATAGAATATTTTTTCTAAATGGTTTTGAATTTATTTGTGTTAGGTTTTATAAGTGAAGTTTTGCATTAATGAGTTTGAATCATTCAAACATGAGCAGATTACAATGCATAATTATATTTGTCTTTCCATGTACTTTTCTACATAACTAAATGGATTAATCTCAAATGTACAGAAGAAAGACCAAACCAAGCAATATAAAAATCAAAATAAGGCTTTAATGTAAGATTAGTATTTTAACATATTTTTCCTAAGTTTGGGACTAAACAAAAAAGACAGAACATACTAAAAGTAAATTTCGTGTTTGTAAGTTAAAATTTACATATTTTTGAAAAGACCACAATCTGATACTTAACAGTAATTATATTATTTTTTTTTAGTTACTTATAAAGTTTACTAAAATATATATTTTTTACAAATTCTTTAAAAAAACTATACATTATTTTCATGAGGATTTTTTTAAAGATTGTAAAATGTACAAAATATATAAAATACAACACAATATGTAATTTAAATATAGGTAATCTTAATTCTATTTTTATATTTTTATTGCTAGTCAATTTTTTTTTTTTTTTAGATTAAAGGAGATTAAATAAGTTACAATCGTTTAATTCATTTATTAAAATGTTAATGCATAATTTAGAGAAAATAATACTAGATTGCAAAGTATAAATATATCATTTAAAAACATTCTTTTAATGTATTTTAAATTTACACAATTTTTAAAAAATAAACATTTTGATTTACGTTTGTGAAAATCCGTAAAATAAATTACATTTAACACAGTCCAACTTTCCATATGCTTATAATAAAATTATTTAAAAAATGATTATGATATAATTGGAAAACATTAATTGATTTAAAGAATTAAATTACTAACTTCATCCACATTTGTTTGCCCCCGGTATGGTATGATATTTCTTTCTTCCAGCCTATTGTGTGTCGTCTCCAAAAAATAACAGTACCTTACAGAAGCCATCCCTAAAAAAAAAGAAGTACGATTAAATACGCTTTGGCAATTTTTTAATTTTCTAATCATAGCACATTTTCAATTTTGATACCGTCGTATTGGGGGAAAAAAAAGTACTTTTAAATGCAATTTGTTTGAAAAGTGCATCTTCATTTATTTTTGAAATATTATTTTTTTTTGTAGTTTTCGGAATCATTTGCTTATTATTGGCAACGGAAGTACTCCATTTCTGTAAAAAGTGAAATAAAAATACTTTACAATATTAATTATATATTTTTGTTGCGATCTTTCATAACAACCGAAAGAAAATGTAATTAAAATACGTGTTTTTTTTTTTTTTTTTTTTTTTTTTTTTTTTTTTGAAAAAATATAAACGTATGATTTATGTTATAACATGGAGCTATTATAAACTATATTTAATTTTAAGTGTATACATTAATGTTACAAACAAATGAAGGCCTGTGAATCATTAGAGAGCCTTTTTTTTTTTTTTTTTTTTTTTTTTTTTTTTTAGTCGAGTTTCTTTAATGACGGCATCTTTTTGCTGCATTTGCGTATTATTTCGTGATAGTGACGTCCTATGTCTACTTTACTGCAGCTGTTTAAGTGTGGATCGTAAATGTGGAATTCTTAAGCGGATGCGAATGACATCATTTTACATAAAATAAAAGCGTGTGCTGTAAGTCTTAAAATTTAAATTTGTTTTGTACTATTTATATATACATATGTTTTTTTTTCATCGGGGGCGACACTAAATTTTGAAAAAACAGAATTCATGTTTTCTAGTCTTCTATTTCAGTTTAATTGAAATGCTTCATTGAAAAAAAAATGATAATTTACTAAAATTACTTCCCTATAAAGTAATAAACTCTTTTATCTATTTAATAATTGTTTTTAGGCAGTATATTTATTTTGAAACTAAAACAATTTCAAGAGTTGTTTATAGGTTTCATTTTGGAATTGAAATTTCATTCAATGATTATTATAATGAATATAACAGTCCACATTTATAAAAACCACATAATAATATCGAAGTGTCATATTTTTATTTTTTTTTAAAGTGGCATATATCTTCATGATTTGCATGAAATACGATATTTTTTTCTTTTTCCATATTTTAATATTAATAATTACTTTTTTTAATATTCCAGATTTCGGTAACGCATTACACTTACAATGTATTACTTAAAATTTAAAATGTTGTTTATAACTAAAAATTATTGTTGTGAAAAGCATGCACATAAAATAATCAAAGGGGAAAACTTTTATTTCACATTAAGAAAAATATTAGCATGACGTAAATAGGATAAAATATATTTTATTTATCATATTACATTAGGTATAACTAAATTTGAATATTCTGTACTTTAGTAAAAATGATCTATGAATTTTACTGGTCTTAAAACACTCTTTGTGCATGCACTAAATTTTCAAGTGGTAGATGTATTTTTTTCAAATTCTCAATTACATTTTCAGGACATGTATGTGATACAATGTCATTTAATATTTCGTTTGAGGAAATGCCATTTGAATATTCTGTTATTCAGTATATCAATGAATTATGCATATAACTAGTCATAAAATTTCAAATTCGAATAAATATATATATATATATATTCATCTGGAAGATTTTTACACTTGCATAGCGACAAAATATTACATATGCATTATTCGATATTCACGAATAAGTTTTCAAATTCAGTGTCGATATCCGTATGAACTATGTATTCTTCTCTTTACAAACGCGAAAAATATTTTAATAAATAAAAAAAATCGCCCCTCTAAATTTGTATAAGGTTGAAACATGGTTATAGGTAAGAAGAAATGTGACAATGAAATACAATAAATTTAGCACAAAACAAGTTTTTTTTTTTTTTAAACAAAACATATAATTACGATAAAATAAATTAGAAATATAAATAAATAAGGTTGTGCATATGTTTTTCAGTTCTTTTGTAACTTTATTTGACAATGAAATACAGAGTTATTTATATAATATTCATTCTCTGCTCTCTCTGTTGCCTTACTTCGAGTTTAACTTCTAATTAAAAATGGAGAAACGCCATTTTAGATCGTTTTGAAGAATAATAGTGCCAGCTATTAAAAAGCCAAACGGTTTCTAAAATTCAATGCACAATCTCTTGTAAAACAAATTTTATATTTTTTTTCCGGTAAAAGAAAAATATTTTAACTAATCCTTAGAGAAAATAAAACTAAAATATAGGCTTTTTAAACAATTTCCACCACATTAGATGAGTATAATGAAGTTAGTTTGTCTGGCATTCTGCAAGTGCTCTCGCTTGTGTAAATAAAATTTCACATATAATTGATGTATAATATTGAGGTTTGTCATGGTACGTTTGAAATTTAAAATGAAGTATGTAACATCTATTGTTTGTAATGTTGCACATCTATTGTAAATTCGAAAACATTTTTTAGTCTATGGTGGGTAAACGTTTGCAGCGTATATTAATACTGTTACACTATTTTAAACATACTGAAATTGATACACATCATAGATGTGCTCTATATGGTTTCTAAAAGATAATGTTTTATGCTTAAAATTTATCACACATTTATATGGTTAAACAAAAGCAAAATTGGATTACAGTATGAGAGATAATTGATGTAAGTGAATTTTTAAATTTAAGTAATGTTTTGCATTTTACTTTCAGTGTAAAATTTATCTAAATCATATTGATGGCTGTAGAAAAGAATTTGAATACATTTCCGCTTAATGGTGGAATTTGTTGAAGGGTAATTTTCAAATGTGCTATACGTTTCCTATAGGAAAAGAATGTTTATACTATGGAGTATATTTCCAAAACTAGAGATTAAAAGCAAGAGTACATAGAAGAGATATTTTCCTGATTATAAATTTTAATTGCTGAAATTGGGATTTTAAATGTGTTATACGTTTTCCAAATTGTTTGCTTGGTCATGGACACAGCTTGTGTAGCTTAAACCATTTTGTACGCCTTCACATCCGCCTTGTTCCTCGATTACAAGATTAATTGCGCGAAATACGGTGCACTTAAACAGGACCACCCAAACGTTCGAGCCATGCCTTATAAATAGTGGTCCGCATAAATCTGGATCAACAATTTCAAAAATTGGATCATCTTTGAATGGTTCTTCCGGGAGATGGCCGCTGGTTGTCTTAACGGGTGAGGCAGTCAATCACCTGCATATCACGCAAATATTTATTATTGTTTTAACTGTATGCCTGCATCTTAATAACCAAAATTGTTTCCGCAAAACTGTTTTTACAAATTGTATTCCTGCATGACTAAGTTGAATATTTTTTCTCGTTAATGGTGATTAGGTAATATTATGATCGAAATGAAGAACTATCGGATAACGGAAAGAATGGAAATCTTTTAGAATAGAAATTCGTGTTTTTACTCGACATAGACCTTGTTCGTCAGTAAAAGTCTGTAGAGATGTGTAACATGGTTTAGATTCACTTAATAAATACCTCTGACCATATTTCAATATAATGTGTTCTGCATGATTTATTTTCTCAATTGTTAAAATTTTATCAATGTTTCGCTCATTCTGAGTCTTTCTGATATTTCCAAAAAATCTATATATCCAGGCAGTTACTTTTATCATTTTCAAATATGAAGATGCATTTTCAAAAAACTCAATTTGGATTTGAGCGATATTTACTGCAGTGACCACCGTCATTCTTTTTTCCGATTTAATTATTTCAAAGTAGGATATTTAAACTAACTTTTGGCCAAATATTCTTGAGGATGTTGCAAATAGTCAAGACAATCCCATCACAGGATTTGGTAAAAGGATTCTGTGGAACATACTAGGGATGGTAGATCAGCAGGGTTAAGAGTTCTAGGCTCATAGTTCAAATTTCCTGCCATACTAAGTTATCGAATTTCTTTAACACGATCATATAAGAAGTGTTCCATTCTTAAAACTTCTCATACTTTTAACTTCACTTTATCCAGTACAACGCATTACTAGAATCTGTGCAGAAGAAAGTTGGAACGTTTTCTAATTTTAAATAGAACTTAACCCCTTTAGATAATGGTGCACCAATCGTACACGCGAGGAGTTGCAGTATGGGTATTGTAACACATTTCCGCGCGGCTACTCTGCATCGTGCTATGATCAGTTGAAAGAAATGGTGTTGATTTTCCGTTTCCATTCCATAAACACATGAATGTAGCACAGGGTGCCTTGCTCGCGTCACAGAATACATGTAAACATAAATCACCGATGTTATCTGGATAATCTATTAAACATCTCGGTATATCTTTAAGCGGGATCAGTTGATTTTTCCATTTCTTAAATTTTCGAGCAATAGCGGTTGGTAATTCAGAGTCCCAAGTTATTTTCTTTTTCCGTAATTCTTGTAATAGTATTGTGGGAGAAAGATTTACTGGAGAGGTATAAACGATGGTGTCAAAAATTTTGTGAACATACGACGATATTTTCCATTTTGTGAAGGGCTCATCGTATTTATTACTTTCCCTTACATCTGTAGAAAGAACATCTGAGGATTATAGCCATCGTAGGCCTAAAAGTGGGACAAATTTGTTTTCTAAGGAGAAAATTTGTTTCATTGAGGAATGAGAATAAATGTGGTCCCATCCTCTAAGGTCAAATTTAGCTTGGCTAAGAATATACTTTGACTCTGTTATAAAATTACTGAGTTGTTCCTCTTTGTAAATACTAGTGACACAATTATCAATATAAAAGGATTACAAAAGTCTAGAAGCTGTTTCCTGCATAGAGGAAGGTAAATTTTTAAAGTGGTATTGCAAAGCGGCTGCCAATAAAAAGTTACTGAAGATATGCCCGAAAACAACTCTTCGACGTTGAAAACTTTTTGCTTTTACACATTTTCTTCCTTCCACCTTAAAAGCTCTGTCATTTTCATTTAAGCTAATCTGTTAAAAATCTTTTCTTACGTCCGATATTACATTAATTTTCTTCAATCGGAATCGAATTATAAATTAAGGGATAAGTTACATTAAATTGTGGCCCTTCAACAAACACTCGATAATAGAAGGTGTACCTTTTTCCCTACCCGACGCGTCAAAAAGGAGTATTCGGGTCGTGGAAATTTCTTTTTTGTCCCCTCTATGTGGCAGAGAACATTCAATTTCCGTTCCTGGAGTTGATTCGACTCCTTCAATAATACCCTCTTGAAGCCACTCATTAAATACCGCTTCATTGGCAGTTTAACTGTCGGATTTCTCTTATGAATCTACGCTGTTTTTCAATATACGCTCTACAATTTTAGGATCACTGGGGAGAGGAAGGTTATCAACAACCCATGGAAGACTAACCTGATAACCTCCTTCATTGTTTATTTGAATATCTTTGTTGAAAAATTCTTTAACGGCTTGTTCGAGTTCTAATGTAGACCCTTTGTCACCTGCATCCTAAAGTATCTAATCGCCACATATATGTTCATTCAGCTGTATGTAAGAATAAAACAACTTTTGTAGAATCCTTTCTATACTATTCCTTAGATTTACCCATCAATGTCCATCCTAGTTTAGTTTGTTCAGCAGTCAAATCACTATTCAAAGATTTAATTATTCCCGTTGAAAACTTTCCATAAATATCAGCTCCGATAAGTAAAATTATCTCCTCTTCATTTGTAATTTGTCCAGTCACTGTGTATGCATCATAATCTGATAGTTTTATCCAACTTCTTTTAGCATCCATTATAAAGGGCTCATTTTTTTTATTTTAGGAACCTCCGTACATATTTGTATTTATCATAGACATCTAAATTGCATTTAAGAGAATTTTCTAAATTACCTAAATATATTTTATATCGCTTATGAAGGTGCGTTCTTTGAATCCCACCAAAAGGACCGCGAATCCTTGTTTTCTTCACCAACAGCTGCATATCCCATACGATTAAGAATATCTTTAGTTAGATAAGAAAATTGACTGCCAGAATCAATCAAACAGCGTACTAACATGTGTTTAGTTTCACCTTTTAATTCTAAATGGACAGTCAAAGTCTGTATTAATACAGCCGATTACAAGTTTAATTTGATAACAGCGTGCTTTCATTATTTTCTAGCGGTCTGGCATTTTATTTTACGGGAGATAAAATTCTATAATACCGTTTTGAACAATTGCTACATTTAACAAATTTTCGGAAATTTTTCACCATGTGCCATCCTTTTTTGAGACAGACAAATTGCATTCGACCAACAAATGTTTTTCCTTACATTCCGGGCATTTAATTTGTTTAGAAATGAATCAGTTTCATTAATCGAACTAGAAGCAGTAGGAATCATTTTCGCCGGCTGCATTAGAAGAATCTTGATAATCAATGACTTTCGTCACTTTTAATTCATCATCATTACTGCATTTCTTTGTTATTTGAAATACTATGTCAGAAGGTAAGAATTTAATTAGAATGTAGGCGAGTAACGCTGAATATTTTTTATTTTCTAATACGAGATGTTTCAGATTTCTGATTTCGGTCTGGGAAGTGTCCAGCAATCTGCGGATTGTATAAACAACACTGGATTTTTTCATTGAACTAGGTAATAAAAGTTTATTAAGATGGGAGTTAATAAACACTTTTTTAGCGAATGGAGTTTTTATAGCAGATAAATAGTTACTGATTTTTTAAACTATAACCTTTTGTAGAATTTGCAGCATTTGAAGTGATATATGACTTTAGATAGTTGAATTTTTCGACGTCAGGCAAATATGGATTTTTATGAATTGTAGATTAGTATTGGTCACAAAATCGTTGCCAATCCAAAGGGTCGCCGTAAAAATTCTCAATTACTATCTTCGGCAGATTTATGCGAATGGATTGCAATCCCCGAATTACAACTCTTTCTTCTGAGTTATTCATTGCCGTAGTAGAAACATTCAAATTAGATTTAGTTTCTAATTTTAATTTGGCCTGTTTTACTTTTCTTTTCCAAATCACTAAATTCGAAATATACTCATCACATTTCAACATTTCAGCTTCTAATTAGCATAAATAACATAATTACAGACATACACAGATAAAATTTATTAAAGATAATTCAAATATGATTAAAAGAAGACGTTTCGGCCATTTCCATAATACTCATCAGAGCACGAAGTCAGTCATAAACAGTAAGATCCACAGCAAACGAAAAACAGTTGAAATTACGGTTTAACGGTGATAGCTTAATCAGCAGGAATCTGTGTAGCTTCGTTAATTGGCTATTCAGTCAATACTGTCATCCAACCCTCAAGGAAGATACGACTAATATATACGGCGCAATTTGATTCCACAATCTGTGCATTCTCAGAATCGGGTAGAACAAAATATAAGATGATATTTCAAGAAAAAAAATGCAATTTACATATAAACATTTAAGTAAAAATTCAGGAAATGTGTTTATTTTACGAGTTTTTATGTCTTTTTTAAAAGAGTATGTTACTTAAAACTTACTTAGGAATAAAATGGTCTTCATCTCGAAGAAAATATTAAAATTTATTTTTAACACTTAAAAAAGACATCTGCTACTCAATTTCATAAAAAAAAAAAAAAAAAAAAAAAAAAAAAAAAAAAAAAAACTAACCATAGAATTTTTATAACCTGAAGAAAACTGATAAAACCTTTTCTTGTAAATAATTTCTGAAAGAATGAGACTGTTTATTTCCGCCAAACTTAATAAAAGATAGTTTCTTTCCTTTCATTATATCACAAAAGATGTTGCTTCAGTACATATCTTTTTTTTTTTTTTTTTTTTTTTTTTTTTTTTTTTTTTAAGTACACGAAAATAGTTCAAAACTTAGTACAATGTATAAAAAATAATAAAGAACATATTTTTATTACGTTGCTTCATCTGCTTTTAATTAAAAAAAATATTTTCCACTGTTTATTATATATTTTTTTTTTCAGAATGCTGTATTTATCGATATATGTTTAAATTCATTAAAATTGAAATGTTCCAAGTTCTATCACTCTTAGTTCATAATCTAATTTAGTATATTTATCCAATATTCTACAATTACAATATTATCTATTTTTTGTATATTTAACTAATACTATCAAGAAATCAAAAAAATCATGTAGACTAAAAGTGACGGTAACCTGAGGCTTGTTGAAGTGGAATATACAGTTAAAGCATTTAGATATAACAGTGCATAAATACGTGGTTCTGAAGTGCAGCATCAGAGAGGCAACGAAGTAGGTAAATAAAACATTGAATCTTCTTAAAAGAAATTCTTATAATGTGATTTGTGTGATCTTTGTTTAGTAATGTATCGATACAAAATATATTTGATGGATCTGTGATAACCCGTCAATAACCCAAGGCGTGCGGTCTCCATTCTGTCTGAAATTATATCTACCGTGTAATAAGATCCGTAATTTTTAGAGAAAAAAATTGCCTTTTTTATAGAAAACAACTGTTTTATAGGAAAACATTTTTATTTCCTGTAAGAAAAAAGTTTGATTTTATACTTTTTGCAGGAAAAATCTGTTCTAATGAAAAATTACAGATATTTTTTGTAAATTAAATGTTTTCTACTGCCTCCAAAACTGACAGTTTTTTCAGTTAATTTGAAAAAGCGTTTTTTTTTTTTTTTTTTTTTTTTTTTTTTTTTTTTTACAATGTAGGTGGAAACATATTTAAATTATGTGAATGAAATTCATACAATAAGATTTTTGTTTTTGTATTTTTCTAAGTAGGAACAATAATTCACATTAGACTTTGAAACTATTTTGAAAGATTTCCAACATAGTTCAAAAATGCTTATGAATTGAGGGCAAAAAATGGAAAACGCTGAAGGTCCAAAGGAGTATATTTTTAAGGGCAGCAAAGAAATTAAACACTAATACTTCTGTTATTTACAGCGTTTTACATTTCACTACTTTTAGGCTCTTAGTCAACAACATAAAATGTAGGTACAGTCGTGAAAAAAAAATGTAAACACCTCTTACTAACTAAAATTATTGTAGGAAAGAGTTACTGGCACCACACGTTTGTTAATAACTTTTAAATGATGCATATAAAATTTGCTTAGGGGGGACCATCTACATATTAAAACGAACCATAACTTTTTTTTCAATAGCAGTACACAATTCGGACAACATAAATGAACTCACACCCTTCAATTAGCCTAAAAAAATTATGCAATTCGCACGATAAGTTTCCGAGAAATTATTAATTTTTAAACGAGCGTATTTTAGGGGCTGTGTCCAAATTAAAGTTCGGTACTCGATTGTTGAGCGAGAGAGCCTCCTTCTTGATCAATGCATCTTAAGCCCCACTCAAATAGTCATTGAATACTGCAGAATAGCATAAGAAATTTCAAAATATCTAGTCAGTTCTAACATAGACTTAAATCATAATTTTGCCGTTTTTTAAGCATTATTTGAAAACTACTTGGAAGTAAAATGTCAAATTTTTGATTTTCATAAAGCAGGACGTGAAAAATCTAAATGCATAAAAAAATTGTAGGTTGCAATTCATAATTTTTTTAATATTAATTTCATAATTTATAATTCATATCATAAAATTATAAAAATTGCACATTCAACATATTCATGTTTGGTTATTTTAGTATTATTTCTACACAAAAAATTTGCATATTAGAGTATAATTGCAAGAGATATTAATAAAAATATGAAAATATAATTCGACATTAGAAGCATTAAATTTTTAATGTTTATAATTCAAACACTTATCATTCAAATGACTTGAAATTTGGTGTCTAGGAATAGTTTGAACAGAAAATTTGAAATATCTTGTTAGGATTAGGTATTGCCATTAAAAAAAAAAAAAAAAAAAAAAAAAAAAAAAAAAAAAAAAAAGTTTGGGTTCGTTTTAATATGTAGATGCCCACTAAGAAAATTTTATATACATAATTTAAAAGTAGACTTTATTTACAATCGTTCGTACCTGTAACTTTTTTCGACGATAATTTGTTGAGGAGTTAGTAGGGGGTGTTTACTTTTTTTTCCACAACTGTACACAGCTTCCTCTCGTTTAGTGTTTAAGTACCTATTATTAATATTTGTAAATAGTTATTATTATTTTTTTTTAATATTTTTCGACTTGCTTAAAAATATTCATTGATGTAAAAGTTTCTGACGCAGAAAAAGGAAAAAACAACAAAAACGACACACGTCTTATCACTGGCACTTTCAGCGGCCTCTATTTCACTTCGCGTGGCGCACTCAACCAACCAGCTATATCTTTCGACTTATTTTCAAACTCGAGCGCATTAGGTATTACTATGGTTGGCCCTTCAAATTTCCTCCTATTTGTTACTCTTGGCATGTAAAACATTTTTTCGTAAAATATATATATATATATATATATATATATATATATCGATTATTTTGTTACTTTCAATGTTTTTCCTTTTTAGTCATCAATTAAGCTTGCCTGTTTGTCTCTCAGTCCGTCTGTCCGTGAACTAAATCTCCAAAATACGCTCAGATTGCATTTAAATTATTATACTTTATCGAGGTTTCGAACATTATGTTCATCATTATAATTAATGTGCGTGCGCATTTATAAATACCTTACAGCAACACACAGAATATTTCAGTGATTTTATTGTCTAGGAGGAAAAATCGTTGTGTTGCATTTAATTAATGTTAAGATAAAGAGAATGATAAACATAACAACTAACTATAAGTTTGGTAAGAAATACGCAACCTGTCATAACCGTCTTTAAACTATTGGTGATTATCTGTTTGGTTTATTTACTAAACATGATCCGGTCTTTGATTCATACTTATAATAAAGATACAAATGACGAACCTGGAACGATTAGAGTGTATTTATAATTATAACAACTAGAATTACTGGAATAAAACAGTGAACATAACAAGAATTTATAGATTTTGATACGCTCATGACAGACAGTTAGCGGACGTGGAAAAAATCTCGAAAGCTAGCGTAATTTTAGCGCAAATGACTTGATATTATATTGTGTTTGTTAAGATATTTCATATACTCCACTGAGGTAGACCACAATATGATTTCTTGAATATAAAGATTAAGCAACATTTATAGTTCTTGTAGAGAGATGGATTACTAAATTCCATTTTATTTTTTATCAAAGAGGAATTATCAATCGAGGAGCTGTTTAATGATGTTATGATACTTCAAACATAAAACTTTATTAAACATTACTGACGTATACTACAACATTTTTTATATATATTCTGACGGAAGCAGCATTTGTCGTTCATTTATAGAGAATGACAAAATAATTCAGTTACAAACCTATCAGTGATCGACATGTACTGGTAGTACATTTTTCCTGTGATATGCCTTTTTAAACTTATCTAATTTTTAGTGTATTACGTAGTGTGCATAAATTTTAAATCATATGCATGGTTGAACATCAGAATTTGCAAACAGTTTTGCATATTTATTAATTTTTAATGAGCCGTGCATTTTTAAGTTGCTTGCTTAAATATCTAATTTCATTGAATGAAAAAGCGAAATTTCTTAATAATATTTTTTCGCGGTTTGAAAATGTTGCACAATTTATGCCCGATGCAAGATTTTTCATGTTCTTGTTTAATCAAATGTATAGATTTCCACAGTCTATATTTGTTTAATGTAGACGGACTATAATTTCAAATTGACTAAAGCGATCTATAAAAATTGAACGACATAGATATGTTTGGAAATACGAAGCATGTCATAACCGTCTTTAAACAATTGGTGATAATATGTTTGGTTTTGTTATCTAAACATGATTTGGTGTTTGATTAATACTGATAATAAATTGGCAAATGACGAATCTAGGTCTATTAGAGTGTATTTATAATTATAACAAGTAGAATTGCTGGAAAAAAACAGAGAACGTAACAAGCATTTATAGATTTTGATAAGATCATGTCAGACAATTAGCGGACGTGGAAAAAAGCTCGAAAGCCAGCGTAAAGTACCAATTACAGTAAACAAACAAAACTGTATCAAAAAGAAAACGGAATTAATAACAATTCAATGAAATGCTATAATTACAATAATCTAACATATACTTATACAGGGTGTTTCTAAACTCATGGTACAAACTTTAAGGGTAGGTAGAGCGCACAGTAACAATCATTTATTGTATAGGAATGTATGGGACCAAGTGACGCATTAAAGTAAAAACAACAGGGGGGGGGGGGGGGCAATTAGGCCCTTTTTTTAATTTTCAAAATTTCTCATTCATACCAGAAAATTTTTATCCTTTCCTTTTCTTGACATTTCATAATTACTTAACAATAAAATTCTTCTTTGAAAATTTTTGGTATGAAATCGAAATTTTTTGAATTGAATATAGAAATAGAAATAGAAATTTTTTGAAATAGAAATGGAGTTTTTGGTTGATTCCACTGGCTGTAGAGGGCAGTAAGTGACTGGCCGCCGTTCAATACCATGCATTCAAGTAGAAGAAATCGCCATTTTTAATTGTGCTATCGTTCGTCATGGAAGTCTTTACATATGCCGAAAAAGCCGACATGCATTTCATGTATGGTCGTGCAAATGGCAACGCCAGAGCTGCCTATGAATGTATCAGGAGCAATTTCCTCACAGAAGAATGCTTGATCATAGAACGTTTCAGCGCTTACACCGTCAGCTTTCTGAAACAAAGTTCTTTCCTCGTCACCAGACGGGAAACTGGGCGAGAAAGAGCTGTACGCAGTGCAAGCCTGGAAGAAATTATTTTGATTTTGTAAGTGAATGGCCCGAATCAAGTACAAGAGCTGTTGCCCAGAATTTAGGTGTGAGTCATCCGATCGTTTGGAGAGTGTTAAATGAAAAAAGATTTCATTCCTTCAGTTTTCAACGAATACAAACTTTGAATTTGGAAGACTATCTTCTTCGGTTGAACTTTTGCCAGTGGGTTTTGCAACAACATGTATTGCAGCCAGACTTTACTGCTCATATTCTATTTACAGATGAGGCAGTATTTACACGCGAGGGTGTATTTCATGCGCACAATATCCATCTTTGGGCAACCAGTAATCCACATGCAACGCGGCCACATGCTTATCAACAGCAATTTTCTGTGACCTTGTAGGCGAGTATTGTTAATAATTATTTTGGATGGTCGCTGTTACCTTATTTTTTTGCAACAGGTTTTACAAGAACTGTTGCAAGATCTTCCGATCGCCATTCGTTTCCGGATGTGGTTTCAACATGATGGAGCGCACTTCACCACTGATGTGCGCAGTTACCTGAATTCCACATTTGGGACGCGATGGATTGGGCGTGGTGGACCAGTTCCTTGGCCAGCGCGATTTCCCGATTTATCGAGCCTTGATTTTGTTTTATGGGGACATCTGAAGAGACTTGTTTATGAGACTCCAGTTGACTCAGACGGAAATCTAGTAGCTCGCATATCCGAAGCTGCTGCACGTGTGCGGGAAATGCCTGACATCTTTAGAAGTGTACGCCAATCGTTCCACCGACGCTGCCAAGCATGTATCACAGTTGGTGGGCTCAATTTTGAACACTTATTGTAATATTATTGTATGCATTATTATTTATTTGTAAACTACATTGTAAATAAACATTTTATCATTTTTATTCATGTATTTCGTTTGATAAGTTTGCCAGTTTTGCGCTTTTTTTTATTAAAAAATTTCGATTTCATACCAAAAATTTTCAAAGAAGAATTTTAGTGTTAAGTAATTATGAAATGTCAAGAAAAGGATAGCATAAAAATTTTCTGGTATGAATGAGAAATTTTGAAAATTAAAAAAGGGGCCTAACTGCACCCCTGGTGTTTTTACCTTAATGCGTCACTTGGTCCCATACATTCCTATACAATAAATGATTGTTACTGTGTGCTCTACCTACCCTTAAAGTCTGTACCATGAGTTTAGAAACACCCTGTCTAATGAAAAGAACTGCATCATTTACGTATAAATTTTCTCGAATTATTATATGATGTAATGCTTTACTAATAATGCTAAGTAAGAATAATGTGACAATATAATTAAACTACACATATGGTCGCATAATATATTTGTAGATGAGCTTTAATAAATTGCAATAGAGAATGTACTTGCAAATTTAATTACAAGGCAGCACTTCACCTTGTTTTGCATGGGATTTGAAATAGTTCTCATTTTACAAATCATATTAGCAACCTAAATGACATCCATTCTAATTTACAGTTATAAAACTGTCCTCTAAAATTAATTTTTTTTTAAATATACAGTGATTCCTTGATCGCTTTGATTTACTTACGCATTGTTCTATACTTCAATAATGTTTCATCCAGCTGAAAAAAAAGCAGCGCACACACCCACACACATATATAGCATGTTTAGGAATAATGAATAAGGAATGTGAAATTTCAGCTAAAGATAAAATAACCCAATTTTTTGTTATATTCTAATGTTACTTTTTACTACCTTTTAGTACCTTATGGTTACATGTTTTAAAAATAGTTTCAGAATTGTGTCAATGATGTATACATAGCTCAAAAGTAATTTTGTTTTTAATATTTAAATAATATATTACCTATTTTTTTTTCAGACTATTTTCATTATATTTCATAGTAAAAATTTTGCAATAAGGAAAAATCCAAATTTCATAAGCATTCTCCATCGTTTTAGTAATTATATTAAAATGTTTCTTGATGCGTGAACAAACGTATTTCAATAATATATAAATACGTGAACAAACGTATTTTAATAGTTTATACATTTATTTAAATATATGTAAGTTATCCTCGCATTTATTTCAGAAATATTGAAATTATTAGACAAGATGGGAACAAAAACTAAGCTATGGTCATAAAATAACAATTGACAAAAAGATTTTGTGTCTGTATAATTTGAGATAAAAAAAAATAAAACTAATCGGATGTACCACGTATAACTTATTGTTGCTAATTTACAAATTGAATTAAAAATACATTTCAACTTTACGGCATACTTGCTAAAAATGAATATCGAAACGTTTTACGATTGAATTAAATCTATTATTCTTTTTTTATATAACATCACTCCGTTGTCCACTTTTATATTTAACTAAAATTGAAATAATTGTAAATATGTAAGTAAATAAATAAGCAGGAAGCAGGAACTCTACTTTTTTTATAATTAAGTGTCGCACCTCAATGAAGAAAAAAAATACTTTTACGAGGTGGAACCTGTCAAATTTCGACGAAAGAAAATGTTTAAGAAGGAATTGTTTCATTAACTTATAATAAACCTACAAAATTAAAAAAAAAGCATCTTATAAAGGTCAATCTAACTCTCAGACGAATATTATTGTAACCTAATTCGCACTGCTCTTCTACAAAGGTACTATAGATGTTTGTAAAACTTTATGCTTTACCAGTATGTAATTTCAATAACGTTATTTTCAAAAGTGAAGCATTTTCACCCGTGAAAAATTTCAAAGCCGCTGGAGTGTAAAGGATCCACTTCTACAAAATGTATTTAAGTTTTGAGACTTAATATATAGGCTTTTATTTTATATAAAATTACGTCATTTTCTTAAGCTGAAAGAATCCACATAGACGATCCAGTATTAAACAATATCTATAGAAAAAATGCATATGACGTCACTTTCGCAGAATGCACAAAGTACCAGCAAAAAGCGACGTCGCAAAATCGACAAAAAAAAATCGGTTATCTAATGATTCACATGTCTCCATTTATTTCTAAAATTAATATGAATACTTAAAATTAAATATAGTTTATAATATCTACATGTTTTGAAATATTTCATTTATATATTTTTTAAATAGCCCCTTATTTTAATTACAATTTGATTTCAGTTATTATGAGAAAATTGCAACAAAAATAACTGTATTCTACTATTTTCCAACTATTTCCAAATTACTTTCTACACATAGAGTATTTCAGTTGCCACATTACAAAAATGGCATTAAAAACTACAAAAAAGAAATAATATTTTAACAAAAATGTGAGACGCAATTTTTAAACTAATTGCATTTAAAAGTACTTTTTACCCCTTTATGAAGGTGTAAGAATTGAAAATCTGCGATGCTTAGAAGGTAAAAAAATTTCAGTAGATTGTCAGTATTTAATCTAGAACCGTACAATGATACAATTGTTTCCCTTTTACGGATGACGTATGTAAATCCCCCCCCCCAAAAAAAAAAATAGCCGCAACATCAATATTTTATATGAGCATCAATTTATTTATTTTTGGAATAAATTTAAGGTAATTAAAATAAATCAAATTAATCAAATTAATCATTCCAAACTGTTGACAAAATTTCGAACAGTAAAAAAGTTTAAAACCATCACATGAGTTTGCAATGAAAATGAAATAAATGTTTAAAGGCTGCTCGAATATCTTAACTTTTATTGCACGAACAATAAGCGATTTGAAAAAAATCAACTCTTGTTGTTGTAACATAATCTATCAGTTTCAACAGTAAATTTTCCAATTCGATAATAAAAGTAAGATACATTAAACTTAAAACATAAAAATAAGGGCATCTCATTGGAACAAAAATCATACAGATAACGCCTTCTACTGGACATATTTTACAACGAATCCTTTTCGGCATGTTCTTGTGACTTCTTTTCTTGCTTCCTTTAAAAGATTGTTAAGCCATTTGCTAGCTGAAACTATGTTTGAAGCCTCTAAATGGCAGTATTTGCATAGCAGTCGTATGATCGTGGGTAACCTTACATACTTGTAATTATACCTTTATAATATCATAATCTTTTATGGTGATTAATAGACTTAAATATTAAAATTAAATACACTCTGCTTAAGAAAAATATATGCACCGAGAAAGAACTGAACCAGAGCTACGAAATTTGGCGAATTGATGTGATTTGAAGAGTTATGTAAATGATTAACATTTCAGCACCACTGAGGAATGAGGTCTTGAGCAAAGCGCAGTTAAAGTGTGCAACAGGAAACATTTAAAACCGCCGGTATTCCAATTCATGGATAATTTGCACTTGACAACTATTGTTGATACATGGGTTTTGAATGAGTGACATCTTTAAGACGTACTCGACTGCAGTACGAACAGTGGTTCGATTCGAAAGGGGCCGAACCATAGATCTCAGAAAAGCCGGTTTGCCCAACAGACGTATCAGCCAGTATTTTTCGCGAAACGATATTTTAGTTCCGCCTTGTTGGCATCAGTGGATTAGAGAAGGCAGACCAACCTACGCAATGGCTCAGAAAGACGCGGAGCAACGAATGCATGAAAGGATCGAGCAACCAGAAGAGAAGTCACATCTGCACAAACAGTGCCATTATCATCTATTCGTCGGTACCAGGTGATATGGATGCATTCCATGGATGGAAGGCATAACATCCTTAGATGGCAGGGCGATTAGTTGTTCAGCTACGTCAATTAAAGCAGTTGCTTCTAACCCTTCAAAATAGACGGTGTTGTATGTATTGGTGTTGATCTCGAGCAATCTGGACCATGTCGGATTGCAGAAATGTGATATTCAGCTGTGAATCCCGTTTTTTTTTTCTCAGTGCTGGTTCCTACCATATATGCGTGTAGGCAGAGTGGCAGAATCCCAAGAAATTATATCGTATATTCGTATTACCCAGGTCGAAATTCATGCTGGTATTTGTTTGCTAGACAAGCATTACATGCTGTATCCCAGCAAAGTAAACTAGAATAAACTACCATAACACATTTGCTGGTTCCACCATAATTACCAGCAAGTCATGGTAAGTATTGGAACACTTTACTGTTTGGGCAGCATACATATTCCAGCTTGTGTTGCTTGAATATGTTGCTGGCCTAGCAGCAATCAAGATCACCACTTGCTTGTAATTTCTGCTATTCTAGCAGTAATTCACAGGCAACCGATACTTTTTCGTTGCTATTCAATCATTACGTTTCTACCATCAGTTACTTTAAATTTTTGCTTTTCTAGCATCATTTGCTATTAATTTTTGCTAGGCTGGCATTACATTTCTAGCATCACTTGCTTTTAATTTTTGCTATGCTAGGAATAATTTTCTAGCATCACTTGCTTTTATTTTTTTATATTCTCCCAGTTAGAAAAAAAATGACGCTGGTGGCGCCATCTTTGGAGAATTTCAAAGTACCTATCTTTCTTAGAGGGGTATGTTATATGGTTTTCTTTTCCTCTAACAAGGACAGAACTCACTATCTCCGGTTTGGGAACTTGATGCTCTACTAACTTCGCTACTGGGTTCGTGTTTGTAAACGATTTTAAATGCGGGTAATGGGTGTAAAGCTGATCCTGCTGTGTGTTGATATTTTTATAAGGTAAGGGTGAATTTATCGATGCTGTTATTCTCCACGTTGTAATAAATAAGGTTAATTTATTACTAAAGTTTTTTTCTATGTTTAATGGATAATTAGAATATGGCTTGATTATATTATAATTCATTAGTGGAATTTTCTTTGCTTAATAAATGGTTTGAATATGGTCATAATTATTTGATGCAGAAAAATAAAAGATTTTGAAGTGTATTTAGGATAGAATTTATCAATTTCAGGTGTGGATTAAGATTTTAAAATTTTAGTCCTTATTGGAGGGAAGGGGGGGGGTCAATTGTACATATTTTCAATTCGATTGTTATGAACTTATTTCTTAAATGAAACAGTGCTCCTTGAATTTTGAAATTTAACTCACTAAATCCTCTTTTTGAAAAGAATGGATTTTTTTTCTATAATTAAACACTAAGAGAATGAACAGCTAAGAATTTTACGATGGAGAAGTGGATTGGAGGCGCATTTTTCCAAAAATCCTTTATGGAAATTAATTTTCAGTTGTTTTTTTATTATATATTTATATGTTAAAATTTTATCTAAACCGGAGGGTGGGGGCTTTTCCCCAATAAATCCTTTATAGAAATTAATTATAAATTTTAATTAATTTTTCAACTACTTTTCAGCAGTGAAATTACGCTTGAAATTATTGTATATTAAAGACGTGAATAAACACTTTGCTAACAAGTCGTAAACCAACTTAGTGAAAAATGTCCAAGACGTGAATCGAACCCGTCAGCTTTACACCCTGGAATAGATCTCCAGTACTCTACCACTAAGCCACAAGGACGATGCCCAGCTTGGCATCTCTCACTTATATAAGTCGGTAAGGCTGCAACCTGGAAACAAGCTGGACATCGTCCTTGTGGCTTAGTGGTAGAGCACTGGAGACCTATTCCACGGGCCCGGGTTCGATTCCCGGCTTGGACATTTTTTACTAAGTTGGTGTACGACTTGTTAGCAAAGTGATTATTCACATCTTTAATATTCAATAATTTTAAGCTTAATTTCACTGCTGAAAAGTAGTTGAAAAATTAATTAATATTGCATATTAACCGATGCTGGGTTCATTTGCGTCTCATGTTTCGCCACTAGATTGTGTGCTCATGGAGACTTTTCCAACTAGTGCTGCGGTTGCAGCCTTACCGACTTATATAAGTGAGAGATGCCAAGCTGGGCATCGTCTTTGTGGCTTAGTGGTAGAGCATTGGAGATCTATTTCAGGGGCCCGTGTTAGATTCCCGACTTGGAGATTTTTCACTAAGTTGGTTTAAGACTTGTTAGCAAAGTGATTATTCACGTCTTTAATATTCAATATATTTTCAGTTTTTTTTTTTTTTTTTTTTTTTTTTTTTTTAGAATTATGTGTTTAGATTTTATCTAAAACGGGTGGACGAAGGCAGTATTGAATTTACGTTGTATTGGTTCGAAAAGGGAATCTACTGCCCCTGGATTTAGAAATTTAACAAACTAATATTTTTTTTTTTCTCCGATTTTAATAAACACAGTAAATTTAATCTTTTCGAGATACTTAAAAGAATTAAATACTAAGAGAAATGCAGTTATGAATTTTCTTACAATTCGGGGGGGGGGGGGGGGATGTTTTTTCCCTTTACGTCTACCATGGAATTTTTTTTTTTTTTTTTTTTTTTTTTAATGTGTTAAAAAATTATCTGAAACATTTTCAAGGGGCAGTGTTTAATTCAGGTGGCGGTGACACAGCCCTCCTCTCTCCTCCCAGCTTTTGAAATTTAATGAACAAAATTTCATTTTTCTCCCATTTTTAAAGATATGGAAAATTTATAATTTATAGGTAACCAAAAATAATTTAACAGTAAGAGGAAGATCAGTTTTAAATTTTCCGTTGGGGGGGGGGGGATTATTCTTCTATATCTGCTTTGAAAATTAATTATTAGTTCTGTTTCTTTTGATATTTGGATGTTAAAAACTAATCCAAATTGGGTGGTTTAAGACAGTATTGAATTCAGGAGAGGGCCATCCCGGATTTTAGATTTTAATGAACAATTTTTTTTTCTCCGACTTTTTAAAGACTTACTGATTTTTTTCCAGTAAGTTAGAATATTTAAATTCTAAGAAACAGAAGAAAAAAAATTCCGTTATAGACGGGGGGGGGGGGGAGGTCTCCCATAGAAGACTCTCATAAAAGTTAAATCCCTCACAGAATTTAACACACCCCCATACAAATTAATTTAAAAAATAGAAGTTATATTTAATATCCTCCAAAATTGCAATGTACAGTGAAACCTCCATAACGCAAACTCCTGAATATTCCGTTAAGGGAAGAGGACTTAGGTGATCCATTAAGTCTCCCTCGAGTTGTAAATTTAATAATTTTTTTTCTACAATTTTGAAAAACAAATTGAAATTTAATCTTTTCTCTTAGCTTAAAATAAAAGAGAAAGTAAGAATTTTCTGTTGGAAGGGGGGGGGGACGGAGGTGGAAAAGAGCTATTGTCTCTCCTCGGATTTGAAAAATTAATTTGATTTATAATTAAAATTTCCTTTTCTTCTGTTTTCTAAAAACATTGTCAAATATATATTTTTCGAGTAACTAAAAAAATTAAATAAAAAAATAAACATTTGATGCTGTCAAGCATTAACAAGCACACAATGCTTAATTTAAGTACCTACCTCATCATTACTGGGAAGAGACTTGTGTAGAAAATTAGCATATGTTGCTGGCACGTAGTGTGTGATGCTGTTTTCTATCAAAGCTGGTTGCATAGCATATTATGCTGGCAAGCATAAAAAAGCATATACTAGCATGTATAAGTACCTACCTCTCCATGCTTTGACAGAAGCTTAAACAGGAAATAAGCACATAAAATGCTTGTACATAGCTTGTCATGCTATTTCTCCCTGAGCTGGTTGCATAGCATATTATGCGGGTAAGTATAAAAAAGCATATAATAGCGCGTTAAGGTACCTACCTCTACATACTTTGAAAGAAGCTTAAACAGATATAAGCATAACATGCTTGTACATAGCTTGCCATGCTATTTCTCAATAAACTGGCTGCATAGCATAATATACTGCCAAGCATAAGAAAGCATATAATAGCACATTAAGGTACAGTCGTGGGAAAAAAAAGTAAACACCCCCTACTAACTCCTCAACAAATCATCGTATACGAAAGTTACTGGTACCGAACGATTGGAAATAAAGTCTACTTTTAAATGATGCATATAAAAATTTTTTTAGGGGGTCATCTACATATTAAAAAAATCCAAACTTCATTTTTTTCAATGGCAATACCCAATTTTAACGAGATATTTCAAATTTTCGGTTCAAACAATGCCTAGACACCAAATTTCAAGTCATTTGAATGATAAGTTTTTGAATTATAAATATTCAAAATTGAGTGCTTCTAATGTTAAATTAAATTTTCATATTTTTATTTATATCTCCTGAAATTATGCTCCTAATGTGCTAATTTTTTTTGTAGCAATAATACTCGTAATATACACAAACATAAATACGCTGAATTTGCAATTTTTATAATTTTATGATATGAATTATGAATTATGAAATTAATATTCGAAAAAATTATGAATTGCAACCTGCAATTTTTTTTTTGATGGATTTAGATTTATGAAGTCCTGGTTTATGGAAAACCAAATTTTCACATTTTTCTTCCACGTAGTTTTAAAATTATGCTTAAAAAACGGCTAAATCATGGTTTAAGGGGCCGTGTATGAGGGAAGTGGGTAGACATTTTGAAATTTATTTTGCTGTACTGTATTCTAACAGGCTTCATTGACTCTTTGAGTGGCGCTTAAGTTGCCTTGATCAAGAAAGGGGCACTCTCGGTTAACAATCGAGTACGGAATTTCAATTTGGATACAGCCCTTAAAACACGCTCGTTTTAAAATAATTAATTTATCGGAAACTTATAGTACGAATTGCATAAAAATTTGTTTTTAGGCTAATTGAAGTGTGTAGAATTCATTTATGCTGTCGGAATTGTGTACTGCCATTGAAAAAAATCTAAGTTTGGGTTCGTTTCAATATGTAGATGGCCCCCTAAGCAAATTTTATATACATCATTTAAAAGTAGACTTTATTTCCAATCGTTCGGTACCAGTAACGTTCTTCTACGATAATGTGTTGAAGAGTTAGTAGGGGGTGTTTATTTTTTTTTTCCACGACTGTACCTACCTCTCCATGATTTGGAAGAAGCTTAAACAGCAAATAAGCATTACATGCTTGTACATAGCTTGTCATGATATTTCTTCCTAAGCTAGCTGCATAGCATATTATGCTGGCAAGCATAAAAAAGCATATGATAGCACGTTAAGGTACCTACCTCTCCATGCTTTGGAAAAAGCTTAAACAGCAAACAAGCATAAAATGCTTGTACATAGCTTGCCATGCTATTTCTACCTAAGCTGGCTGCATAGCATATTATGCTGGCAAGCATAAAAAAGCATATAATAGCACGTTAAGGTACCTACCTCTCCATGCTTTGGAAGAAGCTTAAACAACAAGCAAGCATAAAATGCTTGAACAGTCGTGGAAAAAAAAGTAAACACCCCTACTAACTCCTCAACAAATTATCGTACAAGAAAGTTACTGGTGCCGAACGATTGGAAATAAAGTCTACTTTTAAATGATGTATATAAAATTTGCTTAGGGGGCTATCTACATATTAAAACGAACCATAACTTTGTTTTTTTCAATAGCAGTACACAATTCTGACAGCATAAATGAAATCTATACCCTTCAATTAGTCTAAAAACAAAATTTTATGCAATTCGTACCATAAGTTTCCTATAAATTAATTATTTTAAAACGAGCCTATTTTAAGGGCTGTATCCAAATTGAAGTTCGGTACTCGGTTGTTAACCGAGAGAGCTCCTTTCTTGATCAAGGCCCCTTAAGCGGTCAATTAAGCCTGTTAGATTAAAGGATGGCATAAGAAATTTCAAAATATTCAGCCACTTGTATCATAAACGGCCCCTTAAGCGATCATTTTGCCCGTTTTTTAAGCATAATTTGAAAACTACTTGGAAGAAAAATGTGAAATTTTGGATTTCCATAAAGCAGGACTTAATAAATCTGAATTCATCAAAAAAATTGTAAGTTGCAATTCATAATTTTTTATATTAATTTTATAATTTATAATTCATATCAGAAAATTATAAAAACTGTAAATTCAACGTATTTATGATATTAGTATTATTGCTACACAAAAAAATAAAACATTAGGATCATAATTTCAGAAGTTATGAATAAAAATATGAAAATGTAATTTAACATTAGAAGCACTGAATTTTGAATGTTTATAATTCAAAAACTTATCATTCAAATGACTTCAAATTTGGTGTCTAGGCTTAGTTTCAACCAAAGATTTGAAATATCTCGTTAAAATTGGGTATTGGCATTGAAAAAAAATGAAGTTTGGATTTGTTTTAATATGTAGATGGCACCCTAAGCAAATTGTATACACTTCACTTAAAAGTAGACTTTATTTCCAATCGTTCGGTACCAGTAACTTTCGTCTACGATAATTTGTTGATGAGTTAGTAGGGGGCGTTTACTTTTTTTTCCATGACTGTACATAGCTTGCCATGCTATTTCTCCCTTAGCTGGCTGCATAGCATATTATGCTGGTAAGCATAAAAAAGCATATAGTAGCACGTTAAGGTACCTACCTTTCCATGCTTTGGAAGAAGCTTAAACAGCAAACAAGCATAAAATGCTTGTATATAGCTTGTCATGCTATTGCTGTGTAAGCTAGCTATACTATAGCATGTGATGCTGGCTAGCATTGTAAAGCATATACTAGCATGAAAATCTAGCAGACAAAGCAATACATAACAATAACTAGCATAATTTTTATGCTGGTACTGGCAAGAATTTTCACCTGGGTATCGTATACTATAATCTTACATTTTGTGATAAAAAATATAGTTTTAAAGAAATTATATAGATTTGCATATATATATATATATATATATATATATATATATATATATATATATAGAGAGAGAGAGAGAGAGAGAGAGAGAGAGAGAGAGAGAGAGAGAGAGAGATAAATCCGTAAATGTGTACAAATGTTATCGTTGTAAAACGGCTAATAAAGAGTTTATGTAATAGAGTTTAAACTTTTGCCTTCGCAGGGAATGACAGCCTTCTGAATCTGAACTTTTACCACTCATACGACCTGGATTTAAAGAATTTTTGCTATGGGATCAACTACACTACATTTTGAAACTTCAAACTACAAATATTATTATTATTATTAACCACCGGCGACAATTCACCGGCGACAAGTATTGGGAAACAGTGATTTTAGCCCCGAGTTATCTCGGGTAAGACTGTGAAGTGATTAAAAATATTTATTTTCTTAATTTCCAACTTTTCTGGTTCACGCAAATTTCATATACATTAGAGTGAGTGAAATTTTAAATGACATATCTTCTATTTAAAACGATGATATTCTCTCAAATACATCCTTACCTATTGATTTTTCAATAAAGTTACGTCCAACGAAAAAAAAAAAATCTATCTGTATCATGCATATGAATAATGCATATAGAGGTATAAAATAAGCTGAGTAGAAAAAAGCACTGTTTTCAAAACATTGTAAAGTTCGTTTTCATGCTTACATATAAAGAAATTCTTTTAAGAACGCCAAACTTTCTATCTTTCAACAACATGTTAAATACAGCTCTGATGTTTATATTAAATTCATAAGAATTTTATTATTACAAGTTTTAAATACAGTTTCAGAATTGTTTTTCATGTATACATAGCTCGAAAGTAATTTTGTTTTTAGTACTTCATGGATATATTACCTATACTATTCACAAAAATTTTATATTATATTTCATGGAAAATATTTGAAATAAGGAAAACACATGAATTTAGTAAGCATTCTTCTTCATTGTAAAAGAAAATGTATTAAAAATATTTTTAGTAACTGAACCTATATTTTACTAGTTCACAAAAGTAATCGTAAATGGTGGTAGATTATTCTTCATGCATTTCTTCAGTAATTTCAAATTTCATGTTAAAAAAGAAACTGGAAATTGAAAACTATAGATTGATCTTAAATATGAGAACTAACGCAAAAAATATTGTATTAGTTTGAAGTGAGAAAAAAAAACAAAAAAAAAACAACTGAACTATTGTATTATGTACACTTAAAAAAAAAAAAAAAAATGCTGCCCGTTTTCCTGTAGGAATCGGAAAAATAGTTGCCCTCATCGTACCGAAATATTTTCCAACCAAGCTCGGAATAAAATCCGTAAAAATAAGGAAATAGTCAGTAAAACGGTATTTTATGGATTTTATTCCGATTTTACTGATTTTATTCCATGCTGAGTTGGAAATTATTCCGGTACGATAAGGGCAACTATTTTTCCGATTCCTACCGGAAAACTGGCATTATTTTTTCTTTACAGTGTATAATTTACTATTTCTAATTTTTTAAATGCAAATTTATCGCAAAAATATATTATAATTTTTACGTTATTCTTATTAAATGTGAATCGGGAAATTTTTAGGTTTACTGTTCATTAAATTATAACTTACTAATATATTTGCTCTTATAGTTACTATTCTATTTCTCTATGTGCAATCACTGAGTGCACTGTAAAAAAAAATCCGACCAGTTTTACTGTAGGAATCGAAAAAATAGTTGCCCTTATCGTACCTGAAAATTTTCCGGCTTTGCTCGGAATAAAACCGTAAAAAAAGGAAAAAGTCAATAAAACTGTATTTTACGGATTTTATTCCGTTTTTACGGATTTTATTCCGAGCTGGATCAGAAAATTTTCCGATACGATAAGGGTAACTATTTTTCCGATTCCTACAGGAAAACTGGTCGGATTTTTTTTTTTTTTTTTTTTCAGTGTGCGAGATGGCCAGATTTATTTCAAACTGGTTGTGAAAAAGTAAAAAAAAAAAAAAAAAAAAAAAAAAAAAAAAAAAAAAAAAAAAAAAAAAAACGCTTTTAATGCTATCTAATATCTTCAAGTTTTGAAAAAAATGTTTTACATTTCATTTTTATTTTTAAATTTAAAACTTTGAAATATACCCTTTTTAAACCTAATACGACCAGTTACGTTAATATGGCAACTTTCGCATTTTCTTTATTATATCCTACTTCTTTACTAATATATATATGTGTGTGTGTGTGTGTGTGTGAAAATGGGTTGGGCACATTGCAACAAGTAAAAATTAAATTTAAAAAAATAAAAAAACCCGACTAAAAACGGTTCGCGGAAAAAGCGAACTAATTAATTATTTCTCATCAATAGGAAACTATCTTTTATATTACTTAACTATTTTTTTATTTACTTCTGTTGTTGACTTCAAAGTTGTGTTTAATTGTTAGTTCCTATCTATAAACACTGTTTTGATGATGGCCTATAGATGTCAATGAAGGTTAGAGTTGCAGTAAAGATCCTACCTACACAATCTCCACATTGCGTAATATTTAAACGGAGCTTCTGACTGGAAAATAGTCAATGAAACATCGTCTTCATTTTGAAGGACCTATCCAATAATATGACACTCAATATGGTGGATAATTTTTTTTTTCGTCGATACCGCCATTTTGAATTTATAGAAACAAAACCTAGCCTATAACCATCCGACGTTTAAGACGAATCGATAGAGACATCATTGGTTAAAATCCATCCACATAGCCAGATACGCGTGAAACACATAACCCTTCTTGACAGTCGGGTAAAAAAGACAAGACAATAGATGGAATACAAACACCTTTCTGCTGCATCCCAGAGATGTAAAACGTGCAAGAAGACGACCACAAATAAGATGGGGTGACGTAATCAGAAAATTGGCCGGTTTTAATTGCATGACTAAAGCACTAGACAGGAAACATTGAAAAAATCTGCGGGATACCTACATCCTGCGAAGGATTTAAAATGGTTGTTGATGGTAATGATATAGATAATTTTTATTATTATTTACAATGCAATAATACATATTTTATTATGAATGTTGATTTTGTGTACTTCAATGTCTAAATGTGTTGTTCTATTTATATATTTATTAATTTAAATTAAGTCTTTATATATTTTTATTATTAATTAGTAATGTTAATGTTAAACTTGTATTTAAATTTTAGCCCTATGTGTACAATATCATATTAATATCTCACACATAGTATATTATATTACAAGAACATAAAAAGTGTATGTATTAATTATAAGTTTTATTATATGTTCTAAACTCTCCCCTACTATTATGCATTTTAAATTTTGTGCACGTTTGTGGACGCATTGACTGATACTGATTAATTTCAAAATTTAAATTGTTAATTTAAATTTACTAAGAATCATTTATATTCATTTATTTTTATTTACTTATATATTTATTTATCTAAGTGATAATGCACTGCTTTGACAGAGATTTAAATATATTAATATATTATAGTATGTACATTTATTTATATGAAACTTAAATTAATGAATCATCCATATCATCATTTTACTTATTTATTTATTTAAATTTATATTTCGGTATGTATATATATTACGAAACAATTTAATGGGTTAAGTCGAACAATCTCGTCGTGTTTTTTATTTCATATTACTGGATTAGTACCACATATTAATCAGCCGCTGGTGATGTTGTATAGCAATCATACCACTTAGCACAAGCATCGCTAGTGGAGGTGTCAACTCTGTGAAAATTTAGCAGCTGTAGAGCGATTATAATATTGGTAGAGTCCAATCAAACTCTTATTTCTTCATGATGAAGACAAGGCTGATTAGGCTGCGTGAGTGGTAAAAAAAGGCGTACGAAGAAATCTGGGGTTTTCCCAATTAAAAACATGAAAAAGTAGTCATAGGAAACTGTTTACTCCATCAGAACATACCAACATTAAACAATTCCCACAGGATGAGGAATCAGAGCATTCCACTCGAGCACGCACTAGTTACTCATGCGAAATAGATGTTAATTCACGAAATGGATATTCTACATGGCTTAGGACACCGGGTAACAAATTAAGTAAACAATCCAACAGCACAAAAAATCTACTACTGAGCTCATGCTCTAGCAATTTCTTAGAATGCGCGGAGGAATTCCGATCGAAATGAAAACTTCAGGCTAGCCAAACCAAATCACGAACGAGACTCGCAGTGAAACTGCGATCCGTCACTCAGCCAATGGAGAGCGACCGAGAGACGTCACAGAAAAGAATCCCGGCGCCGCTAATGGAAGGATTTCGATGTGAAAAGACTGTCGCCTAGCGGGCGAGAAAATAAGTTAAAATAGAATAAAAATGTAAAAATGGCTTTGATAAACATTCGAAAAATAAGTAACTGCGTTTACAGTTTGGTAGACGATAAAAATTAATGAAGGGATTAAAAGTTTAGATTACGTTTTGGAATAAATCTATTATTAAGATACGCGTTTTAAATTTATAGCAATTTAACTAAAAATAAATAATAGAGCGTATTAAAAAAAAAGGAAATAATGAATATGCCGGCAATTTAGAATAATTTAAATGAATAGTAAAAGTAAAATGTTTTATATAACATATATATATACTATTTTTAATTCATCAATTCTATTTACTAAAGGCAATTACAGTTCTGTGCTTAATTCACTAATATTTATTAATATTATTTATTAAATCTTATCATTTATAGTATCTCTATACTATTTCTGCTTGAAAGCTTAACCTAATATTAATTATTAACATTGACCCAAAATTACCCAAAATTAATATTGAATAATACATTTATTTTAATTATTTATTATTTTTTGTTCCAAAAAAATGTATTTTACGAATAACAGATATTTGTCTACTTATTTTAAATTTATCAATTTAACGATAAATGGCACCACTTTATTTATTCATTGGATGACACATTAGAATTCAATTTTAAATGTAATACAGATGGCATCACCATATCTTAAAATTCATACCTGCCTATAATATACACTATTACTCTTCGGTCCATAATTATTTTAAAAACTTCCTTGGCCACATATGCAACTCATCTCTTATACATTTTCAACTTCAGATTGGATTTTCAATTGGTAATATGTCTTTCTTTTTTAATCCATTTCAATTAATATATTATTTTAACTTAAATGTTTTCTAACATTTTAATTTCTATTTCTATTGTGGCGATAGCACTAATTTCGCATTCGTTAGCTTTTTTATGTCTAATGCGAAGATGAAACCGCACATTTTATTTGTAGTTGTCAAGGTAATTGCGGCCTGACGTACCTGCTTTGGTTCGACAAATTTCCATTTTTCCTATGTTTACTGTGTTTTTAAGTCCGTCGTGAATTTGCTATGGGGATCTGTTTCATATATTTATATGGTACTTTACATAATTTTTAATTTGATAAATTCTATTATTTTTACGCATTCACAATTTTTGTTGGTAATTTGTAACGGTTTATAGTTGTTTTATATACATATTTATATATACATATATTTATACGTATAAACATAACTTTATTTCTAAATCAAAAATGAATTGAAGGTAAATAATGAATTTTATTAAATCAAATTATACTTTCCAAAATGTTGAGTACATTTGAAAAAGTAAAAAATTTAGAAACCATCACCTGAATTTCCTATAAAAATGAAATAAATTGTACAATGTCTGTTCGAAACTTCTAATCATTATTGGTTTATAAAAATGTTTTTGCATTGCTTCTATTGAAGTAATCGTCTCCAGATATGTTTATAAAATCCCATATGACTCTTGCAAAAACACAAAAAAATGATTTTAAAAAAGCGTAAGACATTAATGAAGAATAATAAAAAATAATGGCACTTTCAACAGTACATTTTTCAATTCGAAAACTTCCTGAAACGAAGCTAATCTTACAGATAAAAATATGAACATCGCCTTGGAATCCATGCAAATTCAGATAACGTCTTTTACAGTAAAGGATATATAGCAATCCGTTCTCGGCACAAAGCTTCTTTTCTTGCTTCTTTTAAAATAACGTAAAGCTAGTTGTTGCCAAAATTTGAAACTAATGTTGAAGCCGGCAAATGATATTACGCAGCACTGGCCGTACTATCTTTTGTTAACTTACATGCAGGCTTAAATAGCTTTTTAATATTATAATCTGGTATAGCCATTGAGAGTCTTAATTATTAAATAAATAAATAAAACGGAAAACAAAATTTCTGTCTGTATGTTTTTAGAAATACTCAGTTTCAATTTTCATGAATTAAAAAAATAAATTACACAATCGATTTAAACCGTTTAAATAATTTTTAATACTTTTGTATTAAGCATGTTATTCTAAAATCCATTTATTTTATTTGATGATCAAAAAACAATACGAAAGTGATATTTATTGTATCTGCTGTGTTTTTTAGTGGAAAATGAAAAAAAATATATATATATGTATCGCTATTTCCGTATATGCCAGTATATATCTTCATCGCACATATCTGATCCAATATCTGTCAGCATTCTCCAATGGTAAAATATTCTATTGAATATATCCCTTCAACTTGAAATGCATTATGCATAAAATTTCAGTATCCCCTAGCTAGATTTGTCAGCTGATAACACTTTTATATTTGAATCATTAAACTACGTAAAGTACAGTGTATGTTACACAGTTTGAATGAAAATTCAATTTGATCTTTTATTCAAAACATTTTAATGCAAATGAATGTTTTTACATATTTGAAAATATTTGATAATGTGTTTATTTATTTTATCTTGCATACAAAACAATTTCATTTTATCGGATATTTAAAAATAAAGGCTTATATATATCTGAGAAAATATATAAAATTTACTAACTGTTGTTATAAGAAAAGGATTATACATTAAGAAATATCTTAATCGTTATTATGTTTCTTTAAATCACAAATCAAATTAAAAAAATTAAAATATATATATATCCTCGAATAATGCTTTATATTGGAGTTAAATTACATTTAAAACTGTCTTTGCTATAAATATCTTCTGTAAAATACGGAGGAAAATTATAGTAATAAAATACGTATCGAATAGATTAGGACATAAGTAGAATTTTCTATCGCTTGTTTTAAAATTACTTTCTAAACAAGTTTTGCGCTAATGAAACATTTTCAAACAGAATAAATAAAATTTCAATTTGAACTTAACATCATCTCACGTAAGAAATATTTATTATGTTATCAAATTATTATGCATATCATTAAAAATATCATCTATTATAGTTACATAATGAAACTGCGTTCTTTGTATATAGGGTAATGTGCCCTATTATCGTACCCCAGTCACCTTTAGGTTTTTGAAAGTTGTAATTTTCAATGAAAATCTAACAAATTTGGATTTTACATAGATTAACTACCCACGCACATAAAAACATAGGCAAATATCGTACAAAAATTTTTAATAATGCGAAAAATTGTTTTTTCAAAAGTAAAAAAAAAAATTGCAAAGGAAAAAAATGGTCTCAATTTCGCCCCCCTCCCCCCCCCCAAAAAAAAAAAAAATCCAATACGCAGAGGTTTAACTTATAACTAAATCAAAATTTATTTCTAAATGAGTAAGTAATTTAATTTACATTAAAGTAAAGCACAAAGAAATGTACCAATGGAAGAATAACATAACGAAGCATTAGCCATCCAGACATGAGGGAAAAAACTGAAAAAAATGTCATGAAAAAGCATTCCTAATTCGTCTCCGGGACGAAAGTAAGAACTGCAAGGGGGGGGGGGGGCGAAATTGGGACCACGCTACTTCCCAATATGACGGAGCTTCCATTCCCGTAAGATGAATTGAGCGTCCTAAAACTCGCTGTATGCTAAAGTCAGCATCTTACCAACGTAAAATGTATGCAATGAATAAGAAATACTTACAGTACAGTCAATAACGTTCTACAAACGACGTAATAAGAATTCAGGTCTTCAAAAAATAGCAAATTCACCGTCTTTAATTAATGTATGCGTCTTGGCGAACGAAACTTTCAATACTGACCCATTTTACCTTCCGTCCCATGTGCCTTGCGTCATAAGTTAAGCCTCTTTTGCAGAAGCGGACACGTTAAGTGGGACGGAATTAGGAGAGGGGACGAAATATGGGCACTTTACCCAATATATACATTTTCGGATGAAATGGAAAATTCGATATTTAATATGATCAATAAAATTAATCTATTTAATTCTTATGAAAACAAAATCTGAAAGCGAAATTTAAACATAATAAAAGAAATTTAATGGCATACTTCAACATTTATTTGGAGTTCGTGCAATGTTAAATAAAAATGTAAAGATTAACAGGATACATTTAAATGGAGAATTGTATAAAAAATTCTGACGCGCTGAGAAAAAAAAAAAATTACTATTTGAATTCATAATATTATCTTAGTCTTCAATTTGGATTCAAAACATATATTTCTTTCTTTGATGTTGCTTCAAGAGAAAAAAAATGTGTAAAAAAAAAGGTTTATATAATTCCATAAAATATAAAATCTACTTCTCTATGATATTTAGAGTTTTAATACAGTCCCATTCCTTGATATAGATTATTTCGTTTTGCTGTATTTATTCCATTTTATCTTGTTCAGTAGTATTAATGTTTTTACATCTTATTTATATCTTCTTAATCTATTTTTTTAATTTCTTAATGCAATATATACCGAAAAGCAATATTATGGCCTCCTGTTTAACACGGCGTCGGGCCACCTTTCGCCCTAAATCCGCCAACGTCCGGTGTGGCATTAACTCAACAAGTTGCTTAAAGATAGTCCGATATATCTGGCACCAATCGCTCACTAACTGATTCGGCAATACTAGTGAATTGCGAGGTGGTAGCGTGGCAGCAGGAATTCCGTTTTACAGGTGGAACCAAAAATGATCTATTGGACTCATTTCAGGTGAATTTGTAGTCCAAGATATGAATCAAATGTTATTAGGACGATCCTCGAAACACTCCCTGACGATTCGACCAGTATTCCATGGTGTATTATTCTGTTGTTAAAGGCCATCAACAGCCGGAAACACTATTGTCATGAATAGATGAACCTGGTCTTCAAGAATGTTCAGGTAGAGCACAGACGTCAGGGATTGTTCTATGTTGAGTATGGGTTCTAATGTACCCCATGAAAACATCCCCCACGTCATAAAACGCCTGCCACCGGCTTGTTTCTGGTCAACTTTTCCTCTGAGAGAAGGGAAATCGGCATATTCGCACGTGCCCGTCGATATGATGGACCTGAAAACGTGATTCGTGGGACCACTCAAATTTCTTCCATTCTTCTATGATCCAATTCCGATTATACTGAGCCCATTGCAGGCGCTACTGGCGATGATGTGCCGCCAGTGCTGGGGCGTGCGTCAACTACCGGCTGTGTACGGCCATACGAAGCAGTGCACACTGCTGTGTATTAAGAAACACTGTCTGGGTCACCAATTTTACAGCTGCTGGTGATTTTGGCTGTTGTAGGTCTTCTGTCACGGCGAATAAAGTGTAACAATCTCCGCTCTCTTCTGTAATCAATGCGCTGAAGGTGACACATTGCTGGCCGGAGACTTGTAGTTTCACATTTCAAAACGTGTTCACAAAGGCTGCACGTGAACAGTCTATCAAATGTGCCGCTTCTGATATCGACATTAGCAGTCGCCGAGCCATAATAATTTGACCTTTATCGAAGTCTGAGAAATATGCTCCTTTTCCCACTATGTCGCTACTCTCGCTATGATTTAAAATGTAATGCATGGGCGCTTTAAAATCTACAATATCAGCCGCGTTCTGAGCGAGCTCATTGTTATAGTTGGAAGGTGGTCAAAATGTAATGGCTCTTCGGCGTAAATGTCGCAGTTTATGAATGTATTATTAGTAAAGTATTCGATTATTGTCAGAGTAGCTTTGTACAATAATAAAAGTTTTAATTTCATTTAGAAATTTAAAATAGCAATTTACACATAACCGCTTTGATTATTAGCAAAGTAAATTCAATTTATTCTATGAAAATAAAGAACAGATACAGATTTTCTTTTATTACAAAATTTGTTTTGGCAAAACTATAATCAAAAAGTAATTAAACATACATTTTCATAATATAAACCGAGGTAAAAGATTAAATATTTGCGTTTGTATAAAATTATAGAAAATGAAAAGCGATATTTACAATTTTAAAATATCAGATGAGTTAAATAGTGATAAGATTTATTAAAAATTTAGATAAATCAGTATTATGTGTATATTTTATAAAAGTTACTAAAATAAATTAAAATATTCTGAAATGCCGTACTATAATAAAATAGAGTGCAATTAATTAATCAGTGTAAATATGATAATTGTAATCTGCATATATATATTTAAGAACAAAAAAAAAATGTTTTCCCAAAAAATTTTGTAAAGAAAGAGGAATTATTTTATTAGTTTTTTAAAGTGATATATATATATATATTTTATTATGTTACTTAAACTTAACTGCATTAATAAATCATTCAATAATTCTGAGTGTATAAATTATTTACGTACTTTTCATGAAAAAAAATGGTTTGAAAGTATATTTATTTTTTAAATAGAACAAACAACAGTTTGCGATGACATTTGAATGGTATAATTAAAAATAATTAATAAGCGGAAAATTAACTTAAAAAAATATATAGTCATTCTTAAATTACAAAAAGCTTATGTAATTTAGATTGTTTTTATAATTATTTGAAACTTAAAAATTATACTTTCAAAGAAAACATTAAGCAAAATAAGTTTGTTTTTTTTATTATTCTATTCAATTTATGAAATAGAAAAGAAAAATACTCTTAATGAACTGAAGAAACGTGATGTAAAGTATACTTGTAAATAATTTCCGAAAGAAAAATATGTTATTTCATCAGTCTTAATAAAGGATTTTTTTCCTTTATACATTTTACAAAAGGCACCAGCTTCACCATATCTTTTTTTATTTATTTTAAAATACACAAAACAGTTTCAAAACTCATTAAAATGCATATAATATAACAAAAGTATTTTTTATAAAGTTCGTCGTTCTTGTTTTTTAATAAAAATGTATTTTTTATTCTTATTGTAAAAGAAAAAAAAAGGTTGCAATTCGTTAATCAAGATTTTATATAGTTACTAGGGGGCTCTGCCTCCTGCAAGCTACGCTCGCCAACCACCGTTCAGACACCACAAAATCTATAAACACGCAAATCTGATGGGTTTTAAAAATATTAGAGAAGATTGAATTATACTGAAAAAAGCTGTGCAGATCTCCCTGTAAATGGGTTTCCATTCAATTAATTCCCTTCAATTGCAAAAATTTAAGAGCGAATCAGTTGCTGTTAAGACATCCAATGGTTGTTTTCGTTTTTGATTAAAGAGGATCAGTTAAACACTTGAAAAGAAGCTAAAATAAAATAAATTAAGTATAAGAGTCTTTGTCTCCCGGTATTTTAAAACAATCTCTATAACAATAGCCTAAGTTATGTGACTATCATCAGGTGTTCCAGGCGTACCACTACGCTTTTTATACTCTAGGTGCCGTTTTGGTACTTCAATGTTAGCCATGCACAGGTGATAAGTCGCCAAATATTATTCTATCGTATGAATATATAATGAATGAGAATTTCGCGAAATTAGCTTTATCCAAGCTGCTTTTCTTTAAAGTAACTTATATTTGGCTGGCAAATTCGGCGATTTCTTAAAGCGCCTTCCATTTTAAGACAACATGGTGAATGAGGTTAACCAGTGAACTTGGTCGAGACCTTAGTAATTGCTGTGCACATGCTCACTCACATCGGAATCGGTTGATATATACGAGTGCTGTCGCATGCAAAAAATCAGATTTTTCAAAATGTCACCCACAATAGAAATTGAAACTGCTATATCTGAGCCATTTTTTAAGGTAAAGACAAACAAAAAATGCTCCTGAATCCTTACATCAAGGTCAAATACTTAAGAAAGAAACCATTTTCAATTTCTAATTTTTTTGCACCTCACACTGTAAACTGAAATGTCTGAAATTCAGACACTTAAGTGTCTGAAACGTAGTGTTCAATTTTCAGACGTTTTAAAATATCTGAAAATTTTCAGACACTTCTTGCGTCTGAATTTCAAACACATAAGTGACTGAAACTGGAGTGTTCGATTTTCAGACGTTTTAAAGTGTCTTAAAATTTTTAGACACTTCTTGCGTCTGAATTTCAGACATTTCAAGTGTCTTAATTGCGGCCATCTTTGAGCCCCTTTTTTTGCCAATATGAAGCCATCTTTGACCACTTTTCTTTCTAAGTCATATACGCAGCCATATTTGACCACATTGAATCATTTTTTATAAATGAGAATAATTTGTTACCATAAAGCAGAGCTAATTGCAGCGTGGTAAAACTAGGATGCTTCTCTTCTCCCTGGTTTTAGGGTACCCAAATTGGGTACAAAATTTTTATAAAGCTGATATTTCATATCAGTTTTGACTTTATTATGATCGTAATCAGTATTTTGTAGTTTTAGAATAGGATAATATATATAAATATATTCACCTAAATATGTATTTATGCGATTTCATATATGCCCTACGGCATCAAAAATGTTTATTAAATTAATTCCAGTCCAAAGACCTAGTACTTATTCGCCCCCCCTCACCACCACCACCGCCACCTTCATATATTGCTATAAAAAAAAAAAAGACCGCTCGATGCCATCAAATACATATTTGGATAAATATATCCTTTTTTTTTTAACCTAATCATATTCTAAAAGTACAAAATATTTATCAAAATAAGTATAAGATCAAAACAAATTTAAAATATCAGCTTTATGGAAATTTCATACCAAATTTGTGGGCCCGTAAAGCTAACGTCCCATAGAAAAAGCCCAGTTTGTCCATGCTGCAATCAGCTCTGCTTTATGGTAACAAATTATTCCCATTTATAAAAAAACAAATTATTCCCATTTATAAAAAATGATTCACTTCTTCGGAAAGAATTCCATCCCTGCTTTGTTGCATAATTTTTTTCTATTTAAATTAGATATTCCCAGTCAATTAGTTCAAGCATGTTTTTGGATTTTTATTTCTGTGTTAAATAAAATCTAGCACTAGATTTCACAAAATTATCAGCATATGAGATCCGAACATTAAAAAAAATTTTAGCACGAAACACTTACTTTTCTTTATCCCCCTTCGTTTTTATTATTATACTATTTATCATTACCAAGAAATGCTTAAACATTTGACAACCTCACATCGGCGCCTGAGACGAGCAGTAGTTATAAGATTCTAAATGGACTTCATGTTTATTTTACACTTTTCAAACGATAAATAATATAGTAAATATCAATGGACACAGAAATCCTTCATTATGATTTGAGTACTCTTCATTTCTGCTCCCCACGTTGCTTGCGATCACACAAGCAGTATCAGTCGCAAAAGCGATTTCTTATCCACATGATTGGAACTGTCGTCGAAAAAAAAATAAACACCTCCTACTAACTCTGCAACTAGAAGACAACAATAATAGAAGAAAGTTACTAGTACCAATCGTCTGGAAATAAAGTCTACTTTTAAATGATGTATTTAAAATTTGCATAGGGGCCATCTACAAATCAAAATTAGACCAAACTTTGTTTTTTTTTTCAATGGATGCACCCAATTTTGACACTATATTTTAAATCTTCGGTTCAAACTATGCCTAGAAGCGAAATTTCTAGTCATTTGAATGATAAGTTTTTGAATTATAAGCATTCAAAATTTAGAGCTTCTAATGTTAAATTGCATTTTCATATTTTTATTAATATCTCCTGAAATTATAATCCTAATATGATAATTTTGTATGTGATTATAATACTAAAAAACCTAAACATATATAAAAACATTGAATTCGTAAAATTGCATACCAAATTTGGGGCCACAAAAATCGATGGGAAGGTGAGGGGGCAGGGCCGCGGATTAGTTTCCATGTTTTAATCAGGTCCTGCTTCTAGAAGAAACACTACCCCGCTTTATATTTTTCTAAATAGAGCTGTCCGCTATTCGGGAGTGACCGGTTATAGAAGTTTTACTGTGTGCTTCAGTAATAACGGACATTCTCGAATAGCAGACACCTATATAGCGATCACTTTTTTTAATCCACAACATTTGTGGATTGAAAGGCAGATTAATAATGTATTGAAGCATATTTTGTGTAATTTGTACTCGGTATGCTGGGTATTTGTACACTCTGGACTTTTTTTATATATGAAAATAAAACCTCTAAATAGCGGGCAAATTCTACGGTCCTAGGGTGTCTGCTATTGAGAGGTTTTATTTAATATATACAGTTATAAATATATTCTAAAAAAGTTAGATTTTTTTTTTTTTTTTTTTTTTTGACAGTATAGGAAATGTGGTTCTAATAAGTTCCAGTACCAGCGGCTTACATTCATCCCCCCCCCCCATTCCCCTACTACATATACAGCAACAAAAATTTAAACACATTGATGAGTTAATATTTATATGAACATGTAAATATATGTTTGGATAAATATATCCTTTGTCATTAACTTCATCCTAATCTAAAAGTATGCAATATGATATATAATAAGTACAATAAATTGTTTTGCGCAAATGGATGCATTCTCCGATGATAATAAAAAATAATCCTATAGAAAACCAGAATAATTTTGACGTTGAAAGTTGTCAGAAAATTTCTGTGTCTTAAAATTTAAATATGTTATACAGATGAAACACAGGAAATACATATAAATGTTGTTATTTTACTTTGAACAAGTTTCCATAGTCTAAAAAAATTTCTTTCATCGTGCAATTAAATACTGTAGAAATTTCGAACTTTTTAATAAAGCGTTACAAAGGAACAATTTAAAATGTATTTATAAAACATTAAAATTTTCCCGATAACTCCGATTCTGATACTTTTATAATTATTTTTCAAGTTTTATGCCAACCACTTGAAGCAAAAATGTTCATAGCATTTCCCATACATAAATTTAATTTTGTTACATGAAAACATTAATTTCGAAAATGTAAAAGAATTAAATGATCTGTCATTAAACATAAAAATTCATATACGAAATCATGTTAATATTATCTGTAACTAGAAATTACAACGGAAGGGTTTATTAATAACAATATCATTTAATAATTTGATCTTTTTAATGATATTTTGCCGTGTAGGCAATTTCTTTTACATATAGTATATGGTAATCACCAGAGCTACTAAGCTATCTTTAAAAAGTTAAACATATATATTTTTTTAATAACAAGCAAGAGAAATAACATCTAATTTCAAAACTTATTTTGCATTAAAAATACATATTTAATTGTTATTTCTGTACCTTTTATAAAAATGAACAAACGTTGAAAAAAATTCCCCCAATTTCACGTGAAAAATGCAGTAAAATATGAAAATAAAGTCTTTTTTCCGTTCTAAATCTGTAATTTCTTTTAACAATCAATAAATCAATATTAATGAATTTTTCAATATCTGAAGTTGTACAAAACTTAAATATAATTTTCAGCAATTAAACAAAGTAAATAATGATTTATTTCCTTACTTATTTTATTGTAAATCATTATATAGCTATTATAGAAAAATATTTTTAATAAAATTAACTATTAAAAAAATGGCATTATATTAAATGGCTAATATTTACTGACATTTTTATAGTCAGATTAATAGCTTGTATCCACAACAAAAACTATATAGTGCTGCAACTGCTTTTTTTTTTCTTTTTTTGGACAAAAATATAATACTAAAAATTTTGACAAATTTGGGTGTCAATGTACACAAGCAATAACTTTTAATGCTTAAGCAATGATTTAAGCAATGATGATATTATTTTATATGAAAAACATTTATTTATAAATCGAATACTTTAAGAATTATCAAGCAAGTTAGTTAATTAATCCTGAAAATGAAATAAATTTAGTCGAAAATAACAAAAAAACACTGTAATACTGAAAAATATTTATTCTATATAGAAAGATACAAATATGATAAACACATGTATTCTTTAAAAAGTGATTTAAATAATTAATATTACATAATTAATATTGTTCAAGGAAAATTTCTATTTCCAAATAAAAATTATATTTTTGTAAATAATCACATTCTTACCTTTTTAGTATTTCCTTAAATGTAATAAAGTAAATCCATGTAATATAAACAGAAACACAAAAATATAGACACTTTCTTCTTACATATTTCACTAAATATTCAGATGAATGCTGATAATTGAAAAACATATAACGAAGACATTTTTTTTCATTATTCAACATATTTTTTTCATAATGATATAATTTAATATAATGCAGAATTTAATTCAATTCGCTTTTTCGAATCACATTTCACTCGCACTTTCTTATTCTCCAATCTCTCAAGAACAATTATTGAAATTCCAAAAATGCACTTTATAAGCTGTGTATTAGTAAGCTGCATTGCATATACATCTATGTGGACGGCACAATCACATTACTCAACGTATCATTTTTATAATAATCGCATATATTATTCCATAAATGAATTATTCCAAAAAACTGTTCCCGCTATGTATATGTCACAGTCACAGAATATAAATAATGTTACACATAAAAAAATTGCGGCCAACTTTGTTAAACAGGGAACTACCTCATTGAAAGCATTGAAAGAACCGTTTTAACGCGCCAGTTGCCAACGGACGTATTTGAACAAAGAAAAATAGGCGAAATCAGCATTATAATTACCACTGCAGTCGCTGATCTCAGCCTACTGTTTATAAACCGTTATAAAGGGCTTGATGAGCTCATTTGAACTTTTTATCAGCGAGAAATAGGTCATTGAATAAGAAGAAATAAGAAAAGTTTTATTTTCTTTATTAGGTGTTTTTCTTAATGTGTTACATTTATTTGAGTATAGTTTTTGCAGTTTTTTTAATTTTTAGACATATAGAAAACATACTTTAAATAAAGATTTTATTGTAAAACTAGAAAATAACATATCGAATTTTCGGTGGTCATGAAGAGAGCAATTGTCAATCCCTGAAATTTAATGAATTATATTTTCTATACGTTTGATTATTTAAAAAATACCTTTTTCTCTTCCAAATAGCAATATATTAATTAAACGCTAAGAGAAAATGCTGCTAAGAATTTTTCTCCAGAGGAGCCCCCCCCCCCCTCCCCCCTTAACTTCTCGTAGAAGACGATTTTAATTATGTTCTTCTGTTAGTGTTCATATATATCAAATTTATCTTAAATGAGGAGGGGCAGTTAAAAAAAAATAATAATAAGACAGAGAGAGGAGAGAGAAAAAGAAATCAGTTCTCCATTGTGAAAAATATCGTTGGAAACTTATTTTTAAACGATTAATATTTCTTAATTTTTAAATTTCTTAAAAATTGTCTTACACGAGGAGTTCTGGCATAAATTCTTAGTTTAGCCTACTTCATGTTTATATTCTGCATTTTACAAAAGCGGTCTGGGCTGTGGACCCCAGGCATATACAGTGAAATCTCTCTGTGCGACCACCTCTCTGAACGACCATTTTTTTCATGGAAAGAAATTTATTCCCACAGGCTCAATACTAATTTTACCTCCATTCAGAGACCATCCCAGTTGAACTCCCTCCATGAGCGACCCATTTCTTTGAAGAAAATGAAACAAATCCCGTTTTTTCCTGGTCGCTTGAAGAAGATTTTATTAGAAAAATAGTTCCGGAGTGCGCATTATTCATCAAAATTCTAAACTAAGTTTAGATTTTTTTTATTTATCCCGGTAACTTTTAAATATTTAAACCCCTTTGTGCCTTTTTAGGTAATAAATTGAACTCTGATGACAAATTAAGAATGACGGTCGATAAACTCCCCTGCCCTATTTTGTCGGGAAACTCTCAAAGAAATACATAATTTAATCAAATCGTCTTTATTTGTTCCCGTCAAAAAAAAAAAAAAAAAAAAAAAAAAAAAAAAAACGCATTTATTGACTGGACTTTGAAAAGATTTGGAAACAAAAGTTATAAAATATAAAACCGTAAAATCAAAGCAAACGTCAATGTATTCATGTTTTAAACTCTGCAGCAATTAATTTATATAATTAACTTTTGTTTTGATACTTGAATTTTTATAGTTTCCTTTACTAACGTGAAAAATAAATTTTAGTAACATTAATTGTAACCTTTTTTCAAAAATTAAAATCTAGATTTAAACATGACCTCCGTTAAGAGACCACCTCTCGAAGCGATCACTTTTCATTGGAACGAACGTGGTCGCTTTAGGGAGGTTTTACTGTATGTTCTAAAATCTTGCTTCTCAGTACGTTTCTTTCTCCCTCTACTCATAACTCTTAGTATTTAGGTGAGTGATTCTCCCTGTATACGATCATGATAACAAGTAATTTTTGGAAAACTTTATATTTTGTGAAAAGCAATTATTTAATTATTTATTGCACCATCTAATTTTCTCAGATGTCCCATGATTTCTTCATTTATAAATAAATACTAAATTAAATGGATGAAAGAGTATTTTAAATATCTTTCATCCATTCTGAACTATTTTCTGATCGCTCTGATATACATATTGCAGTACAATTGTACGTACAGTCATCACTCATATGATACAATTGTATAGCATTCACACACTTAAGTGTCTGAATTTCTAAATGTCTTAATTTCAGACATGTCACTATTATTCAGACATTTTCTCCGTTCATTTATAACATGATCATAGTAAGACACTTATGTGTCTTAAATTTAGACATCAATGATGTCTGAAATTTCACTTTTAGACACTTAAATGTCTGAATTACTTTTTCAGTCACATATGGGTCTGAATTTAAGATGCCTTCATTTGCAGTGCACTTTAAATATATATATATATTGTTTTAATTTAATGGCCGCCATTTTGAAACAAGATGGCTGATGAATCTGGCCAGCGAACTTGGTCGAGGTATTGTTGTATACAATCCACATGCCTTCTTACATCGAAATACGCGAATGCGTGTGTTATCGCGTGACAAATACAAGATCGTTTCAAATTGTTAGTCATGCTAGAAATTCAAAGTGCTATAATTCAAACATTTTTTAAAGATATAAACGAAAGAACAAATTTTCAGAAACAAAAACTACTTCGGAATCTTTGTATCAAGGCCAAACACATAAAAAAAATCTTTTTCATTTTTCAATTTTTTAATACTTCATTTTAAATTTTAAATTTAATTTATTTTTAAATGGCAACCCTTTTGAAACAAGATCTCGAATGAAGCTGGCCAACGAACTCGGTTGAGACATTGGTATGTACTATGTACAGACCAAGTTACATCCAAATCGGTTCATAAATACGCCTGTTATCGCGTGACAAAAATCAGGTCGTTTTAAAATGTCAGCCACAATAGAAATTCAAAATGCTATTACTCAGCCATTTTTTTAGATATAGACGAAACAAAACCTGTCCCGGAATCTTTGTATTAAGGTCAAACACATACGAAAAAAATCTTTTTCATTTTCCAGTTTTTTGGTATCTCATTTTAATTTTTTAATTTTTTTAATTTATTTAAATGGCCGCCATTTTGAAACAAGATGGCGGATGAAGCCTTCCAACGAACTCGGTCGAGATATTTGTATGTACTATGTACACACCAAGGTACATCCAAATCGGTTCATAAATACGCCTGTTATTACGTGACAAAAATCAGGACGTTTCAAAATGTCACACGCTAGAAATTCAAAATGCTATAACTCAGCCATTTCTTAAGATATAGACGAAACTAAAACTGCTCCCGAATCTTTTTATCGAGGTCAAACACATAAAAAGAAAATATTTTTTCAATTTTCAATTTTTTGGTACCACATTTCAAATTTAAATTGCCGCCATTTTTAAACAAGATGGCGGTTGAAGCTGGCCAACGAACCAGGTCGAGACATTGATATGTACTATGTATAAACGAAGTTACATCCAAATCGGTTCTTAAATACGCCTTTTATCGCGTGACAAAAATTCAGGACGTTTCAAAATGTCAGCCACGCTAGAAAATCAAAATGCTGCAACTCAACCATTTTTTAAGATATAGACGAAACAAAAACTGCTCCGAAATCTTTGTATAAAGGTCAAATACATAAGAAAAAAATATTTTTCCATTTTCAATTTTTGGTACAACATTTCAAATTTTAAATTTTTTAAAAAAATTTAAATGGCCGCCGTTTTGAAACAAAATGGCGGATGAAGCTGGCCAATGAACTCGGTCGAGACATTGGTATGTAATAAGTACACACCGAATTACATCGAAATCGGTTCATAAATACGCCTTTTATCGCCTGACAAATTTCAGGACGTTTCAAAATGCCAGCCACGCTAGAAATTCAAAATGCTATAACTCAGCCATTTTTTAAGATATAGACGAAACAAAAACTGCTCCGGAATCTTTGTATAAAGTTTAAATACATAAAAAAATAGTTTTCCATTTTTAATTTTTTAGTACCACATTTCAAATTTCAAATTTTTTTTTTAAATTTAAATGGCCACCATTTTGAAACAAAACGGCGGATGAAGCTGGCCAACGAACTCGGTCGAGACATTGGTATATACTATGTACACACCGAATTACATCGAAATCGGTTGATAATTACGAGAGTTAGACTGTCACATAGGTCAGATATATATATATATATATATATATATATATATATATATATATATATATCAATTTTGAACGGAGGGTGGTTTCGGGGTCTGGGGGTCATGATCGATGAAAATATACCAACATTTTTTGAAATCGCTTTCCTCCGAACGGCTGCAATAGGTAGCTTTTTGTAATGAAAGCTACCTAAAATTCTAATACCAGTTTTGAAATCTGCGGATCAATATTGATTTTTGGTGTTAATTTCATTGTAAAATATTCCATATTTTAGTTGAAATCGCCGTGAAACATAATCAATTGTTTAATCAGTCGATTTATATTTCCGTTTCATACTTCTGTTTCATAAACTCGTTTCATTGGGATTTTATATATATAGGGTAGATATGATTTGGTACAAAATTGACTATAAATATTCCCGTGCCATACATTTCTAAGCAATTGCATAAGTTCTTAAAGTATTAATTATTTGAGTTATTCACATGACGATTTATTTATCGAAATAAATTTTAAAAAGTTGTGGAAGACAGTATTTTTTAACACTTCCCAACACAGTTGAAAAGTGTTTATGACTTCGGTTTGTCTTTCTGTAGTCTTCCGTCTACTATAGCATGTTCGTATTGAAAATGAGCTGTGTAGCCTTTATGATACATTTACAGATATACTCAATAGAATTCCATTATATTATGGCCTATGGGAAAAATCGCCTGATGATATTTTAATGATACCAGAATGTTGAAATTTATATGTGCCACCGAGTTTTAATACAAGATGCTTACTGTAAAATTTAGTGTGCACATAATCTATCTTTCATTTACAGGGACACACAAAAGAATTCAGTTACTTAAGAAATTGAGCAATTATTGAGCTATTGAAGCCTGTGACAATGAATGCTGGAAGTGCATTTTCCGAATTGGCACGCGTTTTTAAACTGAACTATTTTTTAAAATAGTGTGTATAAATCCTATGCATTATATAATACAGTGCTGCACAAAAATTTCGTTTCCGTGTATTCACGGAAATTGCCGAATGCCGGAAATAGCTGTGCTGTTCGTTAAACTGAACAAAATTTTAGTAATCTACGTAGTATACATACAAATCTATAGATCATATACAAGGACGCACAAAAACAAATTTTGATATTTTTTCGATTATTGATTGTAACAGCAGAGATTGGGTTTTTAAATGCATTTTGCGTTTTTAAATGTAACTACATTTTTTATTTTTTCTTTAAATAATACTTCTTATGTATAAGTTTTATAAGTCATAAACAGGGTTCTGCAAAAACTCTCAATTATATTTCAGATTATTCGTGGAAACTGCTAAATGGCAATTTTTTATTTGTGCTAAACATTTAACCAAAGAACTTTTTAGAATAATATGTAGTAAACAATAATATAGAATAATATGTAGTAGTATAAAAATCTATGGATCATATGCGAGGCTGGATACACAATTTATTCTGATATTTTATGATGATAGCAAGAATTGGATTTTCAAATTGTTGATTTAAACACTCTCTAACCTTAATCTACTGTGAAGTGATATCACTGTATTCTGAATGTGTTGGAAAGTGTTTCAAAATGTATGCTGGATGCATAATTTTTCGTTATTGTATTTCATTAAAGAGTAAAGGAATTAAAGTACTGTAACCATAACGCCTACGGGACCATCAATTGGATCATGCTACAACTGCACAAATAACTCATTAATTTGATATAGAAATTGATGTAAAATAAATGGTTTCACAAATTAAAACTAATATTATCTAGAATAAAACAATGTTTATAAAATAATAATATTTTTAACATCTACTTACTCGCACAATGAATCACTCTATAAATCCAAAAATGAGCAACGTGTTCTGTTGTTTCCGTTATTTCATTATAAGTGTAACTGAACGGATAACTTGTGAAGCATTACGTTTCAATTTTATTTAATGTTTAAAATTCTCCAAATTTCACACATATTAGGATTTAATGCAGCTGATACAAAAATAATTTAAAAGAAATTTTCCAGTACATTTTCCGCGCACAACATTGGAACACGATGCACAGAGCTTTCTTCCTATTGCAACTTTCTACTTCACACTTATTCGTCTGTATACACTATATAGCCATTAATGACCGGCAACTTTCAATATTAGACATTTTGTCGAATATTTAGAAATATACTTGACATATTCTTCTGGAATTTCAGGATTAAAAAGAACAGGTATGACCTCAGATTCAGCAATGTCGATTTGTTAAGGAAGGCAATTAGGGGGCCAACAAAAAATCAAAGAAAAAAATAATATTTGGGATCACCCTGTAAAATAAAATGCACGAAATGATCTATCGCTACCGAATATAAATAAACAGACATTGTTCAATATGTGTATTCTTTTGTGTAAGAATAGTACATATTAATAGAGATATATCGATTTATTTAAAAAATCTAAAAAAATCTTGAATGTTTTTTGCTTATAGCATGCAGAGTTTTCAACCAAATCTAACGCTGGTTTTAGGAAAATTGACAAAATATAGTAGAAACAATATAGTGCAATTGGAATATAAATATATTAAATATTTTAGGAAATATGAGCAGTTTTATGAAATACATTTTATTTGCGCATGCGCGAACGATAAGAAGGATCATTTTACATAATTTAATAGTCAACTCTATTGAGCAACTTATTAAAAAAAATTAGTCAAATATCGTAAAAATTCAGAAAGATATCGGCGTTAGAGTGAGCAAATTTTTAGTTGTTCTCTAAAAACAGCTGAATGATAAGGGATTTTACACAAATTGTCATTTTTTATTAACTGACTTTCAGGAAAAAGTTAGCATTTAGTGACTATCAGCGATTAGGTTTTGAAAAAATGCTTCGATTTTGATACTTCTTTTGATCATGGTATAGGCTCGTTCTGGTGGTTACCTAAGAAGAACTAAAGCATCTTTAAAAAGGGAAAATAAAAAAAAAAATGTTTTTATTGAAAATGACAATTTGTGGAAAATCCCTTAACATTCAGCTGCTTTTAGAGAACAACTAAAAATTTGCTCACTCTAAAGCCGACACCTTTCTGAATTGTGTCGATATTTGACTAATTTTTTTTAATAAGTTGCTTCATAGAGTTGACTATTAAATTATGTAAAATGATCCTTGTTATCGTTCGCGCATGCTCAGATAAAAATTATTTCATACAACTGCTCACATTTCCTAAAATATTTAATATATTTATATTCCAATTGTAGTATATTGTTTCTGCTATATTTTGTCAATTGTTCTGAAACCGGCGTTAAATTTGTTCAAAACCCTGCATGTTATAAGCAAAAAACATGCAAGAATTTTTTTAAAATAAATCGCTATATCTCTATTAATATACGTGCTATTCTTACACAAAGGAATACACATATTGCACAATGTCTGTTTATTTATATTCGGTAGCGATAGATCATTTCGTGCATTTTATTTTACAGGGTGATACAAAGTATTTTTTTTCTTTGATTTTTTGTTGGCCCCCTAATTGCCCCCCTTATCAAATTGATATTGCTAAATATGAGGTTATACCTGTTCTTTTTTATCCTGAAATTCCAGAAGAATCTGTCAAGTATATTTCTAAATATTCGACAAAATGTTTAAAATTGAAAGTTGCCGGTCATTAATGGCAATACAGTGTATATACTTTATTTTCGTCTGTGTTTCTGAAGGCTTGGGAAAGATCTTTGGGAATTTTGAAGGCATAAGAACCATTCTTAACTCCTCTCCTAATTTTAGTAGAAAATTTCTTCTACTGATGGGCTTTCCTGTTACACTTTTCTAAATTATTCAGGAGTTTTTACAGCTGTGTGATCCAAAATATTGAAAAAAATATATGTACAGTACATCGTCTAGAGTGCTATTTAACGGAAAATTTTCAGCACATCTGATCAAAAATATCAAATCGCTTCGTTGCGTTGTAAAATGATATGTAATCGGGAAACTTCTTGAGACTGTCTTCAGTTTTTACAGTAGAGTGTAATGAGCTCAGTAGGAAAACATTTTTGTTTCTTTTGGCTTGATACATTGTATGTTTCATAATATAATGTTCCACTGTCATCAATGAACAAGGTGAACTGAGCTTATATTTCATACATAGAAGAATCTCTCTTCTGTTCTTTCTCGTTGTGCCGACAAATGTTGTATTTTTTTTATTTTAGCATTTCTGCTAATTTGATGCTAGTAAAATAGTCATCAGTCGCAAAATTATTCCGTATGGTTAAATGGGGATCTATAAATTCCATGACAACACCTTCAGATAAATGTAAATGGGGATTTGCTATTTCATCTTTTACTAGATAAGGAATTCCATTCAAGAACTATTTAGTATCAACGTCAACAGATAACCCAACATTTGTTTAAAATTTATCCTGTTTATTGGGCATATAGTGTGTAAATTTACATCTAGCTTTCGATGGAAACAATTTTTCATCAATTATAATATTTTGTCCTGGTCGGTAGCATGTTTTGGAGTTTTCAATAAAGTTATTCCACAATACAGATGAAAGAGGAAATTTATCTAAGTAAATCTTGTTGTATTTTCGACAAACCTAAAATAATAATATTTTTATTTCTTATAATCTAACTCTTGAGGTAGTTTTTTGCGAATGGTATTCTCCATGCTTCGGACCGAAATGAATGAATATCTAAATCCTTTGCTGCTATTGCTTCTCAAACATGTAGTATAGCAACATTTAACTCAACCGGAGAGAATTTCCAGTGTTTATTTCCAAGTTTTCGATAAACTTCTGATTCTGTACATTTCTTTATATGCAACAAGATAGCATCGTCGATGAAAAGCTTGAAAGCACCTGCTACTTTGTCCTCAGAAACAAGAATCTTTTCAAAATATGTTGCTCCTCCTGACTTCTTTTAGAACATTATAAGCAGGAACAAGGCCGTAGGCTAAATTTTTTATACTTATTTCATTCCGTATAGTATTATCAGGAGTTGTAAAAGCAATTTTACAAATATTCTGATACTTTTTTTGTTTATTTCTGCCTGAATTTTTCTTCATTTGTTTCACTGTCATTGGAATCTCTAGTAGATTGTGTCTGAAATTCATCTTCAGTTTCTACAGAAAAATTATCATTTTCACCTACTTCAGACGTCTTTTCTACGTCTTTTTCAGAGAACTCCTGCAACATTTTTTTTTTTTTTAATTTCTTATTTAGAAAAACTTATTTTTCGCTTATATGATATATTTTGGAAAATTTGAAAGCAAGACAGCAAAATGCCGGAATATCACCAAACGACAGATTCTATATTTTAGCAGATGATTGACAGTGTAAAAGTAAGGCGACATTGAAATCACTAGTGGTTTGTGTCTGGAATCCATCTTCAGTTTCTTCAGAAACTGTCACTGGAATGCAAAACTGTCATTGGGATAAACGCAAAAAAAAAAGACACCCATTTGGTGATGAAAATAGGAAGATGTATGTTTTAACTTTCTGCAAGAGAAACAATGGAATCTGCACTCAACATATAAAATTCCTCCTCTAAAGTTACCACCTGCTGTGAATAATCTGAACTAACAAAGCTAACGAACGTAAAATACATCTGTATATTTCTGAAAAAAAAATGGAAGCATAAAAAACCCTGCACCTACTTTTTTGAAATATTTTTTTCAAAATAATGCGAAAAAGCAAACAAAAGTCCTCTAAAAGCAAAGAAATGCAAACATGCAAAACCTTACATCTGCTTTTTTTGAAACATTTTGTTCAAAATAATGGGAAAAAGCAAACAGGAAAATAACAACTTACTTAGAGATAAAAAGTCATGTCACCACCTAGGTTTTTATCCCTCTGAGAGACTGTGTGAATGCAATCGAAAATTTTTATCGCTGAATTTTTCTCAAGGGTTCACAACGCTTCGAGTGCGAAGTTTATTTTAGTGAAAGTGACCTCTTTCATTTGTATAGAGGAGAATTATTAGGAGAGTCCAGGTTCATGGATGAATGAAAAAAACTCCAACACGAGGATTTCGAGGACTTACTTCTTTATTATGAAACTTTTTAAAAGGAAGGCCATGATGGTACAGTGGGACGGGAGAAGTCAAACGGAAGGCTGCCCGACGGGGGGACCCCGAAGGGCAGCGAGATGAGGTCTCTCACACTCAAGTTCAGAGGCAGTAGTGGCAAATATTCATTACAATCACTCACTCATTGGCGAGATGAATAACAACATATGTACTGTATTGGCGATGAAAATTGGTGGCGTGGACAAAGGAATCAGAAGCATCCCGAAGTATTACATAGAATTCAACTTACGCCATGGCGCGGCTAAATGATTGCACGTATCTTAACATTCTTGCGGTAAGGAAAAGTGGTTAAAGAAATAGGAACACGTGATTTTTATATGCACGTTACAGATCTAACTACAGCTGCCAATTAGTCAGCAATGGGCATATGGTTTGTATCCGACAAAGTACAAGGGTGAGAATTGAATACTAATGCAAGCCCAGAGGCTGGGAAAATATGCATTAGATAACGTCAGCTGCAAAGCGAAAAGACATTCATTTGTATTTTATTCTTCTACTTTATTTTAATGGAAAATAACTGCGGTTAAGATCTTTTTCTATCGTGTGAATTTGAAAGACAGAAAAAGGAACCGAGAAAAATGATGTCTGCATTTGAAAAGAACTTTAAAAAGTAAAAGCGAAACTTACAGTAGTGAGAGGGGGGGGGGGAAGAGAATGAATAAAGACATATGAAATTAACTCTAAAATGTCAAATTTAAACTAAATATTTTATTTGAAGAGGGGGGGGGGGAATAATGACAATTTATAATAAACCAGTAAAGTTAAAAGTTGATTTTTTGAGGGGAAAGGAGGAATAATGAATATATAACGGTAAAGCCGTAATATATATCACCCATTACCACCAGAAAAAAAAACTGTGATTCTTGAAGAAGAGTTTTTTTTTATATTTGAAGATTACTTTGTCCACCCCATACATATAAGTATTTAAAACAGATATTACATAATAAGAAAGATAAGCCTCCATATATATATACATATAACATACAACTGTGTGCTTGCAATTCTTTAAATGTTTGCAGAAAGCAAAACTTTTCAGGTCATGATAAATGGCGCCTTTTTACTTTTATTCATTTCTTGGTATTCATTAGTCTTTACAGTTACTAAAACTGCAAATAATAATTTTTTGATTTAGCAGGATCCTTTTTAAATATCTTTTTAGTATTTGATTAAGAGGCTGGTACCAGCATTTTTCATGACCAAAATAAGAGAAGTAAATATTTTTTTTGAGTAACTTGTTATAATATCTTCTCAAAATAAAAACAATATACTATAAATGCAAGCAACCAAAGACACAGATACTACTTTAAAATGAAATAGAAAATAAATGACATATGCATGTCTGTGAATAGAAGCTAAATGAAAAAAATGTAAAAATAAAAAGAGTAGAAAATTGGTTTTCGTGCACACCGCACAGGACTACAAAAGAACGGGATGCATATAGCATGCCTATGAATGGGTGTAGCCCTTAATCTTGTTAATAAACAAGTGTGATGGCGTCAGTTTAGAACATCAGCCCTAGGGGGGGGGGAGTTATGAGACCCAGACACCAAGTGATACCTAGGTCCCTGCTCCCCAAAGATCACATTGATCTTCAAAGGAGCATGCGTCAATGTATCATATAAAAAGTTATGTTTATTGAATTGAAACAACAATTCAAGGGTTTTGTCTCTCTACACAATGAAGTTTGGACCCTTAGGGCAAAGATTTTGAACGGGAACAAAACTTCAGAGGGGATAAATTAAAAAAAATAATAAAAACAACTGAGATAAATGTCTCACATGTCAAAGGTAAAAGGACAATCCGAGTGTGTGGAGAGACTGGTGACATGATCGGGTAAGTATAACAACCACAATTTTTTTAAAGTAACTTCTAACTTTGTATTCCTTGCAATGTATCGAGCAGGATCTGAACTTGTATGTGTATTGTATGACCTTAACTAATGTTCGAAACATTTAGTGTAACTGCACTAGGTTACTAATGCTGTAAACAAAAAAATTTTTTGTTATTGTGAAGTTATGTTATTACAAGAACGACATAATATCTTAGACGTGTGTATTGTCTAAGTGAAGCTTAACCAGAGATTTTATTTAATCTCCAAATTTAAAAGAAAACGTGTAATTATGTACATGTAGAAAACCAAAACAAGTGTGATGAAAACAATAAAAACATCATAGGTTTGAAATTTAAAGAAAATGCATGTGAAGGGGTAGCATCCTGTAAACTGGGCATTCTTTGTTGTGAAACAAAGTGATGGTGACATGAAATGTCGTGATATAAAAGAAATATAATAATAATGGAAAAATTAAGAATGTGTTAAAACTTAACCTTTTAATAAATGTTTAATTTGTGCATATCATGTGAGGTCAAAAGTAGTTCCTGGTATAATGAAAACAAAAAAAGGAATATCCTAATGTGTAACATTGAAACCTAGAAACAAAATATTTTCAATTGTGTATAATGTGTTTTTTTTTTTTTTTTTTTTTTTTTTACCAAACAAAATATCAATGAACTCAATTTAATAACAATGAACTAAATTGTAAGTGTATCTCTATGAACCAAAGAAAAAATGTGTATTTCAATGAATGAATCAAAGAAAAATTATTTCACTATGAACTAAAACAGTGTATGTCAGTGAAAGAAAAGGAAAATTTCAACGACTTAGATGTATGTTTGTGAACACAGCAGTCTAAGTACCTCAATGAACAAATTATGAGCAAGTATTTCACTGACTTAAAGTGTAAAAGTAATACGATGAACTCAAATGTGTGAAAAAAAAAACTTACAATGAACTCATGTGTCTAACAAAAAAAAAAAAAAAATATTCCAATGAACTAAAGTGTCTACCAAAACAAAAATTGGTATGAATTAATATGCAAAACAAATCACAAGAATGAAAAACTATGAACTAATATGTGTAAGGAAAAATTCTATGAACTAAGTATTGTCACGAAAGAAAACTGATAGTGCAATTGGTCCCTGAAGTACACAAAGAATTGACAATGCTATGAACTCGTGTAAAGTGTGTTTTTCTATGAACTCAAGGAACTATGAACTCGTGTAACGTGTTTTCTTCTATGAACTCAATGAACTATGAACTCAGTTGTGTAACCTATGAACTCAGTTGTGTAACCTATGAACTCAGTTGTGTAACCTATGAACTCAGTTGTATGACCTATGAACTCAGTTGTATGACCTATGAACACAAACTCAGTGTGTACATATGGAACCAAGAGCATTGTATCACAAGTACAAAAATGCATCGCCTAAAGTTAAAATAAATAAACCAAAAAAAAAATTGTGCTTTTAAATAAAGGAAAGTGAAAAAGGCTAAAATGTAACCAGGAAACGCTACTTGTGTGATGAAATGTAACTAAATAAACTTAACTAAGATTAACAAGTGAAATTATATCCAAATTTCTAAAAAATAAATCTACAAATTTAACTAGTGTAATGATGAATTCTTTTAAAGTTGAATTAATGTGTACTCTTTCAGTAACATCTACCTCAAATGGGAAAATCCCAACGTCTGATGACGCGCATCAGAAAAATTTTCACAAATGTTCCATTTCGAGATTCATTTAACTATTTGCCGGCTAAATAATCAAATGAAAAAGCAACCTACTGTACACTTGTGTTTATTAAAAAATCTTGAAAAAATAAGTTAACTTCAAACTTTAAATCAGTATGAATAATGCTGTCGAAAACTGACATATGTATGTAAATGTATAGGAAAATAAAAATTTTAAAAGGAATGCTGTAGATAGTAACTCCTTCACAGTAATGTGTGTTAAATAAAAAACGAAAAATGTAAAATGTATGTTACATTGTTTTGTTTTTTTTGTTTCTTAAAAAGGAAGCAGTATGAGATGTTTATGGGAATGTATTGCAGTTGTATACTTTTTCTCGCATTTGCTTGATGAATTTTTTTTAATGATGGACAATAAGGTGCAAAAGCACTGTGGAAAATGTCAAAGTTGGTGTTATTGCTATCATTATTCCTAATGCAATTAATGCATTTTGGAGGATTTCTACACTGAGGGTCAACGTGTGGCAAGGCACACACAGAGCATCTAATGTCATTATAACATGAAATTGCAAGATGATCATTGTATACCTGACACTTAAAACAACGTTTAACATTTATATATGGTTTAACAGGGTACGGTTTTGATTGTATGATAATTTCCTTATGCATTAATAATTGCCTAGCATCCTGTGGTGCAAGCTCAAAGATCCAATTAAAGGACTTAATATGTAGGAGCTTGTACTTTTTAACAAAGTGTAAATCAGGATCAGGTATATGTATTAAATCTGAAATACCAAACAAGATATCAGGAATATTTAAATTTTCAGGGAGGTTAAAAATAATAACACGACTAGGCTTAGGTACATTAAGTTTAGCAGGGGATAAGGACTTTAGAGAGGAATCGCTAATAGCTGTAAATATTTCCTTGTGCTTACCTTGAGTGTGCAGGTCGGAGCTAAGATATGTGTTTTTTTTTTTATTTTCCAGTTGTGGTAACTTTTCTTGTTTACACATATAAGAGGGGATAGTTCGTGTAGATTTATCTAGGACAAATGGAGGGAGTTTGTTGTTGACATCTACCACCTGATCAACCATAGTCTTACTACATTTAGTAAGCTTCTTCTTATATTTCTGTTTGCCTGTGATTTCATGTAATCTCTCTATAAGTTTCTGATTTACAAGAAATAAATTATCTTTATCCTGTTTTAATTTGGAATAATCATCCTTTAGAACATTAAAGTTTAGTTTAAGCACATGAAAATTGAATTTAATGATCTGAAGGAAATCTATAATATTTTCAGACATGGATGCAGCATTTTCGGTCTTAAGTGAATTTTGAATAGATGTGGCTTCCATATTAATGGAATCCGAATATCTTAATAATATCTCCTCAAAATAATCTACCCATGGAGATACAGAAATGGGGTGATTAAAATCACTAACAGAATTTACATCATTTGCTGCCATATTGTAAAAATAGACTGGTGAAGTGTGTGTTATCTCCAAAATCTTTTTTTTATTTTCTGGTGTTTATTTAATTTCTGTTGTTTACATTTTTTTGACAGTCAAAATGGAAAAAAAAAGAAGGAATTCTTTTTTTTTTTTTTTTTTTTTTTTTTTTTTTTGAGAGAGCAACACAAAAATGCAAAATAAATGATACTAGTATTTCAAAAAGGTGTATGTATGCAAAAACTCTAGTTATCAGAAATGAAATGCATGCACATAAAATAAAACACAATAAGTTGCATAAATAAATTATACACAAAAGAAAAATGAAGGGGGGGGATGAAAAAAAATGAGTATCAATCACAAGATTTCTGTACGTTAAATTTCTGTCAACATACAGTTGGATTAATGTTTCCGCAATTCAATAAAATAAAAAAAAAACAGGTAATTAAATTGTAATTCTGGTTTAAAATACAAAAAAAAACAAACAAGGTCAGAGTCGAGCAACATATTTTGAGAATAATTGTGCAAATGTCACACACAAGTGAAAAATGTGCAAACGTTGTGAGCGAAAAATGCACATATTTATATAAAAATATCAAATACTGCAAAACTTGGAGCGGAGAACTTTTTTGTTGCCTATCGGCAGAATAAGTGTACTTTCAAAGTATGCCAGTGGGGCTAAAGGGTTAAACTCTTGATATTTGAATGCATAAAAATCATTTTTACGAAAAGGAAACATAGCATGTTTATGTAAATTCACGTAAGAGAAAAAAATATGAGAAGTATGTCATGATTTAACCATAAAAACATTATAAGTGAAATATTAATAAAAGTATAATAATTTTATAATTTTAACTGCAAAAAGTACTTAAAAAAGAAACAAACAAACAAACGCAGCTTGGAAGAAGATAATAAGGAGCTAATATGCTATCACTGTTAAAAATATTGTAAAAAAATAGTTCAGAAGTGATTTCTTCGTTCAAGCTGACTAATCAACAAACTTATGAAAATCCAAATGGTAAAAGTACAAGTATGAATAGGGAACCATAACATGAATAGAAACTGATAATTTACTGATATTGAAAAGAAAGAAAAAAAAAGTTTATAACAATTTAGAGTAAATAATTTAATGTAAAAGTATTCCCTGTTCATACTTACATGCAAACTGTGTTTCTTTTTTTTTTGTATAAAGTATTGTGACACAAGTGTTTTCATTGAATTCGATGAACTAGTATGTCATTTTTTGTAGAGAGCATTCATTTGGAGTACAAAAACAGAGCGATGAGAAAACAACGCTTGTTTTTTAAGAAAAAAGAGTTAAAATAAAAAGATTTTAGTGATAATTTGCAACGGAAAAGAAATTAAAACAAAATATCATTAACGTCCTATTTTCGTACTCTGAATGCTATAAAGATGTTGAATGATAGATGACACAACGTGTGCGGTGTGATTTAGTACACTCTTTTTTTTTTTTAATGCAGAGTGGTTTCTTTTTTTTTTTTAAACTGAAGCATTCGCACACACTAGGGTAATTTTTTGTTTTTTATCTCTCGATAACACACCACAAAATGAAAACATTTTTCCTCGAACTCATGGCACCCTTTGTGCATTCTCTATTTTTTTTTTTTTTTAGAAAAAAATGAAGATATCACCACAAAGAAGCACAACGTAAATCGAATTTTTTTTTTTTTTTGACTATTGCTTCGGACACAATTTGTTATATTAACACAAGATGACACTTTCACGAAATTATATATCTTTTTAGCATATTTCATTATATTGTCACCAAATCTGTGGGATTCCTGGACACTTTGCACTGCAAATATTAATCACAAGATCACAAACAAAGCGAAACGGCGCACTTTTCCTGGACTTGTTGCACTGAGAACTTTGTTTAAAATATGTGTTACTTGTGCGGATAATTCATACCACAGCTAGGTGAGGGCTTTTTCACACAACATTTCCCCTTTTGGGAAGTATCTGGATTGGATGTACGTTCAGATGGCACTTTTTCTTTTCACAAAACCTTTCGCACTCACACTGGTAGCACGAACACGTTTGATTGAAGGTTGAAGATCGCGCACAAAAAAACAGAAACTAGGGAAATAAGTGATGCAGGTGTGATATTTCGTAGAAAAAAAAACGCTGCAGGAGGCGACGTCGTTCGATGACCCCGTTGGAGCACCGCAGTCTAAATCTTGCTTCTCATTAGGCTAGTGTAAAGTCCGGAAGAAAGAGGCACTCTCCAAATCCGTTGGGGTAGCGAGAAAGGGAAATCCCCTGAAGTTGACATCGGCGAGCGAACACAGAGTAGGGCAGCCGGAACTCCCGTGGGAAAAAAAGATCTATGGACATCCTTTCGCTTCGCTGGTAAAGGATGATACGGAAGGAACGATACCTCTCCTCGTATTTTTTTTTTTTTTTTATTACTGTTGGAGAAAAAATCTGGGCAACGGCGCCAATTTGTGTAGAGGAGATTTTTTTAGAGATTCCAGGTTCATGAAATAAATGAAAAAAAAAACTCCAACACTAAGATTTCGAGGACTTACTTCTTTATTATGAAACTTTTTAAAAGGAAGGCCATGATGGTACAGTGGGACGGGAGAAGTCAAACGGAAGGCTGCCCGACGGGGGGACCCCGAAGGGCAGCGAGATGAGGTCTCTCACACTCAAGTTCAGAGGCAGTAGTGGCAAATATTCATTACAATCACTCACTCATTGGCAAGATGAATAGCAACATATGTACTGTATTGGCGATGAAAATTGGTGGCGTGGACAAAGGAATCAGAAGCATCCCGAAGTATTACATAGAATTCAACTTACGCCATGGCGCGGCTATATGGTTACACGTATCTTAACATTCTTGCGGTAAGGAAAAGTGGTTAAAGAAATAGGAATACGTGATTTTTATATGCACGTTACAGATCTAACTACAGCTGCCAATTTGTCAGCAATGGGCATATGGTTTGTATCCGACAAAGTACAAGGGTGAGAATTGAATACTAATGCAAGCCCAGAGGCTGGGAAAATATGCATTAGATAACGTCAGCTGCAAAGCGAAAAGACATTCATTTGTATTTTATTCTTCTACTTTATTTTAATGGAAAATAACTGCGGTTAAGATCTTTTTCTATCGTGTGAATTTGAAAGACAGAAAAAGGAACCGAGAAAAATGATGTCTGCATTTGAAAAGAACTTTAAAAAGTAAAAGCGAAACTTACAGTAGTGAGAGGGGGGGGGGGGAAGAGAATGAATAAAGACATATGAAATTAACTCTAAAATGTCAAATTTAAACTAAATATTTTATTTCAAGGGGGGGGGGGGATTATGACAATTTATAATAAACCAGTAAAGTTAAAAGTTGATTTTTTGAGGGGAAAGGAGGAATAATGAATATATAACGGTAAAGCCGTTATAAGCCGTTCTAGGAATGCATACCAATATTTCAAAAACTAGCAAGTCCAGAATGCTGAATTTGTTTTAGAAATATTTGTTATATATTTAGGAAAAGTCAAAAAGTTTCAGACGATTTCTTCTAACCAAACGAAATTAATTAACGGTGGAGAGGTCAAAATCGACCCTACAGCCGTTCTGCTGTTATAACAAGATTGTTTTTGAATCAGCTATTTTTTTATTTCTAGCATAATATTATACATTTTCCCTCGGAAAACTTTATATTTAACAATTTTACGCAATGGAATGTAAATGAACTGCATAAGAATGACAAAGGGATTTTTTTCTAGTCTAATGAATTCCGTTAATTACTCGTTTGTTTAACTTTTATAATTTTGTTTTTTTGTCTGTCTAAACATAATGGCATAGTGTGTATCTGAACTCAAAAGACAAAATTAGGAGAAACGGAACACATTTAGACAATTCCAAGCACATTACAATGCAAAGTTTTAATTCAAGAAGAGAAACGGTAAAGAGGACTTTTGTGCGCCTTATTTATTACATATCTTGTAAAATATTACTGATTTTGTTTATACGTAATGTTGTTATTTAACTAGAATATTTTTATTTAACTAGAATGTTGTTATTTAACTATGGATGATGACTAGAATAATAATTCATGGAATTGGAAAGTAAGTGACTTTAATTGACAAATAGTTGAACTCGAGAGGATGGAGTGGAGGGTTTTTAAATAAGACCAAATTGCCTATAGTGAAAATGAGCGTAAATTAGAACTCATGTAAATACCTTTAATGATCCATATAATATATCCAATAAAGACATATATTTAATTAACGATAATCATAATATGGATTATAATTAAACTAATAATTCATGGAATTGGATTTATTTGACACACAATTGAAATTAAGGAGATGGGGTGGTGGGGTTTTAAATAAAACGAAATTTCCTTCAGAGAAAATGAGCGTGGAATAGAACTCATGTAAAAAACTTTAAAGATTCACAGAATATGTCCAAGGAAGTATTATTTTGGCATGCATTGCATGGTCGTATCGCATTCGGTGAACCAGCAACATAGTGCTGTTATGAAACACATAAAGTTTTACTTTTAACATGCATTTTTCCATAGATTGCAAAATTAATGGATAGTTTTAGTAATTAGAAAAATGCTTACATCCATTGAACAAAAAGGAATGAGTTTCATCAAATAATATAAAATTATAAGAAATAAAGATTTATGTATTGTGCAGTGCATTAATTATTATATTTTTTTTTTTACAAAATTTACGATAAAGAGAGGAATTTTATAATTACATTTTGGTATTAGTCAAAGCAGTTTTTTTTTTTTTTTTTTTTTTTTTTTTTTACTTGCATTTAGTTTTTTTGAAAATGTCTTATTCTAATTAGAAAACATTCCCTTGAGTAAAATTCTGCAACTTTAAATAACAACGTTCTCCCATTTTCTATTAAAAATTTTACTTTCTTTCATAAAAAATAAACCCTATTGGGAATTCTAATTATAAAGAATTTGTTTCTAGGAAACTATAAGTGGATGTAAACAGATTTAACGTTCGTTACTTCAAGCTATCTCGCAAGGGACGCATTTTTTTAATGTTTACGAAACATTTTAATACAGACTTTTAATGTAAAAATAGATATTTTAAAGAGCAATTTTAAATCACAGAAGCACACACATGAGAAATACTTAGAAAAGTAGAAAGTATGCCACCAACAGTTATCAAAGTTTCAAGAATTGACATAATATCAACGAGTTTAAACAAAAACGGTATTCAAATTTTATTCAAAAACGGTATCAAACGGTTCAAAATCTTTTGTTTAAAGTTTGGCTAATTCGGATTATTATTATTCATTCAAAAAATGCCGCATAAAAAAAGAAGAAAAATAGCGATTATTTTCGAAATTATATTTTCTGTCATTTTTTGTTTAAAAATATAATCTTAAGGGAATGTCTTTATACTAAATTTATACCCTACGCGGAGATATTCCAACACAAAAGCCAAATTTAAACATCATACTTAAAGTTTTCGGTATATTTTGCCTTAGAATACTATATGGTAACTAATTCCTTTAAGTAGTTTAGGAATTATGTCGGATAAAACTTTGGTAAAACCTACTGATGAATTAATTTGCAATCGTTGCAAGCAAAAAACTCAAAATTATTTCACATAATTAACAGCAACTTTGGATTGGTATATCTGAAGTTTCTATAATTAGATTTCTGCAAAATATTTATTGATTACAAGCAATATTTATTTCTAAAATTTATTTTGAAAAAATGTATTATTGGAGTAAATTTTTGAAATAAATATTGTCACCCATTTTTTTTTATATAGAACTCTTTTAGTTGATCATCTTACGATTTGGTAAAGTACGAAATAATAATATGCTATATACTAAAACACCCACTGAAAAAATAATGAACTAATAATGCAATTCCCACCAGTATCTGCCGATCAAACTTTTGAAAATGTTTAATCTTTAATAACCCGGTTCACCCGAATATAGAACTTTCTCCATAATTATATACCTAAACAACGTAAAACGACATGTTATATAGTAAAACAATTCCTGAAAAAATATGTAACTAACAGGACAAGTGCAAGTGCAAGTGCAAGTTCAAACAAAATCCATTTAGCAGAATCTTTTAAACAGATTATTATTTATTAAATCTGATTATAGGTTTTTCCCACAAAGTTCTGTAACTTACCGATGTAGAACAATAATTTATATACTAAAACCTGTTCTGAAATTATATTTACATAACAAAGTTCATTCCCATGCTAAGTCCCACCAAAATACATTGAGAAGAACTCGGTTATAATTGGGCGGATCGAAATTCTTATTTGCTTTATATATGTATAGCAGATTAAAATAATAAATCTTTGTAAAAAATTACCATAAAATAAAACAATACACAGGACACGTTTCGAGCTAAAACATAACAGCTCGTCATCAGCTACAACAAACACGTGTCCGCAAGCGAACAAGGTCAAAAATGAACAGAAGGTAAAGAAAGTTGCAAAGAATCCAACAGATGGCACTAGCTGAAAAAGGAACATGTAGAAGAGAAAGGTTTTGCCAAAAAGATAGAAGTGAAATTGATAGGGAAAAAATGGAAATAAAAGAATTAAAATAAAATAAAAGAAATAAATTAAAAAATATAAATAATAATAATAAATAGAGAAATATAAAAGAATAAAACAAGAAAAAACAAAAAATCCTTTTTTTTTTTAACAAAATAAAAAGAAAAGGGAAAAAAATTACAAAAGTACGCCGGAGATAGGAAAGGAGATGATGGGAGATCATTGACAAGATTAGCAGAATTTTTAGAAATAAAATATGCTTCGTGAAAATCCAAGTGAGAGGGAGAGGCAGGGGAAGAAATAATTTTGGCCATGGAGAAATTGAAACAATGACTGGTAGACCAATCGAGTGAGAAGCAATCGAAGATTTAGAGATTTCTTGATTTGCAATATACCTCTGATGCTCGCCTAATCTGAATTTTAAATCTCTCTTTGTTTGACCAATATAACTAAATTGCAAGAGCAAGGGATATAATAAACACCCCACTGGTTCTCAGTAGGAACAGGATCTTTCAGAGAAGATAATTTAATTTTATTCATAGGTTTGAAGATAACATTAAAATTAAAACGAGAAAGGATTTTAGCAATTTTGAAACAGAGAAGAGAATAAAAGGGCAGAACTATTATAGAATTAAAATTAGGAAAATTATTTGAATCAGAAAAAGGAAGTTTATGCTTACTAAATTTATACAAAGCTTTATCAATCAAAGAGGGATTATACCCACGAGCATGGGCAAGAGATTTGAAATAATTAATTTCATTATTCAGAGCAGAAGAGTCAGAACAAATGCGTAACGCCCTAAAAACAAAAGTATAAAAGGACGCCACTTTTTGTTGAGGAGGATGATTTGAAAGAGCATGAGGAGGAAGAGAGACAGCGAAAGGTTTTCTATAAACGAAGGTAGAGAACCGATCTGGGTGTTTTGAAACCAAAACGTCAAGGAAAGGAACAGAATTCTTCTCTTCGACCTCGAGAGTAAATTGAATACAAGGATCAACAGAATTAACGAGAGAAAGGAGATTAGAAAGATTCAGGTCAGAGGGGATTAAAATGAAAGTGTCATCAACATACCTAAACCAGAAAGGAAATTTATATAAACTCAAGAGTTTTTCGTCAACAAAATGCATACATATATCACATAAAAGAGGAGACAGTGGATTACCCATGGCCAAACCCTCAGTTTGAGAATAGAAAGAATTATTAAACTGAAAAGCAGTTTGCCTGACACAAATACTAACTAAATGCAGGATTTCATCAATCTCAAAGTAAGAGTACTGAAATTCGCGCAGCCTTCTTTCCAAACTACCAATTGCCCCTTGAACAGGCACGTTAGTGAAAAGGGATTTAACATCTAAGGAAACCATTATATAATTGCAAGGAGAAAGGCGTTTAATTTTATCAACAAAGTTATATGAGTTTTTCACGATGTGAAAGTTAGTGGAAGATAAAGGAGCGAGTAACTTAGAAAGGAACTTGGCAAGTTTATAAGAAACAGTACCAGTATTGGAAACGATAGGGCGAAAGGAAAGGGTAGGTTTATGGACCTTAGGAAGAGTATAGAAACGAGCACAATTAGCGATAGAAGGGATGGCAAAACGTTTGGTGTTATCATTAAGAAGGACAGAATTTGTAATGACATGCTTGATATCAGATAAATGCTTAGTAGAAGGATCCTTTTTAATGTGGAATATGGAGCAGAGTTTAACAAAAATTCAACGTGGGAAATATAATCAGATTTATTGAGAAGAACTGTTTGGCCGCCTTTATCAGCCTTAGTAATAAGAAGGTTAGGAACGGAATTAAGTTCACTGAGAGCATATTTCTGAGAAGAAGAAAGATTAGACTTTTTAAAACATTTATTAGAAGAAATGACATTAGCCAAAAGGTAGCGAAGAGAATCAAGTTGTCCAGAAAAAATATTACTGTTTTTGAGAAAAATGTTTAATGGGGCTTAGAAATGCACGAAAAATTCAAGCCAAGTGAGAGAACATCACGCTGAGAATCAGTAAGAGAATGAGATGATAAATTGATAACATAATTTTGCTCAAGAGGAGAAAAACTAGGAGTAGAAGAATTAGAAGTCAGAAGAGAAGAACACTTTTTTTTCCAAAATAGCATTGTGACATCTAGATATGAAATCGACGTAAGCAAATATCCATTTCTCAAGGAAAGGGAAATAAATTACTGTATTACTTAAATGTAAATGCAAAGAATATAATTCATATTCGATGCAAGAAAGAGAGTAACGAACATCTTGAATGATGGCACTAAGAATAGCAAACTTACTACTAGTTAGGGTATTTTGAACACGAATGGAAGAAGGAAGCTTGAAAATAATATTAATGAACTTAGGAATAACCCTTGAACGTTTACACCTTAAAAGAAAATTAAGCCTATTCTAAAACCTAGCGCGCTTCAAAACGAAGGTGCTCGAAACGATTAATAAGTGAAGAACCCATAACAAGAAGGAAGGAAAACAGAGTCAGAAAATGAAAAAAATAGATAAAAAATAAATAAATAAATAAGTAAATAAATAAATAGAAAAAAACAAAATAATAAAACTAAAATGAAATAAAAATCAAAACTAAACTAAAAACTAGGAAGAAAGAAAATACAATTACCTTGAACACATGGAAAGCAATAACACGGTGCAGCACCCAAATAGTTAAATATAGCGAAACAGCACCTTAAACTGGCGATTTGAAGTAATTAAAATAATAAAACTTTGTAAAAACTCACCATAAAATAAAACAATACACAGGACGCGTTTCGAGCTAAAAACATAACAGCTCGTCATCAGCTACAATAAACACGTGTCCGCAGGCGAACAATGTCAAAAATGAACTGAAGGTAAAGAACGTTGCAAAGAATCCGACAGATGGCGCTAGCTGAAAGAGGCACGTGTAGAAGAGAAAGGTGTTGCCATAAAGATAGAAGAGAAATTGATAGGGAAAAAATGGAAATAAAAGAAGTAAATAAAAAGATATAAATAATAATAAGAAAGAAAGAAATATAAAAGAATAAAACAAGGAAAAAACAAAAATTCCCTTTTTTTTTTTTTTTTTTTTTTAACAACATATATTAAACAAAACAAAAAGAAATGGGGAAAAATTACAAAAGTAATTTCCACGATGGAGATAGGAAAGGAGATGATGGGAGATCATTGACAAGATTAGCAGAATTTTTAGAAATAAAATATGCTTCGTGAAAATCCAAGTGAGAGGGAGAGGCAGGGGAAGAAATAATTTTGGCCATGAAGAAATTGAAACAATGACTGGTAGACCAACAGTGAGAAGCAATCGAAGATTTAGATATTTCTTGATTTGCAATATACCTCTGATGCTCTCCTAATCAGAATTTTAAAGCTCTCTTTGTTTGACCAATATATCCGAAATTGCAAGAGCAAGAAATATAATAAACACCCCACCGGTTCTCAGTAGGAACAGGATCTTTCAGAGAAGAGAATTTAATTTTATTCATAGGTTTGAAGATAACTTTAAAATTAAAACGAGAAAGGATTTTAGCAATTTTGAAACAGAGAAGAGAATAAAAGGGTAGAACTATTAGAGAATTAAAATTAGAAAGATTATTTGTATCAGAAAAAGGACGTTTAAGCTTATTAAATTTATACAAAGCTTTATCAATCAAAGAGGGATTATAACCACAAGCATGGGCAAGAGATTTGAGATAATTAATTTCATTATTCAGAGCAGAAGAGTCAGAACAAATGCGTAACGCCTTAAAAACAAAAGTATAAAAGGACGCCACTTTTTGTTGAGGAGGATGATTTGAAAGAGCATGAGGAGGAAGAGAGACAGCGAAAGGTTTTCTATAAACGGAGGTAGAGAACCGATCTGGGTGTTTTGAAACCAAGACGTCAAGGAAAGGAAGAAAATTGTTCTCTTCGACCTCGAGAGTAAATTGAATACAAGGATCAACAGAATTAACGAGAGAAAGGAGATTAGAAAGATCCAGGTCAGAGGGGATTAAAATGAAAGTGTCATCAACATACCTAAATCAGAAAGGAAATTTATATAAACTGAAGTGTTTTTCTTCAACAAAATGCATATAAATATCACATAAAAGAGGAGACAGTGGATTACCCATGGCCAAACCCTCAGTTTGAGAATAGAAAGAATTATTAAACTGAAAAACATTTTGCCTGACACACATACTAACTAAATGCAGGATTTCATCAATCTCAATAGAAGAGTAATGAAATTCGCGCAGCCTTCTTTCCAAACAATCAATTGCCCCTTGAAATTAAAAAAAAAAAAAAAAAAAAAAAAAAAAAAAAAGGATTTCTTGTTTTTTCTTGTTTTATTATTTTATATTTCTTTATTTATTATCATTATTTATATTTTTTAATTTACTTCTTTTATTTTATTTTAATTCTTTTATTTCCATTTTTTCCCTATCAATTTCTCTTCTATCTCTTTGGCAACACCTTTCTCTTCTACATGTGCATCTTTCAGCAAGCGCCATCCGACGGATTCTTTGCAACATTCTTTACCTTCAGTTCATTTTTGACCTTGTTTGCTTGCGGACACGTGTTTGTTGTAGCTGATCAGGAGCTGTTATGTTTTTAGCTCGAAACACGTCCTGTGTATTGTTTTATTATATGGTGATTTTTTACAAAGTTTTATTATTTTAATTACATCAAATCGCCAGTTTTCGGTGCTGTTTCGCTATATTTAACTATTTGGGTGCTGCACCGTGTTATTGCTTTCCACGTGTTCAAGGTAATTGCATTTTCTTTCTTCCTAGTTTTTGTTTTATTTTGATTTTTATTTCATTTTAGTTTTATTATTTTGTTTTCTTCTATTTATTTACTTATTTATTTATTTATTTTGTATCTATTTTTTTCATTTTCTGGCCCTGTTTTCCTTCTTTCTTGTTATGGGTTCTTCACTTATTAATCGTTTCAAGCACCTTCGTTTGAAGCGCGCTAGGTTTTTGAATAGGCTTAATTTACTTTTAAGGTGTAAACGTTCAAGGGTTATTCCTAAGTTCATTAATATTAATTTCAAGCTTCCTTCTTCCATTCGTGTTCAAGTTCTGCTCTCGAAGCTGGTAGACGGGAGGTGCTGGGTTCGATCCCAATTGCGCCCGTCGGCCTAATCGTTCGGAGTTTTCGTGGTTTTCTTCAAGCCGTGGATCTTCCATGCGTTAATACGGATTAGGTTCCCTTAGAAAGACCCCCATGGAGGGCACTCCCCCCGGGCCTATATCCCTCGTGTAGATAATTGGCCGTCAAAAATCAACCCAACCCAACCCATTCGTGTTCAAAATGTCTTAACTAGGAGTAAGTTTGCTATTCTTAGAGCCATCATTCAAGATGTTCGTTACTCTCTTTCTTGCATCGAATATGAATTATATTCTTTGCATTTACAGTTAAGTAAAACTGTAATTTATTTCCCTTTCCTTGAGAAACGGATTTTTGCTTACGTCGATTTCAAATCAAGATGTCACAATGCTATTTTCGAAAAAAAGTTTTATTCTCTTCTGACTTCTAATTCTTCTAATCCTAGTATTTCTCCTCTTGAGCAAAATTATGTTATCAATTTATCTTCTCATTCTCTTACTGATTCCAGCGTGATGTTCTCTCACCTGGCTTGAATTTTTCGTGCATTTCTTCTATCCTGAACTTAATTGCCCCCATTGAACATTCTTTCAAAAACAGTAAAATTTCTTCTGATCAACTTGATTCTCTTCGCTACCTTTTGGCTAATGTCATTTCTTCTAATAAATCTTTTAAAAAGTCTAATCTTTCTTTTTCTCAGAAATCTGCTCTCAGTGAAATTAATTCCGTTCCTAACCATCTTATTACTAAGGCTGCTAAAGGCGGCCAAACTTGAATCTTTGTTAAACTCTGGTCCATATTCCAAATTAAGAAAAGGATGCTTCTACTAAGCATTTATCTGATATCAAGCATGTCATTAAAAATTCTTTCTTTCTTAATGATAACACCAAACGTTTTGTCACTCCTTCTATCGCTAATTGTGATCGTTTCTATGCTCTTCCTAAGGTCCATAAACCTACCCTTTCCTTTCGCCCTATCGTTTCCAATATTGGTACTGCTTCTTCTAAACTTGCCAAGTTCCTTTCTAAGTTACTCGCTCCTTTATCTTCCACTAACTTTCACATCGTGAAAAACTCATATAACTTTGTTGATAAAATTAAACGCCTTTCCCCTTGCAATTATATAATGGTTTCCTTAGATGTTAAATCCCTTTTCACTAACGTGCCTGTTCAAGGGGCAATTGATAGTTTGGAAAGAATGCTCCGCGAATTTCATTACTCTTCTATTGAGATTGATGAAATCCTGCATTTAGTTAGTATTTGTGTCAGGCAAACTGCTTTTCAGTTTAATAATTCTTTCTATTCTCAAACTGAGGGTTTGGCCATGGGTAATCCACTGTCTCCTCTTTTATGTGATATTTATATGCATTTTATTGAAGAAAAACTCTTCAGTTTATATAAATTTCCTTTCTGGTTTAGGTATGTTGATGACACTTTCATTTTAATCCCCTCTGACCTGGATCTTTCTAATCTCCTTTCTCTCGTTAATTCTGTTGATCCTTGTATTCAATTTACTCTCGAGGTCGAAGAGAACAATTCTGATCCTTTCCTTGACGTCTTGGTTTCAAAACACCCAGATTGGATCTCTACCTCCGTTTATAGAAAACATTTCGCTGTCTCTCTTCCTCCTCATGCTCTTTCAAATCATCCTCCTCAACAAAAAGTGGCGTCTTTTTATACTTTTGTTTTTAGGACGTTATGCATTTGTTCTGACTCTTCTGCTCTGAATAATGAAATTAATTATCTCAAATCTCTTGCCCATGCTCGTGGTTATAATCCCTCTTTGATTGATAAAGCTTTGTATAAATTTAATAAGCCTAAACGTCCTTTTTCTGATTCAAATATTCTTCCTAATTTCAATTCTATATTAGTTCTGCCCTTTTATTCTCTTCTCTGTTTCAAAATTGCTAAAATCCTTTCTCGTTTTAATTTTAATGTTATCTTCAAACCTATGAATAAAATTAAATTATCTTCTCTGAAATATCCTGTTCCTACTGAGAACCAGTGGGGTGTTTATTATATCCCTTGCTCTTGCAATTTAGTTATATTGGTCAAACAAAGAGAGATTTAAAATTCAGATTAGGCGAGCATCAGAGGTATATTGCAAATCAAGAAATCTCTAAATCTTCGATTGCTTCTCACTGTCGTCTTCCAGTCATTGTTTAAATTTCTCCATGGCCAAAATTATTTCTTTCCCTGCCTCTCCCTCTCACTTGGATTTTCATGAAGCATATTTTATTTCTAAAAATTCTGCTAATCTTGTCAATGATCTCCCGTCATCTCCTTTCCTATCTCCGGCGTGGTAATTACTTTTGTAATTTTTTTCCCTTTTATTTTTATTTTGTAAAAAAAAAAAAAAAAAGGATTTTTTGTTTTTTCTTGTTTTATTCTTTTATATTTCTTTATTTATTATTGTTATTTATATTTTTTAATTTACTTCTTTTATTTTATTTTAATTCTTTTATTTCCATTTTTCCCCTATCAATTTCTCTTCTATCTTTTTGGCAACACCTTTCTCTTCTACATGTGCCACTTTGAGCTAGCGCCATCTGTCGGATTCTTTGCAACATTCTTTACCTTCAGTTCAATTTTGACCTTGTTCGATTGCGGACACGTGTTTGTTGTAGCTGATGACGAGCTGTTATGTTTTTAGCTCGAAACGCTTCCTGTGTATTGTTTTATTTTATGGTGATTTTTTACAAAGTTTTATTATTTTAATTACTTCAAATCGCCAGTTTTCATTGCTGTTTTGCTATGTGTAGTAGAGTCGATAGATAAATCTTGATAATCACGTTCACCTAATTATGGAACTTTCAGATGCGGTTAAAGGTATAAGATATATATCTTCTGTTTGTTTTAGAAACTTTGCACAACCCTTGTATCTATAGCCTTAGACTCCAAGTCTATAGCGAACACACTGTCTATAGAGGTTATTCAAATAACCTCTGTTGTTTTTTGGCTGTGCCACTGAAAATTTACTTCAATAGATCCTCAAATAACTAATGTATGATATGTTAAATTGTAAAACATTCCCTGAAAAAATATCTAATTAACTGTGCAACTTCCATCAAAATCCATTCTGTAGAACCTTTTAAAAGATAATTTTTCATAATCGGACAAGCCTAAATTTAGAGCTTTCCCACGCAGCTATGCAGTTAAGTAACGTAGAACGATTTTTTTTTTATTTTTTTATTTTTTTTTTTTTTTTTTTTTACATTCAAATACTTTTATAAGTTATTACCTAACTGACGTCGACAGTTTTCTAAAAATGTTCCATTAAACCTCTGTTTTAATAGATCGGAACAATATTCAAAAATCCACTTTATATATATAATGGATAATCATATGTAATCGAATTCGTTGTCTAACTTTCACTTCATAAAAAACAACGGAGGAGAAAAATAGCACTACAGAGAATCGTCAAAAATACCCGAAAATTTACTTAACTAATTGCTGGAATGATATAGATATGCTAAAAAAATATCCATAACTTTAATACATTGCAACACGGGTAATGAGGTTGATTAATATAAATTTAAAAAAAAGGAGATTAATTTTTATAATTCTTACTATTCGTACAGTGATAGCACCAAATGACTCTAGGTAAACGATGTAATTAACAATTCCCTTCGGGGAAATCCAAGGAAAATTTAATATATTAAATTTTAAAATTATAATTAAACAATGCGCTGTGTTATTTTTTTCGGAGATCGTTTACCTTCTAAGTCTGTAATTTCTTTTATATAATAAATCTTTTTTAGTAAATTATATAGATAAATAGATTATTTATTTTACATTCCCACATCTATAAGAGAAAAATATTAATTAAGAATTAAAATAATAAAAAATTACTCATATTCAAACTTGATTACATTTTATTATAGGAGAAAATTTACAATAAAAAAAGGTTATTTACATATTGTGGGTTATATATATTTTAATAGTAATGCTGATGCACATCATCATTATATCTATATTTACCTACTTCAATTAATCAATCTATTTACTTAATTTTATAACACGTGAAATATCACCATAGTCCGTTACTTTCATAGGTAATGCTTATTACTGGTAAAAAACAATGGAATAAAATCATAATGGACTACCTGATCCACTGCCCCCGGCAGCATGTAGAATTCTCGTTGCTCCGAGAACGTCCCACAGGTAGGCACAAAAGGTCTCCAAATAATGTTGTCACAAAATATTAATCCTTAATCGGGCATCACATGTATATTTTAGCCAATATGGGGTAACTTATTTTTTTATATATATATATTTTATATGTTATTCATGGTACAGCATCTGCTAAAATCCAACCGCAGCATCTTATTTTATTTGCTGCCATCAGCATTGGGATAAAATTTGTAAGTGAAGTCAGTCTCTTACTTACACTGAAAAAAAATAAAAAAAAACGGACATTGTCCTGTCTACATTATTTATGCAAACATAAAATTATACTATATAGCTAGAAAATTTGCATACAGAGTTGCCACCCATCTATACAGGCGAATATCATTGGTCGACTCTGAATTTATGTGGCGCAACCTTATAGGTTGAGTTTTTGCTGTACCCAGTTATATTTATTTTTACTTTATTCCGTGTGTGTGGTCCTTCTGGTCAAAGGTCAGCTGTAAATTTCGTTGTTATGCCCTCATGATGTCCTACACAACTATAAATCGTCATTTCGATGACTTTTGTAGATTTATTAGTATCGTAAATTTTATTTGTACGATACTTTACCAAGACATGCACTTAACCTAGTTCAGGTTCCATTATAGACATACGAATGCTTCTTTTATATGCTGCCTCGTATATAATAACATCATAGTTTATAGATAAAAGTTAAAGTTTGTTGGAAAGACATATTCTTTCCATCATCTCCGCCTCCAATATGGAAAAAAAAAAGAAATTCAGTGCAACGTGTTTCTTTTTTTTTTTTTTTTTTTTTTTTGCTTGACCCTGCTCCTTCAGCTGGAATATAAAGTCTCATGTCATTGCCCAGTACTTTGTGTGCATCCTGTCCTGTGTTGTATATATAGAGTCATTGACACACACTGAGTATCATAGTGGATTGGATGGCTTGAAGATGTGCATAGCAAGTCCTTTTATACGCCACCAGTTCTGGTGTACGGATCACGTCGTCGAGGCATAACTGTCGTAGTAGATTGCACTGTATTTATTAATTATTCCATTGTTTGCAATTTAGCACTCAACAATTTAATGTTAAATTAGCCAATTGTATATCAAAGCAACCAATTTTGGAATAAGTAAGATAATAAAAGCCAAATTTCTACCATACGATATGTAAATATGAATAGGCAAACAGTTACACATTCAACTAACATTACACATAAAAGACAATTCATTATATTTCATATATAATAATAAAATACTCAGAGAGACAAAATTTGTATACAATTATTACATTATGAACTCGTGAACATACGATATAAATTTTTTTATATCATCCAAATCTACTGGTTCTTTAATTTAGTGTTTCGCTGATAGAATGTATGTGTTTTTATTATTATTATTATTATTTATTATTTTTTTTTTTTTTTATTTTTTTTTTTTATATAAGTGGTGTATATTTACATATACATCGCTTCTGAATCGCTAACTGCCACTAAAACAAACATGCTCGTATTTGATTATCTGACTTAACAAATGATATTTGATTCAAAAAAAGAGATAAATCAGGTTTCTCCTAAGCGCAGATCCGATCCATTTCAAGAGCAGGAAGAGACATTTCATTCCTTTCTCGGCTAGGAGAAAACTGGTTGCAAGATCCACTTATCGATAAAGAAAAAAAACTCGTTACAGTCCTAATCACTTTGTCTCCCCCATGAAAATTTATGGACTGTGCTGCAAAAGCGCGGGACCGACTGAGGGGTGAGCTGATTACATGAATTTTCCCACAGTAACAAGTCGCCACTGTAATAGCGTCGCCGGTTTGGAATCACAAAGAGAAAAAAAACTGAAATCGTGCCATCTTGGACTCAACACTAGGAATCTGCGAGAATGTATATTTTCATAACTGCAACATTCATTAATAATCTTTTTTTTTTATTTTTTTTGTAGAAAACATCATCAGCAAGACAAAATTCTGCCTAAATCGCATAATCTAAAAGGCGCAGATCTGCTGGCTCCAATGGATAGAACAGAAAATGAAGGAGTAAGTTTTACTGGTACCCCTTAAGGTTTGTATAATATAGTACTAGTCGAGGTATGAAACAACAATTTGAAGGTAAGAAAGTAGCCTTGACGTGTACTTCGTAAGCACGACTAACATTATAACAAATTATATGTAACTCTCGCTAAATAATCCAATATCACTCAATGATTGAATGTTTTTATAATTTATGTTTTAATGTTGTTGTGGAGAATAAAATATAAGTAATATTTTAGGTATGTTTTTTTTTTTTTTTTTGAAAGATTGGCCAATCTATGCGCTCCTATTAATATTATTATTTATCATAAGCAATACCTAAACATCTCATTATTTTATATGTCTTGTATATGCATTATGTATTGAGAGTCATATTGTATTAGACACAGGTACTAGTATTTTTACGAATTATGGGTTAAATGTTAATCACAAATGTATTATTTATTTATTTATTTATATGCATAATTTAACAGTGTTAATCTAAACTGTGTTATGCCTACAGGAGGTATATAACTAACCCTTATGTTTTAATTCCCATTAGTTTGCGAAAACCTACCTACGAAGTAAGTAGAGTCTGAACAAAAAATAACTCAGTGCGAACAAAACAACAACAACAAAAAAAAAACGAGGGGTGGGGGGGGGGGGGGGTTAAACGGATACAAAAAAAAAAAAAAATATGAGGATCTAATCTACAAAATTCCTAATTATTACATTTTATTCTTCTTGTTACATCCATAACGAAATATACTTAAATGACTACCCTTGTACTTAATTTTATCTTAATTTAATTAGCGGTGGAGACAGAATGCTACGGAAAGACTGGATGCCGTGCCTATTAATAAGGAATGTCCACTCTATAACGAAGATCGGTGCACCACCCTGTTGCCAGCAACAAGGGAATCAACATTACAAGAGAAGGAACTCTCATAAACAGGTACGATTTATTTTGTACTAAATTACCAGAAACCAAGGGTATAAAATTTTAATTGAGAGATCCCATTTAATTTATGTAATTAAAGGCTAAAAATATATTTGTTTATTTTTATTTTACAGAAAAGAAACAAGAAAGGTTTAGGTAATATAGCCTAATTTATTAAAACATTGATATATTCCTCGTTAGTTACCTGATTATTTTTAAAAAGCAATACATCGTTTATTTATTGCCAAATTTAGTATTTAATTTATTTATTGTTACGTGAAAAAAATTTATTTATTTATTTTATTTTATTTTTTTTTTTTTTTTGAAAAAGGGAACTGTTTACTTAATTCGAATTAGAATAAAAGGAGTGTTGTCCAAACCCTGAATAATTTTCAGATTGGCAATCAAAACGGAATCCTCTTAAAAAATTATTTTTTGTTTGTTAATTAATGAACATGAGAAAGAAAATATAATTTATTATCTACGTGTAAAATCCAGTGTAATGTAATTTAAATGACGATATTTATATAATTAATATTTTATATGACCTTACAATTCAATTAATAGACTGATTAACAGTAATACTTTTTAATTTATTTAACTTAATTTTTTTTTATTATTATTATTAAATTTACTGCGTGACTTCAATTATTTGAGAGTAAAATAGTGATAAGTTCACCTTGTTAAATAAGAAAACAGAATAATTTTCATAATATGTACACTGTTGTACTAAAGAAAAAAAAATTTTATGTATAGCAAATTTCATAATAAGAACTAACAATGCATATTCCCTGCCTCAACTGTAATTTATGTCAGCCCTATTGGCAGAAACATGCTATAAGGACTAGCCGCTAAATCCCAAGGTATTAATAAATATTAAAATTAAACTAATTTATTTTTACTATTAATAAGAAAGTAAGAAAAAAAAAGTATAATATTTTATAATAAAAATGCTTGAAAATTAGGATACTCATAATATGTTATACTTTGCAGTTGACTCTCTGAGGACTGATACGACCAGGAAAAAAAATATATATATATATCAAGCGAAGCAGAACTTGAGGACGTCTCATTCCAGCCTGCCTCTGATTGAAGACAAGTAAGCAAAATTTTATTTAATGCATGCCATAGAATTGTACCAATGTTTTTTTTTTTTTTTTTTTTTACTGATCAAAACCTTATGTGCACAAAATTGTTCCTTCGAAACTGGCCATTCTAAAGCAACAAAGCAAACTCACTCTCTGGCGCGCAGGTTGGAGGGTGGGGGTGTGGGGAAACTAATCTCTCTCCTCTGCCTAAAAAGATGGACAGAGGAGAAAAATTCCGCTTTTAGCACCACGAGATGGCGCTCCTCCTCAAAACATTGACCATCATCGTAAACAAATCGCACAGCTCCCACTTTACGCTGCGCGTTGGGGGAGAAAGAAAAATTGGTTTGAAAGAACCGGCTGTTCTACCCGATGTATTTTATTTTATTTTATATATATATACAGGTATATAGCACACCTACACTTAAATTTCCCATATAATGTGTATATAATGTCCTCTCTGAGAATTTAACCATGTGTAGTATAACCCACAAATTACACTTGAAAAAAAAAATATATATATCTATATACAACACAAATGTACATGAAACATTTCATTGATAAATTAACGAATATTCTTGAATAATAAAAAGGGTATGTATAACGATAAATGAAATCACGCATATTATTTCCATAAATACAGTAATATATGAAAAATATATATATATGTCCAACGACTTTTATGTACGTTGATTACCTTCCTGCTCCGACCCGTTATGAATTTGGCATGCTCTAGACTCGACTTTCGTTGTTGAGAATAATAGAGAAATATGCCTTTTAATTGGCTCTTTGAGCGGGTTTTGGAGCTCTGTTAAAAGGTAATTATTATTGCGAAACCTTCTTACGACTTCGAAAGGACCTCTCCATTTAGGCTGAAATACTCCCGGTGTACCCACACATTTTAGGTAACACTCTTGCCCGATTCTTAAAAATTTTACTTTCTGCATTTCGTCGTTATTAATATACTCGGCTAACATTCGTTCTTGATTATGTAGCGCAAATTTTTTTATTTCTTCCAAATGTTGTACTCTATTTTGCACATATGTTGCTGTAATAATATCTTGTGTGGGAAGGTGGATGGAAAATGGGTTTCTAATATCTCTCCCAAAGAATAAGAGAGATGGCGGGCAACCTGTTGCGCGGTGAGGGGAAGTATTATAAAGTAATTTAAAATAGTCCAGCCTAGTATCCCACTCTAATGTAGTTTTACTCATAGCTGTTATCGAATTTTTTAATATCTTATTCGTAACTTCAGAAATTCCATTCGTTTCTGGGTGAGTAACGCTGCTAAATTTTAATTGTATATTTAAGGAATCCATGTATTCTTTAAAAACTTGAGAGTGAAAATATTTGCCGTTGTCTAAAGTTACGGATTTACATAAGCCATAACGGCTAAAGTATCCGTTCAGTACGTTCAAAAGTGTCTGGGTTTCATAGTTGCGAATAGGAACAGCTTCTAAGAATCTTGACGTCGAGTCCACAATCACAAATATGTATTTATGTTTTCTCAAAGACATAGGGAGTAACCCTATTAAATCGATATGAATTGCTGAACCTACCTCTTGGTCCTTTACTATTTTTTGTGTAGGCACCTTGATTGTTTGGTGCTGTTTGGTAGTATTGCATGGTATACATTTATTACAATGATTCTTTATATCACGGTACATTCCGTGCTAATAAAATCTACTCTTTATAATATCATAAGTTTTTTTAAAACCAAAATGAGGTTTATGCGCATCTTTTATTATTTCCATTTTAAGTGACTCTGGAGCGATAAGTAATTCTTTGCCATCAGATCCAGGTTTTAAAATTAATATATCTTTATGGTTTAGAACAAACTTTCGAGTAATTTTATTCTGTTTGTTGTTTTTAATTTTACCGATAATTTTCTCTAATTTATCATCTTGTAATTGCTGCTCTTTGATATTTTCATCAACCAAATCTTTATTAACGACAAATAGTGAATTTTGTAGTTCGTTCCTAGCTGTTAAATTATTTAAATTACGAGTGGAATAATCTGCTGGATTGGCAAAACCCGGAATAAATTCTATTTCATAGCTAAACGGTGCGAGATTGTCGATCCATCTAGCTACAATATCAGGCTGTTTCCCTAAATTTAAATAATATGTTAGGGCTTTGGAATCCGTGCGTATAATGAATTTCCTACCTGTTAAAATGTATTTAAAATACATTACTGCCTCGTGTATGGCGAGTAATTCTAATTTAAAACTAGGGTAATTCTTCTCAGGATTTCTTAATTTTCTTCCAAAAAATTCAATTGATTGGAGAACGCCATCATACTCTTGTCCCAATATGCCCGAAATTGCGGTTTTAGCCGCATCCGTGATTAGAATAAAATCTTTCGAAAAATCAGGTGTTTTTAAAGTAGGATTCTGTATAATAGCAGCCTGAATTTCTTTGAATGCATTTTCTTCTACTTCCGACCATTTAAATTTTACTTTATCTTTAGTGAGATGAATTAAAGGGTCTACTATTTTAGAATAGTCTTTAATAAGTGATCTAAAATAATTGGAGAGACCAAGGAGTGATTTGACTCCTTTCTTATTTTTAGGTCTAGCTAAATTTTGAATTTTGTCAATATTTCTTTTTGAAGGTGAAATTCCTTCCTTATTAAGGGTGAATCCTAAAAATTCGATCTCTTCCATGCAGAGTTGCATTTTAGTTGGTTCAATTGTAATATTGTTTTCAATGAATATGTTCAGTACCTTGTCTAATAGTTCTATCATTTCCTGTAATGAGTTTGTTGCCAGTAATATATCATCAATGAAATATGTCACTTGACTTTTATCAAAGTGTCCTAATAATATATCCATTAATTCTGCGAAGTAAGCCGTACTGAGACGTGTGCCGAAAGGTAGTCTTAAATAAGAAAATTTTCCATGTTCTGTAATAATAGCAAGTTTGTCTGTATCTTCTTCTCTTAAAACGATTTGATAGAAGGCCGAGTGTAAATCTAGAACAGTGTAGTACTTTTTGCCGCCTATTGTCTGCAAAATCCGTTTTATGTCAGGTATCGGATAGGCATAGTTTTGTAAAATTTGGTTAAGCAAACGAAAATCAGCAGCGATACGATATTTAACTTCTTCTACGTTTTCGCCTTTCTGTGTAACTTTTTTTTTTACAAAAATAACTGGAAACGCGTAATCAGAGTGACATTTCTTTACTATATTAGCTCTCAAAAGCTTATCAATTTCTGACTTAGCATACTCCTTTACACTATGTGCCGTTTTATATGGTTTTGTTTGTATAGGGTAATTGTGAATTAAATTAAATCTGGGTACAACTAAAGATGTTTTTCCAAGAGTGTAATAATTTTTGGAGAATGCATAAGCATTCTTTAGTAATAATTCTTGTAATTTTGCTTGTGTATCAGTATCCAGATGTTGTAAATTAAAATCCTCTGGACTGAGTTCCGCCTTTCTGCGTTCACGAATTTCCTCTAAAGAAATGTTGTTAACTTGTACTATTGGATCTGATTCTTGACTGCTATTTTCATTTTCTGACGTTATCTCAAAATGCTTGGAAATTCTTCCGATATTCATTCCCTCTACTAAATTTAATTTCTGCTGCGAGTCGTTCCTGATAATTATGTTAATTTTATTATCTTTGCCAATTTCATGAATTGATGTGTCATAATGTATGTTAATGTTATGTTTAATTGGTTTTAACATTATAGTGTCATTAATAATAAATTGATTTGGGCATATTAATTCAGTAATTACTCTCTCACCTGGACATATCTCTGAGTTTTGAGATATCTTAGCTGAAATAATATTTTTACGTGATAATTTTCTTTTTTTGTTTTTATTTCTTTGTTTTTTTATGTTAATTTCCTGTGGTTCATGATTGTCATTTGTACTAATGGGAGATGGAGTTAAATTGTTTATCTGCCCCTGAGATGTGTCTCTGAGAAAATTCAGTGTAATGTTTTTATTTTTTAATTTCAGGGTTTTATCCTCAAAATCCAAAATAATTTTGTTTGTTTTGAGAAAATCAAAACCGAGTAGCATGTTATAATCACGGCCAAAATCTGAATTTGTGATATAAAATGCACCTGACACGAATACATTTTCCAATTTGAAGGTTAATTTGATACATTGTTTGAAAGCAATTGTCGAATTAGTGAGTGTTTGAATTTTTACCTGATTACATAAATTTTTATATTTAACTTCTGCATTCTTTAGTTGCTCAAATAAGGAGGGTGAGGCCAGGCTGACCGCAGCTCCACAATCTGCCAAGGCGGTGATTTTAATACCCTTTATTTCAAAACTAATAATTGGAAGGCTTTCTATATTATTACTTTTCACGCTAGCAATCAATTTGTAAGAATTGTGTGACCCGTCCATGAGAGACTTACGCGGGTACCTTTTATTTGAATCTGTAAGTCCCTCAATTAATTTCCCTGTTTGTCCTTAGGTTTCTGTTCATAATCTTTATTTTGTTTATATTTGTTTTTGTGAGAATTGTTTTTATCCTCTTCTGAATTTCTATTATTTCTATGGTAGTTTCTCTGATAATTTCCACTTGTATATCCTCCATACCCATTACCCTGGTTATATGAATTGTAATGGTCCTGATTATAACCGTAGTTGTAATTAGGTAAATTGGGGTAGGGTGGGGGTATAAAGTTTAGGTGGGGAGGGGGTGGGGAGTAATACATGTAGTTAGGAGGTGCATAATGCATAGGGTTCGGATGGAAATTTTGATGCATATATTTAGAATTTTGTGGGAAATTTCCCTGATACTGGTAACTGTTATCTCTTCCGCCTTTTCTATCTGAATTCTGCTCGTTATGAGGGGTTGTTTTGTTTCTCTCAGCGGCATTACTTTTATTTTGGTCTTTGTCACCTTGGAACCAGCAATTTTGATTGGAATGCGTTTTAGAATTGCAATAATCGCAATATTTAGTTACATTATTTGCATTCGAATTCATATGTACTTTAATGTTGTTTAATTCACTAGTCAATATTTTAATTTTCTCCGCACTTTCCATATTCATTTTTACTAATTCCTTCATTAATTCAGGGTCCTTATTAGCAGTGATATTATTGAGATCTTTAACATCGACATGTGCAAAAGCTCTCTCTAATTTTAATGCCATCTCACATGCAGTGTTAAAATCCTTCGGAGCATCCTTACGAATTTCTAAGCTAAAATCGCTTCTAATTGCATCCAGAAATCTAGACAACTTTACCATTTGCGTAAATTTGGAGTCATTATCATCCCCAATATCCTGTCCACTTTTTTTTATATATAAGTCCGCTGCTGCTTTAAATTCTAATATAAAGTCCGCCATATTTTGATCCGGTTTCTGCTTAAGGGAAAAAAATTTTGTTTGTGCCTCACTAAAACTACATTTTATCTCGAATAATTCTTTTAATTTCTTTTTGAAATTGTCTAAATTACTCTCCGAAAATAATTTTTCATCCCTCATTAATTTTTCTTTAGCGGGACCAACGATTCTTGCCTTTAGAATCGTTAATTTAGAAATCGGGCTTAATTCGGTTTGATTGATTAAATTATCAAATTGTAATAAAAAGGAATTTATGTTAGATTCTCTTTTTCCATCATAATTAGGTAGTAAACCGATTACACTCTCGGCAGTTATTTTGTCAGTGGCCATGATGTATTTGTTTTTCTGGGGTGTATTGTTAATCGTAATAGTCGTTTTCTTATTACAATTTTTATTATTTATATTCTTGTTACTACTTTTATTATTATTTGCATCTACACTACTTTCTTTCTTTGTATTTGCCAGTTCTTTTAATTGTTTCCTAGTTGTAACTCCACTTACCCTTGTATTATCTCTATGACTTTTACGTTTACAATTATTGCTCATTAAATAAGAATGTAATGTAAACTAAGTAATATATATATATATATATATATATATATATTTTTTTTTAAGAGCGACACAATATACCATCAAAAATAACGCCTAGTTATTAGCATCAATTTTATACATGTAAATAAAATTTTAAAACATAGTAATACACATCAACACTGCGAAATAGTGAAAAGGGTTTAAAAAAAATGTACAGTATTATAAAATAGCAAACTGTTAATTTCGCTTAACTGCATTAAATTTGCAAATTTTATACACAGTGATTTAATAATTATGACCAAAATTATTTATTTATCAAGTACTGTGATTGTATTTATCATATTAATTTACTCATTTGTTTCCATCAACCATATAATTACTATTATTATTGAAGTTTACAATGTACATAAGATATTTTCATTACTCAGTGAACACACAAAGAAATTTTGTTTTTCAATTTCTGTTGTAAGTTATATATACATATATACAATAATTTTATATAATGAGCACAATAATATTTTCTCTTGTAGTATAGTAATTTCTGTTTGCCGATTCATATGTACTACTAAAAACGACTATGGTGATACAAGTAAAAAAAAAGGGAAAAGAATTTTTTTTATTAATAACCTATGGTTCGGTCTCCTAAAATTAAATTAATTAAATTAATATAATTAGGAAAAGGCTAAGGCACCATTTTCAACTGGTTCACACCCCTATGCTGGAAGGATATAGATATGCTAAAAAAATATCCATAACTTTAATACATTGCAACACGGGTAATGAGGTTGATTAATATAAATTTAAAAAAAAGGAGATTAATTTTTATAATTCTTACTATTCGTACAGTGATAGCACCAAATGACTCTAGGTAAACGATGTAATTAACAATTCCCTTCGGGGAAATCCAAGGAAAATTTAATATATTAAATTTTAAAATTATAATTAAACAATGCGCTGTGTTATTTTTTTCGGAGATCGTTTACCTTCTAAGTCTGTAATTTCTTTTATATAATAAATCTTTTTTAGTAAATTATATAGATAAATAGATTATTTATTTTACATTCCCGCATCTATAAGAGAAAAATATTAATTAAGAATTAAAATAATAAAAAAATTACTCATATTCAAACTTGATTACATTTTATTATAGGAGAAAATTTACAATAAAAAAAGGTTATTTACATATTGTGGGTTATATATATTTTAATAGTAATGCTGATGCACATCATCATTATATCTATATTTACCTACTTCAATTAATCAATCTATTTACTTAATTTTATAACACGTGAAATATCACCATAGTCCGTTACTTTCATAGGTAATGCTTATTACTGGTAAAAAACAATGGAATAAAATCATAATGGACTACCTGATCCACTGCCCCCGGCAGCATGTAGAATTCTCGTTGCTCCGAGAACGTCCCACAGGTAGGCACAAAAGGTCTCCAAATAATGTTGTCACAAAATATTAATCCTTAATCGGGCATCACATGTATATTTTAGCCAATATGGGGTAACTTATTTTTATATATATATATATATTATATGTTATTCATGGTACAGCATCTGCTAAAATCCAACCGCAGCATCTTATTTTTTTTGCTGCCATCAGCATTGGGATAAAATTTGCAAGTGAAGTCAGTCTCTTACTTACACTGAAAAAAAATAAAAAAAAACGGACATTGTCCTGTCTACATTATTTATGCAAACATAAAATTATACTATATAGCTAGAAAATTTGCATACAGAGTTGCCACCCATCTATACAGGCGAATATCATTGGTCGACTCTGAATTTATGTGGCGCAACCTTATAGGTTGAGTTTTTGCTGTACCCAGTTATATTTATTTTTACTTTATTCCGTGTGTGTGGTCCTTCTGGTCAAAGGTCAGCTGTAAATTTCGTTGTTATGCCCTCATGATGTCCTACACAACTATAAATCGTCATTTCGATGACTTTTGTAGATTTATTAGTATCGTAAATTTTATTTGTACGATACTTTACCAAGACAAGCACTTAACCTAGTTCAGGTTCCATTATAGACATACGAATGCTTCTTTTATATGCTGCCTCGTATATAATAACATCATAGTTTATAGATAAAAGTTAAAGTTTGTTGGAAAGACATATTCTTTCCATCACTAATAGTGTAAATACCAACAATATCCGTTCAGCAGAACTCAAATTATAAGCAAATGTAATGAAATATGAGTTTGCATTTTATATATGCATAGTACTTGTATATTTATTAATTGCATTCATCTTACCCAATCACTTTCCCAATAGTTATTTTTTTCTTTTAAGCAACATAGAATGATATGTAATATACTAAAACAATTCCTGAAAAGTTATCTATCAGTACTACTTCCATCAAAGTTCCTTCAGTAGCATACTAAGCATTTTAGAACAATCTGTTATGCGGTAAAACCTACCTGGAATCATCCCCTTACTAACAGTCTAAATCGTATACAAATACGAAAATACAAAACACTCGGGTTAGGGTTATATATATATATTCGTTATAGATTATGATACCATTTTCTGTAGAAATAGTGATAAAGAAAATTTCGCTTCTAACAATAACGAAGCTTTCAACATTGTAGTTAATATGCTAATTGGCAGTGGAATTAAATTACAAAAGATTAGCCTGGAATGCTATAAACAATCATCCAAATTAAAAGGTAGACATTGTTGAAAACTGGAAACAAATAAAGAAGTAATATATAATAATAAACAGACTATTGAATATTTATTTCAGAAACCCGTTTTATTTCAAAATCATTCCATCAATGTAATTAATGATAACACATAATTACAGAAATATTTGTAATAATAATCTTTGATTCGTAATTCTCGAAGAAGTAAATGTTTCTATCTGTAAACAAGTTGGAAATTCCCCGTCAAATGTGGAAAATGAAATGCGATTGTACTATAGCTAGTTGTACAAATACTTTTTTTACCGCATATTATACTGAATGTATGTTCACTTCAATTAGTGCATATCAATTTCATTCTGTTCGAAACTCTGTAACATCCTTAAAATGCACTTGAAATATTTTTTTCACATTTGCCGTAATGTAACGGAAAAATTTAACTTTCCCTGTAATTAAACTATACATCCGATTTTCATAGAAATTTGAGTTGACTCGACAAAATATTACAACAATTATATATTTAAAATTTCAGACCATTCGGTTGGGTAGTTTGTGCTCGATATATGTGGACAGACAGACGGACTGAACGACGACTATAGTTGCTCCGTATTTATATAATTACGAACGCACGTAAAAAGGCACAATATTTATTTTTTTAGAAGACTAGGGGGCTCTGCCCCTACGAGCTACGCTCGTCAACCTCTGTTCAGACACCGTAGACTCTAACAGCACGCTAATTTGATCGGCTTTAAAAAGATTTCGGAAGACTGAAATATAATTTGAATCTGACAATTATAATCTGACGTAATTTTCACCAAACTTTTCTTTCTATTTATAATATTCACGTAAAAATACTATTGTTAGAAAGGAAATATTATGAGCCTTTTAAAATATCAAATAAATGTCTCGCGCAATTTTTAAATTTAAACTGCTTTGCAGTATTATTTTTTGTTAATTTTATGTAATAAGAGTAATGTGACGTAAATTCTCTTATTTAAGACTTCTAACGCATGTTAATGAATTTATTATTTTACAATATTCTTTCTCTTTTAAAATTCACGTATAAATATAGTTTTTATGACGTAATTTTCAATGAGTTCATGCTTTTTATATTTTCTGTTTATAATAGTTACGTGTAAAATAAATTTTTAATTTGAAGCAAACATTATTGTTTGCGCTGTTTATACAGTTGGCAACAGTTTAAATTAATACAATTTTCTAAAATATGTAAAAAAATATCTCTCGAAATGCTGAAAATTTGAATTTAAAATAGAAATAAAACCTCAAAAAGTGAATCAAATTAAAAAACTAAATGCAGTCTGCACACCGGGAAATTCTGACGCATAAAATGATCTAAAAATGATTAAACTCCTATGTACAGTTTTTGCTTCTATCAAACTTTTTTAATGGAACGATTTTGTTCAACTTTGGCATTAAATATCTATTAAAATAATTCTTCTATTTGAAAACTGTCTGCATCAGCGTGTTTATCAAACATTTCTCTATAACAATACCGATTTTCATATTTTTGTATGCAACAGTTTTTTTTTTTAATATTAACGAAGAAAGGCCATGCTTAACCATTCAAATTGGATGCCGATTTGCCGGGAATATCTACGCAGATTTTCATTGGTCCATTTCCAAATCAAAACTTTTCTTTATATATAGAAGGAAACAAAACTATCCAATAACGTCTTGTAAGTTATCCACGATTCCGATAATATGTGTTTATATTTAGAAACCTCCAAGATTAATATATTTTCGAGATTTAAGGGGACAAGGGAACTTCAAAACCTTAAAAATCATTTTTTTTTTAATTTTTTTGTAAATTTCACTTTAAATATTACTCAAGGGTACATTATGTGCATTACGGCATGTATTAATGACCAAAAAATTAAAAAAAATATTTTTGAGAAAAAAAATGGAATTTTACACGTCCTAGAAATGTTCGAAATGCCGACTGCGCGTTCCGTATCAATGAAAATCCCCAATACTTTTTAATAAAAGTTTGGCTCATATATTTAAATAAAAGTATGCATCGAACTTTATATATTTGAAAATAAAAGTAAGAAAAATAATTGAAACATTTTGAAATTTTTTCGAAAAAATTTCAATTTTCTTTTCTATACCTTTATATACAAATATATAAAACTCCTTCCACAGTTTTATTTATATATAAACCAAACTTTTATAAAAAAAATACTGGGGGATTTTCATTGATATGGAATGCGCAGGAGGCATTTCTATGATTTCTAAGGCAACGCGTAAAATTCCATTTTTTTCTCAAAAATAAGATTTTTCAATTTTTTTTTTGATAAATGCATGCCATCATGCATATAATGTACCCTTGAGTAACAATCAAAGTGAAATTTACAAAAAAAAAAAAAAAAAAAAAAAATGATTTTAAAGGTTTTTTTGTCCCCTTAACCTTCCCACCTCCGCGAACTGATATATCCGTTCACTAAGCTGCAGGTTTCACGGCAACAGAAGCAATATTTAAATTAATATAATTCTAGAAATATCATGCAGTTTTAAAACATTTTGTTATGAGTAATACTCTCAAGGCTTATATTCTTATACCTAATTAAATTTTATCCGTTCACTAAGCTACAGGTTTCACGGCAACAGAAGCAATATTTAAATTAATATAATTCTAGAAATATCATGCAGTTTTAAAACATTTTGTTATGAGTAATACTCTCAAGGCTTATATTCTTATACCTAATTAAATTTTATCCGTTCACTAAGCTGCAGGTTTCACGGCAACAGAAGCAATATTTAAATTAATATAATTCTAGAAATATCATGCAGTTTTAAAACATTTTATTATGAGTAATACTCTCAAGGCTTATATTCTTATACCTAATAAAAATTTGTATGTCTTTTTGAAAAATCACCTTTTATTTAGATTTTTAAAAAAATTACAGAGAAAAAAACATTACAATTTTGCCCTTTTGCTCGGCGGTCAGGGGGTTAAAGAAGCATTTATAAACACGAAGTTATTTTTGTAACCACTTATTTTCAGAAACGTTTTCGAGAACTTTTTAGGTTGTATTAATCAGTTTGTTCAAAACGGATATAGGTTTTTAGGATAATACCAATCCCCAATTAAACATTTTCAGCTGCATAATTGAATTTGTTTGTGCATGGGTACTACAATAATATTAATTTTAAAGTTAATATTAATACAGTCAATTAATTATTTTTGTCTGTAAAACATGTCTGTGGAACATAAAAATGTTTACTTATGAATTGTTAACATTCTAAAAATCTATATCCTGGGTTGGGTTAACTGATTAATATACTAGAAAACCTACTTGGAAACATTTCTGGAAATCATTGTCGGCAAAAGCAACTTTATTTTTATAAATATTCCTTTCAAATCTAGAAAATATTAGTTCTTCTGCGGTTTCTAAAAAATGGATAATTCTGGGAATCGCGAGTAACTCAAAACCGATTATTGTATATTTTCGTTCGCAGTTATATTACATTTTCATAAATAAATTAACATTTGTCCTTTTTTTACAGTGACGCATTTCTTTCTGCTCCATGAGCTCAAATCTGCACTCTATAAATTGTCTTTCAAATGATGTTATAAATTATCATACTATACTGAATTTTGATATGTGTAAAATACAGTAACATTTCTAACTGTATTACAAAATGAATATCTGTCTCAAAAATGTATAATGTGCATTATTTTTCTACACGTTGAGTCAAATGCATTTTCATCAATAGCTTTAACACTGAGGTATAGTAAAGGTATTACGACGTGATTTGAAGTTCTTTATTTATGTTTAACTAAATATTTACTCTTAACAATAAAAATAAAACTTATTTTGTAAAATCAATTTTTGTCTGTATAACCAATTATTATTTTTAGACGACTATACGTTTAATAGTATTCGAGGAATCAGTACCGCTAGATAAAAAATAGTCTTCGTTTTATTGAATAATAGAAAACTGTCAATAAATATGTTGATGCTTACCGTTAGAAAATATTTGCATTCGAAGTCTGTAAACTTCTATCTATACGACCATACGAGGAGCGTATCAACACCCCTCGTATAGTCATCTTAAAACGTAATTAAATGTAATTTACTGCATATATTTTTAGCTTAAAATATGAAAGTAGTGCTGTATATATATATATATATATATATATATATATATGTGTGTGTATATATATATATATATGCATATGTATATATATATATATATATATATATATATATATATCCAAAAACCAAACCAAAAAATTCGAAACCATGGAACTAATACGAAGATAAAGATACTAAACCAAATGACAACGACAAAATAACTAATAACAACTAACTTCAAAAACAACATACTTTAAAATCGGCAAACTTTAAAATTATTCAAACTAAAACCAGAAGAAATTGAATCAATGGAGACAGGTGGCAAGCACTTGCGACTTGCTCTGCGGGGTTAAAACCAGTTTTATGTGCACAACGCTTCCCCAACAACCTGTCAAGACCAAATGGAAAAAACTAAAAATTCGAATGAGCTGCCAAGAACCCATCGAAAACCAACAACTAGACGTGAAACTTCAAACACACGTGCACGCAATCCGTAAACGGTCAAAATTACAGTTACTCCTCTCTCCGCATCCACATTACCTCTAAATCTCTGCGATAAGACTTGCACTTTACGAAATCTTGCAGCAGACTCTTCAAAAATTTCTCAGAATAGCCATGGTGCAATGCCAGAATATACCATTTGTAAAGTTCTTAAAATTTTTCCCCAGTTTTTGATGTCAATCTATCTATACGGTTTAACCCGTTAACAAAAATATTTGTAATTATTGAAATATGCACATTTGATCCAAAATTTAACATTTTTATAGTTTCAAAGTTAAAGCTTTTTCGTTTGTCATTTATACCTGTTTTTATCTAACCATTTTTTATCTCGATATTAATGTCTAAATAATTGACCATGTTTTTACTTTTTGACTCCAATTTCAAATTTAAACCTTTAGGATTGCAATCAAATTTTTCTTTATTCACATCATTGCATCTGACAATTAAAGCGTCATCAATGTAACCAAAGCACCTGATATCCTCATTTATATCAATTTGTTCCATCGTACATATATAAGTAGATATCGGCTAAAATCGAACTACAACTTCCCCCCATTGGAATACCTCTAACTTGTTGGTAAACAATTTTCCCGTCATATAATTAGTTCTCACTGACTACAAAATTAAACAAATTAGTAAACCATTCCTGTCCGATAGTTGAGGAATTATATTTATTGAAAAACTCCATAATTTTTATTTTAAGATTATCCAAATCTATACTATTATACAAATCTTCAAAATCATACGCTGTTAAACTTGAAATGTTTTTTATTAGATTTAAATGTTTAATTAACTCAAAGCTGTTTTCATTATACAAGCCGGCTTATCTTTCAATACTTTATCAAAAATCTCTTTTCATAATTTCAACAATTTTTTATTACAATTTTCCTAATATGAACTGAAACCACGTGTTATAGCTCTAAATACAACCGGATCTTTATGAAACTTTGGAACCATTACCAAATATGGAAAACTAGTACTATTTTGCCTTATTTTGATTTTTTTTTATAATATGCTTTCACTCTATTACTAATAACTTGTTTACTTGATTTAACAGTTTCATAATTTATTTCATTACCATAAGTCTCCCTGAGTAATTTACCATATAATGTTTTACAAATAATTGCCTAATTTGTGTTAGCTTTATCTATATACGTTATTATAAATTTATTCTGCAATTCTGTTATAGATTCTTCCAAATCCTTACAATATTTTACCGAAACCCCCTCAGAGTTACTCTCAAAATTTCTACACAATTCTTTTAAAATACAATACTTCCATTCCTCTCCTATTCCCTCCCTATAGTATATATATATATATATATATGTGTATACTGTATTGCACTTATATCTGTGTGAATGCACATTTCATTATTTAAATTAATTATGCATTTTTACCACTTTTCAGAGAGTATATTCAATTTTGCACACTTTATGCTATTTTAATGGGCCTGAGGAATCTTAAAAAAAAAAAAAAAAAAAAAAAAAAAGTTGAAAAAAAATCATTTTTAACATTTAATATCTTAAAATGTAGTATATGTTTTTAAACTCAATTTTTAGAGGAATGAAAGATATTGACAATTTTCGTCCATAATTATACTTCAGATTGTGATAATTTCTTTAGGCCTAAATAAATTTGCATTTAAAGAGTTTCCGTATTTTTAATATAAATTGTATTTATCTAATATAAAATTCGGAAATTTTCAATAGTATAATCATCTAATATATATATATATATATATATATATATATATATATATATATATATATATATATATATTAACAATAAAAAGAAATTTCAGGTTCAGCTTACACAGACTAACATGAAACATATATTTTTAAATGTTCATGAAAAAAACAAAACATTGAAAAGTTTTTGAGACATCCTGCGCATTATGCCCCAAAAAGTCACTTTGGGGAAAATAACTTCAAAGTTTCGGAAAAGCCGCTTCAGCTATTGACCTAACGTGCTATTCAGCTAACAAGATATAAAGCTAACCAGATATTAATTTAACCAGCTATTCAGCTAACCAGCTATTCAACTAACCAGCTATTTAGCTATTCCGTTAACGAACTATTCAGCTGTTCCGCTATCCCTCTAACGAGCGATTCAGCTAACGTGAACTTAAAATGAAAACATACAAATGAAAATAACGGATCTTTTTAAAAATATTTTTTAAACCAGTAAAAAAAAAAATTAAACCAAGACATATACACAAGAACTAGAAAATATTATTTTAAGAATCTTGTGATCTGGAAATCAATTCCATTATTTGAATCGAAAATATTATAACATTAGATTTTTATTCAGTTGCATAAACATCGAAATTGTTATTTGATATTTCCGGTGAAAGAAAGAAACTTCCCATAAAGTTTATACAATTCCATAAAATATAGAATTGCTTTCTATCATTGCAACTACATTTAAAGATTAAGATGTTTATGTAAATTGTCATTGATATAAACTATTATTATTTGGGGGGAGGGGATTGGTTGTATTATTCTTCATTGTCATTTTAGTTTTATTTTGTTTTACATGATTTATTATGTAAATCTTTAATACATACTTTTGAAGGAGATTAACACATTTATGCCTACCTTTCCATTTTTTGCCGTTTTGAATTTTAATAAAATTTTGTAATTTTCTTCTTCTTTACAACATGAATATTGTATGAAGTAATTGTCTATAAATGTCTTTATCTATTACCGAGAGATGACAGCATAAGATTGATATTTATTTGCTTAAATGAAGACCTTTTTTCTGTGTTTATAGGTTTTTCATTTTTCAAGATAGCGAAATGTAAGACGTATGTCTATTTGTATTTTTTGTATCAATGAACCAAATAAATGTTATAATCTTAGTTTATAGACTTCTTTGAAATATGTATTTTTTTAAATTGCGAAATTATATACTCAAGTCTATTTGTTATGCATGTTTGTAATGTACAAAATATAGGGCGTTAGGCGTGAATGGGCACATATTTCTGTTAGCCGTTTAAGGCGCAGTTATTTATGTAAAGTCGTTTTAAAAAGAATTTTGAAACAAAATGTTTTTTAGCCTCAAATACGATTATTATTAATATTTATAATGCTATTACTCTGTAAAAAAATAAATGTATTTTTTTATTGTTCATAAAAATACTAATTATAACATATAATATACAATTTAAAAGCTTAATTTATAAAAATTTAGACAAAACATATAATTATACAATTTTCCGCATATGGATATTCCCATATTTAGTACGTATACATTTTATCAAGTAAATACAAAAATATATTAGTGTAATTTTTTTTAGTATTTTTCCATTTCATATTACAACATTGTAAAGCAATTTTACCAACAAATTTGAGAAAACAAAAATTCAGGCATAAATGGGTTAAGGAACAGAAGAAATCCAAAAATAATCCACGTAATTCGAAAATCTGTTTTTAAGATTCTCATGAACTAATACAGAATTTCAGTCTTTGAATTGAATATATTATTAAATCCGATTTCAATTTTGATTCGAAATCCTAAGAACTGGTACTATGATAGCATCATAAAATAAAATAAACTTGAAATAAAATATTTATAATGACACTGCTGATTTTAGACGTTTTTGTTGGTCTGGAAAATCACTTGACGAGTACTGCTAGATATTCAGCAATGTAAAGAACGAGATTGATCTCATATTTTAAGGGATTGGTTGGTTGGTTTGTTGTTTTTTACGGCCAATTATCTACGCATGGGATATAGGCCCTAGGGGGGGGTGCCCTCCGTGGGTTCTTTCTAAGGGTACCTAGCCCGTATTTACGCATGGAAATCCATGGTTCGAAGAAAACCACGAAAACTCCGAACGATTAGACCGACGGGCGCGATTGGCTTCGAACCCAGCACCTCCCGTCTACCAGCTTCGAGAGCTGAACATCTCGGCCACTGGTAGGGCCATATTTTAAGGGAAGGTTTAGTCTAAAGGACCATAAATGCACCAACCAGAAATTGAAGAATAAAATATCATTTGCGACGACAGTTTAAGATACAATTCTCGAGCTGATGTGTAGCTATAGAAGATGAATATGTGGGTTATATGCAACACTTGATTTCAATCGATTAAAAATGACACGTATATTCATAGAAATAAAAAAAAAGTTTCTTAATTAAATTTACAGCATGCAGGATGTTGAACAAATTTTACTTAAATTTACGAAAACTTGCAAAGTTCTGTAGTAACAACATACATAATAAAAATCTTAACACATTAAACAGTTAATGAAATATGAGCCAATGTATGATACAGTTTTTAACTGCGCGCATGGGCGAACGATTTTTTTTAACATGTTGAGTTTAATAAGCTATTTTATAAGAATTGTCTTTTTCTTAATTGCATTCTAATAAAATATATATATGTTTAACGAGCGTTCCCTTCCACATTGTATCGAATGCTTCGATTATAAAAATGCTTTTTCTTTATTTATATTTGGAAATTATTTTGCTCTGATGGTTCTTCAAACTAAAAATTAAAAAAAAAAAAAGAAAAACGAAAAATAAAAATTTAAGAAACTCCACTTATTATACAGATATATTTAGTAAGTCAAAAGAATTAAGATTATTATACGAACCATTTCTCTTTTAGTTTTCGCGATATTTTAATAGTCATTTTAAATAAGTTGTTCTACTTATAATATACTATATATATTATAAAGGATATACGAGCAGTGCATATACGTATAGCTGACGTCATATTGGCGATAGCAACAGCAAACGTTAAATTTAACTTTTATTAACTTTTATTGCAAATTTTAACTTCATAATGCACATTTTCAGTTTTCAACACAGCCGATTAGAGAAAAATGTACATTCAAATGCTATTAGTTTGAAAAGCGTATTGCAATTTGTTTGAAAACTGTATCACACTTTACGCAATTTTTATTCTTTTTAAAATAACTTTCAAGCATGTTTTTTTTAATCCATCTCTATCGCATCCAGATGATTACAAAAGAAAAATCCTATTGAAGTAAAATTAATATAAATAGCTCATGATATGTTTCCGTCTCATATTCCATAACGAAATTAAAACGTTCATCAAACAGTAAATAAAATATTAATAAAACACAAATTAAATGTAAGAAATGTATTTGAATTTCGCGTATAAACGACTGAAATGAAGAGATTCAAGAAGGGAAATTATAAATAGTGATCTTTGGCGATTTCTTCGTCTGTTTATTCTTTACGCGAGATCAAAATGAAAAAAATCTCTTTTAATACGTTGTAAAACCTTATTTGAACGTATTTTTGCTATTTTTATATAAAAATGTTTTTTGTATTGTTAGGAGACATATATTAATTTAAAGTTTAAATCTAAAGACATATATTAAATGTAAAAAATCTATTAGAGTTATCAAAAAGAAAAAAAGCAAAAAAAACAACAACAACAAAAAAAAACGTCATCCGTGATTGGCTTTTTCAACGCAGTTATGAGATTATATGCTGATATGTTTTTTCGCTAATATAACCCTCCGAGCGTCTTGCAAAAGGGTAAAATTGTAATGTTGTTTTCTTTGCCTTTTGTTTTAAGTGCTAAGAAAATATGATTCTTTCAACATTATGAAAAAAAAATATTCAATTAGAAATATGAATGTTATCCTTGAGTATTAATCATTCTTCAATGTATTTAAAATCCATATTTCTATAGAATTATATTATCTTAAATATTGCTTGTATTGCTGTGAAACCTGGAGCTTAGTGAACGGAATATTACGCCCCAAACACTTAGAGGGTTTTAAGATTAACAGCATTTTTATTTTATTTTTTATCAAACCAGTATTTTCACATTATATAAGTATAATACATAAAACACCGCTTGCTGAACCTTTCGAAAAATACATCATTCAGGCCTGTGCCTTTAGTATGTGCTACGAAAAAAGGATGTTACCATCAAAAATAATATATATGATGTTTTTTACCTATATTCAATAACCCGGGAAGCCTGGGTTTACCTCTTGTTTATATAAATACTAAATTATGGAAAAAATGAATCATTTGCACATATGCAGTTAACAATTATTTTATACGAATTCCAATATTTCATCACATATTTAACATACACTCATCTCCAAAATTAAGGTCACAAATATAAAATCTGTGAAAACTGATGAACTATTCACTGTTTTGCCACGAAATTTGGCAAGGTGTTATATTACAATTGGGGAAAGAATATAGCAACATAACAATATGGGAAAGATTTTAATTGTGAATTAAGATACAGGGTATATGAAAAAGTGTTAAATTATGAATCAGAGATAAAGCATTTATCTCGGGAAAAGTTTGTCTAATATGGAGTGTGACCACAGTGCACTGCTATACAAGCCTCACAACGAGCTCTCATACTGTTTATGAGGGTGTCAATAAGTCTTTGTGGCAAGAAAGCCCATTCTTCCAAAAGCGCGGCTTTTAACTCCTGGTGGGTCCTGGAAGGGAACTTACGCTCTGAAATGGCTCTTCCTAGACCACCCCAAACATGTTCAAAATGATTGAGTTCCGGAGACCTCGAGAGCCAATTCATACGGCGAATATCCTCTTCTAAAAGAAAATCATAATCAATGTGAGCTCTCTGTGGATTCACTTTATCGTCCATAAACATGAATTCCAGATTCCAGCATCCGGAACAACCTCACATAGGCTTCTAGGACCTCATCCGTAACACCAGGTGTCCAGACGTGTGTGTTGCTTTCACTGCATCCAACAGAAGGGCACGGTTGTCGTAGAGCCGAATACATCAGTCTTGGACACAACAAGAATGGGGCAATGTTATTTCCAGTGATGAGTCGAGATTCACCTCGAAGGGTGATTCTCGCCAAATCTTCATCTGGAAAGAACGTGTAGCTCGCTATCATCCCTCCTACGTAAAAGAAATCGACATATTTGGCGGCAAAGGAATCGTCGTCTGGGGCGTCATAATGTTGGGCAGTCGTACACCACTGCAAGTCTTCGATGTGGTACTGTCAACGCACATCTCTATAGGGATGAGGTCCTTGAAGCCTATGCGAGGTTGTTTTGGGTTTCCGTAGGCCCAGACTTCATGTTTATGGACGATAATGCGAACCACACAGAGTTCACATTGTTGAGGATTTTCATGACCAAGAGGATATTCACCGTATGAATTGGCTCTCGAGGGCTCTGGACCTCAATCTAATTGAAAATGTTTGGGATGGTCTAGGAAGAGCCATTGCACAGCATAAATCCCCTTCACAGGACCAGTCAGAAGTTAAAAGCCGCGCTTTTGGAAGAATGGCCTTTCTTGCCACAAAGATTTATTGACACCCTCATAAACAATATGAGAGCTCGTTGTGAGGCTTATATAGCAGTACACGGTGGTCACATTCCATATTAGACAGACTTTTCCCGAGATAAATGATTTATCTCTGATACATGATTTAACACTTTTTCATATACCTTGTATCTTAATTCACAATTAAAATCTTTTCCATATTGTTATGTTGCTATATTCTTTCTCCTATTGTAATATTCCTCTGTGCCAAATTTCGTCCCAACACAGTGAATAGTTCATCAGTTTGCACAGATTTTATGTTTGTGACTTTAATTTTGGACATGAGTGTATTTATATTTTGTTTGCAGTGTATTACAGAGTTAGTCAAGTTTTATGAATTGGTGTTAAATTTATAAGATTCAAAATTACTATTAAAAATAAATATTTGCTGGGAATTTTTTCCTAAAAATCTTTAAATTCCCGTAAATCCATGGGGCATTCTTGCACGATTGAGCACAAATGTTGTACAGGTGTCAGAAAATGGTCTGCCACAGTTACAAATTTTTTAGGTAATTTTATTTTGCTGTTTACTCATAATTTCAGTAAACCTTTGTTGAAAAATATGATGTCACACTTTTTTTGATTTTTTAATATTCGTAAATTTTTAGAAGAAATCGTCATGTATTTTTCCATGAATTCAACAAACCATATAACATCGAATTTTCTCAAAACTTTTGACAAGATTGCATAAATTTGTATGTCAATATCATTAGATATAAATTAAATATTGTTTACGAATACATTATATACTGTGTTACAAAAGTTTATAGCAAACTTTTTTAATTTTTCAATTCAAAAAGAAGAGTAACAATTTCAAAACAATTTATAATTATAAATAATAGCAAGACAATAATAGTACTATGCACACACAACCATAGACTTTTGAGAAATATTAAAACTTAAATTCGACTCTCTCAAAAGTTTATAGACAACTCATTTTTTTCCCTTTAACCTTAAAATGTTTAAACCGTTTTTTTTTTCATTTCAAAAACTCGATCAAGCATACCCAAAACAAGAGTATGAAGAAGTTCTGACTTTAAAGAAAAATCAACTTCGCTCAAATTGCAGCTTTATATCTTAAACCGTAGCAGATTGACGCCTTTGAGTATATACGTCTCTAGCTAATCTTCCCCAGAGTTTCTCTATTGTGTTCATGTCAAGACTAAAGGCTGATCAGTCCATAACAGTTATTGATTTTGTCTAAACCACTGTATTGTAGAGTTTAGCACGATAATAGAGCAATGGTCTTGCTGGTACATCCATTTGCCCTCACCCTAACCACTTTCCCAACGGACGTGACTGTACTTCCAGCCTTTTCTGGTAATCTTCGGAACATTGACGACCTTTAAAAAACAATATGAGTCGTTCCATTATAAGAAAATGCTTCCCCCGCCATGTATGAAACCCTCCTTGTTGTCTACTAAAAAAAATTCGTGATTCCTTGTCAGTATCGTGTCATTAATATGCCCAACCATCGGGTCCATCTGAATTGAATTTATTTTCATCACTGACAAGAAGACTCAACAATTCATCTGACCAATTCCTTTGATTTCGGGACCACTGAATGCGAGTGTCTTTATTTCGTTTTGTATTCTTTGGCGAATGGCGCATTTTGCAAAGATCAAGAAACGTATTCGATAGCAGCTGTCGATGGGTCGTGGATATTGGTAATGAACCGTTTACTTCTTTAGAAAATATCCGCACACTCAGGTTCTAGGTGAAATTAATGTCAAACTTTCTCTGTATTATATCTGTTTGATTTGGTCGTCTAGAACGGGATTTTTCTTCAGATTGTTATCTTTTGACAGAATTCAATAAATAATAATCCTGCTGCATCCAGATTTTCTTGAAATGTCCACAACTTTCCATCCACGAGCCTTTAATCGATAAATTTCCGAAGTTTCCTTTTTAGAAAACTGCACACTGCGAGGCATCTTTGCAATCAGTCGGAAACGGGAAGACAGGTTAGATTTTATCTCAGAAAACTATTTCGTCACAAGTACATTGTCTTGGAATATGCAAGTTTTGGACATCAGTACTTAAATCAGCTTTTAACACTGGCTGTCTATATATTTTTGGGACAGCATTTTTTTTTTCATATTAAAATCTATAGTTGGTAAAAGTTACTTGAGTATTTTATTATTTTTATTTCATCATTACATATTTTCATAATTTATTTCGTCTTTTTTACTCGTTTAGTTAGCTCATAAATTTAGAAAAATGGTTGTCTGTAAACTTTGGGACGCACTGTATATTTTATTTTTATTTTGAATGTAAGGATCAATAAGATTACACTGAAATTCACTATGAAGTGCAAAAATTTCCATTTACTTATGACACATACTTCAGGTACAAATATAATAAACTAGTATGTTGTGGCCATCCCAAAACTTTCATCTATATAAATCTCGTCAATTAAATCATTTAAATAATACAATAAATTACGTCAATTTAGCACCAATTCATATCAAATTATATCTGAATCTGAAGTTTGCCGAAAATTCGTTATTAGTTCTTGAGATAGAGCTATAGCGGAAATTGTGAAAAATGTATCACACCAGCGCCACTTATTGAGCGATTTGTACCAAAACATAAACGGCACTAACTGATATCAAGGTATACCTGAATCTGAAACTTCATGAAAATTTGAACATTAGTTATTGAGATAGGGCTGTAATGGAAATTCTGAAGAATGCAGCATAGCAGCGCACCTGTTGAGCGATTTGCACCAAAACATAAACAGCAGTAATTCATATCAAGGTATACATGAATCTGAAGTTTGTTGAAAATCCAAGCACTAGTTCTTGAGATAGAGCTATTGCGGAAATCGCAAAAAATGCAGCATAGTGTTACGTGTGACTCTTTTAAAGACTATCCTTTTCTTTTAATTCTTTTCTATTACGTTCATTTCAGAGTTCATTGAAGTACGTGTATGTGCCCAACCCAAAATTCCTGTGGATGATTGTTCCTACATTGAGCATGTGTGCGGATTTTACCCTGATCATCTGCACCGCTTTTTCGCGCTTCTTCTACCATATATCTTTGGAAAGTAAAGAGGTGTTTTAGGTAGCTTTCTTTACAAAAAGCTACCTATTGCAGCCGTTCGGAGGAAAGTGATTTCAAAAAATTTTGGTATATTTTCATCGATCATGACCCCCAGACCCCGAAAGCACCCTCCGTTCAAAATTGATATATATATATATATATATATATATATATATATATATATATATATATATATATATATCAATATATATATATATATATATATATCTGACCTAGTCATACTGTAACTCTCGTATTTATGAACCGATTTGGATGTAATTCGGTGTGTACATAGTACATACCAATGTCTCGACCGAGTTCGTTGGCCAGCTTCATCCGCCATTTTGTTTCAAAATGGCGGCCATTTAAAATATTTTTAAAAAATTAAAATTTGAAATGTGGTACCAAAAAATTAAAAATGGAAAAATATTTTTTTCTTATGTATTTGACCTTTATACAAAGACTCCGTAGCAGTTTTTGTTTCGTGTATATCTTTAAAAATGGCTGAGTTATAGCATTTTGAATTTCTAGCGAAGCTGATATTTTGAAACGTCCTGAATTTTGTCACGCGATAAAAGGGGTATTTATGAACCGATTTGGATGTAACTTCGTTTATACATAGTAAAGACCAATGTCTCGACCGAGTTCGTTGGCCAGCTTCATCCGCCATTTTGTTTAAAAATGGCGGCCATTTAAAATTTTAAGAAAAATTTAAATTGGAAATGTGGTACCAAAAAATTGAAAATTGAAAAAATATTTTTTCTTATGTGTTTGACCTTGATAAAAAGATTCGAGAGCAGTTTTTGTTTCGTTTATATCTTAAAAAATGGCTGAGTTATAGCATTTTGAATTTCTAGCGTGGCTGGCATTTTGAAACGCCCTGATTTTTGCCACGTGATAACAGACCTATTTATGAACCGATTTGGATGTACCTTGGTGTGTACATAGTACATACAAATAACTCAACCGAGTTCGTTGGCCAGCTTCATCCGCCATATTGTTTCAAAATGGCGGCCATTTAAAAAAATTTTAAAAACTTTAAATTTAAAATGAGATGCCAAAAAATTGGAAAATGAAAAAGATCTTTTCGTATGTGTTTGACCTTAATACAAAGATTCCGGAACAGGTTTTGTTTCGTCTATATCTAAAAAAATGGCTGAGTTATAACATTTTGAATTTCTATTGTGGCTGACATTTTAAAACGACCTGATTTTTGTCTTTCGATAACAGGCGTATTTATGAACCGATTTGAATATTACTTGGTCTGTACATAGTGCATACCAATGTCTCGACCGAGTTCGTTGGCCAGCTTCGTTCGCCGTCTTGTTTCAAAAGGGTTGCGATTTTTTTTTAAATGTATTTTAAAATTTAAAATGAGGTATTAAAAAATTGGAAAATGAAAAAGATTTTTTTATGTGTTTGGCCTTGATACAAAGTAGTTTTTGTTTCTGAAAATTTGTTCTTTTGTTTATATCTTAAGAAGTGGTTGAATTATAGCACTTTGAATTTCTATCATAGCTAACACTTTGAAACGATCGTGTATTTGTCACGCGATACCACACGTATTCGCCTATTTCGATGGAAGAAGGCATGTGGATAGTATACATCAATATCTGGACCAAGTTCTCTGGCCAGCTTCATCAGCCATCTTGTTTCAAAATGGCGGTCATTAAACTAAAAAAAGTTATATTTAAAGTGAGGTGCAAAAAAATTAGAAATTGAAAAAGGTTTCTTTCTTAAGTATTTGACCTTGATATAAGGATTCAGGAGCATTTTTTGTTTGCCTTTATCTTAAAAAATGGCTCAGATATAGTAGTTTCAATTCCTAACGTGGGTGACATTTTGAAAAATCTGATTTTTTGCCTGCGACAGCACTCGTATATATCAACCGAATCCGATGTGAGTGAGCATGTGCACAGCAATTACTAAGGTCTCGACCAAGCTCACTGGTTAGCCTCATCCGCCATGTTGTCTTAAAATGGCAGAAACTTTAAGAAATCGCCGAATTTGGCAGCCAAATATAAGTTACTTTAATTAAAAGCAGCTTGGATAAAGCTGACTAATTTTGCGAAATTCTCATCCATAATGATTTAGTATTGATAAAAATTAGTATTGAATCTCCTACATTCGGTTTCCACTTAATTGAGCTTCGTGTGTTTGAATAATATAAGTTGGCTTTCTTAAAATAAAGAATATGAAAGCTACCTCTTCCTCCCGGCACTGGCCGGAAGGACTTTTTTCTCTCCCTCCACTTCTGTTACTATTTTTATTTAATGAGAAAACTAATTAAAACATTTAAATGAAAAGTGATCAGTTTTATGTATGAACCACGCACTCAGTGGATTTAAAATGATGAAAAAAAAAAGTAATGCATTTTTAAACTTTCTTTCCACCTACACTATAGGTTTTTAAAGTGAAATATGTGGAGACGATCACTGGTGATAACGAACCGAGGATCTGGGCGGACCCTGGGATATTCTGAGGTAAGAGAAATTTCTTATCTCTGTTATTTTTTCAATTGAAGAAAATTGATCTATATGAATAAATAAGTAATAAATAGAGGTCTCTCCTTAAAATTAACATAAGATTATGCGACTTAATTTGTTGCATTGCTACAGAGGAAATTTACAACTACTTTATTATTTAAGAATGGTCTCTGAAAAATGTGTGAAATATAGATTGAAATTTGATATCATATGAAACTTTAGAAATATGTTTTATAATGAATATTTTATTTTTGCTATGCCTAAAAAAGCGTATGCAACTCAACGATACTATTGAAACATTATTATTTAAAACCTTTTTATTCATATAATTTGAATTATTGACATAATATTTATATATATGTAAGATTGTAGTCTATATATGAAAAATGAGTATCCTAAAGGACTCAATAATAGAAAAACTGCACGTAAATAATTATCACATCTGGAAATTTCGCATGGAGATGTATCTCCAAAAGAAGAACCTCTACAGTGTTGTTATTAACGAACCCCCAGATCCTATCACCGACGCCTTCAGTTCCAAAAATAGGAAGGCGCGCGCAGTTATAAACTTGTTAATTGAATATGACCAGATGATCCATGTTAAAATCTTGGAAACAGTGCGCGAAATATGTATTGCTTTAAACAATATTCATGAAAGAACCAATTTGAGCCGCAAATTGTTTTTACTACGGAAACTTTACTTAATAAAATTTTGTGAAGGTGGTAGCATGGTTGATCATCTTACCAAAATTTATGAAACCCGCGATAAGCTAGCCGCTATCGGCGAAAATATAAGTGATCAACAACTTGCTGCTTTAATGCTCTGCTCTCTCCCTTCCAGTTATGCCGGTTTCATTACCACTTTGGACGCGAGGGATGAGCGTGACTTTAGAGCTAGTTTTATTCGCACTAAACTGATTGACGAACATTCTAAACGAATAGAAAATAACCGCGAAAGTGAGAACAGTCACTCCGCTTTAAAAGTGAAATTCCATAAAAATAAACAAAATAAATTCTGCCGGTAGTGCAAGAAAAATTCTCACAACATTGACGATTGTTGGACCTTGAAAAATAAAAATAAAAATAATCGAAGCAGTATCAAAACCCTAATCGTTTTCCCAACCAGTCACAAAAATCTGCTATATGCTCTCAAAGCAGCGCAAATGCGAATACTAACACAAATAGGAATTTTGAAAAAGAAACACCTAATGATAGAAATGTTCCATTTTATGTTGGGGATAATGTAAAAGATCTCTTTGTGATTGACTCATGGTCTTCAACTCATATTTGTAATAACAAAAACAAGTTTAATGATTTTCATATCAGTGCTTCTAGCGTAACAATCGCAAACGGTCAAGAGCTTTTCTCTGAGGGTTACGGGACTATAAAATTAAATACATTAATGTCGGATAATGCACACAGAACGACGACACTAAAGAATGTATTGTATGTAACCGAATTAAAACAAATTTAATTTCTGTAAAAAGGGCTACTGAAAATGTTTGTAAAGCCATATTTGAAAAACAATCTTGCACGATAACTCACGAAGGTGTTACGTACCTCGAGGGCTATGTAAACAATAATTTATATGAATGTAAAATAGAACAAAATATGTCTCACAATGTAAATATTATAAATGAATGCGAAAATAAAAATTGTCTGCACAAGTGGCATATGAAATTAGGCCACAGAAACGTTAATCATATTAAGGAATAAGTAAATAATGATATGGCGTTTGGAATTAAAATTGACAAATGTAAACACGGTGATACATGCGAAACATGCATAATTTATAAACTTACTAGTGATCCATACCCCAAAGCCGCTAGTTTTCAAGCAATAAAGCCCACAGAATTTGTGCACTCCGATTTGTATGGGCCTATGCAAACAGCGGCGTTTGGCGGAAAATATTATTTTTTGAGTTTTGTAGATGATTTTAGCCGCTTTACCATAACGTACTTACTGAGAACCAAAGATGAAATTTTCCCGAAATTTAAAGAATATTTTGCAATGACCGCGAATAAATTTGGCAGGAAGGTGCTAGCTATCCGTACCGACAACGGAGGGGAATACACAGGGAAAAAAGTTGAAAATTAACTAAAAAATGAGGGAATTAACCATCAACTTACTGTTCCGAATTCCGCGCCTCAAAATGGGTTGCGGAGCTTGAGAACCGTAGCTTGATGGAGAGGGCACGCTGCCTACTTAAAGACAGTGGTTTACCTAACTCATTCTGGGGCGAAGCCGTCTGCACCGCAAAATACATACAAAATCACCTCTCGACCTCATCCAACGACTGCAATTCCTACGAAAAATGGACTGGTCGCAAACCAGATCTTTCAAATATTAAAAACTTCGGTTGTCGCGCCTTTGCTTATGTGCAAAAGACTCATAGAAGAAAATTGGACAATGCAGCCATAGAGGGGATATTCGTAGGTTACGACAATAGGGGTAAGGGTTACAGAATTTGTACGGAAAGTAAGAAAATCGTAATAAGTAGAACCGTAAAATTTCTTGAGACTAAAAGTAAAAACATAACTGAGGATAGCATATCAAATAAAAACAATGAAACACCGAATTACGAAAATCCGGTTCCAAAATTACAATTAATCGAGGATACTATTGACAGCGCCGAAGATACAATGCAAAATCCAAATGCGAATACAGATACAACGCAAAACGTCCCACGAAGATCAAACAGACCGAAAAGGGCAGTTCATCCCGATAGATTTGCGTTCGTAATAAATAACGTTAAAGTAGAAGATCCGAAAAGTTGGGACGATATAAAAAATATGCAAAACCCGATTGAAAAGGAAAAGTGGATAGAAGCGACTCTAGAGGAAATGAATTCTCTTCTCGAAAATGATACATGGGAATTAGTCGAAGTCCCACCAGGAACGAAAGTATTCGGTTACAAGTGGGCGTTCAAATCTAAATGCAATAGCCAGGGTTTGCTAGAAACGTTTAAGGCTAGGCTAGTCGCAAAGGGTTTCTCCCCAAAATATGGGGTAGATTATGATGAGACTTTTGCACCAGTAGCGTCTCATATGAAAATTAGAAGTTTTTTAGAGATGGCATTGTATAAGGATCTGAATTTAAGACATGCAGATATTAAGACCGCTTTCCTTCACGGGGAATTGCAAGAAAATGTGTATGTGCATCAGCCTGAAGGCTACGCAATTCCGGGAGAGGAGCATAAGGTGGTACGAAGCCTCGATAAGGCTATTTATGGTTTAAAGCAGTCTGCCAGGGCGTGGAACCTGACGTTACACAAATCATTATCTAAATTACATTTTCACCAATGTCCGATAGATAAATGTTTATATAAACAAACAACCAATAATACAACGACTTACGTTATCGTTTATGTAGATGATCTCCTCATAGCTGGGGAAGATGAGAACATTAACCCGTTAATAGTCGCGCGTTGGTCTTTTCCCCGCCCGAAATTCGTTATCTTCTGTAACTCATTTCCTGTTAAAGTTACGATAGCCAAATTCCGTGTAGCTGACCTTGAGTGTTCACACTCTTGTGTAGTAAAATTGCAAGTCATTCCTGCTATTTCTTAGCATTTTATCGCATTCTTAAGTTTCAATCGGTCTAAATGACCGCGTTGCGACCACTTGTGTTAGTTGAATTTTTCCCCCTCGGGTTCATCCTTTCCCATTTCCGCGAAATCTGCGGGGGAAAGTTTCTTCGAAGTACCGACTCTCTGTCTGTTGTTATTTCGCCTTTCTTCTTTCTGCTATTATACCCGTTCATAGAGTACTTTTAGAATGTTACTTAAAATTGTTTTATTATATTAGTTGTGAAGTCAGTTCGCACAAAAAACTGATTGATGGTCACTTATATATTTTTTTTCATTGTCAAACATTGCGGGAATAAATTATCAAATTGATAATCGTTTAAATATGGAAAAAAAGGGAAATTCATCATCATTATTTGAAAGAAGTTGCTTTCCATTTATTACCGGAACATATAAATGAAAAAAAAAAAAACACACAATAACACAGCCAAACAAAAAAAAAAGAGAAGAGAATTTTGTGGGAATCAGTAAAAAAATTGCCGTATCTCCAAAATCTGAAAAGTATCGTTTTTCACAATAAAACAAACTCGAAAGATAAAACAGTTTTCTCAGAAATGTAGTATGTATATCTGCGAAGAACATACATATAATTTATTTGCACAATAATGAGAATTTTATAATGTAGGTTAGAAATTACGCAAATAAAAATATCTTTTGGATAATTCAGTTAATATTTATACTATGATTTTAAAAAATATTTTAAGTATTTTTCTAAAATTTATCTATTTTTAAATTTTTATACTGTAAGTAAAAACACATTTTTTTTTTTTTTTTTTTTTTTTTACAATGCCGCAGAAAATGTTTTTTTTTTATTTTTTTTTATTATTGAAATCCAATAGAGGCTTGGGGGCGGTATCTAACAAATTTAAATTTGTTGTCCTTCATCAATTGTTCAAAGTATTTTTCAGAATAATGTTTTTCAGAATACGAGAGAAAATTCATTTAAATAAAATTATTGCTGCATATTTATAATTTCGGAGAAAATTTTTTTATTGTTTTTATTATTTTAATGAATATTATTCTAAAACAATAAATTATAACAATAATACCTTATTATTAAATGTACAATTGAATATTTATTTTAATTAAATAGTTGCTGTAAAATACATCCCTATTAAGATGAACCTTTCAGTGATTCTATTAATTAAAATAATTTATCCATCTTAGGATTTAAATCTACAATTGCAAATGTATTTAAATTAAATATATAATTTCAATAACTTATTATTTACTTTATATAAGCGAAGTTCGTATGTAGAGTTTTTATTCAGGGGCGCTGCTCCCACGCTGAAATAAGTAGAAAAACTACAAATCGTGCATTTTAATTTGAAAAATAGATTTAATCATAAAATCTCGAGAGCACCCCCCCCCTCCTCTCCCCCCTCATACACACATAGACACCCCACAAAATAAATAAATAAAACGTAGTTACAACATTTACATTTATAATTTCGAAATTAAGTATTTTTTATCTTTTTCTTTATTATATAGATATATATATAATATGCTGGTGAATTAGTGGTATTGTGTTTGATTTACTGTTGCATGTCATAGGTTCCATTTTTATTTTCAGTTTAATTGTTTAATTTAACGTCAGTGTAATATATTGATGCTAAATTTATTAATTTTATTTTATTAAATGGATATAGAGTGCCGGAGTATCATAAAAATCTACCTGTCCTTCAAAAAAAAAAAAAAAAAAAAAAAAAAAAAAAAAAAAAAAAAAAAAACCTATTACGAATTTAGATTTATGCAAAATGAAGAAAGAGTTATTAAAAACATTTATCTAGATGCCAACTGAATATATACTTAAGCGAAATAAATAATTTGTTGTAAAAGGTTGTAAAATGAATAATTGCTGTAATCTTTTAAAGTTCAGTCAATATTTTCACCCTACGTTATCCGTTTTCGATCATCTGATAACACCGGCAAGTTTCCCCTTCGTTTTTCGACCTGCTGGTAACGGCGGCAAATGGACCTAACGCGACTACTAACGTTCTAAAAAATGTCGCGACTACTCTCGGGTTAATAAACTTATAAACAAATTAAACAAAGAATACCCTGTAACTGACTGAGGTGACGCAAAATATTATCTAGGGATAAATATAAATCGGCCTGACAAAAATACTATGACACTTTATCAAATTAATAAAATTAAAGATTTGATAATCAAATTTGGCTTGGAAAACTCGAAACCAACTAATATACCAATGGAACCAGGATACGTTAAATTAGCGGATAACGAAAATCTCCTTCCGAATAATATGAATTACAGACAAGCCGTAGGAGATCTACTATGCATCGCGACCGTATCTAGGCCAGATATTAGTGCCACCGTAAATATTTTAAGTCGCAGAAACAAGCGTCCAAGGGCTAAGGATTGGGAAGCTGTTAAGCGAACAATCGGATATCTTAAAACTACAATTGACTTAAAATTAACATACACTAATTTAGAGAAAATTGTCTTTAGGGCATACTCTGATTCAGACTGGGCAAATGACCCTACTGACAGGAAGTCAGTATCAGGAAATCTAATTATGATTGGAAATAACCCGCTTCTGTGGACATAAAAAAAGCAGACTTGCATTGCCATGTCATCACCTGAGTCAGAGTACGTGGTTGCCGCTTGTGCAGCACAAGATACAATTTTGGGTTCTACAAACCCTGAAAGAACCGTACCTCGAGCAAGAACTACCTATACAACTGTTTGAGTACAATCAGTCCTCTATTGAACTTGCCGAAAGTGACAAGCATCATCAAAGAACCAAGCATATATCTCTTCGTTATCATCTATTGAGAAACCTTGTCGAGGAAGGGGTAATAACTATGACTCAGATTGAAACTGCAGCAATGACAGGCGATCTGCTGACAAAACCTCTGCCCAAGCCTCGATTCGTGCTTCACAGAAAAACTGCATTGAACTTATAAAACTTTCTTTGATCCGGCGATACAGTGGGGGTGTTACGTGTGAGGATCTTCGAAGCAAGAAACTTTTATAGTATCCCAGACTTTTAAAGACTATCTTTTCTTTTATTTCTTTTCAGAGTTCATTGAAGTACGTGTATGTGCCCCCCCAAAAAATGCCTGTGGATGATTGTTCCTACATTGAGCATGTGTGAGGACTTTGCCCTGTGCATCTGTATCGCTTTTACGCGCTTCTTCTACGATGTATCTATGGAAAGGGAAGAGATGTTTTTTCTCTCTCTCCACTTATGTTACTATTTTTATTTAATGAGAAAAGTAATTAAAACATTTAAATGAAAAGTGATCAGTTTTATGTATGAACCACACACTCAATGGAATTAAAATGAAAAAAAAATTAAGTAATGCATTTTTCAACTTTTTTTCCACCTACACTATAGGTTTTAAAAGTGAAATGTGTGGAGACGATCACCAGTGTTAACGAACTAAGGATCTCGGCGGACCCTAGGATATTCTAAGGTAAGAGAAATTTCTGATCTCTATTATTTTTTCATTTGAAGAAATCTGATCTATATGAATAAATAAGTAATAAATAGAGGTCGCTCCGTAAAATTAACATCACATAGAAGCGCCTCCTGTAGAGCGATTTACATCTAAATGTATAAAACGTCAATTCCTGTCAAGGACTAACTGAATCTGCAGTTTGATGAAAATCCGTGCATTAGTTCTGGAGATTGAACTATTGTGGAAATCGTGAAAAATTCTGCATAGCTGCGCCACCTGTTGAGCAATTTGCACCAAAAATTAATCAGCACCAATTTATATCAGGGACTAACGGAATATTAATTTTTATTAAATTCCATTCATTAGTTTTTGAGATAGAGCGCTCACAATATGTGTGTCACACACAGACAGACATACTCACAGACAGACATTTTGTAAAAACATGTTTTTCGGATTCTCTGACCCCTAAAACGTGTAAATTCGTCGAAAATCGTAATTCGAAAATATTTGTGAATCCAATACTCTCTTCTTGTAACGATAGAAGAAAGTAAAAATATAAATTATAATACAAAAATAGGTAATAGAGACGCTATATAAAAGTAATAAACAGAATAGGAGAAAAAATGTTTTACTGCTAAAATAACCATAAATTAACCTTGCTTTTATTAAATATTTTTTAGTACAAATTGTGTTGCTTTACGTGAAATTATTTTTAAAGATTGTAACATATTTCTTGGAAAAAAAAAAAAAAAAGGCTGGGAATGTGGGGATAAGAAATCCTTGGAGTAATTACGAAAACGCCGAATAATCATTATTTTCTTTCGCAATCTATGCAACTTATTTTTTTACATTTAAAAATAAACTAAGTAAAAATCGCACGTTTAATTTGCGCTTTCTTTTTAGGTTAAAAAAATATAAACACATATTTTGTATATTAATCGTCTCAAATTTAAAATAAAATCGTTTTTTTTTTTTACTGTTTATTTTTTTCTGATTTAAGTATATTTTTATATTAGTATGTATTTCTTTTACATCTATAGATAAAATATGTAAAACACATATATTATTTTAAATTATAAATATGAAACAAGAAAACTATAACTTTAAAATTCGAAAAGGATTCACATGTTAACATCATAATGTTTCATTTATAAGCAAGTTTTAAATTACGGGTCATTATGGATTTTTACTTTATTTTAAATATTAAACATATGTAGTGGTGAAATGTTAAAAAAACAACTGTTCGTTTTATTAACCATTTAAGGCAGATATCGAATGTAGTAACATAAAGACGGAATAAATTCCAAATCAAAAATAACAATTTTAATGATATCCCAGTTTAATGCAATGTCCAATAAAAGCATAAAAGTAATAAAAATAAAATTTCTATAAATAATATATATTTTTTAGAAAGTAAATTTAATGTATACATATATAAACATCGCAAAAGTTAGACGTTTGTTATATCTATTCTGCTTATGTATACGATGTGTAGACTTTGGAACTCAACTTTGGGGCGATCTACAAACCTTTTAGACTGCCTCTATGATAATTTTAATGATATATTCACAATTAAATTCGCTTTCTGGCACTAGATCTACATCACCTGGATATCCTTCTAGAATCATGTAGTAGTAAAACGACTTTTAAGCAAATTGCCTTTGAATGATTGTTTTCTGAAAATCATCTTGCTTTTTTACGTCAATTTACAGTTTGTTGTACAAAATTGGTATCGAGGCAATAAAGATATGGCGTTGGTAGATTTAACTAAAAAAAGACATCACACTTAGTCCCTCGTATTATACATCAACCATCTGATATTGCGTGTTTATGTATAATTAGATGTTACTGCGGGTAGTTTGTACAGTTTCCTAAAAATTGATAATTCTGTTTGAGAAAAACGATTATACACTATAACATCTTCTTCGATACGTTTCCGAAATCATAACTAGCAAAATGATTTTTTTTTTTTGACAAATTCTTCTTTAAATTTAAAACAAAATATATTGGCTTTTAGGGTTTCAAGATATAAAGATAAAATGAATAATTCGAAACAGGTTATTGTATATTTTTGTTAATGGTTACATTATATTTTGTAAATTAAGAAATATTTATTTGTTATAATGAACAGTCTATTTTGCAGGTATATTCCTTTTATACTTAAAAAGTATATTTCATGTTAAGAATGATTGAATTTGAAATGTATTTGAACCATTATTTTAAATATAAGTACCCTACACATAATTTTAATAAAACTATTGATTCTTTTACAAAAATAAAAAAGAGTAATGCTCACAGCAGGAAATCTTTTGTTTAAAATATACAAACTTTTTTAAATGAAGAAGCTCAATATATCATGAAAAAATATCTGAAATACTATATAGTCAAAATGTACTATTTTTGTAAGGGAGACACAAAAAGAGATAAATCATTCTTGAATTATATATAATATAATAGAAAATGTAGAGCTGTCTTTAATCTGAGTCTTTGAAGCCTCCTCTATCAATCATCTGACCTTTTTTTTTTCTAAATAAAAAAAATACACTATAAAGTGACAGATTTATTTTCAATGTCTATTTCTTTCGGTATATAACGTAAAAACATTTAAAGCACTTCCAGTGCATTTTCTTTTATAGACTTTTTTACCATGAGCATAAATGTATTTAACATATAATATTTCTATATGCATTATCGATTTAAATGTGCTTTACAGTGTACACTTTCTTTAATACGTTTATTTATGTATAATATCCTGAATATCTAAGAAATATTTTCAAGTATATTTAAAGTGTTTGCCTTAAGCATGTAATGTTTGTGATACATTAAGTGAAATCATCATCTGAATATTTTCTTGATCCAGTCTATGTACTTACAAAGATCTTTTAGATATCATACATTTCATCCTAAGTTATAGTCTAACAGCTGACCTACCCGGCGTTACCCGGGCCCGGAAATACCATATTTAAATAATCTTGAAATTTGTATGCTTTTATATCTTTAACCCGAGTTTGTATGAATTAAAAATTTTTAATGAAGAAATCGTAAAAAAATATTGATATTTACTGGTAAAAGCATTCTTATTGTCTGAGATCTTCGAAAGGTTTATCTGGGTTAAATATGACGGTTTTATAGGCAGTGTAAATATTTTGTGAAAAATAATACGATACGAAAAAATATAGTTGTAAAAAAATATTTTTTCCTCGCTTTTTTTTGCATCACATTTTGTAACAAAAGAAAAAAAAATAATAGTTCTAATTGTTCGAAATATCTCAAATTTTATTCGGTTATGAATATCAATGTATCAAAACCGTCCTAAGTGTAAATAATTATAAATGTAAATCACTATTAATAAAATTTAAATAACAAAAAAACGTTCAAAATGTTATTTTAATACCCAAATGCATTCATAGAATCGTAAAATTGATTATAGTCTCAAAATTCGTTTGCACTCTAACCGCAATATTTCACAATTAATTTAAGAATGTTTTATGCCTTTAATGAAACTTTCTAAAAGCACAAGAATATGAAAATTTCTCTCTCTATATCACATTTTTTTTTCTGCGTTTATATCTTTAGAATATTTTTATTACATCGATGAATGTGCATATTTCTTGGGGACATCCCCAACTGTCAGTTCTGGATTTTGATGAGTGTGGTATCGTTCGAAAGTTCTTCTCACGAGGATGAATAAATGTGTAGAAGTTACACTCCTGAATCCAATGATTCACGAGATATTGGTCCTTTTTATTTTTGAAAGAAGAAAAATAAAGAAGCGTAATACGGCATGGGATTTCTACAAAAGCTTTCGAAGACAGCAATTTTGTCATAATTAATCATATTAGGATTTTTCAATGTAAAAGTATTGATAATACAAGTGATTCCAACATTAGGCGCAAACGATGACGTACAATATTGTTTGACAGTAAAACTGTTGTCTTGATCCACTCCTGGAATTTCCCACGAAGGCTCTGCCCATGCCATAGAATCAATCGAGGAGCTAGTTCGTGTTACTAATCATAATGTACTCGCAATTTGCATTTATTGTCTACTAATTCGTGATACAGTTTTTAAGACATGAAATCATAACATGTCCTCCAAGATAATTAAAAGCATTAATTTGTACGAAAATAGATCCAACGCCGAAACATGAATTAGCTGGTGTATATGCTATTCCTTTTTAGAACTGATAGCAATAGAATAATGGAATACATGGGAATGACATAAAGGAAACTCAAAGAAAAAATCAAAGAGCCATAAAGGAAATATAGAATTATGTCGTTAATCCACAGCTCTCTTTCGTTTAAGTTTTAATCAGAATATCATAAAAGATTTTGATCATGCAGAACTGATATACCCAATATCCAATTATTATGCATCCACTATCATTGAATCCATAGAAATCCTTTATAAAAACAATCAAGTATGTAACGACGCCCGATCGTACAATATCCCCAATGTATAGTTAAATGTGCTAAAAATAAATCCAGAACACGTCAGCAAAATGAGGTAGAAAGTGCGTATGAAAACAAAGTGATTTAATAAAATAAAATAAATGTAACTGCAGTTAATATATATTTTCTTTACTTAAATTCAATCCTAGAGACTGCTACTTCTACTTTCAACTCTAATAAATTATTTTCTCTCTCATTTCAAAAACAAAGTGATGTATTTGTATAAATGAACAGCAATTAATTATTAAAATATTCTCTGATGATGTGCTTGGGAAATACAGCCCGAAAGTACTAAGAAATTTTAAATAAAACGTATATTTTTGACTTGTTACATGCCTTTAATTATTTTAGTCGACTTTTAAGTGAAACGGTGAGCATTTTAAAGTTCAAATTGTATATTTTATGATTGAATCAAACATTTTATATATTTCCTTATTCATCTTTATTTCTTCTCCTTTTCGTTTTGCTACTTTCCGCAGCGATTATTTCGTATAATATTGGGTATATTTTCTGCACATGTATTAATCTCCTTCGTATCAAAATCTTTCGAAAGATACCGCTGTCGTCCAAATTCAGAAAGAACAGTTGGGGATGCCCCCTAGTTAGTTTGAACCAATAATCCTTTAAATTAATAAAAAATTGAGTTTTGAAAGTTGCTTAAAATCTGCATTAACTTTTGTTTAAAGAGTCTCTGGACTCTTAAGGTTTTCATAATTTTCGAAAATTTAATATTTTCAGATGTTAAACTCCTATTATTTCTGAACATTTTGATATATTTTCTTTCCTTGAATTTCCGATTAGAACAGAAGTTATGGCTTTTATATTTATACCCGTTCAATAGCTGAAGCGGTTTTTCCGAAACTTTGACGTCATTTTTCTCGAAATGACACTTTTTGGAAAAAGCGCGCAGGATATCTCAAAAATTTCAGAATATCTTTTCATTAAAATTTCAAAATATATGTTTTACGTTAGTCTGTATAAATTGAACCTACAATTTCATTTTTGTTGTTCAAAAAATATTTTTTAAGGTGCTTATACTGTTCAAATTTTCTAAATTTTGCATTAGCTAAATACAACTTTTTATTTAAAATATAAAATTGCTTTAAATGCAAATTCATAGTACAAATAGTACAATCTATACTACAAATAGGGTGAAAAAATTTCATTCTAGTTTCCAAATTAGTTTGGTAACCCTGCGCGTAAGTTGTTATACCAATTTTCGACTCGACAAGTGTCTGATAGTTTGGAGTCTCATATGAATACTAGTTTTGCATTTTGCAGATTTTTACATAAAATGGCATGAAATAAGAGAACGTACTTATATCTTTCATTCCAATAAAAATTTTGCGTTTAAATCATATATATTATAAGATATTAAATGTTGAAATGGTCTTTTTTTTTTTCAATTTTAAAATTCCTGAGACCCCTTAAAAAAAAAAAAAAAGTGAAAATTAAATATGAATATGATTTTAAATAAATACGATTTAAAATATGATTACCCATGTTGATAAAATATGTCCATGTCTAATATTATTCAGGTTGATAACACATTTCGTCCACGATATCAAAAGTGTATGATTAGTAATTTCACGTTTTTATTGCTGTTTCAAATATAGCGTGGCTTTGAAAAGTTTGGTTATTAATTTTCAAAGTTATTTTTTGATTTATTTTGGACTATATGTTTTTAGTTTGACGAAAAAATAATAAATTGTATACCTATCAGTGAATCAGTATAGGTATAAATTTCCTGTTTTAGGAAATTATACATTTTTCAAATGTAAATAGTTTTGGAAGCTAAACAATGTTTTTGCTTGTTCAAGTTTATCTAATAACTAACAGAAATGAATATTAATGAAAATATTGAAAAAAGTACAGTAGGAAGAAAGTGTTCTTCTCTAATTTTGACAATAAAAATAATTTTTTTTTTCTAATAGGAGCACCATTTTTTATTGCGTTATACAGATGTATTAAAAATAAGTTTTATAAATGCGTAGCGATAATATTAAAATTTCTATTTTCTTTCAGATAGTATTTTTATTTGACTCTGGAAATGTGTTAATATGTACGATTTTCTAAATCGACAATCAGGTATGAAATTTTTAAATACTAACTACTATTTTTTGACCATATAATGTGATATGTTGTAAATTTTACTTACAAATATTTCTACTAATGATTTCTACTTATGTAGTCATCTGATACTTATTCGTAAGAAATTCCATTAGAAGCAGCAAAACTATCATATCGTAGTATTACTTCAGAATACAAAACGCAATTAATAATTAATATTTTTAATTTGAACAAATTCTTTTATAATTTATATATTCACATTTGTTGAAGATAATTTGTATTGGTTTATTATGTATTCATATTAGCATTCAAACTATTATGCAGCCCCCATAAGCGTATCTAATTATGAATGTATGCCTCTTATTATATATTTTGGTATTTTTTCATTCTGAATGCCAAAAATTCTTTTTTTTACTTATTAAATTATATAAAAATTCTAATTTTTACTTATTAATGGTATCTTATATATTTTTAAATATATATAGCAACGATAGCTAAACATATTTGGCATTCTTATAAATATTATATTGCTACATGTGCGCATTATCTAAGTGTATTATTATCAATATGATTTCTACTTTTGTAATCATCTGATACGTATTCTTAAGAAATTACATTAGAAGCTGAAAATTTTTCATCTCACAATATGACTTAAAAATTCAAAACATAATTAATAATTAATATTTTTAATGTTAATAAATTCCTTTATAACTTATATATTCACATTTGTTGATAAGAATTTCTTTTGGTTTATATTAGTTATATATAAGTATGTGTGTGTGTGCGTGTGTGTATGATCGGAAAATCGTGTCAAACTAAAATTAATAACAAATGATAAATGTAATTATAAAACAAACTGTATTAAGTAGTTAAAAGTAACAAATTATAAGTAAAGCCTGCTTATAAAAAAAAAAAAAATCTAGAAACATAAGAAGAGATATAAATAAAAGGAAAATAGCCTTAACATTTTTATTTTGTTACATTTTTTCTGTTGAAATCCTTAACAGAAAATTAATAAAAGAATTTTTATAGAAAAGCTTCCCTATTAATATTATCACTACTAATATGATCTGAATTCCCTTAAATATGTTTAGAACTTTTTACCCAACAGTATTGCTTAAAATTACAATTATGCCCCAAAAGGTTATTAAGATTATACTCAAAATATATATAAAAGTAGAATATACAAGATTTAACTTTATTAATTTTAAAGATTCAGATATTTAAAAGGGAAAGTTTATATGCGAATAAAATCGTTTTTTTCTAGATTATTTAACTACCATATACAGATAAAATTTTGAAGTGAGTCGGTAAACGTCAAAGGATTTTTTTTTTCATTCCGGCGGTTTAAAAACATCCTTTTTATTAAAAAGCTTCTAATAAAACCTGTCTTTTTCAGTCAAATATTGATTGTGAGTTGAAATTTTACTATTCTCAGACACAAAACAAAATATCTGAATGAAAATCTGAATGAATGACATCTGACGACTAGAAACGTGACAAAGAATATAAAATAAATATATTAGAACTTCCATAGTATAATTTAATGTATATTGTATTTCATGTAAAATTCATTTTAAAATATACGTATTTTGGGCATTCGAATTTCACGTAATAATTCCCTTTATTGATTTCCCATGTTAATTTTTTTCAGTATTTTAATTTTCTTTTATTTTTTGTAGGATGGCATAGAGTGGAATCTCATTTTTTAATCATTATGATATTATACTTCCATAAATAATTCTAAAGGATTTTTTTTTCTCGAACACACTGATCAAAATAATAATAAATTTAATTTATAGAGAATAAAAATGTCATTGTTTTTAAGTTATTTAGAATTTCAATCATTTTTATGTGCTGTATTAATTGTATACATACTTTCAAAGTTTAAAAATATCATAACATAATTTCTGCATAAAAATCAGATCTTGATATAAAACTTTATTAAATTCAAAATACCTACATTAATGAAAGAAAATCTATAAAAAAGAAGAAGAAATTAAATGAAATGATATATTTGAAAACTCTTTTTCAATAGCATTATAGAAAAAAGAAAGAAAATAATGTTTTTTTTAATTACTTAATGAAATCTCTTAAACGGTTGCATTTATAAACACACTGTTTTTTTCTTATCACTGCAAAAATAACTCCATTGGTTTTACAATACCCCTTTTATAAGTATTAAAAAAAACTGGCTTTCAAAGAAACTTCTCCTAGAAGTGGATTCTACGATATACCTGAAGTAATTCTAATACATATATGTGCATAATGGATATCATCAATAAATAATGATAAATTTGCATTTCTTTCCACATGTGTAATACACACCGTTTATATGGATACCTATATTCAACAGCATATTTTTCGTGATAAATTATATATTGTTTGTTAGAAATTTATTTTTATACACTTTAACCGTTTCCGTCCATGTTAAAAAAATTCTTTATCATTTGTGTACGAAATTGTGTAAAAGTAAACCATGATATTTTTTCTATACATACAACTTTTATCTCCATTTTTACGGAGAAGCATTTATTAAAATGATATTTCTGTGCAGTTTTCTACCAGCAATTTTTTCTAGGTGATAGTATCCGTAACATATTATTTTTATAGCTCTTACGTGGTGCATAAAAACGACTTTTGCTGAGAGAAGTATATTTTTAACATTTTGGAAAAGCATTCATGTTTCTTGTAAAACTGAAGTTTAAGCAAACGTCTTTGATAAAGTGGTATAATACATGTATTGAATTAATATAAGGTAGATTCTTCTATTCCTGTCCTGATATTATAATACTTTTTTCGTACGTTTTATATTTTTTCTTCAATGTTTTCCATATTTTTATGTGCATATATAGTAAGAGTTTATTAAAAAATGCTAAATAATAGTACCTGCATCATATGTAAAGTGAAAGAGAGCACATAAAACATTTATGAAAACAGATTTCAAACATTTTATGGAAGGATGATTTAAAACAGTATTAAGTGAATTTGAGCTTGGTAATATTTCTTTCAATGTTTAAGAAAATTTCATTTATTTAAGAACTTGCCTAATTCTAAGCTTTCGAATCGATTAACTGAATCTTGACCATTTCACTTTTTTTTACATATTTCACCATATTTTGATAAATACTATCTGTATTCATTTTTCAATAAAATAGCTAATGCTTAGGCAGTCTGTGAAATTTTCTGTAGCTCAGATTAAATATATTTAGTTACTTGAAAAATACTTCATTCGCTTCATTAAAAATAACACGTTAATCAATTTTTTATATATATATTTAAAAAAAGTTAAATGCACTGAAATCATTATTCATCGATTTATACCAAACACTAAAAATGTCAACAAGCTTTATTTATTCCCTCTTGAAAATGTCAATACGTAAATTTGAAGAACGTAAATCATATTTTGTGTAACATACTCATTATTAATCACAAAACACTTCTTAAATTCCAGATATTTCCTGCATCAATCAATACTAATTTCAATTAAATGAATGCAAATAATTTAAATCTTTGTCTTATGAATGCAATTTAAGTATTCAAGCTAAGCATTGTAAATTAATTAAATAACAATAATAAAATATGGAGTTAATAATTTCGCCACATCAGTTTCTAGAGTTTCATCAGTAGAAAAATATTTTCCGATACCTATTGAGTTATTGAAGGGTTCAGGAAAAAATATACTGTAGCTTTCGGAATAACATTCACCGACTACAGTGTTAAGATGTTTACAGAAATTTTTATTCTCACTAATGCTGTAACATTTATTTTTATTTTGAAATGTTAAAATAAAGAAATCTCTCTCTTTTCATAGAATAAGGAATTTTTTAACAGACAAATGGGCACGTTCAAAAATAGTTTAAAAAGATATAGTATTTATATATTTCTTTCAAAAACGCTTTATATTAACAAATTTTATTGATTGTTTGATCCAAACATCGTACACAAAAAACTATAAAATATGCAACGTAATAATAATCTATAAACCAATATTACGTCCACTACTAACCATATCACAATATTAAAATATTTATTTGCTTAAAAGACGTTATAAAAACACATTAAAAGTACGCATTAAAAGTAAATTAAAAGTCTGTATTAACTTTTGTATTCATGACACACCGTACCGTTAAGTATGTATTTCTATATTAATTTTTAATTTACTTTTCATGTGTTTTTATAACATCTTTTAAGCAAATAAATATTTTAATATTGTGAAATCTATAAACCTACGGAAATGCTAATAGCAGGATTTCCAGTATAATTTTTAAAATGTTTTAGGAAAATTTTTTATATATATTTCCGAATAAAATTAATTTCATTAGGTATTAAAACTTACTGAAATTGAATTTCAGAAAATTTTATCTTCTACCGTAAACTGACCATCAGTGCAAAATTTTTATTTTTACAGAATTTGTTACTGAGTACAAATACGTAAGATAAATTCACATGAATTCCATACAAATAATGCAGATAAAATAAACAGTCCGAAGTTTATTATCAGAATATTTTTTTTTATAAGTTAAATATATTCTTATGTTATATTTAACTTATTCTTATATTTATTCTTATTCTTATTATTACATATTATACACATTTAACTTATATATTAAATATAAGTTAAATATAAAATTAAATTCTTATAAGAAAATCTTATTATTTTTTTTTTAAATTAAACGCTGCTTACTTCATTTTTTAAAAGTTATTCTGATTTTTTTTCTACATTATGTTTTATCGTTAAGTGTAACTCTTATTAGACAATACGAGAAAATTTTTACTTTGGAAAAAAGGGAGATGAAAGTTTCATTTGTTCTAAGGAAATAATATCGATCACTTAACCACGTGGATACACAATAGACATGCGCATCCAATTTGAAATAAGATAAACGACAGAAGCTGTGTTTCCCGATGCCAAATGCTCTGTGATAATGGAAATAAACGCACGTGTTTTTAAATATTTCAAATAAAGTTAGCAATAATTTAACTCATCTGCAGAAAATTTATTTTAATCTTTGGATACACAGTACCGCATGTTTGGAAATGGTTAAGTGCAAATTTAGAGTTTTGTTGAATGTGTTGTTCTGGTGCATAAGCATTTCTAAAGGTGAGTCTTTTTCTTTACTTAAAGACATATCAAATTATATGTACTCCTGGTTCTATTCGCTGCTATTAGTGGAAAAGGTCAACTAAATGAACGAAAAATGAAATATTTAGTATCGAAAATAAATATTTCAATGAGTAAGAGGAATGTAGTTCGAAGCCGCTACGATAGTTCCATGTAATAAATTATTAAGCGCCCCATTCCTATCCGATGCATTGGTATATGCTTTTAACTCAAAGAAAATTGCTTTTATTTATTTTTTTTTTATGGTGAAATCTTTATCGGTTTTAACTGCCTTCTTTTCAAAACTCAATCATTGAATGAGGGAGTGGATGCCGCACAGTGAAGTATTTGAAGCTAAATGCTGGCGGAAATTCTTATTCATGTCTTTTACAATTAAAACCAATACGATTTTTACAATTATTGAACGCATTTTGATTTTTGTATTTTGGGGCAGGTTTTGGGATTAAATACCCCACTGTGCGTTGTTTCATGTTTAACTGACACCCGTCAATATATGTTCAGTTGGAGTATTAAGACAATGTTCTGATGAAGAGTTATTTTTTAAAGCTCTACTTTTATATATTTCAATTTGTAATTATTTTAAATATCGTGTGTTTTTACTTTTAAGTGAGAAATAAATTGCAAATGGTTCACTTTTCTACATTTTATTATAGTTCTTTATCTACAATATCTAAAAGTTTCCAATTGAGTGTATGTAGAACTGAAGTTATTTTTACAAATAATTCTGCCTGACTGTACGACTCTACAATACATTATTTTTATTTTTTCCGGAGTAAGTTTTTCTGTACCATTGATCGTTGCAGGATTGCGTTTATTTATTTTAGGGCGAACAAATATCCAAAATCGGTAATTACGGTGCTCTTTCATGCTAAATATGTTGAAGTAAAACTTTAAACAATTGACAATAATTGGAAATAGCTCCCTAATGAATCCAATGTACTGTCGTAAGAAAAAAAAAGTCCTTCCGGCCAGTGACGAGAGGAAGAGGTAGCTTTCATATTCCTTGTTTTAAAAAAGCCAACTTATATTATTCAAACACACGAAGCTCAATTTAGTGGAAACTGAATGCAGGAGATTCAATACTAATTTTTATCAATACTAAATCATTATGAATGAGAATTCCGCGAAATTAGTCAGCTTTATTCAAGCTGCTTTTATTTAAAGTAACTTATATTTGGCTGCCAAATTCGCAATTTTTTAAAGTGCCTGCCATTTTAAGACAACATGGTGGATGAGGCTAACCAGTGAACTTGGTAGAGACCTTAGTAATTGATGTGCACATGCTCACTCACATCGGAATCGGTTGATAAATACGAGTGCTGTCGCAGGCAAAAATTCAGATTTTAAAAATGTCACCCACATTAGAAATCGAAACTGCTATATCTGAGTCCTTTTTTTAAGATAAAGACAAACAAAAAATGCTCCTGAATCCTTATATCAAGTTAAAATACTTAAGAAAGAAACGTTTTTCAATTTCTAATTTTTTTGCACCTCACTTTAAATATAATTTTTTTTTAATTTAATGGCCGCCATTTCGAAACAAGATGGCTGATGAAGCTGGCCAGCGAACATGGTTGAGATATTGATGTATACTATCTACATACCTTCTTACATCGAAATAGGCGAATACGTTTGTTATCGCGCGACAAACACAAGATCGTTTCAAAATGTTAGCCATGCTAGAAATTCAAAATACTATAATTCAACCACTTTTTAAGATATAAACAAAAGAACAAATTTTCAGAAACAAAAACTGCTCCAGAATCTTTGTATCAAGGCCAAACACATAAAAAAAATCTTTTTCATTTTTCATTTTTTAATACCTCATTTTAAATTTTAAATTTAATTTCATTTTAAATGGCAAACCTTTTGAAAGAAGATGGCGAATGAAGCTCGCCAACGAACTCGGTCGAGATATTGGTATGTACTATATACAGACCAAGTTACATCCAAATCGGTTCATAAATACGCCCGTTATCGCGTGGCGAAAATCAGGTCGTTTTAAAATGTCTGCCACAATAGAAATTCAAAATGCTATAACTCAGCCATTTTTTTTATATATAGACGAAACAAAAACTGTACCGGAATCTTAGTATTAAGGTCAAACACATACGAAAAAACATCTTTTTGATTTTCCAATTTTTTGGTATCTCATTTTAAATTTAAATTTTTAAAATATTTTTTAAATGGCCGCCATTTTGAAACAAGATGGCGGATAAAGCTGGCCAACGAACTCGGTCGAGGTATTTGTATGTACACTGTATACACCAAGGTACATCCAAATCGGTTTATAAATACGCCTGATATCACGTGACAAAAATCAGGACGTTTCAAAATGTCAGCCACGCAAGAAATTCAAAATGCTATAACTCAACCATTTTTCAAGATATAGACGAAACAGAAACTGCTTCCGAATCTTTGTATCAAGGCAAACACATAAGAAAAAAGTATTTTTTTCAATTTTCAATTTTTTGGTACCACATTTCAAATTTAAATTTTTCTTAAAATTTTAAATGGCCGCCATTTTTAAACAAGATGGCGGATGAAGCTGATCAACAATCTCGGTCGAGACATTGGTATGTACTATGTATAAACGAAGTTTCATCCAAATCGGTTCATAAATACGCCTGTTATCACCTGACAAAAATCAGGACGTTTCAAAATGTCAGCCACGCTAGAAATTCAAAATGCTAAGATATAGACGAAACAAAAACTGCTCCGGAATCTTTTTATAAAGGTCAAATACATAAAAAAAAAATATTTTTCCATTTTCCTTTTTTTGGCACCACATTTCAAATTTTAATTTTTTTTTTAAATTTTAAATTTCCGCCATTTTGAAACAAAATGGCGGATGAAGCTGGCCAACGAACTCAGTGGAGACATTGGTATGTACTATGTACATACCGAATTACATTCAAATCGGTTCATAAATACGAGAGTTACAGTGTGATAAAGGTCAGATATATATATATCAATTTTGAACGGAGGGTATGGTTTCGGGGTCTGGGGGTCATTATCGATGAAAATATATCAAAATTTTTTGAAATCGCTTTCCTCCGAACGGCTGCAATAGGTAGCTTTTTGTAATAAAAGCTACCTAAAAGTAAACACCTCCTACTAACTCCTCACTAAATTATCGTAGATAGAAGTTACTGGTACCGAGCGATTGGAAATAAAGTCTACTTTTAAATGATGTATATAAAATTTGCTTAGGGGGCTATCTACATATTAAAACGAACCATAACTTTGTCTTTTTCAATAGCAGTACACAATTCTGACAGCATAAATGGACTCTCCACCCTTCAATTAGTCTAAAAACATTTTTTATGCAATTCGTACCATAAGTTTCCGAGAAATTAATTATTTTAAAACGAGCGTATGTTAAGGTCTGTATCCAAATTGAAGTTCGGAACTCGATTGTGAACCGAGAGAGCTCCCTTCTTGATCAAGGCACACTAAGCAGTCAATTAAGCCTGTTAGACTACAGGATTGCATAATAAATTTCAAAATATTTAGTCACTTCTATCATAGACGGCCCCTTAAACCATCATTTAGCCGTTTTTTTAAGCATAATTTGAAAACTACTTGGAAGAAAAATGTAAATTTTGGATTTCCATAAATCAGGACTTAATAAATCTGAATTCATCAAAAAAATTGTAGGTTGCAATTCATAATTTTTTTATATTAATTTCATAATTCATATTTCAATTCAGAAAATTATAAAAATTGCAAATTTGTTTGGGTATATTAGCATTATTGCTACACAAAAAATTAAAACATTAAGATCATAATTTCAGAAGTTATAAAAAAAAAAAATATGAAAATGTAAATTTAACATTAGAAGCACTAAATTTTGAATGTTTATAATTCAAAAACTTATCATTCAAATGACTTGAAATTTGGTGTCTAGGCATAGTTTGAACCAAAGATTTGATATATCTCGTTAAAATTGGGTATTGCCATTGAAAAAAATGAAGTTTGTATTCGCTTTAATATGTAGATGACCCCTAAGCAAAATTTATATACGTCATTTAAAAGTAGACTTTATTTCCAATCGTTCGGCACCAGTAACTTTCATCTTCGATAATTTGTTGAGGAGTTAGGAGGAGGTGTTTATTTTTTTTTCCACGACTGTACAACGAACGTATGCGTTTTTACTCTCATGCAGTAAACTATGAAAATATGTATATACGGATATTTTCCCTGAGTCATAAAAAACTATATATACAGTTAAATATTAATGACACTGATATTTTTAAATATTAAAAGATTTTTTTTTTTAAATAACATCTGAAATATAAACAAAAATTTATTATAACTATATTAGCTATGCTTAATGTCTATAATAATTAATAATTATAAAATTATTTTAATTTACATATAAAATATATTTAAAATGATATTTAAATAATATCCTGCCAAACATGAAATTATCAATTTAACTACATGCGCAATTATTTTATGTTACTTATAAATTTTATTTTAAGTATAAATTTTTCACTTTATAAGACTTAAATATTTCTAAAAAATTTTAAGAACATGAATTAAACGAAAGAGTAAAAAGAATATTCTGTTAAATTTGCAACATATCCCAGGTAAAAAAGTCAGCAAAAAACCTTTAAAAAAAACATTCAGGAAAACTGAAGGTATTTCGGACAAAAAAATCTGCGGGTTTCCTTTAGGCAAAAAACCTGAATTAACCCCCTACTTTTTTTGTCCGAAATACCTTCAGCTTTCCTTTAGGTAAACAAACCTGCGCATTCCCTTACCATGTTGTCCGAAATACCTGAAGTTTCCCTTTAAGTAAAAAACCCGTGTCTTCTTTTTACATAAAATCATGTAGTATCACTGTACAGCCTGCTTTTGTCTTAAATAACAGTGGTTTTCCTGAAAGATAAGCCAGTGAAGTGGTAGAAGGAACACTGGAGGTGCATAAAATAAATAAGTGATCACAGGCCGTTCCAACAATGTCACAAGGTGTGCTGGCAAAATTGATAAAAGTGCCTCCTCAGGGGGGATGCAAAGAGGGGTCAGGGACATCAGATGTGTATAACATGAACAATTAGTTATAGGCCATTCCAACACTATGTCATATGAGGCGTTTCGACAAAATTTAGAAAACAGCCCCCTCAGGGGGGAGCAAAGTGGGCGGAGGGACATCAGATGTGCATAACATGAATAAGTGCTCACAGGCCTTTCCTACAATATGTCACATGAGGGGTGTCAGCAAAATTTAGAAAAGAGCCCCCTCGGGGGGAGCAAAGTGGGGGCAGGCACATCGGATGTGTATAACATGAATAAGTAGTCACAGGCCGTTCCGACAATATGTCACATGAGGGGTTTCGGCAAAATTTAGAAAACTGCCCCCTCAGGGGGGAGCAAAGTAGGCGGAGGGGCAACAGATGTGCATAACATGAATAAGTAGTCCCAGGCCTTTCTGACAATATGTCACATGAGGGGTTTCGGCAAAATTTAGAAAACTGCCCCCTGAGGGGGGAGCAAAGTGGGCGGGGGGCATCAGATGTGCATAACATGAATAAGTGGTCACAGGCCTTTCCTACAATATGTCACATGAGGGGTGTTAGCAAAATTTAGAAAAGTGCCCCCTCAGGGGGAGCAAAGTGGGGGCAGGGACATCGGATGTGTATAACATGAATAAGTATTCACAGGCCGTTCCGACAATATGTCACATGAGGGGTGTGTTAGCAAAATTTAGAAAAGTGCCCCCTCAGGGGGAGCAAAGTGGGGGCAGGGACATCAGATGTGTATAGCATGAATAAGTAGTCACAGGCCGTTCCGACAATGTGTCACATGAGGGGTTTCGGCAAAATTTAGAAAACTGCCCCCTCAGGGGGGAGCTAAGTAGGCGGAGGGGCAACAGATGTGCATAACATGAATAAGTAGCCCCAGGCCTTTCCGACAATATGTCACGTGAGGGGTTTCGGCAAAATTTAGAAAACTGCCCCCTGAGGGGGGAGCAAAGTGGGCGGGGGGGCATCAGATGTCCATAACATGAATAAGTGGTCAGAGGCCTTTCCTACAATATGTCACATGAGGGGTGTTAGCAAAATTTAGAAAAGTGCCCCCTCAGGGGGAGCAAAGTGGGGGCAGGGACATTGGATGTGTATAACATGAATAAGTAGCCCCAGGCCTTTCCGACAATATGTCACATGAGGGGTTTCGGCAAAATTTAGAAAACTGCTCCCTGAGGGGGGAGCAAAGTGGGCGGGGGGCATCAGATGTGCACAACATGAATAGTGATGGGCGATAACGAGATGTTTTTCTCGATTGTATGGACATCTCGATATTTTTCGATTGTGTAAATTTTTACTCGATGACTCCAGTTTTTATACATCATATATTATATACGTCATACATTTTATCAAGAATCGTCTGCGAGTAAACTGGAATGAGTCGGTGTTAATAAAGACAAGGTGACTTCACCCGCTAGTGGGCCCCTCCTTTAATCGGGGCCCCTAAGTTATACGTAATCTTGTAATATGAAATCACGAACAGGTTACCCGCTATATACGACATCGTATAGCAGGCGTGGTGTGCACGCTCTACAAAATCTTGTAAAAAATATATATTATCGAAACGAACGAATCTCGGGGGGAGGGGTCAAAGTGAGCGGAGGGGCAAAGTAGCTGCATGATACGAATAAGTCGTCACAAGTCTTCAGGCCTTTCGAACCATCACACGAGGGGTCTGGATCGGAATTTATAAAAATGCCCTTTCCGTGGGGGCAAAGTGTGGGGAGGGTTGCGGGAGGTGGATAACAAGTGGTCACAGACCATTCCAACGATATATCACATGTGGGGTCTTGGCTAAATTTGTAAAAGTGTCTCCCGGGGGGGAAGTGGGGGGGGACAGACACCGGAGGAGCATATCAATAAGTAGTCATACACCTTTCCAACGATATCTCACATGTGGGGTCTTGGCTAAATTTGAAAAAGTGTCCTCCGGGAGGGGGGGGTGTCACCGGAGGAGCATAACATCAATAAGTAGTCACAGACCTTTCCAACGATATCTCACATGAGGGGTCTTGGCTAAATTTCAAAAAGTGTCTCCCGGGGGGGGGGAGTGGGGGGACGAACATCATAGGTGCATAACATCAATAAGTAGTCACAAACCTTTCCAACGATATCTTACATGAGGGGTCTTGGCTAAATTTGGAAAAGTGTCCCCCGGGGGGGGGCAAAGTTGTGGGGACGAACACCATAGGGGCATAACATCAATGAGTAGTCACAGACCTTTCCAACGATATCTCACATGAAGGGTCTTGATTAAATTTGGGAAAATGTCCCCCGGGGGGGGGCAAAGTGTGGGGGACTGTCACCGGAGGTGCATAACATCAATAAGTAGTCACAGACCTTTCCAATGATACCTCACATGAGGGGTCTTGGCTAAATTTGGAAAAGTGTCCCCCGGGGGGCAAAGTGGGGGACGGCCACCGGAAGTGCATAACATCAATAAGTAGTCACAAACCTTTCGAACGATATGCCACATGAGGGGTCTTGGCTAAATTTAGAAAAGTGTCCTGAAATGTCATATATTTTAAGTAATATTTATCGGAGGGCTCCATAAAAAAAAATCCGATCTAAAATGATAAAACAAAAAAACTACCCCCCGCAGTGGGTGCCAAATTGGGGAGGGGAGGAAGAAAGTCTCATAATATGAAAGAGTCATACGAGAGCTTTCCGATAACATATCACATGACCGGTCCAAATAAACTTTGAAAATTGCTCCCCCTCCCCCCTTGGGCCCACTCTTTCGCAACGGAATTCACGCAGCCCCCACTTTAAAATTTTTATCTTCAGTAAATGATATTTATTGGAAGACTTCATAAAAAACTCACATCTAAAATGTTATTTAAATTTATCATAGAAATCGGCTACGGTTTTAAAAATTTGTTCGCCCCCTCACTACCTCCCGAATTTCACCTTCGGGAGAAGAAAGGTTCATAATATGAAAGAGTTGTGAAAGGGCTTTTCGATAATATGTCACAGGAAGAGTTCGGTAAAATGTTTTAAATTGCGCCCCGCCCACTCTCACGTCCTCGGAATTCACCCGACCCACCTTCCTCTTTGAAATTTTTATATTTAATAAATAATATTTATCGGAGGGCTCCAGGTATGTGACAGCTTGGTAGGGCTAAAATAAGAAAAGCATTGAAAATTAAAGCTTCATTTCACAGCTCATTGTCATGCCCATTTCTTTCTCCAGCTTGCCCCTTGATATCTCTTCTCGGCCCTTCTTGGCCAAGAGTGAAATGACAACCATCGAGAGTAACATTTCGAGAAAGGACGAAAACTGATTTCTCATTCTCGACAATGTCATATGAAATGTTGAACAGAGACCGAGAGCGAGAAACGAGAAGTGACGAAGGAAGCAATGAGTTACAATCGGTGAGATACCTCGAAGTAAGCGAAAGGTTTGCCCTCGAGCAAAATGTCTCCTCGAGATAAACGAGCGGTTTGCGTCCAGAAATTAGATCTCGAAGTGCGAGAGAGAGCTCTCGCAACGTCGCACTTCGAGAGAAAGGAAGCTTTCAGAAGAGTCAAACTTACCGCGCTTCTGGTGTAAGTCATGATTTCCCAAAGGAGTACACGTTCTTTTCCATTCGCTATTGTTATTAAGCAATATGGGTTAGGAGGCATAGTGGTTTATGTTATCAGTTCGGGTTTCAGTTGTTGATATAGAAGTTTTCTAATGAATTTGGCGCCAGTTTGTTTTTGATTTTCAATGTTTCTCTTATTTTAGCCCTCCTAAGCTGTCCCATATCTCTTAATGTTAAAATGCTATTGTTAAAACAAAACTGCACTGCAAATTATGTGTTTTCAAGATTTTAAGTGTCGCCTCAGGAAAGAGGATTTTTTAAAATTATTTTACCCCACTCATGTAACATATTAAAATAAGGGTAATCTCATAACCTTTCTAAATCTACCTTTCTTTTGTCAATCCACCGAATTTTAGACCCCTGCGCTTAAAATGCTCTAAAGGAATATACTTAGCGGCGGTTTTTTCCGTACTCTGGTACGGTATGTTCCACTCATAGGGAAATTATAAGACTAACATCAAATTGTGTCTAAAATCGAATAAAAAATATGGACATATGTTTCTTAATTTTAACTCCTTTCTTCGCCTCAAGAGGGAGCTTTAACATTTTGTTTCTTCAAACCTTTAGTATACTGTTTGTCCAAAAATTATAAAATTCACAAAATAAAGTCTTTTCACTCTTCTTTATCTTCTCGTATCAATTTTATTTTTACTACCACCAGGGGACACCGCCCAGTGAGACATTTTACTTTTAGCCTCAGGCTATTGGTATTTTTCATCTGTTTTTCATAATATTTTGTCTCATTGTTTTTCTTCATTGTAGATACTATTCTCCAAGTTCTTGATCCATTCTGACTACTTGGGCACTCATTCTGGACCAGCTGTGGCCCATCGGGCCCCTCTTCATTTGTCTGGCTCTAATCACACGCTTCACTTGTTCTTTTTTTTTTTTTCTTATTCAATGGTTTGGTTTTTTTACCATTCTCAACTTCTCCTAGTCCTCTCTTACATGAAGTTGTTGGTTTCATCCTTGGTCTGCCCTACTGTCAATTTGGGGCTTAATGCCCCTGCGGTGGTGAGGGGGGGGGGCGTTCCTTCTACTTTTTCCAGACCTATCATCTAATACCACGTTGGTAAGGATGGAAGATTGGTTGGAAGATTAAAATTATCCAAAATACCAAAAATGAAGTCCACTGAAGTTTTATTTTAGTTATAGAATTCCCTATTAGCGGATATATTTGTCTGTTTATCTTTCTATTTTTTGATAATACTCCTTTGTTTTCGATAAACGGAGAAATTCAACAGCATTAGACACACTTTAGATATTTAGGGAACTTTAACTTGTACCAAACCTTCTGCCTTTATCGAAAAGAAGAAAATGCTAATCGATTCTAGCTAATGCGCCTAAAATAAAAAAAGAAGCTAGCAAATGTGTCATAAAGTAGCTACTTTGGATTTCGATACAGACTTAAAGAGTCATGTTGGAATCGCTAGGTACTGGAAAACAGTTTCCGTGTTAGACAGGTTCCCTCTTGGCAGGTATCTTTATCTTACTATCCTTACGTTTTTCGAAAGAAACTTTTGTTTTCGATCAATGGGGAAATTCCACAGCATTTGACATTTAGGGGAACTTTAAACTGTATCAAACTTGTTGGAGTTATCTAAAAAGTAGAAGGGTTATTTGATTCAAAGGCACCATAGTTACGCGATTTGGACATTGCAGTTTCATAAAGAAGAAAGGGGAATTTATTCCAATGCAAACAAAATCATTTTAAAATACTGAAATTCAAATGAGATAGCTTTATAAATTTCTTCCATAAGATTAGCATTAGCGAGCAGGTCTTTTCACTTGACTGAAGTAACCCCTTAAGCCTAAATCAGGAGCAAATAATTGCGATAGCAGAATTATCGGGCAAACCCTATCACTACTATGAAATTTTCGGCCAGAATAATAGCTAAATTTTCCAACAATTGTTTTTAGCTTCTCTCGTTATAATCGATTGTAAAACATCTCGATTGTAGATTCTAGGAATTAATCGATGGCTGTATCGATTGTGATTTTTTACGATGACGATTTTTCTCGATTGTCGAATTTTCGAGAATCGCCCATCACTAAACATGAATAAGTGGTCACAGGCCTTTCCTACAATATGTTACATGAGGGGTGTTAGCAAAATTTAGAAAAGTGCCCCCTTAGGAGGAGCAAAGTGGGGGCAGGGACATCGGATGTGTATAACATGAATAAGTAGTCACAGGCCGTTTCGACAATATGTCACATGAGGGGTTTCGGCAAAATTTAGAAAACTGCCCCCTCAGAGGGAGCAAAGTAGGCAGAGGGGCATCAGATGCACATAACATGAATAAGAGGTCACACGTCTTTCCAACAGTATGTTATATGACAGGTGTCGGTAAAAGTTAGAAAAGTGCCCCTCTTTGGGACTAGTATTGTGCCCCCCCCCCCCCTTGAAATTTTTATATATTACAAATAATATTTATCGAAAGGCTCCGTAAAAAAATTCAATCTAAAATGATGAAAATACTGCAATAAAAAAAAAATCTGAAAAGTAAGACATAATAAAATTCCCCAAAGCAGAATATGATTATAAATGTGCCATACATTGACTTCACTGCAGAACATTTCAAATTTTTATTTTCACGAAAATCCACCATTCAATTGTAGGAAAAATTGCGAAATTTGTCACTCAATGGCAAGGAAAAAAAAAAAAAAAAAAATGGCAAACTCTTTAATCGTTTATTTAAAAAGATTGCAAAATACATCAATCGGTCGCAAGAAAACTCGTTCAATTCGTCAGTCATGGAGAACAATTAATGAAATCCTTTAGCTTGCTGTGGAAAAACATACAAAATTCGACGAACAGTTGCGAGAAAAAAATCCACGATTTTCGCCAATCGGTTGCAGGTAAAAAAACGCAAAATTTGTCAGTGCACCTCTAGAAGAAACAGCGAAAAAAAAACTACGATCTTCTCTAGTCGTTCGCAAGAAAAAGCCTCAAAATTTGCTATGTTAAAAGGAAAAATTCGTGAAAATTGTCAATCGGTTGCGGTTAAAAAAAAAATCGTGAAGATTGTCAGAAGAATCTGCGAAATTCGTAGATCAGTAGCGGAAAAAAACTCACGACTTTCTCCAATCTGTGTCAAGACTTGCTTACTGGTTCAAGGGAAATATCGCAAAATTTTAAAATCGGTTACAGGAAAAAAAAAAAAAAAAGTGAAATTCGTCGGTGTATTATCGAAAAAAAATAGAATTAGTCGATCAGTTGTGCAAAAAAAAAACCCATGAAGATTTGGCCAATCAGTCGCAGAAAAGCGACAAAGTTCACCAGTAGACCGTGAGAAAATAATCACGATATTCACCGATCTGTCGCAGTAGAATGCGAAATTCGTCGATCGGTTGCAGAAAAAAAGGATTTTTTACCGACCGTTTACACGAAAAAGAGAAAAAATTTGCTAATCAGTAAAAAGAAAATATAATGAAATTCGCTTATCAGTCGCATGTAACAAAAAACTCTGAAGTTGTCAGAAAATTCACGAAATTCTTCGATCAGTCGTGGAAAAAACCAACGATTGTTTCCATCTGTCGCAAGAAAAAATTGGAACATTTGCCAATCAGTCTTCGGTAAAAAAACATGAAATTCATGGATTGGTCATGTGAAAAATAACTACGATTTTCGCCAAAAAGTTAATGAAAAATATCACAAAATTCACCCACCTGTCGTGGTTAAAAAATGCAAAATTCGTCAATGAATTGTGGAAAATATATCAAAATTCTTCACCCAATCGCAGGAGAAAAATCGTGAAATTCATCGATTTGGTCAGAGAAAAAAGGCCAAATTCGCCAGTTGACAGAGGGAAAAATCTGAAATAATTCGAAAATCATCAATCGATTGTTGGAAAAAAACCCCGCTAAATTACCATTCGATTAGGGGGGGGGGGGGAAGAAATCACAAAATTCACCAATAATTTCATTCGCGTGAGTATGTCAGGGTTTTATGAAATGTCTTTTGCATTTCTATAAAAGATGCAATTGCACTTCTTCATATAAAGAAAATTTTCCTGTGACTTTTTTTTTTTAAATTCACACAGAACATTTGATTAGCTGAAGTACATTGCAGAACATTGCAAAGTATTCAGCTTTGGGAATGAAATTCTTTGATCAGCCGCAGAGAAAATCTGTGAAATTCAGTCAGCGACCATATGAAAAAAAAAAATTCAACAACTGTTTATGGGAAAAAATGAAGTTTGTTGATTAGCTAAGAAGAAAATCGGCAAAATTCATAAACCGGATATGTGAAAAAAATCACACGAGTTTTGCCAATCAGCCGCAAGGAAAAATGCAATATACGCCAATCGGTATGGTTTAGATGTATTATAATCCCGCATTTGCCATCTTTGATTTTTTTCTTGCATGAGAACTCCTTTTTCGCCAAGTAGTAAATGTCGCCAATGGTTAAATATTGTTGATAGATTAATATAACATTGAAAAAACTGAAATATAATCATTATAACTATTAATTAAAAAACATTTTTAATTCACGCCAAGAAAATAATCCAAGATGGCAGATGTGGGATTACAAAACATTTGTTCTGAAATAAAATATCACAAAATTTATCAGTTGGTTGCGGGGAAAAAATTGCAAAAATTCTCATTGAATCACCTGAAAAAAAACTGAGAAATTCAACCGTCGATTAATGGGAAAAAAAAAATCTAGAAACCCTTCAGTCGATTGCTTTAAAATATTGTGAAATTCGTCAATTGGTCACAGGAAAACAACATGAAATTCAGCAGGCAATCATGAGAAACAATCGTGAAATTTTACAGTTGGCTGCAGAAAAAAATGTGAAATTCGTCAAACAGTTACAGGAGAAAAACATAATTCGTCAGTCAACAGGGAAGAAAATCAAGAAATTTCATCAGTTGCAGGAAAATATCACAAAATTAAAAAGGTCAAAATAAAAAAGGACTAAATGCAAAATATTTTCAGTGAACAAGGTTCTTGAGTGTTTTTTTTTTTAAGTGTCCAGCTGGCAGTAATTTTTTTCTAGAGATCCACACTGTTGAAGGCATTTTTAATATAATTGTAGAATAAAATGAAATAAGTGATTACTACTCTATTGTTATTCATACTGCTTAATATGTTTCTGAATAATTAATTTGTTAAGACAGTGTTATCATTGTGAATTTGTATTTTTTTTTTTTTTTTAATTTACATTTGCTTATGGATATTTCTTTTAAAGAAGATTTCAATATAAAAAAGAATGCAGGTGTGCATTTTTATTATCTGCCTCTTAAATAGGAAAAAAAAAAAAAAAAAGAAAGAAAGAAATCTTGTTTTTCACCCTTTTATGATATGAATCCATGTATATTAGCATTGAGTCTAAGCCGCTTTAGCAGGGCGCAGCGCCGGCAGCCTTTTTTTTTTCTTTTTTGTGCATGGCAAAGCTCTTTTAAACCCTTCTGCTCTTTTTAACACTTCCTATGCTCCCTGTGGCAATTCAACTGATCGCGGTAAAATATCGCAAACTCTAGGGACTCTAAACAAACCAGTTCAAAATATTTTTGTGAATAATGTACAAGTGTGCCCTTTTTTAGAATAGGGGAGAGTTGGGAGGAGTGGGACAGATTTCACAATTTATTTTTTAATTCACTACTTATGTTTTACCAAGAGTATAGCTTATAAAAATTAATAGTATGTTACTTAAGCTATGTTTAAAAAATACAAACGCTGTGAAATACAAACAACTGGCTTTTATTTGCACGTTTTAAAATGTTAACATTTTTGTCCCACACCAAATGTGATAAACTCCTTATCACTGTCTATATCCTCAACTCTGCCAATATAATAAACAACTGTCTTCTTCGTCAAAATTTTAACAATTACAAAGTCATTTATCCTAATTTGGATCATCAGTTAACCAATCAAATTCTTCAGCAATTTCATTATCATTGTGAGTAATCAAATCAAAAGTCTTCATCTGTAGAGTCATGCAACAAAAATTTCCCATCAATGGAATCATCAGATAATTCATTTGCTTTTTTTCTGTTTCTTCCTTTTCACCTTAAGAGTTTTCTTTTTACACAATCTCTTCTGCTTTTTATCAGCGGCTATTTTTTCAATTTCTTCTTTTTCTGGTGTGTCAGTGATGATTTTTTTATCTTTCCTTTTTTCTGTCTTTCTTTATAGTTTTTGTGGAAATGCTTTGGGATAAGGGTGCATATCGGAAGGACTCAAATGTGTTTGAGAACATGTCCCATTCCTCCCTCTGCTGAATATTTTTTAAAAAGGCTTATTATATATATCATGCTACATTTATGCTTTATTTGGCTGCTAGTTTACAAACACTATATCTTTAAGTTTATTATACAATTATAATATTTTTATTTTAAATATAATATAATTGAAAAAAATCATTGAAAGAATAAGAATTTGTACTTACTTCTGAGGTATGAAAATAAAATTTTCCCTTTTAAATACAAACAATAATACAGCTGGTGTAACAATTAGAATCAAACATGAAGCTATAGATGCTTTATCTAGTGGACAAACTAGAACTTAATTCTAACAGTTATTTTGGACATAAATGCTGCTGTCCCACTCCTCCCACTGTCCCATTCCTCCCAACTCTCCCCTAGTGTTTCTTTTTTGAAAAATTCGCGCCCGGCAGTCCTTTTTTCTAGTCAACACTGCATATGTAATGTAATATTAATGTTAAAAAAATGAAGGAGGCACGTAATAAAAATGCACACTTTTTACACGATTAAATCAAGTTGACAAAAAGATCTAAAAACAAATATAAAAAACACCAACTGACCAGTAGAAGAATTGACATAAAAAAGCCACTGGTCCCAAGGAACAGTAAGCATGAGAATTTATTTGTCCACATTCATCACTGGTCTGCTACATAAAATTCTATTTCATCCCTTTAACCCTTTGAGTGACAATTAATTACTTCATCTGACTAAGATTTAATCGAATTTTCTTTGTTTTTTTAAATAAAATAAAGTTATGCGATATGTGTTTAGTTGCAGTTTTGGCAGGGAGAGGAAAGTTTATGTTTACCTGTCAGAGAGGGGGGGGGGAGTTACTGGTCCTGCAGATTATAAAATTTTTCAAATTAGTGGTCCAATTGAATTTCTGGTGGTACAGAACAGTCCCAGCGGACCCCCAAGGAAATCGAATGCTGAACTGACAGTGAATAATATGACTTTTTAAATATTTACTACTCAAAAACATATTAAGCAATATGAACTGAACAAGCACAGAATGAAATCAGTTATTTCTTTTAAGCCTGTAAATGATAAAAGTAACAATGCAAACAAGAAAAAATTACACAAATAAAATTTACATACACAATAAAACATGCGAATCTGCTCAAAATATGGAAGATTCTCACCCATTACAGAACAGTCCTTTTTAATAATTGTTTTGTACACACAGGAGGTAAACGCAGGGATCGATCCAGGCAAAATTTGAGGGTTTTTTTAGGGCCCTTTCACAAAAGTCTATTTAATAAAATAGGCCCCATCACAAAAATAAATATTATAAAATGAGCCCCTTCACAAAATAAATTTAATAAAATGGGCTCCTTCACAAAAATAAATTTAATAAAATGGGCCGCTTCACAAAAATAAATTTAATAAAATGGGCCCATCCTCAAAATTCCTTTTAATAAAATAGGCCCACTTCATAACATCTTTTACATATAAACTATTTTAAATATGTAATTAGTAAATAAAACCAGGTAATGCGAAACAAAAACCTTAACTGAAATTTAAAGAAGTTTCTGTTAATAAATTCTTGATCCGAATTTGAGTTACTGGATTTCAACTATAGTTACAAAATATTACTTTTCACAAAAATAACTTTTAATTTTCACATAATGGAACCCAAGAATAAAAACCTGCATCGACCCCTGTTTGTTAAAGGCCCCAAGAATCTATATATAATTTTTAATGATGTTATGCACTATAGAACAATATTATTGCTCTAAATTTGTCTTTAAATGTTTTTTTGTGAAAAAATTACTTTATTTAAAATAATTATACACATGTAAAGAATTTTAAAATTATTTTTCCCATATTTCATATTCTGTATTATAAATTATTCTACAATATATAATTTTTTTTAAATTAATTTTATGAGTCGAATATTGCAGCTAGTGACATTAAACCCCGCTAAAAGATTTGCCAGAGATATTACACCTCCACTGAGTATTAATCAAGCATCTATGTTCCTAAAAAGATTATAGCTGCTTGATTTTTAAAGAAACCAAATTACTTACTCATAAAATGATATTCCAATACAGTGATCTGCTTAGAAAGAACTTAGGTCCTTTAAAGGACCCTTCACAAACTTTTTCCCCTCAAAACAAGGGCCCTTCACAAAACGTTTCCACCTCCAAACTGAGCTTTTTACGAGTTTAATTATCAAGAAGTAATTTAATCCTTCTATCACTTTTATGCATAATGAAATATATGCATATATCTTCTTAAAAGTATAAACAAGAAACTGCACATAACGATTCTTTTAAATTCAGAAAATTATGACTAGATTTTTCCCAAAAATAAAAAGACGTATTAATGAAAATATCAAAAAATAAAATAGTTCTCTCTAGGATGTATTTGAAAAGTGAAGTGTCACGCCGTTTTTAAAACTGAGAGATTTGTATCGCTATTATTTTAAAAAATAGTAAAAATTCATCTTTAGTCATACACGAAGATTTCTTGTAAAACATTATTTCTATACGTGGCGATCTGGTTTATCGAAAGTGGTTAGTATCGCATGAATGGCTGAATACAAAGTACCAAGCTATAATATTAAAATAAGTATAATACAAGGCTCACTTATACCCCTCTTACGGCTATATATATATCCATTTAAAAATTAATTAAAATGTGACTAATATACAGATAAAAAGAGCCCTGCAAAAAGGAAAAATAGAATAACAAAACGACAGCGTAACGACTGCTCCCGCTTATTTTCCGAGTGGCGGAAAAGTAAACATGCTTTCTGTGTGTTGAGTTGATAACTTCCTTCTCATTCTCCCATGACATGGAGTCAGAAATACAGCTACATGAGGGCTGCTGTCATCTCGAGGGCCCGGGTTCGAGTCCCTGGGTAAGACATGGATGTAATTGTGTATGTCCCATTGTAGTTATATAATATATGTAATGAAAAATAAAAATTGTTGTGACTTGTTGTTGTTTCTATGTATAATAAGGATCATTCGAGGCGACAGCCATTGTAGCTATAGGCCCCAAAGCATTCTCCACCTCGGTGGACTTCAAATGTTAAATTACAGCTACATGATCAAAAATCAAATGTTGCAACGAAAACTTTGTTTTTGAAGAAGTAACTTTTCTAAAGACTGGAATTCACGCCTGATAGAGGATAAGGGCAAATTATGCATGTAATAACCCCACCTATATTTTTCAGCTTTAATCGTGGACGCTACCAAAATGAGGAAAGGGGGGGGGAGGGACCCTGCCCCTCCCTAGATTTTAAAATTTAAGTAACTAGATATTTCTTTTTGTTATGTTTTCAAAAACAATATAAAATGTATTATTTTCGAGTAACTAAATTAAAAGAGCCTCTTTTCTTTAATGTCAGTTGTGCAAAATTCTTAGTTTCTTTTTTAAAGAGGTGCTGTTTGTGTTGTTTTATGATGGCCAATTGTCTACACTTGGGATATTGGGCCGAAGGGGGGTTGCCTGGGGTCTTTCAAAGGGAAGCTAATCCGTATTTAAGCAAAGAAATCCAAGGTTCGAAGAAAACCACGAAAAAAACTCCGAACGACTAGGCCGACGGGCGCGATTGGGTTCGAACCCAGCATCTCCCGTCTACCAGCTTTGAGAGCAGAACCTCTCGGCCACTGGTGGGGTGGTTTTGAAGAGGAACTAAGGATTTTGAGCTAGGACGACAGGAGTGGCATGGTGGAAGTGGGGGGGGGGGGGAGCGGAGTGCATTGTATCCCTTCCTGCATTTTGAAATTTAATTAACTAAAATTTCTTTCTTTTTTTTCTCTGATTTAGAAGAGCACAGTAAAATATATTCTTTTCGAAAAACTTAAAATGAAAAACTAAATAAGATATTTTTAGAAAAGGGAGAAGGGAAATTGAGGGCCCTCGTTAGATTTTGAAATTTAACTAAAATATTTTTTGTGCGTGTTTGAATACGATTTTAAATATTAATGAAAGGGACTTTGAAATAATTTGGAGATTTTTTTTTTTTTTTTTTTTTTTTTTTTTTTTTTTTTTTTTGGGGGGGGTGGGGGGGTGCATTTTTTGTACGTGTTAGACTTCGAAGGGTTATATTTTTACTGGTGGTAATTTAAGAGAAATTTATGACAAATTTTAGGATAAAAAGGGGACTTTGAAATACTTTCGTGATTATTTTTTTTTCGTTTTAGGGGGAATATTTTGAGATTGAAATTTTTGAGCTTGTTAGAGTTAGAGGTGAAATTGTTACTGGTTATAATATTAGAAAAAATTGTGGCAAATTTAAGGTCAAAAAGGGCTTCGAAAAAATTTCGTGATTTGTTTTTCTTTTTAGGGGAATTTTCGGAGATTGAAATTTTTGAGCGTGTTAGAGGTGAAATTGTTGCTCGTAATAACTTCATAAATGGGGTAATTAAAAATTTTAACTAGTAGACTCTTCAAAATAATTTCGAGATTTTTCTTTCTTTTTGAAGGGATTTGTAGGGAATTAAAAAATACTGTTTTAAATGGTAATTAAAAATCTCAACGAGGGGGACTTTTATTTCTAGAATGGGATTTTTATATCGCTATTTAAAATGGTAATTTTAAATATTAATTAGAAATTTTAACGAGGGGGAGTTAAGAATTTTTGACTGAACCGGAGGAAGACGTTAGATTTCCGGGAATTATCTAATATATTAATTTCGAAATAAATTAAAAATATTAATGAGGAAATGCGGGCATATCAAAATATTAGATACCATAATGTGCAATAATAAAACCTTTAAGTAAAACCTTCATGTTACCTGGTAAAGAAACAATTTTCATTTTCCTTCAACATACCTCATGTGATTTCACGAAAATCTTCTACGTCATTGAAGGTAATTTGGAGGTTATAACTTACAGAAATAAACCTGTATGAAATCTTTTAAAAAGAGGTATATTTCTCTTAAGATAACCTTTAGTTTTCATTTGCCTTAAAGATACCCGTTGAAACCTTCAAAATGGCTGCAAAATCTCAAAATTTTTAAAGGTTTTTCTCTGATTTTTTTACCTGGGATTATAAATAACAAACCATAATTATTTATACAGAACGGCGCTAAAGTTACTAAATCATATTAATGTAAAATAATTCTTTTCCAAATAATTTTTTAATGATTTTTTTCTTACTCTCTATATGCATTTTTTAAAAAATACACGTAGAAACAATTACAACAGATTAAGATGTGTGTGTGTGGGGGGGGGGGGGGGGGATCTAACAGAATCTAAATTTTCTTGGAAGTTTAAACCTTTTTAAGTAAAAATATGAGAAGTTACAAAGGAATGAAGTTGATTTTTTTTTCTTTTTTTTTAGATAAAAATAAAGAGTTTTATCTGTTTCCAAATACTTTATACTGTTAAATGCTTCGATTTTGAACTAAGATTTTGACCAGTGTGTTACAAAGTTTCAACAATATTAAAAAGAATAACTGAAATATATATATATATATATACATATTGCTTTAAATTTTTTATGTAAAACTCTTTAAAAAAAATCCAAGGAAGATTTTATTAAATATAAAAGTACAATTCTGAAATTTAAATGTATTAAGAAATTTACAAATGTTCAATCGAATTTTGGTACAATTTTTTTAATATGAACAATAATTTTTACATAGTTTTCGGCATGTTTGATTCAAATACAGTTCTTAAATAATTCATTTTTATTTCTGTTTGTGTATTACAAAAATATTTATAAACTATTTTAATAAATTTCATCTCTTTGTTTAACCATTTTTATATTATGTTTTATTTTCACCTATCAGGTATTCTACAGCCTTTTCTCATTAAGTGCCGTAAAATTTACTTATATTTCTACTCTCTTGTTTCTTCTCCTGTACTTGTAGTTTAAGTAAAATGAATCATTCGTTACGTGGACGCGCTTTGAGGATTTAAACATCCTTGTTATGTTTTTTACAATTTTCCATATTTTGTTTTCATCAAATATTCTACATTTAATGTAGCTACAGAAATGAATATACAAACAAAAATAAAAGGATAATAAATATAAACAATGCTTACTGATATTCCTCTGAAATAAACGAATTCGTGGTCTTCTTCGAACCTTGGTTTTCCAAGCGTAAATACGGGTTAGGATCTCTTAGAAAGACCCCCACGGAGGGCACTCTCCACCTTTGGGCCCATATCCCTAGTGTTGAAATTGGACGTCATGAACACAACGAACCAACTGAAATAAACGAAAACGTATTCTTTTGTGCACGGAAAAACTGGTTTATTGAAATTACTAAATTTTGGTTCATATAGCTCCATCCAAATATTTTGGTTCGAATAACCAAATTTTGGGTGGACTAACCAAACGATTTGTTGAATTAACAAAATAATTTGGTTTATCTAACCAAAATTTAATCATTCCAACCAAAATATTTGATAGAGCTATATGAAACAAAATTTAGTAATTTCAACAAAACAGTTTTTTCCGTGTGACGTAAATGTTTCGTAAGATATGAAAGCAAATATATTTCATTCATAAATTTTAGAATTCCATGAGATACATACATCAGAGTTTACTTTTCGAAACATTTTCATATTGTTTACATTTAATTTATAATTCCCTGATTGTACCATCTCTGATTCTTTGAAGAATTTTAATAACCTATTTGAAACTCAGAATTATTTACTTTTGACGAAATAATGATTGAATTCTCTTAAGTATTTTACAGTGAAAGTAAAAGTGTCTACTAACTACCACTTTATTTCCTATTTCGTTAATATGAAGTGAACGCAATTAATTAAAATATAATAGTTTGAATTTTCATAAAGATTGGAAATTATTCATATTATTTAGAATGAATTTATTTTGTAATTTATTTTCCAGATGGTTCCTAATTAGACTTAATGCGCGTGAAAATTATTTCGTATTAACTATCGTAATTAAATATTCATTTATTTTGGGAGGGAAGTTTTCAAAGAAAATTTAAATATTTATATTATTTTCACGCTTGGGTAATACTTTTCTAGCGCCTCAAAACTTTATATTTTAATCTTGGATAACTCTTGCGCTGTTTAAACGTGCATTTGAGCTCATTTAGGTAATGTGTGATAATATTTTTCAGATACATTTTTTTTGAAAATTCACAGTCTACACATGCGCACTTGATATGTTTGCATACCATTCATTAAGAGTTTTTTCTGTCCATTTTGCTAATTTACGGATTTGTATATCAATCGGCCACATACATTACATCTTACACTGCACATGTATCATTAAGTATTTTAAGAAAATAAATAAAACTAAAACGCAAATGGAAGAAAGTGTTATTTGAAAAAATTTAAATTTCAAGAAAATTGAAGTGAAAGCATTTCTTAACGATTTATTTTCATTCATATGCCTTCAACTAAATACGTTTAATATGTTAACAGAAAGTACAAATCTGATTTGGGAAAAAACGTTAAAATTTACTTATTGCATATTAAATTTATTATCTCTCATTTGTTTATTAAATTTAAAAATATAAAAACAACAATAATGTCCGAAATCTTCAAAACTATAAAGAAAACCCTATAATTTTAGCTTTAATATTATGACATATTGCCTCACTGAAATTTATTTCCTGATTGGTTTAAATACTGTTACAAAAGATCGTATACTAAGACTTTTCAATCATGAACACTTTTCAAAGATTAAAGCGTTATATTACTTACAAAATATAAACAATAGCTTAGAAATTTTAATCATTTATATTTCAACTGTCAGTCATATTCCTAAACGATCTTTTAACTAAGCTCTCATTTATTGTGAAAACAGTATCCCTGTTATATATGTGTGTAGTTAAAAATTATACAAAAAGGAAATGCAAAGAACCTATCTTTGAAATTGTGTCGTTTGTGAGATATGGACCCAAATCCTCGAAACTAAAAAGAAAATTGAGAACTTGGATAATGAAAGAAAATTTTAATTATTTATATATAAATTGTTCCAGAAATTACTTTATTGCTTTATAATTCAATAAGTCCTCAACTAAAATAAACTTAGCTATGAAATGGGGAGTATTATTGCAGATCATTGAAATGTTTCTGTAAAGCATTTGAAAAAATCTGGAGCGAATCGAAATCCGAAAACTCTTTATAGAAATTTATATTCAGATTTTGAGTAATCGAAAATTAACTAAAAAAATTGCAATGCAACATATGGCATTTACTCGACTAAAGTACTTCAACTAAAGAGTACTTCAACAACACCGAAAACTGGCGATATGAAACAATTAAAATAATAAATCTTCGTAAAAAATCACCATAAAATAAAAACAATACATAGAACGCGTTTCGAGCTACAAACATTAAAACCTCGTCATCAGCTACAGTAAACACGTGTCCGTAAGGGGACAAGGATACATTTTTAAATTTACTTATTTTATTTTATTTTAATTTAGTTTATTTTTCTATTTCCATTTTTCCCTATCAATTTCTCTTCTATCATTTTGACCACAATTTCGTTTTCTGCATGTACTCCTTTAAGCTAGCGCCATCTGTCGTATTCTTTGCAAGTTGTATCTACCTTTCAGTTCATTTTTGACCTTGTTCCCTTATGGTCATGTGTTTACGGTAGCTGATGACGAGCTTTTAATACTATTAGCTCGAAACGCGTCCTATGTATTGTTTTTATTTTATGGTGATTTTTTACAAAGATTTATTATTTCAGAGAGCTAAACGTCTGTAATAGGATTCACAACTAAAGATGACGGCAATCATGACCAATTGTGGCAGCAATAATTTTTAAGTGTATGGAAATTAAAACTTTTTTTTTTTTGCTTAAATGTGACAATTTTAGTATATTTTAGCATATTTCACAATGCATCTTTTTATCTTTTCATAAAATGTAAATATTTTTTTAAACAAAATCATTACATAAATTTACATAAATTTAGTAAAAACATTTTTCAGAAAAACAAAGTAAAATTATTTTCTGTGGATAAAACAAAGTCACATTCTGGTAAAAAACATTCGTTGTATCGACATAAGATTAACTCAAACAATAAAATTAATTTATGTGATATGTGAGAGAAAATGTTTATCAGTGATTGTCACATAATAATTGAAAAATTGTTGAAATACGGTTGCGATACCATGCCACCGCTATTATTTTTTCTTAGTGTATGCATCTTTTAGGACAATGGGTGATATTTCGAAGATGTAAGTTTAGGTGTACCAAAAATAAAACAGTATTAAATGATGTATACATTTGAAAATATAAATTAATTTAATATTGGAAAGTAGGACTTTTGTTACGAAACGAATAAAGAATAGTATATTATATAATGCAGTTTCATTTCGTCTTTACAAAACAAGTAAATTATTTTATAACACACAAATGCGATATTAACAAAATTATTTTATCCATACAATTTCATGATTCACTTTTTTTAACAATCAACCAAAAATCAATATCACTCGTATACATTATTCATTAACAGTTTTAAATTCTATTAGATAAAAATCAGAAAATTTTCGTGCTCTATGTATGTAATTACTTCACTTTTATAGGAGGTTTAGTGTCATGTTTTTGGCAAATGACAAATGCCGATGTTATAATTTTTACTTTTGATTAAAATACTTTTTGATTACAATGGTTTGAAACAGATTTAGTAATTTTTATTTAAAAAAAGATTATCTGTTCTGTTAGCATGTCTTTATTATTTTGAAGATTACAGTATACGGTATACTTTAGCGTAGAATTAGTTCAAGAATTCCATGAAACTTTCATGTCAGTATTTAATTGGTAGAGTTTTCTGAAAATTATTTTTAGCACAAAATCAGAATATCCAGTATATTGAGTAGTTAGATATCTATATGGAAAATTGACAAATAAGGAAAACAAAAACCCAGTAAATCTAAATTAATAACATGTTTATGTATCATACAAAAGTTTTCATATGTTAGAAACTTTTACCAAGGTTATATCTGCCTTCGATAAGTACCGGGCTTATAAGTTGATGTACTGTGAGTCTAAAAAAAAATAGATAATATTACGTACAATAATTTCAATTGGGAATGTCATTAAAAAATATACATAACTATCCATCTTTTTTCAGAATTGTGACTTTCCTTTGTTTAACTCGAACGCTAACTTTAGCGCCTTGTTTTCCTGGACAAAGAACTTATTAAAAAGAAAAAAAAAATATTTCTACAAGTATCAAAGTTTTGTATTTGACATTTTCACGCATACATGGTGCACATAATGATCAGAATCCCTAATTGATTTTAACAGAATTTTTTTCATTGAAAATTATTACCATTGTTAGTCTTATTAAGCATTTCTAAAATTAAATTAGGAAAAAAAAATATATTTTAACAAGACAGGGATAAAATAGTACAAATACTGTTAAAAACGGTCTTTTTAAAGGAATTAATATTGTTTTTCATAACGTAATAGAAAATTTTATATTTTATAAGCCTATAAAAAATGTTCTTCATAGATTTTCGTTTTATTAAAAGTACTATCAAATACGATAAAATACATTTGAAATTAAACCACATAGCAAAAAAATAACATATTTACGTTAAAAGTAACTGAAGAAGGTTTTTTATATGAGCTACTTCCGTTATTTTAGCCTTTTTTAGATGAAAAGAAATTCTCGTTCTTATTTTATGGTAAGAGATAACAATAAAATTATTCTTCTTCCTGCTGGACTGACATTGCACAATAGGGTGGGTAGAAAAAAAGCGAAATTTTTCAGATCAATTTCTAATATCGCAGAAAAGTTGCCTTCTGTAATTAGAAGAAAAACGCAAAAAATATTTTTGAAATCGGTTAGGTCTTAATCTTTAGGTCGCGCATTATACTTGAATTTTGGAAAATATGATGAAAAGTGACGATTTTTGAAATTAATGATGAAAATTGAAAAAAAAAAATATTCAGAGCTACTTCTAATAGTGCGTAAATGTCACCTTTTGGTATTAGAAGAATAATACCAAAAATTATTTAAAATCGATTAATATCTTTAAGTCGCGCATTGCACTTGTATTTTGGGAAATACAACCAAAATTGACAATTTTTGAAATTACATGATGAAAATTAAAAAAAAAATATTCATATCTACTTCTAATAGTGCGCAAAAGTCACATTTTGTCATTAGAAGAATAACATAAAAACTATTTAAAATCGATTAATATCTTTAGATCGCTTTATCGCACTTGAAATTTGTAAAACATTGTCAAAAATATCACATGTCTGCAATACAGGAGTCGGGTTCAAAATACATTGGTCATGTAACTACTAAAGTTGGAAGCGGTAGAGGTAGTTTTATTAGTGTTTTTTTACATCTATCTGAAATGAACATCTCCTTAGATCGTCGTTGTAGTTGAATATGACGGCACTTCGGTCAGTACGGGATAGAAAAAAAAGGACTATTCGAAATTTAGAAATATCGATAGGTAGGCCCTTTCCTAGGTTTATTTGCCTTTTGTCTTTCATTGAATTACCTTTTAGGTACTTGTTTCAACATATTGATGGAAAAAGCACAGGGCCGACATTATTTTCTGTTCTTATAGGTACACAGTTAAGATATTGCAGCAAACTGTCAAGTCATTCGACTGTTTTTACAGATAACATTTATTAACAGCATTTTTTTATGAACGTGACCATGATATGGTCAATAAAATGGTCATACTACCTTAACAATATGGTCATGTAACCGTTATTTACAAAAAAGGTCAAATGATTAAACAATTTGCTGCCGATATTTAGCATTGTAAACAACCACCTGCTTGTGTAACAATATTTGTTGCCAAATTTCAATTAATCAATTACAATATCCCAACAATGATGGTTAATAAACCCAATGAATTCAATTAAGATTTCAAATGTATATTTTCTTGAAATATTCAATGCTGTGCCCCAGGCTTGTGTCCTGGGAATCTTGCTGCCCGTAATCAGAGGCTGATTTCTCACTAGAGACCGAAAACTGAACTTACAGACTATATGTATCAATTCAAAACACTATCAATGAACTGTAACAGTTAGTTTCATACGCCATGTAGACATGTTTGCCTTTCTTTTTACGTTAAAACGAATCTTTCTATTATTCTAGGAGAAATGTATCTGTTCAAGACAATAACAGCATCGCGTCAATTACCAAAAATAATTGGAGGAGGTGACACACTCTGTTACTGTGTGCAACGGAGTATTCGCTCATCCCCAAAACCGGTGATTGTCAGTGTTCACAGATGAAAGAGTACAACAAGGGAATTGCGATTCAGAGGTATTTGGAAAGCAATACAATCTGTGACTGTCTGAGAGAGCTTGTAGAATCAATGAGAGACAAAATGCTCTCTGAGCTTGTTCTGTTCAATATGGGAGGTGAAGTAACCTTACAGGTAGATCATTCATTAACCCCTTAACCTACGATTTACGTCTGAACAGCTCCACTGTTTGGCAAATCCATAGCTACAACTAAAATTTAATAGAGATTTTCGCCTTGTTTAATCATGGAATTTCAACGATTAAATTAAACTATATTTACTGTAAAATTTTAGTGGTAAAAAGAATTTACATTTGGCTCGATCATCGTACGCGGGCTATGCCAGTCATTGTAGGTTAAGGGGTTAAGTTATGAGTAATCGTGAGCACTAAAATTGAACTTGATGTCACAAAACCTCGCACATTTCCCTCTTTTTCAGTCTACATATTTTTCTAGGTCTGAATATATATATATATTTATTTAAATTTTGATCATGTAATTTCAAAAATTGTCAATTTTGGTCATATTTTCCAAAATACAAGTGCAATGCGCGACCTAAAGATATTGAAGGGGTAAGATACCTGTGTAGTTTTAAAGATGATTAGAATAGATTTGTCTTTATTCAACTGAATTAAACAGAGAAAAAGAAACAGTACCTTTGATTTCTTGATGCAGACTCCAGTTGCGTTCGAAATGTGTCATCGAAGAATTGTATTTCAAAACAGGCGAACTTGAAGTGGATAAATTAAAATAAAAGAAATTGTTGATTTTACATGGATGAGGCTAGAGCATACTTAACGAATAAAGATTTCACATAAAGAATTACGAATAACTTGTCTTTTCGAGTCTTGTCTTTAATCGAATCGAATTTGACTTTCACATCTTAGATTTCAGAATCATAACATTGGAATGTTCTATTACAGGTCCGCACATGACCATCAAAATACAGAATAAAATTTATCTAATAAAAGAAAATAAAACAAGATTAATATGCATATAATACAGAAAAAGGATAATAGGAATTGTAAATTAAAAAAGAGTTAAAATAATAAGAATTAAAAATTGAATAAAGTCTTCTATTTTTAAGGCAGAGAAAACCAGTCATTTTCAATTCTCGTAGTGCTGCCATCTATATCTATTTTTCAGTATTAAAGTCTCTGCTCATAAGAAATCATACATCCTCCGCCCCCGGCAGGAGAGGGGACACCTTTGAAATGGGACGCTTGATATCACCGTCAGCTGTTTTTATCAAAACAACTGGTACAAGATTGTCCGGTCCAGGAAAAGTCTTTAGAATGCGGCCCAATTTCCATCTCATAGGCTGAAATCGATCATGAACAATCACCAAGTCTCCTTCTCGTAAATTAGCTCGTGGAGTAGTCCATTTTGGACGCTGTTGGAGATGTTGAAGATATTCACGCGACCATCTACACCAAAATTGATTCTTTGCTTTTTCGATCAAGCGCCACCGAGCATTTAATGTTAGAATTCTGGGATTTGAAGTTTCTGGAATATCAAGGAGGGGTGCTCCTATTAAAAAATGACCTGGAGTTAATGCACGTGGATCTGATGGATCCGAAGATATAGGAGTTAAGGGTCTTGAATTTATACAACTTTCAATCTGACAAAGCAAAGTAGTTAATTCTTCAAAATTCAATACACTAGCTTTACATGCTCTTAGAATGTGATTTTTAGTAAGCTTTACAGCTGCCTCCCATAGCCCACCAAAGTGTGGTGCATATGGAGGGATGAAATGCCAATTGATTTTCTGGCTCGAAAGAAATCCTTGAACTTCATTTTCTTTCAAATATTGAAATAGCTGCTTTAACTGATTAGCCAGACCTGTGACGTTTTTACCGTTATCTGAATATATATCGGACGGCAGACCTCTACGCACGATAAATCGCTTCAAGGCTGCTAGCAGGGCTTGCACAGACAAGTCTGATACCAACTCAAGGTGTACCGCCTTAGTGCACATACAGACGAATACTGCTATATACGATTTAACTTTGATCTTACTTCTTGGCAAATTTGGTTTAGTTAGACAGGGTCCTGCAAAATCTAGACCCACCTTGGAAAATGGACGAATTGGGGTGATTCTGTCAACGGGAAGGTCTCCCATCATTTGTTGACAAGCTTGAGATTTAAGGCGTTTGCAAAGCACACATTTGTGGAGCTCTTGTCGTACAGTAGAACGACCATTCACAAACCAGTACTGTTGGCGTAATATAGAAAGTACTAGCTGTGTACCAGCATGTAGATGTTGTTCATGAACATGATTTATCAATAACTTAGTAATAATATGATTTTTCGGAAGTAGCATAGGATACTTTCTATCAAAACTTAATGTCTGATGTTGTGATAAACGACCACCAACTCGAATAATATCACTAGAATCTAAAAACACATTTAATGATAATAATTTACTATTGCTTGGTAAGGGTTTTCTTTCTTTTAATAATTTAAGTTCTGTACCGAATTCCGAACTTTGTACTAATTTCACAATGCATTGAATAGAATCAGAGATTTCTTGTGCACTCAGATTTCCAGATTTTTTTGTAGCACGATGCCTAGCATTATAAATGAATCTAAGACACCACGCTGTGACTCTTGATAACTTAGAGAATTTGGAGAACTTAAGAATAAAGTCTGGAAGGGCAGTTACTTGAGTTACATTGCTGACAGATTTAATTACTGAATTTAACTCAGATATCGGAGGATTGTACAAAGGTATTGGGATTGGTTCATTTGATAGCAGCCATGGAGGCCCATGCCACCATAGCGAATGATGAAGAAGATTTCGTGGTGAAATACCTCTAGAAGCTGAATCTGCAGGATTTAGAATACCTGGAATATGATTCCACTCACATGAAGGCATTAACGATTGGATTTGACAGACTCGATTTAGAACAAATTGATTTCCCTTTAAAGGAGGTGATTTTAACCAGCTGAGAACAATCTGTGAATCTGACCACAGATAAATATTGTCAAAATTTATTGGCAAAGTATCGATGATGGCTGAGCATAACTTGGCTAATAAAAGAGCAGAACAAAGTTCAATACGTGGCAGTGTTTGAGGTTTTATAGGATTTACTTTAGTTTTAGCTGCAATCAAATTTACAAATACTTCGTCAGGAGTAACAACACGTAAATAAGTAACAGCAGCATAAGCTTTACCTGAGCCATCACAAAAACCACACTCTAAACTGAAATGTCTGAAATTCAGACACTTAAGTGTCTGAAACGCAGTGTTCAATTTTCAGACGTTTTAAAATGTCTGAAAATTATCAGACACTTCTTGTGTCTGAATTTCAGACACTTAAGTGTCTGAAACAAGAGTGTTCGTTTTTCAGACATTTTAAAATGTCTGAAAATTTTTAGACACTTCTTGCATCTGAATTTCAGACATTTCAAATGTCTTAATTGCGGCCATCTTTGAGCCGGTTTCCTCCCCCCCACCACCACCAATATGAAGCCATCTTTGACCACTTTTCTTTCTAAGCCACATACGCAGCCATATTTGACCACATTGAAACTTTTTTTATAAATGGGAATAATTTGTTACCATAAAGCAGAGCTGATCGCAGCGCAGGAAAACTTTGAAGCATCTGCCCCCTTATTTTAGGGTACCCCAAATTGGGTACAAAATTTTCATAAAGCTGATATTTTAAATCACTTTTGAACTTATGACGATTGTAATCAGTATTTTGTAGTTTTGGAACAGGATATTATATATATATATATATACAATCACCTAAAAATGTATTTATGTGATATCATATATGCGCGCATAAAAAACGTTTATTACTTTCAGTGAGAACTTTAAATTAATTCTAGTCCAAAGATCTAGTATTCATTCGTCTCCCCCCCCCCCGCCCGCGCCTTTCATATACTGTTACAAAAAAAAATTAAGCCTATTCAATGTCATTAAATACAAATACATATTTGGATAAATATTTCTTTTTCTTAACCTAATCATTTTCTAAAAGTACAAAATATTTATTAAAATAAGTATAAGATCAAAACAAATTAAAAATATCAGTTTTATAGAAATTTCATACCAAATGTAGGAGCACGTAAAGCTAAAGGCACAAAGAAACAGCCCAGTTTGTCCATGCTGCAATCAGCTCTGCTTTATGGTAACCAATTATTCCCATTTATAAAAAAAATGATTAACTCCTTCAGAAAGAATCTTATCCCTGCTTTATTGTTCATTTTTTTTTCCATTTAAATTAGATATTCCCAGTGACATTTTTATTTGTGTGTTAAATAAAATCTAACACTAGATTACACAAAATTTTCAGTATATGAGATCCCAACATTAAAAAAAAAAAAAAAAAAAAAAAAAAAAAAAAAAAAGTATGAAACTCTTACTTTTTTTTTGTTGTTGTTATTATATTATTTATCATTAGCAAGAAATATTGAAACATTTGACAACAGCACATTAATCAGCATAATGTTGAAAGACATTCAAAATATCAGTTTTACAAAAATAGAATACCAAATTTGGGGCCACCAAAATACAAAGGGAAGGGGGCATCGCCCAATTTGCTAATGCTTTAATAAAATCCTGCGTCTGCAAAAAATCCAACCCAACGTTATGGTTCGTTAAATAGAAGTGACCATAATTCGGAACTCGGAAGTGTCCGCTAATGAACATTCCCGAATACCAGAAATCTCTGTGTAGCGAAAACCTTCATAAATCATACTATATTACTCTAACCGTTCAAAATATTCATTATAATCAGCGTAATTTCGAAAGGTATTCAAAATTGCAGATTTACGAAAATTGTATCAACGCCCAGCCCCCCCCCCCCCAATAAAAACAAAAAGGAGCAGGTACCCTTAGCCCATGTTTTAAGCAGAAGCCCTATGATTCGCTAAACAGACGTATCCCCTATTCAGGAATGTCCGTTACGCAGTCAGGAATGTCCGTTACGAATGTCCGTTTTACTGTGTGTATTTAAAGTAAAACCTCCATAACGGAAATTGCTGAATAGCGGACACATCTTTTTTTTTTTTTTTTCTTATCCCCAACACCTTTAAATCTGTACGTCTTCACCTCTTTAAAGTAGACACCACCAAATAGCGGACTAATTCCGTGCTCTCGAGGTGTCCGCTATTCAGAGGTTTTGCTGTATATTCATTTATATGCACATTCTAAAGGGTAAAAAGTATTTACCTTTTTTGTGACAGTATAAGAAATATGTTCCAAATAAATTCTAGGTCCAGTTGATACTATTCAATAATATTCTACAAACTAAATTTAAAAGATAACGTGTGTTGATATTAACGTTGTCATTAACGAACACAGGCACACACACACAAACACCCCAAAAAAATAAATAAATAAATAAATAAATAAAACTTAAAATCCAGATTTTTTTTTTTTTTTTTTTTTTTTTTTTTTTTTTTTTTTTTAATGAGTTTCTGTTTTATTATTATTTTCATGGATTCTTTTTAGCACCCAGATATGCTTAAAAAAAATTCTTTGAGGGTTGAAAAACACTTCTAAAAACATTTTTCTTCCCATAAACATCACAATAAAAATAATTTGTATTAAAAAATGTTATAATAATATGAAAATATATACATACTCGGAGCAAAAATGATTATAAGAATAATTAATCTTCAAACCATGTTACTTTTTCAAAATATATTAAATATCAGCATAGTTACACTTTATCAATCAGTCAGAATTATTGGCAATACTTGTTTGAAATCTTGCATTAGAAGTGCGTTTTCACAACATGTTTATTTAGGTCTTAAATTTTATTACAAAAATGAAAAATATCTCCTACTGTCATGTGCGAGAATTCTTATACCCATCTTTTTCTTCTTCTTCTTCTTCTTTTTTTTTTTTTTTTTTTTTTTTTTTTTTTTTTTTTTTTTTCATATTGAAATTTTTTGCATGATGTTATTTAAATTGATTTTTTTAATATTTTCCGCACATATTTAATTAATTACGCCGATTTTTATAATTTGTTTATAATTACTTTCAAGATCGCTTCATGTTTTAAAATTTAAGTATGGTGTTGAGATGTAACGCAGGAAATACATACTAGGTATATTCCATCTTGAAATAAATTTTCATAAGTATTATTAAATAAATATATATATATAGTATCGGCGTACAGTTGAATACAATAAGAGTGATTTATTTCCAATAGGAAAAACTGCAAGTTTACAAATGCTCCGAAATACACGATAACACAAACCCTTATACTTTCGAGATTTCTTTTCATACTCTATATCCACAATATAAAACAAAAAATAAAAAGTTCATGGTTTCTCAAAGATAAATTTAAATTTGTTAATATAAAAAAAAATCACTTCAATAATATACTCTGTAAGATAAATAAATGGCACTCTTGTCACTAAAAATGAAAATTTGTATGTAAAATTATATCACTAATATAAAATAAAGGAATTCGCAAGGAAAGAACTTACTTGTGCAAAGTTATATAAAAATTAGCTTCTTTTTAAACTTATACTGAACAATTTTTTAATATGTTGCTCAGATGATATGAGCTATTTAACAATCATTAACAAAATTATAAATATTCTTTTTTAATAGCATGCAGGAAACATTAATTCCATAATTTCAAAACTTCTTTACATCTTACCAAATCTAATTGAAACTGTTGTATTTTTCACGTTATTATTCAAACAATAAATAGATTATTTACTACATGAAACTTTAATTTATAAAGTAAAGATCTAGATGAGAATTAAATATATTTATTAATACTGAAAATCATATGCACTCATTGAAAAGCATCAGAAATAAGCAAACAAATCTTTTCACACAAAATATATTTATTTGATAAAAAAAGACAAAAATATTAAAAATGCAAATTAGTCTAATAAGAATAATTTAAATAGTAAATAAATAATAATATATATGTAAGAACGTTCTGTGAATTGTCATTCCAAACCTGTGGAATACCTTACCTTGGCGTAAATATCCAAAACTGTAACAGCTAATCCAGTTTGAAGGACATATTATTTTACGATATTGAACGCCATTTTAAAAATATATGCGTATTCATATTATTTTACCACTGTATTTTTATAAATATCATGCTATTCTTTTGAATATTTGGTGAGTCTTGAATAAAAATTATCGTAGAAAATTTGAAAATTTTATATTTCCATGAAAAATATAATTCCCAATTGATTTTTTTTTCGATCTCCATTTATAAGCACGTACTGGCAAACCATTCCAATACACCGAATATAAATTTTCGTCTAGTATGTATAAAATGAAGACACAAAGATATAAAATACAGACATCGGATCACTATGCTAAAAAAAAATTTTCTCTAACGACTAACACACCAACGGATGTATGTGTAGATGTGCATACTATTTCACAAAAGAAAGTAAATGCTGCGTCACTACTTTCTCTTCATTAATGATGATTCACTCACTTTCTGACTCATGTTCGATTTACAAGTAAGAGAATTCAAAGTTCAAATCTTCAATCAGTGTAATGTTTTGGAAATAAAGCAGAAACTCTAAATGCGTTATAAGGTTATAACGACGACTGACGATTCCATTTATTATGTGAATAACAAACGTCATTATAGAGATTTCGGATTGAGGAAAAATATATCGTCACACTTTCAAATAATTTATCAAATGTTGATAAATTTAAAAGCAATTTTAACACTTCAGACAAATTAACTGTACTGAGATACTTTAATTCAAATTCGCCAATCCGTTGAGTAAAAGCGTTGCCCGCCAAATCAGCAATAATCAAATCCGGTCGCGTTCTTCTCGCGCACCGTTCATGCTTGCAACAACAAACAAACCTACTCACTTCAGTTCATTTTACTTGGTGAGTTGTTCAAATGGCTGAATTCCTGAAATGTCTAAAATTGCAAGTGTCTTAAATTCAGACATATAATCATAATTCTAACATTTTTTTCAGTTCATTTATGTCATGATCATAATAAGACGTTTATGTGTCTTAAATTTAGACATCTATCACGTCTGAAATTTTATTTTCAGACGTTTAAGTGTCTTAATTGCTTTTTCAGTCACATATCTGTTTGAATTTAAGACGCCTCTATTTGCAGTGCATGTAACTGAATTTGGACATCATTTTGATTATAAGAATTAATATATCTGGGTATTTCAATTGACTTTAGCAAATGAATTTCTGATAAAAACTCATTCCAAACCTGTAGTATGGAGTCTGGGATTTCTTCATCCCACGAAATCTTATCTTTCCAAAGATCTTGCAGCATGATTTTTAATCTTATTGTAGTAGTAGCTAGGAAACCCAAGGGGTCAAATATTGTAGCCACTACTGATAACAAATCTCTTTTTGTTTTTACTTCTTTAAAATCATTGAAACGAATTTGTAAAACATCTTTGGAAGAATCCCAAAGTAGTCCGAGGACTTTAACGGTATCATCTTCCTGAATTACCTTTTGCGATGAAGCCTTCATTTCATCTGGTAAATGAGCAATTACTTCTGGATCATTACAAGTCCACTTACGTAGATTAAAACCTCCGCTTTTCATAACTTCGATTAACTCAGTTACCAATTTTTGGGCATTTTCCTTTGAATCCGAACCGGAAAGTAAATCATCTACGTACGTACTTTTTCGAATTATCTGAGAGGCTTCTCTATGATTTTGCTCATTGTCATTTGCCAATTGGTGTAAGGTCCTAATGGCCAAAAATGGAGCGCAAGAAGTTCCGTACGTAAAGGTCAACAGCCTGTATGTTTTAATAATTTCATCTGAATTGAATCTCCAAAGAATGCGTTGATAATCTACATGATTTTGATTGACGAGAATTTGCCTAAACATTTTCTCGATGTCAGAACTAAAGGCGATTGGATGCATTCTGAACCTTAACAGTAGAGGAAAGATTTCTGGTTGCAATTTTGGACCTATCTCTAGATAATCATTCAAGGAGCGGCCTTCTGAACCAACCGCAGATGCGTGAAATACAACTCTAAGCCGAGTTGTAGAACTATCTTCTTTTAACACCCCGTGATGTGGAAGATAAAAATGATCAAGATTTGAAATTTCTGAATCTGGAACAAGTTCTATGTGTCCTAAGTCGATATACTCGCGCATGAAGGATAAATACTGCTTTTTAAGCAAGGGGTTTTGTTGAAGTTTTTTCTCCAAGAAGTAGAAACGTTTTAAGGCTTGAGATTTAGAGTTTCCGAGAACAGGTTTAGATTTAAAGGGTAGATTTACAATATATCTTCCAGATTCTGAACGTGAAACTGTTTTCGCGTAGTTATCTTCAACTAGAGAAATTGGATCAGAAGTAGGAACCGATTCAAGTTCCCAAAATTTTTGTAGTTGAGAACTTATCTGTGTAGTGGCATGCAACTAATAAATGAATTTTGATTTGATTCATTTGAATAAATGATCCCCGAAAGAATCCAACCCAGTCTGGAATTAACAGCACTCGGTGATCCTTTAGGTCCCAGAATTGATTCCCCTATTATGATGTTAGCAAATAAATCTGCGCCTATAAGTATATCAATAGGACTGGACAAATGAAAATTAGGATCCGCAAGGTTCAATCCTCCAATGTGTGGCAAATATTCAGTTGTAATCAAAAAATTTGGTAAATTGGTTGTAATCTGATTAACAACTAATGCATCTAAGTGAAAAGTTTCATTATTGAAATGTCGAGAGAATGTCAAGGAAACTTCCTGAAGAGCCGTTTCTGCGACTAAATTATTTATTCCTGAGATTTTATGATTTGTAGGCCTAGATGGAAGATCTAATTTTTTTGCAACAAGATTTTGAAAGTAAACTCTTCTGAGAAGCACTATCTATCATCGCTCTGCAAGGAATAAATTTTCCCGATTTAGATTTAACCTTTATAATGCCAGTAGCCAACAATGTTTGAGAATTTTCATTGATAGATTGAGAACTTAAACAGTTAGATTCATTAGAATTAACAACAGCATTTGGTGTTGTAACACGATCTTGTTGCCTGAAAGAATTCTGTGATGCAGGGATAGACTGATCACGATGAAGAAGTGTATGATGTTTAGAGTTACAATGCTTGCAAGTAGTACTAATAAGACAGTTTGACACAAAATGATTTGATCGTAAACAGTTGGTACAGAGCCTTTTTGATTTAACTAAATTCCAACGTTGATCAACAGATAATTTTGCAAATTCTGGGCATTTATGAAGTGGGTGCGATTCTTTATACTGTGCACATGACAGATTTGCAGTTTTGTTTACATTATCCATTACAACTGCATTGGCGACAGACTTTTTTGAAAAATGTTGAGACTCACTTTCAAATTTTAAATTAGATTTGGATTCACCTTTAAAAATTTCAGAGTTACAATTCTGCAAACTACGAGCCTGTTTTTCGAGAAATGTCATCAACATATCATAAGTTGGAAATGAATCATTATTTAAGGATAATTCCCATTGCTTTTTTAAGGATTCATCAAATTTATTTTGTACTATATACACTAAAATCAAATCAACAAATTCATTAAATTCGAATTTCAAAGACTTTAAGTTTCGAATTACTTCATTACACGTATCCAAAAGCTCTAAAATAGTTTTCTGCGTGGGCGATTTCAATGGTTTGGCATTAACAAATTTAGACAGCAATGAATATGCCAAATGCTTACGATTATCGTATCTATTAACTAGAGTTTCCCAAGCTTCTTTATAATTTTCACCAGAAATTGAAAAACCGGAAATTAATTTCGACGGATAATTCCTAACACTAGCTATAAGATACGAAAATTTTAACTGATCTGAAAGAGATTTATTATTATGAATTGAAGTCAAAAATATCTCCTTGAAGCTAATCCAGTGAGTGACATCTCCATAAAAAATGGGTAACTCGAATTTAGGAAGCTTTAAAGCGTTATTACTAACTCCTATATTTGAGATATTATTAACTGCACTTTGATTTTCTTGTGATTTTACGCCTTGATTTTCTAAAAATTGTTCAATTTTCACTAAATCATCAACAACAATATCTTTAGCTTCAGTAAAGGACTCGTATAACGAATTTACACTTTCTTCAGCTACGCCAAAATAAGATTTTTTTTAAATCATTTTCTAAACTTATCAATTCAGCCTTTAGCTTTTCAATTAATTTTAATTTTTTTATTTTCAATTGCGTCAGTAACTTGAGCGCTAAATCTCTTTATTTCTTTAACAGTAAAAAGAAATTTTGATTCTGCAGCAGTTTCTGCTTTGGTTTTCATTATAACAAATTAAATAAATACGATTATCACTAGTTATCTCCTAGGCTTCCGACGGACCAAACCTTTTTTTATGTGTAGTTTTAAAGATGATTAGAATAGATTTGTCTTTATTCAACTGAATTAAACAAAGAAAAAGAAACAGTACCTTTGATTTCTTGATGCAGACTCCAGTTGCGTTCGAAATGTGTCATCGAAGAATTATATTTCAAAACAGGCGAACTTGAAGTGGATAAATTAAAATAAAAGAAATTGTTGATTTTACATGGATGAGGATAGAGCATACTTAACGAATAAAGATTTCACATAAAGAATTACGAATAACTTGTCTTTTCGAGTCTTGTCTTTAATCGAATCGAATTTGACTTTCACATCTTAGATTTCAGAATCATAACATTGGAATGTTCTATTACAGGTCCGCACATGACCATCAAAATACAGAATAAAATTTATCTAATAAAAGAAAATAAAACAAGATTAATATGCATATAATACAGAAAAAGGATAATAGGAATTTTAAAATTAAAAAAGAGTTAAAATAATAAGAATTAAAAATTGAATAAAGTCTTCTATTTTTAAGGCAGAGAAAACCAGTCATTTTCAATTCTCGTAGTGCTGCCATCTATATCTATCTTTCAGTATTAAAGTCTCTGCTCATAAGAAATCATACAATACCTTTAAACCATCAAAATTTTACAATTTTTTAAATACATATTTTGATTCCGTAATCATTTCTGAACAATATGCAAAAAACCACATTAAAAAATTACCATTAGTTTACTAATTATGGCTGTTTTGTTATGACTACATATTAAAACTACATAGGATAATTAAATTTTGCATCGCGCTTATTCAAAACGATGAATTTTGATACTGCGCGTAGTGTTACTTAAAAACTATGCATGGCAAACAAAAGAAAATTTTACCACATATTCATTTCTGTATTAGCTACAACTCAAAATCAGAAAAATGTAAAATTTTATTTTTTTTTTCTGTTTTTGTACTTTGAAAATATTTGTCAAAAAGTGAAAATTTTTAATTTTTTGTTAATTTTTTTAATTTAGTCAATATTATTTACAAATATTCTGGTTTTAGTATAAAGGTAACTCTATTATGTATTTATTTTTACCAAAATTTTCTCTTTATATGCATATTTTCAGATTTTATCATGCGCGCAAGATTTTTTTCTCTTATTAACAAATATTTTTAAACTTATCATTTCAATATTTATTTATGAATTTACAAGTATATATATATATTTAAATATAAATTTAAATATGAGCTTTATATTTAAATAAATTTTTATTTTTATTTTTGTTTTATTACTCAAGTTTTGAAGCTTGGAACATAGTGACATTTTTTACTTTTTTGACGTGTTCAAAGGTACCGTACCCCCTTAACTGATTTTAAATATTTTTTGTATTATTATTCTAATTCCAAAGGGTGACATTTACGGACTACTAGAAGTAGATTTGAATACATTTTAATTTTAATCATTAATTTCACTAATCGTCACTTTTCATCATATTTTCCGGAATTCCAGTGCAATGCGACCTAAAGATATTAACCGATTTAAAAAATATTTTTTGCGTTATTCTTCTAATTACAAAAGGCAACTTTTCTGAGCTATTAGAAATTGATCTGAAAAAATTCACTTTTTTTGACCCACCCTATTGCACAATGCACAAGTTGAAAAGTAGGTTATGGTTTTACTATTTAGGGAATATACAAGATGCTATGAGTTTTTGTAGGGTGCAAACGTATTCATAGGTAATACATAGTGGTTTAATTTAAAACTGAGTACTCCTATTAAACGATCTACGATGGGAATGCGACTTTATTACAGAATGAAACCAAGTTTAGCTCGAAACATAAATTTGATTATCTTTTTAAGTAGATTTCTTAATAAATACTACATATTGCGGTCGTTAACATGGTGCGCATTTTGAAAAATTCCTTCATAACTTTTCAATATATGACACCAGGAACCCAAAACCACCCGCAACCTAAAAAGTTTATATACAGTGTGTCCACGTATAATCTGACCGACCTTTATTTTCGCAACCGTTGATCCTAGATGCATACTTCCAATTACAAAAATGGTTTAAATAAGGTCAAGAAATATTTTTAAAGCGATTTGGGTCAAGAAAACCATTTATTAAAAAAATACGAAATTTAAATTTTTATACAATCCCCCGGTCCTATAAGTGATATTTATTAAAAATTTACTGTGACACAAACAAGTAAGACAGAAAAAGTCACATTCATTTAACATTAAAAGTGACCGAGTTATGAAACTTTGAAATGCATGACTTATACCATTATTTTGCATATCAAAGCAGATGATTTCGACCATGCTTTCAGGGGTCGTATGTGAAGCACTCAAGCTTATTTCAAGATATCTGCGGTTTGAAAGAAATCGTACAACTATTACGATTGTGTTAACTTTATTAGTTAAGTTTCAGATTAGTTAAAATAATTTTATTTTAACATGTGTTGTATTTTGTAAGGATTTGAGGCTATGATTTCTTTATATGAAATTAAGTTATTTTCATAAGGTTTTATTTGACTTGCAACGATCGTCTTTCCAGTTACAAATTTGTACTCGAAATTTAACCGACTTTCAAATGTCCGATCGAAGTTAAAATTTTACATACTGGCTTAAATCCGATTAGAATGCAATATTATTATGATGTTCGTCGCTTACCATCTTATACATACTTATATTAGGGGATAACAAAAAAGAATTAGGACAGATTACCGTTAACCAGTTCAAGAAATGGTTTTAGATCAGATAACATAAACCTGCCATGGTTGTGTTTTTTTAACTTTTACAATTACGTTTTATGTATTTTTTAACGCTTAAAAATTACCTTCACTTTTAACCATCATGTGAGGATTTTTCGCAAATTGTAAATTCCAAGGTTAAAAATAGCGAAAAATCTGATACTATAAAATAGGTGTAAGACTTTTATTAAGTTTAATTTTATTTAATTCAATAATTTATTTAATTTTGTGGCTTATACTGGGTTTCTTACAGCTAAACAGCTCACGGGTCCGATGAGGTCGGGAAGGGAGGAGGGATCAATTTTAACTTTGAGCTTTTTAACTTTGAAATTGAGAAAACTCCTGACGTGATGGTTTAAAATGAAGGTCATTTTCGGATTCAGCGCTAAAAAATACATGTGAAGCAATTTTCAAAAGCTAAAAAACATGGCACAACTCAAAATTTGAAAGACGGTGTATTCTAACAGCATTTTAAAATATGTATCATTTTTGTAAAGAATTGAGGCTTTTGTTTTTCATCCTTTTATTTAACAAAAATTCTGTTATTTTTATCCTCTTATATGTTCAGTACAAATTGCATATTTTGCAGTAATATGTCAGAAGGATTAAATATTTCAAATTTATATTGCAATGCAAATTTTACTCTCAACCATTTCTTTAATGTATCTGACGAAATTATATTTCTACTAAATTTGTGAATGACTCCTAATTTGCAGCAAAAAATATGCTCCAACTTTAAACAGCTGTTACTCGGTTAATTTTAATTGTAGAATAACGGGACTTTTTTTTGTCTTACTTGTCAATGTAACAGGGAAATTTTATTAAATATAACTTATAGGACCGGGGAACGTATAAAAATTTAGATTCTGTAATTCTTCGCTAAATTGTTTTTTCGCTTCAAACTTTTTTATCTTAACTCTGTACATAATTTTGACCACATTTGTAATTGGAACTATGACCAACGGTTACGAAAATAAAGGTCGGTCAGGTTACACGTGGATACACTGTATATATTTATATGTATGTATATTAGGGTGGGTCAAAAAAAAAATTTTTTTTCGATTTTCGATGACGGGTAGTGCGGAAACGTTGCCACTGGTGGCATTAAGTTTGCAGAAAAAAAATTGAGATTTTACCGACAATTCACTTCATTTTACGCAAATGGCTTGTCGTTTTGCTCAAATGCTGATTTTTGAACTTTATTAAATGTTAAATTAAATTTATTTTCGCTGAATTTACTTGAAATTTCATGTTGAGTGTAAGAAATGTTTAAATCAGCTCTGATTAGCTATTATTTATTAGTTACGTGCATTTTGAATTAGGCGATTTTTATAGTCTTTTTTGCATATAACCGAGCAAAAATTCTAAGCATTGTTTTGTTCGTTCGTCGGTTTCTCTCTTTTGTCTTTATTATTTTCCTCGGTCTTCCTTCGGTTTTTCGATGCGTTCAGAGTCACATATTTGAATGCCCGACCACACCATGTCTTGACAGTAATTCAGGAAGGAGAAGAGAGACGTGGAGTAGAAACCAGTGAAAACGCAATCAGCCATTATGAGGATGAAATAGGAGATGGGAGTAACTGCGAGATGGGATATTAATTATTTTCTGCTCTAAAATACAGCTATTGCCAGAAGATTCAAAAAGTGGGAACTTTGAAGCAGGCAGTTCGTCTGAATCAGAATTTGAAACAGGGACTTTAAAAACAGATTATCCTTAACGCATATCCCTTTCTCACATAGCGTTCGCCGGAATTAGAACTGGTATATCATATAGGTAAATTGCGTTAAGAGCTTTATCTGTGCTTCAGGATGCAGGAATTGTCACAAAAAGGAATAAGGATCTCGTCATCGATAAAGATTTGGTCAGGAGACAGAAAAAGAAATTTGAAAAAAAGATACAGGAGGAAGAATATGTTGGAGGATGAAAAATTACAGCCATATTTTTTGATGGTAGAAATAATAACACTATCTTCATAAGAAAGGGCGTCGAGAAAAATACGAAGCACATGTCACTAATTGCGTGCGAAAATATGCATGTACTGTTTCACGGACATCAGAAATGCAAAAGTCTGAAGATATAAATACTCTATTAATCTATCTATGTTTCAGTTGGTAAAGGTGGTCAAGTGGTTCTACCTTATAGTTTAAACAGTTGATGTCTCTGACAGAGTGGAAATTCGTTCATGAAGGATACATATCAAATGTTGCAGTTCTCGTCTTGATTTTTTTTCTAAAGCAGACTTTATTCTGGCCTAGAAAATTATATAAGGATTTTGCTATTTCTCCGCAGAAACTAGAAGGAGATGTCAAGTGTCCCAAATAATCCGAAACACGTTCAAACAACATGGTGATATTTGTTTCGTCTTTCTGTCGACGGTGCTTCTAGTCCCCTTTTTTCTTTGAAGATCGTTTTATTTTTTCTACCATCATAAAAGATGCTTGTAATTTTTCTTCCTCCAAGATATTCCTCCTCCTTTATCTTCTTTACAAGTTTCTTTTTCTGCCTCCCGACAAAGTCTTTATCGATGACGAGATCCTTATTCCCTGTTGTCACAATTCCTGGAATTTTTGCTCTGTTATACGCGAAAAAGCTATAAAAGCCAACTAATTCAAAATGCACATAACTATTAAATAATACATAATCAGAACTTATTTAAACATTTCAAGTAAATTCAGCTAAAATAACTTAAATTTACCATGTTTTAAATTTTTGCTAAAAAAGTTCAAAAATCAGCATTTTAGCAAAACTTCAAGCCATTTGCGGCAAATGAAGGAATTGTCCGAAAAATCTGAAATTCTTTGTGTAATCTTAGTGCCACCAGTGGCAACTTTTCCGCATTACCCATCACCGATAATCAAAAAAAAGTTTTTTTCGGTCCACCCTAATGTATATATGTATGTATTAAATTTTGCCCGCACGATAAAAATCGCAATTATGCTCGGATCGTCTTCAAACTTACCGAAAACTTTGGGTGGCTAATATCTGGGCAGCTTTGCAAATGGGCGAAATCGGCCAAGGGATTGGAAATAGAGAAGGGGTTTGTAAAAACCACAAAAAATCATAACTTTTAATTATAATACACATCAAAGAAGTTTAAAGTTATTATTAGTTCTAGGAAAATGGCCAAAAATTATGTATCACAGATTTTTGATAAAATTAAAAATGGGCTCAGAGGCCAAAAAAATAGAGTTTTAAGGAGTTTTAATATAAAATTCACTTAAACTTATTATATATCTTTTTAATACTATCTACAACGTTTATATTGACAAGTTTTTGATAGGAAAAACTCTTACAAATAAATAAATAAATAAATAAATAAATAAATAAAATAAATAAAAATAAAATAATAACGAAAAAAAAGTGGTGTTTGAAGAAAAAAAAAATAACTTCGCCAATTTCCATGATATCAAATCCGCTTAAATGTATTTATATCTTTTTAATATTATCTACAACTTTTATATGCACATATTTTTGATAGAAAAAAACTCTTACAGCAGAATCAAATTAAACTATATTAGAGAATGAAGAAAAATTTATTGTATTAACATGATTCTGATAAAAACAGCTCCTACAGAAAATGAAATTAAAAACCCGTCAAAAGCGGCTAGTTAAATTGTTAAACCGGTCTTATCTCTAATCTTGAGTTAGTTTTTGCTGGTGAAATTAGTACTTAACTTTGAAATCTACCTCCGCCTGATGGCCGAGCCGGCATTTTTAAAAATTTCTTCTATTAAACGAGATAGATCAGCATGCGGTTTTTTATACAGATTACAACTGAATTTGAGTCAGAAACTTTAATTTGATTTTCTTTTATAATTTATAATATTTAAGAAGGTAAAATTAAAATGCGATATTATTATAGAGTAATATACTCAAGTTTATTTCGAAGTGTAAATTTCACATTTTTTTAAAAAATCCTATTAAGCGAGAAATATCGTGATGCGGTTTTACTATAGAGAAAAACTTAAGTTTAGTCGGAAACATAAATTTTATTTTTTTTCTGAATATTCTTCTCTTAATTGAGATATGATCGAGATACGGTTTTATTATAGAACAAAACTCAAAGTTATTTCGAAACATAAATTTGATTATTTTTTTTTTTTTTTTTTTTTTTTTTTTATCCTGTTAAGCGAGATATATCGGGATGCGTTTTCCCCATAGAGTAAAAGTTAAGTTTAGTCGGAAACATAAATTTGATTTTTTTTTTAACTTTCACTTATTAAACGAGCTGTGATAGCGACGCGACTCTATTATAAAGTGATATTCAAGTTTTGTTCGAAACATAATTTTTTTTTTTTTTTTTTTTTTTTTTTTAACGTTGTCTTTTTAAGCGAGATAGACACAGATGTGGTTTTATTATAGAGCATAGCTGAATTTGTGCCGAAACATCGAATTGTTTTTCTTTTTTATGTTTCCTAATATGTAAGAAGATAGGATCAGGATTCGATATTATTTTAATGTAAAACTCAAGTTTATTTCGAAACATAAATTTTATTTTATTTTTTTATCCTATTATGCGAGATATATCGGGATGCAGTTTCATTATATAGTAAAAGTTAAGTTTAGTCGGAAACATAAATTTGGTTTTCTTTCTAAAATTTCTCCTATTAAACGAGATATGGTGTAGACGCGACACTATTATAGAGTGAAATGCAAGTTTAGTTCGAAACATAAATTTGGTTATATTTTTTTAACTTTCCCCTATTAAACGAAATAGACGCGGAAGAGGTTTTATTAAAGCACAACTGAATTTGAGCCAAAACATCTATTTGATTTTCGTTTTTTCGTTTCTAATATTTAAAAAAAAAATCAAGTTCATTTCGAAATATAAATTCGATTTTTTGTCACCATATTAAGTGAGATATATCGGTACTCTGCTTTAAAATAGAGTAAAACTTACGTTTAGTCCGAAACATAAAATAGGTTTTCTTTATGAAGGTTCTTCTAATAAGGGAGATATGATCTAGATGCGATTTTATTATATATTATTCAAGTTTATTCCACAACATAAAGATATTTTCATATCTAATCATTCTTCTATTATACAAGATATGATCAAGATGCGATTTTACTAAAGATTAAAATTCAATTTTAGTCTTAATTTCAAATTTGATACTCTTTTAGCAAGTTTCAACCAGTTTTATATATATATATATATATATATATATATATATATATATATATATAAATTATCTCACACTGCATAGAATGAAATTAAATTAAGGAGGCTCAAGACTCTTAAACCTTCAAAATTTTCGATTTTTTAAACAATTATTATTTCTAAACATTTTGATATGATTGTTTCTTTGAAATTCTCATTAGAACAGAAGATATAGCTTTCAGAATTATAACCGAGCAATAGCTGAAGCGGGGTTTCCACAACTTTGAAGTCATTTTTCTCAAAATGATGATTTTGTGCATAGCACCCGAGGTAACTCACTAACTTCTGAATATTTTTTCGTGAAATTTTCAAAATATATCTTTCAAGTTAGGCTGTATAAACTGAATGTAAAATTTCCTTTTTATTGTTCAAAAAATATTTTTTTAGCTGATTGTACTGATGAAATTTTCAACATTTTGTATTAGCTAAATACAGCTTACATATAAAAAATTAATTAAAAATGTAAAAATGCTTTAAATAAAAATTTATTTTGATCCAGTGTAATTATTATAATCTGAGATATAAGTAAGCACCAAAATTTTCATTCTAGTAGCAATATTTAATTTGCAGTCCTGTGCGTAATCTATTGTACCAATTTTCTGCTCATCGAAACTCTGACAGTTTGGAGCCTGCTGTAAATGCCAATTCTGCATCTTGCAATTTTTTAAATATATGAAATGAAAGAACACACTCATATATTTTATCACAATAAAAATTGTGTTTTAAAATCATATACATTTTAAGATATTAAATGTTCAACATGGTCTTTATTTTTTTTTTCATATTTTCCAATTTTGAGAGTCCTGAGACCCCATAAGAAAAAAATAAATAAAATGTATTTTTCAAGAATCACTGTGTATGGGAATTTAAAACCTTTTTTTCATGTCGATAACTGAGTAATTAAATGTAGAATGTATTACAGATTTTGAGAGAATTGCAATAAAAAACTGAAGAAAGTGTTTTATTTACTCGTAAACAACTATTTAGCAGCCATTTCAACGAATATCTCCAACACACAATGATGGAATAAAAACAAACTGGGCCTAACTGAGCCTGACATGCGCAGAAGCAAACGTACGTCATCTCGTGGTACATCGTACGTAAACAATTGCTTTTATCATTTCGAAAATGTAAAATGAAGATGTATTAAAGTATTAGTTACACATTTTTTACTAATGACATTTTTTACCAAATTACTAAGAATAATAATAAAAAAATAGCTCGCTGCGGTAAACTTTAATAGTAAAATGCATTGAAAAATCCTTTAATTTTCTGCATGAAGCATTTACTATAGGTTTTGTACACAATTTTATTTATGAGAAGTGTTTTTTTTTTCAAACAAGTCTAAGCATATTTTATTTATTTAGCTTTTATTTCAATCTACCCTGCATACAAATTATACGGTTTAAGTGTTAAAAGAGGCTTTTGATCTATGTCGTTGATACTTCGATTGAAAGGCTATTTCACAAATCAATAAAAAATAAAAATATCTCATAGTAAGCCTTAAAAAAATCGCCTTTTACAAAATATCGGATTGCTTAAAGGATATTATGTTTCAAAGAGTCTTGAAATTTACTTATAGAAAAAAATACATCAAATGACAAGAACGCTTGAAAAAAACTCCCTGGGGTAATTAGTGAAAAGCTGAATAATCATTATTTTTTTTTCTATTTATTTACTGACCCTTTTTTCTCATCTTAAAAGAAACTGAACAAAAACTGAAAGTTCTACGTATGAAAGTACTTTCCTCTCAAAAAATGCTGATAAAAGATAAATAATTTTAGTTTATTAATATTTCTTAATGTAAACTAAATTATTTAGAAAAAGGTCGTAAAAAATGTTGATATATAAAATTAATTTTTGAATTTAAAATAATTTTTAATAAAATATTTTTCTAAGAATGTAGAAATAAATGTTTAATAGTATTAAAAAATAAATTTCGAAAATAAAAGTGGTGCATGAAAATTGTAATTTAAAACATTTTCTAATATTTTAACCGGAAAATATATTGTCGAAACAACATTTCTTGAATTAATCGTTTTAATAATTTTTATCGTCTCCGAACGCATTGAGGGCTTTCAAGCATTTTCATAAAATTGATTATAAAAATAATCTTAATATTTTCTTTCCCCGTTTTTCTTTTTTCCTAACGCTTTATGTCCCTTTATTTGGTATACATCTTAAAAAACAATTCTGCTTAAAATATTTTTTGTCTACAACAGATTAAAGTTATTTTGGGGAAACGGAAAAATTCGCATCAACCGCTCAGAGGGTTGAAAACATTCTTCTTGAGTTCTAGTGTTTGACATCTTCAGAATCTCTCTTTTTTTTCAAAATATATATCATATAATGTGTAGAGTACATATTTGATATACCTTTCCCCCTCTATATCCCGAAATGCACAATTATTTAATTACAACACTTTATATATTTAACCGTTAAACAAAATTAAGTAACATAAATTAACACTGTTTTATTGAACAATTACATATCTGTATGCCATGGTAGGAGAAAGATTAATTCCGTAAATAATTTTTTTTTATAAATAAATGTAATAATCCGATAATGAACCCCACGTTCTGTAATAAAATAAATGTATCAAGTAATAGTGTTGGTTTTAACAGTTTTTCTGTCTGATCAATATTTGTATGATATTGATATATTGCTTTATTTTGTTTCCCTTGTTATATATATGTTATCATTTTTTTAAATTTGTTTTTCATATAGTTACATTCTATACATTTGTGAGTTTCGAAGTCTTTTTTTTATTTCTCAGTTTATATTTAGTTTATTTTGAATCTGAACAGTTCTCAGTGTAAATAGATAACATGCGAATGATTTTTAGGGTTCCGTACTTAAAAAGTGAAAACGGAACCATTGTAAGATCACTCCTGTGTCTGTCTGTCTGTCACAGCCATTTTACTCGTAAACTATGGAACGTAGAAAGTTCAAATTCGGAGAAGTAATAAAGACCATAGACCCACATATTTTAAGATTAATAAACATGCATAAATACATTTAGTAAAAATATAGAGGGGATATTTATGCTGCTTGAAAACAAAAAATCTTTTCTTTGTATATCATGTTGGGTATCCTGTGAAAGCTTTCGTAACGCTGAACTCAAAAATACATTCCTTTTAATTTTAGGTATTATATTTTTAAAGATATTATCGAAAATGTAACGCAAAATTATGTCCCCCCCCCACCCCCACCATCTAATTCCGAATCTACTGAAACTAAAATTATGAAAAAATTAGAGGTAGTAGACGTGATTTTAAACCTACCAGGAAAATTATAGCGATTACCCTAGGTCACATATTTTTTGAGAAATTAGCATTCTTCTGTTATACTCAAATTTCGATTTACGGGCATTCAGAAAAATTGTTAAACATCGCTGGATGTACTTATCGTAGCAGTAATATAAAAGAACTGTTGATAATGATTTTTGGCGTACTCTATGCCTAGTTAACAACTTTTAACGATATATATGTGGAATATAATGTCCAGTAATACTATAAAAACAATAAACGTCAAATTGTTAAACATACTAATTTAAGGAGTCTCGGGACTCTAAAAATTTGAAAAAATGAAAAAAAAATTCAACATTTAATGTCTTAAAATGTATACGATTTTAAAACACAATTTTAATAGGGATGAAAGATATAAGTATATTCTTTCATTTCATGTATTTAAAAAATTGCAAGATGCACAACTAGTATTTATAGTGGGCCCGAAACTGTTAGACATTTGTCGAACAGAAAATTGGCATAACAGTTTACGCGCAAGATTACAAAATAAGTATTGCAACTAGAATGAAACTTTTTCTTCTTACTTATACTTCGATTACAATAATTTCCCTGAACTTAAATAAATTTGCATTTAAAGCATTTTTGTATTTTTAATGCAATGTTGCATTTAGCTAATACAAATTTTTGAAAATTTCAACAGTAAAATCACCTAAAAAAAAATATTTTTTTGAACAATAAAAAGGAAATTTTAGGTTCAGTTTATACAGACAAACATGAAATATATGTTTTGAAAACTTCATGAAAAAATATTCAGACGTTTTTGAGGTATCTTGCGCGTTATACCCAAAAAACGTCATTTGGAGAAAAATGACTTCAAGTTTGGGAAACGCTACTTCAGCTATTGAGCGGGTATAATTCTAAAAGGCATAACTTCTGTTCTAATGGGAATTTCAAGGAAACAATTATATCAAAATGTTCAGAAAAGATAGGAGTTTAACATCTAAAAAATTAAAATTTCTTAAATTTTGAAGATTTAAGAGTCCTGCGACCGCTTAACCCTTTCCGGCGCGGAGTAATTCTATTTATAAACTTATGAAATAATGGGCTGACACCAGCTTTTTTTAAACGAATTTATTAGAAAATACGAACTTGCTTAATTTCATGTACAGGATAAAAGGAAAATTTTAATTAAATATTCTTGGTGCCGTTTGTCTCTTTTGGAATTGCAATTAGGTGTCCTTTTTTTAAGGGTACCGCCCTCGAAAGGTTTAATTAGAATGAATCTCATAAATACTGTGGGATTCGCGACTAGTTTGAATTGAGTGTATCTCTGAATACGTCTCGAGTAACTTTAAAAGTTAATTAAAAACCTATCTGGAAAATCGCGGCACTGACCAAAGCGGAGTTGCAACTCTGAGACCTCATTTCGAAGCGTCCTTAGCATAGTGCCAAATTTAAACTTCGAATATAGGTTTTCTTTTAGCTACACTGTAGAAATAAATGTTATTATTACGCGGAATTTAGTTTTCTGAAATGCCAAATGAAGTTTAAATATACACTGCTTTGATTGTCAGTACATAATTAAGTTCATCATAAACATATTAGGATAATATTAAAAGAAGAGTTATACGAATAGCTATATTTGATATTTTTTAGGTTCCATACCTCTTTGAACTTTCATGGTATATCAATTTACACTTTTCTAATATATACAGTTATACCCAATCCTACGTTGTGTAGTTTTTTACAAAGTCTTAGTATTCTTTTAGAAACGCTTTTTTTTATAATACAATCGCAAATTCATATATTTATTCTACGTAACCCTCTGTGCGCGAGTAATACTCGCATTTGACCGTTTATTATTATTTTTTAAATCCCGAGCATGTTTTTCTAAAATACAACTTTTGCTTTTGAGTATATTAATGCTGTGTGAAACATTTAGGGAACTTTAGATTAAGAAATTGCCTATAAAATGCACATAAGGTACTAAGATATTAATATTATATTGAACTTACATAATTTCTATAACACTGACAGCGAATTGCAAGTATATAGGTCTTCCAGAATTGTAAATACATGAGAATGATTAATTTACATAGTTGTAAGATAATAAGATTTTTACTACAGAATATTCATTTAAAACATATAAGCATAAGTAAATTATCAAATACCTTTAAATAACATTGTCTAAACTTTTCGCAAATCATTAAAAATAATTTACGATTTTTGTTTTGGATATACATCTATAAGTTGTATTATTTTCCACCAATTTGTTTAAGATGAATTCTTTGTAGTCTTTATTACCTTTATATATATGTGCGTGTGGAGTTTTGTAGAGTACATTACCACAACAAGTATTACGTTCAATAGAAAGATAAAAACTAACGTTTAATTTTACAAGTAAATGCACAGATATTAATAAATGCACAACTAAACAGAATACTTAAACAGAATTTCAATATATAAGTATGGAGAAACCATAACGGCATTTTGTATGTTCGATAAAAAAGGCATCTCTGCAAACTTCTACAGATTTCCGTCGAAGTAAACAACCTTCACCATTGGCTGAAATCCATAGAATTAATCATTTGTGCATTGTGCGCTTTCTTCCAGTGTATCGTGTATTCATATTATTGCTTGCATACAGGCCATGACTGTTTTTTCTTTATTAATCCATGGAGTTTAAACAAATGTGGTTCTTGATCCTCAAGCATTCCGATATATACAGTGCTATAAAAAGAAAGCTTGACACTGAAGCTACAATCTCATTCTTCATTCGTTTTATTTTAAATTTCTCTGTTTTAAATAGAAGAAGCGGGTGAAAGTTTCTATCGCGCGTTGGTCACCTGGAGTAGTGACCTTTGCAGCTTGATATTTCTCATCAGCGTTCTCCTTTTTTCTTTAGTTCTGGTAGTGGTTTGAAAAGAGGGCTTCTTTAAAACTTTTCAGTGACTGTCAAGATTTTCTTTTTTACTGCCACTGTGTATATATATATATATATATATATATATATATATATATATATATTGGGTGCCATAAAAACATTGACCTTAGCTTTATTCCTTAAATATTGATCATAAGCATACATTATAAATTTCAAAGTTAAGTAAAAAATGGTACAGAAATTTATGAAATAGATTAAAATTTCCAAGTGAATAATATTAATTAAATACAAATGTTAAATTTCTACACAGAAATTTCTACAAAAAAATCCACAATGCCTAAAATGTTCCCCATGTACTAAAAATTGGTCATGTATAAAATTTCAGCATTTTATCATAAAACATCGCAAACATATGTTTAAACAAAGTTGGTAAGATTTTAAACCTGAATTTGCACTCAAGAAAGCAATTTAATTATTGTTTTCTTTCGTAATTTGTGTACGACCATTGAAACGCGGCCATCCGACATAATTTTACCCCTTTGCGAAGTCATACGCAGGCATCAAATGGTAGTTTAAGTCAGTACTTATGTATTTACATATCTCTGCAACTTTTTATATTAAAAGGCAGAAATTTTGTACCTGACATTATTAGTGTAGGGGGGGGGGGGGTGCATTTTACTCATTTGGATATTATTTGTTCGGGAGCCGTATAAAAGTTTAACTTTTGTATGTCTTCAAATTTGATCACCTGAAAATTGTAAACGATTTCATAAAATTCTATATCTTTTTTTACGCAACTTTGTAATTTATAATACGTGTATATGATGAATATTCAAGTAATAAAAGCCGATGTCAAGGTTTTGAATACCCTGTTATATATATATATATATATATATATATGTCACGAAAATCGATGTTGTCATCAAGATTTCTATGTTTAAAGAATAAAATTATCAGCTAATTGCGCAACTCTGGTAATGAAGTAACTAAATATGAGCAGCCGACGTCAAAAAAAAAAAAAAAAAAAAAAAAAAAAAAAATTTACAATTTACAACGACCATTTGGAAAATGATTTTTTCGAAGGCTAAAATTGAAGACATAAAAAATCCCACGCAGTTGATCATACATTACGTATGAATTACATGAATTAAACATTAATAGTGTTATTATACGTAAAAATTGCAAGCGACAAAAATCGTCTGTTACTCGTCAAATTTCCTGAAACTTACGTATTATCCACCTGAAACTTACGTATTATCCACCTGAAACTTACGTATTATACAAGCATTTCATTGGCTATTCGAGAAAAGGCTTTTCCATCGTAGAAATCTGACGACCCATTTTAAATGAAATTTCATTCTTAAACTTCGAAACATCTCTCAATATTACTTTTTACACCGTCGTATAGAGAAAAAAATGTACTTTTAAATGCAATTTGTTTGAAAGCTGTATCTCAATTTGTTTCTGAGTTATTATTTTTTTTTCTAGTTTTTATTACTTTTTGTCATAATGGCAACAGAAGTATCCATCTCTGTTGGAAGTAAAGGTTAGTGTATAGACCAATCAGAAACGAATAAAATGCGGATTAAGCCAATAAAACGCTTCAGATATGCTTTTGATTTCCTTCCCTGACGAGGACATTAACCATTTTTCCAAATGGTTAAAAAAAAAGTTTCTCCAAGTCAAGAAACTTTTCCAGCAAAATTATTTTTTAAAGAATACATCAATTAGTAGATGGGAGAGTCCTTTTCGAGACACAGTCAGTTTTAAGGAGTCTCAAAACTCTTAAAGCTTCAATATTTTCGAAATTTTAAGTTTTTTAGTCGTTAATCTCCTATCTTTTCTGAACATTTTGATATATATGTTTCTTTGAAAATCCCATTGGAGCAGAAGTTATGGCTTTTAAAATCATACCCGACAATAACTGAAGCGGCGTTTCCAAACCTTTCGAATCTCTGAAGTCATTTTTCTCCAAATGACGATTTTGGGCATAACGCGCACGATATTTCAAAAACTTACGAATATTTTTTCATGACATTTTCGAAACATATGTTTCATGTGAGTCTGCATAAACATAACATAAAATGTCTTTTTTATTGTTCAAAAAATATTTTTTAGGTAATTATGCCGTTTTAATTTTCAAAATTTTTCATTAGATAAATAGAACATTGTATTAAAAATATAAATATGCTTTAAATGCAGATTTATTTAGCTTCAGGATAATTATTATAATCTGAGGTATAAGTAGGGAAGAAATTTTTCATCCTAGTTACAAAATTTATTTTGTAATCCATCGCGTAAGCTGTTATACCAATTTTCTGATCGTCAAATGTCTGAAACTTTCGAGCCCCCTATAAATCCTAATTCTGCGTCTTGCAATTTCTTAAATATATGAACTGAAAGAATATACTTATATCCTTCATCCTCCTCCCCCCCCCCCAAACAATTGTGTTTTAAAATCATATATATTTTAAGATATTATACGGTCTTTTTGTTCTATTTTTTTCCAAATTTAAAAGTCCTAAGACCCTTAAAGAACTTAACATATTATATATAATCACGCAGCAGTTTACGTAAAAGTACGCCACCACACAACTAGTGAAAAATCGGAATTTATATTAAGCAACTGTATACGGCATTGACATTCCACTGAAACTGGAACCGCGAATTTTGAAACAAGAGAAACGAGAAAAAGTTCCATCCTGACCCAATGCAAAACAATTTGTTTGTTAAATCGTATGAATACAAAATTCCACAAAGAAAAATGCTGATCGACAATAGCAGAACCCAATTTGACGTACGGCGAAAGAAGAAAAAATTCCATAAAAAAGCGCCCGAATACACTGAAGCGTCATTCGTAAAACGCTTATGATCAAGAAATGGAATATTGTGAAATTGAATGATTTCAGGGTGTAAAAAAATATTGGCGTGCTTCCAAGACAAATTTTGAATAAGGAAATGTATAAAATAATAAAATTTACGCATTGTAAGACGAATACTTTGCTAAGTATATTTAATTACTTGAATCTATTTCGTTATTTTTATAATACATAATAAATTATACTTCATAAACGTTGAAATATTCAGAAATGTATTTATCTCTTCTGAAACAAAAAAGTTGACTATATTATCTTGTTTCTTTAACCACGTAATTACAATATTTTTTGGATAAAATGCATATTTAAGTTATAGACCTAAATTTCAATGCTAACTTTTATCAGTTTTGGAGAGGAATAATCGATAGCTTGTTACTTTTATGGTGTTTACGTGTTAGATAAACAAATGCATATATAACACATGTATATTTAGAAAGATTCTCTTTTAGTGATTGTGTATGATATATAATATACATTTTGAAATTATAGTTTTTAAACATTATGGATATAAATTATCACAAATAAACATATAAAAAATTCAAATTGAGGATGTCTTAAATTTCTATTCAGATAACGTATTTGTTTCTATTCGTACTGTAAAAAAATCCATCTTTAAGTTTTTATAATTTTGGAAAATATTTGCGTAACATCACGTTTTCAAATAAAAAATATCCTTCTATATATAAAAAAAAGTTTTGATTTGGAAATGGACCAATGAACATCTGCGTAGATATTCCGGGTTGATCCGCATCCAATTTGAATGCTTAAGCATGGCCTTTCATCGTTAATATTAAGAAAACTGTTGCATACAAAAACATGAAAATCGGTGGTATTATAGAAAAATGTTTGATAAACACGCTGATGCAGACAGTTTTCAAATCGAAGAATTATTTTAAGAGATATTTAATGCTAAATTTGGACAAAGTCGTTCCATTAAAAAAGTTTTATTTGAGCAAAAACTATGCATGAGAATTTAATCATTTTTAGATCATTTTATACGTTATAAGTTCCCAATGCGCAGATTGTATTTATTTTTCTTATTTGACGCATTTTTTGAGGTTTTATTTCTATTTTTAATTCAAATTTTCAGCATTTCGAGAGATGTTTTTTACAAATTTTAGAAAATGTCATTAATTTAAACTGTTGCCAATTGTATAAACAGCGAAACAAATTATCATATCAAATATTTCTTCAAATAAAAAATTTATTTACACGTGACTATTACAAACAGAAAAAAAAAACTTTAAAATTAGAATTAAATGATTACATGTTAAAAGCAGGAAAATTACGTCATAAGAACCATATTTACACCTGAATTTTACGTCATATTTAAAATGCCCAAAAAATATGGTAAAACAATTTAAATTGAAAAATATATTTGCGCGAGATATTTTGAGATAATCTTTTCAACTATTATCGTGAATTCGAAGACAGCGCAAATAATATTTCCTTCTAACAACAAAAGTATTTTTATGTGAATATTAATAAGAGAAATAAAAGTTTGGTCTAAATTACGTCAGATTTGAAACGATACATTTAAAATGAATTATTTAAAAGAACTATCTTATAGCGCTGCTAAAAAATACCGGGAGACAATGACACTGTTTACTTAATTCATTTTACAGTAGCTTATTTTCAAATAACTAATGTGTTTAATTAAATACGAAAACAGCCATTGTATCTCTTAACAGCAACAGATTTGGTCTTAAAAATCCCCAATCCAAGAAAAACGAATGGAAACCCGTTTACAGAGAGATCGCTACTGTTTTTTTTTTTAATTTTAATTCAATATTTTTAAAGCCGATCAAATGCGTGCAATTAGCGTGCTTTTTGGATTTTGGTGTGCCTGAACGGGGGTTGGCGAGCGTAGCTCGTAGGGGGCAGAGCCCCCTAGTTAAGTAAAAAATTAAAGTACTATACTTGTTTGCAGGGCGTCATTATTTATGTTTTTGTATATACAATTTATTAAAGGAGAAGTATTATTTTGTTGGTGGCAGAATTTTTCCGAGTTTAAATGAAAATCGATATTACTCGAACATTAGATCCTCCAATGGAAACTCCAGAGAGAACTTCTTTCTTACTCCTTAATTCTGAAAAAAAATCAGGTCAGGCATGTCAAGATCAAGGTCATTAAGTTGGCCTATTTGTAAACGAATAAATATGTTTATATGTGATCAACAGTTTCTGTTATATCCAGAACTATTTTATAGATTTTCAAAATTTTTCGTGTCATTTAGACACACAATATTTAAACGTTGCCTGTGAATTTTATTTACAATGACCTTGAGCTATATGATTGATGATATATTTTTACGATTTATCATTAGCATATTAGAAGACTTTTCAAAAATATTGTGAAGGATATACCGTCCTAAAGCCAGATGCATAGTGCAGTGTTTGTTACTATGAAAATAAAAGAAGGGTCGGGGGTGGGTTAAAAATTGGATGTATTTTCCTTATTTTAAATGTTAAGTAACTAATAAAAGTAAGAGAAAATCAATGAAAATTATTTCGGAATCGTCTATGTGTGGGTGAAGAGTTAGGATGGTATTTTTATTGTAAGTGTTAGAAGATGATAAATAATTTCAAGTGATTATGGAATAGATCTTTAAATATTCTTCCCAGAATTACAACGTTTTCTCTTTCAGTTGTATTTTTAAGTATCTAAAATGGATCATCTAAAATAAACAGACTATATATTTTACTTTATGAACATATAAATATTAAATATTTCAATGCATTATTATTGAACTGCTTATAAATTAAATATCAAATTTCAAGATGTAATATTTGACCAACATTGAAAGTTTGTCAATACTATAATACTTAAATTTTCATTTGCGATTACATACGAATAACCAATTAATTTGTAAACAATAATTAAACAGATATCACAGATTTCAGATGAAATTTCTTAAACATATAGAATTACAAATTATATAAGAATTTGATCGATTTTAATCATCTCAAATGTATGCCAATAATTCGGATGGGATACATTTTAGAAATCGTGTGAAAAAAAAAAAGCAGACGTACCAGTTATATTTTTTTTTATTTGTGAAATATTAAATATTTACTGCATATGTTAAAACTTTTAACTTTACAATTAATAACATTTGGTTGTATAAGTTGTATATAAGGATTCGACGACGAATTTTCATTCATTAAAGTTCTATAGAATGTTGTGAACTCTAGAGAAAACTAATAATAAATTCATTGATTTATATGGGAATAATATATTTAAAAAAAATTACTGATTGATATGCTGATTGAAATCCACAAAAAATGCATTTCTCAATTAAAACAACATTTAGATATTTTGAGTATATTGCACTATTTCCCTTTTATTTAAAAAGTGTTGCATTCGCTATTTCTCTGTTGTCGAGTGATACAGACTTTTAATACTCATGCTGTTAGTAGTGCTCTATTTTCCTTGTTCTTTTTCTGATGATTTCCTAATGATGATGTATCGTATGTTTTATTTTGGTTTTTGTTGTCTTATTTTGCTTTTGATCTTTGAAGGAAAATCCCCCATGCAGAATTAAATACATTGAAAAAAAAAAATGTTTATTTTACAAGAAAAACACTGTCATCCATGACGCCAGTAAAAAAACTGTTTGATTTATATAAACAATATGTTAGAAACGTTCTGTTTTTTATCAGATTTTGTCTTTATTTACGTAAGAAATACAGATTATCTCCGTAAATGTTTTTTTATTGCCGTCCAGTGTAACAGTTGTTATTTTTCTGTAAAATTCAAGAGATTTATTTTCTAGATGTACTTATGCTATTAGAAGTGTTTCTAGAATTGAATAACTTTTCTTTTTTCTATATTTTATTAAATTTTATATCTGGAACTATAAATCTAATGGAATAAAATACTTTTTCCTGTCAATTATGATTGCTTATAATATTTATGTAGAATTTTTCATTGCCACATTGCACGGCAATTTCATTTTTTTAAATAAAATATTTTGACTGTTTTAAATATTCTACACTCACAGAATTTGTATTCCGTGTAATTAAATTGTGAACATTTCAAACTTGAAATAGATAAATCCCTGATTTATCCCTGAGAGTAATTTTAAATACTAAAACTAATTTGTTTCTCATTTCGATGTAAACAACATAAAACTAAAATATTTAGAGCAAGTGTTACATCTTTAAATAAATCATTTTTTTAAAATAATAATGTTATTGTTTGTTGCCTCCCTAAAACAAACAGAATGTATAATATCTTTGTGCATGTAAAATGATTTTTCCCTATTCTTAGATGAAAAATGGTTACATTTGTCGGCATTTTCCCGTACAGAAGCATATACTCCATTATCTTAAACTGTATTAAATTGGAGAGTATGATTAAACTTTGTATATCAGTTAAAATTTATAAACAATAACAAAAAAAAATAAAATTCGAAATGTAGTATGGGAGTAATTGAATGAGAATGAAACGAGAATAAAATCTGTAAAAGCAGAAAAAAATCATTGAAAGGATGCGGTATTTTGTTTTCTTATTCACACAGCTAATAAAGGTTAGCTGGGTGATGTAGATTATCTTCGACAGAAGATCCCAATTCTGAAATGCATTCTTTCTATTAACATTAAAATACAAAATTCTAAAGAAATATTCGAAAATTTTCACTTTTATATACTAAAAAGAAAGAATTTTAAATAACAAAGAGCTATTTAATTAAAAACGGACAAAATATCCTGTATGTGACACTTACGTAAATACCTATATCCATTGACTTATAAATTGTTAAAAATAAATTATACATAAAAAATAAGAAAAAACCCTGGATTTGCATATTATCATAGTTTTTTTTCAGTTTGAGGACAAAAAACATTCTTAAAACAGCAGTAATATGTTAAAAAAGCTGTTCCACTCGTGATATGTAATGACCCATTAATATAATTAAAAATCTCCACATCGTTAGCCCTAGAGTTAAGAAATAGGATATCTAAAAAGATTTTAAATCTCCTAGACCAAAGTATTCTGCCCGTTTTCAGGGACATTCCATGAAAAAAAAAAGACAAAATGTCTTGCACTTGAGATTTACATAAACCTCTATATCTATTAACTTATAGAGCGTTAAATAGTAAACTTCTCATTATAAATAACAAATGAAAAACATAGATTTTCACGTTAGCAGAGTTGCTTAAATTTGAGGATATGATAGGTTAAAGCAGCAGCAATATGCAGAAAAATAGCCCCACACTTGACGTATAATGATCCTAATATATTTCTTTTTATTTAAAGATAATTTTTTGATAAATGATTCACTGGATTTAAAAATTTGAGACTAATGGTAGTCCTACTTATCTAATGCTAAGTTATGTAATTTGAGAATGATTTTCCTTATTAATTTATGTTAATCATAAAACACTGTATTTTGATATAATATTCCACATACCTTTCTCTCTTATACAGAACGTCTAAATTTTACAAATGTTTTCCGAATTTAACTAAAGATTTTATTTTGCCAGTTTTCTGCATAAATAATAACGCTTTTAATTTTTTTACGCACCAATATCATAAAAGGCAACAATTTTACAAATATGACGCGAGTCGTAACTAATGATATTTTACAAATATTGAAAGATTATTTTTTCTCATAAGATACTCATTTTCCCGAAAAAAATATTTATAGCAAATTTTTGAATAACGTTTGCGCATTAAAGGTACATTAAAATAATATTAAATAGATACTTAAAACAAAACACTATTTTTCATTAATATATCTATGTCAATAAAACCAGGATAATATTTTTTTTTCTTGTTAACTTTTCTACCACATATTTTCCAAACAAATTTACATGCACTATTACAGGTGTAACGTTTAATTACTCGTATTGGGCAATTGATGTGTATTAGGTGCTTTTCTTTTTAAGCATTTCTTATAGGAGAAAGTTATTAATATATGATTAAAGATTACAACTTATAATATGAAAATAATTTATAAGAGTTATTTAAAGTTTAAAATGGATAAATCTCACTGAAGGCAAACTGTACAACAAAGGTACCAATCTACAATCTTACTGTATATAAAACTATATACACAAATAAATTAAACTTCCTAAAAACTGTAATTTTATGTAGTATGAGAAAAATGTGCTAAAAAAATCTACCTAATACTTCCCTTTACCTGACAGGATATGTTCAAATGATTGATAGATTGCGTTTTTAAGATTCAGAATAAAATGAAGACTGCAATTTATTTGTTACTCTATATAATTTAAGAATGATTTATCTGTTTTCATTTCGCTCAGTATGTATATGTAATGAGTATATTTACTGGATAGGATTTCACATCTTTTTTTGTTTTCATAGAACACTTAAAATTGATTTCAGAATTTCAAACAAAATATTTCATGGTGTCATCACGAGATTTTAAAAAATATTTCTTTATGAAAGTTTTTTACTGTTGTGTCGTACAAATGAATTCTGTAGCGTTTTAATATAGCAAATCCAGTTTAACAACACGCAATACACATATTGATTTTTGAAGAAATTAATATATGTTTAAAAAAGATATTTCCAATAAAAATTACAAAATTTGAATTAATATGAAGCATTGAAGATTGCGCAAAAGATTATTAACCTATATTGCTTTTAACCGTACATTATTTGCGTTTATTGATTATCGATGTCATGAATGACAATAAAGTCTTTTTGCATATCATTGAATTTGAAACATTTTTGCATTTCTGTAGTAAAAAATTAATTTGTCGAGTTTCACAATATCAAAATCAGTTTGAGAGTAATGCACATAATTTCCTAAAGGCATAAATATGTTCTTATGAGAAATCTTACTTATCTTAAATTTCGTGTTCCTACTAGAAATAGAAAAAAAAAAACTAAAATATTCTGTGTTTTAGACAACTTAATAAAATTTTTCATATACTACTACATTATATAGAATATTCAGGGCTACCATGGGCGACTATTTTTATATTCTGTTCGCTACACTATTTTTAAAATATACATTTTGTAGTATATTACTCTTGCAAATATTGTCAAAGCGTAGGTAAAAGATTTTTGTTTTGAAAAAGTGGTGCGAAATAGCATTAAAAAATAGTCGCCTGTGGCAGCCCTCAATATTAAATTTAACACTATCTCTACTGGTGCCAATTGACACGTTTTAAGATTTTGATTGTTAGTTATTTTTTAAGTAATTTTGTAATTAAAATAATCAGAAATAATTTTTGATACACTGATTGCCTGAGTTATGGTTATCTTAGTTTAAAAATGATAAATAAAATAACCGCAAATCAAAAATCTTAAAACGTGTCATTTGACATCGGTTTAAATGGTGTTAATTAAGAGTCTTCTACAGGTCACATTTTTTAAATAATTAAAAACTCTTATGATACTCATCAGCGTACATATAAATAAAAACTATATTAAAAGCACATTAAAAATTAATCCCAAAGTTTCATGCTCTTTCTAATGAGCCATCATCAGGGGAGAGGGTTCTTGACCTTCACGAAACAAAGACACAAACAACACAGTCACTTTCACAACATCAAACTGAAAACATTTCGGTAACTGATTATTAAACATCTAATCTTGAATATTGCAGTCTCATTTGGGATCCTTACTATAATAATAAAATGAAAATTCTCGAGCAAGTACAGTCTAAATTCACACGTTATTTATTGTTCAAGAGTAATCATATATATTCTTATGATATTTCTTCTTCCTACCTACGTCGTATTTTTGGCATTCCCAGTTTGAAATCTAGACGGGATCTTGTTTGTGTTTTTTTTTTTTTTACAAGGTTATTAATAACATGATTGATTGTAGTAATATACTTAATTCTATTAATTTTAATGTTCCGAGCAGATCCCTCAGGTGAATTCAATTTTTTATATTACCTCCTCTTAAATATAATTATTTTAGTAATTTTTCCTTATATAAATTTTACAAAATATTTAATGAATTTTCTGTGCATCTTGATATTTTTGATATGTCTTTTGCTGCTTTTAAAGATAAATGTTCTGAACTTTTAATTTCGTAATTTGTGTTTGTATTCGTGTTGTATGTGATTTATTTCTAACTGTTTATATATATGTATGTTTTCATTATTTTTTATGATGTTCTTGCAACACTGTAAATGGATTCGTCTGTAGTGTGCATTTCTATAAATAAAAAAATCAATACTGCATCGGCTATGGCACCATCTGTTGGTAGGCTAAAACACTATTATCAGAAACTAGGAAAATCCGAAATGTACTTTTTTAAAAATATTCAACCAAACATTAGAAATCTGAAATGAAATATCGTCATTGCATACTCAGTTTTTTCTCAGACTAATTTCTATGGATTCACGTATAAGGGCTTTAAGTGGGTTGGAATATTTAGAGATAATTTTTACATCGTCAAAATGAACTGCCTTGACACTGCTTTTAAATGCTAATCTAGATAAAGCTGTAGATTGCCTATTGAATTTTAAATCTATTTTATGTTCTTTAATTCTTTCAAACAGGCATCGTTTTGTCATTCCAATATATGAAGTTAATAGACCAGTAATTTCGTAAACACCAGAATGAAATAAAATTGGTAAAGGATCTTGCTTTCTGGTAATAGCTGCAAACAGATGTTTTGAGGGGGAGGCAACAAGAAGAAATCTGAATCTATTAAAAATTCTCCTTAATCTTTCAAACATTGCTGGAATATAAGAAATTTTTCTATAAATAGGACGAGTTAACTGAGCGCTTTGGGGATATCTATCGAACTTCTCGATTAATTTATGGATAACCTGTGGGTTATATCCATGATCTATTCCAATATTGACAATACGGTTCAGTTCATCTTCTAAAAATTCATCCGAACAAACTATATGTGCACACTTAAAAAAAGAATTAAACGCAGACATTTTATAACCCCATGGGTTTGAAGCAGTAACAGGAATAATGCTATCTATTTTCATTGATTTTCTGAAAACTTTTCTTTTAAGCGTAGTACCAGATTTTATAACTAAGACATCTAAATATGGGAGGATGTTATTGACTTCATTTTCTATGGTAAATTTAATATTGTCGTCGACTTGATTCAATCCCTCAAAAAATTCCACTAAAGATGGCTTTCCCTCTTCCCAAACTACAAAAACATCATCCATATACTGACATAACCATACATAACCATAATTTGGGTTTATGTTTGAAAGTGTTGAAAATAAAATTTTTCAAGGATCTAAGCTTAAATTCAGCAAAAATACTTGAAAAAGGTGACCCCATCGGTGCACCCTTATCTTGCTTATAATATTTACCGTTAAAAAAGAATACATTACTCTGGCTAATTAAATTTAACCCAGCTTCTAATGAAGTTTTAATATCTTGACTCAGATTATTTAATTTATCTATAGACTGGTTAATAGTATTCATAACTTCGGAAATATTTATGGAGGGGAAAAGCGAGACAATATCAAAATTAGCTAAAATAGTATTATCGTTAATCTCCGCATCTGCAATCCTGTCAATAAATTCTTCAGTAGAAGAAGTAGAATATTTTGAAGACGGGGTAATCGTTTTTAGGAAACTAGCATAAGCTTTTTCAACATAATAACGTGGACCTTGGCATCTCGTGACAATCGGTATAAACGGAAAGTCTGGTTTATGATGTTTTATTCTAGATGTTATCCTAGGCGTAACACCTGTATGGTTAAGTTTAATTTTATTCTTCATTTCATCGGGCCAATTACTATTTCTAAGAAGCTCTTGTGTTTTTCTGTAGATCCCAGTGTTGGGGCCTTTACTGAGGACATGATAGGAAAACTGTTCTATACAATTTTCCATTTTACTTATATAGGTATCTTGATTCATTACTGCCAGTTTTCCAGATTTATCAGTTTTCATAAAACATAAATTCTTATTCCTTCTTAATCTAGAGACTATGTCAAGCTGTTCTTTATTCGCGTTACTTTGTTTCTTAAAATACTTTTTGCTTAAGTTACATACCTTTAATCTCACAGTGTCCTGTTCACTAGTAGAAATATCTTGAATAACGGCCTCTAATTCTGTGCAGATGTCCTTTGGATTAATGGAACCTTGAAAGTTATATTTGCAACGTAGATATATCACTTCCTCTTCCTCTTTTGAAAAAGTTCTATTTGAAATGTTTACGAACTGAACAGGTTTGACTTGAGGGGTGTGAACAATTTCTGAATACTGTAACAAAAAGTTGAGTTTCCTCTTATGACGTTCTGTAATTAAGTTCTTTTGTTTAAACCTGAGTCCTTCTATATAATACAATAACTTATTGAAATGAGCTGGTTCAGTGACACTGGCTATTTCAATATAAAGCTTATAAGTCTGACTAGAACAACTATCCAATGCAGCAAACTTCTTACGAATGTAGAGGTTAAGGCAAGAAAGTTCAAATTCATGTTTAGTATCACCAAGTTGATTTATCACATTGTTACTTATCACACTTTTTTTTTACTTGTCTTGGGCTATAATGTATGTTTCAAAAGCACAAATGTATTTCACAGATATTGAAATGATGATGTAAATGCTACTGAAAAATGAAGACCATGATATATCCGCAGACTGCAAGTTTTTAAAACACAAAATAAAAGAATAATAATAAGCTAGTATGATAATTTTATAATAACAAAACACTAATAATAAGCTATAAGCATCAGGAGTCGTTCGGTAGCTCCATCGCCCCAAGCCATACCTTTCCGGTTTTCGGTGTCTTTAATTTGTGCTATTTCCCTTTTAAATTTGTCCGGTTCCAATTTTTGATTTTTTTTTCAACCTGGCTTTCGCTAGAGTGTCTTTTACTCCGGACGTGGTTGGGGACTTATGAACATTGCTTCCGCAAAAGAGTCGGAATAAGTAGAAGAATAAAGGGCTGTGGACGAAAATACTTTTCGTTCTTTCGTCTTTTCGTCGCTAGACTTTTTTAAAAGACAGTCAAGCGAAAGCCAGGTTGGAGGTCGTATGAGGTGATAGCTCCTTCGTGTGTTACATTTACGCAGCTTTGAGCAGCAGACTGGGCAGTTCGTATGAATAGTTTTATCGCTGTTTGAGCTGTAGCATGGCGTCGATGGAGGATACAATTTATATGGCGGATGTTATTAAAAATATCGCAAATGGTACGTTAGACAGCAATTTTAAGGAACAATTTGATAATATTTCATCCAATTTCTAGGACTATTCTAAAAAAATACTGACTGACTTCTAGGACTTTGTGGGTAGATATATATTGGACTTGAAAGCTAAAGATGGTTACACTACTTCACCAAACGATCAAGAGGAAGTAAGAAGAACTTGCTTTGATGCTTTTTCTTTGCTAAGGGAGCCTACTATTGATAACTTGTTAAACTCTGCTATTTTTAGCTTTTTCTGTTCTATTCAATATAAGAAAGCACCTAACTTAATCATTAATGACTCTAACCTTAGAAATGAATTATTCAATGCTGTCTAAAAAGGGATTAAGCGTCCCTTGACATAGGGGAGTTCTACTATCCCTCTTGCTAATAAATACTAAAATATCGCAAATGAAGTTAATTTAAGTGAAAATGATGATATGGAGCAATCCAATTCTAATGTTAGTTCCGTCCAGGAACCTGGTGACTCAAAAAACCTAATAATCCATCCTATATTGAAATCGACCAAGATTGGGCGACGCTAGCCCGTCAAATTACCGAGTTAATTCTGAAAAACCCAAAATAACGCTAAAAGGAGAACGGTTAGTTGTTCAGTGTACTTCCGATAATGACTATAGTGTAACGCAGAGATGGTTAGATCAAAATAAGAGCAAATATACCACTCTTGACCCTAGAGAGCCAAGACCGAAAAAAATATGTATTAGGGGCATCCCGTGTTATCCTGATGTTAAACTAATAGAAGAAAGCTTTCTTGGGCATGGGTTTGCAGTCACTAGGGCTGCCATGCTTAAAAATAGAAAAAATGTCATCTAATGCCAATCTATATGGTATATGTCATACCGCGTAAAAACTTTGAGGACATCTACAAAATAAACGTGATCCATTATATTTCTGTCAAAATGGAAGCCTTTACTACCAAATGTAATGTTAGACAATGCTATAGGTGTCAAGGTTATAGACATGCCTCAGAGGTATGTGGCTTTGATGCCAAATGTGTTAAATGTGGTGAATTACACTTAAGCACTGCTTGTGAGCACAAAGGCAGAATTAAACATACATTCGCTAATTGTGGCCTGGGGCATCCCGCGAATTACCGCGGCTGTCCTAAAAACCCCTATAAACTTCAAAATAAACATAACAGAAAACTACAAGTAATAGCGTCAGCAATCTCTCCACCGAAACTCAAATTCTTGACGATATCTTTAAAGAATATAACTACACTAAAAAATATGACCAATGAGCCTTCAACTAATACTAACAAAATAAATTCCGAAAATAATGGTATCGAATCCTCAAATACCCCTTCCTCCCCTACTAGTGAAATTTCAAATAATACTCAAAATCTAAAAATCCCCTCAAATTACTCTAATGATATTAAAGATATACTTAACACCTTCAATGAAATAAAAGAAGTTTTTCAAATTACTAAATTCTTAAGCTGCATCAAAAACATTTCAACTCAACCAAAAAAATAAGATAATCCTATGCAAAAAGTGATTGTCATTATAAACGAATTCGTCAAACTTGCTTACCTTCTCAACTTAAATGAAGAATAATTTCTTATTCTGCTAAACTTTTTGCTTTTTCTTGTCTTGTTTTGTCTGTTTTGTTATTAAAAAAAAAAAAAAAACTCATTTAAACTGCATTTTCTAGTGTTTTTTCCTGTTTATAAATTGTCTTGCTTTTTTATTTTCTTGTTCTAGTAACACGATTTCTTTCTATCCTCTATTAACGCAGCACAAGATGGAAAATATTCCATCTTGTGCTGCGATTGTAGCCTTGCCAACCTGTAATAGTGAGAAATTCCAGGCTGGATATCGTTCACGTGGTTTAGTCGGTATAACGTCAGTGCTCTATACTGATGGCCCGGGTTCGATTCCCGGCATGGAATCTTTTTCACTAGGTTGGCCTCTGCGCCTTTTAAGCAAAAATAATTTGAAATTTGATTTTCATTTGAAATATTGTATGCAAGGCGAATGTTTCTCTCTGGAAAAATTTCCAAATATTATTTTACATTTTATCTATTTGCTCAAGTGTGTAGAGTTTTTAAAAATTAAACTCAAATTCCATTTGAAGATAAATTAGTGCATTGGTATTCGTATTGCATCAGATTATTTTTCAATCTAATCTACATTAAAAAACATTTTAAAGACAGTTATTACCTAAATTAAACAAGTTAGTTATTTACCTTTCAGAATAATTATAATTTGGTACAATTTATAATTTTTCACTACCACATAATTCAGATATTTTATTCTAAGCTTCTATAATTATTTTATTAGAATAAAAACTCTGAACTAAGCTAAATTAGACTGACATAATTTAAATTATGCATTTAACATTTATTAAGGTAATTACGGTAATTTATGGGGAAAAAGTATTTTAATTTATTTTGAAATTGTAGAAACTTTCATAACAAAATATTGTAAGTATAATGTAATTAAAATAATTAAAATATATTTATATCATAATAAAATTATTTTTCTGGTTTTACGTGAACGTTTTACTACGAACGTTTTACTAAGAAAACAAAATTATTATTTGAAAATAAATGTGTAAAAAAGTTATTTAGAGAAAACTAATTGGCTAATAGATGGTAATTAAAGTTTATTTCATTACGATATATTTTGACGTTAATATCATGAATATAATTAAGAGATATTTGGATAACAATAGTAATAAAATAATCTTTTAATAATTGAAACCTACGTGTTATAACAAAACAAGTATTTTTTCTAAACGAATAATAAAAAAATGTAATATTCGATTAATGTATGCAATTAAAAAAAACTTCTTGAAATTAAACTATCTGTTACATAAATTGTTTTAAAATTTCAATCTAACATTGAAATTATTTTAATATATTTTTTTTTTCTTTTTGAGTGGATACGTACGATTTATTTTTTGTATTTTTAATATCAACTTAATTTTTTTAATAAAGCGTAACTAACTTTACATTTTCTACACCCAATTATGAAACTTATCACTGAATTTTTTTTTGTCATTTCTTACAAAGTTAAATCAAATATAATTCATATTTTGTAAATGTCAATGTAATTTTTTTTACACTTGTTTTCATGACAATCAAGATAAAGGTTAAGGAAATAAAAGTGCGTTTGCCATTATTTTATTTATCATACATATATTTATTTGGCAGCTTCATTCTAGTTCAGAACATAGTGAGAAATATGGAAAGCATTCTCACAAAACTTCACTGAAATAAGTGTAAGACATTTTGTATAAAGAAGTTTATCAAGCATGAATATAACACAAAAATTGTTTTTCCAGAAATGGTATTTATAAATTTCTTTTGCATCTTTAAGATACATAAAAAATTAATCTAGTACTGTCAATTGGGATTAGTTGGTGTTTTTATGTAAAAAACGTAAGGAATGTATTCATAGAAATATTGTTTACATTTCTCCTTGTCTTCTTATCATCTCTTCCGGTATTTGAGCATTTGGCTCATTACTTATTGTTTTTTAAGGGGTCTCAGCACTCTTAAAATTGGAAAAAAATGACAAAAAAAAGATTGGGATGTAAGATATAAATATTTTCTTTCATTTCATGAATTTAAAAATTGCAAGATACAGAATTAGAATTTACAGGGGGCTCCAAAATGTCAGACTTTTGACGAGCAAAAAATTGACTAACATGAAACGTACGTTTTGAAAATTTCATTAAAAAAATCCAGAAGTTTTTGAGATATCGCCCGCGTTATGCCAAAAAACGTCGTTTGGAGAAAAATGACTTCAAAGTTTCGGAAACGCCGCTTCAGCTATTGAGCGGATCTAATTCTAAAAGCGATAATTTCTGTTCTTATGGGAATTTCAAGGACACAATTATATCAAAATGTTCAGAAAAATTAGAAATTTAACATCTAAAAAAAAAAAAAAAAAAAAAAAGAAAAAAAACCCGAAAATTTTAGTTTTAAGGGTCCTGACACTCCTTAAATTGGCCATCACTCAGTTTCTAGTAATCCTAAAATTAAAAGAGTTTTGAAATCGCAAACGATTACTCTTTCCAATGAAACAATATAACCGAAATTTTCAAAACTTTTCACTAAAACGGCCATTTTAATGTAGGACTTAAAGTTTTGAAATTTTATGACATCTACTCTTTCGCATACATGTACTGTCATTTCCGTTTAAACAGTCAGAGATTTCTTTTAAATTACAGAAATGGTTCGGTGTATATAGATTTTGCATAGATATGCCGTATAAGAACATAATCAATAGCTATTATTATTTATCTTTAAAGAAAAAAAGTATGAGGACCTACAAAAATAGCTAATTGTAGACTGCGGCTTGAGTATTAGTCAACAGTTAATGTCCTTCATCGCCAATTCAGTGTTACGTTGCTCAAAAACGCCAATGATATATCGCATATTGGTAGATCTTTAACAGTGATACCTATACGTTTGATTAAAATACATTAAAAAAATCTGTCGAAAAACTTATTAACAAATCGATTCTCAGTAATTCAGCTTTAGAGAAGTAATAGTGATAATTTTCTTAAAATTTTTCCAAATTGTTTGTTCGTTTGTAGAAAAAAAATTTATTTTATATAAAAAAATAACATATGTATATCTTTATTAGGGATTTATCCTATTATGCGGAAATATGCGGTATTTGTGTGTCATATTTTCTCGTATGGCTAATGCGAGAATTATGAGTATATATTTTTAAAATAATTTAGTTTAAAAGCAGGAAGGGAATAAATTAAGCGAGTGAATACGGTATCTATATTACAAAACAAAAACAAGTCCTTGCGTAACGCTGACGTGAATTTGAAATTGGCACCATCTGAAAAGCAATTTTTAAATTTACTGTATTTTTTAAGTACAAAGGCGAATAATTTTTATCTCTTTTAGTACATATAAAAACTCTGTTTTATAGATTTTTGCTATTTTCCATACAAATGTGAGTTTTGGCGCTGTTAGTTTGCAATCTAAAAAAACTCTATTTTATGTAAAAAAGCTATTTCAATTTAATAATAAAAAATAATTATAATAATAGCAACAATAATGGTTTTTACATTTTATTTAAACCCGGGAAGCTCTATTCGATTCCTAGAACTTTAAATGAATAATTTGTTTTTAAAATTGGATGTGTTTAACTTTTCCTGTGTTAAAAGACATGGTGTTTAAAGTTTCAGTTCTAAAAAAACATATGTATGTAATTCCATTATATTTGTAGATTTTTAAACTGTATAAAGTAATCAAATATAGATAAAGCAATATTTTAAATAAAGTTATACATGTTCTGTAAAATATGAATTTAGTTTACATTTTTTATTAGATGAAATCAATCTAAAATTTATTTAAAAATTGCTCAAGACTTTAAAAGTTCTTTTTTAATTAGGGAAATTCTTTTAAAGACTTAAAATGCTTTTTATCTATAAAAAATTGATGCATAAGGAGTTATTAAAAATAGCAATCTTCTAATAATTCTATTCAGTGTTCAGAAACGTGAAAGATAATTTAAATGAAACAAGTTTATTTTTCGATTTAAGATCAAAGCAATCAAGCAATCTCCACTATTTATTTAGACAAGGTAGAAGTAATTTTGATATTTCTATTACACTGTTATAAATGTGAATGGACTCTGAGTCTAACAAAATTACGCGGGAAAATAACGAAACCCCATTTGAGTAATCCTTGATTTTGAAAAACACTCTTTTACGTTCAGAAACACAGAAAACATTAGGTGTTTTCGGTATTAAATTAACATTAATTAAACGATAGTTTGTTTTTCTCTCTCTGCCTGCTTAAAACAAGAAAAAAATACAAAAACGAAATGGTTCCCAATGCATTAGTTCTCTCAATAAAACTTTTTTTTACTATCAATTACTAAGAAAAAAAAAATGACGCTCAACAAAAATACTCAACAACCAAACATGCTAAATTAAAATCATAAACATCAATATCAAAAGTAACCTTATTTTGATTATCTTGCTTGTATAAATTCTATTACACACATAAAAAGGCTTATTTGAAAATTTATAACTTTCCAAAAACAGATATTTCGATTTGAGAAAACATATTAATACACTGTAAAAAAAAATCCTCCAAATATTTCCGTTTTTATTATTTTTTGACATACGAAAAAGAAACTTGTACTTCCGAAATACTTCTTTAAATTAAAGAAATATATCATTTTGTGGGGATTTGGAACATAAAAGTACGTTTTTAGAAAAAGTGGATAACTAGACTGTATTATGTTTTCGTAACATTTTGATTATCTACATACAAAACCATTTATCTTTTTTTTTCTTTTTTTATTAGTGGTGATAAAAATGTTAAAGATGTGTTTGAAAATTTCCAGTAAATCACTTATTCTTCTGTCGACTAGTATCGTGTAACGTATTAATCAACCTCGATAACATTTATCCCATACTGAAACAAATTAGAAAAATAGTTACATTACTTTATTTTTACAATTTATAGTTTATTTTACTATAATTTACACTTTATAGTTTATTTTAATATAATTAACACTATATACTTTATTTATTATTAAACTGTACTTGTACTTTATTTTTACATTTTAATAATTATTTTACTTTATTCTACTTTATCTACATGTAGTGAAAAACAACGAGTGGGCAAATTTTAAGTATAAACAAACTCGCAGGAAAAATTGTCAAATGTTATAAAAAATAAAAGTATAATCTATAATAGTTTAATTCAGTTTAAATGGCTTCTTCATCAAAAAGATAACGTTCTCTAAATTAAAAAGTAAAAAATCAATAAAGAACTCAACATTCACTTTGTCATGTAGAAATCTCAATCCATTAAGTCTGATAATTTCTTTTGCTCCTGATTTTTTGCTAATTGTTTTATACTATTTTCTGAATAGAAAATAAAAATATTAAATTCTTAATTCTTCAAAATCAATTTAGATAAAGAATAATTTTAATAAAATTAAAAAAAAAAAAACTTTTTTTTTTAAATCTGCACAAAAAGAGAATAAACGAAATATTGAAGCAAATAAAATTAGATTTTTTTTTTTCACGTACATTAAAATAAGAACAAAAAAATCCTAGACTTTTTTCTCTGCACATAATTGACCGATAGAAAGAATTTTCATGCAAGTACATCAATAAAACAGAATTTTAATTCTCATTTTGCTGTTAATTCAGAACAAAAAGGTGCTGACACTAAAGCTGTCAGCATATTTTGAAGTTTTTTTTTGTTTTTTTTTTTTTTTTTCATCTTGAAAGTATACTTTCTGATAATTAAATTAATTTTTTTTGTTCTACTTTTTTTTTTAAATTTCATTATAATTAAACTTTTTGTAAGAAAAAAAAATCCAGATTGCATTCCTCCTTAATGATAAAAAATGAATAGACACAAACATATTGCATGCATTTTTTTTTAAAGTTTAGGATTACATTTTAAATTACGAAAATTAATAAATTATACTGAAAATATATGAACAATGATCTACATTAATTGTTACTTTAACTAACCACAATCACCAAAAACATGTTGTCTTCTGTAACATTTTTACATCTGATTACAGTCGCTAGTTATCGAGGCATAGTAAAAAATTACTTTTCTACGATCCTAATGGGCTATTACTTGTTTTCAAAGTATACACAGAAAAAAAAAATCTTAGAAACATCCTTCTGGAAAACTTAAAGTGATTTACTTTTATATTTTGATTTACCTTAAGATGGGTTTATTTTGTGACAGTAACTTAGCGACAGAAGGTCTAGTTTTCGTATTTTGATTCTCCCGCTCTGTACGCGATGGGAGGAATGAGGGCAGGGGTACAGTTAAACCGGCTCTTGCGTTGTTGTCTCGAAGTCCGGATACTTTGTATTCCGAAACCTAAAGTGTATGAGAATCACGTAACACAGGTAAATGTTCTTATTTTGTTACGGTGTTAGTTATACTGTGTAGAAATGTAATCGTTTTCATATGATATTTCTTCGAGAAATAACAACATAATCAAAATATAGCTACTTGATGGGGCTACTTTGTGACACAAGGACATTGTCTCCACCAGGTTTCCATTTAAAGAGAAAACATACATTTTGCATTTCCCATGTTTCGATAAACGTGAAACAGCTATCTAAATATAAACATGAATACTGAAAATATAAACTGAATTAAAATCGTGAACTCTAATACAGGTCTAGTCTAGAAGTACAACATATTTTTGAGAAAAATAAAATTAAGCTCATCGCACTTCCTCCAAATTCGAATAATCTCCTTTAGCCGCTTGTTTTGGCATTGTTACGTCGTCTAAAATTCCACTGGAGGGAAGTGTTGCTAAGCTGAAAAAAATCACTTCTGGTAGCAGAGGCACAAATGTACGAAAGAAAGAATTTTTGCATCATCTAAAAGAGCTCATTAATGCCCGGCGATTGCACGAAGAGAATAATCTAAAGTATGGATTTTGGCAACCGAAATCTGATCACTATAGTTAAATACAATTTTGGCTTCCAAAAACAATGCTCGAAAAAATCATCGGATCAATGGCGGAAAAATTGGTGAAAGCATTCGTGGAAAAGTTAAACTAGAAGTAGGAAGACAAAACAAAATGCCGGGTCACTAAGAGATGCAAAAATTTAAATTTCCTGCTTGGCTGAAGTGTTTGTGCTACTGATGTCCAAAAAGGAAAAGAAAATAACGTGTCTACGGCGTCTAGAGGAAGAAAAGAAAAATAACAAACAGACATACAAAATCTTCCAGAAATGTTTCAAAGACATCCCTCAAAGTCTTCCTCTTCCATTAGGAAAACTTCTGAATATGTTTCAGGCCGGTATACGACGTTAACTTTGCATTCTCAGTATTTCCCCCCACCCATTAATAAGGGGGATTTTACGACGGAACCTTTATTTTTTTCTTTGCTGTTCAGGGGCACTGGTGTTTGAAAAATCAGAAGGCATAGGGGATTAAACATTTTTCCAAAACCAATTTTTGAGATTTATCCATGTTCACTGAAAAAAAAAAAAACAATAATTATACATTTTTATATCATTTCGTATATATTGTACATTATCATTTACTAAAACAAAATACAGGGTTGTATTTCTTGCTAAATGTTTTCTCATTTTATATAAGTTCATCGTTTGCCTTGTATTCGTTATTTTTTTATTAGTTAACCATCTTTATATTATCCGTGTTTTTTGTTTTTGTATTACTTCCACAAATATTCCAAAATGTTACCTTTTTAATTAGAAAATTCAATATATTTAATTAAAGAGGATTTCCTATATTTAAAATGAAAAATTTGAGTATGAATTATTGCGAAAGTGTCATTATAAATAAAAGTCTGATGCGTTTAGAAGAAACTGCAAAACACTATTCGATTCTTTGCAACAAGACAGGGAGGATTAATGAGACAAATCGATGATATACCAATATCCTTTTTGCGGTTTAACTTGTTTTCAGTATAATTTTCACTATCGAATTCATTCACAATTTTTTTTCCTCTTGCATGTCAAGTCGAAAACATTACTGTCACAATGTAACCCCACTTGATCTGGTAACTTTGTGACATCATTAACATAAATTTATCAGTTGGTATAAAACATTTAGATTGTCGGGATACGTCGTTATGTAGGAAAATTGTATATAAATGTTAAGCAATAGTTAGTTTTGGGGTACTTATAAAACATACCGGATAGTGTCGGAAAAAACTCAAAATGTGTCACAAAATAACCCCACTTTACGGTATTTTATAATTTTTCTGGTATTTAATAGCCCGTTCAAGGTACTTTTTTAAAGTTGACAGTTAGCGGGCGGATCGCGTAAATGTACGATTTCGTGAATTGGGGGAAGAAAACAGTACTGGTACCGGAATTTTTTTAAGGGCGAAAAACGAAAGTTTAATCCAAGCATACTTGTTTCTCACTAATTGTGGGCAAGTTTTAATTTGCAGTAACATTTGTAAACGTGAATTCCGAGCTCATTTTCGAAAAATGGCCCTTCCTAAATGTGTTAATAAAATAATTTTATTATTTTTTTTCATTGGTGTACATACCCAAATCGCATATTCTGTTGTAACTGTATGAAGATTTAAGAAAAAAAAATTAAATATACGTTTTTTAGTTCTGGCTAGTCCATGTAATTATGTATGTGAAAGAAGCGGTGTTACCTTTTGAAAATTTGAAGGTTGTACACTTTTTATTTTCTTCTATCTTTACAAGAATAAAGTATTTGATTCGTAAAATTTTTCGAATTCCGGTTTTCGACGGATTCACATGTTTTAGAAATCTGAGATCCCGAAAAATATCTTCCTGAGAGTATGTCTGTCCGTCTGACTGTCTGTATGTGACACAAATTTTGTGAGCGCTTTATCTTAAGAACTAATGAACGGAATTTAATAAAACTTTAGATTCATTTAGTTCCTAATATAAATTGGTGCTGATGACTTTTTGGTGTAAATCGCCCAAAAGGTGGTGCTTTTACGCTCCATTTTTCACGATTTCCGCAATAGCTATCTCTCAAGAACTAAAACACGGAAATTCAAAATACTTCGGATTCAATTAGTCTTTGATGTAGTTTGGTGCTGATTACATTTTGATGTAAATCGCCTAGAAGGTGACACTGCGATGTTGCATTAGTCGCGATTTCAGCAATAGCTATATTTCAAGAACTAATGCATAAATTGTCATTAAACTTCAACTTCAGTTAGTCCCTGATATAAATTAATGCTATTTAGTTTTCGGTTTAAATTGCCCCACATATGGCGCTGTTTTTGGTGTGTTTTTTGTTTTAAATATTTAAATGGTCGCCATTTTGAAATAAGATGTCGGATGAAGATGGCCAACGAACTCGGTCGAGACATTTGTATGCAATATTCACACAATAAATCTCGCACAAATCGGTTTATAATTAAGAGAGTTACCGCATAACAAAAATCAGATTTACATATATATAAATATAATTTATAAATCTAATTTAAAATTATATAATCTAAAAATCTTTAAAATATAATCTAAAATTTATATATATAGATAAATAAATAAATAAATATATAAATCTATAAATATGTATAAATTATATATATATATATATATGTGTGTGTGTGTGTGTGTAAGTCACATTTGAACGGAGGATGGTTTTTGGGTCTGGGGGTCAAGATCAGTAAAAATATACCAAATTTTTTCGGAAGTGCTTTCCTAAAGACGGCTGCAATAGGTGACTTTTTAATTTTTCTAATGAAATCTACCTAAAACATGTGCAAAATATATTTTATTTCGTCTGTATTTTATTTCTGAATATCATATTGCATATAACATGCAAAAAAAGAAATAGACATTTACTAAACAATATTTTCTAAGAAATTTAAAATATATATTTCTAAACTATCAACAATAATGATAAAAATTATTAAATTATAAAATTATATTATAAAATTATTAAATTATTAAAAAATAATTTTACTGAAATATTTACTTTTATTTCCATATTCGTTTCATTGTAGAAAAACTGGTCGGCTGTGCTAATTCTAAAACATTCTTCTATCTCATACTTATTAATACATTATGACGTTATTACATACATGACATACTTATTAATACATACTTCCGTATGACGGTGCAAAAATATTATTGCCAATCAATGCCTATCCTGAAGATTGTAAAAATATAGGTTCACTGAATTGTGTGCAGTTAAAAAGGAGATATAAGCATCGCATTTTTAAGAAAGAAAATTTCGGCACCCGCCCTTTGAGACTTCTGCAACCAATATTCACAACCCAAAAAGCATAAAATCGACACCTGTTTGTGAAATTCAACCCTAATATGGACATATTTATGTGAACGTGTAACATAGTATGAATTTTCATTGAATTCCGTGCATTTGTTTTGAGATACAGCTATCGCAAAAATCGTGAAAATGCAGCATAGCAGAAATCGTGTATAGCATATGATATACACGAAAATCTAATCAGCACCGATTTATTTAAAGGTCTAACTCAATATGAAGTTTGGTGTAATTCCGTGCATTAGTTCTTGAGATGTGACTATCGCTATTTAATTTTTTTACGTTTGACATCCACCATAGTGGATAATTCATTAAGTCCTGTAGAAACTATGGCTGTTGCCTCAAAGGATCTTTATTATGCACATGTATTAATACAGCACGCACTCTGTTTTAATTTATCCCATTTACATATATTCTTCTTGTTTTTTCGTGTCTGTATACAAGGGGACAACCGAGAAACAGTGGCTACATATGACGAGCACAATAACGTTCATGTCTCACCCAGGATTAGAATCCGGGACCTCAGCGTGACAGTGGACACATCTACTGACCACGCCAATTGGTCGGCGACTATATCTAAAATGGTGTAAATTCTGATGCATATAGAATAGCAATACAACCTGTTGGACGTTTTAAACAAAAACCTAATCAGCAACAACTTATGTCAATGTCTAACTGAATACGAATTTTGAAGAAAATATGTGCATTAGATCTTCAGGTAGAGATAATGCGGAAATCGTGAAAAATGCAGCACCACCTGTTTGGCACAAAAAACTAATCAGCAACAGTTTATATCTATGTCTAACTGTGAAGAATAATTAAATTCCGTGTACTAGTTATTTGATAGAGTGCCCACAAATCTTTTGTCACATGCAGACATTTTCTAAAAATAGTCAAAAAGTGTTCACGATCTTGTAAAACATATAAATCCGTCAAAAACCGGAATTTGAAAATTTTCGCGAATCCTACACTTTCATCTTTAAGCTAATACAAATAGAAGAAACTAAAAATCGAGGAGAAATATATTATCTAATTAAATTTCGCATTTTTTCACTTTCTAGGATTAAGTAAAACATGTGTAATACTTCAAATCTTATTATAATATATATCAAAGTGTCGCTGCTTTGCACGAACGTCATCTTAATATATGTAGATATGCTATATAAAACATTTTGCTCCGTGATATTCCTTCAAGTTATTATAATTTTCCTGCATATTCATTATTTCCCTATTTCCTAATAATATCTATTATTTATTCCTATTTAATTTCCTTTTAATTTTAAAACACGTATATTAATAATTATCTTATTCAAAATCTTCATCTAAAGCTTTTGGTTTCTTCATAATTTTTATCAGATATCCCATCAATTAATAATCAGAGAGAAGCTAGATTTTTTTATTCGAATATTTTAAAAAAGCTATTTCGTTGTATTTTATTTCCAATTTTCAGTCCATGAATCAGGTTTTCGCGTATTTAAGACGCTAGGCTTTTTACTTCGAAAACATTACTCTACTAGGTAAGGAACTCTTTCTCTTTAAGCCACTCCCCCTTCGCGCCATTAGCTTAGCTGATCAGTTGAGGACGTGCGCTTTTCACTGATTTGTTCGTTTGCGCGCTACGTCGCACAGTGGGGTATTTCACAAATCTGGGCGGCCAAAATTATTTTTTACTTTTAAACTAATTTAAACGTTTAAAGCAGTAAATAAATGCATTTTTTAAAATAAATATTGTTCAATAACTTAAAAATCATGGATGTTTTGCAACTTCGTACTGATTTTTACTGATCAAAATTAGTATTATAAAATAAATGATATTTATGAAAAACAGTATTATAAAATAAATGATAATTATGATAAATAGTATTATAAAATAAATGATAATTTTGATAAATAGTGTTATAAAATAAATGATAATCATGATAAATAGTATTATAAAATAAATGATAAACATGATAAATAGTATTATAAAATAAATGATAATTATGATAAAAAAATGGAATAATGTATTTAATAATTGAATAAATTATAAAAACAGATTATTTATTATAAGAACAATTAGTTTGTAAATCCCCAAGGTGGGATCTTTTAATCAGATGATAATTCAGAATCGTAATCTGTTTCTTCATAATCAGAATCCTCTGATGGATCACGAGCTTCAGAAGATTCCATAGGCAGTAACATTTCTAGAGTTTCTTTAAGGAACAATTTTGATTTTTTTTCTTATCGTGGGTCTCATTCCAGTTAAAACTCGATCTGAACTCAAAAGCAATCTGTTGAGAACATCACGGTTACAAGAAATTCTTGAAAATTTACGCGATAGATTTTGGCGAAATAATCGAAAATGTTTGTTCCGTGCTTCGGCTGCTTCTTCAGACAATTGGCCTATTGGTAGTAAAGCTTTCTCTATCACAATGGGTCCATGGATTAATATTTTATGCATTGTGGGTGACTTTGGATACCATTTATATACCTGGACGTAGAGCTCTGCTGTTTTTTCTGTATATTCCTTAAATTTATCAAGGTGAATTTTGTGGCCACTGGATATGGTTTCAAGAATAACTTTAAATCGATATATTAAACTTTCATCAATGCCGGTAATTTATGCTGCTAGAGATGGGTCAGTAAAGAATCTTCTGCTGGTATTTCCATCATTTGTATTACCATATCCAGGCTTAGGAATATCTACAAGTAAACCTAACTTTGTTTTGAAATTTTTTTGAATGCGCAATTTTGTTTCATTAACGAGAGCATTTTCGTCTTCTGCATTCAATCTACACTTTTTTATCGGTAGTTTGTAAGCTAAATGCAACAAATTTTCAAATAATCGAATCCTAGCATGCAAAATCGATAGTCCAAATTCTAATGTTTCTGGCTTCACATTTTTCTTTTGAGAGAGATCATTAAAATCTTTGGATGTCAGCCCACAAATGTAGCAACACATTGTCGATTTTGTACTTGTGACTGCGTTACATATTATTCCATCGACCATAGTAAGTATCATTTTATGTATTACTAAAAATATATTTTCCTGTAATGTAATTTTTGAGGGCTGTACAGTAGGGTGGGTCGAAAAAACCGAAATATTTATAATCGAAACGTAATAGAGCGGAAAAGTTGCCTTTTGTAAAAAAGATAAAATACGTAAAATATTACACCGATTGGTTAATATCTTTTACCGCCGCAAGGGGTCCAAATTTCGAAAAAATCGCAAAAAACATACTTTTAGCAATTTATTTTTTTTTAATTATCCAAACATACTTATTCAATTTCTAATAGAACGCAATAACTACGCTAAGATATTAGTAATGTAACATTAATATTTCATTTTTGTGACATCGTTGCTTTTACCGCCACAACAGGGCCAAAATTTCTAAAAAATGTTAAAAATTAAAGTTTTTCATTTTTTCAATTTTCATAACTTTTGTAATGTTTTCGGATTTTTTACATTTCTAATAGGCTGGGAAAGGCATTTTATGTTGTTAATTTCATGCACATTGCTAACCATGATCACTGTAATTCTATAAAAAAAAATGCTCAATGATAGAAACACCTGCAGCTGCCAGCACGTAAAATTAATTTCTCGCTGCTAGAGGGCCACGTTTCACTTTGTTCGTTTTTTTTTGTTTGTTTGTTTGTTTGTTTTTTTTTGTAATGTACTCTTTGTTTTGTAATGTACTCTATACTTTGATGGCCCTAAAGCTAGAAATATCTGCCAGGTTAAAGAGGTGGCAAAGTTTCATCTTTGCGAAGTCAAGGAGGAACATATCTCTTTGTACTAGAACCAGGTCTGAATTATTTTTGTCATTTGACCCCATCGTCTATCAAGGCGACTTCGATATGCAATGACATTATAGATTTTTTGAAGAAAAATGAAATCCCGACTGGAATAATAATTGCAGTTGAATTTCACGGAACTGTCTTCAAAACAGGATGCAAAGGTGGTGTTATAGTAGGATTAGTTGAGAGCAACTTTTAAAAAACCACTTTATTGGCTTCCTTGACCTCACTTCAATGAGCTTCCACTGAGACATCTTTTCAAACATCTTGATGACAAAATCAGGTTCTCTATCATATTGTGGCCCAATTGGTTTATTTCTTGCGATTTGTGAATTATTACCAATTGCAAAATTTAAGCCAATTTAATCTGATCACCTAGCTGTTGATAAAGATGATTTGTCAACTGACCAGAAGTATATGTCTGAAATATTGCAAGCTCTTTCAGCACGCGTGTATAGAATTGACCTTTTTTGCTGAGTCCCTGGACAAATATTTCACGCAAGGTGGATCATTACTGCTATTCGAATTTTGAGACTCTACGTTGGAACAAAGAAACCCTCTTCTTAACTTATCATGCTCTTTGAGTACATCCTGAAAATGTACTGCATCAGTTGGTTCACAATTAAAATGAATCACTCATGTTTTCCAGAATCTGTGCACTATAGTTAGTAACTTACGTTACTTGACAGATAATCTACGAAAGATTATAGTTCCTCTATTTTCACGAAATGGCTGTTTCGCAAATCATACAAATAGCCTCTTTGGAATGATAGCATATGAAGAGGAGAACATCAGGTCCCCAGCCATGAAGAAAATTGCAAAAGCACGAAGTTCTGTGGACTAGAATAGTGCCATCCATCACTTTAACATAGCAAACTTCAACACTGAAGCTTAAAATTGTATGGCTTTAGTCTACTGACAAAACTGAAAACTAACGGAACCACCTGTTATGGTTTCTTTATCGACTAAAAACGCTGGTGAGTTTAAAATGTTCGATTAAAGATACCAGCTATTATAACTTTCCTTGTCCCACTCAATCACTAGAAAGATGCGTGAAATTATTCATTGAAGCACTGATAAAGTTTGTTTACTAGAACAGAGGGAGGATCACATCTGATCAGTTTTGGCCTCTAATGGCTTCATCTAAAATGGCTTCATCTGAAAGCAAGTTATATTATAAAATTCATTTACATTAAATTCTCCTTCATTTTAAGTTTATTTAACCCGTTTCGGTTAAACATCTCTATATTTTAATTAATAAAATACTAAAACATTTTGCTCATTTTATATAATTTTTGTGGCATGAATTGGCTGTTATGAAGTAAAACATCTGTAGATGAAAAGAAAAATGACTGATTAACTTTATTAAGTCTATTACAAATAGTTATAAAAATTATGATATATTAATAGATATAAAGTAAAATTATTTATTTCTAGACATATTACAGAAATTATAAAAAATTAGAAAAAAAAATGGAAAATTGAAATTTTTGAAATTTTTACAAAAAATATGGTCTTTTTGCGGCAAATAAAGATATGATTTCATCATAATGAACATTTACCGGAACATTTCTCATATCTTCATGTAGCTATTGCGTTCTATTAAAAATTGCATTGGTATGTTTGGATAATTTTAAAAAAATGATAAAAAAAACATGTTTTTTGCGATTTTTTGAAACTTTGGCCCCCTTGCGGCGGTAAAAGATATTAACCGATCGATGTAATATTTTAGAAATTTATTCTGTATTACAAAAGGCAACTTTTCCGCGCTATTACATTTCGATTATAAAAATTTCGGTTTTTTCGACCCACCCTACTTGTACAGATTTTAATGCATTTTTTATGTAATTAATCTCATCATTAATAATTTCTGTTGTTTCTTTTACAAATCTTATTCGCATGGGCCGGCAATAACGTGGTGATGAAGGCAATGTATTTTGCCAGATAGTCTTGTTGTTTATACTGCAAATTAGCTGAATTGGAACAAACGAGCTCTGGAATATATCCGCATCGGAAGAGGAATCACTCTCAAATTTTTGTTTGTATTGTGCTTGTTGCGATCCATCTCCGCCCCATTTATATATAAGAATTAATGCATTTCTTTCATCTTCTTTTAAACTTTCAAAACCTTCTTTCAAAAAAATGAATAATCGTGTCACTGTTAAATTAAGTAAATCATGAATATTAATTTCAGCGCAAGTTTCAGTAATTTTAAAAGTGTCTTTGTCTGGATAACAATCAATTTTAGACCGTTGTAGAAGACTATAACAAGGGTATACATTTTTTTGATATCGTCTTATAATTTCGTATTGATTCCTTGAAAGGTTAGCTTCGACGAATAATGATAACGCTTGTAAAGGCGATATTTCTGTTTTCTTTTCCGTCTGCTGAGTTCTCAAATATGCTTTTATATATTTTGTTGCTCGCATTGGTGAACATGTTAATTCCTTTAGAACATGGGTAGCATCTCTCTTCCCTGAGGTTTCTAACTTTATCTGAGCGGCATGTGTAAGTACTTCCACATCAGTCGAGCTCCTCAAACTTTCAGACTTTCTCCGCTTTGACCTGACACTTGATTCAGTGAAAGCTTTTGCTGGCCTTCCTGGTCGATTTACTTTTTTTTGAAATTTCTACTGTACCTTCAAGCCATTCCTTATTATTTTTCACAAATTTATCTAACATATAATGGGCTTCGATCCATTTGCTCTTGAACTGAGATTTAAATTGGGAGAAATTGTGCTTGAGGTTTTTAATTTCATCATCGTCAAAATTATCGCTATTAAGAAGGTAATTTTCAAGGAAATTTAATCTATGATTAATGTTTGGCAAATTCTGCTGTTGCATAATGTTTAAAATTTCTTTTCGAGTCATTACTCTGACATTCGAAGGCCCTAAATAAAAATAAATACAAAATATGAACAAAAAAGAATGCATAATAGTTATATGCAATTTAGATAGATAACATCATTTTATCCCTTATTTTTAAAAAAAAATCTCACAATCTTTCACTAACGTTTAACAAAAACATATGAAAAATTGCTTCGACTATTTTTTTAGGTAAACAAATGTTAATAACGAGCAATAAAGTATTTCAATTTTGTGAAAAGTGCTAAACAAAAGATAAAAGGGAATGAATACATTATTTTAAAGCAATTTTTTTGAAATTATATAAATTTAATTTAATCAGAATGACTGAAAAATAAACAAATGTGATCACTTTCTAATGAATCATAACAATTTTTTTAATATTAAAATTTATATGATAAAAATCAGTTAAAAATCAATATATAGTAATTTTGTATGCTTACTCAGAATTTTGGAAGAGCATATTTATATCGCCTTCATTTTAAAAAGGGGACGAAGGTGGAACTACTTTAAACGAAAACACAAATAGGAGGGTGTATATTTATTGGTACAATAAGTAACTTTACTTGGAAACGTTTGGAAATATAACTAAACCCTTCGTGAATTGGGAAACAAGGGAATAAATAATAGAAAAATATGCGTTATTTTAAATTAATTTTGTAAATACTAAAACTATTTCTTTTTCAATTCAAAGTTAATGATAATAATGATACATACCTGCCTCGTCACTATCCATAACGATTAGATTTTTAAATACTTCCAAAACTAAAGTTATTCACATTCAAAAATACGAAGTCACAATGAAGAACGATTTGACACTCATACACTTAACGCAACACTCCAGTTTCAACAGATAACAGGAGGTCGTCGTTCTCTTAAAAAAGATAAAGATCGCATCACGTGATTCTCCAATGATTCAGTTTCAACTTATATCCATCCGTTCGATCCTGCGCTGTACTTTATAAAATCGACTTTTGGCCGGCCAGATTCTTCAAATACCCCACAGTGCGTCGGCAATTTTTTTCTTCCGAGAGTTTAACAAATAGCTCGTGCACTGAATTCGGAGATCGGATTCTGTTTTGTTTCAAGTGATCAAGAAAATGTTATGTAGTGTCTACTAAATCTCGTAGTTTTCGAAATTACCCCTAAAGATCTTACAGCAGGACATAGGACCCCATGCCAAAGCCTGAAGGCTTCACGGAATTTTCATTACAACGTGGGAGTTGTTTAAATTTTTATGCCTGATGAATAAAGTTCTTCGAACGACAAGCTGAATTATCTTTTCTTTTGTGGAGAAATCTCTGAAGTCCTGAATTTGTTGTTTTGCTTCTAGTTACGCCACGACTGTATGAACTAATAATACGACTTCAAACAGTCACCATGTTTGCTCACTTGGAGCTATACTTTAATACATGGAAGTATTCTTCACATCGGTCAAATAAATTAGTATCCTAAGCCATGATTTCACAACTAAAATATATTAGCTGTTACCAACTAAATGATATTAGCTGTTACCAAGAAACTTCATATATATATTTAAAGCAATAATATTAGCATTTACATTATTGAAAAAAAAATGTATTTTCATTTTGTAATATTTCATAAAATGAAGATACAGTTATCATTATGTATGTTATAAAAAGATTTCATTGCAAAACACAGTATCTAAAAATATGTATGTTATTATAATTGTACGTTTGAATACTATAATGTTGCTCATTATCATAGTTTTGCTCTATTTTACTATTATGGAGCTGACTTGTAAATACTTTCATTACGAAGATCATAAAAAGCTTTTTATTCATCAAGCTTGATACATTGCATTAAAAGAAATCGTATTCATTGGTCGTTAGAGCAACATATATAGGAATGAAACGCCAGAGAAGTATAAAAAGAAAATGGAATATCATGCTAAATAATGCAGCATAATAGATTTTACAAAATTTTAGTTTAAACAAAATAATAGTTTTTACAAAAAAATGAAACAAAATAAAATAAAAATAAATAAATAAATAAACGAATTATAAAAAAAAATCTTTATAATAGTATCGTAGGTTTATTATGTCTCATTTTTTTGTATTTTAGAGCTAATAAGGATAAAACATTTATATTAAGGAAGAAATTTTAGATTTAAAATTTTTAATATTTTATAACATAGAACTAGTGTTATTATTATATATTATTGTGTTATGGAAATGTTTTATTGAAATATACAGTATCTAACAAATACTGTACGCTTAAATATTATTCTACTGTTCATTGTCAAAATTATATTCTATTTATTATTATTATTATTATTATTATTATTATTATTATTATGGAAATTTTTTAAAGTGACAAATAATATGAATTTTACATGATTCTACAATCAAACAAGTTGCATATTCAGACCTTTCATTACGGGGATATTTAAAAGCTTTTAAATTCATGTTTGATACTTAACATTAAAGAAAAATGTTGTTCATTGACCATTACAAGACATACATCAGCCTCCTGAAACGTCAGAGAACTATAAAAATAACATAGAATACTTCATTTTTTTCAATAAATGAAGAAAAACTAAAATAAAAATAAAGAAACATAAAAAAATCCTTTCTCTTTATAATGGTATCTTGTTACTTAAAGCCATTAATTTTCAAAGATTTCTTTCTTACATAAAAAAAGATCAAATAACAAAAACACTGAAAAAATACCCTGGAGGTAATTACTGAAATGCTGAATAATCATTATTTTTTTCTATATATATGTACTTATCTTTTTTTTCGCGTTTGAAGAAATTAAATGGAAACCGCAAGAACTAGTAATGAAAAAAAAAATTGTTACTAAGGAATTTCAGAAAAAATATAAAAAAACTTATGTATTATTTTTACGTAATTTAAACATTTAAATATTGCGTATTCCATAATTTAATTTTGTTCATTAAAGCTTATTTGAACATAAATATTTTTTTAGTTGAAAATCTGAAGAAAAAAAATGAATGAAAGCAAAATTAATGATTGAGATAAGAATGGAAAATTTCGTTGTATTTTGTCTTGTTTTTATTATTTTTTTCTTCTTTGAAACATGACAAAAATTACCAGTGTTACTTAGACTCACTTAAATGACTTACAGTGCTTTTGTTTTCCACAAAAACATTTATTACAAATACTGTTAAAACTTTAAAATATAATTCTTGAAAGTTAAAATCTTTATAATAGTTGCAGAACAAGACAAGAAATAAAATTCTCTTTATTTAAAATTAAAATTTTCAGATCGTAATCAGTTAATAATAGCAAAGTAGTAACATTATTTGATTGAAAATAAACATATAGTAATGCTACTGACCTAAATTCTAGCCCTGGTGTGGCTCAGTTTACATGAAGAAATTTCCTTATATATGAAGAGCTAAGATGATAAAAGTTGTATGTGGCACAAAACAAAAACGAGTTAATCATATAACTGAAGATAATAAATGGTCCTCTACCAATTGTTAAATTATTATTTGTAAAATCCGAACGTTCACCGATTTTAATTGATAAAGTAGGCGTTTGACAATAAACATAAATAAATTTTTGGAGCTTTAAATCTCATTTCAAAAAATGCTTAATGCGCCACTTACCACCATTATCGTCTGAGATCTTCTTAATATTTATTTTTACTTTGACGTGCATGATAAACAATATTTTCTTTCTTAAACACGTGCATTTAGAATAGTTTTTCATATATGCTACATAACCATATTGAGATGTTCTTGCTCTAAAAACACGGTGTATATCTTTATTGAATAAATGGATCTGAACAATTTTAAATAACAGATTCACTTTTAATCTGTTTTACACTCTACATATATGTAAATGTACAACGAAGAACTAAAACATTATAACCTTTATCACATTTTGCAATACACTCGTCTGGTTGACGTGGAGTGTACGTCACCAGGTGGGAATAGTATTTAACCAATATTGGGGGGGGGGGGGGGTCTGAGGAATCATTCTTGCGTTTACTTCTGAGTATTATGAGAAAGGCAGATGATCTAAGTAATTTTGATAGTTGTCATATGGTAAAGGACTGACGGCTGCGAACGTGTATCTATGAAACTGTACGACTAGTGAGTTTTTCGCTACCTGCCGTTGATAGTACTTATACAAATTGGATAAATGACAACGAAACCATCCGATGATGCCAATCATCACCACACAGTGGGTCAGCTGATAGCCTAATACAATGCAGCTCAATGTATACTTGTTTAGGAGAACATATTTCAGAGGACTCTGCTGGATATGGGAGTACGCAGTATACTTAAACCTCGTATGCGTATTTTGACCAAGACTCATTGCCACCTACAACTACATGGACACAGGAACATCGTTTTCTGACCATGAATCGTGACTGCACTACGCGTGAATTAGTGGGAGATAGTTAAAGGATCAAGTGAATCACGATTCGTCCTTCATCACTTCGATGAAACTGTTTGTCTTCCTGACAAGCAGTTGCTTCCGCAATATATAGTATGTCATATACAAGCCGTTATTAGGTGCGTTCGTAATTATATAAATACGTAGCACCTATAGTCGTCGTTCAGTCCGTCTGTCTGTCCGTCCGTCCGCATATAATAGAGCAAAAACTACCCAACCGAATGGTCTGAAATTTTAAATATATGATTGTTGTAAAATTTTGCGAGCCATTTCAAATTTTATGAAAATCGGATGTATAGTTAAATTACAGGGACAGTCAAAAGTTTTTCTTTACATTACGGCCAATGGGAAAAATTATTGCACGTGCATTTTAATGATGTTAAAGCTTTCCGAATGGTCTCAAATTTTAAACATATAATTATTGCGACATTTTGTCGAGCCATATCAAATTTTATGAAAATTGGATGTATAGTTTAATTACAGGGACAGTCAAAAGTTTTTCTTTACATTAAAGCCAATGGGGAAAATTGTTGCAAGTGCATTTTAATGATGTTACAGCTTTCCGAATGGGCTGAAATTTTAAATATATAATTGCTGCAAAATTTTGTCGAGCCATTTCAAATTTCATGAAAATCGGATGTATAGCTTAATTACAGGGACAGTCAAAAGTTTTCCGTTACATTAAGGGGAGTGGGAAAAAATTATTGCAAGTGCATTTTAATGATGTTACAAACTATGCACTTATGAATTGCAAATAAATACACATTCAGTACAATATGGGGTGCAAAAAATAATTATAAAACTACTTATAGTACGAACTCACCTCATTTGCCACGTTTGACGAGCAATTTCCAACTTGTATCAATTTGTATTAACTTTAGTTATTCCATTTGATTGGGCTTAAATTCCTATTGTGTCTGTGATCTTTTATTTTGTTATGTGGTGGTAGTGTACGTGGGGATAAATAACATCATATTTTAATTATTCTTCAGTTTTTCTAGGCGTAGTACACATAAAATAGCAATCGTATTTTTAAATATTTTTAGTTGTATTGACTAAACGATATTTGTTTTCTAAGTAAAACTGAAGAAGTTTCAACAGAAAATACAAAATGTTAGAGCCATACATGGCATACAGCAATAATATATATACAATATATACTACAAACACATCAGGCAGGATCTACCATAGACAATGGAATTGTATAACATTTGAAATCAACGAATGTTCGTGAAATATGTGATAAAAGCATATTTGTGTACAATAGTTGAAAATGCACTGCGTAAAGGTATTGAGATATGAAAATTTTTGTAATGGATAGAATATTTCATTGTATGAGTACGAAAACACACATATTAAAAGAGTCGAAAATATTGGAATCATCAACATTCTGCACTAGAGTTATGACGACTGTTTAAATTCCGAATATATATTCAGTTTTGGAACCTGTTTCTAAAATGAAGATATGTAAAGTATAGATGGGCTATTCTCCAATAACGGGGTAAGTTCACTGTATGATTTAATGAAAATTAAAAGGTATATTTCAAACATTTTTTATAAATATATAAAGTCTAGGTTTCGGAGTAATATACAATATTCCGTCTAAAACATTAAACACTATTTTTTTAAATACATTATTTTATATATTAATTTCGTAATAAATGTCACTACTGTACCCAAGATAGTTGTTTACTTTATAATTCAAGATTTTAACACATTCTTTTTAAGATTTGTATTTTTTTATTGTCTTTTTATAATATATATATATATTATTTGATATATTAATCCTTTTCTAATTTCTCAGCTAATTTTTGGTTTTATGTATTGTCAAACATACACAAATATAATGGTATAAAATACAAAAACCCTGCATAATCCATAATCTTTAAACATCAAACAAAAAGGAAGAAATTCAAAATGCTTCAACTTTATTTTCGAATGTAGATTAAATATTAAATATTTAATGCAATTACATCATAAATTATTGTTTAAATATTCAAAGGAAAAAAATCATAATTGTCTCTTTTTTAAAAAAACTCCGGAAAACGCTGTTCGCCCTTGAATTAAATTTTATTAACAGAAATACACTTCTACGTATGAATTTGTTTTAACAACTTTCAAAACATTTTTCCGAAAGATAAATACTTTTAGTAAAGTAAACGGTTCATATTAATTTTTATTCTGGTTATTACAAAAATTTAAATAAAGAAAACCACAATTATGTCTGAATATTTTTTTTCTCTGCAAATAATCTGAAATTTGTTTATTCATGCACCGCAGTAAAGGGAAGTCATTACTTTTTTTCCCTAAAAGTTTGCACATAAAACTGTTTGCTTAAAAAAGCGTAATAATACATTTAAAATTTAATGCAGAGAAGAGAAAATGTCTTCCTGAAATAATAAGGAAATTTAATATATTTGTCATTTTTTTGTATACAGTGTGGTAGCAAATTAGTTGGGCAAAAAAAAAAAAAAAAAAATGTTTATTATGCCCAGTTACACAAAATTAAACACGAGAGTATGAATAAATATAAGATAAATATATTTTAACTAATTGCATTTTTGACAAATGGTCGATGTGACTTATCTTTGTTATTTTAAAAATGACCATTTTGGAAATAAAGAATATTTCCATTTTATTATCGGGTATGTTGAAGTAGGTAAAAGCAAGTGGAGTTCTATTTCGTTATCTCAATTTACGAATCGAATTTCGCAACGCCGGACTGTAAACCTAATATTTAAACAACCCATACACTAATTATCTAGATGTGATAGAATATAATAGGCAATTTATACATTACTAAACTTTTTTTTTGTGTTTTTTTTTATTAAGTGTAAAAAATAATATTTATAAAAACTCATAATTATCTATCAAATTCCAAGAGATGCTTTGATGTTCATTGGCAAAATCAAAGACATTTTGATAAAGGTTACAAGAGTTGATTAAATTTTAAGAACTTACAAGAACTTGAAATCGACAGAATCTGTCTTTATTATTGCATGTAGGGCAACAAAACACTTTTACGGATGGCGTAACATTTTGTCCTCCATAAATTTTACTGGATCAGCATATAGCGATAATATTGGTGCTGATAATTAAAAAACTGTCATTCGCATTGTTCGTGTCCAAGCAGTATATTATATAAGTTGACTTAAACATTAGTTTCCGAACTGACACCTTGACCAGCTGTAAATTATGTCTCTTGTGCTATTGTTCGTTAAGACCTCCGTCTATATGATTATGCGACGAGTGCAGAAATAACAAAAATGTACTTCTCATTTAACATTAAAAGTCAACTGGAAGACCTGTTAAAATATAAAACATACGTAAAATAAAGTTAAAAAATGCTATAAAAAGTGATTGAAAATCTTTATTAAGATTGACGATCGTTTCGTTGCACAAACGGCAACATTTTCAAAATCATTCAACGATAGAAAATATTTTCACATAATTTAAAAACAATAAACATAGTAAACAAAGTCACGCGACATTATGCATCATGTCGCGTGACTTTTTTTACTATGTTTATTGTTTTTAAATTATGTGAATATATTTTCTATCGTTGAATGATTTTGAAAATGTTGCCGTTTGTGCAACGAAACGATCGTCAATCTTAATAAAGATTTTCTATCACTTTTTATAGCATTTTTTAACGTTATCTGTTTATAAGTGATTAATATACATGTGTTTATAACATACAGAAGATACTAACTGAATTGTTTTATGAATTTTACATGTTATTAAATGCTCCATTTAAGTTTCAAGGTGAACTTTCTTTTATGTTTTCTTGATGAATTGTTAAAGAAATAGGGTCGGCAGATAGGGTCTTTCTTTTTGGGCTGTTCTGTCGGAGAGATGCGCGAGTGAAGTTATTCGAGATCAGCGCAGCAATTGGGAAAATGTAGAATTCAATATGCTTAAATTTTAAAATATAACCGACCAACGACAGCATTTAAATCGAAACCGTTCTCTCGTATTCGATTTATCTGGAATTCTTTATAAAGTATAACAAAAGTGTCAAAGATTTTTGGATCGAGAGGTTATTTAGCAAAAAAAAAAAAAAAAAAAAACTGTATCAAATTCATGAAGCAGTATTACAATTTAATATTTCCTTATTCTCATAAAATAAAATAATAATTGGTTTTATAATTCATAGGTAAATACAAAATTGCAATAACACGTGACAAACATCTTTACACAGAAAGAACTAAACCTTAATTCTGAATATTAATTACAATTCAATTTATTTACTTCTAAAAATTAAGAATGCAAAAGCATGTCATAAAACGCATAGTTATTCAGTTTATAATCGCTTATCAATGGTGCTGTATGGTCAAATATTTAAATAATTTCATGCTAGAAATTCGATATCACTAACAACTCTGTAATAAATTTCTAAAAGTTTTATTTTCCATTACGAAAGAAATTTAGCATTGGAGTGAAAACTGCCACTTCACAGCATTGATTTCATATATCGAGAAAACATTCAGATGATCACATTTCAAAATATCAGTCATATTTCACGATCTAAAATGTTAATAAAGAATGAATTGTCTTTTTTGTGTGTCCATCCACAATAATATCTACACATTGTTAATAAGTTATATTTTATTTATTTTTAAATTCTAATAACTAATATATGTACTTTTATATTAAGTTTCCAAAAAAGATTTTCTGTTATCGACATTACATTCTACTCCACACATTTTTTATAAAGACATAAAAGCGCAAACATATTCAGGACAAAACGTTTTCTATACATATTCTGCAAACGTATTACTCAATGCTAGAAATGTAGTGTATAAGTTACATAAAACAAACATTTCCAATTAATATTAAAATAAATAATCATTGTTTAACGTCTGATATACGATTTAAAAATAAAAATGTATTACAATCCATCAGACATACAAGTAAAAATTACATAAATACATTTAATACAATTAAAAAGCAAACGTTTCGAGCTAAATTTTAGTCCCTCATCAGTGCAATAAATAACATTCAAATGACAGAAAGTATATACATGTTTACAGTTTAAAAAAATAATAATTTTATAATAAAAAATAATTTTTAACTGTAAACATGATATATAGTTTTCTGTCATTTGAATGTTATTTATTGCACTGATGAGACGCTAAAATTTAGCTCGAAACGTTTGCTTTTTATTTGTATTAAATGTATTTATGTAATTTTTACTTGTATGTCTGATGAAATGTAATATATCTTTATTTTCAATTAAACTTGTGTACAAATCGATGGATGCATTTGATCATAAAATCTCGATCCCAATTCAGTTATCGCTTAATATATATATTTTGTTTTACTTCGAAACCATTTCTATTTTCATATTTTTAGCAAAAGTGAATGCGTTTATAAATCAATAAATTATTTGCTCCGTAGATCTTCCCAAACATAAAATATCGTAGGATTCATGAGTACTTATATTTTCACCAAACAAACAAGTGACAAAAATTTATGTGATGGAACAGCTATATTTCTTAGAAGGCGTCGTTGCTCAGTCTGTAAGGACAAAAAATGTCGATTATTATAAGTTCATCAAAGCAAACATGTTTGTTATTTAAAAAGAAAAGTAAAAAAAGAAAAAAAAAAGAAAAATAGTCGAGTGAACAGACAGCAAAGTCACTTGCTCCAAATCACAGTTTGGGTGTTTGCCATGCCATTGGACGACGCTCTTCCACTTCAATGTCTACCAATTATAAAAACAAAACCGCTAAAATAGGAGAGGCGGAGCCTTTCATATAAAATCTTTTAGACGTTTTAAGAGAAAAAAATGAGCGTCCAAATATGTGCAAGTATTGTTACTATACTTCAAATATTCTTTTTCCAAGTACTCTAAAAGGTATGCATTATTTTTATTTATTTACTTATTTATTTATCATTTTGGCCGGTGATTTTTGTTGAATTTGTTTATATTTTTTTTTTCCTAAAATGTACGGTATTTCAATTTCTGGCGATTCTAATTCTTAAGCATTTTCAATTTTAAGCACTGTTTTTAAATTTAAAGTTTCTTTTTGTCAATTCTAGAAGAATTAAATTAATCTATTAATTTTACTGAATTTTATTTTGTTATCGGTTTTTACCTGTTGATGTTACATCATGAATAGCTATAAAACAAATGAAAAGATGTATCTGTCTCACAATTTGTTGAACTAGCTTACAGAACTTATAATTAAACCAGCGGTTCACATCTAGATTTTTTAAATGAAGCGAAAAGTAAGTAACTTTTTATGCAAGTTTAAAAACATTCTCATGCAAAAGGTCAAAATACAAAAATAAACCGGATAATTATATTATAAACATATAGCTTAAACTATGAAAATGATATAAAACACCACTTTTAATATTTAAAAACTTTATATTCTTTTCTGGTTACCTCTTTATTTTACAATTTTTGCACCATTTTTTATTAGCATTTATTGATTGAGAGCAGTGTTTCTATTCCTTCTGCAATATGCCACAGGAACGATGTTTTACACATGAGAGTTTTTAAAGCAATATCTGAAACTGACCGCAATAAACATATTTAAGAGGACAAATTTTGAAATATATAAACAAGGTACTGCCAACATTATGAAATTAATAATATCCCAAACAATTGTGATATTTTGAGTATTACAAAAAATAATCATACAAGTTATTGTAAGTTCAATAAAGGAAACGAATGAGTATTTTCTATATTAAAAAGTTATTTAATCATCATTTTTAATATTTAATTATTGTACAGTTTACAACGATTCGCTATATCTTCTTCAATTAAGATACTTTATTGAAAATCTTACTTTAATTTCGTTACATTTAAGCACTAAAGAAAAAGTAAATTGATATAAATAATGCATTTTTGCTTAGTTAATATAATTGCCTTAAATTTCCAGAATACTTTACATTTGTTAATTTTGTAATGAGTAGAATGTTAATAGGGAAATATTTTCTCGATATTTTCTCGATTGTCTAATGTTATAAATTCGATGACAATACATTTTGAAACAAATTAAAAACATTTTAAATTGCAGTTAAAGGAATGCACAGTATAGTAATTTATTTTTTTTTAAGTATTCTTAATTAAACAGTAATCGTCGTGAAACAGGAAAATACGTGTCTCTACAAATGTATTGTTTTCTTTCTAAACAAAATTGAGTGAGATATAAATGTTTTTTTTTCTTTAATACTTCCACAGAGTTTGCGTTATTATTATTATTATTATTATTATTATTATTATTATTATTGATGTTTCTGCTACTACCATTACTAATGTTGCCGCTACTACACTTATTATTATTATTATTATTATTATTATTACTATAATTAATATTATGGATTTTAATGTCGTTGCTGCTGTTATTATTATTATTATTATTATTATTATTGTTGTTGTTGTTGTTGTTGTTGTTGTCGCTGTTGTTGTTGTTGTCGCTGTTGCTGTTGTTGTTGCTGCTGCTACTACTACTGCTACTACTGCTGCTGCTGCTGCTTATTATTATTATTAATATTATTAGCGGAAAATAAGTAAATTTGGGCAACCTCTTTTGTCTTTGATTTAAAGAGACTTTCATTTTGAAAACTTGTAGATTTTTTATCTTCATTAAAAACTATAACAAGCTTATTAAATGAGAGGTGGCAAATAAATGATTAATATCAATTATTTCAATTCGAAAAAGAATATTTACAAAAGGTTAAAAAAAAAAAAAAAACTAGGGAAAGATATGTGTAATTATGAACCCTCTCCAAAAATGTGACAAAAGGAAGTTTAAAACGCTATAAAAACAAGTTAAAACAGTGTAAAATAATAGATAACTTATTTATTACAGAAAAAAAATTATGTACAGAAATCTTAGACATGACTGGCTCTTTCAGCAGCGGCATAATCTGAGTATATCCACATTTGGCACATAACACATTTAACCAACTCTTCTCTGGGAGTGTTTTTAGAAAATTTTCCATCACAAAAGATGCAAGTTAAATTGCTCGAGTCTGGTTTATCACCACCGTTGATATCGTGTTTAATATTACCATGGCTGTCCATAAGGGGAGGGTCACAGTACTCTGATGACGAATCGCATTGTTTCGTGGGTCGGATTTTATTTTTTTTAAGACCTTTGGTTTTCACAACCCTACCCACTGGTCGGTCTCTTACCACGGGAAATTTCAAGGATGTCTTCTTAAGAGCACTTTTGTCAAGCGATTTGGTCAACTGATCATTGTATGGCGGCCCAGTGATGAGGCTGGATATTGCTGCTTTGCGTCCGCGAGTAGTGGTTCTCTTCTTAATGTTCACTGTTAAAAATATCGTGAAAAATTACCTCTGTTCTTAAAGGTTCTCTATTTTCTGACCAATGAGAGCGCTACATAAACGACTATGAAGCGTTCTCATTGGTCAGAATACATATAGCCTTTAAAAACAGAGGTAATTTTTCACGATATTTTTAATAGTGTTGGGGACAGGAGATATGATAAACGGAGAAACTGCATTTGAAGTTCTAGTGAACATTGCGGTGTTTCAGAAGCCTCATCAATGGACATAGCTTGGTATGCTTGTATTTCAGGATAACACGAAGGAGAGAGGGACTATATTTACACCAAGAAAGGGTGCCCATATATACAAAACCCCCATATATAAGAAATATGGCCACTTTCGCATGTAACCTAAAGGCGTGTTTCTAATATTAGCGTGGGATCTCCGCTTTCCGGACATATCTGTGAAATTATTTTAAACTAACCATAAGAATATGAAAACAAAACGATTTCTGATACCTGTCAAAACTTTGCAATCCAGAACAAACGCCAGTTCGCATAATAACTCACGCTCCATCCCCACTACCTGAAAAAATGTTTTCAACTGCTCCCTGCTATCTCATATCAACAACAGGGGCCATGGCCATGTAATGTTCTTCCGCTAGTCCTCAGTACCTCCCATAGCTACTTGGGGAGAGGAGCCCCTTATTTACACTTGTGACCATTTTTACCCCCTTTCCTGTATTATTATTATTGTTATTATTATTAATATTGATATCATTATTGTTAATATTATCTTACAATTTCAAATATATTTTATTCGATGTTTAAGAGATTGTAAACAAAATGTTATTGAAACGGTTCAAATGAATTTAAACACAATGCATTAAACAAATTTAATGTTTTAGGATTATCAAATGCCAATGTGTAGTAATGCAAAAAAATTAACTAACATTATCTAAAATGTACTTATTTTTTTATATATATGTAGGATATATTATTTCACCCATCTAAATATTCAATTAGCTTATAGCTATATGTGAAGTCATCAATCAATTGTTCATGTATTTTTTTAATTTATTATTTAAACGAACAAATATAGGTTATGGAAATCCAGTTTACATTAAATATTGTATACAATTTTCACATTGCTAAGTATAAATAGAGGAAATCACCTAGATTTCTCACTCAAGTCTTTTATTCAGCCATGGACATATCTTTAAAACATTCAGTAAATATTCAAATTATGGAACTCCTAACCATAAAAACGTCTTGACATTATTCCATTCTTCTATATAGCCGTTGCAAGAGACCTTGCGCTTTTTTTTTTCACGATCCTCGTATTATGGTTTTCTTCCTATAATACTGCGTATTGATCAAAAAAACCCTTGAGTCTATCAAGTTATATTGCTGCGAATATTTATAATCCTACATTCGGTCATCCCGACAGTCCGGTGATCCAACGAAACGTATTTTCAAATCTCGTCCACATATTTGCTCAGGCTTTGAATTTCACATTTAAAACGGTTTCAATTCACACACATAATTACGAACAAAATAAATGACACAAAATGGCATATTACATAATGCACAAAGTTTAATTATTTGATATTTTCTTGAGAAATGTCTTCTTGAGAGAACTTTTGTCAAGTGATTTGGTCAACTGATCATTGTATGGTGGTCCAGTGATGAAGATGGACATTGCTGCTTTGCATCCACGAATAGTGGTTCTCTTCTTAATGTTGGGCACAAGAAATATATTGAACGGAGAAACTGCATTTGAAGTTCAAGGAACATTGCGGTGTTTCAGGAGCCTCATCAATTGGCATAGCTACAGCCTGGTATGCTTGTACTTCAGGATAACTCGAAGGAGACAGGGCCTATATTTACACCAAGTAAGGGTGCACATATAAACATCAACCCCATATATAAGAAATATGGCCCCTTTCGCATGTAACCTAAAGGCGTTATTCTAATAGTATCGTGGGATATCCGCTTTTCGGACATATCTGTGAAATTACTTTAAACTAACCGTAAGAATATGAAAACAAAACGATATAAGATACCTGTCAAAACTTTGCAATCCAGAGCAAACGCCAGGTCGCACAATAAGTCACACTGCATCCCCACTACTTGAAAGAATGGTTCCAACTATCTCATATAAACAACAGGGGCCATGAAAGTTCTTCCGCTAGTCTTGAGCACCTCCCACAGCTACTTTTGGAGAGGAGCCCCTTATTTACACCTGTACTCTTTTTTACCACCTTTCCTTTATTATTATTATTATTGTTATTATTATGTTACAGTTTCAAATATATTTTATTTGATATTTAAGAGATTGTGAACAATATGTTGTTGAAACGATTCAAATGAATTTAAACGCAATGCATTAAACAAATTTAATGTTTTAGGTTTATCAAATGCAAATGTGTAGCAATGCAAAAAAAAAAAAAAAAAAAAAAAAAAAAAAAAAAAAAACATTATCTAAAATATACCTATTTTTTTATATCTATGAAGGATTTATTATTTTAACCATCTAAATATTCAATTAGCTTATAGCTATAAGTGATATATAATACAGGGTGATTTTTTTAAAAGTTGTGAAAGTAAAATCCTATAACAAAAGAACCACTGATCCAAATGACCTCAAATTTCACCAGTATGCTCCCAAACAATGGAAATTTTTTAGCCGTGGTTAAAAAAAAAAAAAAAAAAAAAAAAAAAAAAAAAAAAAAATGAAAATTGTACCGACAGATGGCGGTGTATATGCTGTAAAGTCGGGAGACGAGCTTGCACACGACACTCGTACAGTGGCGATAAAAATGTAAAGCACGTACACTAGGGTGGGTCGAAAAAACCGAAATATTTATAATCGAAATGTAATAGAGCGGAAAAGTTGCCTTTTGTAATAAAGAATAAATTCGTAAAATATTACACCGATCGGTTAATATCTTTTACCGCCGCAAGGGGACTAAAGTTTCCAAAAATCGCCAAAAACATGCTTTTTTCAATATTTTTTTTCAATTATCCAAACGAACGAATACAATTTGTAATAGGAAGCAATAGCTACATGAAGATATAAGAAATGTCCCGGTAAATGTTCATTATAATAAAATCATATCTTTTACTGCCGCAAAGGGACCATATTTTTTAAAAAAATTGTAAAAATTTCAAATTTTCATTTCTTCTAAATTTTTATAATTTCTATAATATATCTAGAAGTAAATAAATTTACTTCATATCTATTAATATGTCATAAATTTTGTTAACTATTTGTTATATGCTGGAAAATAAAAACGGTAATCATTCATTTTTCTTGACAATCGCTTCATCATCTACTGCTGTTTGCTGCATGTCAGCAATTTATATACCAAAAATCACAAAAATGATATAAAATGACCAAAATATTTTTGTATTTTATTAATTAAAATACAGCGATGTTTAACCGAAACGGATTCAATAAACTTAAAACGAAGAAGTATTTAAAGTAATTGGATTTTATTATATGACTTGCTTCCAAATAAAGCCATTGTTCCTCGAGAGGGCAAAATTGATCATAGGTGATCCCCCCTCTGTTCTGGTCCACAAACTGTATCAGCACTTCAGAGACTAATTTCACGCATCTTTCTTCTTACCGAGTGGGACAAGGACAATTATAATAGCTGGTATCTTTAATCGAACATTATCGTCAGTCGGTAGACAAACCGTAACAGGTGGTTTTGTTAGTTTACAGTTTTGCCATTCGATTAAATCCATACAATTTTCAGCTTCAACGTTCAAGTCTGGAATGACGAAGTGACGGATGGCACTATTCGTGTCCACAGAACTTCTTGCTTTGGCACTTTTCTTTATGGCTGGGGTCCTGATGTCCTCTCCTCCATATGCTATCATTCCAATGAGGCTATTTTCATGATTTGCGTAACAGGCATTTCGTGAAATTACAGGAACTATAATCTTTCGTAGATGGTATGGCAAATAACGGGTGTTACTAATTATAGTCCACAGAATCTGGAAAAAATAATGGATTCATTTTAATTGTGAACCAACTGATGCAGTACACTTTCCGTATGTACTCAATGAGTACATTCTGAAAGTGTACTGCATCAGCCGATTCCCAAAATTGAAAATTGTCAAAGCACGATGTTCTGTGGACGCGAATAGTGCCATCCGTCATTTCGTCATTCCATACTTGAGCTTTGAAGCTTAAAATTGCAAGGCTTTAGTCGAAAGGCAAAACTGTAAATTAACGAAACCACCTGTTACGGTTTGTATATCGACTGGTGATCGAACAACGATGCTGAGTTCAGAATGTTCGATTAAAGATACCAGCTATTATAACTTTTCTTGTCCCACTCAATCAGTATAAATGAAATTAGTCACTGAAGTGCTGGTAGAGTTTGTGGATCAGAACAGAGTGAGGATCACATATGATCAATTTCGGCCTCCCGAGGAACAATGACTTTATTTGAAAGCAAGTCAAATTATGAAATTCATTTACTTTAAATACTTCTTTATTTTAAATTTATGTAATTCGTTTATGTTAAACATCTCTGTATTTTAATTAATAAAATGCTAAACTATTTTCTTCATTTTATAACATTTTTGTGATTTGTGGTATATGAACTGCTGATATGCAGTAAAACAGCAGTAGATGAAGCGATCGCCAAGAACAATGAATGATTACCGTTTTTATTTTCCAGTCTATGACAAATAATTAACAAAATTTATGACATATTAATAGAAATAAAGTAAATTTATTTACTTCTAGACATACTATAAAAATTATAAAAATTTTGAAAAAATGAAAATTTGAAATTTTTACAATTTTTTTTTTAAATATGGTCTCTTTGCGGCAGTAAAAGATATGATTTTATTATAATGAATATTTACAGGGACATTCCTTATATCTTCATGTAGATAGTGCGTTCTATTAGAAATTGTATTCGTACGTTTAAAAAATTTAAAAAAAATGTTGAAAAAAACCCTGTTTTTTGCGATTTTTTGAAACTTTGGCCCCCTTGCGGCGGTAAAAGATATTAACCGATCGGTGTAATATTTTACGAATTTATTCTTTATTACAAAAGGCAACTTTTCCGCTCTATTACATTTAGATTATAAATATTTCGGTTTTTTCGACCCACCCTAACGTGTTCATTATTCTGATCTCAATCCCTAAGATTCCTGGCTCTGGTACCTTAAGAATACTGTGTATTGTGGTGGTGTTACGAACTTAGCTGACCTGAAGGCACGGATTCTGAACCAGATCAACAGTATCCGGCCGGATACTCTTTGCTTTGTTGTTGAACATGATGTTTCACGTTTCCAACTCGTAGCTGGAAATGGTGGACAGCACATTGAAAATCTCTAGCGTTAGTCGTGCAGTTCCGTGTGAATGCTTTGAAAGTATGAATGCTTTCCGTATGAAATCTGTATTTCCCTTTAATTTCAACAACGATGGATACTTTCTGTTGTCAGTATGACAAAAAAGTAATAAAAACTACAAAAAAAAATTAATAACTCAGAAACAAATTGAGATACAGCTTTCAAACAAATTGCTTTTAAAAGTACATTTTTTTTCTCTATCCGACGGTATAAAAAGCAATATTGCCGGATGTTTGGAAGTTTAAGAATGAAATTTCATTTAAAATTCGTAGTCAGATTTCTTGGAAATCTGACGATGGAAAAGCCTTTTCCCGAACAGCCAATGCAATGCTTGGATATTTACGTAAGTTTCAGGTGGATAATACTTAAGTTTCATGAAATCTGACGGGTCGCAGGCGATATTTTTGGCTTGCAATTTTTACGTGTAATAACACTATTAAATGTTTGATTCATGGTGTACGTAATGTATGATCAACTCCGTGCGATTTTTTATGTCTTAAATTTTAGTCTTCAAAAAATCGTTTTCCAAATGGTCGTTGTGAATTTGATAAATTGCTTTTTTTTTTTTCCACGCTTAAAAAATTCCCATTGCCACTGGGGAAATTTCATGTTATTTGGATTAGTGGTTCTTTTGTTAAAGAGTTATACTTTCACATCTTTAACACGTTCACGCCGGCGCGGTGAGTCACACTCGACTGTCTCAAAGTTGTCAAGTCTCCGGATTTTTGCACACCACTGTTATTTTAGAGGAAATGTTGTTCCTTTAAATCGCCCAATTGTTCTAATTAAATAAAACAACATTTTCCGTATTAAAATGCTGGTATCCAAAAAGCCGGAGAGTTGACAGCTCTGAGACAGTCGAGTGTGACCCAACGCGCCGGCGTGAACGTGTTAAAAAAATCACCCTGTATTTCCTTTTCTTTTCTCGTGCTTTTTCGTTTATAATATTTTTCAATTTTCTTTATTTCAGTTTTATTTTCATTATCGCATGCACATAATTCGCATTTTTCTTTCAGCTCGCTTGATCGTGCTTATTCGAACACCTTCTTTCTTTCTTTCAAATTATCCATACTCGTTGCATTTGATTTTTCTTCACTAGATCTTTCTGTTATTTTCATTATTGCATTTTTATTTGTTTCATTGGCAACACATTTTAAAGTTTCATTAGTATTCCTGAAAGATTTAATATATGTAAATTACACAGAGGTTTCGACTCGGCGTTTTCTTTCTTGGCTAATTTTTTTATTTTGACATCCTCTTCCGTGACTGATAAGTCGTAACCTGATACTGCATTTACTCCTAAAGCAAAGTATCACAGTCCAGACCTGAAACTACGTGAAAATTATCTGTCAGTTTATCCCCGTCTATTTGTATTTCATGCTCAAAGTATCCTATTGGCTCCGTTTCTTCTTCGCCAAATCTAATCAATATACTCATATTTTCTTGGTATAACTCAGGTGCACCTATTTCTTCGCAGTATTCTTTATTTATCTAACTCACATCGTTTGCTGTGTAAATGATAATTTTCGTGTGTTTCTGATTTATAGTAAGTACACGTATTTTTGTTATTCGTTTGGCGTCATTCTCCGCTCTTGATAAGTTAATTACATTTCTTTTCTCTGGGTTATTCTCGTTTGTTTTCATAATGGGGTTACCACAATATTCTTGGTGCTCATTTGATCCTTATTTGTACATTTGGCGGCGATATGACCAGGCAAAGCAGAATATTTCGATGAGCGTTTTGATGCCTCTGACTATCTATTTCCTCGCTGTTCACGCTATTTTGCTCCTTATGCAATTGGACGGTTTTAAATCCCCCCAACGCCGTATCAAATCATGTAGTTTTTAAACTAATACATCTACTACTTTTATCCTTGGAAATTACTCAATAAAACTTTCTCTAGTTTTTAGTGGTATTTTTCGCTTAATGTGTTCAGTTACTAATTACTCCGTTAATCCATCAAAATTGTTAATTCATTTCACGTACCCATTCATTAAAGTACTTCTTAACTGAAAACCAAAATCCCTCCAATTATCTGTTGGCTCCTTCTCATGAGTCATGAACCTCTGTTTAATTCTTCTGGTGACATTTTGAATTTTTTCAACAATAAACCTTTTATATATTCGTAATTATTTACCTCCGGTTCCCTTTCTCTGTAATTATGCTAATTATTTCTATCGGTAATAAGCTTAATAGATATGATATCTCTTCCTCCTTGTCTATTTTCATGTGAGATACTTTCCTCTCGCATATTGTTAAGAACATACCAATATCAACATTTGCACTATCATAACGATTAAGTAATTTCAACAGATTAAAATTTGTACCTGTTCCAGTTCTTGAAGTTAGTATTTCTACTTCATTCTGAGAGAATTTCTCGGCTTCCATTGTCAATTTCTTTAGCTCAAATTCCCTAATTTTTTCTCTATCCTCTATTTCTAACATCAAATTCTTCTACTCTGTTTGCCGTCTTCTCTCTTCTACTTCAAGCTCTGTCTTTCGTGTTCTCTCTTCGGCTTCAATGTCTAACTTTCTTTCTTCCAAAGCTTTTCTCTTCTCCTCTTTCTCCTTTTCCACTTGTGCTTCAAGTTCTAACTTTCTTTTCTAATTGCTATCCGATGATTTAATTCATGACGGTCTTTTGTGAAAAGAACGGGATCTGGCAGCACAGAAACATGGTTCGTACGGATACCGTTATTTCTCCCGGAAAACTACAAGCACATTTTTATAGAAAAAGAAATCTAGATTAAACGCCCAAAGTTCGCCTCCTTTTAAGAAGAGATTTTCTGTAAGATAATACTGGTGCCGAAAAATTTTCTAGTCTGTAAAATAAAATGAGGCGTACGAACCATGAGACACCCACCTCATCGAGTTGGAGGCTGAAATTACAGAATTAACTAAAAGTCCATTCCCATATTAAGTCGATTCCCATATTAGATAAAACTCTATTCCAATATTAAAACGCGATCGGTCTGCCAAGTCATATCTTTGTGGAAAGCACCTAAAAACCCGATTTTACCAATTAAGCCGTAGGTTTACCATTGTGTTTTCCTGCTCCCAGTTCGCCATGTTTTCACACCTTTGGGTGCAGGAAAATGCAATGGTAAATCTAGGCGTCGACCGCTGGAATCGGGTTTTTATGTATTTTCCACCAAGGTATGACTTGGCAGACGAATGGCGTTTGAATGTGGTAATCGAGTTTTACCTAATTCTGGAATTTCATCCTCCAACTCGATGAGGTGGTTGTCTGTGCTGCCGGCTCCTAGTCTAGAATTCTAAATCAGAACTTTCCTAAGAGTTAATTACAATTAGAACAATAAAACTTTGATAAATCAACATAAAATACAAAATAACATGCAGGACGTGTTGCTTCGGGATCAAAATTTTAATTTTGGCTCATGACGGTCTGTTAAAGTTTCTATTTTTTATTGTATGTCAATTTTAACGATTTTTTAGTTTTTTAACTGATATTCTACATTACACAGAAATCGACAAACTCAGAATTATTTACATTGTTTTATATGCAAACAAATTATTTTTCCGTAATTTATTATATTTTTGTGATGGTTCATTCTTTTTTATCTTTCATAAATGAAAATTATTTTGAAAAAAGAAAACATTAGAAAAGTAAAATTTAGCTTGCAAACAAATCGTATCTGAATGTATTCTTCTTTCTTCGATGGTATAAAAATTGAAATTATGCTATGTTTATAAGTTAATAATTTTTCTATAAATTAGAAAATCATTACTCAAATCGCTTCTGCCGTCATTATGACGTCAGAGCAACGCAAAAAGATGTTATATTATATAATATAGCTAGACACTATACATAGACTTATATGCTTTTGCCATTATTTTATTTCTTGTATGGTATTATGCCGTAGATTGAATGTATGTTTTAAGTATTTTTTAAAAATTTATAATTAATTGAACCTCTTCATTATAAAATATAAAATAAATATTTAGAAAATGATTTCATATATTCGATAGAAAAATAGTAGTATTCATTATTAATTAAAATAATCGAAGTTAATTAAAATATCTTTACTAGACTAACAAAAGAAAAAAAATTATTTTTTTATGAAAAACTGTAAGTAACGTAAAAAATATATTCTTTTTATTTTTTTTAAATATATCCTGTTACATAAAGTGCATTAATGTTCAAAGGTTCAAAAATTTACAAAGCGAAAAAAAATATATACAACAAATGATAAACATGTTGAAAAAAGAAAAATTCCCTGAGGTAATTAATGCAACGCTGAATAATCATTATTTTCTTTCGCTATTTATGTACTCATCTTTTTTCTTTAATCTTAGAAAAAAATAATAAAAACCACAAATACTAAAAATAACTTTTTTTTCTATAAAATAAAATAAATATATATTTATTATTATGATTATATATATGTATATATGTATATTATTTCATGTACGATAAATTACTTTTTTATTGCAAAAATTCAATTTTGTTTCGAATTCTATTTCTATAATCAAAGTCATTTTTACATGAATATTATTTTTAAAGAAAAAAAAAAAATCAATTATTTGTGTTAGGCTGGCACTGATTTTTGCAAATTATAAAATTGAATTACTTTTTAATTTAAAAATATTTTCTTCGTAATAAAGACATTTTATTTGCTGTTCATTATTAACAAGTTTATTTTATTTACTACAAAGAAAAAATATTTCATATAGTGTAGAGCTGAAAAGAGCTGAAGTTTCATTGCTCTGTAAGTTTCTGTTATAGTTAGTGTTAAACTCCCTTATGTGTTAATAAAATTTATCCTATTTATATAATATATTATTCAGCTTATAGCATAATTATCTACAGAAAACGAATGTTTCGCTTATATATGTGAATTATGTGCCCTTGAAGACGTAATTTACACTATAAGCATCCTTTTGTATGTATCCATATTTTTTTTAAATTCTTCATTTTTAACATTCACAATTTATTTCACCGGACTATACAATTTAACTAGTATTTGGTTTCTGAAGTTAATTAATATTGATTTCATAATTATTGGTCAATTTAATTTGTCTCAATGGTATAATTGTACAGAAAGTTTTTATATATATAATGATATATATATGTGTAACAAAATGACTGCCTTCCAATATTTTTATAGCATATAGATGGCGCTGTTGCCACTGTCGCCAAAATATCCTGAGATATTTTGCCAAGCATGAAGTGAAGTGAATGTATGTAATTATGATTGTTCGGGTTTAAGTAGAGTTTTAGTGTGTTATCGAAATGTATCTCACATAGAGATGTTTTTATGGAAATATGTATGTTTCAAACGTATTGTGCGCTTTTCGTGAATCTGTATATATTTTCTGTGTCATCCTTATTAAAAATGTGATTGTTTAAGTTGTCGAAAGTGTTTACATGACCAACATCTACACAAAATGGCGCCCAACGTGGGAAACGCGGCAGACCACCTGAAAAAATTACTGGTTCTTCACCGGGACGTCCACGGAACCAGGGGGAGAAACTGTAACAAAATGACTGCCTTCCCATATTTTTATAGCATATAGATGGCGCTGTTGCGACTGCCGGCAAAATATCCTGAGATATTTTGCCAAGCATGAAGTGAAGTGAATGTATGTAATTATGATTGTTCGGGTTTAAGTAGAATTTTGGTGTGTTATCGAAATGTATCTCACCCAGGGATGTTTTCATGGAAATATGTATGTTTCAAATGTATTGTGCGCTTTTCGCGAATCTGTATATATTTTGTGTGTCATGCTTATTAAAAATGTTATTGTTTAAGTTGTCGAAAATGTTTACATGACCAACATCGACACATATGTAATATATGTATAATAATAATTATAGTTAATAATAATAGTTATTCATTTACCGAAAAGTAAATAAACATTTCAGTACATTACAAGTATGTAGACATGTTGAAAGTTAAAATACGTTTGTTAGTTGATAATCAACTTTATTTACTCCTCTAAAGAGAGACTTTTTGATAGTATTATTGTACGTCTGTTCTTAGTGTATTGTTTTAAAAAAAATATTGCATAAATAATTCGCGATTTTTTTTTTTTTTTTTTTTTTTTTTTTTTTTTTTTGTATAAATCAGATAAAGCAAAACATATTATTTATTTAACTGATGGTGTTTGTAAATAACAGTCAGAACATACACAGCCGTATAATTCTATGTAAGGTACTGATCGTGCAACTTATAACACAGTATTTTACTGTCTAATAAACTGTCTGGAAATGACAAACACCATAAGGAAAAACAATACTGTCATAACTATGAGTTTTTGAAATTGTAATAAATGCAAAATTAACTCTTTTGTAAAAATTGCCATATGGAAGAATGTTCTTTCATGATTCCAGATAGTAAAATGTTCGAAAGTAGTTTTGCGAAATATTAGTTAACAATAAACAATTTCTTTGACAAGCCCTCTTCAATTCATGCTATTTGATATTGTTAATGGTTGGTTGGTTAGTTGATTTTTGACGCCCGATTATCTACCATAGGGTAGATAATCGGGCATCCTAACCCTAGGGATATCCCTAGGGGCGTCCTATCCCTAGCCTATATCCCTAGGGATATAGGCCCGATGGGGGAGTGCCCTTCGTGGGGATCTTTCTAAGGAAACCTAATCCGTATTTACGCATGGAAATCCATGGCTCGAAGAAAACCACGAAAGCTCCGAACGATTAGGCCGACGGGCGCGATTGGGTTCGAACCCAGCACCTCCCGCCTACCAGCTTCGAGAGCAGAACCTCTCAGCCACTGGTGGGGCGTGATATTGTTAATGAATTTTTAAATTTGTGCATATGCTATACCTACAAATATGAATGACCTCTATCGTTGTAGAAGTAAATATTTCTTTTATATGTAGTCTATTCTTTACATGTGGACCCACCAGTGGCCGAGAGGTTCTGCTCTCGAAGCTGCTATACGGGAGATGCTGGATTCGAATCCTATCGCGCCCGTCAGCCAAACCGTTCGGACTTTTCCTGGTTTTCTTCGAACCGTTGTTTTTCATGCGTAATTACTGGTCAGGTTCCGTTTGAAAGACCCCCACGTAGGGCACCCTCCCCCCCTTTAGGGCCTATATATCACGTGTTGATAACTGGCCTTCATAAATATAACCAACATCCAACTTTACACGTGAATTAGGAATTTCAACATGATTATCTAATAGCGTTTTCATTTAACCGTGCATTTAAAATGGTGTTTTTCTTCAAATTATCAAAATCGAAATATTTATGTCTTTTAAATTAAAAAAAAATGAAAGCAACATTTTTCTATTTTATTGGACTGCGGTTCAAAAATAATCTTCCAATCCCAATTTCTTTTCTAATATAGAAAATGATGTGATAAAATAAAAATCTTTGAAAATTTTTTACTGCACAATTTACACATGTACGGTGGTGATTGTGCATAGAGAAATACGTATTCGCGCACCAAATTATCGCCATGTTTGGCGTTTTTTGGCCAAATATCACTATATTTGACCTACAGTTATACCGATAAAGGATTTAAACTTTTTCATATCTAGCTTGTTTGGCAAAAAAAAGACTATCAAATGGAATTTAATCAAACTCAAAAAGTTATGACTAGAAAAACCGTAAAACTTGCTGTGTTGAACAATAGTGAGAATTCAATCATTTGTATCAACAATCAATCATTTGTAATTATAAAATCATTTGAGATCAACAAGAAATTGTATTTTTAAAGAAATGTATATTATTTTACATTTTTGTTTCTGCTTCTTCATCTTATTTTACATTACAGTGATCATGTGTCTTTGAGTTGGAGATGCTCCCGATGACCTCAGTTTTTCATTTAAAACATTTATTACACTTTAATTCATGAGAGAAATTCGTGCGACAAAAAATAACATCAAGCATAAATGTTATAAAGGATAAAAAAAATTATGATCATTTAAAAATTGTCCTATTATAAAATATGGTCACTCTATTTTATAGTGTTTTGTGAAAAGGTAATAAACTTAATCCACACATACTGACATGTGTGATAATAAGATTCATCGTAGAACATGATAAAAAAGGAAGTGTAATTCAAAACTCTAACTGGGAATGTAAATTTTGTTAGAAACTATACTCAGATTTTTTGATACATATATAATTTAAATAATTTATTATATGATTTATTAAGTAACTCTTTACAGTGTTTTTACTATATGTTTACAATATACTGCATTTATTTTCAATAATATGTAATGGAGAAAATTTTCTTATTTTTATTTTTTGGCCGTAATACCTGGCTGGATGTCCTCTAACATTTACATATTTTGTTTAAAGGTAATACTGTTTTAGTAATATATTTTTTTATAAGAATGAATAATTCACAAAATTGTATTTTTATAAACATATGATAAAACCAAATAATATGATTACATTATTTGCACATTTAAATCAGATATAAATTCTGTATTATTATGCAACATATATTTGCTTAAAATATTTACTAAAAATAAATTTCAGTTTTTCAGTGTAAAAATTAATACTAATTCCTATGTTATTTCCCATTATTTTTTAAATTTTAGAAAGATAATATCTCTATCTCTAAAAACTTTATTAACACCAATGCATTTTTCCTTATATGTTTGTTTTATCACTGCGAAACTTTTTACCAAAGATAAATATTTTAATTAAAGAAAACGATTAACGTTTAATTTTTTCTAATTATTATTTAAACTTAAATAAATAATGAAATGTTTGAAGTAAAAAATTTATTTATCTGCGAATAAACTGAATATTCTTGCTTATTCATATACCGATTTAAATAACAGTAATTTTTTCCCCGCAGAGTTCACAATAGAAATTGTTAGCTCAAACTATTTAATAATGTATTTAAAGTTTAACGTAAGTAAATTTTCCCAACAGATTTCATAATAATAAATGTTTGCTCAAACTATACAATAATTTATAAAATTTTATTGTGAAAAAGATTGTGTTTGAAAAAGGCAATAAAAGAACATAATTTATTGGTCAGCTTCTTATTTACATTTAGAAACATAAATAGAAGAGGAAGACGCATAAATATACAACGATAGACTATGAATATATGTAGAAAAATGCATTTTTTATGATTGGACAAGCTGGTTATGTACTAAAAAGAGCAAGTGATATATACTTATTTGACAAACAAGAAGAAAGTAAAAATGAAAATTATTTGAAAGTATATAAAGCATCAAAAATATATAAAGCATCTTTTCTTAAAAAAAAAAAAAAAAAAAAAAAAAAAAAAAAAAAAAAAAAAAAAAAAAAAACATTCTGAAAATGTTATGATATTGATGAGAATTTTAGTTTTGTTTTTACTCTGACAAAAATTATATACGTTTCTTAGCTGTAAATTCTGCGACACTATAAATAGTATTTCTTCCAGAACAGCTAAAATGTACATTAAATAATCATTTATAATTAATTAAGTTTTAATAGAAATCAGTATTTCAATTTCCATAAAAACTCAAAGGACTAATTTGAAGTTATTATAAACTTTTTCCCGTATATTTTTAGAAATTCCGAATTTTTTCATAGTTTTGAATATTTCACAGAAAGGAAACTACGATCATTAGGACCATTTGGAACATGGTAAAATGGGCAGCTGGTACAATTTATGCACAGATTAATTATTTGAAAAATGCCACTAGTAACCATGCCGTACAACGAGACGTGATGCCATTTGACACGTGGTTATTTTATGGAATAAGTTATATAATGAGAAAAGAACACTAATAAAGGTTTTAGATTTTTGGTTAATGTTTAAATTTTTTTCAATTGTATCACATAATTGTTATTCTCACAAAATATTGAAGTTGTCTCTTCCTTTATATTTTTGTGCTTCATGGTATGCTTTGACATGTTCTTCCTATATTTCTCCATCCTTCGGCTCGTTCTGATAACACATTAATCTTTTTCCTAATCTCTATGTTTTCATTCTATTCAAATATCCATGGCAATACAACTGTTTTTACACAACTGTAAAGAAGGGTTATGTGTTTCACGCGTATCTGGGTATGTGGTTTTCTTTATACCCTCGAAACATCCTAACGGCTGGATGGATTTTGATGAACGAGGTATCTATCGATTCGTCTTAACGGCCCAATGGTTACAGGCTACGTTTTGTATTTATAAATTCAAAATGGCGGTAGAGACGAAAAGAAATTTACGCACCCTATTGAGTGGCATATCATTGGATAGGTCTTTCAAAATGAAGACGGTGTTTCATTGACTATTTTACAGTCAGAAGCTCCGTTAAAATATTATTCAACCTGGAAGTTGTATAGGTAGGATCTCTAGCTTTACTGCAACTCTAAACATCATAGACATATATTGGACTCATCAAAACAGTGTTTATAGATAGGAACTAACAATTAAACACAACTTAAAAGCCAACAATACAAGTAAATAAAAAAAAATAGGTGAGTAATATAAAAAAATAGTTTCACATTGATGAGAAATAATTAGTTAGTTCGCATTTTACGCAGTCGGGTTTTTTGATTTTTTAACCCATTTGTGCCTGAATTTTTGTTTTCTCAAATTTTTTGATAAAATCACTTTAAAATGTTGCAAAATCAACTGGAAAAATACTAAAAAAAATTAAGCTTAATTTTTTTTTTTGTATTTATTTGATAAAATGTAAAAGAACTAAATATGAGTATTTCTAGTAGAATAATATGCATAATTATATACTTTGCCTATATTTATATTTAAAATGTTTTTAGATTGCATATTATGTACTATAATTAGTATTTTAATGAACTACAAAATATATATATATATTTATTTCTTTGCAGAGACTAATAACGTTATAACTGTTATTAATAATAAAATAAGAATAATCGTATTGCAGACTTAATAACAATTTACTTCATAAATATCTTCGAAAGGAGATTGCATAAATAACTGTCTCCTAAATTTCTAACAAAAATATGTGCTCATTTGTGCCTAGAACCCTATATTTTGTACATTACAAAAATGCATAAAAAATAGGCTTGAACATTTAATTTAGGCAATTAAAAAAAAAAAAAAATACGTATTTCAAAAACGTCCACAAGCTAAGATTATAGCTTGCGATTTTGGGTCCATGATAGAAAAAATACAAATAAACTTACTTTTCACATTTCGCCTTCTTGAAAAATTAAAAATCTATAAACACCGAAAAAAGCCTTAATTTAAGCAAATAAATATCCACCTTGTGCTGTCATCTCTCGGTTATAGATAAAAACATTTATAAATAATGATTTCATGCAATTTTCATGTTATAAAGAAGAAGAAAATTATACAAATGCATTAAAATTTGAAACGTCCCAAAATTGGGACGCTAGGCATAAATGGGTTAAATTCAATCACTTCTATTATTTTTTTTTCATTCCTCCATACATTATACACTATTAACTCTCCTCCTGTAATCCATCATTGTACAATGATATATCTTCTTATTCGTTGCATTTGTGGGGGCATTATTTTACAACCACAAACCATGAACCTTTATATCAGAGCATCAGAACGAGTTCTTTTCGTAGTTTTCAATTAACAGAAAATATGAAACGATATAAAGTCTTTTATGGACTTCCTAGTTGTGGGGCAAATTTACATCCAGAATATATGTAAGGAACTTTCCGAGTCATTTTGGAATCATTAAAAAATAATTTTAATTTTAGTATAAAATTACTTAAAAATAACTTAAATTCTATTTCATTGTTTTTAAGGCAAAAAAAGTCTAAAATATTGAGTAAATAAATTTTTAAATGTAGGTTAAATTGAAAGAACAAATATAAATGTAAGAATCCAATATGTTAGTTTATAAGCTAGCAAATTAAGGTTGCAGCCTAAATAAAGATAAATAAATACAAATAGAACACACTTTTCGTAAAACCAAACATCTTTCTTTTTCTTGGGGGGGGGGGGGAGGTACAGAAGTATACTCTGTTATTTTTATTAAACCAGCATGCTACATGACTTCGCTGGTTAGAGAACATAACTCCAGGATACAGAACATAGATAAAATCCCTTTTATTCATTCTATTTTTTTTCTATTTTTAGAATGCCCAGTAGCAATTCTAAAAATAATTCTCATACAAAAATATCAATTATATATTCGAATCGATCTCTTGCCACAAGTTAACAGCAGAAGAAATTGCCAAAGAATGCATTTTTTGCAGCATTTTGAATTCTGAGCATTTCAGTGGTTTATCCACGTAATTCAAGTGTGTTTTGTATTTATAATTAATTTATATTTTTATTATTTTATTTATTTATTTATTTATTTATGAAGTTTTGATTTCTTTGTGGAATAAAAGCCGAAAAAAATTTTCGAACTATTTATATTAATTTTAATGCAAATGGATTTATCTGACTTCATCGTCCGCTCGCGATAGAAATAGATTAAAAAAATGTGCTTGAAAACTATTTAAAAAGCATTTTAAAGAGTAAATTGCTATAAAGATTTGAAACAAATTGAGATGCAATATTCATAGAAACTACATATGAATGTATTTTGTCCCTCTTTGTAGGTATTAAAATTGGAAATTCACCACGCTTAGAAGTTTAAAAAATTGAAGTTTAAACGAAATTTAATCATCTGGTGTTTGCAATTGTTAAAATGACGTCAAAGTTACTTTCATAACATAGATAGCAGATATAATATTATAATAATAAAAATATTCAAAAATTACAAAAGAAAGGGGGGAAAGACAAAAAAATTAATTTGAAAGTAAATAAGAAAAGTGGGTTTAAATACGTTTTTTCATCAGTATTTGAAGCACATGTACATTTTTCTGAATTAGAGGGAAATAATAAATTGTAATCGGTTAATTAGCAATAATCTCATTAGGACTTTTAAAAACGCTTTTATTAACCCCCTTACTGACAAGCCCGTGTTAATACGTTCACGAAGCGTCAGGTTTCACTGCAATACAAGCAATATTTAAAGTAATATAATTCTATTGATTTAATGTATTTTTAATACACTGAACAACGATTAATACTTCCAAAGATTGCATTCATATTTGTTATTAAATTTTTTCATGAAATGTTTGAAAAATAATCTTTTTTTAGCAGTTAAAACAAAATGCCGAGAAAACAACATTGCGAGTTTACACTTTTCCAAGACTGTGAGAGGTTTAAAAGTATTAGTAATAAAACTAAATATTTTTGTAAGAAAGTTAGTACAAAGTTCTATTCGAAAAGTAGTATTTTTTAAATAATGATAACTATTGATATTTTTACTTCAAAGAATACCTTTTCAAAACTACAAAACATTTTTTGGTCTCTTATATTTGTTTTTCTATTTCCCTTTCAGATGTTCCGTTGTTCTAGACTAATAAACTCGAATATTCGAATGATAGTACTGTTTTTATTTTATTTAATTTATAATCACATTTTCTGTTTCTACGAGTTATTTTGTTAAAAGTGAAAATAATCAAATTTATGAAAAAAATTTAAAATTCACATACAAAATACAAATAAATGTACTGAAATTACTTGCAGGTTCATAGGTATAGTATAATATTATTTAATATACGTTAGAGATATCTTAAAAATACGTTGAAAACCATAAAAAAATTTCAGCCATCACGCAGCCGTCATCAGTGGTTATTTAACTGTTTAAATGTGACATTTAAATAAACACTGAATACGGCCGTGTGATGTCTGAAAAAGTTCTGAGATTTGTAATGGTTTAAAAAAAATTAAGATATTTCTAATGTATATTAAATAATTTTATCCTATATATGCATATGCAAGTAATTTTAGTACATTTATTTCGGTTTTTTCATGTGAATTTTAATTATTTACTGAAGGTGTATTTAGCACTAGAATTTTAACTTCCATTTAAAGAAAACTTTTAATTGAAATTTAATACAACATTATAAATTTAACTTATGTGGAGATCTGATATTTCGGCAATGATAATACTAGGTTGAGCAAAAAGTTCTAGGAAATTTGTTAAAGTTGCATATTTATGCGCAAAATAACAAGAAAAGCAACAAGGACTATTCTTCAAAATAGAAAACATCATAGTCCACGGCTTACTGCCCTCGTACGTCCAGATTCCGGATTTTCTGGAAGTACGTAGTTTGTCTCTGTAGCAGCACCTTCATCCTCATTAATCTCATCGATGGCTTTAAGAATCGTTTGACCTTTTCACCAATAATGCCGGGTCAACACACGCAAATCATACTATTGAATAGGCATTTTGGAGCCGAAATTCCTGAACTCCTATAGATATATGACTAGTACTCCTATATACGATACAAATTCTGGTAACAAAAAATTTCCCAAAACTTTTTGCTCAACCTAATAATTGTTTTTCGTTTATTTTAGATGAGCATAGTTAGCTATATTTACGAACGATTTACGATCTTGTTATGTATTACTGAAATAATTTCCCAACAATATACAAAAATGCATAAGAATTTGAGAATTACACACTACTTAAATGATGATAATATAATAACATAAGATTAAAGTACTCACAAATCATTATGTTAATGATGCTATCGATTTTAGAGTAATTACAGCAAAAAATGTAACATTCTCTAGTATACATTATGTAATTTCCATTTTTATTAACATTATCATTTCAACATCAATAACTTTCTTGTTTTAACAAAATTTCATACTGCTCAATATGTTTTATCAGTGGCAACTATACCCTAATCAAATGTATAAAACAGATTCTTCAATTCGTCAACGTCGTTATAAAAATATTTTGTACAACGTACATAAAGATAGCAAGCAAGAATAAAAAGCGTTTACTTTTGTGTTTATACAATATCCATTCTATTATTTTTTTTTCATTTGTTGAAAAGTTTTCCCGGGTACCGGGAAGTAACAATTCCCGATAGCAGAATATTTTCTTGTTTTACCACACAGAAGTTATACTTTAAAAATTCCATAAACCCTCATTAAAAAATAACCTCACTTCACTAAACTGATAATTAAAGAAACTAGCCATAGTTTATACAATCTGAACGATTGATATTCTTTTAATCACAAAAGAAACATATGATTCAGTTATCTAAAACAAATTTGAATCGGAAATAGTAAATATTAATAAAATATTTTCTAACTTAAGTTTTACACAATATATTTTTTTTCATTTAAAAAAACAGAACAAAAACAACACTTTTGATTGATAAAAACGCACAGGTAATCTCTAAACATTATAATTTTACATATAAAATGAAAAAATCCTTTTGCAAGAAATTGTCACTTTAAAACACCCTTTTTCACTTATATGTAAGGTTCAGATGATAGATTGATGAGATTTAAAATGCTCAGACTAAAGAAAGTTCTACATTTACTTTCTATGATTTTATATATCTTTCAAGATTGATTTATCTGTTTTAATTTTTTTAAATATAAAATCAGTGCATTTCGGCTGGAAAACATTTTAGATATTTTTTAATCATAAAATGAGTTGCTGTATTTTGAAGTGGATTTATTTGTTACTAACTATATATGTTTTGATATCAGCATTTTAGTTTTTCATCCCCATCTTAAAACAATAAACATACACAAATATAAGAATACTTAGCAGTTTGGTACGTCTCTGCTATACAAACACTATTTCCACCAAGCATTGTCGCCAAGAGTAATCTATTGCGCCAAATGAAACACTTGAAAAAGAAAAAAAAAACTGGTTGATATAAAAGTGATCATTGAAAAAACACCACATGTCCTTGGTTGGTAATACTCACTAAAAAAGTTACTTGAAATATGTATATTCTTAATCGCGTGTAAAGTCGTCAGCATATGAACACATTTGTCACATTTCTTCAGTATTAGTGCTTTCTCCATGAAAAAGATGTTTCTCGTTTACAATGTTTCTATTCAATCTGATCTTACTAATGTTTGTCCATCTGAGGATTTGCTGGTAAAAATTTTTTTTGATTATCTATAGAGAACGCATAGCAGTAATTGGAGTAATGGGGTTTCAAGACTCTTAAAATTGGAAAAAAAATATGAAACAAAAGACCATTTTCAACATTTAATATCTTAAGATTCATTTGATTTTAAGACACAATTTTTACAGGAATGAAAGATATAAGTATGTTCTTTAATTTCATCCATTTAAAAATTTGCAAGATGCAGAATTAGCATTTACAGGGGCTCCAAACTGTTAGATATTTGAGGAGCAGAAAATTGGAATAACAGATTACGCATAGGATTACAAATTAAATTTTGCAACTAGAGTAAAAATGTGGTGCCTACATATAACTTCATATTGCAATAATTACCCTGAACAGAATTAGATTTGTATTTAAATTATTTTTATATTTTTAATACAAATTTGTATTTAGCTAATCAAATTTTAGAAAATGTCATTCGAAAAAATATGACTTGAAAGTTTCGGAAACACCGCTTCAACTATTGAGCGGATAAAAAAGACAAAACCTCTGTTCCAATGGGAATTTCAAGGAAACAATTATAGCGAAATATTCAGAAAAGATAGGAGTTTATCATCTAAATAAATCAAAATTTCGAAAATTTTAAAGCTTTAAGAGTCCTGAGACCCGTTAAGAAGTATTAGAAACTGTTTTACAATTAGCATTCTTTGAGATTTTCATACAAAACCTTAATAAAATAAATAATCTACTGAACTGTACTTTTTTGCATATATATAAGCGTATGTAACATTCCCAATGAGATTATTGACGATTTACCAAACTAAGAAGAACTAGAGAGCTCTAAGGAAAATTCCCAAGATATGCGGATGATGAAACCTGAATAGTTTAAATACTTTAAATTTAAAATTATTTATTTATTTAATTATTTTTCCTTTAATAATCTGTTTCTTTTTTGCGTATTTTGTATAGCTGTAAATTAATAAAAAGGTACACTGTTAAAAATTTGCAGCATTCTGTCCAGTCATCTGACTGTTTTTATCGAAAACGGTTACACAGCCGTTATTTAACACTATTCTGACCATATTATTGGCTATTTTTTGGTCAGAATATAGTTAAATTACGGTTATGAAACCGTTTTTTCAAAAAAACGTTCGAATGACTGGACAGGATGCTGCAAATTTTTAACAGTGTATGTTACCACTAATAAAATAATTAATATAAAAATAAAATAATTACATAATTTTTTTAACGCTTCTCCTCTAAACATAGTACTAAGGTAGCAGTTGGTAATCCCCTTACTCTACCGCAACTTATAAACCAATGATATTTTAGTTTTTACTTTTGATTTTTTTTTAAGTTTTTGAACATTAATATTTTAAATTTATTGAAAAGTAATTTATATTTTATTTAATACAAAAGTATATATTTAATCTCCATCTTCTTTTTAAATTTACTTATATTTTTTTTCTTTAATAAGTTTTAAATGTAATTAATTTCTATGCAGTTTTATATTATGGTGATACTTAATGTTTAACGTCTCAAAATTGTCTCAGAAAGTCGCATACACTTATCATGTATTGTACTGCAGCAGTTCACAAAAAATCTAAGATTATCCTATTATATTAAAAATAGAATTTAGTTGTAACAAAACATGATACAGATTATATTAAATTTGTCATAGATGAATAAATATTTTTTTATTGAATTAAAAATAGTCTGGGTGATTTTATTATTATTATTATTATTATTATTATTATATGTTATCTTCTCTAATTTTATATGAAAAAATATATCGCAAATGTCATTAAGTAAAATTCTAAAAAAATATATCTTTACAATTAGCGTGATGATAGAAATGTCTACCATTTTTGTAAAAGAAAATAAATTAAAATGGTGTTTCTTGAACATAATTTAATATGTTGTTTTTAAAAGCCAACAATTTAAATTGCATTTTATTTATGTGATTGTATAATTTGTGCATTCTTTTTTCTAATATTTATTTAAATTCCAAATACATTATTACTTTGAAATGTTTATTTGAAGAGTATTTTTATTTTATATTGCAGTATACCCTTATTTTATTTCATTGTCAATTCCTTAATTTTAATGTATCTGCTATAGAAGTAAATTACGTCATTACCTTTTAAAATTTTATAATTTGCTATGTTGTTATTTAAATCGTATTATTTACTTAAGACTTTTATTAAAACCTTTTATTTTAACTTTTTAAGAATCCGGCGTTTAAAATAATAAAAATAAAAATGGAACGATTTAATTTGTTCGTTTTGCAAAATTCAGTATAATTGCCCTAATTTATTAGAATAATTTACTTTAATGAATTCTGTAATTAGAGAAAATTTAATAGAGTTTTCAGGAATGTAATGAATTCTTTCAACATACATTTTGTAACTAAATAAAATGACTTTAATTGCTTTAAAATGCATGTTAAGTTAATGCAGATTATTTTTTATTTCGGGAAATATTTTCATTGAAATTCCAATCATCGTGAAATATAACAAAATTTAATGACTGAAAATGCATTTCTATTTCAAATTAAATTTAAAGTTATATAAAATGCAATGCTGGTATAAAACTTTCGTTATTCTAATTATTTTAATTATAGTTTACAAATAGTTTATTAGATATAGTTTATTAGGTATAGTTTATTAGATAATAATAAGCAAAAAATATTTAGACTGTTCAAGCAACTTTAATAAATTTTAATCAAATATGGGAATACAGGAATCATTTTTTTAAATAAAAACTATTAATCTTAATGCTGATAATTTATAAAAATAACTAAAGAAACTTCTTAAAATAAGTATTTTTTATGTAATAGAAAAATAAAATAAAATATAATTATTCATACATAGTAATTCAAATTTTTACTTTACAATAAATAGTAAATATAAACATATAAATCCACATTGAAATATCAATAATTATAAAATAATGTATATAATAAAACAATGCAATGTTTGGACAAAAGATAGTTAAAATACCCTTAAAATACTTATTGTATATACCAAAAGATTTTTTTTTTTAATGTCCGTCACATCACAGTAATTTAATTTTTATTTTTCGGGAAACGTTCGATGATTGATAGATTTGTTTTCTGAGATCTAAATTAAAGCAACCCAACATTTTGTATGATATACATGGTGTCCCAGGATTATTGGGACAAACTTTAAGGGTAGGTTGGGGAAATCACAAGGATCCAGATGTACATAGAAACTCATGGTCGGAAGCATCATGGGAAAATCGTATGACATGTACAAAAAATGAGGAAACATAAGACTGAGATCATCTGAAATAATTTATTAGTTAAATGTATTACACGTGCATGGTAGATGATATGTGAAAATGTCACAAAATATGTTCACAGTTTACACCATTGCTAGTGATGCATGTATTACACCGTCGGACCATGGATTGGGCGGACTCGCTCACATACTCATGTAGTTTATTGGGTATCCGCAGCAGCACAGACGAGTCTTACAACGAGATCCATATCGGAATTCACAGGCATCACAGGCATTGCGTACATAGCACTTTTCAGTGCACCGTAAAGAAATAAGTCTATGCTGCTTAAATCAGGAGAACGTGGTGACATCTAACGGCGAACGAAGCTGTTTCCTACCATAGGTTGCTATGCAAAATTGAATCCTTGTGATATCTCCTACCTGCCCTTAAATTTTGTCCCAATACCCCTGCGACACCTTGTATAATTAAAGAATGATTTATCTCTGCCCGTTTCCGTCTGCATTAAAACTGTGCAGTTTTATTCATAAAGTGTTAATTTTTTCTTTTACTTTCTATTGAACTATTCAAACTTAAAATAGAATTATATTCTTTTAACAAATAATTTCCGTGTTTGAACATGACATATTGACTCCTTTACAAAGGCCTAAGGAACAAACTACTTTAAATAAAAGTTGTTTTTTCATTGTAATAGTAAAAATAATTTACACGTACACTTTTAATGTTTAGTAATATAATACTTTTATTTCAAATGAAAAACAAATTTCAAAGTGATTGCTTAAAAGGCGCAAAGGCCAACATAGTGAAAAAGATTCCAAGCCGGGACTCGAACCCGGGCCATCAGTATAGCGCACTGACGTTCTACCGACTAAACCACTTGGAACGATACCTAGCTCGGAAATTTTCTCACTATTATGTTGGCAAGGCTACAAACGTACCACAAGATGGAATATTTATCGTGAGCCACCAACCTGGGGCGAGCACGAAACATAATTAAATCCAGCATCGATAGAAACTATTTTAATACATGGAAATTATTCCAGTATTCCCTAGTCGGTAGAACGTCAGTGCGCTATACTGATTGTCCGGGTTCGAGTCCCGGCTTGGAATCTTTTTCACTATGTTGGCCTTTGCGCCTTTTAAGCAATCACTTTGAAATTTGTTTTTCATTTGAAATATTGTATGCAAGGCGAATGTTTCTCTCTGGAATAATTTCAATGTATTAAAATATAATACTTTTAGTTTAAAAAAAAAAATGTAATTCAACCCTATAATTCTATTTTGAAGAATCGATTATTTTGAAGTAACATACAGGGTAATTTGAAGTTTGATGCCCCACCAGGTTAGTTGTACGATTATTTGTATTTTTGCTATAGAACGTGTGGCAGAGTTGGTAACGTTCTGCTACTCTCAATTATTAAATATGTAAATGTGTAATAGACAAAGTTACAGCGATTTATTTCTTTAAATAAAAGTTACATTCATAAAAAAAGGTAAGCTTGTCTTTTTTCAGTGCTCTTAAGAGATACAGACAAGTAGAAGTCGAAACATAATGTACTACTTACTAAAGATTTTTCATAAAAAAATTAGTAAATGAAACAGATATCAATTTATGTGTTAGTATAGATTGCAGTCATATTTCTTTTTACACTCGTGTCCAAAATTAAGGACCAATCACAAAATGATATTTTTTAAGTAAGCGAATACTCAAAAGGAAATAATATAATTCAAATAATTACTATCTCTACAGCACAACTAGTCCATATAGCATCTCATTCATGTCACACATGGTCACAAGTGCCACAGTCACTACGGTGAAACAAAAAATAGGAAATTCCACACGTCTCATTATGAAACTCAAATGATCACTATATGTGACTCCACTGAGACGTCAATGTGACTGCTGCTTTGTGAAGACTCACCATGTAACTTTACAATGTAGTTACATTGTGACTCTCATGTGACTGTCATTTTTAGACTCAATTTCAAATTTATCATGAACGTTGCATTATGATAAGTCACCAAATAATATCACATTATAGTCACATTGTGACTTTTCACAAAAGAGCACAATGGTGACTTCACAGTAGTCTATCTGTCACCTGAAAGTCATCATGTGACTTTAATGTGACATTATTTGGTAACTTATCACAATGCAGCGTTCACAATGACTTTGAAATTGAGTCTGTAGATGACAGTCACAGGAGAGCCACAATATAACTACATTGTAAAGTCATATGGTGACTCGTCACAAAGCAGCAGTCACAGTGACGTCTCACTGGAATCATATATAGTGATCATTTGTGACTCATAATGAGACGTGTGGAATTTCCTATTTTTTGTTTCACCGTAGTGACTGTGACGCTTGTGACCAAGTGAGACATGAATGAGATGTCATATGGACTAGCTGTGCTGTAGAGATAGTAATTATTCTAATTATATTATTTCCTTTTGAGTATTAGTGTACTTGAAAATTTGCACGTTCAAATTTGCACGAAAATTTGCATGTGCATTTCGTGATTGGTCCTTAATTTTGGACATCAGTGTATTTACAGAGTTGCTGGCTGGGACATATATCCCACATTAAAAGGATTAATTCCTCAACTTGTATCAGGGATCTCAACTTGTATCAGGGATATATATCTCTTTTGCGACTGGAGATAAGACGTTCCTTTTGTAATTATCAAATAACTTTGATGCGTGAGAATATTTTTTTAATCTTCATTATTGTGGATTAAAAAAAAAAAAAAAAAAAAAAAAAAAAAGTCTCCTTTTTTTTCCTTCTTTTGTTTGATCACGGCACTTCCAGGGGATAATTCCATAACAAACCAGTGGGCGGTCTTTGTACAAATAAATTCTCTATTGAAGCAATTCATTTGTTTCATCTAACAAAATTGGTTCAGAGGAATCTCACAGAAATCTAGAATGATCAATACAGGGATATCGTATCAGAGATATAATCCATATGCTTATTCGATTATTTAAATATTATTCTTGTATTTTTAGCAATTTTTATGCTGCCCCCACCCAGAATTTAAATTATATAAGTTTATCCTTCTATGAAATATAAAGGATATTTCGAACTCATTCATTATGAAAGATAAAAACGTAACAAATTTAATTCGATAATTTTTAATTTATTTTCTGAATTAGTTATTAGAGTTTGTACATCGAATATAGGAAAGAAGGGGGGGGGGGGGCCCTCTTAGTTTAGATTAACCTTAGAATACTAACCTTTATATTTAGTACTTAAATATACCAACCATAATAATTCTTATATATATACTCATACATTTAAATTTTATTCAGAAAATTATTCATTAAAGATATCCTTGTAATGTAATTTAGCAAAAAAAAAAAAAGCATATTTAATGTGTAAAAAAAAGATAATATGTATTATGTAATATGGCATGTTTGAGTAGAATTTACGCAGATAAGTATTCTAGGGTATAACAAGTTTAGCCTTCGTTAAAATTATCCGATTGCCTTAAAATTTTGTCCAAAACCAATTTTTTATCGTATTTTATCCGGTATTTACATTACAGAATTTTTTTGGGTTGTGTTCTACATAACATTTGGAGTAGATAAGTTACATGTGCGCTGCAAAAATCATTACTATAAAAAATAAAGATTAGTGGGCGCTTAAGGGGGCATCTATACCAGAGTTACCCTATACTAAACATTAAACTTTCGAAATAAAGTCTTTTTACGTACTCGGAAAACGCTAATTTTAATATACAAACAGCAACAATAAGAAGAAGAGGAAGAACAAAAACAGCAGAAATAATAACCACTGAAAAAAAGCTGCTACGTCGCAGTACATGAATTTTTATTTACAGGAAACATGTAGATAATTGATAGATCTATTTTCAAAGATTTAATTTAAGCAAGCCCTACATTTTCAATGGTGATTGAAATAGGTTATCTCTGTTAGTGTCAGCCTACATTAAAATAATGCAGTATGTCTCGATAAAATTTGATATATCGTTATTCATTTTCTAATAAGGTATCCAAATTGAAAATGGATGTGTATATTTTTAACAAATGATTTTATCATGTTAACATTATATACCCAATTAACTATCTTAAATTATTGATTTTTTTCAAATGGTAAAAAAATAATTTAAAAGTATAGTTTTCAATTTTTATGAATTGTATTATTTAATTGATAATGATTAGTAAGTTTAAACCTACAAACATATGTTGAAAGGAAATGCGATCTTTATACAATTATTCAAATGTACTAAAGATTATACGTATGAAGAAATTGCAAATAAAATAGTCAAAAAACTTTAATTTTATATTCTGAAAGAAAAAAAGGGCCTAGAACAAAATCTGTCTCATTACATTATTTCCATTGATATTTACGGGAAATGTTCGGAAGATTGACAGATCTGCTTCCAAAAATTTAACCGTTTCAGGCTCAAATTACTGTGTTTGTCTGATGCTGAATTCACACGAGAAAATTTCAAAAATGTTATTTAAATTTAGGAAAAAGAGAATTTACAGCCTTTTTTCATCAAAGTTATAAAAATTAATGATCATTCAAATTAATCATTCAATGATTTTGTAACGAACTTTATTAAAATTTTAAAATTAAGTGGTACAAAATATATTCCAGACCCCTTCAAAGGGTTAAATTATAGACATTTTAGAATTTTCTACGTTTCTGCATATAACTGAAGTATGATTTATCTCTGTATTTGTCCAGCTACATTAAAATAGTGCAGACTAGCTAGATATGGTTTGAGAAATTTTCTTTAATTATCTATTCAGCTATTAAATTTGAAATGGACTTTTATATTTTTAACTAAAATTATCCTGGTATTAAAATTACATGTTGATTCAATTCTTTCACAAATTCCCGATGAACCGTGTTAAATTAAGTTTTTTTTTTCAAACAGGTAAGAACAAGAACAATTTAAATGCGTAGTATTTAATCTTTAAGATACAATGCTCTTAATAATTGTTTGTTTTAAATATATAAATTAATAATGAAATATGGATAAATCTAAATTAATAATTATACTAATATTAACCCTTTCCAAAAAAAACGCACCTAAAGATAAACTAATAACGCTAATTTTACACATAGAAGAAATAAGTAATGAAAAAAAAAGTGCTAGATCTCACTACCTCCATCCATTTTTATTTAGAGGAAACGTACAGATGATTGATAGATTCTTGTTCAAAGACTTAAACTAAAGACGGTCCTACATTTTTTATTATATTATACGTAATTCAAGGATGATTTATCTATTTCTGTGATACTCTACGCAAAAATAGTGAAGTTTGGCTTGATATATATATATATATATATTTTTTTTTTTGCTTGCTACTGAGCTTTTCAAATTTGAAATGGATATCTGCAATTAATATATATATATATATATATATATATATATATTAATTTATAATCCCTGCAGTTTTATGCACTTTGGAAAAAAATGCATATGCAAACATATATCAATTAAAAAGTTTTCAATAAAAATCCGTAGTTCTTTATACTTTCATTAACGACGCAAATGCACTTATATCTACGCCGTTATTCTGTTATAATGAAGCATACTTCCCAGGAATACAGGGTGTGTCACTGCAAGCGAAACCCAAGTTATCGTTTGTAAAATAGCATTAATGAAAGTACTTTTACTGAAATATTAATCTGTGCCATAGAATCATAAAAAAAAAACCCGTATAATTGTATCTTTTTTTTTTTTTTTTTGTTACATTTTTGTGGCGATCACGTATATAAATACTGTATTTACGGAAACAAAACTATTCAAGCTATTTTTGCGATCATTTGGTATAAATGCAGAATTTATTCAGAATATTTCTACCTGTATCATCACCACCAACATTTCTGCTTCTTTCGTACAGCTAAAATGTAAAACAAAATTCTTTCTTATATATAATTGGAAATTTTGGAGATTAAATTAGGTAAAATATATTATTGAATTTTAATGGCAAAAAAAAAAAAAAATGCTCAAGTTTTGGCAACTGTGCAGTATGTATCGCTCCAGTACTATAATAGATTTTAAGATATCTGCAAAAACGTTTTCTAAAAAATAAATTTTAATTTTAAAAAGATTTTAATCCGATTAAAATTTCAAACTCGAAAAGAACATGGGGGGGGGGGGAAACAATATGAACGCCATTACGCTATGATATCTTTTATTGAGGCATACACAATTTGGGCTATTAAGGATAAACCTCTTTAACTTATCATTTATGGAAGCATTCGGTAAAAATCTTTATAGATTATCCTTTATAGATATTATCCCCGATAGAATAATATGTAATATACTAAAAGCGTTCATGAAAAATTATCAATGCAATTCTCATCGGAATTCGTTAATTGGAGTTATAGAAAAGGCTAATCGTTGATAATAATTGGGTTTGCTTGACCATTCAGCCATAATTCTACAATCAAGCAACCTGACGACCAAGCAAATGATATATGTTTTATACTAAAACATTCACTGAAAAATTAACTAACCGATCAAGTTTCATCGAAATCCACTTAGAAGAATCTTTTAACCCTTTATCTAATGCTTTATGATATAGTGCAATTTTTTTCATGTATTGTTTTCGGTTACAACGATGAAAATTAAAGGATATATATAAAAATATAAAAAATTCTAAATTCAGTATTTTTGGATAATTTTTCGAAATTGGGTTCTACTGAGTTAAAACTTTGCCCATAATTATTTAACTAATCACCGTAGAGCTTTATGTTTTATAATAACATCTTTTCTGAAAAATATCTAGATAACAATGTAAGCCCCATCAAAATCTATTCAGCAGAATTCAAGTTATAAGCAGCAGGAATGAAATTTCTCTTTGCATTTTATTTATATTGAGATAGTTAAATACAGCTTTCATAATTGCGTTAACCTTATTATAGAACTTTCAGGGATGTAGGGGTAAGTATACGCCGCTGGATGTTTTAAGAAACTCGGCACAACTTCCATAAATATAGCATATATACTCTTTAGTATATACCCTCTATCTGTAGCGTATATCCTCCAGTTTTCTTTACTATACCACTCAGAACTTTTTTCGCGTAGCTCCGTAGCTAAACAAATTAGAATGATATGATAAATACTAAAACAATCCCTGAAATAGTATCTAACAAACTATGCAACTGTCATTAACATACATTCAGCAGAACTTGAAGTCTTTCATAATCGATTACACGTAATTTTAGAATTCACGTAGAAATTACTAAGCAAAATAGAATGACGGTTCTTACATTAAACCATTTATAAACAAAAAATTATATCTATCAGTGTAAGTACTACAAAATTCTGTTCTATAGAATCTGATTTATAAATCAATTGAAATGAAATACGAATCTGCTTTTTACCTATATAGTAATTGATGATGTGTAAATATGTCAGTGCTGTTATTGGCGATTTCAAAACGTTATTGGCGATACTTGTGGACGGGTAACATAAAACTACCCATTTTTTCTTCTTACCCAGGAGCAAAAGACAAACCACCAAATTCATGTTTAAACCTTAGGAAATGAAAGCTTTTTGTAAAGTCATACAAACATTGTTTTTGTGGTACTTTTCGGTTAGTGTGTTTTTCCCAGTGTTATACATACATACACACACACACACACATATATATATATATATATGTGTGTGTGTGTGTGTGTGTAATCATCAACAACAACCGTTTTCAATCCACTGCTGGATGTAGACTCCCCTAGACTTTTCCAACGTTTCCTGTCTAGTGCTTTACTCATCCATCTTGCTGGAGGTCGTCTTCTTGGCCGTTTTACATCTCTAGGATACCACTGTAGAGCGTTTGTGCTCCATCTATTGTCTTGCCTTCTTGCAATATAACCAGACCATTTCCATTGTAGCCGTTTAATTCTTTCAATGAAGTCTTCTAAACACGTTTCTTATCAATCAAAGAGGCATGTTACTCTTCAGAATTTTATTGTTCTTCCAAAAAGCACTCCAGCCATTTGTTATTCTTCTATTGATTTCATTCATGATACTATTATCCGATGATATTTCCTGCCCAAGGTACACATAACTTTGCCTTCTTTAATTTCAGTGTTGTTGTAGACGATTTTCCTTTTTGACACATACACACACATATATATATATATACACCCAGCAAACACATACCATTCGGCACACGATCGGACCGCAGCCGGCAGTGTCGGTGAAGTGTCGGCATGGGCACAGTGATTTCGGTGAAGTGTCGGCAGCATGTCGGCAACTGAAACATAAGAATCTGCTTTTTCGACTGTCGGTTACCGTAATCGGTCCGCTTATGGTTATATATCAGCAAGCGACTTACACCGGCAAATGACGCATGACCGATATGTGATTTCTGATCGTGGCCCGATTAGATTTGCCAACATCGGTCCGAATTTGGAATTTTTAGTCCTAGCCGACATTTTTCTGTCCTTTTCTTAATTTTGTTTGAATTTGAGTTTTGATAAGATATGTATATTTCATGTACTTCATATGAAATTCTAACAGTGATAAACAACAACAAAAAAAAAAAAATCAAAAATAGCTTATATATATATATTTTTTAAAGCTGTTATTGAATTCATTTTAAAGAGGCTTACAGCCCCACCAGTGGCTGAGAGGTTCTGCTCTCGAAGCTGGTAGACGGGAAGTGCTGGGTTCGAACCCAATCGCGCCCGTCGGCCTAATCGTTCGGAGTTTTCGTGGTTTTCTTCGAACCTTGTATTTCCAAACGTTAATACGGGTTAGGTTCCCTTAGAAAGACCCCACGAAGGGCACTTCCCCCCAGGGCCCATATCCCTCGTGCAGATAATTGGCCGTCATAAATACAACCAACCAACCAACCAAAAGGCTTACAATTATTTGAATCACCAAAAGAGTTTCTTAAATCGCCCCTTAAAATTATTATTCGTTATAAAATAAATCGTAGAAAAAAGACTTCATAAATTAATCATTTTCTAACTATATATTCATTTTAAAAGCAATAGCTATGTTTCTCATTTTATTTAAAAATTAATTATTAAAAAAGTGCTGAAAATTATTTTACAAGCTATAAAAATATAAAAAACTACCCAACTTTTTAGCATTAAAATTTAAAAGAAAGATTCAGAAATCTCCCACTTCTAAAAAATTATTTACAAAGAAAAAAAAGAAAAAAAAAAAAAAGATAAATTAATATTTCTATTTTATTTGATGATTAAAAAATGTTGATAAGTAAAAGAATCATTTTTGCTTCTAAATCACTAAAAATATATTCTACATTAAATCATCAAATGATAAAAAATGAACTCTTATTCAAATTAAAAGTGATTAATTAGCAATCTCTTTTTTATTTTATTAAAATTAGCTTTTCTTTGTTACAAATATATATTTCTTAAATTAACGCATTTAATTACATTATAATTCCTAAAGATAAATTTTTATTAAGAGAAAAACCTCTGAAAGTCACTTATTTTATTTAATAAGCATTCTTAAATTTAAAAGAAAGATTCAGAAATGTCCCCCATTTAAAAATTATCTTCCAAAAGAAAAAAAAAAATGCAAATTAATATCTTTATTTTATTTTTAAATTAAAAATATCGATAAGTAACAAATTAATATTGCAACATACTCATTAAATATATGTTCTGCTTTAAATCATCAAAACTACATAAAATGAATTCTTATTCTGATTAAAAGTTAATAATTATACTAACTTTTTATTTATTAAAATAAATTGTTCCATGTTAAAAATATATATATTTTATAAATTAACGCAACGCATGTAATTACGTTATAATCCTAATAAGAAAATTTGATTAACTGAACAAGACCTCTAAAAATATTTTTTTAATACTTAATTATTATTAAATTTATATATATTCTTATTTATTCTTAATTATATCTATATCTTAATTAAACTTAAAATTATTCTTAAATTCCTTTGCTTTAACGAATTCGCTAAGATATTTATTTCATTCATTTAAATATTAAATTTACTTTCAAATAAACGCGCCTGAGACAATTATAAATAAATAAATAAAAAATAAAATAAAAACACTTCAAAATTCTAATTTTCCCATCTACCACTTACCTTCAACGACAACCATTACTTATCGATATGTCTTTCCCTTATGACCTCATATAATCCTCCCCTGATCAAGTCTCAGTACCTGAGTGGTGAAGGCGGCAACTTCCTGTCCCTGGGTACGATGGATCAAACCCCGCCTCTCCCAAAGCTGAAACACGTTCCTTCCAAATGTACATTCGCGATGGCTCATAGATGGCGCCATCAAAACAGATTTTTTTTTTCAATCCATGCTGGTGTCGGGCTGCGACCGGCCTTCGTATGGATTGTTATCGGCGTGCTGTTGGCATAGTGTTTTGCCGATACTGGACCGGCTGTGCGGCTATCTGTTGGGCGTCACTAGCCCGGCGTGTCGAAAAAGATATGGAACCGGTACGGCAGCCGGTATCGTGCCCATACCGTCGGTAACGACAAAGCGGCTGCCGGCCGATTGTTTACCGATAGCTCTGTGTTTGCTGGGCATATATATATATATATGCATATGCTATGTATGTATACACATATATATGTGTATATATTTTCCACATTCTTGAGCCATCTTTATCTCCACAAACATTGAGATTATTTGCATTCATTAACATTTAACCAATCAACTTGCTTCAATGAAATGTGTACAATGTCAAGAACGTCTTTAAAAACATTTCGTACACTGTAAAAAAAAAAGGGACTAATTTAAGTTTATGAAATGCCAAATGAGTATTAAATATACTTTAAGTTTGGTGTAAACACCGAATAATGTGTCATGATACACTCAAAACGGTTTAATTTTAATCTTTTAAAGAAATTGTGAAAACGGAACACCAGTTCGAGTGTAAAGTTTTAAAGCGACATGTATGATTTAGTCCGCCATTTTGAAATCTATTTATATAGCTGTGTTCCAGGGCTTGGATTTTGTTCGAAAATGTTTCTCAGTAATGATCACTAAATAAAAAGCAGTTAACCAGATTATGTTGCAGCACCCATGCTGAAAGGTTCCTTCATAGCTGAAAAAATTCTATTCTTCTTTGGCTATTTTTTTCAGAATAGGGTAAGAACTTAAAACTTACGTTTAACTTCATATTTTTGAAATATTCCTGTTTAATGTTAATACTACAATCATTTTCCAAAATTTTTAGACCTACTAGTTGCTATATTTATAATTTTATGAGTATATGAAGTCAACCTCCTTTTACAGTGTATTGGTGCCATTTTCAAATTTTGGCATTTTTGTCACTTTTGAGACGCTCAGTATACTATGAATTCCGCTTGTTAACTTTAAAATAACGTTCGATTCAACTAAATTACAGATCTTAGATTGTTTTTTAACCAAGAATTTTAAGCTTTCAATAAGTTTTAACTATTTGCGAGCCATTTTAAAAAGTATTGTTTTTAGGATTACGACTTTCGTTTTCCCATAGGAAATACATTACGTAAACAACGATATTCTTAAGCTTTTTTAACTACAAAAACTAACTTTTTCCGAAAAACTAATGTAATATTCAGCTCATTTAAAGCTTAAGCTTCAATATTCTATCTAGTTTTAAAAGTTTTGAACAATTTTGTGTATTTGCTGGGCGTCTCAAAAGTTGACGTTTTTCACTTCTCCAGTTAGCCCGCGATCATAGAAATATATGGGGTTTTTTCTGTTGTTGACATATTTTAGCATAGCTTGTTTTCAACTTTTTATTAATTATTTTTAAAACTTAATACTTGTTTTATGTTCTATAAAATACGGGCTTCGCTCCGCCACACACCGTGTATTCCTGGGTTGAGTTTAGCTATGTTTAAAAAATTCATGAAATTTGGTATAAAAAATTTTGTCTCAGACCACTTTCCCATAGCGTTACGCGTTTTGTTTACTTTGTTTTGCACCTTTTTTAACTATTTAAACCTTATCATTTTGCTTAACTATTAGTATATTTTAAAAGCTTAAACTTCAAGCTTTCAAGCGGTGTAGTGTTTATTAATTAATTATGCCGTTACGTATTTTTAATTTGCATTTTAAAAGTGATAAAAATTGTTCTTTAGCGATTGAGAGGTTGGTGGTTTTTAGCTCTCTGTATCCGATTTTTGTACAATTTGTAATGTTTAGTTGTATTTATGGTATGTTTATTTTAATTTCCTTAGACTATTTATTCGTCAGGCCTACGCTGAGTTTTAAAAAAAAGGAGTCAAGTACACGTGACGTAAATCGAGATGTAACGAATGAATGATTTGTGAGGAAATTTCGTTATTTACCAAAACTAAAATGTTTAAAATGAATGTTTAATTGAGATAATAAATTATCTCAGTTAAAACAATCTGCAGCATCCTCTTTGCGTGAAACTATTTATTGTAAATTATGGTTGCAATAAATTTAAAATGTAATCTTTAAATTGTTTTTTATTTTAGTGTTAAAGTGGAAACCAAATAAGCAGTAGTGTGACTTTACACTAGATAAGCAGTGGCGTGACTTTACACCAAAAATGGTGGCAACTAACTTGTCACTAAAAGTGGTGTTTGTTTACACCATTTGATAGCTGGTGGCTCATTATACCAATTTTCAAATGGAATTTCATTACACCACTTGGGGTAGCAACTTAGTTGAAACCCTTTTTGGTGTAAAGTAAGGGAATTTTTTTTACAGTGTAGAAAAACTCCTAAATGATGCGCATGCATTATGCATTGAAAAATATATTATATACTATGATTTTAAGTTAGTGACGCGATTAATCATAACATATTTTTATAGCTATGTTTTATGCATTTTAGTCTGCTATTGTTCATTAAAAAAATATTGCTTTTCTCTGATAGGAAATATTATTATGTTAGTAAAAACACTTAATGATCATTCGAAACTTTTATTATTTGCTATGGTTCATTTTTATTTACTACATCTTTTATTTAATTTAAAAATATTTATTAAGCCAATGATTTGTTAGAATCCTGAATTTCTTCCAAGAAAAACAAATAATTAAATGATCCGAATATGCGTGTTACATTTTTCCACGTAATTGCTGCGATTTTTAAAAAAATAATTGACTTTAATTAAATTTGTAATTATAGAAAATTTAATTGAGAAATATTTTCTCTTAATATAATAAGTTAAAATGAGAAATATTTTCGAAGAAATAAAAATAACATTAAATAGTTTAAGAGATATTTTAAGATATTTATGTTTTCAATCGGAAATATTTTTATAATCCTTCGTCTTCGTAAAATGCAAAGAATTTTATGTCTTGGATCTACTGCTGTTAAAGCGAAATTAAATCATATGTTACATATTGCTTAGGGTTCTAAAGTTGTGAAATAATTTATATTATAATTATTATTTTAATTAAAATTTCTAGACATTTTATTATGTACTAAAACTGGATTATGTTACGATGCCGAAACATAAACAATGCATATTAGTACTATAATATAATGCAATATTAATTGGGGTACACATGTATCCAGCGTTAAATTTTAAATTCATTATTTTGTTCGGTATGTAATGAAATATCTTAAATAAAGTATATTCGTCATATTATTATTTTTTATTTTTTAAATATTACATTTAATGCGCTCTTTATATTTTTTTTTTCCAAAAGAAATAATTTTAAATAATAAAAAGTACTGTTTATGTCTAACACACTTTCAGAGTATATAAAACACACATAATCCAATCAATAAAAATCAATAAATTATTAGTCAAATTCCAGGCAGATATTGATAATAAAATTAAACATACAACAATTACTTAACGTTATAATTCAGTGTTTTTTTTTTTTTTTTAATCTATTTTCATATAAGAAAACATATGCGATAAATATATTTTGTATCTCAGGAGAACTCATACACCATTTGCACGAAAGGGAATATTGAATTGAAAAGTCGTTCTTGTAATGGTTTAGAACAGTGGTTCCCAAAGTGGGGAGTACGGGGAGGGAATTTGACATTTTAGGGGGACAATTTCAATTTGGAACTCAGAGAAACACTGTCAGGTTTTTTTTTTTTTTTGAAAAGTTATCTTTTAGACTAAAATTCAAAGTTATACATGCAAAATTTAAAATATAATATAAAAAAGTTTTTTTTTGTTGTTGTTGTTATTGAATTAATAAAAATATTCAGAAGCAAAAGCTAAAAATATATCAAACACCAGAATAATTATATGAGTTACCTTTAAAAATTTTTAATATCCAGCCCCCAGCCACCTTTATTATTATTATTATTATTATTATTATCTCTCTATTCTAAAAAAAAGTAACTACCGCTGTCACCGCCGCCGCCGGTTTTGAATTTTTTGTGACCGGAGGTCTTTCTTCGTTAATATTAAAAAAACTGTTGCATACAAAAATGTGAAAATCTGTAGTATTATAGAAAAATGTTTGATAAACACGCTGATGCAGACAGTTTTCAAATCGAAGAATTATTTTGAGAGATATTTAATGCCAAAATTGGACAAAATCGTTCCAATAAAAAAGTTTTATAGGAGCAAAAACTGTACATAGGAATTTAATCAATTTAGATCATTTTATGCGTCAGAATTGCCCGGTGTGCAGATTGCAGTTAGTTTTTTAATTTGAATAATTTTTCGAGGTTTTATTTCTATTTTAAATTCAAATTTTCAGCATTTCGAGAGATATTTTTTACAAATTTTAGAAAATTGTATTAATTTAAACTGTTGCCAACTGTATAAAAAGCCCAACCAATAATGTTTGCTTCAAATTAAAAATTTATTTTACACGTGACTATTATAAACAAAAAATATAAAAAGCAGGAACTCATTGAAAATTATGTCATAAAAACTATAGTTACACGTGAATTTTAAATGAGAAAGAATATTGTAAAATAATAAATTCAGTAACATGCGTTAGAAGTCCTAAATAGGAGAATTTACGTCATATTACACTTATTACGTAAAATGAACAAAAATAATATTGCAAAACAGTTTTAATTTAAAAATTGCGCGAGACATTTACTTGACATTTTAAGATGATCATAATATTTCATTTCTAACAAAAGTATTTTGACGTGAATATTAAAAAGAGAAAGAAAAGTTTGGTGAAAATTACGTCAGATTATAATTGTCAGATTCAAATTATAATTCAATCTTCAAAATCTTTTTAAAGGCGGTCAAATTAGCGTGCTGTTAGAGTCTGCGGTGTCTGAACGGAGGTTGACGAGCGTAACTCGTAGGGGGCAGAGTCCCCTAGTTATTCAAAAAAATATTTCTAATTTTTCTGGTTGTTGTACTATTTTACATTTTTCTCAATTTTCTCAATTTTTATTATCCTCTTGAGACCCAAGCTCGCATTTTTCGTGAAAATTTTACCATTTTTAGGATTAAGGCTCTTTATGAGGCTAGAAAACTTTATATATATTCATTTATTTTTAAAACTAAAAAGTATATAGAGTTTTGGCGTGTCCAATATAATGGACATTGGGTCTTAGTCCTATAAAAACCATATTATTGAATTAGATGATTCTGAATGGAAAAATCTTAAATTCAAAATTTTCTTTCATTATAATTGTGTTTTTATCGTTCATAATAACCTTTAAATATTGCACAATTATAGTTTTTTTATTATCAAAGAGAAAAAAGTACTTTTTGATGAAATTTATTTGAAAAGTATAAATCAATTTATTGATTTTTAAATAGTTTTTTTTTAAAAGGAACAAAAAAAAAATCTATTACATCAATAAAAGTTTTTTTCTAAATACAATTATAAATAGTTAGTGGCACGGTTATCACAATTGAAATTTGAATGCCAAAAAGAAATAAAAAAGAAATAAAACGCAATTTATTTTTAATCTTAAATTATTATCTTCAGTTATATTTTCTTTCATTATAAATGTGCTTTTATCCAGTGTTGCCAGATTAGGAACTTTTTTAATTCAGATTATTTGAGTGTCACCACTTTTTTAAAATAGTATAATTCGTCTTACTTTTCCGAATTCTTATCTATTTTTAAATACGCCGAATATTTCTATTTCGAAAAAGCGGTGACAATCAACAATCTGGGGACAAAAAAGCCCCCAATATGGCAACACTGCTTTTATCGTTCATACATCACCTGGAAATATTGCACAATTTTAATTTTTTGATTATCAAAGAGAAAAAGTATTTTTGGATGAAATTTATTTGAAAAGTATAAATGAATTTAGTGACTTTTTAAATAGTTTTTTAAAAAGGAATTAAAAAAATATATATCACATCAATAAAAGTTTTCTCTAAAAAAAATTATATAGTTAGTGCCACGGTTATCACAATTGACATTTGGATGCCGAAGAGAATTAAAAAGAAATAAAATGCAGTTTACATATACTCTTAAATTATTATCTTCAGTTATATTTTCTTTAAATTTTTATTTCTGTTTAAATTCGATTAAATTAACTAATTTAATGATAAGCGACTTACAAACAGTAAAATAATATAAAAAGCTTGCATTTATTTTTTCTAATTAAACGAATATACATATACAAGTTGCATTTCACGCTTACTTATTGTACATGCTTACTTATTTTATTTTATACTTATCAAGTAAGATGAAATCGTTACATAGGCTTGAAAAACCAGATTTTTAGCGTCAAGTTCCTATTTCTTTCACTACAAACTTTGTTGACATCAGAAGTGTCTTTTTGTCGTTTAGACGTCACTTCCAAATATCAAATAAATTCAATTTTTTCATCATCAAACAGAAAAAGTCTATTTTAACTAAGAAACGTGTTAATCAATTTAGTAATAATAATAAAAAATTAATAACATTTTGCCCCGGGTACCTTTTTTCTCTTTTCGTCCCGTTTTAAGGGTGTTAGTATCAAAAGAAACTAAAATCAATTTAGATCCTCATTATTTGTAGTATTCACTGTCCATTAGTATAATCACTTTAAAATTTGGATTTTTTTAATTACTTTTTCGGGACATTAAGCATTTGTATACCTGTCATCAATGACCAGGGTACCCGAGTACCCATGCCAATTTTCTGTGGAAAAATACAGAAATTAATAGATTATTTACTTTTAGATCAATAACACTTGAATTTAATTAGAAATAAAGGGTTAGACATATTTTGTTAAGGTAAAAAATATTTCATTTACGTGACATTTTGTGGACAAGCTGTACAATAGGAAAAGGTATAGTAATGTACATCACATACTGGTTTTCCACATTGTTTACATGATTTTCTGGTTTTTTGGCGCCGATTTTGAGGTTCTAACAAGCATATCTAACACAAACTGCTTTTATTCTTCTTGTTTCATCTCGCCTTAAGCTTCCTGAACTGGGTTTTAAACGTATGGCAGCTTCAAATACGGTCAAATATTTTTTTCAATTCCGGATTTGGTCGAAAAATGCACCATATATTGTGCATTTTGCGATTGATCTTGAATTGCTGGAAGCCTTAAGATCTCACCTAATTCCCGGAATAACAGGCGAAGATTGTCTGTTTTACTTATAACCATATCATTATTTGCAGTATGTATAATGTAAATAGCCAGTGGTGCTATACCCACAATATAGAAAAATAATGCAAGTGACCATGTGGATGTACACTTATGTGTTGTATATTGACCCACTAATTTATCTATTATATCAACGCCATATTTCGTTTCCTTATAAAACTGAATCATTTCGAGTTATCATTCGGTCCTGTGATGGTTTTATCGTGATACATAGTAGACATTAGAATGATAGCTTTGTTCCTTTTTGGAACATACGAACAAATACTTATGTCATCATGAAATCCAAATTCTGTGGCTAAAACGTGCGCGATTTAGATGGCCTTATTTCTTGGGTAATATAAGGTTTGTTTCTTTTCAAAGTGTCAGCCATTGTAAGATTCCATTATAATAAATGAGTTGCCAAAGAAAAGGAAGAAAAAAAGTTAACCATGGTGATGTTTTGTCCGGAATCCTTGAATAGAGAGGCGAAGTCTTTCACAACTATTTCATCTTGGTTTATTTCACGGTCTGTACCTGTTTTTGGGGTGCATAGGTGGCCGTTAAGAGGTTAATAAATATTTGCATCACATACTCACAATATTTTTATCCCATATTTAGCCGGTTTAGATGGAATATATTGGGAGAACCTTTTTCTTCCTCAAAGCGGAAATAATTGCTCATCAACCGTTTACTCTTCCATCGGTATGTATTTTTTCAATAGGTTGAGGTTTAGCATAGTTCATAAATCACGAATTGCTGCAGTTTTAACATTTTGAAGACATTTCAATCGTGTGTTCTGGTTGTCAAAACGAATAAATCTAAGAATATTCAAGAATCGGTCTACACTCGTACTTGCTCAATAAAACGGATATAAGTTTTCCACATTTCTAATGTGTGATCTTTGTTTGAATTGTTAACACCTGAAGTACAGTAGGATCTTGCGAATCCGAAATTCCGGTAAATCTGAACCGATTTTATTTAACGGATAAATGTCTGGAAAACGTGTAGAAGTTAAAATTAAACAAAAAATGGCAGTAAAGCATGTTTTTTTTTCTTTAAGCATCTTGAATAGAATTAACAAAATACTCTAATGTAAAAGTACAACATATGTACACAAATATAAAATGAAAACATGCACTGTAGGCCTACTGGCAGAAACCCATCTTTAAAAAATCTGGAATGTCAGTTTGTTTACTAATGCTGAAAAGTTATTTTCTAAAATGCGAAAACTTTTAAATTCGGAGGGTAAAAATTTATTTTTTCATTCAACAGTTTGATTTCTCAAATTATATACAGAATTTTTTTTTTTCATACCCCTCATCAACGTGGTGACTGAGCTATTTGCAGATTCGCGATTTTGAACCGTTTGTAATAGGTTGCTACACAATTCCTCATCCTGAAGTTCCATTGGATTATTATAAACACCAGGGAGTGATTAAACAAGGAATAATATTTTTTCCGAAAGTCGTGTCGTATTAACTAGCATGCCGGACCTTAAGATGTCAGATTAGAGGATATTTTCTGTACTACTGAGTACTTATAACTTACATTTTTTTAGCACACATATTTTTCTTTTCTATTTTTATCGAAATCCCGGCTTATCCAAATATTTTGTAATCCGAACAGGCACCGGTCTCAATTAGTTTGGATTAGCGGGGTTCCACTGTAATTAAAATTTATAAAAATGCGCCAAATTCCTCTTCTCTAAAGGCAAACAGTTACACTGTATGAAATAGGGGTGTTTTATGGCTCACGTATGTTAAAACCACAGCAGGTACCCGGGTACCCCGGTCATTAGACACAAGAGTAAATTTTGGTCATTGACATAAGGGTTAATGACAACATTATTTCTCTATTACTTAAAGTAAATATTCTTCTTTAAGAAGTTCCGGTATATGTTCGGTTTTTCGGAACGAAAATGGGTTATTACTTAAAGTAAATATTCTTCTTTAACAAGTTCCGGTATGAGTTCGGTGTTTCGGAATGAAAATGGGTTATTACTTGAATATTCTTCTTTAAGAATTTCCGGTACGAGTTCGGTGTTTCGGAATGAAAATGGGTTATTACTTAAAGTAAATATTCTTCTTTAAGAAGTTCCGGTATGAGTTCGGTGTTTCGGATTGAAAATAGAGGCCAACCTGAAAACTCCGTGTTGCTTGTTATTTGAATATAATATTTTTTTTATATGTCTTTGAACTGGATTAAAATCATTTTTAGTAAAAGGTATAATATGATTCTTCAACTGGTTGTGTTTATTTCAATACAGATTAGTTCATAAAGATAAAAGCTTCAAATTTAAGCACAATATTACACTATTTTAGCCAATCTGAAATTGAATAGACTGCATAATTGTTTTATCAAAATAGCTTCAAAAATTGCGTAATTAATTTCTCCGCGACGAGCGTCTTTTAAGAATTTTTATTCTTTTGCCAATGGTTTTTCATAACAAAAATTTCCGTCTGATTTAATCGGGAAAATGCTTCGATTAGATAAGGCAAAATTTACAATAAAAAGTAACTGGTGGGAATGATCAAGGCGTGTTAATTAGACGGAGAAAATGCATCCCCAATGAAATCTCGGGTTTCGCAAATTTTGCTAATTTTACGTTGCCTGAGAAACTCTCGGGTTGCGCAGTGAGAGGGTTTACTCATCGGTTATACTTGCACGATTTTTTTCAAAGCGCAGATACACATGAAATAGTTTCATCGAATACTGTAATCACTTGGTATATGAACTCTCAAAGCATGGTCGAACTCACGAGTGTTCAGATGCAGAAAAGTGGTATAAGTCATGCATTTCTAAAGTTTCATAACTCGATCATTTTAGTGTTCTATGCACGGAACTTTTTTTGTCTTACTTGTAAGTGTAATAGGAAAATTTTACTAAATCAAATTTATAGGACCGGGGAGCGTATAAAAATTTTAATTTCGCAAATTTAAAAGAAATGTTCTTATTGACCCAAATCGCTTTCAACATATGTCTTTACCTCATTTATTTATTTATTTTTTTTTTTGTAATTGGAACTATATGTCCATGACTAACGGTTTAGAAATTAACGACTGGACACTTTTGTGAGTAGACACCCTGTACAGTAAACTTTCCTTCAGTTTTGATACTATTTTTAACATTTATCTTATTCTAAACTATCATAAAGTAAAATGGAGGTATTTTTTCAAAATGTCGTGCCAAAAACCTATAAATAAACATGAATTCGTTCACTAATTCAATAAATAAATATAAATAAAAATATTGTAAAATGAAAATATTTAACTTATGTTAGCTTGCACTCCCCTGTAATACACTTTAAGTACTTAGTTTTAAGTCTAAATATTAGTTTTATCTAAAATATGAATTTAAAAAAATAAAACTTCTTAAAAGACACTCTTGTTTTATTTAATCTACATATTTAACGAAATAAGCAAATAATATCACTAATAAATAAATATATATATATATATTAGGGTGGGCCGAAAAAAACTTTTTTTTGATTTTCGATGATGGGTAGTGCGGAAAAGTGGCCACTAGTGGGACTAAGTTCACACAAAAAATTTGAGATTTTTAGGACAATTCCTATATTTGCCGCTTTTGGCTTGAAGTTTTGCTAAAATGCTGATTTTTGAACTTTTTTAGCAAAAATTAAAAAAATGTTAAATTAAATTTATTTTAATTGTATTTACTTGAAAAGGCATATTTAATGTGCCAAATGTTTAAATATGCTCTGATTATGCACTATTTTTGTGCTACGTGCTTTTAAAATGTACAGCTTTTAGCTTGTTTTGCGTTCGGTACCAACGCGAAACTACGCGGAACTCACTGCGAGGAGGTAGCTGTACTGCGAGTTCCACCCGCCCTCCTACCCACAGAATATTATATTCAAAGTGCATAGCTTTTTAGGTTACGAAGCCCTTCTTAGAAATGAATTTTGGCATCTTTTTCTGCGCTTGCAGTTTTACTCTAATGAAGGCATCTTTTCCTTCACTCCCACATTCCTTTGATGCAGCTTCTGTCACAATTTTAACGACTCTTTCCACAGCCTGGGAGTGACTTGGAAAGCAGATTAATGCTTTATTCAACATGGATCCTGAAATTATATTTCCTTTAATTTCTTCTAATGAAAGAGTTTTTGTTATAGGAGGCTCGCTGATTTCGGTGGCTACCCAGTCGATGGAATCATAGTATTCCATCGAGTCGATGGAATCATCCGTTGCTTTAAAGTTCAGCTTTGGAATCTGAAATTCTCGCATTTTGTTGATTTTTATCTTTTTTTAAATTGCGGCATTTTTTTATTCTTTCCCATGCCATTCTTCTAATTTATATGCTATCATCGGTTGCCATTGCTATCAGTAAATTCTCGGAATGACCATAGTATCCATTTGTCTGTACGACTGAATGGACTGTCTCTTTTAGCTCATCTGGTAGAAACGTCAAAGTTGAATAATCTTCCACAGATGTCTAGGCCCGTCCGCGCAACCTGGCCTTTTCCTTACAGAAAACCACACTGGTGCATAAACTTTTATCACGTACTGCGCGTGATATTTAAGCGCTTCATCAGGATTTGAACTACTAACGTACAAGCGTAAAATTCTGCAGGCAGTTGTGATCCATCTAGATTGCACATTTGGTTCAGGTTTTCTGTTTTTCAGCCCTCGAGGACACTGTCCGCTTGAAACTGCTGCGAAAATATCAAATAAATATTTTTGATCAGTACTCAGATCTTGTCTTTTCCATTTCTGATGTCCATGAAACAGCAATAGGTTCGAACAAAGTGACACGTAGATTTTCGCACCCTGTTAGTCTAGAACCGATTGGGCCGGCAAAGGACTTAGGTCCCGTGGTTCCGCCATCAAGTTTAGACAGTAGATGTCGGAGTGGAAATTCGTTCGTATGAAGAATACATATCAAATGTTGCAGCTCTCTTCTTAAATATTTTTCAAGACAGGCAATAACACCATTGCTTTTTCCTGTATTAACAGCGGTGCCATCACACCCGAGTGCTATCAGTTCAAAAATGTCCACTTTGTTCTGACATAGAAAATTATATAAGGATTTTGCTATTTCTTTTCCGCTGAAGGAACGAGGTGTCAAGTGACCCAAATATTCCGAACCAGGTTCAAACAACACGGTGATATGTTCCTCGCTTTTCTCTCGACGGTGTCGCTTGTTCCCTTTTTTTTCTATCACGATCGTTTTATCCTTTCTACCATCAAAGAATATGCTTTTAATTTTCCTTCCTTCAAGAACTTCATCCTCCCGTATCTTCTGTCCAAGTTTATGTTTCTCTCTTCTGACTTTGTTTTTATCGATGACGAGATTCTTATCTTTTTCTGTCACAATTACTGCATCTTGAAGCACGGATGAAGCTATTAACGCAACTTTCCTCTCTGATAGACCAGTGGCGGGCGCTGTGTGAGACAGGGATATGCGTTTATGAGTGTCTGGCTTTGAAGGGCCTGGTTAAAATTCAGATTCAGTCGAACTGCTTGCTTGAAAGCTCCCACTACTTGAATCTTCCAACAATATATCTGTCTTCCAACTGCATCTAACTCCACTCGTTGAAAGCTTTGTCGCAGAACTACTATTTCTCGTTGAAATTGTATCCCTATTCATTTTCCGTGATATTTTATTTACAAGAATATCTTGTAAATAATGCTTGTTTTTAAATCAATATTTCCGATAAACATTTTTCGAAAAGTCCTTTGATCCTTCAAGAAGTTCACCTCTCGATGTGGAACTTTACGCCTGATGTCACAGCTACAATTGTTCAAGTCTCTACACTTACAAGCTGCAATGTCAAAAAGATAGGTTTCCACATTTCGTACGAAATCTTCGCGGATCGTCTTGCCTTTAACGCCCGTATGATTACAGGATTTCTCCAATCATCTACACTTATTGTAATAGTTTTTAATTTTTCCGTTAATTGTTCATTGGGAAACCATTGGTATGTAAGCTTTTATCCAGATTTCGGAAACTTTTCACCTACCATTTTAATAATATCATCCACTGGTTGAAGATAAATATCTCGATTTTCTTCTATATCGCTTCGCAACCAATAGTAGTGACGCATGATGTCAGCATAAGTAGGCAATTGCAAGTCTTTCAATTTGAGGGGTTTTGGGGGATTCTGCTGCCCGTCACCTAAATGTATGACCCTTAAAACATCGAAAAAAGTAAGGGAGACCAAGGGACATAAACAAGACAAAAGAGAGAAACCGTTGAAAGATTCAAACAATACATGCAACTTTTGCTCACTTATACGCGAAAAGGCTATAAAAATCGTCTAATTTAAAATACACATAGCAATTAAATAATACATTATCAGAGCTTATTTATACATTTGGCACATTAAATATGCCTTTTCAAGAAAATACGATTAAAATAAATTTAATTTAACATTTTAAAAAAATTTTCTCAAAAAGTTCAAAAATCAGCATTTTAGCAAAACTTCAAGCCAAAAGCGGCAAATATAGGAATTGTCCTAAAAATCTCAAATTTTTTGTGTGAACTTGGTGCCAATAGTGGCCACTTTTTCGCACTACCCATCATCAAAAATCAAAAAAAAGTTTTTTTCGGCCCACCCTAATATATATAAGGGAGGGTAGTACACAGTAAGACGAAAATTATCATTACTCAACGAAAAGCGACGATTTTTATTCTTTTGAGAAAAAAAAAAAAATGCTACATCTTTAAGCTAAGCGAATACGTACACATTAATGTATAAATAGTTTTAAAAAAGTTATTTATAAAAGCACAGAAGCATCATAACGGAGTATAGGAAATTGTCTCACTGTGTACCACTTGTGGTACACTGTGAGACAATGTACATATTTTCCTAAATCATACATTTTTACACTGTATGAATAATTTTATGCAGTTTATGATTTCTAATTAATATTTCTAGATTTTCAAAATATTAAAAATATGAGCCTCGGTTGGACAATTGCAACATTGGGCTACCTTCGTGCAAATTTTCATCATCTTACGCTTAGCAGATTTCCTTCGTCATCTCACGCCCACATACACACTCAGAAAGAGAGAGAGAGAGAGAGAGAAATATTCCTTTATTAATAAATAACTTTCTTTAACATCAGAACCACATAGTAGGTACACAATGGACACGTCTAACTGTGTACCACAACTGAACAAATGGATGCCACATCTGTTACATCAATTTCATTGCTTTGAAAAGTTTGTGCCTTTTTGACGAAATAGACTATTATTAGATATAGCTAGGTTTGGTTAAGTAAATATATGTCTTATTGAAGGAAATAAACTCTAAAATAGACGTTTATGTAACTTTAACCACTATAAAATAAAGAATTATTTACTATTTTTTCGGGCGAGTAACTGAAGTGCCGAAACTACATCCACGTGTTGCATAAGATGTGGTCGTTATGTGTGTGTGTCAGCTTGGAGAAAAAGTTACAACTATATGCCAAAGAGATTGCTGTCTAACTGTGTACCATATCTCACTGTGTACCATGTCTCACTGTGTACTACTCTCCACTAAACTATATGGCCAATGATGATTGATCACTTGCGATTTTAGATGTTTTGTTGAACATCTAGAAAAATACATGAAGAATTATACTGAATCTCCAGGTGTGTAAGCAGAATAGTATAGGTCGTATATTTCCGCGATTTTTTTCCCGAAACCCCATAGGGGACCGTCATGAAATTGAAAAATAACTGATAAATTTTGAATACCCTGGAAAAAACTAATGTAGCAAAAGTGTTCAAACTGTAGAACATGATTAAGAGGCTTATTTTCATAAACTGTTTACAATTTTATGACGATAGCATTATACTAGTAGAGAAATTAAGGTTTTTATAAAAACAGTCCAAAATTTTGACAAGTTTTTTGCTTACATTTTGCAGATTTCTTAATATAAAAAAAAAATGTTTTTTTTATAAAATATAACAAACGACATTTACACAATACTCTGCAATCAGAATTAAAAAAATAATAAAAATTTTTATGACAAATCAGCAGATTTACTAAAAAATGTTTCACTGCGCATGCGCGAATGCAATCAAAATATACTGTGCATAATGTATTAGCTAAGAGTGTAAAGAGCATCTTTTGTGAAAGTCTCAAAAACATTGCTTGAAAAATCTGAAAATTATCGTAGATAGAGTAAACTCAAAATCCGTTGTTCCCAAAAAGAAGCAAAAAGATGAGAAGCTGTATCCAAATATATGCTGGTTAGTACCAATATAGCGTACACAATATTGCACGTTCTATATTTGGATAAAACCCCTCATCTTTTTGCCTCCTTTTGGGAACAACAGTTTTCGAGCGATTCTATTAGCGATAATTCTCAGAATTTTCAAGCTATGTTTTTGAGACTTTGACAAATGTTCCACTATACACTCTTAGTTCATACATTATGCACATTATATTTCGACTCCAATCGTGCATGCGCAGTAAAACTTTTTTTAGTAAATCTGCTCATTTTTCATTCAATTTTTATTATTTTTTAAATTCTGATTGCAGGGTATTCAGTACAATGTTTTTTGTCATATTTTCTGGAAAGAACATTTTTTTCTTATATTAAGAACTTTGCAAATTATAAGCAAAAAACTTGGCAAAATTTGGGACTGTTGATATAAAAACCTTATTTTCTCTACTAGTATACATACTATCGTCATAAAATGAACACGGTTTGTTACATTAAGCCTCTTAATCACGTTCTACAGTTTGGACGCTTTGGATGTATCAGTTTTTACAGGGTTATCCAAAAGATATTCTTTCTTTTTTGAATTTGTTGACGGTCACCTATGAGGTTTCGTGAAAAAAATCTTCGCGGAAATATCTGAACTATACTATTCTGTTTACTCACTTGGAGTTTCAGGATAATTCTTTATGTATTGTTTCTAAATGTTGAACAAAACGTCTGAAATCGCAAGTGACCAATCATCATTGGCCATGTTAGTATTATATAGTGTATTAGGCGTTATACATATGCAAACATAACTCACACAATTAACCCATTTATGCCTGAATTTTTGTTTTCTCAAATTTGTTGGTTAAATCACTTTAAAATGTTGCAAAATGAACTGGAAAAATATTTAAAAAAATTACGCTAAAATATTTTTGTATTCATTTCATAAAATGTAAACGTACTAAATATGGGAATATCCATATGTGGAAAAATGCATAATTACATGTTTTGTCTAAATTTATGTAAATTAAGATTTTAAATTTTAAATTATATACTATAATTATATTTTTATGAACAATAAAAAAAATGTATTTATTTCTTTACGGACACTAATAACATTATAATTATTTTTAATAATAATTTAAGAATAATCGTATTTGAGGCGAAAAAACAATTTATATCAAAATCATCTTAAAAGGGACTTTATATAAATAACTACCCCCTAAATATTTAATAGAAATATGTACCCATTCGCGCCTTGCGCCCTATATTTTGTACGTTACAAACATGAGTAAAAAATAGGCTTGAACCTATAATTTTGAAATTTTAAAAAATAATTTTGAAATTTTCAAAGAAGTCTACAAGCTAAGATTATGACTTATTTATTTGGATCCTTGATATAGAAAATACAAATAAACTTACTTTTTACATTTCGTTATCTTAAAAAATAAAAAAATTATAAACACCGAAAAAACGCCCTGATTTAAGCAAATAAATATGCATCTTATGCTGTCATCTCTCGGTAATAGATTTCATACAATTTTCATGTTGCAAAGAAGAAAAAAAAATAATCAAAATTCGAAACGTCCCAAAAATGGGACGCTAGGCATAAATCGGTTAAAATATATAAATTCAAGATGGCGACTGTTTTACCGTTGATGTCTTACATGTAAAATACTGATTTTTCCCCCATCGAGATATGTAAGGAGCTTTCCATCAGTTATTATACTCTTTTTATCATTATCTTCTTTTATACTACCGTACCTTAAAATCGAAGCTTTTTTTTTTTTTTTTTTTTTTTTTTTTTAATTGTCGTTTAGAAACCTATAAATACACGTTAACTCGTTAAATAAATCCATAAATATGGATAAATAAAAATATTGTAATCGGAATAAAGTGAAAATATTTAACTGATCTTACACTTTTCAGTAACAGCCTTTTTATTATGTCAAATATAAAATATTGATTTTTTACCCACAAGATATATAGTGAAATTTCCTTAATTGTTTATTTCTTGTATCATTTAATTCTTGTAAACTATCGTGCAGTAAAATTGATTTTTTTTTTTTAAATGTCGTTTAAAAAACCTATAAATACACGTGAACTCGTTAATTAATTCCATATATATGTATAAATGAAAATATTGTAATTGGAATAAAGTGAAAAAAAAAAAAACTAATATAATCTTACACTCTCATGTAATATCTTTAAGTACATAGTTTTAATTCAAAATATATTTTTTTTTAAACCTGAAAAACAAAATTAATTTAAAACAGAAAAAAATTCGCAAAAGAAACACGTGTTTTGTTTAACCTGCATACTTAACGAAATACGGAAATAATATGACCAGTAAAAAATTATCAGCGTTTTTATGTGTGCAAACATAACTCACATAATTAAAATATATATATTTAAGATAACGACTAGGTTACCGTTGGTATCTCAAATGTAAAGTATTGATTTTTTACCCCTCAAGATGTATAGAGAACGTTCCTTCAGTTTTTTTACTCCTTTTATCATTTAATTTCTTCTAATCTATCGTGCTGTAAATTTGAAGAATTTTTAAAAACGTCGTTTCAAAATCCTATAAATACACGTGAACTCGTTACCTAATTCATAAATATGTATAAATAAAAATATTGTAATGGGAATAAAGTGAAAATATTTAACTTATATTATCTTACACTCTCTTGTAATACACTTGAAGTTCTTCGTTTTAAGTATATATATATATATATATAATTATATATATATATATATATATATATATATATATATATATATATATATATATATATATATATATATATATATATATATATATATATATATATTAGTTTTCTGAAAAATTAAATAAACCGGAAAATTTCTTAAAAGACACGCATGCTTTATTTAACCTATACGCTTAAAGAAATACGCAACTAATATCGCTAATTAAAAAATCATATATCAGCGTTATTATGTAAGCAGACATAACTCATATAACCAAAATATTTAAATTTAAGATGATGACTGCATTACGGTTGGTATCTCAAATGTAAAATATTGTTTGTTTTTTTTTCCTCAATATATATAGTGAATTTTACTTCAATTTTTATATTCGTTTTATTTTTTTATCTAGTAAAAATTATAATATGTTTATTCCACTGATTGTGTTTATTTCAATTTTACTTCATAAAGGCAAAGGCTTAAGCAATTTAATATTTACTAAATATTAAAAAGATTTCTAAAAATCTCGTTCCAAAACTTATAAACATACGTGAACTCGTTAACCAGATCCATAAATAAGTACGAATAAATATGAAGTAATTGGGAAAAGTGAAAATATTTAAATTATATTATCTCGTACGCTATTGCAATAGCCTTTATGTACAGTCGTTGAAAAAAAAAAAAAAAAAGTAAACACCCCCGACTAACTTCTCAACAAATTATCGTAGACGAAAGTTACTGGTACCGAACGATTGGAAATAAAGTCTACTTTTAAATTATGTATATAAAATTTGCTTAGGGGGCCATCTACATATTAAAACGAATCCAAACTTCGTTTTTTTTTTTTTTCAAGGGCAGTACTCAATTTTAACGAGATATTTCAAAACTTCGGTTAAAACTATGCCTAGACACCAAATTTCAAGTCCTTTGAATGATAAGTTTCTGACTTATAAGCATTCAAAATTTAGTGCTTCTAATGTTAAATTACATTTTCATGTTTTTATTTATATCTCCTGAAATTATGCTCCTAATGTGCTAATATTTTGTGTAGCAATAATACTAATACACCCAAACATAAATACGCTGAATTTCCAATTTTTATAATTTTATCATATGAATTATGAATTATGAAATTAATATTCGAAAAAAAAAATATGAATTGCAATCTACACTTTTTTGATGTATTTATATTTATTAAGTCCTGCTTTATGAAAATCCAAAATTTCACATTTTTCTTCCAAGTAGTTTTCAAATTATGCATAACAAACGACAAAATGATGGTTTAAGTGACCATCTATGATAGAAGTGACTAGATATTTTGAAATTTCATCTACTCCCCTGTAATCTAGCAGGCTTCATTGGCTGCTTCAATGGCGCTTAAGGTACCTTGATCAAGAAGGGAGCACTCTCGGTCAACAATCGAGTACCGAATTTAAATTTTTACACAGCCTTTAAAATATGCGCGTTTTAAAATAATTAATTTCTCGGAAACTTATGATACGAATTGCATAAAAATTTGTTTTTGGACTAATTGAAGGTTCTAGAGTTCATTTATGCTGTCAAAATTTGGTATTGCCATTGAAAAAAACGAAGTTTGGGTACGTTTTAAAATGTAGATGGTCCCCTAAGCAAATTTTACACACATCATTTAAAAGTAGATTTTATTTCCAGACGTTCGGTACCAGTAACTTTCTTCTACGATAATTTGTTGAGGGGTTAGTAGGGGGTGTTTACTTTTTTTTTTCCACGACTGTACATAGATTTAAATCTAAATATTTTTTTTTTATCTTAAAAAATGAATTTTAAATTGGAAAATTCCTCAAAAGACACACGTCATTTTTTTATCTACATATTTAGCGAAATATTAATGACTAATTAAAATATATATATTAGCGTTTTTATGTATTTTAATGTAGCTTACATACTTAAAATATATAAATTCAAGAGGACGACTGTGTTATCGTTTTTATCTCAAATGTAAAATATTGATTTTTTCCCCGTAAGATATATAGTGCACTTTCCATCAGTTTTTTTACTCTTTTTATCATTTATCTTCTTCTAAACTATCGTACCGTAAAATTGAAGTATCGCACTTTGTCACACAAAAGGGAATATTTCTTCCTGACACATCTCCGATCCGATAGGTTCTTCCATTTTTCAATAGCATCATATTCAGTGGAATATTTCGTATTTCAGCAAACCTATGAATTATGCATAAAACTTGGCTTAACATTTCGAAGTTCATATTATAGTCTTCGAATTTTTTTTTTCAATTGTGTTATGAGAAAATCTAGTTTCCATAGCCTGTCTCTATGCTTTTTTAAATTGTAATATAGCACCACCGATCATAATATATTCATCTGCGATCCATTGTTGGAAATGACAAAAGTATTCTCTCAGACAGCTTTATATTCTTTGTTAATACATGAAAGTATTTTACTGCTCTAATTTGAATTTTTATTAGAGATATGAAAAATTCCTTCGACGAAGTACTATGTGTGTCCCGCCTCCCCTCCTATATAGTACCTATTCAGTAAGGAATTATATCTCGTTTCAATTTATCTCTGTATTTAGGCTTAGGTGTTGTCTTTACAGATAAATTTTTACAAACTTTACACATTTCATTACCAATTCATATTATTGACATCTATTTGGATTTGTTTATATGTTGTACCCTATGATAGTCAATTTTTTGTACTGTGTTGTTAGAAAATTATATCTCATATAGGTTGGAGTTGGAAACTAGTTAAGGAATTATTCATATTTAAAGTTTTAAATTCATAATGTTAAATTCATTTTAATTAGTTGTTATATAAACTTCAATGTGAGCAGTATTTCAAGCACAAGTCAACAACTGCTTGGTAAATTGAACTGTAAACATTTATTCGTTTATTTCAAGTTTCTAGAAATTCATTTTTGTCAAAATATTTACAGGTTATAATGAACATTTCTTTAAGTTTCATTTTCAAGATATATAAACATAGAATAAGTGTTTGAAAAAAATGTATTTTAACTAATACAATTTTAACATAAATAGACTTTAGAAGGATCCAATATGCAAATCTGATATTATACCTTATTCCGTCAAACGGTTTTTAAGTAATACTCTTAATACTACACACAGCTCTTTTTTAAAATTACAAAAATGTATATAATATTACCAATGCAAATTTTATAACTTCATATATCCTAGGGTACTTGAAAGAATGAAATCCTATTTTTAACCTACGGTGAATATTTTCAAACAATCCAAACGCGTTGTCAAATTATTTGTTAAAATTTCAATTTTTGTTACAAACTCTGTATAAAGACGGCCTCTAAGCTTCTTTTAAACATAAATTAACAGAACACATAATTCCCAATTACATGGATTATTACTTGTTTGTTTCTGTGTGTGCCATAATTTTTTGATTAATTAATTATTCTCCATTTTTTGCTCAACAGTACAGTCTTATATTAAGTTATCTACGTAAGTACATTAGTATACAATTTGAGAGAAGAAAAACCACTCATACTTAATTAAATATATTTCTATGCAAACTTTTTTTTTTTTTTTTTTTTTTTTTTTTTTTTTTTTTTTTTTACACCCGCTAAGTACTTCTAAAAATGTGTGATTTTTTTTATTCTTTTCCTTTTCTTAAAACATTTCTGTGCTTCAGATTTAGAAAAAAAAATTCAATGTTTTGAGTATTTAATTGTAAAAGTTTAACATAATTCAAGGAAAACTATATGCTGGGTGATTCATAAAAGATAGGCAAAACTTTAAGATGTGATAGTACACATCCAAACAAACAACTTTCATCAAAAAATGAATGGCCAGAATTAAAACGAAAGGATACTAGAGAGTCACGAAAGTGATGTTGTTATAAGAGACACAAGCACACAAAGAACAATTAAGTGGCAAAATAAAGTTTGGAACAGGTTTTCCTTACAATTGTTGAGCCTCTGAGCCATTTCCCTTTTAAGTTCCATAGATAACATGCATATCAGCCTTTTACCTATTAGTGAAGATCATTATCTTCTGATACATTCCTACAGCGATTGACAGTCGCACACTCGGATCAGCGGCTTTTATGTATTATTCGAATCGAAATTTTGCATACGCGTTCTTCTTCCCCATATCACATTTGAATGATATTAGTGTCTTTCTTCCACCGGTAATTCTCAACACAAATGAAGCTTTAATATTTGCATGGACAAAGTCTCCAAATGCGGCAGCAATTTTGCGTTTTATTTCCGACCATGCATTCTTTGATGACAGTTGTTTGTTTTGATGTGTTCTATGATTTCTTACAGTTTTCCAAGAAAACATTTTTTTTTTTTTTTCTATTCAATCTTCTCAAATTTAAAACAACATGCACACACAATAGCATTTTTGATAAAATACGATTCGAGCTTCTTTCTAGTCAACATTCCAATAGAATTTATGTAGTAGCTGTTATGTGATGCTGTAATAATTATTAAAAAAAAACTAATATAATTGTATGATTTATTCTATTTTGAGTATGTATGGAAATATTATATTGCATTACTCTTCTGTATTATCAAAGATAATCGAATTTGTTCAATTAGAACAATTATTAATTACAATTATAACTTTAATTTTTCAATTATTTCAATTACAATTTTTTTTTCTAAATTAGTTTGATGTTTTTCTAAATCAAAAATATTGATGTTGCAATATGTATAAAACCTTTCAGCGAATGTTTTGGCACATAATGTAGTTTAATAGCTCACAACTGTTTAATAATAAAACGATTTGACTATCTGTCACACGTTTTATGAACACGATCCATGTAATGCCTATAGAAAATAAAGTTTATATTTATTTTCTATGTTCACGAATATTAAAATAACGATCTACCTATCTACCAGGCGATCTACCTATCTACCTGAATACACTGAATAATTAATTAGTTAATAAATGTGTAATTTTAATTTCAGATCTAATATTAATATAAAAAATTTGATCATGTTCATACGAATACATGAAAAACAAAATTTATTTCGGACAAAATTTTTTAGCATCTTTGAAATATGAGCCATATTTACAGTTAACGACAAACGTGTTAAAACATTTTTCAATAGTTTTAAATCGTGTAACCTTAAGTAGTATATAACAAAATAAATAATATTAATTTAATCATAAGTAATTTATTATTGATTTAAAATTTTATTATAAATACTATGTTGCTATTTAAATAAATTAAAATACAAAACGTTAAAACAATATATATATGTCATTGTAAACGTGCAAAAATATTTAAAAATTATTTTTTATATATAAGAAAAAAGATTTTAAATTGTAATTTCATTAACGGTAGAAATACAAAATAACAGAATGTGTTTGACTTCAAATATATGTTATAGCTAAAATGTTCATATGCATTATTTCAATATGTTTCAAAATTTCACTTCTAAATAAACTAACGAAAGTAATTATATAATTTCGTTTATCTATTATCTATTTATTTTAATTTATTTCATTATTTATTTAGTTTATTACATTATCTATTTATTTTAAATTATACAGATTCTAAGAAATTATCTAATCAGAACGTTTGAACAGATACATTTTAATAGAATAAAATATATAGTATAACACATTCTAATTTTTAATTCCTTCCCATCGTTAAAATCAAACGAAACCCATTTTCTTTCATTAGAACTTTTCTTTTCAACTTATCTCCCGAAACTTTCAGTCGAATGCATTAAAATCTGTCAACCTGTCTACCTGAGAATATTTTTCCACGTGGTTGTTCATTGCGCAAGTGCGAAATCTCCAGGACACAACAATCCTGCTCTAGGAAAATCAGACGCTCTAGAAGAGTGGACGCATTCAGATGTGTGCCGACTCCGGGAAAACTGAGTACCTTGAAACTCCGATTTGACATCCGATAAACGTGTTTCGATGCTTCTCCCAATTTCCTGGATTTTAACTGGAAACAGGAATGATATTACATATTTACAATCGGCGTAGCTCGGGGATAGAAGTTTGGATATATTTCTCTACTTTATTTGCATGTTTAGGTAAGTATATTTTTTTCTATTAATATATGAATAATACTTTATTTTTAAACTGTAAAGTATTTTGAAACAGTCGCGGGAAATTTTTCCAAGCATTTCATTCTTGCGATTTAATGAAAAATTAGGGAAGTTATATATAGTGAATTCATAAATAAATATCATATTTAAACAGTTTTTAAGGAGATTGTACGCAAAATATTTTTATAAATATGAAACAGGTAAGATTAGTTTTTAGAGCACGTTTCTCCCAATTATGCGGTGATTTTTATTTTCAAAAAGTATTTTTATTCTATCCAAGATGTAATTATTACAATAAAATGCTTCTTTAATAATAATTTAAATTAAACGAAATTGATTTTTTCCATATAACACTAATAATTAAAGAATACTCAAAAATGGCTATTGTAAGCATTAAGTGGAATGCATGAAAATAGACTTAACAAGAACTGGTTATTGGTTTTTTATTATAAATTTGTAACCTATAGTCGAGAAAATAAATAAGAATATACTAATATTGATAACACACACACACACATATATATATATATATATATCGGCTGTGCCTTGTATATTGTTATGTTCAAAGTCTTTAAAGATTTTCAAATGCATATATTTTTGGTAGTATTATTTTATTGACTTTTTCTATGCGAGAAAAAGCAGTAGATCTGAAGTTAAAAAATTTGAAAATAATAATATTTGTAAAATGAAAATAAAATTCTATTTCATTCTATTTTGATATTGTGAAGTTTTCTGAATTATTTCCGAACATTTGAATCATGCTTCAGTCATATCGGGTTATATAATGATTATAAACTGAGTTTTTAAGTAAACATTGGTAATGCATAACATAATGAAGATTTCCTTTCTAAATGGAAAAATGAGCAAATGCATATCCACTATGGTGACGGCTCTTTACAGCATGGTGTTCATAAGAGTCTTCAAATGTTTCAAATGTTTCAAAAAGTTTATTTGTTTTTGCATTAGTTTTAATAAAATGTCTTTTATCGTTTACACGAAATCTAAAGCATTCAATATTTCTAAAGATAAGATAGTTAGAAAGCTCTATACCTTTCATAATTCAGTAGTAGAAATATTAAAATATTACAAAATGTAATATTTAGACTAAATGTGTTTTCTCGAAATATGAATGATTTTATTTAAAGATTTTTTTTATTTCCTTTTCATTTATTTATATCTTCTTACTCTTCCGCATTAAAGTCATGAAAAAAAAATGCAAAAGGCATATAAATTATTCGGAATAAATGTCATTTTGAGTTTATATCCTTTTGTAACTTCACGTTCAGGCATTATTTTTTTCTGCTTTTTATCTGGGAAATATAATCTCACATGAAATATACAATGAAGATTACCATGTTATTCACGATTCCAAAAAAAACATTTTGCTTTTGTCTTTAGAAATTCGGAAACCAATATATTTTCGAAATTTAAAGAATCATTTATAAAAACGGAGATTCTTTAGCAGCCAGTGATTTGCACAAAAAGTTTTCGAATAGTTTTACTTCGTAAACTATTTTTTCCAACCGGAATATTAAATTTCAGGATGTCATGAAGTTTCCATTTAACATTTTCAGTTACGTAACTGCATTTACATATGACTAACAAAATAATTTTAATTTTAATGACAATGTTAATGCCTTAAATTAATCATGTTTTTCTCTAAAAGTGTTTCTTAAATATGAAAATATTTATTTTTAAATACATATCATTTGAAAAACGTATATTCCAATTTAGAAAACCGCTTAATACACTCTAAAAACTTCTCGGAAACGTTACCAAAAATCAGTTGCAGCAACAGAAGCTTTACCTTCGGCAAATGCTTCTTTAGATCACGATAATGTACTGAATTCTGTGGTTTTTAAGGATAAAGAATGTTATTCAAAATCCAGGGAAAAGTGTTTATTGTATATTTTCGTTAGTCGTTACATTATACTTTACAGATTAAAAGACATTTCTCTTTTTTTTAAGTGCAAAATGTTTTGCCTGTCTTAACTGCCTTTTCCGTAAACATGTGTATTAATGCGTTAATATTTGACATCTGAATAAATCGCGTATTTTTAACCTTAAAACAAACATTCTGGAGACAAATAAAAATTTTTGTTACAATTCAGTTCATATCTATCAACAAAACACAGCGTAAATATATTGAATATTTTCTATACCGTGTTATTTTAAAGAAAGAAATACGAAGCATGCTGTACAAAATTAAACTTAAGTAATTTCATATTTATGATATTAAATCACATTTTACTTGAGCCACTTAAATATTTAATACAGAAATAGTGTTTATTTTCCGCATACATCTACATTAATGATTTAATATTTGATATCTAAAACAGTGGTATTTATCAATTTGAAAACGAAAAAATTCTGCAGTGCAATAACAATGTTTATTACAATTTATTTCATTTCTAGCAACAAAACAGAAAGCAAACGTATTGAAGGTTATGTGTACCGGCTTATTTTCAAGAAAGAAATACGAAGCATGGTGTACAAAATAAAATTTAAGTAATTTTAAATTTATGATATTAAGTTATATTTTACTTGAGCCACATAAATATCTAATGCAGAAATGACCATTATTTTCCGTATACATCTACATTAATGATTCAATATTTGGTATCTAAATCATTCGTATATTATCAATTTTAAAAAGAAAATTCTGAAGTGCAATAACAATATTCATTACAATTTATTTCATTTCTAGTAACAAAACAGAAAGCAAACATTTTGAATGGTTTGCTCTACCCGCTTATTTTAAAGAAAGAAATTCGGAGCACCGTGTATAAAAAAAACTTAAGAAATTTTATATTTATGATATTAAATTAGATTTTACTTGAACCACTTAAAAATATAATGCAAAAAAGACTATATTTTATCTAATCGTATGTAGTAATGCTTTAATATTTGGTATGTAAATCATTCGCATATTATCATTTTTAAAACTAAAATTTTGCGGAAAAAGAAAAATGTTTATTATAGTTTATTTCATTTCTATCAGCAAAACACAAAGCAAACAATGAATGTTTTGTATGTCTGCTTATTTTTAAAAAGAAGTTCAAAGCATGATATTTTAATGAAAACTTAAGTAGTTTTACATTAAATGACATAATATATGACATTAAATGACAGTTTACCTGAACAACTTAAATATTTAATGCACAAATGACCATTTCAAAAATATTTACTGTGAAGAAGAAATATATTCTTTATTGAAAGCTTGTCAATATTTGCATCCACCGATTTCACTATCTAACTGTGAAACGCAAACTTCCTTAGGATATAAATAAATGTTTGTATTAATATATTCTGCTGAAGACAGAGATAGTATTTGCATAACCAGGATAAATATGTATATCAAAGAAAAAATTACTCCTCAAAAAATATCTTTGACATGCAATATCATTCCTTTTTGACAGATATCCTGTGCATGTCAATATTTATCTGTTAAGCTCTGCTATTCTAACCACGAAATATACACAACCTTACATTGAAACAAATGGCAATGCCTGTATTATTATTATTTCCGGAGGAAGTTGTATTATTATATGTGTAATTAAAATATACAAATGTGTACCTTAAAATTTTTATTTCTTAAATATACACACACAAAAACACACACATATATATACATTTCATCGCTTGTCCACTCACAGAAAATGAGAAATTGTTTAAAAAATTCTGTTAATTTAAATAGAGTGAAATACAGATTTATGTACATTTAAATTTATTATGTTTAAAATATTCACTTAATACGCTAAGTGTTGGAAATTGGATACTGGGAGTAAATGCCTAATACTTTTTTTATTTAATTTTTATAAATTTATTTTCTTGTTTTAGAACAATTATCAAAACTTGAATGCATAACTATATAAATTTGTCAACAGTATTATTCTTTATCCGGGATTTTATCAACGCCCTGATGGCTAAAAACAATTTGCATTCATCCATACATATTTTTTCCCATTTAATGCTTTTTTTTTTTTTTTTTTTTTTTTTTTTTTTTTTTTTAATAACGTGACTAGCAATCTTTTTCTACCTGAAATTAAAAATAATGGAAAATGTTTAACTTGTAAAAAATATTTAGTTTCTAAAAGTGCAGGTACGTAAGGGCATGTAGCTAAATTAACATTATTGTCCATTATCTACAAAAGTTGATTTCTAAAAGTGGTTTCAGAAAATGTTAAATCCCTTCCACCCGCATGATGAAATTCACTGTTATCGTTATTATTATTATTATATTAATCACTTTCTGTGATTTATGTGTAATATATTTAATAAGCGTCTTTTAGGGGATGTGACTAGTCTTAAATAGGTAATTTAAAAATTTACGTCTGACATCATACAAAAAAAATAAAAAAAAAATTAACCGGTTTTATTTATTTTTCTTACCTAACCATTTGGCTTAAAAGTGTACACTGAGGGAAATTCATAAAACGGATTTAAATTAATCTCGGCAAGTTTAATCGCTTCGAAAATATTTACCCCCCCCCCCCCCCTCCGTCACCTGCACATGGGTAATTGGGAGCTAAAGCGAATTTTATTTCTTAGCATTTTATTTATTCTTTTTTCTCTCAAATACGATAAGAAGTTTGAAACTTACGTCTTAAAATATGTAGGTAAAAGTTGGCTAGAACATAAAATAGGAGATTTTTTCAAACATGGGACTTAATTCCCTTCGCTTATACTACTTTTTTTTCTATTTTCAAATACTTTCTTACATACATGATTTATTATGAACAGGAAAACAAATATATTAGAAGCAAAAGTATTTCATTTTTTCAAGAAAATAAGATCTATACGGGTATTTATTTATTTATTTATTTTTATTTTTATTTATTTATTTTTTTTTTTTGGCATCATATGGATATCAGCTGAAATTTTATTTATCAAATATTTAGAAAGAAGTTTATTATATGAAATAGTATTCAAAAACTATCTTCTCTTTCGGAAAAAAAATAATAATCCTATATTTTTAAGACAATAGCAATGAAATAATATGAAATAATTGTTTAATAAGTGATATATGCATATATATATTACAGCGTGAATCATAAATATCAAAACAATAGGCTATTTCCTTAAATATTACCTCTAGACCCATACTTCCAATTGCAAAAATTTCATAAAAAAAGGTGCAAAATATGACATAAATTGCAACTCTCTGGGGGGTGGGGGAGGCTTTATTTGAAAAATACGAAAATAAAATTTTTATACGACCTCCGTAGGGTAAAAATTCCAGTTAGGAAAACTTTCCTTATCCATTCCTGAATTAAACACAAAAAAATTGCATCTTCATATCTGCAAAATCTGCAGAGTTATGGCCGTTTAAATAATTCATCAGGTTTTAAGTGACTAGACGCAAATTGAAATGCGTGCAATTCAAGAAACAATGTTACTTTAAGCGTTCTATGAAACATGTTAAAAATATATTTATTGAATTAGAATTTTGATTTTTTTTTTCTTTTTTTGTGATGGTTGACTCTATAATTTTCAAACAAAATCATATCATAAAATTTCTCATAAAGTTTTATTATTTTTTTTAATTAGCATTTTCTTTTAAGAATTCAAAATCGTTATAAATCGAAACATTATTCATCGGATTTCAAATATTTTTAAAATATATTTGAAAGTATAATGTTAGTTTTGTTTCAGAATTTTATTAAATAATAATTTTCAAACTTTTAAAAATCTTTATTTAAAAAAAGATGTAACTTATTTTTTTTAATCATATTTTCAAAAGTAATTACTTTTTCAAATTAGCCGAAAAAAATTAATGTAAAATAATAAAAAAAGACATGTTCCAAATTTGCAGCTTTTTTATTTAACGATTATTACTTTATAATAATTTAAAAGCGAGAAATGGTAAAAAAAAAAGAGCGAAAGAAAGAAAGAAAGAAAAAATCATATAGAAAAACGCCTTTAAAGTTTTAAACAAAGCCTGGCTTCTATTAAAATGTTTAAAAGCTTTTTAAAAAATGCACGTGAAAAAGTAACTCCTTTCGGTAGCTTAAACTTCCGATTCAGTTTAACTTTTGCCCTTTCCACCTCCTTTCTGTAATATTTAAATATCCGTAAATAAATGTTAAATGTGTAATTTAAAACGATGCTTTTTCTAATATGTTGATTAAGAGCTTTTTCATAATTTTAGACCTCACAACTTCAGACTTTTAATCGTCCCGGCGAGGTCGTTAAAAAAGGCCTGTAGTCTGCTGCCGGACAAGGTCCAGGGCTGGCGACTTCGGAACCGCACCTAGATGTTTCGACCGTGCAGACAGACCACTAGGATATTTTGAAAGCAGGTTTAATGTAAAATCTGTACTACGCTATTTTATGTCCAAATGTCCACTGTCTTAAATCGACTTTTAATAATGTACAATTTGTGGATGATCCCTATCTTGCATTCAAAATTAGTCAAAAACACGTCGCATAGAGGCATGAATAAATGGTATAAGTCACGAATTTCTGATTTTAATATCACTGCGAATTTTGAAGATATCGAGATGATTTTTTTTTTTTTTTTTTTTTTTTTTTTTTTTTTTTTTTTTTTTGTGTGTGTGTGTGTGTGTGTGTGTGTGTTTAAGTCAGGAATGGCTAAGAAAAATTTTCGTAATTTGGAATTTTACTCTACGGGGGCCGTATAAAAATTTTTGTATTTTCTTAAATAGACCCACCTCCATGGCGTTACAACTTATGTCATTAAATTTTGCACCTTTTTTTATGGAACTTTGCAATTGGAAGTATGTATGTAGAGACAATATTTAATTTAATATTTATATTTATTGTTTCGATATTTATGAATTACACTGTATATGTGTATCACATCTAAGAAAGATTATATGTTTTACATTATTTATAATTATGAAATGATGCACACAAATAAGTTTTTCGTTGCAGAAAAAACTTTTTAAATGATATTCAACGTTGTAGTTCTTTTTCGAAAATACCCGGTTTTTCATGATTTCGAAACATTTATTTTTCTGTTTATCTCTGTTACCTTGAACGCGAGCCAAATGAAACTGACCCTATTGCATCTAAAAACATAACACTACATTAGTATTTTGGAATGCATTAAAATTGTATCATCGTAGAATACTTAACATTACCGTGGTGGTTGCGTAAATATACTACAATATTGAATATTTATGTAGAATAAATTAGTTATTATTACTCATGCAAAACGGTTCATCGTTAAATTTCTATTATGAATTAAAGTCTTTTATTTATATGAGATTACTCGTATAAATATTTATATTAATGATTATGTTATTCCAAAATATAAGGTGAAATGTTTCCCTGTTAGAAAAATTTATAGGACATGGTTGTTTAGAAATAAATTTAAATAAATAATGCTTCATTTTTCAAAAGTTACTGAGTCGTTTTATAGAAAATTCTAACTGCAGAAATTACATTTACTTGAATAACATTTAATGAAACTTTTGCCATGAATAAAGCATGCAATATACGAAAATATTTTTAAAATAGACAAAATGAAAGTTAATATTTTTGGAAAGATTGTTATTCCTCTCACATTACTTGATTTAATATATTTTAATAAGTTATTGCATTATAACCAATATTTCAATTGTAACATTCACATTATATCTCTATTAGTGGTTATGTTTATAGCATGTAGCAGCCTATTATAGCATTAACAATGGTAACTGGTGTTGTAGTTATGAATGGCGGCCGATTAGAGGGATGTATCCCCAGGGGGAAGTGTCCTCCGTGGGAATCTTTCTAAGGGAGTCTAACCCGTATTTACACAAGGTTATCCAAAGTTCAAAGAAAACCACGGAGAACTTCGAACGATTAGGCCGACTGGCGCGATTGGGTTCGAGCCCAGCACTTCCCGTCTACCAGCTTTGAAAGCCCCCTTGGCCACTGGTGGGGCTCAATGGTAATTGGAATAAAATATATTTATTTAATGGTACGTATGAACTTAATTCACTAAATTAAAATTTTAAATTGAGAACAGTATTTTTTTATATTGCCATGTATTGTACGTATATTAGAAATTGCACTCGAATAATGAAAATTAGAAGTAATAGTAAACTGTTAAGAATTTATATTTTATTCTCCTTGAAAATCTGTGTTTACATTTTAGAATATTTAATTTAGTAAAATAAAATTTAACCAATGTTTACCGTAAACATAATTGCATCGGTGTCAATTTCCATACATTATTATAGTGTAAAATTGAAATTACAAATTATAAGTTTTGCATTATAACACGTACTTTCATGTTTAACTTGGCAATTTTTCTAAAAATTAAATATGAAGTAAGACAGATGTTGATATTGCTATTTATTAAATTGTGAATTTTCTGCAGTCTGTAAAAAATATCTCTGCAATTTATATTTATTTTAAAATAATGAAGAAATATGATTTTTGTAATTAAATTTAATATTAAAAATATGAAACACAAATATTACTGACTGTCAAAAATGCGAGTAACGTTGGAGTACATAGAAGTTTTTGCATTAATTTCACGACTATTTTTTAGGAAAAATTGCACTTTTTCAGTTATGCTTATATTTGTTTCAAATTTACGCAAAAATAAATTTAAAGGTTCGTGAAAAACTTTTTAGTTATTGTTTTAGAAAATACCAGTTGTAGCAAAATAATTAAAAAATAATAACTAGAAATTATAGAAGAAAATATTTAGTACAAAAAATATTTGAGAATTCCATATGTGTTAAATATTTCTTGTTGCATATTGGTTAATTAAAAAACAAAACAAAACAGGTTTTTTGGAAATATGTTCAAACTACAGCAACTAGTTATAGACAGTTTATTATTAGCTTAGTATAATTATATTTGAAAGCAATAATTAACTATAAAGTCTATCTCTATATTAAAGGATTTATTTTTTTTTTCATCTTTTAGTAATAAAGGTTTAAGATATTCGTTATGTAACAGAATCTTTATCAACAAATTCTCTCGAAACTAAAATTTAATTTATGTTACTTCTTTAATAAATATCCGTATTATAATTGAGACATTTCAGCTTTGATAATGAACTAACGTGTATGGAGTTATTGGTGTTAATTTACATATAAGAAGTACTAACGCATGAAGACAATCACATTGTTTAAAAATAGGAAAGTAAATTCAGAAGAAGTTGTAGGATTCTTCATTTACATAAATCCCCTTAATTTCCCGCGAGATCTAATTAAGACAAATATATTTCATTTTGTGGTTTGTGAATAACACTCGAAGAATAACTTTGAAGACAATAAACGTAATTATTCGAAATCGTTTTTCTGTCAATTAGTAGGTTGTCTTTTTTCTTGTAAATAGTTTCTATTTTATGTTATTTTTTGGATATTTGATTAGTTTTTCTGCAATTTTTTACCACGGAAAGATTCTGCTATTTCTTGTCATGTTACTGGAAAACATACACAAATAAAGCAAAACAAACTCAGCATTATAATAATAATAATAATAATAAACAGTGCTTTCGTGACTGAAAATTTATCGATTATTTATATATATTTATATACAGTGGCGGTCAAAAGTTCGTGGCCAGCAGAAAATTTTTGGCTAATTTGTAAGTATACTCATATGAAGAGGAAACTCAAAGTGATACTTATACACTTTATTGACATAACAGTTAAGAGCTTATTTATGGAATAAAAAATAAATATTAATAAATTTAATTGACAAAATTAATTGCAAAAGAAAACGCATGTTCTCAAAAGTTTCCGCCCACCTTACCAAGTTTGGAAAAAATGGTGTTATAACAGAAAATAACAGTGATCAACAACATTTACAGTTAGTATTTTGTATTCATCCATTTAGCAATAAGTTCTGCAGCGCAGCAACGTGGCAAAAATTCAATGAACGGTTGTAGATTGTCAGAGTTAAGCTTTTTCCGTGGTTCTTGCTATTTTTGTAAAAATGCGGCTGAATTGGAATATTTATAATTCCACACACATTTTCAAGTTAGTTTCAAAGATTTTCTATTGGATTCAGATCGGATAATTGGCTGTCCATTTCAAAAGTTTAATTGTTTTGTGCGAAAGCTACTGCTAGACGAGCTTGCATTTATGTTTTTAGTCGTTATCATGATGAAACAAATAGATGCGACCACAATTTTTCCTTCAATAAGGCATAAAATGATCTTTCAAGATATCCTTATGCATTTCACTATTCATCTTGTGGCGAATTTCAAATAACGGACAGGCACATTTTCCAGAAAATGCGCCAAACAGCATAACGTGTTCCCCTCCATGCTGCATGGTAGGAATAACATGTCTCGAATCTTAGCTTTTGTTTTTAGGTCGTCGGTTGTAGTGTCTGCTATCACTTCCAAAAAGATTGAACGTTGATTCATCGGAAAATACTACTTTTTTTCCAGTTTTGCCTTGACTAGACTTTGTATTCCTTGGCAAGCGCCAGTCGGGCCCTCTGATTTTTTTTTTTTTTTTTTTTTTTTTTTTTTTTTAACACCGACTGTTCCATAAAGTCGTACATCATGTAAGTTTCTTAAAACTGTAGACATACTTATTTCAGCAATATTTTAACACCGTAAATCGCGGGTAATTGCAGCGGCATTTTTATGCGGGTCATCAACTGCTTTCCCCCTGATAATTCTGTCCAAAGGAAAAGTAGTTTTCCGGGGTCCCCGGGACCGTGGTAAGTTCCGAAGGCCATGACCATCTTTATATATTTTAAAAATATCGTTCATGGCAAATTTTTCGATCGACAACTTTGCCGCAATATCACGAGAGGTTTGTCCCTTTAGCGACAAACAAATCACTAGTTTAGGAACAATAAATTGTTCAACATTTCCTTTTTGAATTTCAAATACGTTACTTATGTTGATTAATTAAAAAACACGGCCAAAAATATACTTTACTGATAGCGAAAACTAATGGATGACGAATGGCCGGAAACTTTTGCACAAACGAATTTCAAATTCCTCCCCTTTGCATCAAGTATTTTCAGTATCCAATCAAAAGGATCACGTGGTCAGAGGTAATTTGCTTATTCCTAACTTGTGGAGCAATTGTGCTTCTTCTTCGCTGAAACGGTCTGTCAAGCAAATCAAAGAAACTAACTGGCCGGGAACTTTTGAGCGCCACTATATGTATATTATATATATATATATACCCACTGTTAACCATCAAATTTACTGATTTTGCACAGAAAAAGAATAATTTCAGTAAATAGAAATTCAAGTAATAATGAATACGCTGTACTTGAGTTAATGATCTAAAGTGTTTAGAGGATTTGATGTTAATTTACATATAACAAATACTAAAGTTCTAGAATTATCACGTTCTTTAAATATGGGAAAGTAAATTGAGACGAGGTTTCTGGATTATTCTTCTGCATAAAATTCCTTTAATTTCCCGCGAGATCTAATAAAGGCAGATATGTTTAATTTTACACTCGGTGAATAAAAATCACAGAATAACTTTGAAGAAAATAACTGTAATATTTGTAAATATTTCAAATTCTTTTTCTGGTAACTAACAGGTTTTATATCATTTCTGTTCTAAAGAGTTCACATTTATGTTTATTTTGTTTTGCATGTTTAATCTGTCCTCTACTAGTTTCAGAGCCAGAACACTTTTGCTTCTCATTGTCATTGAATACACGGAAAATCAATAAAAACTAATGCAAACACAGCATATTAATGACAATTTTAGATTTGTTTTGATTAACAGTTTTCAATATTCTAAAAATCGACGATTAATTATGGCGGCCTACAGAATTGAATTTTACAGTTTTACAGTGAATTTTACTCGTATTTTCCTTTAGAGAAATTCTAATTATTTAATCGAGCAATTAAATAAGACAAGTTTTTTTGATAAGAAAATAAACTGTTAGTTGTTTTAAGGAAATCGCTTTTGAATATTTTAAACTTGGAAATCTCAAAAAAGGACATTTTAGTTGTTGTTGTTTTTTTTCCACTGGGATTTTTTTTATAATTTTGGTTATACACTATATGGCCAAAGGTGATCGGTCACTCGCGATTTTAGACGTTCTCTTAAATATCTAGAAAAATACATGAGGAATTGTCTTGAAACTCCAGGTGTGTAAACAGAATAGTACATGTCATATATTTCCGTAGTGAGTTTTTTCCAGAAACCCCATAGGGGATCGTCAAAAATTGAAAAATAACGAATATCTTTTGGATAACCCTGTAAAACTTGTCGTAGCAAAAGCGTTCAACAAAGTAGATTATGATTGAGTGCCTTATTGCAATAAACTGTGTTCATTTTTATGATAATAGTAAGTGTATTCATCGAGACTTTAAAGTTTTTATAAAAAGAGTCTCAAATTTTGCCATGTTTTTTGCTTATAATTTGTAGAGTTCTTAATATAAAAATAAGTTCTTTTCAGAAAATATGACAAAAAGCATTATACACAAAACCCTCCAATCAGAATTAAAAAATAATAAAAATTGGATGTAAAATGAGCAAATGTACTAAAAAATGTTTCACTGCCCATTCGCGAATGCAATCAATATATAATGTGCATAATGTATTAGCTAAGTGTGTAGAGGAACTTTTGTGAAAGTCACAAAAATATAGTTAGAAAATTCTGAAAATGATCATTGACAGAATAAGATCGAAATCCATTGTTCCCAAAATGAAGCAAAAAGATGAGGGCTTGTACCCATACATCCATTAATTAGTACAAATATAGCATACACAATATTGCACGCACTGTATTTGGACACAGTCTCTCATCTTTTTGTTTCATTTTGGGAACATTGGATTTCGAGCTTATTCTATCGACGGTCATTTTCAGAAATTTCAAGCTATGTTTTTGAGACTATCACAAAAGTTTCTCAATACACTTAGCTAATACATTATGCACATTACATTTTGATTGCATTCGCGCATGCGCAGTGAAACATTCTTTAGTAAACCTGCTCATTTTTCATCCAATTTTAATTATTTTTAAATTATGATTACAGGGTATTGTGTACAATGTTGTTTGTCATATTTTCTGAAAAGAACATTTTTTAAATTAAGAACTCTACAAATTATAAGCAAAAAACTTGGCAAAAATTCAGACTATTTTTATAAAAACTTTAATTTTTCTACGAATATACATGCTATTCTCATAAAAATTACAACAGTTTATTGCAATAAGGCACATAATCATAATCTACTGTGTTGAAAGTTTTTGCTACGTTTGTTTTTACCGGGTTATTCAAAAGATATTCGTTTTTTTTTTAATTTGTTGACGTCCCCTCTGGGGTTTCGGGAAAAAAAAAACTTCACGGAAATATATGACCTGCTAAATTCTGTTTACACACCTCGAGTTTCAATATAATTCCTTTTTCTAGATATATAAGAAAACGGCTAAAATTGCAAGTGACCGGTCACCTTCGGCCATATAGTGTAGAAGTAATAATAATAATAATAATAATAATAATAATAATAATAATAATAATAAACTTTCTAAACGAAGAGAAGAAATGTCAAGCAAACATTACGGAAAACCAGAGTTGTAATGAAAAAAGTTTATTTCGCCGAAATACAGTTAAAAAGGTTCAAATGATTATAACTCTAGGTTTTTTTTCACGTAATTTTAAATATTATTATAATTCAATTTTAAATTGACCAATATTTCCTCCAGTTATCAAAATCCAATTGATTGTCTGCTGTGTCCCAGTGCCACCTCATTTCTAAAGCTGCTTCAAGTTTTATTTTTCAGAATGCTTTTGAATTACGTGGACTATGCCAGTGGAACGTGTTGTAGTAGATGCAGAATAACAGTCAATTTGGCAGAGTACAGGTTCAGGGGGCATGAAGCAGAGGTAACTTCGCTTCAGTGGTTCTGCATGTGTTTCACTGCAGTTTGACGTCAAAATTGCAAGCTTTATGAATGTGAAACGACTGATAGTAGTGTTTAGGAAGACAAAACTTTGTTATATTCAAATGTCGCGCCTTTGAGCTAAGGCTTTCTCGTATTTATTTATTTATTTATTTTGAAAAATGCGTAGTCGAAAACGAAAGCGTTCGTCTCTTGTTTGACCATGAAAGGTCTTTTCTGATAATTTTTTTTTTTAATATCATTCTCGCAATTATTTCTGGGGTAGCATTTGTGAAGCGGAACATTTTTCTGAAAATATCCAAAGTGCGTGTGACAAGCAAGGTAGGAATGATCACGCGTAATAAGAACATGTTGCATCCACTCGAATTTACCTTGGTGAACAGAAGACAAGTGTATCAAAACTAAATTCAAATTCTTAATAAGTCCGAAGCAGTTATCGCTCCACCTCATAATGGACGGAGCGCGGCGCTCCGCGTGACCGTCCATGGTCCCTGCCTACGACCCTTTCGCCCAGACCCTGAATCTACCGGACGACCGCGGCGACTTCGAGCTCATTATTAGCTGACATTAAGTGACTAATGCAGTTATACATTTTCCCATGATCCACCGTTTGCAATAGATTCATCAGCACAAATGCATTTTAGAGGTCTCACAGTTTAAGTTTATAAAACTTGATATCACTGGCCAATTTAGGGGTTGAAAAGTGCTTGCTGTAGTTCAAAAGAGATAGAGAACCTCCTTCATCTTATTGTTTATGAAAGTTTTCATAATTTTTTTGGGAGCTTTAGTTTTCCCTAATCGCGATTTTTTTTCTATAGATTTTTCATTTCGTCAGAAGAAGCGCAGTTTATGGATTTTAAGATTATTAAAGAAAATGTTCATCTTATTACATTATTTGAAAGTATATTTGAGGTTTATACCAACAGTTAAATTTGAAATTAATACTTCTCCTACGCATGTTTGTCATGGAAAATAGTTCCAATTGAACTAGATTTATCAATAGCGGTGTAAACACATTTTGTTTTTAATTCCATGGATATTATAAATTACTCTACTACACACTTTATGTATTCTCTTTATGTTGCTCATTATAAAATGTATTTTTATGGGTGCTAATAACTGGTTAAATTGACCCACATATTTATTTAAACTAGTAAATCTGCAGATCAGGAGCCTCAACGTCACCTCTACAATTCATTGTGTTTAGCGCCCTTTGAGTAATATTAATCTTTCTACAAAAAACGAAATTTAAAGTTTTGAAATTACATAAACATTTATAAAACGAAAAAATATTTCGAAGGTTTCTTACATTAGAAGCGTTAAATTAAACCCCTTGTTAAGTAATGGTATTCTGAAAATCTCATGAGCTACTTATTCTGGTAATTTTTAGATAATAAAGTAGATTTCTTCAGGGGGGCTCTGCCCCCCTGAACCCCTTCGTAGTGTAATTTAATTTACATTTGTAATTATCAATTAATCGTGTTAATGTCCTTTAGTAAATTCTACCGATAGACGAAAACGTACATGAATTATTTTCTACAGCCCTGTATATTACGTGAAGATTTTTACGCGTCGTCTATAACATTTAAATTTAATGCAGACAAAAAACCCTCTTAAAACTGCTCATATCACATTTCCGGGGATCAGTATGCATAGTGTGCACCATATATCCAGTTTCTGTGGAGTCCTGTATATGGTTCTATTTAAATTCTGCAAACATTTGTTAGTATACTAAATGTAATTGGGCTGGGAAATACATAACTCAAAAAAAAAAAAAAAAAAAAAAAAAAAAAAAAAAAAAAAAAAAAAACACTGAAGCAATTTGCGCGCGCTCATTTTCATTTATACTTACGAATTCATTTGTGTATCCCTGTACATGGTCTATACAATATTTAGGCACTACTTATTAAGCACAAATTTACTTAACATTAAAACGCACACCATAATCGAAAATTCTCTTCAGCAATCATCCCTAATAGACCAGAACTGTATCCGAAATTTTTTATGTGACCCTATAAATGAACGATAAATACGATACAAATCATATTCAAGCTTCTTTTAGTCAACCACAGTAATGTAATTTAATTTCATAATGTTTGAATTAGTGCAACACAATTAACACACTGACGACAGGCAATTTAATTAAATCTGGGTTTAAAAACAGTAGAAGCTCCTCCCTCTTCTGAAAGTGTCTCGGAAATTGGTTTCTGAAATATGTTTTTCATGTTTATGTAGCAGTAAATATCTTTCAATGTACGGATGTAATATATAATGTCTTACAATCTATAAAAAATATGGACAACACAATATAAATGTCTTTTCTGTAAGGTAGAAGTCACTCTCTTATCCAATGACGTATTCTGAATAAAAACGAGAATTCCCGTTTCCCGTCGCTAATGTGTTAAAATAAGCTGTGAAGAGTTTTTTTCCCCCCGCAGACCACATTTTAATCGACCACTTTTGTGTGACCCTGAAAAAAAAATATGCTTTGCACCCCGTATACTAGAAAAATGTTTCAAAAATACATATCAATTTTATTATTTTGTAACAGAGTAACATCATTAAAAAACGCCACAAAAGGATTTTCTTCAAAGATTGTAATATTATGAATACTTTTGAGTTCCCTGTACGCATGCTGTAAGTGCTACACATAACATATTTTATAGTAACCAGGTTCTAGTGCACCTTAATAAAGTATATAAATTTCATTACGTTTAAAATCGTGTAACATTATTAAAATACACCGCAGACGATTTTCCCCAAAGACTATAATGTAACGGAATAGTTTTGAGGGCCCCTGTAATTAAGCTATGAATGCTACACGCTTCATTTTTAATACCAAACATACTTTGGCAAACCTCAATTACGTATATCAATTACATGCAATCCCGACTATATTTACGCGAGTTAGAGCACGTAGAGAAACACGGCAGGCGACAGATAGAAAAACTGAAGTCATAAATACTTTTCATCCATGTTGGAAAGTCTTAAAATGGATTTACATGCCTTTAACTGTACTTTTCTTTCACTAATAGCATGGTTAAACATTAGTTTAAACAGCCTAATCCATGCGATAGCAATAACATATTAAAAGCCCCCCAAAATATGCATATCTGGAGATCTATAAATCTACTGGAAAATAATTCATTATCGTGCCCACTGTTAATTGCATAAATTGCATCGATTTGGCGCGATAAAATATTTTTTGTGATAGCCTTTTAATAGTACATGCAACAAATTAACGTAATTTACTAACTTCATTCATATTTGAAGCAATGATAGGCTACGAATAACAGTCGCTAGGCAACGAAGAAAAGGAGAAAAAAAAAAGAAATATGTATCACGTAAAACAAGAAAATTAATTCAAAAATTCTTTACATTATTGGAATACATGTATAAATGTCCTCAAAACATTATACACGTAAATAAAAAAATCGGATAGATACATTGATAAAACTTCAATATAATAGGAATAATTTAAAACCCTTATTTGGAATGTTAGTATCCATAATTTGACATTTAAATCCATTAATCACGCGTGCCATTTTCTTTCAACAAATGGAAATTTGAAAATCGTCTGACTTGCCGTAGAAAAGCATTATAAAGAAAAATAAAATCTTCCATATTTTCCGAACGAATGAACCAAATTTAACCAAAAACTATACAGTTACGTCCGGGTATCTCACGAATATGCCCAATTAATTTCAAGCTGATCGGGTGCTTTTTGCGGCAGTTATCGCGGAACAGACAGACAGACAGACAGACGGACAGACAGACAAACGGAAATCAAAACTTTTCGTGTCTCCACAGTAAGCCTTCACTGACGTTTCGGCAATTAGGCAATCGATATATTTAAGTCACGAAAAAATAACACATCCATAAAATGTGCTTCACAAAAAAGGATGTATTACTAAAAGATCTTCTTTTCCATGTTTTCGAATTTGCTATCATTTCTTATTCGAGAAAGAAATACCTTTCCAACTTTAATATTGTCGGCTTCACTCAAAGACACAACTAGAAGCTCTAATATTTATAACTTCACTTTGTTTGGGGAGAAAGTGTGATACGTTAGAAGTCAATGAAGCCGCTAATTTTAATACTTAAAATTAATAATTCAAAAATCTGTAAAGTAGACTGAATAGATTTTTAAATGATCATTATTAACATCTTTTACAAAGAATTTCATAAAATAAAGAGAATACAGTAATAAATTTCAGTTTTTAAATTTTCATTTTCCTATAAATTACTCATATTTTTATGGAAAAGTTACTAATTCATGTAATGCTGCCGTCGGTCTTCTAGTGTTTTAATGAATACCTTATGATCCATCGGTAGTATTTATATTTTTACTATTTAAAGCACCTGACATATCATGTTTGCTTCAGAAATTAAATGTCATTATTATTTTGCTTTTGTCTAGGAGTTATGTATTTGAGTATCTTGGGTATCTTGGTCAGTTTTTTTTAATCGATGCTCCTATAGCACGAGTAAAAGGGGTCTATAACTACTAACACTTATAATTCTTTTCCAAATTGTCACAGCCTCCGCAATTTTTTATTTTAAACGTAATTGTTTTAATAGGGAGGGTGCGGTTCTTTGACGATATTCTAATGGAGGCCCTCGATATTTTAGTACATCATTTTATTAACTTTTCTCTTAAAAAAAAAAAAAAAGCATGAATGAAAACTGAATGGGATCACAAGAGACCCATTTAGTAGTAAGAGGGTTAAGAATCATTTAAAATTTTATTTATATTTTATTAGGATTTTTTTTTTATATTTTAAAGTATAATATTTTAGTACAGTTTAATTTTTAGGTTTCGTACTAGAGAAGAAAAAACTCTCTAAACTTTCATGAATATTGTATTGGATATAAATATACTTCTAATATAGACTAATTTAACACATATTTATACATTAGAATTTTATTTTATTAAAACTAAACGGGGTCAAGGGTGACCCCAATTGTCGTAGCATGGTTATCAACAGATTTTTAGGTTATCAACAGGTTATTTAGATTGTAGATAAAAATATGTATAAAGTCTCATATTACAAAACACTCTTCCAAACATTCATATATATTTTATTAATTGCAATAAAACTAGTAACATACAGTCTTACTTAGCTTCTCTCTATACACTTGATTTTTATTCTTTATTTCGGTAAAGGAAAGTATCATCAATAATAGTTAAGAGGAAACTTATACTTTAATTTATTTTAAAGAATACTTTAAATTAAATTTCAAAATGATTTTCTCATTCTCATCCGAAATCATAACGCATTCCGTTTCTGTAATTGATGTAGACGAAATCGGATATGCAGATCATCAATTTCTCATGAACTCATTTACGAGTTCCTAGAGATAATGTGTACGCAGATTTCAAATTATTGAATGTTAATTAAACTAGGCTTAAATGATGATAACTTTATACTGTTCCTTAAATTTATTTTCACATAGAAGAAATTTTTATTCCTTTTAGAATATATTTAATGTGATTTATCTTTTATAAATTATAATAACATATACATTTTTTTTTCTTTTTACAAAATTATAAGGTATTTACAAATGCATAAAACTTTAACGAATAAAATTATTCTTAGGTCCGCAGTATAATTTAATTTTTAGGCTTCCTATTAGAGAAAAAAAAACCCTCTCTGAACTTTCATGAATATTTTTTGGGTATAATGATACTTCTAATATGGCTTAATTTAAACACATATTTATGCATTTGCATTTTATTTTATGAAAACTAAACGCGATCAAGAGTGACCCCAATTGTCGTAGCATGGTTATCAACATTTTTAAATTTTAGTTTAGAGTATGCATAAAGTCTCATATTACAAAACACACGCTTCCAAACCTTCATAAATATTTTATTAATTACAATAAAACTACTAATATACAGTCTAATTTAGATTCTCTCTATACACTTGATTTTTATTCTTTAATATTCCGGTAAAGTAAAGTATCATCAATAATAGTTCGGAGGAAATTTATACCTTTAATTTATTTTAAAGAATTCTTTAAATTAAATTTCAAAAGGATTTTCTCATTCTCATCCGAAATCCTAACTCATTCCGTTTCTGTAATTGATGCAGACGAAATCGGATATGCAGATCATCAATTTCTCATGAACTCATTTACGAGTTCCAAGAGATAATGTGTACGAAGATTTCAAATTATTGAATGTTAATTAAACTCGGCTAAAATAATGATAACTTTATACTTCTCCTTAAATTTATTTCCACATAGAAGAAATTTTTATTCCTTATAGAATATATTTAATTTAATTTATCTTTTATAATTAATAATGTTAAGATATATTTAAAACATATTTTTTTGCAAAATTTTAAAGAATCTTAAAATGCATAAAACTATAACGAAAAAATGTATTCTTAGGATCGTTTAATCTAAGCTAGATATATTTTAAAAAATACTTTTGTAAATCTGTTCACTTTACTTTGTAATGTATTTTTCTTTCTATTTTTTAATTAAGAGAACATTTTATTGAGCTTATTAAAACCTAATAAAAATATAATTTCCAAAAGCATTGAAATACTATTTTATTTGAAAATTCTAATTCAGTAATTAGTTTCACAGTTATTGGTATACATATTACTTTTTAAACTTTAACAGTAAAAAGAATAATAATGGACAATTTTTTTTTCTACGTTCATTTTTTATCGAGTTACATTTTATTGCTCAGAAGGAAAAAAATCTTTAAATTTTATAAAAAATGACATGTTCTTATTGAATAACTATAAGAATTTATTGCATATCGACCACTACATCCCTACAGTTCTTTTAAATTGAATCGGGTTTTTTAAGGCACAGTACTGTAAACAATGAATCTAAAACTGTATCATTTGAAACTTTAAATGAATAAGATTGATAATTATATTTTCTAAAATTATTCAATGTTATATGTTATTCAACATAAATAAAAAAATTCATTGATGAAATGATTATCTATCTATGTCATGGCCAATTGTAATCTACTGAAATACTGTATGCTACTATCTACCAAAATCTCCATACATCACTTCTTTGGATTTCTGGTACTGGGGTAATCTGAATTTGAAGATGTATAGCGGAGAGTAGTACACAGTGAGAAGGAAATTATTATTACTTAACAAATGGCGACGATTTTTATTGTTCTGAAAAAATATTTGCTACATTTTTAAGCTACACAAATGCGCTACACATTAATGTATAAATGGTTTTTAAAAAGTTATTTATAAGAGCACGGAAGCAGCATAACGTAGTATCGAAAATTGTCTCACTGTGTACCATAAGTAGTACACAGTGAGACAATGTATATATTTTCATAAATCATACACTCACTCCCTGCCCCAATTGAGCAGGAGGAAAAGATAAATGTGTAAAAAAAGAGGGGGAAAGTGTCCCGCTGAAATAAAGCCACTGCCGATATTAGTACTTACTTACTGGTAACTACCGACATTCGAGCTGCTGAGTTCAACATGTTTATAACGTCAGGAAGTCAAATACTTGCTCTGTGACAGTCAAACTTTGTGCAGACTTCAGAAGAATGTATTTTCTATTTCTCCTGCAGAAAGGGAATATTTCTATTTCTCCTGGGAAAGAAAACCCAGATATCAAAGTTCGAGAAAGTACAGATAACAGCTTTTAAGGAACTCTTTTCTTTCACATAGACCAATATCTAAGAAAATTAAAAGATCTAAAACCGTAATAACAATTTCGTAAATTAGGACAATGCGCACGGGTATAAAAATCAGGAGGTGTACTTTCAGAAAAATGACTTCCAGGCAGGCAAGAGACGTTTTGTGTCGTCTTTCACGAGATGGTATTTTTCTAAAACAGCTGACCAAAGAGGACAACATCCCTGTGACACAATCACCCTGTCACGAATTGAAAAACGTACAAGCAACTTCCAATATACGAAAAGGAAACGGCAACCCATGTTGGAAGCTATACACATGCAAAAGAGAGTCGACTGGGCCAAGGGTCAGCTAGGTGGGGAGGCCTACCAAATGGCTTAAGCACTCACAAGCCCCACCCAGCGGTTTCCATCTACTACCGCCGTCACCACACACACACAAAAAAATAAATAAATAAATAAATAAATATAATAATAATAATAATAATAAATAAATAAAAGGCCCGAAGGGACCTACAGGAAAGCCAATTGAGAATATTAAGATTAAATACAATATAAGTACAATATATACACGATGGAAAGACCAATTTTTACTGGGCGTTTACGAGAGAAATTTAGATATTTGTAATTAATAAGATCATGAGATAATAGATAATAGGATTTTTAAACTTGTTGGAGCGGCAAAAGCTCAATTACTTTGCAAATCTGGGCGTTCTGCAAAAATCCAAATATAACCAAACCTGGAAGGATCAGTGGCATCGTGTTATAGTCTCAGATGAAAAAAAATAATTTGGATAAGCCAGAGGGCCTTGCCTTCTATTGGTATGGCATGAGGAAAGAAGAAGAATTTTTTTCCCTAAAGACAGCAAGGTGGAGGCTCATTAATGGTGTGGGGAGGCTTCGGCTTGGAGGTAAACATAACCTTGCTGTTCTCCCAGGCGGCATGAAGACTGCTGATTACCAGGAAATGCTAGAAACAATTTACTGCCATTTTCAAAGAGAATTGGTGGACTAAGTTGGATTTTCCAGCAGGAAAAAACCTCCATTCACGTGTCAAACTTGTCCAAAGAATGTTTTTTGGATAATCGCGTACATGTCATGAAATGGCATGTCCCTTTTGCCTGGTACCAATCCCCAAGAAATTGTGTGCGGTACCCTCAGTAGGACTGTATATGCCAATGGCAGACAGTTCCAGTCTGTGGCAAAATTGAAGGTCGTCATCACTGAAGTGTGGGAGAATATTGATGCTACTGTCCTCCAAGGATTCGTAAAAGGTATGCCACATCTTATATTCTAAGTCATATATAACCATGGCGGATATATTGTATGTTAACAGTAGTGGCTTTATTTCGGCGGGACAATCCTTCACCCTCTTTATTTGACAAATGATTTTTTTTACCTGCCCAGGTAAGGCAGGGAGTGAGTTACTCCTTATAAATATGTATTTGTATATAGACTTTTTTAATATATTTGTTTCGTTCTTATTGGTTTGCTTCATGTCCAATTACAGCACACAACCACTGTTGCTTTATTACGGTGGGACACACCTTAGTATATACACGATAAGACACGTCTCACTGTGTACGTCTATGTGTCTCACTGTGTACTTTTGTTACGTTGTATCAAAATGGATGCAACATCTGTTACATAAATTTCGTCGCTTTAAATATTTATGCCGTTTATCCTATATTATTAGATATAGCTAAGTTTGGATAAATAAATATATGTCATATTGAAGGAAATAAACTCTAAGAAAGATGTTTATGTAACTTTAAGCACTATAAAATAAGGAATTATTTACTATTTTGTCGGACGAGTAACTGAAGTGCCGAAACTACATCCACATGTTGCATAAGATGAGGTCGTTATGTGTGTGTGCCAACTTGAAGAAAAGTTTCAACTATATGTCAAAGTGGCTACTGTCTCACTGTGTACCATGTCTCACTGTGTACTCCCCTACCCTACAACAAATCCTGGGGATTTGTCACAATTGAAATATACCATAAAACAAGAAAATATACAATTCCTCCTGGAATGTTACATTTATCCTTGATGACAACAATTTCCTGCGTGCAATGCGAAAGTGGCCATGTTGAAAAATGGTAATTCCAATAAAAGTTTTTTTCAGTCTTCCGCTCTTGTGTTGTCATTGGTCCATTACAATTCTACACTTTGCAAACGTTTTAACCGGCTGTTTTCGTCATTCGCGTATAATTCCAGTGCCAGTTATTATATTTACAATGCGCTGATGAATCTACGCAGGAAAAAGCGGGTGTTGCCATTCAAAAAATGTTAATGTTTTTCACTGTAACTGTTATTAACGACTTCAATTGTCTAAATCATCACGAGCTCGAACGCATACCTTCCAATAATAATATCTAAAATTTCTTTTCGATTGCTTGGCTGGTTTAGCCACTATTTAATCTTATATAGGAGAAGTATTTTTATGAACGCCTGTATATATATACTACATTTAATAATATATGTTTACTGGAAGCAAGGGTTTTTCACTTATATTAACTTGAATTTAAAGCAAAGAAAGAAAAGATAAATTTCCGAATATCTTTTACTATTAAAAGTATTAAAACGTAAAATGTTTACATTACTTGCCTATTTTTTTAATTATCATGAACCTTATAAAATTATATGCAGGGCATTTAACTTATTAAAGATATAGCTTGAGTTACTCCATGGTACAGAATCTGGAAATAAACATCGAAATAGACATTAAAAGTAACTTGCGGAATCTGAAAGAGTTCGTTTAAAATTGAACGATTACGTTTCAAATCATTACTTCATGTATTGTGCAAAATTGCACAAAATGTAGTTAAGTACATCATGTACAATTTTAGACTATTCTTATTAGTTTTGATAATGGCCTCGATGGAAACAAAAATGTTAACCCTCTAATAAAACATTTTTACTGTTTTAAGTTTTCTATTTTACGCTTTTTCGCAATTATAAAGGTATTATGATATATAGGTTGTTCATAAATTATTGTCGTTCGGATTTTATTAAATAACAACTGATAATTTAAAAACACAACAAAAAAAAAGTATTGAATATTCGTAAGGAAGAAATCAAAAAGTTTTATTAATAACGGAAACAAAATTTCATATTCTTAAAGTTACAAGTTAGTATATGTTACAATATCCCAATAATCGTTACAAATAAATGTTGGAATCAAATAATAATTAATTAATATTAAAAAATTATAAAAGTTATAGAAAAAAATATTAATGCTTTAAGTTTATCTATCTAACTTTGTGTGGATAACTGATCTCTTTAAGATAAATTTGATAAAATTTTATTACTAAATATTAATTGATTTATAAAATTTTAAGTTTCCTCCTGAGCCATATGTAACTTTGTTTGCGTTATTAAAAAACATTTTTAGTTATACTTTACGAACAAGTAAAAATATTTTTTGTCGTGTTATTAAATCAAATATTACGAGGTAAGGAAACTTCAACAATATTTATAGGCAACAAATAATTCTGTTAAAATAATTGTCATCTTAGAACTTTTCAAATCTAAACTTTTTAATTGTTTTCTACGTTTTAACATAATATAACACAAAAGTAATTATTATGTTTTAAATTTATACAAACAAATAATCTTTGAATTTTATTTTTCACTAAATGCATTGAAATAACAGTGTTTTATCTTTTAAATATAACAATACATCAATTTCACACAATTTAATGATTTTTTTTTTCAGATTTCTTCCTTGATTTAATTTATCTTTAAAAGAAATATAATGCCTGACATTACCAGCATCAAATGGATAATAAAAGGCTAAAAAGTGGCTGCAACGAATATAATGCGTAGCATTTAGCATGATTGAAATAATGGTGCTGGTGAAAATGGATTTCCATATCGCAGGGAAATAAAATAATATTTAATATCACTTTCTAAATCTGGAATGTGGAATGTATTTCCCATATCTTGATTAGAAATGTGCTACCGAAGGAACTTTCTTAGAGTACTATTTTAAGGTTTATGGTAGTTAGGCAATGAATTGCGCTGATATTGTGATTATATTCGTGCTTTATCGCTTTTATCTTTAGCTGTTCAATATAGAGAATTGAGCTCAACTATAAGGTAAGCCAGAATTTTAATAAGTATTGACTTGTGTAAGCATTATTGAATTAGTAAGTAAGTCAAAGCTACATCAGCTTTTTCTAAAGATTAAATATTAAGCCAATACGTAATTCGGTTAAACAATAAGTTAGTGTTTAATATTATTTTGCTATTAATATAAAAATATAAATTTAAAAAAAGTATTCACTCCATAATACTTTTAGTTTTGAACAAGAATAGCATGCCAATTCGCTTTCTCTATTTTTAACCTAATTTTAACTAATAAAAAGATTTAACTCTAAATTAGTTTGAGTACTAAAACTTTTAAAATATGTGAACTTTTTTGAATGGGTACAAAAAAACTAAATTTTTTAAAATAAAACTAAATTGAATTTCCTGTAAGCTAATTTTAAATATTCAATTCAATTTACATCCAATTGTTTTAACAAAAAGTTTACGAATGTCAGAAATGTAATTACCAGTGAAATATTTTTTTATGATATTCTTTCTTTTAAAATAAAATCAGTTCATTGAGCAATTTTTATGAAATTTAATTGCGTCTCGAGTAAACGCTGAAAAATTATTTCGAAATGTTTACAAGATCTGAAAGAAGATAAAAAAAATATTTTTGGAGAAGAACTTCTAACTCACTTTCAAATTTTTTTTTAGTTTTCAAGAAAAAGTTTTGAATAACAAAGTCTTTCAAAATTTTCTTTCGTTATAATTAAATTTCTGTTCTGTGTAATTTTTTTTTCTTAAGCTTGTTTCTAACAGAAAAAGTCTCAAAACTTATTTTAGTAAATTAACTAAACAGAAAGCTTTGTTAGGAATGCGCCCTTTTTGGAATCATATTATAAATTGTTCATTTCATTATCTTGCACTTTCCTTTATTATATTGCAATTTTCATACTACTTTTCTGTTAAAAATGCAATCAAATTTACAAGCTAATGTTGATGTCAAAATGATAAATTAATGAAAATTCACTTTGTTTAACTTACAGCAAGAACATAGTAAAAGAAAATCATTTTTAAATTACAAAAATATATACATTATTACTGTAGTATTAAAATGTAATTTTTTATTGTTTGTAGTATGAATAAAACGAGAAAAAAACCGTTATTACGTATTTCTTTATTTTTGTTTTATAAGAACCAAAAGATTGCCATTAAGTTAACTGCAGCAATTTTGTCATTTTTAAATTACACGTGTGTTTACAAAATCATGAAATCTGTATTACCGTGAGAAGTATTTACCAAATGCTGAAAGAAAATTATAAATCTTCCTTTTAAGGAACATTTTCGTCATATATTATCATACCGCTTTCAGTAAAAGCATAATTGTGAAATTGTGAGGTTTAAGCTATATGGCGCATTTCTATTACGCTAATCATTACTAACTGCAACCATTTCGGTATTTACAAATTACTTTTGTGTTTACAATATTGTGAAATCTGTATTAAAATGAGAAGTACTTACGAAATGCTGTATGTAAATTTACTCATCCAAGGAATATTTTCGTGAAATATTACACCACTTTCCATAAAAGCGTAATTGTGAAATTATGAGATTTAAAGTATATGAAACAGTTTATGCATATAGTTTGTTTCATCACTTTCTTGTCTTTCGGATTAAATAAATAACTAATTTCAACTAACTCGAATTATTCGTTTTTGATATTTTTTCTTTCATAATTATTTAATCCATTTTTATTTCACTGAAACATTATCAAAATTTCTCATGAATGGAACCAATCTTTCCATCGGAAAAGGTGTCCTTTAAACTGTTATAAAGAAGTGTCTTTCAGAGTTCATCAATCTTCTTTCGTTGACCTGTATTGATTTTACAAACTGTACTACAATCTAAGTAACATTCTTTAGAAATACGTGACTAAAGTGCTTGTGACTGAAGAAGAAGATACCATTCAAAATTAAAAGTGGTGTAAGGCATGATCGATTAAATTTAAAGACGTGATTTAATATATTTCATTTGTGTCCAAAGGTTTTCAATTAAAAATTTCGCTGTTATATAATGTTCAATAATTATATTTATTTTCGGTAAGATGGTGTGTTACAAACATTTCAAGACTAGTAAATGTGTAAAATTCGGATGTAGAATTAACATGCGTAGCATTAGTAAATGTGTCTTTTTTTATTAGATATTTACTTATAAAATGTTTCTCATCAAAATAATCTTAAAAAACGTTAATTTATAACAATTGAAATATGTGTGATATGATATTTCATTAAAATCATAGCTCCAATTCTAATAGAACATACAAGACATCCAAAAGTGCCGATAAAACTGTTAGAACTGAGTGCTTTGCAGAGAACATTGATCTTTTTATCGAAAATTTAATAATTTGACAGTTGGACTGCAGATAAATATTTTTATTTAGCAGCAGAAAGTGGTGTGTGACATGGCCTAATATAGTTAACGACAAATATTTATATTAGTCATAGTATTAAGAATTTAGCTGGTGATAAATTCGTTACCATTTCATGTTAAATAATTTATTTTTTATTCAATAAGATTATAATATCTTAGGTTATTCATTTCAAATTTCAAATGAATTTATAGAAAAAAAAATATTCAATGGAATATTTAATTCACCAAAAATCTAGAAGATAAATTTTTAGAAAATTCTCAGTTAGCATGCGCTTTTCTTAATTCAGAACAAAACTGCACAATTAACTATTTCTAAAAGAGTTCTTTATATTTAGAAACTCAGAAACCAATATAATTTCTAGATTTAACTGAGCAGGGATTTTTTTTCCTACAACTATTTTTTTAGAAATATTTTCCAGTAGATTTTATAGTGTATATTTGATTCGAATTCTAACAATACTCAAACGAACATTGTCATGTTCAACAAATATGTTTTACAGACAGTGCTAAATTAGCAGGAATTGCATTAACATTTAAATTGGTGTTATTTTGTTATAATCGCATGTAAAAATTCTGTCACGAAACTGAAAATATTTAATTTATATTTAATAGATTCAAAAAAGCATTATTTCTGTTTAGAAAAGTTTTTAATACACTGTAAAAAGTACCCAGAAACGTTTCCAAATGTCATTGGCAGTAAAAGAAACCTTTTAGGAAGATTCTACAAATCTAGAAAATATAATGTTTTCTGACGTTTGTAATGATAATGAACGCTTTCGGGGATCACGTGTAACTCGGGAGAGGTTAACGCATATTTTTATTCGTGGTTATATTATGTTTTTTATAGATTAAGGAGCTTTGTGTCTTGTTTACAGTGTGTGCTTGACATATTTTTGACCAAAGTAAAGTGATTAAAATAAAAATACCAGCGTAAAGTAAAAAATGTATTTTTAGAGTATTTATTAGTTTTCGGATATTTAGTTAATATATTCTATAGTAAATATATATATATATATATATATCAATGAATAAAAATGCAAATACACCATAACTTTGAAAAGAAGGTGTATATCAGGAATATTTATAACATTTAACTATAAAAATACCAAAAACTTCAAATTTAAATTACACAGGTAAAAACACTGTCTGTGTACAGACAGACCTAACTCCACCCCCACTGTTAAAAACTTGCCAGTTTCTGAACACACGTCAATCCTGCTCTCAATACAGAAAAAAAAACTAAGCTATTACCATTTTAGATATAAAATTCAAAAATTTAAAAAGATAAATAAACCAAATTTACACAAAATGTAATATAAACAAATCATAATTAAATTACAAAACAAAAAGGCTTTAAAAATGTCTTTTAGAAAGGTAATTTAAAATTGCAACTTAAATATTATTAAAAGATAAACAAATTAAATTATCTTAGCATGTATGAATGCAGAACAACGTGCACCCACCCAAACATGCAAGAAAAATACTTAAACACGAGACAGAAATACCTGCATAAAGTCCTTCACCTGGCAAAAACAGCAAACCATTAATTTTTTTCCACATCCAAATTCAAAAGTATTCAAATCCTTGTCTGAAAGCTTCCATCTATTCAAACATCGATCTAAAAACGTTCTTTATACAAGACTTTAGGGCTCACACATCATGTAGAATATTCAGGAAGCATGCTATCATAAGTTAGTCACCCGCCAATCCACAGTGTTGCCATTTATATTTAAAAAAAATCTTTAAATAATATTTCAAAAAATTCATAGGATAATTATTACTGTAAAAAAGATTAGCTAAAAACTTCTTTTTTCTAAAAACTATTAGCTAAAAACATTAGCTAAAAACTTCTTTTACATTTTTCTATAAAAATTTCTATTACTTCACAAATTTTATTAAAACGAATTAATTGATTAATTATAATATTTATGTAAATCCTTTTATGTAAATTAGAAAACAATGTGGCAAACTTCTTGTAAAAAATTGAAAACTATTTCTTTTATCATACAAATCCAAAATTAATTTATAATCAAAAATATTAAAAGAAATATCTAAAAAATCGGAATTATAATCATGACCACTAGCCCTATTCAACTTTAAACATTTTGAATATATGATATCATATTCATTAAAAAAGTCAAAATTAAAAATGAAAATATCATGAATATACTTAAAGACCCTTAAAGAATTATTATAATTTATTGTATATTTAAATTCATAGTAATATAAAAATAAATTAGCAGCAGTACTAGAATAATTTGTTCTCGTCCCAATAACCTCAAAAAAGGTTAAAAATAAAAATAAAATCCATGCGATAAGCGCTACAGCTGCAAATAACCACACAAATTATATATAACACATTATGTATGAAATGCATTCGGCAGACCCAGAGTCTCGCACCATAACCTGAACAAGAAAGAACAACCAAGAAACTGTGGCCTCGCGAGCATTGTGCAGCATTAGTCTGAAACATTGCTGCGCTTTAATAAAATGCTGCGCTTTAATAAAATGCCCGCTGCTGACGAGGCCACAGCTTTTTGGGGTTTTTTTCTTATTCAGGTTATATGTGTTGAAATTTCTTTGATGTTTGTTGTCTATTCTTAGTTTAATTTCGCGAGATTCTGGGTCTGCCGAATGTATTTCCTACATAATGTTCTATATATATTTCATATCTTCGCTGTAAAAAAAAAATCCGTTAAAAAACGGAAATATTACTGGCAATCCAGACGCCAGTACTATTTCCGTTTTTTAACGGAAAAAGTTTTTTCCGTAAATTCCAGAAAATCTTCCGTTTTTTTTACAAAATTTTTCCGTTTTATTTTTTATTTTTATTTTTTTTGTTTCAAAGGCAAAAAAAAAAAAAAAAAAAAAAAATTATACAACTTTTCGAGAAACTTACCCCTTTATTAATTTCAACGGACACGTTTATCAAGGTAGCTTACCTCTAATTTATTCAAATAACAGTAATGAAACAGCACTTACCTAGGGTGGAATCGAAATGGGGAACCGGAGTGTACCAGATTAGCGCCCTTATCCACCATGCCATGGGGACTCGAGTTACGTTTCCAAATGTCGTTACTTATTTCAGATGATTTTTATGAAGTAAAGGCACGGTGTTAAGCAAGGAACGTATTTTCGTTGGAGATAATTTTCAATTGAGTGTACAATTCTGAATATTTCCATAATTTTGAAAATTTAACCTTTTAATTTCATGCTTTATAAAAAGAAAAAAATTAGTCTTTAAAATATTACGTGCATGAAAGAATGTATTATAAGTAATAATTGCTTCTTTTTTGCAAGATTTTAAAAATTTTATTGTACTATTATTTTTATTTATTTATTTGTATATACTTCTATAATTTCGTTATTATGTTTCAAATATGTTTTAAGTTTTACGTGCGAATCCGTTAAAGTGAATAGATTAAAAAATATTAAAATTAAAAATAGAGTTTTTCAATTTTTTTATTAAATAATAAAAAGTATTATTTTAAAATCATTATGAAAAAAGAACTGTAACATTTCCTTCTCAACTATCTGAAACTTAAAAAGAATTAATAAAATTTATTTAAATATCAGATTATTTTTTTTTAAATATTGTAATTTTTTTTTTTTAATTTAAAAAAAAAATTATTTAAAAAGAAAGAAAGAAAGAAAAATACTACAGTGTTAGTTTTAAAAGTAAAATTTCAGCTAATTGACAGCCAAATGTTGGCATTTTTGAAATTTGAAATTGGGGAGGAGGGGGGGGGGGCGTAAGTCAACGTTAAAGACATAAAATTAGAGATAATTAATAGCTAAATATTGATATTTTTGAAATTGTGATATTCAAAAAGTGGGTGGTGTTAACTTAGCGCTCCCTATTTGTAATTAAAATATCTTGATACACAAACATTACCTTTATCAGACAAATAAGATATATTAATTTATTTCTAATTGAATGAGATTGCTCTTTTATTTTTAACTTAATTAGTATTACAATTTAAAAAGAATTTTTATTGTAAGAATACAAGTATTTAATGCCCCCCCCCCCCCAAAAAAAAAAAGTATTACATGCATATAAAATAGGAACAATTATGACTCCTTTTCAAAATTGCATGCATTTAAAAAATAAAATTTCTATCATAATTTTAGAAATTAATCGTTTTTTTTTTTTTTCAATTAGAAATAATATTTATCGTATCATCTTTTAATTACTATATTAAACGAATAACAGATGAAAACAGTTATTTAATATTTAATAAGTTACTTGATATGTTTAATTTTTTATTTGATACAAATTTAAAAAAAACAAACAACCGAATAAATTAAATTGGAATTTATACGGCATTCTACATGGCATTAAATTCGAAAGATAAAATAAATTATATTAAATTTTAACTGATATATGAAAAGATATTAATTCATATTTACTTAAAATAGAGGAAAAAAGGGGAAAAAAAGAAAAGAAAAGAGAAATAGCGACTAACCAAGCCTTAAACGTAAACATATGTTCACACTACAACAATTCATTATTCCGCATTCCAACTAAACACAGCGCCACTCTATACAACACAGACGTCAATTACGGAAATTGTACTGTTTTGAAAGAATGATGAAACATTTTTGTAAAATTTACGGAAAACCTTCTTCATTTTGATCCGAGAACGGAAAAAATATCCAATTACGGAAATTGTACTGTTTTCAAATGAAGATGAAAGTATTCCGTAAAATTTAACGGAAAATATACCGTATTTTTACGGATTTTTTTTACAGTGTTGTTCATCTTTAGAATTTTACCAATTTGTTCATACATTTATGATTTCATATTTATTATATATACATACATATATATATATATATATATATATATATATATATGTGTGTGTGTGTGTGTGTGTGTGTGTGTATGTATATACTGATATCTCATAATAATCAAAATTAGAGCTGTGTTCGTCGGGAAAAAAATATAGCATTGGAACTTAAAACTTATGTGTTTTATGAAGCATTGAAATTAAATATATATATTGGAAATAATAAAATGCGTTTCTTCTGTTAATAAAATCTCTAATATGATGCTGGATAAATATTTATTTAATTCGACTAAAATTAAATTTATTTCAATGACTGCAACATTAATACCAAGTTAATGTGGTTTTGAGTCTAAGCATTATTTTTTTAAAATACGTCTCACAAAATAAAAGAATCGTTTCTGTGAATCCCAAAGTTCCTGAATATTCAATAGTTTGCCAGCAGTTATTTTTTATTTCAAACACAATAAAGTGTAAAATATACAGTGTTTGGCAGAGAAAAGAGTGTCTGATTAGCCATGAAAAAAAGTAATGATACCCACATTGTTTTGCTGATTCTGATGATTTATGAAAATTTGCCCCACAAAAGGAAATCCTGATATTTTACTTCGTACCAAAATAACCAATTTATAATCGAATTGTTACTGAATTGTATCACTTTCTCAAGCCACGGTTTGTTTTTTTCAGAAATTGTGCTTAATGCGTATTCAACTAAAAATAAAAATAGCTCTAAAGATTAAAAGTTCTGTCTTTTAGAAATTATATATATATAAAAATGTCCAATATTACTTACATTAGCTAGACATTTTTGGTTATATATCCATTTGTACATGCAATTCAATATATTTAAAGTCTGTCAGATTATGAAACGTTTGGAATATATAAAATCACAGAAAATTTTAGATCAATCATGTTATATTTCATAAAAATGAAATATGTTGGCTTCATAAAATTTAATATTACTAAATCTAGAAATTCTGGTTTTGTGTTAAATACTCTTATTTTTGTTCCCCAAAGAAACCAGTTTTGTAACAATATACAAACCTTTTATTTCAAGCCTTTTGAAAATCAATGTAACATGAAGTGCCACAGAATTTTTACAATAAATTTTCATCATTAAAATATATTTTACACCTAAAATAGCCTTCATGACACTTTCATAATAGAAGTGCCTTAAGGACTTCATAACTTTCATTTCATTGACGTACTTTTATTATGCCTACATACCGTAGATAAAGTAAATTTCTTTAGAAATTACGGTTTTTTTTTTTTTTTCGTCAGTACAGAACATAGCGTCGAAACTTAAAATAATATGTTGCATGAATGATTAAATTTAAATTGATATAACAGCATTAATAAATTGACTTTTTTCTGTTATTAAAAATTCCTTTATAATGTGAAATATATTACCACTAAAAATAAACATTTGTTCCAAGCACTTCAACATAAACAAATGTAAAAGCGGTTATGAGATTAGTAAATTGCTTATAAAACATATTTGGCAATATAAATGAGTCATATATTTATCATTAGCATTGTGAATGGATAATACTTAAGCAAAAAAGTCGCCCGTCTGACATTAAGGAACAGAAATTGCCACATATAAAGGGTAAAAAATGTCTGGTTACTAGAACTACTAGTGCAAAAAAAAAAAAAAAAAAAAAAAAAATGCATACACTTTTTCGCTGATTGTGGATGACTTACGAAAGATGGATCCACAGGGATGACAGGGATGGCCGCCCAGGGAACTCAGCTTTCGCTTTAGAGTATAAGTGCAATCCTGGGGGAAAGACTCAAATCCACTGCATATGGTAAGACACATTAACAATGAGTAAGTAGTCTTTACAATATTTTAAAACAGTTAATAACATACAGAAAAATAATTTCAGTTTGCTGTTTTTGACTCTGAAACTCACAAGAAGTGTCATTAGTACATACATTGACAGCAGTTGTACTATTTTGTACACATGCATAAACAATTACAAGACATATTTTTTGAATATTAGAGATGAAAAATTTTAAGTGAAATGCATATGCTGATAAATATAATGAAAATTCTCAATTACTAAATAAAACAAACCAAAGGAAATAAGACAATTATTTACATTATGGACAAAACTGTCTGAAATGGAGCTGAAAACAATGAGTTTGCTCAAGTAGCTCAGAAAGGGATGGAATTGGTAAATTTAAATTCGTTGTCTTCTAAAAGATGGATCCACATAGGGAATCTCAAATATTCCATTTTGAACCAAAATAAGATATTTAATATCGCATTATGGCAAAATATCTTAACACTTACCCACTGCCTTATTCTTTTCAAAATTTGTGCTTGATGAGTATTCGAACAAAAGTGAAGATATCACTCAAAATTAAAAGTAGGTGTTGGTATAAAATATAAAATAAAAACTTTTTTTGCTATTACATATTTGCGTTATTTCAACCATTTAAAATTATACAACAAGAGCTTAAAAATAAATTTATGCAATCAGAATATATAAATAAAAAAATATTTAAAGACACAGTAAAAAATCTTTTTTAACTCCTTGGACACCAAAGTTCAACAATTTTCTGTCGTTGATGTGTATTAATTTTACAAACTGAACTAATACCTAAATCACACATTTATTTTTATGAAAGACCTGCTAAATATATTTCTGAATATAAATTATGGTACTATTGATATTTAAAAGTCGTGTATCAGATCAACATTTCAAGTGAAACACATATCTAATTATATTTATTTGCGTTACGAATATTACACTTATTATATTCGCTCTTTTATAATGTCCAATATGTATTTTTATTTTTTTCAAGATCATAATATTTTGGGTTACCAGTATTTAGAAAGTTACAATAAGTCCTTGTAAGTTTAATTTTAAAGTTAAGCCTTATTTCTATACTACGAACAATTTGAAAAAAGACTTACTTTATCTCATTCTACAAAGTTCATCAATCTTCATTCGTAGACCTGTTCGTATTTTACAAACTGAACCACATTCTTTAGAAAAGTTTTGTTTAAATTGCTGCCAACAGGAAAAGAAGGGAGTATTGAAAATTTAAAGTGGTGTATCTCTATTCAGAAAAAAAAAAAATCTAATGTTACCACTATCGCCCTTCAATCTATCGTGCTCGTTTCAATTTGTAAGCTTATTCTACAAAAACCATAGCATATAAAAACATGGTAACTGTTTGCTTTATAAATAAATATATGATAAACATACTGAACTGGACAAATATTAAATCTAAAAAATGCTTTAAGCATTATTTAATGTTGAAATAAATCAAACAAATTCTTTAAAATAAATAATAAAGAATCCCAAAAATATGCATATCACTACAGTCATTTTTTCATGTATATTGAGGTGTGCAGTGCCAATCACTTTTTAAACGTCACTATATTCAGAAGTTTTATTTACTGTTTTTTTATATTTTTTTATTCAAAATCTTATTATCTCAGTAGTAAATTTAATCCTCTTTTTATTTACTGGCATAATGTAAAAAAAAAGCCGGATTCATAATACTTCCAAACAGTTTATGTCCAAGTGTAAAAGCAAAATGACGGTTGTTGATTATTGACCAGGAAAGAAAACTTTTAAATTAATAAATTATTACGCGAGAAAAACATTTAATGTTGCAAATTATGTCATATTGTCTTCATGCGTTAGTAGTTTTTACAGCTTCCGTAACATCAGCAGAAAATCAGCATGGATTAAACATACTTTTATATCAATACATTATTTTCGAACGCTAATAATGTAATTTTTATATGTGAAATTCGCGCCATTTTCAGCAGATCATATTCAGTTGCATACATAAATCATGAATTTTCATTTTTCCGTCGTTGAAAATGCCATGATATATAAAACAAAACGCCGAAGAAAAACTGCTATTTTCAGAACTTAAATATTATTTTTTAACGTTTTCATAATATGATGTAGATTTTACATTTTTTTCAGTTCAATGTTCCTTTCTTTTATGTTTCGAGAAAAGGGGAGCGGGAATTATATATTATTAAAGGAAAAAGTCTGAAAATTATTATTTCAATCACTCAGTCAATTTCTCCAAATAATATTTATCTTGAAATGGTGGTTAATTTTTTAGATCGGTTGCCAATTTATACGTCTTCTTGAAACAGAGTAAATTAACACCGTCTGCGGGAACAGAAAGACGACCATGAAGACATAACACCGTACTTTTTTATGAATTAAAGAGAAGGGGCGAAATTTTGTTGTTTATAAAATCTCAGGGTAATGGACGGCGGTTTAAGAACATGTTCGTAGATTGTAAAGCTTCTTGTGTCATATAAAATAATGACATAAATCACATATTTAATTATTGTAAATTTACTTAAAGAAATATTTGTTATTTTATTGACTGCTATATAATGTTGAAGAAATACTTATGCATACACTAATAACATTATGTGTTTGGAATAAACAATTCAAAATATGTTTATAAAAATATGTATGGTATATATAGATATGTATTAATATCTCCCTTGTTGCAAAATCTTCCATGAAATTAAAAAAATATATAGTATGCAAGAAAATAGATCCAATTGAATCAAACCAGTTAACAGGAGTATATGAAATAACTTTTACCAATGAAAATGGAACACTGCCGTTTTATATAGGTATGACAAGCAGAAAATCTAAAACTAGAATAAAAAAACATATGGCAGACATCAAATACAACAAGAGAACCACAACTTTGGCCATATGATGCAGCAAAGAACCTTCACAGATCGATTTAAAAAATAGCAGAATAATTTATAGGTCAAGATTTTATTTACGGTCCATTATCCTTAAATCAATAGAGTTATTTTTACGCAACGAGGGTATTTGCATTTATTCAGTGTCCCTTGAGTTACCTAAAGATCGGAAAGTGATGATGTGCAGGTTTAGTAACAATAGTAAAAAATTGCGCTCACAAATATCCAATATCATCCTATTTTAAGTTTGAACTGATTTTCATTATGTATGAAGTCTGGTGACATTATTTATCAAGTTCTTGTTTTTATTTTTTTCGAAAATATTTCTATCAAGAATGATTTTGAAAATTTCGCCGTTTGTGCACACCAATCTAAATAAATATATTTTATCCCTTTTATGTTATTTTTTCAGCTTAGTTTTTACATAAAAAAAAATACAAAAAATAATAAATTTACTTTTACGTTAAACGCTTCTTTTCTATACGTATTTTTTAAAATTCCATTAAAACCTTGATTTTCCACAAAAAATACATCAAAAATTCTCAATGTTAGTATCATGTCTACATCGAAAATAGTTTTAATAAAATTACTACACACGCATTAAATTTACAATGTTTTTGGTCTCCTGCAATTCAAAATTTTCATAAAACTACTAAAAGTGATTTTATGTTAAACAATTTTTTCATTGCAATATGAATGATGTCTTTAATTTGAAACCAGTTTATGCTTTTTTTTTCTATGATTTTATATGTAAATTGTCTCAAAATTCTTTATCAATGGAGTCATTTCTTCATCGTAAATATCGTGAGTAAAACTGTTATTACAGCTGCATCTTTAAGAGTTCATCAATCTTCTTTCCTTGACCTGTATCGATTTTTTAAAAATTAACTATAAGCCACCTCAATTTTTTTACAAAATACGTGCTTAAGGAGTTACTTGCTGAAAAAGAAAAGAACATTGGAAATTTAAAATGATGCGTAGTAAGATCTATTAAAGTGAAATATATATATAAGCAAAGAACATTATTCATTTATTTAAAAAAAATAATAATTTAATATGCTATTTCGTAAACGATGTTTAAAAAATGTTTTTAATAGCGTGGAAAAATAGCGTGTTAGTCTTAAAGCGTTTCTTGATTTGTTGAAAAGACTAAAATATGTGTTATTATTTTAAGGACTTACAGGCGATATGTAAAGTTTTACTATCTAAGATCCATTAAAACTACATGCTGGCATTTCTAATTATTCCTATATCAAAAAGTCAAATCAATGGAATAATATATTCACCTTACATACGTATGACAAAATTAACATAATAGCAGTTTTTAGAATGTTTTTTTTAGAATCCATCTATCTTCTTTCATTGATGTGTAACTATTTCATAAATTGAACTTTAAGTGCAGTCACAATTTGTTTTATACACTTCCTTGAGGAGTATTTCATTGAAAATATGACAACATCGAAAATTAAAATGAAAAATGTGTAGCAAGAACTTTTAAAATGAAAGATATATTTTAATATTAGAAATTTGCCTTTATAGAATAGAATATAACATTTAAAAAAATTACTGCTTACAGACATCATTTTAACACTTTCCGGCAAAGTTTAAAAGTGTTTATGCATTCGGTTTGTCTGGCCGTTTGTCTGCCTCTCCGTTAGTCCGTTTGTACGTCTCTCCACGCTCTAACTCACGTAAATATACTCGGATTTTATGCAATTGATAAAGGTTATTTAGGGTCACCAAAGCATGTTTGGTATTGTATATGAAGTATCAAGAATTAATAGTGCATTAACAGGGGCACTCAAAAGTATTCCATTAAATTACGGTATATGGAGAATAATAAAAAAGTGCCCAGTTAAACTGATGGCATTTAGCTAACAGGCTGTTCCCACTAATTGTATATTATACTGTTATTTCAAGGAATAATGCCTCTCAATAAGTAAATGAAGTAGATTAGCCCACGTTTCTCCCCTTTATACTTAACCAATGAACCTCCAAATCTCATCAGAGAAGCTCCTTAACATAATAAACCGATATACCAAATTTGAAGCAAATCAGATAATTCTGCATGAAAAAACCATATCGCTAAAATAAGGGGGGGACTAACCGCCCTCCCCCCCTTTATATTTAACTAATGAACCTCCAAATCTAATCAGGGAAGCTCCATACCAGAAAGAATATATATAAAATAAGGAAATTGGATAATTCTGCATGAAAATCCATTTATCTAAATTAAGGGGAGGGGATTTGCCCCACTTTCCCCTTTTATACTTAAACCATGAAGCTCCAAATCTAATGAAGGAAGTGTCATATCGGAATAAGCCGTTATACCAAGTTTGGAGCAAATCGAATAATTCTACATGAAAAACCTATTTATCTAAATTAAAGTGGGTAGCCCCATTTCCCCCTTTATAGTTGACTAATGAACCTCCAAATTTAATCAGGGAAGCTCCTTAACATAATGAATCGGTATACCAAATTTGGAGCAAATCGAATAACTCTGCATGAAAAGCCATTTATCTAAATTAAGAGGGGGTTCTAACTCCTTTCCCCCTTTATACTTAACTAATGAACCTCCATATCTAATCAAGGCAGCTTCTTAACATAATAAACATGTATACCAAATTTGGAGCAAATCGAATAATTCTGCTTGAAAAACCCATTTATCTACCCCCCTTTATACTTAACTAATGAATCTTCAAATTTAATCAGGTAAGTGCCTTAACATAATAAGCCAGTATACCAAATTTGGAGCAAATCGAATAATTCTGCATGAAAAACCCATTTATCTAAATTAAGGGAGGTACCCCCCATTCCTACATCATGCTTAACCAATGAACCCGCAAAACTAATCAGGGAAGCGCCTTATCAGAATGAACCTAGAAAAAATAAATTGAAGCAAATTTTTTATCAAGAGTTATCGCGTTACGTACATACATACATACATACAGAACCGGCGGGCACATTAGCTCTCAGGCTTTTATAGCCTGTGAGCTAAAAATAGTTAGCAGAGTATTTTAATGACATTACGCTATTTCAAATGTATTGAAACTGATATAAATTACTGAATTTCGGTACGATTACGTTAGAACAGGGAATTCATAGCATTTTTTATTCATTTACAGGGACACGCAAAAGAAATCGGTTACAGTATGGTCTTTGAGTAATAATTGCTGGAGTGTACAGTTTAAAACTCGGTATGCGCTTTTAAATTTAATTATTTTTTGCATGTTATTCGTTATATATAAATTCTACTTCTCATATAAAGGGCTGTACAAAAGTATTCACGTAGGACGTCCTTATTAGAGGAAATTGCTGAAGGGAAATCTTCAATTGAAGCACATGTATTTCTTAAGTAAACTAATTTTTGGCATGCATGTAGTTAATCTACATATCATATACAGGGCTGCTGAAAGAATTCGGATAATTTTCCAATTTTAGATGGGAACAGCTTACATCGGGTTTTGAAATGTGTTATGTTTTTCCACATGGTTGAATTCTACGTAATATTTTAATTTTTTAAACGGAGCAGTTTTGTTACATTATTCTGATCGTGTTGGAAAGTGTTTTATAATCTATGCTTGACGCATGATTTTTTTCTTTCTCGTTCAAATATATCATCTCACAAAATGGCAATGCAAGAAACATACATGAATTAGACATTCAATAAAATTAGTAATTAAAATCTGAAATAGGTTCGAATGTATTTTAAAATCTCTGTTAAATTTTTACTGGAAAACTCCGACGGGCAATAAAATAAACTTTCCATTTAATAAGGACGAATTAAATATCGCATATCAATTTATTTCTGGTGTTTATTAAGTTAAATTAACGCTTTCCAGAATTGTAGGTGTCTCGGAATGATCTTCTTGTTAAAACTTTTTTTAAAAAATATAGATTAGAAATTTACACATTTTAAAATTATTTTAAAATAGTTATCAGAAAAGTAATGATAAAAATCTAAATATAGCATCTCATTCAAATACGACAAACTAACTAAAAATGTTTTTTTTTTTTTTTCACGTTACTAGTAAACGAGAACGTTATACCTTTTATCGTAGACATTCAAAGCGAACTGTTCTAAATTTATAAAAAAAAAAAAAAAAAAAAAAAATCACATTTTTATTTATCGTCATTGAAAAGCACGCGTTTCGAAATTTATTCATTAAGTTTATTCAATGTGACTCTATGCATTTTTGTAAAATTTTACAAATTTGCACAAAATATAACTCATTCTTTCGTAGACAGATTCATTTAAAGCATGATAAGATACGATAAAATAAACAGCGTTTGATTGAGTTTAGCAAGTTTGGCAGGATGTTTACAAAAGTATATCTTTACTGTATTCTATTATATTGCATCTAATTAAAAAAATAATTTGCCGTGCATAATATATTACATTTCACTTGGCGTATAAATTTAATCTTAAAACCATACATTTTTTATTTTCTTGTTTTGTTTGGAATTATATTCTTCTATTAATTTTGACTCTAAAAGGCAAGCTAATCTTAATTAAATATGAAACGTTATACCATATTTCTTGTAATTTCAGACATTTTGTTAGATAAATAGTTTATGATTTTTTTTTTTTTTTTTTTTTTTGTATTACAATCCTTTGTTCCTGTGTTGGTGTTGTTTATCACGGCCGATTATCTAGTCGAGGGATATCGGTCAGAAGGGGGGTTGCCTCCGTGGGGGTTTTTCTGAGGGAACCTAACCCATATTTACTCAAGGTGACCCAAGGTTGGAAGAAAACCACATAATAGTGCGAACGGTTAGGTCGACGGACGCGATTGGGTTCGAATTCTTCATCTCCTGTCTACCAACTTTGAAAGAAGAACATCTCACCCACTGCTGAGGCTCAATATTTCGTTCCACCTAATACAATTGAAAATTTTATGATATATATATCCAAGGCTCATGTTTACATATGGTTATAATGGTATACGTAGAAAACATTTGCTTTCCTAAGCATGAAAACACAGGCAATCGTCTATTATATGCATCATAATTATTAAAATAATGTGAAGTATTCTAAGAATCATTAGAACCAGTACACATCGTAAAGTGCTGAACAGCATATAATGAATAATTATTTAAACTGAAAAAATATATTACGTCTGTTCATAATTAATTAAAAACAAATACAAAATACAGATTTTTGAGATGCAGCTAAAAGAACACCAGAATAATATTCATTCAAGAAAGTTAAACTCTAAAAAGCCCATGACATACAAACCGTTCACTTTCATGATTTTGAGATGGTTGAAGGTCATTAAGGGGACTTTTCACTCAATTGGAAAAACCCGTTCGCTTATGTTAAACCTATGGAATTTCACATTTAAATTTGATTTTTTTTTCTTTTTTGCATAGGATAGCTGTGCACGATCTATCTCTAATTGCACTTTTTCGATTTCGGTTGCCGATTTTTTTTTTAATAAAGGCTCGTTCATTTTCGAAGCCGATTTTTAAAGTGAAAGTAACTTTATTAAAAATATCTGTAACCGAAATCGAAAAAGTAAAAATTAGTCCTATTAGATATCGACCTGAGCTAAACCGACCTGATCCTAACCAAAAGTGTTTAAAAATATTCAAATTTAAGCGGTAAATTCGAAATCTACCTGTTCATGGTTTTAACATTTGCGTACGGATGTATTCAAGTGGGAGAAAAGTCCCCTTGAAACAAATTGCAACGTACAGAAAGGCCGTATTTTTCTCGATGCATGGTTTTCTAGATCGACGAAATTTCCAGTCAATGTTACTAGTTCAATTCCAGCTGAAAATATCATTTAAATCTGAAACACATACCCACCTCCGTGTTTAATTGTTTGCGACACATACTCTGAACTGCAAGTTGAATTTATAGCATTTCTCTTAAATTGTAACATTAATTGCAATTAAAACTTGAATTTTAACTCAATTTAAATTATTGGAATAGAACTGTCTTTTAAGCTATTTTATTTAATTAAAAGAACTGCTCTTATGGAATTATTTTCATTTAAATTATACATAAATAATTCAGGCTTAGTTTCTTAAATCCATTAAAAAAAAAATGAATGTATTTTTCATTAAATATTTTAGTTATATATATGTATATAATAGGAAAATATCTGTGTTTATAATATTGATAGAAAACAATGACTTCACTTTTTTGGGGTACATTTCGTATGAAATATTACCTATTGCAATCTCCACTATGTTGGAATTTCTGAAAAATTTTTGCAGATCTACACTGATCATGACCCCTAGAACCCACACCCAGTAAAAACTCAGTAAAAAACTTTATCTATCTATCTATCTATCTCCATTTTTTATGGGCACGATAACTTCCGTAATTCTGCACAAATGTCTTCCAAACTAAAACCAAGGGGTAGAAAATCTCGGTCAAGTTCTTTAATGGACAAAATTGGACAAAAGGGGTAAATAGGGAGGGGTTTTGTGAAAACCGATACAACCCCATAAGTTCTTAATTTTTATACGTAACAAATCAGTTTAAAGATGTAATTACCCCTAGGAAAAGTGCCAAAAATTTATGTGTCACAGATTTTTGATAAAATTAAAAATGGGCTCAAGGGGCGCAAAAAATAGGGTTTTAGGGAGAAAAAATTCATTATTTCACCGATTTTCAAGATATAAAATTTAATTAAAGTTATTATAAATCTTCATAATATTATCTACAACTTTTATATTGACAAGTTGTTGATAGGACCAACTCTTACTGAAAAAAACAATTAAAAAGGATGAAAAAATGAGGGGTTGAAGCGTGGAAATTTGTCAAATTCATAACTTCGTCAATTCGCAAGATATCCAATCAGCTGAAATTTATTAAAAATCTGCTTAATATTATCTACAACTTTCATACTAATAATTTTTTTTATACGATCAACCCTTTAAGGGAAAAGAAAAAAAAAGAAAAAAGTGTGTGTGTGTGTGTGGGGGGGGGGGGGGGGTTAGTTGACGAAAAAAATATCGTATTAAGGGTGTACTCATATCCAAACGGCTTATTTTCTGATTGAATTTTTAATTACTTTTCGCTCTCAAACGCATCCAATTGGCAGGTTCTCTTCATCAGAAACTATATAATGTGCTGTAATGGTCTAGTTTTTGATAAAAGCAGAATATATTTAAAAAAATGCTGTCAAAGTGGGCATTTTGAACCGAATTCCCGAAGCGATAGTGCTTGAAACGCAAAAAATTGTCGTACAGAGAAAATAATTGTAAATCAAGTTCTAATCAATTGAACGAAAAATAAAAAACACAGGTCGCTTATAAATCCCTTCAAAAAATCACGTCAGCAAGTTTCATGTTTTTACTTTTAAAAATGAGTCTGAAAATGTGTCAGAAAATTTCGAATTGTTGAGCGTGGAAAGATATTTTTTTGAATACCGCCTTGATATGATTATGATAAAACGAGTTTTTACAGAAAAATGAAATTAAAAATTCGTCAAAAGCGGCCAGATAAAATTGTTAAACTGGGTTTATCTCTTATTCATTAAGTTATTAGTACTTAACTTCGAAATCTACTTCCGCCTGCAGGCCGAGCCGGCGGGGATTTTTTATATTATTCTGTTTGTAATTACGGAAAATGCATTGTAACAAGTTTATGGAAACAATTTTATTTACAGAAACATGCATCAAAAACATTTGTTGGATATGTTGCCCTCAAAATTATTATAAAATATTTATATATTTTCTATATAATAGTAAATGTTCAGTAAGGGGAGTGATTATGTACAATATAAGTTATGAAAAAGTCAAATCTGCTCTTCATTTTTTTTTCTTCTCATAAATTAATGCCGATACATACTGACTTAATAAAATTTTCAAGGTTCAGTAAAATGTCAAAGAAGCTCATACATAGTAATTATGGAAAGCAGTAAAATCAATAAAACTTCACGTATAAAACATTTCTTGAAAAAAGAAAAAAGTCATTACAATTTACATTATAAACCCTTTTTTAATCCAAATAAACAATTTCACTTTTATGAAAAATAAATATTAATGCAAAAAAGTGCAGAGCAGACACAAAACTTATAAATACGTAGAACACTTAAAATATATTATTAAAAGAACTGAAATTTTCGTATTTGAAATGTACATCATGAGTAAAAAAAATTCTATGACTAAAACGCTAAATGCTTATTGTAGAGGTGACTAATCCTTGAGTTATTTTCCGGTTTAATATACTTCTTTAAATGAACAAATAATAGAAAAACAAATAGCATTCTAATACAGAGATTTATAAAAGATAAATCACAAAACTCTTTCTCTTTCTCTCTTAGTTCAAAATGAAATATGTTTTGATGGAATATTTATATTTTATATAAAAAAGAGATCTTAAAGATTAAAGATTTATCATTTTAAATGTATTGTGCTAGGTTCTGAATTGAATACAATTTTAGATACTTTAACCTATATAAACAACTTAGATGAAATATACATACTATTCCTTTATAAATAATAAAAAAATATATATTTGTAGCAAAATGCATGTATATTAAATTATTAAACAAAATTCTTTAGAAATACACGTCAATATCGTTCCAAATAAAGTTTATGGCCTATAAAAATTTATGCATCGCTTGAAATTCTTGTTAACTTCGAATGAGTTTCAGCAGAAGCAATTAGGAAAACTTGTTTTCTTACTGCCTTTTTTCTTGCTTCCCATATTTTGATGTTTAAGTTTTCGCAAAAGCGTTTTTATGGCATTAGAAAATTGGATAGAAAGGACAAAAGCTATTTTAAAATAACTTTAAGTGTACGTCTAAGGTCCTTTAACGAGGAATCGCTAAACTGATTCCGGTGCTCTTTAAACTGATTTTCATGTGTAGCAGTATTACTATGTAGCAGTGTGTAGCAGTACATGTGAAGCAGTAAACTATTTTTACACAAGAAATATTATTGAGTATATAATATTGACAGTTTAAGAGAAATCAATGTCATTGTATGTATATGTTATTTTGCCATGGAAATAAATATTAGTTTTATAAAGATATTTTAATATGAAACATTAAATGAATTAGTAAATAAATTAAATTAAATTAAAAATAAATTAAATTGTATTTTGCGTTTCCGAAATACACGACAATTGTGTTAACAAATAAAAATAATTTATAATAAAATTTAAAATTATTTACCAGAACATAACGATAACAATTGCAAATAAATTATTAATAAAAAAATATTATTGCCAGTTCAAGTATATTTATGTTGCTGAACACATATGCATGTGATATTTAATAAATTGTGAATTTTCTGTCTAAGCAAAAAGTATTTAAATTTATTCATTTTTTTTCAGTTTGATTTTAAGTAAATTATTTTTTCGAAGTTGTTATAAAGAAAAAAAAATAACAGAGAAATATTACCATATTTATCTAAAATAAACTTATGTCGTCCATATTTGTGGTTGTTTGAGATACCTGATGACTTCTATGAGTATAACAAAATATTTTCGGTACTTCAGAAAAAAGTCATTTGGTAAATTCGTTTTTAACGGACTTCAAATAAAGAAAAAGTTTCTGAATTCGATGCGTAAATATTTCTTTTTTCTATACATGCTCACTGATTACTCTAAAATTATGTAGCAGGTTAATACAATTTTTATTAACTGAAAGAGATTACTCTCTATTTAGCTTTATTTTTATTTCATCAATTTCGGTTTCGTACTTGTTTTAGAAATTCAGCAACAAAAAAGAAACATCTCAATATATTTAATTTTCAACGATTTTGACAAAGGGACATAGTGCTATATGTTTTCTTCAAAGTCTATGTTTTTCTTCAAATTTTAAAAATTCAGTAAAAAATAAAATAAAATAAAATAAAATAAAATAAAAAGTAAAATTATAAAGCTTTTAAACTCACCCAAGGCCCTTGCTCTGCACTCCCTTCATTTGAAGAACTAAGTAAATGAAGTTTATAACTATTCTATTTAGTTTTCGTGCTTTGCATATTTTGTTTGAAAAAAAATTTCAAAAGTTTTTTTACAGGAAAACTGGATAATACTAATTAATAACTTTTAATTTACATCTAAATGTCTTTATCGAAACTATTTTTAACGATTTGAATTTGTATCAGTACAAGTAATGGATATTTTAATAAAGAAATTATATTGGAAAAATTATATTTATCGTTAGACTTGAAATGAAAATTATTATACCAGATATTACGTAACAGAATTAAATAGTAGTTTTTGTTTACGGATTATTAAGATATGAAACATATGATATAAATTAAGTAGATAGATTTTTAATTTGCACGGCAAAAATAATAAAATTATTTAATGCTAATGTTATATTTTAAGTAACATTTCCTTAAATACTTTCATATTTTTTATACCAAATGCATTTTGAGATAAAAAAATTAAAGAACTGTGCAAGAAAAAAAAACTCCACAGAATTAAATACCGTTTTTTACTTATATATTACAGAGTTAGGGATGTTAATTATTTATATTATAATTAGTTGTTGAGTATTGTTATTGAGGTTTTTGCCTTTAACGGAAAAATTCTAAACAATTGTTGATGATGTTTCATTATTGTTAAAACGTAGCATGACAATACAAAACATTTCTTGTGTATAACGTCTTTGAGTAAAGTATTATTAATAGTTATTAATATAATTAAGTAAACCGAAATTGTTTTCTAAAAAAATTCGAAAAAAATGTCATACATAAATGTGAGTTATTTTACGAATTCAAATGTTTCAAATAAGAAATAAGAAATAAAATAATAAATTAATCATGATCTACTAACATATTTTTAAATCAAGCCTACAAACTCATACACTAATCTACCTATCAATGAAATTATATGTATACCTATCAATGTATAATAGTGTTTATAAAGATAAGTATGCATAATCGAAACATAAATGAATATTAATTTTATATTTTACATAAAATTTACCTAAAACGTCTTAAAAGCTTACATATTTTTTTCTAGAGTTCGAGTTTAATTTTTTATCAGTTAAAACAACACACACGAAAAAACGCATTTTTTTTTAAAATATTATGAAATTATTCATAAAACTATTTAGATAATTCAATAAGGCACGAAAGAAATTTCTATCAAAATCTTTCCAAAACATTTTTACAGTAAAAAAATGTTTCAGTGAAAATTTATGCATGGCTAGAGATTCTTGTTAACTTGAAAAGGGAATTTCAAGACTTCAGAAAAAGCAATTAAGAAAATTCCCTTTTTTACTCAGTTTTCTCGCATCGCAAATTTTGACATTTTATATTTCGTAAATGTTATTGTTATGATATTAAAAAATAGATAAAATTCAGAAAAACTGTATTCAAATTACACCCTTTTTTAAAAAATCTCTAAGCGTGAAATAGCTAAATCAATTTCGGTATTTATTTCAGTATTCTTGATGCATATGAATAACAGTAAAATAAATGTTTTCGTCGGATTAAACATTGCTTTGAAAAAGGAGTATTTTAGTTATAATCATCACAAAGTTATTACGCAATGGGCTGAAATCTTAATTTTAAATATTGTATATTATGGGGGGGGGGAGGGATATGTGTTCTTAAAATACGTAGCAAAAGGATCATAAACAACGTTTGTTATTTTATCTTCAACATAATTAAAAGAATATATAAATATGCAATAGAAATAAAATTTATGGATGTAAAATATTGCAGTTAAAACATGTACACACTTACAAATCTCTCTCTTCTCTCTCCTCTTTATCTTCCACTATGGACATTACATATATATATGTGAGTGTATGTATGCACGCATGTAAAAATGGAAAAGAAAATAAGATTAATTTTATACTTTATTTGAAATTAACTTAAATATTTTCATAATTTAAATATCTTCAGAACATTCATACAACTTCCTGGACTTCGACAATACAAACTCCCTAAATATTAGAAAATTAATCTCATATCTGTTTGTATTAGCATAATTATGGAATAAATGACTTTAAAAATACATATAAATATCGTTGTATACAAAATTTAAAGTGCTATAAATATTCTACATGGAAAAAAAAGTATTCAGAGTTAGAGTAAAAGCAATTCATAAATTGGTCATATCATAGATTTTTTTCTTCCTTCTATATTTTTTCTTTCATCTTTTTTCAAATTGCTTTTTCGTGTGAAAATTGATATTATTGGCAAAAAACTTTATAACTTTTAGTTTTTGTTTAAAATCATTTACGAGAAACTGCTAAACAAGTGTACTGTTGTCGTAATGCTGTTGTCTAGCAGTTAAATTAAGTGCCATAAAAAATCGTTCAGCAAGAGTTATTTTTATTTAAAATTGAAATAAAAGTAAACATAAAAGTTATTGAATGAAAGGAAAAAATGCAATATTACAGATTTGATTTTGAGTACTATTTTCCATATGAAAAATATTACGTACGTTATACAGTTATATAAGAAAAATCACGTATTATCATCAAAATTAATATTCACATGCTAAATATTTGTACAGTAAACATAGAGACTTATAAAACCTTTTAATGAACATATCTTCTAATTTCCTAAACACAACCGGTTACATTCGCCAGATAATTAATGATAAATAGACATGGTTTCCATTTATCACTACTGATCTTAAGAAGGATCACTGTTTTTGTGTAGAAAACTAGTACGTATATTTATTAATGAGTCTTTTTTTCACTTTTATGTTTTTTGTAATATTTTTTACTATATATATATATATATATATATATATATATTTCATTACACACTGTGAATGTATCCGTTTTAAAGTTACCGAAATTTTTGAATATATTTCATACTATAATGTATTCTATAATGTATAAGCCCGTTTAAAAACAAAACTGAATTAGAAAGGTATTTTAGGCTCAAAATTTCAAGATAATTTTAATGTTACATTAATTCTGGAAGAAAAGCCATACGGATATGTATAATCATTAAAAAAGTATTTAGTTAGAAGTATATTCTGCGTTAATGAGTTTCCATTTCGCAAACTAATAACGGTTTGTGAAATTATGAATTGTGGAAATTTAATAAATAAATACATCCTATTTATTAAATGTGCCTTTTGATGGTGTGAGGTTTTATTTTTTATTTTTTTTTTCAAGAAAAAGCCAAGTATCATTCAAAATTAACTTATAAATTTAAATGTGAGTGATTGCTCATATAAAATTACATTTTAAGAGTTTCGGATTAGTATACATGTAAAACCAATATTTATGAATACAATAAAATTAAATAAAGCATAAATCATAAAATCCTTTAGAAAACTTATTTAAAAGTTTATTGTTTGATTACTAAATTTAAAAAAAAATTCTGACAAAAAATAATATATCTTTTCATTTAAGAAGAGAACTGCTAACGCAGCCGCTGCTGTATTTGAATCTATTAACACTTTTCATATTCTTGGCATAAAATTTCATATAAAAACATAAAAACTAATAGTTTTATAGAAAAATGTAAGATAAAGAAGATGAAGCATGCAGTAATTTAATCGAATAATCATTTTAAGCGTTATTCATTGTTAAAATCGTTCAAGATTGTCTAGTTGCATACATTTTATAGAATAAATTACTATGCTTAGAAAAGATATCATTTTCTGCCGTAACATACCTAACTATATTGTGGTGTATAGTGTCTAATTATTTTTTAAATATCTAAATTTTTCTAGATCTTTTCAAATTTTCTATTCAAAATTTCATAATTTAGGTACTTAGAATATTAATCTAAGTACAATTATTTTCACAGTATAATAATAATAATTATAATAATAGTATTTCGTAATTATCACTTATTACACTTGTAAATTATCAAGGAAAGGAAAGACCATTTGTACTTATATTAGACTAATAAGAATATGTTTCATGGTAAAGTATGATATATTCTTATGCATCTTATGTTTTTAGATTTTCTGTTATAGTTAATTTAGTTTAGAAAAATGATTATTGTCCTTACGTTTAACGTTTAAATGCAAAATAATGCATGGTGAACTTTTTTGGAACAGTATATAAAAATGTTTTCATACATAATCAATAGCAATCGTAAAGAATATAAATAACAATTTTATTATATAATATTGTGAACTAGATATAATTAACAAACAATATCAATGCTTTTTAATATTGCACAGTAGCAGACGTAACAACAGTAACACTAAACTAATCCTTTTTTTTTTTTTTTAATATACGTTCTGACTATAAATATTAAGTTTTCTTGTTGTTGTGCGTATGCCTTGACCGAACATGAGTTGTTAAATACTTATTATGATTAAGAATAAATGTTTAACACAATCGCGGCTTACTTCATATCATTGAAAAAAAATGCTCTTATTACAAGAAAATAAAATAAAACCGTACAAAAAATATATCATAATATTTTAAATGTTGTTCTACCACCTATAAAACAACCAGCTTAGAAAGAAGGTATTTACATACAACTTATAATAAAGTGATTTTATACCTTATTTTATAGAATTAATTAATAAAACTGAAATCTTTTGAAACGATAAATTTTAAATACTCATTCAAATTTGAAAATGAAGAACTATGTTGCAATTATAATTAATTAACATGTTTATATAATATAACTGTTTAATTATGTTAATGATCTTAATTCAATTTTTAGATAATATATTCATACATGATATTAGGCTTACCCACTGAAAAAAAAAATTCTTTATGTTGTAAATCGTCCTGAAAATTGGAGTTTCAGAAAATGAAGCTTTCATTACATTTAACAAATAAGAGAGATATTTCTAATTAAATTATTGATATCTTATGTTCCATTGAAATGATTCAGTGACGTTTTTTCCATTGATTCATTGACTTTATTAATTGATTCAGTGACTTTTTTTCATTGATTGAGAGACATTTTTTATTGAATCAGTCACTTTTCAGTATCGTTTTTAGTATAATAATTAGCAATAACATTTGTTTCGTTTTTAAAGATTATAAAAAAAAAAAAATGTTTCGATACTTTTATTTGAAATCATTGCTTTAGTAAATGAGGTCATTCTAGATATTTTTATGCATATCTATATTACTTATATTCTTATATGTTTTATGCAACTCTTGAATACATATGCATATATAAAGTAACATAAAAAAGAGACACCATTTAAAAAAAAATTCTGAAGTCTTTGACGTAAATACAAAATAACTACAGAAAATTTTAAAATTCGACAAAAAGACAGAACCGTTACATTTTAACAAAAATTTTCTCCAACACAAATTTTTCTGGATTAATTTTTTGATACATAGACATAGAATACCGCAATGTCTGACAATTTAATGTACTTTTTTACGTCACAGTCTACTTAAATTACTTTCATAAAAATCAGCATTGCTTTTACTGGAACTTAAGATGTTCGCCTTGAAAAATAGCATTCAAAATACAAGGCAAAATAAATATAAAAATTATTCATAATGATATCATAGGGTACGTTTTATATAAAACGCATTTTGGAAAATAAGAAGTTGGAAATTATATGTATCTCTATACATTTTTTTAGTTGAAAATTAACATATAAAAGATATCTTCTCTAACATACTACTCTGCACATAAATCTGTTACATAAATGACGACATTAGACATTTTCTTATTTTTATCCTTTGATTATATTCATATTATTATTTTAAAAGTATTAGTTTGTATTAAATGAAACATAATTTTTTCGTTATATTGCATACATACATTTTATGTATTATATTACATACATACATTCTTTTAAATTACTTATATTACTTGATCATTTTCTTAGAAGTACCCAATGAATACATACTGATTGTTTATTTAACAATAAATGCCTAATGATCTTATAAAATCTTCAAAATCACATTAAATGTAATATACATTATGTTTTCCGGCACTAAAAACACCACTTTAAATTTTTATTGGTAACAAGCATTGAAAATTAAAAGAGAAAAAATATTCATATTTTAGTCAGAAATAAGAGGTCTTTTTAAATCACTTCTTAAATCAGGCCAACATTTTCCTAAATATAATTTTATGGAATGGGGTAGGTGAAGCTTATAAAAAAGTAAATCTCATTCTCAAATACAACAGCTAACATATAAAACCACTCCCTAGAAAATCAGTACAGAATCAAAAATCTTCATGTAATTTGTGTACAGGTTTGTCATTTAGTAATTGAATTTTGTATAATATTGCAAATATCTCATTAGGGATCTCAGGACTTTTAAAATTTGAAAAGATGAAAAAAAAGACGATTTTCAACATTTAATATCTTAAAATGTATATGATTTAAAACACAATTTTTATTAGGATGATAACAATATAAGTATGTTCTTTCCTTTTTTGTATTTAAAAAACTGCAAGGTGCAGTTATACAGTTCTACAAACGGTTGAGAAGAAAATTGGTATAACAGCTTACGCGCAGGATTACAAAATACATTTTGCAACTAGAATGAAATTTTTTGTGCCTAATTATACTTCAGATTATAGTAATTGCACTGAAACTAAATAAGTTTGTATTTAATGCATTTTTATATTTTTAATACAAAGTTGTATTTTGCTAACGCTAAATATTGAAAATTTCAACAGTATAATCGTCTAAAAAATATTTTTTTTTTTAGGCAGAAATTTAATTTTGCATTCAATTTGAACAGACTAACATGAAATATATGTTTTGAAAATTTCATCAAAAAATATTCAGAAATTTTTGAGATATCGTGCTCGTTATGCCCAAAAACGTCATTTGGAGAAAAATGACTTCAAAATTTCGGAAACGCCGCCGCTTCAGCTATTGAGCGAGTATAGTTTTAAAATCCATAACGTTTGTTCTAATAAGAATTTCAAGGAAACAATTATATCAAATGTCCAGAAAAATAGGAGATCAACATCTAAAAATAATAATAATAATAATAATAATAATAAATTTAAAAAATTTTGAATCTTTAACCCATTAGTGCCTGGATTTTTTTTTTCAACTCAGTATTGTGCTTATTTATAGTAAATGGTGTAAAATGAACGAAAAAAATACTCTTTGAAAAAATATTTATTTAATATATAAAAATTTAAACGTCCCAATTTTGGGACACTAGGCACGAAAGGGTAGGTGTGTTCATTACCTATTGGCATTGTAAAAATAATTATAAATAATAAATAATTATTGATATCTCTTTAATTATCTGTCATTGATAAATCTTTACTGTTTTATAGTGTATATTTCTAAAATCAACGTTTTAGGTACAAATTATATTTGCACTCTAGATTAATTTTTAACACAATTATTCTAATTGGTAAATAAATCATATTAGATGTAAATTTAAAACTGGGCGAAAAATGTCCGGACCAGGATTTGAACCATGTATCTATTGGCTGAAGCCGCCAATACTCTACCATCTGAGCTAACCCGGACGAATCTAGTGGAACTTTTTCGCCCAGCTAACCTTATTGATTATAACATCTGGTTCAGACAGACCAGAACCTGACTGAACCAGATTTCAGACCAGATGCCTGATAAGGTTAGCTGGGTTAAAAAGTTCCGCCAGATTCGTCCGGGATAGCTCAGATGGTAGAATATTGGAGGCTTCAGCCAATAGATCCCTGGTTTGAATCTTGGTCGGGACATTTTCGTTCCATTGGACATTTACATCTAATATATATTTGCATTCATTAAATTTTGTAGCTGGAATGATAGCAAGTATTGCTACAAACATTTATAATTTTTGTTTCAAATATTTTCCTAATAGGAAAATTAGACTTATTTAATCGCATATTTTTGATGACGATGAGTAATAATAATAATAATAATAATAATAATAATAATAATAATAATAATAATAATAAACAGTAGTCACAAATAAGTGTATATTTGTCAAATATAAGATATACATTTTCTGGTAACCCAATAATTTTCAAATTCGTTAAGCTGAATAAATGATTTTTCTAAAATTACTTTTATGTCAAATGCAGCTATAATATGGTACAATATATAGTAATGAATCTACTGTAACCTATCTTGTAGAAGAGGTTGAAAATTCAGCAGAAATAACAGGACGAATAATCCAGCTGCAGTAACATACTGTTAACAAATAATCGACTGCATTCGCATAATATATTTTCTATGAGATTTTCCATGCTTTGATTTATCGTGATATATAGACATAATGACATACATGTTATGACATTTTAGTGACTAACATACATCTATGGTAACACTTGTATTTAATTTAGCCCATAATACTGTGGACAGGAGATTTTTTTTTAAATTAAATGTTGATTCAAAACTGAGTTTAAGATTTAAATCTCAAAATATAGTAAAATTGTAGTTTATTTATAAGAAATGCTTTTTTTAGTAGGAAAAGTCGCATACATTAAATTGTAATTGCAATAATGTAGTATAGTCGTTTCAATTTGACTTTAATTAAGGCATGCTGACTAAATATACATCGAAGTCAGATTTCGATTAATTTAACTCTAGAAATTATTCAATTTGAGGAGACATACTTTATTGTGACTTGATTAGGATATCGTTTCATAAAAAAATAATAATAAAATTATGGCTATGAAGACATACATACAGGATAATTTACTTACTTTGCAAAAATAATTTCATAAGTATATTCGACTTAAGGAATTACTTTAAATTTCTTTGATTTTTATTGGTGATTTGAATGTTATAAAACATTATAAAATATATATTTTGTATGAATTGAAATAATAGAATATCTCATCAGAAATTCTTGAACAATAAAAATAATTATTTTTCTTCTCTACTACTATAATTACTGATGTCCTATAAGATCTCTTGTAGCAAATCTCCGAAAATGAGTTTTCTCAGTTTCTGGGAATGTTAGATAAAAACAAAATGTATGTCCTTTTCCGTAAATAAAGTAATTTATGTTCTTTATTACTAAAATATTAACCTTTTTCAAAACATATTTAATCAGAAAACAAGCGAATTATACATAAGGCGTTTTTATCTATGTACTTCCGATTCTATGATTAATGATTTTACTTAAACTATGTTTTAAAGGATAAAATATAGATTCAGAACTTTTTCTTAACAAAAATTTACTTTTCATTTTCAACATCACAGGAAAAACAAGTCAGAAATTGCTCGTCAAACGTGAAAAATGAGGTGCGTTCGTACTATAACTAGTTTTATAAAAATTTTTGTAGAGCATATTATACTGAATGTACATTTTAGTGCAGTTCATAAATTCCTATCAATTTCATTCCGTTCGAAAGGCTATAACATCATTAAAATGCACTTGAAATATTTTTTTTTCCCCATTGGCCGTAATATGACGGAAAATTTTCGACTGTCCCTGTAATTAAACTATACATCCGATTTTCATAAAATTTGAAATAACTCGACAAAATTATGCAACAATTTTATATTTTAAATTTCAAACAATTCGGTTGGTTAGTTTTTGCGTTTTTATATGCGGACGGATATACAGACAAACGGGCAGAGAGACGGACGGACAGACAGACGTACTGAGCGATGACTATAGGTGCTACGTATTTATATAATTACGAACACATCTAAAAATGAATTTGCAATGAATTCCTGCCGCTTTTGCTCCATTTTCATTTAAGGGGTCTTGTACCTTTTAAATGCGACGAAAATTAACAAAAAATATTCAAAGTTTTAATTAGTCTATCTTCAAAATATTTTTGTTTATAAACATAAAATTTTGACTACTAACAAGGAAGGTCTCCTTACGGGCATACTCAGAATATTTTGAAAAAAAAATAACAATTAAACTACTTATGTGTGTAATAAAGGATCAGTCAAATTTAGCGGCGGAATTACAGTAGAAAGTCTGTAAAAAAATAAAATACTTTCGAGTATTTGGCACGAAAATACGAAAGCGTCACGCGATTTGGCGAGCAGTACTTTTCCTCGCCAAAAGCAAACGATTTTAAAGCACTTGAAAATTGTTTGTTCATTGATTTTTAGAATGCTTGTAAAATGTATTTATTATATTTAAACATAAACAATGAGCGAGTTTAAGAAATACATTTTTTCGTATTACATATTTATGTTACTTGTGATGGACATAAATCAAGCTATTTAACTGTGCTAAAGATAATTTCCTCAGTTACATAAATAATGCGTCGTTTCAACTCAGCCATAAACCTATTCAAAAGAAATTAACCTTGGAAATCCTTTGATAAAGATAATGACTTGTTGAGTGACTCATAGACATTAAACTGATTTATTATTATTATTATTATGATATTGCTATTACAATTATTATTACTTGTTATACTTACTATTATTATAATCTTATAATGCAAATTTTTTTTCATTCTGAAAATATAGTCATTCCAGAGAAGAGGCATGAAAATGCTCTCTCTTTTTTACAATTTAAACAATGTGAATTAAATAGCTTAAAGTGTGACCACTGCCTATTTATTTGATATAATAGTCTACAATTTCTTTTGTCAAAGGAGGTTATAAAGAGTGGTTGATTAAAAATATGACAACTAACACATATTGGATTAAACAAAGTGTGGATTTACACCGAAATAGATAAGTATCCTGAAGAACGGGTAAGTCTCAATTTTATCTAACTTACTCACGCCTTTTTCATTGGGATTCAAATCCTAACAAGATTATGATTACTGATCACTGAATAAAAATAAATAAACTAAATAGCCTCCACTGAAATCTGAAATATCAGATATTTGATAAATAAACTTTTAAAATTTCAAAAAGAAAAGTTGGAAGAACTTTTTACAGTAACACGTAAGTAATCAAAAGTTAAGTAAATGGCAGCTTCTAAAGATAATTTAGCAATTGAAAAACTTACAGCTACGAACTATTCGGTTTGGAAATTTAAGGCAGAAATGATGTTAACTAAAGAAGACTTATTTCACGTAATTACAGAAGAAACGCCTAATCCAATTACGGACGCTTGGTTCAAAAGTGATAAGAAAGCCCGTGCACTAATTAATCTAACAATTGGTGATAGTCAGATTACTCATGTTAAAAATTTACAGACAGCCAGACAAACTTGGCAAGCTTTGCGTGAAATCCATGAGCGACATAATTTGTCTAGCAAACTTTATCTCTTAAGAAAACTTTACGGGATTAAATTAGCGGAAGGTGGCAACGTTGTTAATCATATTACAAAAAATAATGGAATTAGTAGATAAATTAGCGGCCATAGGAGAAGTTATAAACGATAACCACATTTCTGCACTGTTATTATGCTCCCTACCCCAATCTTATGATACTCTTATTACTGCCCTTGAATCGAGAGAAGAAAATCAACTCATACCATCATTTATTAAGTCTAAACATTATTGACGAATATAACCGACGATATGATAATTATGAGAGAACAGAAAATCCTGCCAGAGCATTTAAAGTACAGAAAAATTACAACAACAAAACAAGTAATAAATACTGCTCCAATTGTCCGATGAGAAACCATTATACCCAGGAATGTTGGCATAATAAAGCCAAAACACAAAATACACCACAAAATCAACACATTAGACCAAACAAAAAACATTACTCTACATCACTAGTTTTTCAAAAGAGTGAAAACAATTTTAGAAGTGAACAAACACCAGAATCAAACCGTAGGTACAGTCACTCTGAAAATGAAAACAATACATGGAGGGCGAGCGAAAATAAAAATTATGCCTTTATAACACAAGGAATAGAAAACAAAACATTTATAGTAGACAGTGGCAGCTCAAGCCATATTGTGCGTTCAGAATCAATGTTTACAGAAATAAAATCAAGCGAAAAAACAAATGTAACCATCGCAAACGGGAAAAAAGTTATCAGTTACGGTTCAGGTGACGTAAATATAAACACGCGAACATCAGACAACAAAGTTCATGAAATAACACTTAAAGATGTATTACTAGTACCTGAAATCGAAACAAATTTATTATCGGTTAGCAAAGCGACGCAAAATGGATGTGAAATTATATTCTGAAATGACAAATGTATGTTCAAACTTAACGGAGAAATATGCTTAGAAGCGCGAAAAATAAATAACCTATACGAAGTTCAGTTGGCATTCCAAAACTATGCAAACGTAGCACAAAGCTGCAACATCAAAAATTGCCTAGAATTATGGCATCGTAGGTTAGGACATAGAAATCTAACATCAATTAAAGAAATTACGCAAAAGGAATTAGCTACAGGAATCCAAATAAACAACTGTAAGCATAACATAGATTGCGAACCGTGCATTAAGGCAAAATTAACTGATGAACCCTATCAAAAAATTGCAGAGTATAGAGCAACTAAAAGACTCCAGCTCATTTACTCTGACGTGTGCGCATCTTTTCAAACACCGACAATAGGGGGAAAATCATACTTTTTGATTTTTATTGATGACTACTTACGATTTACGATCATATACCTATTGTCTAGAAAAAGTGAAGTTTACGAAAAACTTAAAGAATTCATCGCGTTAATTAGCAACAAATTTGGAGAAAAACCGAAAGCAATTAGAACAGATAACGGAGGGGAATTCACATCAGATGAAATAGAAAATTACCTCAGGGCTAATGGGATAAAACATCAACACACAGTTCCATATTGCGCAAGCCAGAACGGTGTGGCAGAGAGGTAAAATAGATCGTTAGTTGAAATGGCAAGGACGATGTTAAGTGAATCAAATTTACCATTAAAGTTCTGGGGGGAAGCAATTTGCACAGTAAATCGTTTGCAAAACAGACTACCGACAAAAGCAAATGAAAAGACGCCATACGAGTTATGGACAAACAGACAGCCAAACTTAAGTTACGTTAGGGTATTTGACTGCAAAGCCTTCGCATATATCAGTAAAGCCAGAAGACAAAAATTAGACGATAAAGCTATAGAGGGAATTTTCGTCGGATATGATAATACCGGAGTAGGTGCAGCTTTCTGCGCTACGAAAGGGAGTGAAGTGACTCATCGTTGGTCTTGCAGGCTGGATAACAATAATTCCATTTTCCAAGCCGAACTCTTTGCCATCTTTAAAGCTTTAGAGTGGATTTCTCAACAAAACCAAAATTTTTTAATTCCAGTTTTTAGCGATAGTCTTTCAAGCCTGCAGGCTATCTGTTCGTTTGGCTCAACAAATCCCCAGGTTATTGAGATTAAATCACTTCTCAAAAATCTTCTCTGGAAAACCTATTTAAGCCACGTTTCAGCCCATAAGGGTATCCTTGGAAATGAAACGGCAGATATGTTGGCAAAACAGGCAACTGCTAAACCATCAGTTGATTTTTCACTTCCAGTACCACACTCACACATCAAAAGACATATTCGCGCTCATTTTATGAAAAATGGCAGGATTACTGGGACTACTCAGATAAGGGTAGATATACCTATGATCTTGTCCCAGTGGTATCTTTGGATCTTCTGCTGCTCACTCCATCCACCACAGCTTTCCTTACCGGTCATGGTCTTTTTGGAGCATACCTCTTCAAGTTCAAAAGAGCCCTTTCTCCTCTATGTGAGTGCGGTGATGATGCTGTTGCCTCTCATTATTTCTATAATTGTCCTTTAACTGCTCGCTGACATATCTGCCGTCCTCCTGTTCTTCCAGTTGGTTGGTTAGCAAATATTTTATCGCGCCCGATTTTGCTCTCAAAGCTTAAAAACATCTTCAACTTCTTACGTAACCTTTCAGTTTTACTCCATCCCTGAGACAGAGACTCGGATTCTCCCTTATTCAGTACCCAATGTTGGGTCGCAGAAACTTGTATAATATTGTCTAACTTTGTATAACACTGCATTATTTAATGTCTTTATGTTTGTTTCACAAAGCTTGCTAATGTAACATTTTTTTATATCTTATATATACCACTCCGCCCTCTGTCGCGCGTATTGGCGGGCTCAGCCTCGGCTGAAATTTGTAGCCTTTTTTTTTTTTTAGACCTCAATAAAGGGGACCGGGAGGGACAATCTATGCTCTACAGACTCACTTCCTAGTCTGAGCAGTCTCTCTCGGGCAGTAAAAGTAAAAGTAAAAATGAATCCAAAGGATATAGAATATATGTAGGAGGAAATGAAATAAAGATCGCGAGAACCGTTAAATTTCTCGAAAACAAATTTAAATATAGAAACGAGAAAGTAGAAAACAAACCAAAACAAGATGTAAATCGGGTTAATAAAAACTTTGTAGAAATAGAAATTTCAAATAGCAATGAGACACCATCCACGTCCAATCAACCAGTAGCAGAACTTAGACGATCAGAAAGAATTAATAAAGGTGTACCTCCTGATAGGTTAATATACATGGTTAAGAATGAAAACGCTACTGAACCAAAAAATTATGAGGAAATCGAAAATATGGAAAATTTTAAGGATAAACAAAATTGGATAGATGCAATGAAAAGCGAAATGAACTCCCTTATGAAAAACAAAACTTGGTCAATTGTAGAACCTCCACCAAATAGGAGAATAATCGATTGCAAATGGACCTACAAACGAAAACGCGACAACACAGGAAAAATCCAAAAATATAAAGCACGTTTAGTTGCAAAAGGATATTCACAAAAATTCGGGGAAGATTATGATGAAACTTATGCACCAGTCGTGTCATATACAACAATAAGAGCATTATTAATAACAGCATTGCATCAAAATTTAAATGTAAAACATAATGATATTAACACCGCGTTCTTACATGGAGAGCTTGAGGAGGAGATATATATGTCACAACCAGAAGGTTTCGCTAAGCCAAATGAGGAAAATAAAGTATGTAGGCTAAACAAAGCCATATACGGACTTAAACAAGCCGCGAGAGCGTGGCATAATAAAATCACAGAAACACTAAAAAAGATGAATTTCAGTCAGAGCAAATTTGACTCATGCCTTTTTACGCGAAAAAGGGGCGATAACACAACATACATAATAACATACGTAGACGACATTTTAATTGCTGGAAAAGACAAAATAATAGAGGAAGTAATCGCGAGCTTAAATAAAGAATACGAGCTAAAAGATTTAGGTGACATCAGTAACTACCTATCTATGAACATTAAAAAAGTAAATAAAAGCTACATGATAAATCAAACTCAGAAAATAGAAGAATTAATCGATAAATTTAATTTGCAAGACGCAAAACCGTGTAGCACACCCATGGAAACAAATTACACACGCTTTAATGATGAGGATAACATTTTACCAAACAACACATATTACAGACAAGCCATAGGAGCACTTCTATATCTAGCAACTATAAGCAGACCTGACATCTGTGCAGCAGTAAACATTCTTAGCAGAAGAAATGAATCACCAAGAATGAAAGACTGGAATGCAGTAAAAAGAGTGATAAGATATTTAAAGACTACAAAAAATTATAGTCTAGTTCTGAGCGGAGAAAAGAAACCGATACTTGAAGTTTATGCGGATGCAGATTGGGGAGGAGATGTAGATTCACGAAAATCAACGAGTGGGAACCTATACATGTTAGGAAGAAATCCCATTTAATGGTCGACCAAGAAACAATCCTGCATTGCAGTATCATCGGCAGAGGCCGAGTATGTGTCAGCAGAAAATGCAGCAATTGAAATAAAGTGGCTAGTCAATCTACTGGAAGAATTAAACCTAAAGCAAACCTTACCTATAGACCTATATGAAGACAACCAGTCCACGATCAAGATGATAGAATTAGAAAAGCACTCAAGTAAGACTAAACATATTGAAATTAGGTTCCACCTGATAAAACAACTAAAGCAAGAAGGGACTATCAATCTAAAGTACTGCCCAACCAAATTGATGATAGCAGACCTGTTTACGAAACCAGTTCCCAAACCTGTTTTTCAAACCCATAGAAGGAACTTAAATTTGTGTGAGAATGAAACTTCAGAAATTAAGGAGGAGTTGATGGACATAAATCAAGCTATTTAACTGTGCTAAAGATAATTTCCTCAGTTACATAAATAATGCGTCGTTTCAACTCAGCCATAAACCTATTCAAAAGAAATTAACCTTGGAAATCCTTTGATAAAGATAATGACTTGTTGAGTGACTCATAGACATTAAACTGATTTATTATTATTATTATGATATTGCTATTACAATTATTATTACTGATTTATTATCTTATAATGCAAATATTTTTTCATTCTGAAAATGTAGTCATTCCAGAGAAGAGGCATGAAAATGCTCTCTCTTTTTTACAATTTAAACAATGTGAATTAAATAGCTTAAAGTGTTACCACTGCTTATTTATTTGATATAATAGTCTACAATTTCTTTTGTCAAAGGAGGTTATAAAGAGTGGTTGATTAAAAATGTGACAACTAACACATATTGGATTAAACAAAGTGTGGATTTACACCGAAATAGATAAGTATCCTGACGAACGGGTAAGTCCTATTTTTATCTAACTTACTCACGCCATTTTCATTGGGATTCAAATCCTAACAACTTGTTATTTAATTTTATTACTTTAAACAATTTCATATATACAAAATAGTTTCATATATTTAAGCGTATTCCAAAATAAAGGCAAGATTCATTTACCAGTTGTTCATTTTATATCAAAGAATTCGTCGTTTCCATAGCAACAAAATTGAATCGCAAGTGCTCAGTTGGACTTCATTTTGAGATATTGAAACAATTTTAATTTATTTTAATTTTGTTTTAGTTCATAAAATTTGAGATTTAACTTTCATTATAAATAAATATATATATATGACAAAACTATAGTTAAATCACAGTAAAACTGAAAAAATTAAAGTTATTTACATTAAATTTATTTAAACAAGTTCAATATGAAACATTTTTATCTTAAAGAGTATTTAACATAAAAAAATATTTTTCGAAATTTCATTTCATCGCCAACCGATGATAAATCGCCAAATAAACGAAATTTTCATTATTTTTTTATGAACATTGTATCGAGGTTCCACCAAAAATTTTTTTATAAACATATATATCCACATGAAAAAAACACTCTGTAAATTTTTCAGATTTTTCGGAATATGCCCGTATGGAGACCTTCCTTGTAACACTGTGCTTTGTAGTATGCTACCATTAGAAATTTATTAAATTTTTACAGAATTTGTGTATAGTATGTTGTGTATGTATATTGTGTGTATATATATAGTATATTGTGTATGTAAATAGCTTTGTTTTTTACTTTATAAATCATTGAGCGCATAATATCTTGAGAAAGTATGTATGGATTGTCATGAAATTTGGTAAAGATACTAAACATATATGTGTGTTTAAAATTATCTACTCTTAGGCCAAAGTTACAGAAATAATATTTTTGTAAAACAAAATTAGTTTTTTTTTTTTTTTTTTTTTTTTTTTTTTTTTTTTTTTTTTTTACATCTTTAATGAATAAAAATAGTCAAAAGTAAACATATTACAATTGTAAATAATTAAAAGTAGATCATTTTAAACACACATATTTGAATAGTAGGGTCATTCCACGTAAAATAAGCAAAAATTAAAAAAAAGTCGTGGCCACATACTAACCAATTTTAATAAAATTCGATGCACAGGTTCAATTCATATTCAAAGTAATGCTCTGCAAATTATCTTGACAAAAAATAAATTTTTTTAGCAGTTTTGGACATTTAAAAAACTTGTGATATAGAATGGCATGTGCGCAATCGTCCAAAGTTGCAAGTTTGAAGTTCTGTATCTTGAAAGCTGTTTAACAGAAAGGAATTTTTTTTGTAATTTTGTAAACTCTGAAAAATTATCTTCTTATTTACTGAGTAATAATAATCTAGTAAAACCATGATTATTTATAAATTGGTTGCAAAAATTGAAAATTTGTGAATTTTGAGAAAATTAGAATCGTTATAAAAATAAAAAGGAATTAAAAAACCTCTGTGAAATTTATGCCTGATGTAGTATGTCATATGTAGATCGAATTCCCCAAGTTTTAAAGTGGCCATTTATTTCCTTCATCTTCAAAAAAAGTTAGAAACTTTAAAAAAAATTACAAAATCATGATTTTTCCTCTTCTGTATAAGTCAAAAATAAAAAAGGGACAGGCCCGACAGTAACAATATTGCACAGACATAAAGATTAATAACTCCATAATACGTTAAAAAAAATTCAAGATTGCCTTTTGATTCCTAACCATAAGAAAAAGGGGTTCAAAATAGTAATGTTTTCTAGATTTCATTAGCTATACCTCTTTAAATTCGCCCGCGTATCTTAAAATATTGCACGATTTCATGGGAAAACATATTTAGTGCTGCCATCTAGTTGTTTTATTTGAATTTAGAATTGATATATAGTTTTTCGTTTAGCTTAGCCAGTTCTTTCTACTCTAATTTAAAATTCTCTTGAGGCAAAAATAAACTGAAAGCAAGAATAAAAGTTTCTGTATTTAAAGTATATACATTTATTTGTAATATCAAATATTTTAAAAGTTTAATAAAGCTTTCTTTGACTTAAAAAAAAGTGATTGACATATTGCATTTTACCCTCAACATTTTTTACTATTTATTTTTTTTCTCATTAATGAATAAAAAAGGCATGAATGAAACTTTCGATATTTCAAATATATACTTTTAGCTATAAGGTGTAGCAATTTACAGCTTGTCAAGGCTGTCCTTCGTGTGTAAAGGATTAATAGAAATATTGCTTTTTTCCCTCAAAAATTTTCAAAAATAATTTTTTTCACGATACGAAATAAAAATACAATTACTAACTTATGCCAGTCTGTTAATTATCATGCACTCCTAATTATAAATAATTTTTAATATATTCTTTCCATTCCTAAGGCTAATAATAGAAATTGAAATTTTAAGCACATAGACAATACCTCGATTTTACATTCACTTTTAATATAAATTTTAATACTTAAATTAACAATCCAGAAATCTATTATTTTACATTTACTCATAAATAGATATGATCTACTTATAGACTGATTTTGATTAAAATCTGTGACATGTGTGCCACAGCTGATTTGCTCATTTTGCATGGAATGACCCAGTACCTTTATCAAATTTCATGACATCCCATACATACTTTCTCGAGATATCATGCGCGCAATGACATAGGGAGTAAAAAAAAAGCTATTTTCTTTTCAGCAATACACAAATTCTGTAAAAGGCTGGTAAATTTCTAATGGTAGCATATTACAAAGCACAATCTGTTTAATCACTACCCAAAATTTCTTGTTTATACATAACAAGGTTTTGAAGATAGACTAATTGAAACTTTGAATTTTTTCCGTTAATTTTTGTCGCGTTTAAAAGGTACAAGACCCCGACAAGCTGTGTAATTTTTTTATATTACCCTACATAATAATAATAATAAAACTTAAAGCAATATGGTGGAAATTTCGACTTACATGAATGATAATTACAACGAAATATGGATGGTATTTCCGTTAAGAAACTATTACTGACTAATACATGTATATTAAGTAGTGAAACTGCAATTTTGTTTATTTTAAAGAATTTTCATTTTACTGCACAGATGAGATATTTTATATGAGAACTTTTAAAATGCATGAAAACATGCAAATGCACCAAGCACATAAAATTTATAATGAAACTAAACATGTAGAACTTATCTCTTATTTGAAAAAAAAAAAAAAATAGTATTTATTTTTTCCTAAATCTTAAATTTTATTCTCCGAAATGGAACTAGATTTAAAAAAGGGAAATTAGTCTAACATACATTAAATAAAGTAGAAAGTACACATGAAAGGGAATTTTCATGAAAATAATTTAGAAAAGTAGCCTTGAAGATTTTTTTACGATCGGAAATAAAATTTACATTCGCAGTAAATTAGATATTCAAAATATTTTATTGCCAGATGTCCTATTTAAATATTCATCTTAAAATACTTTACATTTTCATATATGACTTTTATTGCTCAATATACATTGTTTAGGGAGAAATATCTTTATTCTTTCCTTCACGAAACTTCTAATTTTAGTTGTTTTTAAATGAACGATATACTCAGAAACATAATTTTCTTTTGTCGAATAAAATGAGAGTTTATAAATTGAAACATTTACTATAATATTCCACTAAATCATTTTGCTTTATTTACGATGGTGCCTGGTAAATCATTAGAACATCACTCTTGTTATTAAGGATATCCTGGGGTCAAAATTATGTTTTATTTAGTTATAGGCGTCATTTAATTACTTTTTCCTTAAATTTCTCTTTCTACAAGGATTTCAATTCAGGTAATATATATTAGGGTGGACCGAAAAAAACTTATTTTCGATTTTCGATGATTGGTAGTGCAGAAAAGTTGCCACTAGTGGCATTAAGTTCACACAAAAAAATTGAGATTTTCCTTCATTTGCGGCAAATGGCTTGAAGTTTTGCTCAAATGCTGAATTTTTTTTTTACTTTTTGAGCAAAATTTTTAAAAATATTATATTAAATTTATTTTACCTGAATTTACTTGAAATATCATGTTTAGTGTACGAAATGTTTAAATAAGCTCTGATTATATATTATTTATTAGTTATGTGTATTTTGAATTAGGCGATTTTTATATCATTTTCGCGTATAAGTGAGCAAATATTGTAAGTATTGTTTGGTGCGTTAGTTGTTTTGTCTTTTTTGTCTTTATTATGTTCTTACCTCTTCCTTCTGTTTTTTAATGAGTTATATATATATATATATACATATATATGGATTACGGACCACATAATGTCTTGACAGCAATTCTGAAAGGAGAGGAGAATGTGGAGCTCAAACCAATGAAAACGCAATCAGTTATAATGAGTTTGAGCGAGGAAATAGAAGGTGGGCGAAACTGCGAGATGGGGTGTTAATTGTTTTTCTGCTTTAAAATACATATATTCTCAGAAGATTAAATTAGTGGGAACTTTAAAGCAGGCAGTTCGTCTGAATCATAATTTGAACCAGGATATTCAAAAGAAGATACTTCCAAACGCGTATCCCTTTCTCACGCAGCGTTCTCAGCATTTAGAACTGGTTGGTACATCAGATAGGGAAATTGCATTTAAGGCTTCATCCGTGCTTCAAGATACAGGAATTGTGACAGCAGAGGATACGATTACCGTCATCGTTAAAGACAAGGTTAGGTGACAGAAAAAAGAAAATACTTTCCAAGAAGATACAGGAGTAGGAATATCTTGGAGGATGAAAAATTACAACCATATTCTTTGATGGTAGAAAAGATAAAACTATCTTCATAGAAAAAAAGGGACAAGCGCTCCGTCGTCTTGAGAAAGACGAAGTATATACCACTAATGACATGTGACAATGTTAGTGTCGCTTTCTATAAGCCGATTCCTGTTTCATGGACACCAGAAATACAGAAAGCTGAAGATTTGAATACTCTATTAATCTAGCACCGATTGGGTTGGTGAAGGTCTTAGGTCAAATGGTTCTACCATCTAGTTTAGAGAGTTGATGTCGGTGTCGGAGTGGAAGCTTGTCCGTATGAAGAATACATATCAAATCTTAGAGTTCTCTTCCTAGTTTTTTTCCAAAGCAGGCTTTATTCTGGCTTAGAAAATTATATAATTATTTTGCTATTTCTCCACAGTGACCAGAAGGAGGTATCAAGAGACCCAAATATTCCGAACCAGGTTCAGACAACATGGTGATATTTGTTTAGGCTTTTTCTCGACGCTTGTCCCCTTTTTTTCTTTGAAGATCTTTTATTTTTTCTTTACTATCAAAAAGCATACTTGTAATTTTTCAAGCTTCTCTTTCAGTCTCCCGACCTTGACTTTATAGATAACGAGATCCTTACTCCCTGTTTTCACAATTTCTGCATCCTGAACAACAGATAAAGCTCTTAAAGCAATTTATCTATATGATATACCCGTTCTAAATGCGGCGAACGCTGTGTGAGAAAGGGGTGTGCGATTAAGAGTGTCTAATTTTCAAGGCCCCGATTCAAATTCTGATTCAGAATAACTGCCTGTTTCAAAGTTCCCACTATTTGAATCTTCTGACAATATGTGTATTTTAGAGCAGAAAAATTATTAACAACCCATCTCGCAGATTCCCCCCTTTTCCTATTTCATTCCTCATACTCATGATGACTGATTGCATTTTCATTGGTTTCAGCTCCACATTCTCCTTTCCTTCCAGAATTCATGTCAAGACATGCTGTGGTTCGTCCTCCAAATATGTGACTCTGAACGCATCGAAAAACAGAAAGAAGAGGGAAGAACATAATAAAGACAAAAAAAGATAAACTGACGAACGAACCAAACAATACTTACAATATTTGCTCACTTATACGTCAAAAGGGTATAGAAATCGCATAATTCAAAATATATATAACTATTAAATAATACATAATCAGAGCTTATTTAAACATTTCGTACACTATACGTGGCATTTCAAGTTAATTCAGGTAAAATAAATTTAATATAACATTTTTAAATTTTTTGCTGAAAAAGTTCAAAAATCAGCATTTGAGCAAAACTTCAAACCATTTGCAGCAAATGAAGGAATTGTCAAAAAAATCTCAAATTTTTTGTTTGAATATAGAGCCACCAGTGGCAACTTTTCAACACTGCCAATCCTCAAAAATCGAAAAAAAAAATTTCGCCCCACCCTAATATATATATATATATATATATTTCAATTTAGGTTTCATTCCACTGGCGAGATTAGTGCTTCAGAAAAGGTTCATTGTTATTTTGTCTTCGGAATTTATAAAACATAATACTTTTTTTTAATGACTTTGTCAGATAACTTTATGATTTCAAAAAATTCACTTGAAATTAAAAATACTTAAGATAGATTATTAAAAACATGAGATAAAAACTATTACAAAATTTCATACGGATACATTGGAAGAAAATTTAGATATATCCTTAAATGATGAAAAAATCCATTCTAAGGTAAAAAGACTTACAATTTTAATTAAGGGCTGGACCGAACTGCTAGTACAATAAAAAATGTGTTGTATATACTTATGTAATAATTGTAGAAATATGCTGTTTGCTTGAGTTAACTTACTTAATTGACTTTGCAGTAATTTATTAGCTATGAAAAAATGCATTTTTTGATAATTTTGACCTTCGAACACTCTTAACACTATTTTTTTTTTTTTTTATAAAACACATTGAGTACAAAAGCATCAGAAAATGGAAGAATGTTTCAAAAGAATGACCCAGTTTTTTTTTTCTTCCAGTGAAAAAAGACGTTCTTCCACTAGCAGAACAGAGAGAAAACTAAAAGTAATAGACCAAAGTAGTGTTCTGAAAGACAGGTGATGGAGTAAATGCTAATAAGAAAAAAATATCGTCATGAAGTACAACTGTTTAAAATAATTAATTTAGGATAAACGGGACTAATTGGGTATAATGGGAAGGTGTTTCATTTATTTCGTTTCACAACGTTATCTTCTTGGCTCAAGACGAATACAAAACATATGCATTCAATATGTATCACACCCATTTTTTTTGTATTTGTCCTTAACCAAGAGGTAACTTATAGAAAAATAATTTAAAAACCCGTCTCAAATTTCTTCTTTTTTATTCGGTATATACACTCAGTTTTAATCTAAAAATTTTAATTTTTAATCGATTTCAGTCTAGTATTCATTGGTTATCTATCAGCACATTTTAATCATGCGCCGATCTTTTTCATATTATAACTTTGAAACATTCGATGAAACATTCCATGTCGCGTCGAAAAGTATTTTATTATACAGGGTGATTCACAATGAATGGGACAAAAAGAAAACATGATTGTGAACATTGTAATTAATATATTTAGAAAATTCAAATTTACCTCAAAACTACATTTATTCAATTTTCTACAGCTGCTCAATATGTGCCCCTCCGGTGACACGACAAATGTCTACACGGTAATCCATCTCCTGCCACACTAGTGATAGCATATCCCCTGTGATGGAGTTCAACACTGCAGTTATCCGCTGCTTCAGTTCCTCTAAGTCCTGAGGAAGTGGAGGCACAAACACCTTGTCTTTAACGAAACCCCAGAGAAAAAAAATCACAGGGCGTTCACGAATTCTTTCAACCACTTCGGGTTTTGTTTCTTCTCGTCCTAGGCTTTTGTTCTTGCATAAGCAACCGGTATCCTGGAACTGCTTCACCCACCTGCTTATGTTATGCCGATGCGGTGGTTGTTTACGAAATTTCCTGAGAAAATGTCTTTGCACAACAGTTACCGAAGAGCTTTTGGCATATTCGAAAACGCAGTACGCTTTCTCCTGCATGGACGACATTTTGTTTAACAGCGCCTCTAGCGGCGAGTTCGTCATTCGATGATTTTTCCCTGTTGCCAAATAAAACTTGTATAATTGTAGTTGCATAATAAATTTGTTTCGGCTGAATACATCCATTAAGGCAGTCACACTGCGCTATTCTTTTTGGCCCCTTCATTATAAATCATACTGTATTCCGAATAAATAGATTAATAATACCAATAGTACCAAAGAGATAAATAGTACCGATTTGATCTTAAACATTATTTGTGTTCGTTTACCACCAGGTGATGAACCTCTGAGTGTAATACTATGAAAATAAATTTTATCAGTCTAGGAAATAATTTTCAAAGAAAAATATTTCGCTAAAACACTTGAGGGCACATTAACTCTGATTAAAATAAGCCATTTTTTTTTAAAATTATTTTATGTACGGTTATATACATTGTAAGTATCCCAGGATAACAAATATACAAATATTTAACACCATTATAGCGCCACTATTTTTATATTTTGTTTGGACCACAGTTTAAAGAAAAGAAACACTTTGTAGTATATTTCGCTTGAAAAAAACGTACGTAAAATATTTATGTTTTAAAAAAGTGGTGCTAAATAGATTAAACAAATAGTCCTCTGTGGTAGCACTGGATTATTTCGTAGGCAAAAGTTATTTTTTAGTTATGACAAGAATTTAATTAAAAAGTACAGACACTTTCGAATTATATATGCAAATAATACAACATATATTAACCTACGGTTGTATTTTTTATATCTTCAAAATACTAGACTATATGTATTATATATAAATAAATTGCCTTCAAGAAAGCGCTTTTTTCATAAATATTAAAACGAAATTGTATATATATAGCAAGAAAATGAATATGCAGTATTTTTTAAATTTCTATGATTCAAATGTAAAATTTCTTACATAATCATGCGCATATTTGAATATACGTGAGTAATAATTATTAACTTTCGAGGTAAGAGATAGAGGTAAAACACTTTTGACATGCGATATTAATTCACATTGTTTATATAAAAGTTTTTTTTAAAGAAATATTTGTAAGAAAACAATGATCATCGTTATTTCTTTTTTTTAATCTTTATTCAATTTGATCTTATTAGTAAAGAATGCTACAAAAAGGAATACCTCTTCTTTTTCTTCTTCAGGTGAGTCAGAAATTTGGCACACAATTATGTGATATTTTCAGGTTTAAAAAATACCGGTACAACCGCAATTTTTCGTAAATTGTTACCTTATAAATATATTCCTTGCAAATTAATTGAATACACAATGAATAAAGGAGTTACCGCTGCTATATCTAATCAGTGTTGCTATAAACAAAATTAACATCCAGTATTTCTCACCATTCATTGTAAAATTTTACTAATTTTACGTATTTCTATCTCAAATTATGTACATGCTAAATGCAATTCCTTACAAAATTCGACAATGCGTGAAATAACTGTGCCTGCGATTTTATAAAATTACTATCTGCTCGACAGTCTACATCCTTTGATATAAACAAAAAGACTACGCCTGAATTCCTTCATAATTATAAAAACTTTTTAAAATAACAGACATTGCATTACACTACACTAAAGATAAAAAGACTAAAAACAGTTTAAAAAGACGCTTCGGATTCATTCTGAATCCCTCATCAGCTAATTCCTAACGTAAAAGTCATACTAGGTTTTAAAGTTAAACAAGTAGAAAAGCATTACATCAAGTTGCCAAAAAATTATAGTTAAAACAAAACTGAATATCCTATTGGTAGAGATGCGGCCTCGTTTAATCGACGTTTAATTTACGAGGCTGCATCTCTACCAATAGAATATTCAGTTTGGTTTTAACTAAAATTTTTTGGCAACACGATGTAATGTTTTTCTACTTGTTGAACTTTAAAATCTGGTATCACTTTTACGTTAGGAATTAGCTGATGAGTGATTCAGAATGAATCCGAAACGTCCGTTTAAATTGTTTTTAGTACTTTTATTTTTTAATGTAGTGTAATGTAATGTCTGTTATTTTGAAAAGTTTTTATAATTCTACATCCTTGTTTGTCCTGCATTCGAATTTGATAATATATCTCAAAATAGCCACTAAAATGTGTTAATAATGAAAACTCTCCGTATATTTCCCAAATATTGGCTTATTATGTAAGGTCAATATCTAAAGATTAATCATTGTGCAAATGTAAAAAGGCAGTAAACCAACGTTTAAAATACACAAATAATGCGTGAAAAGCAACAAACTGCTGTTTGCTGCTTTTCACGCATTATTTGTGCATTTTAAACGTTGGTTTAGTGTTTTTTTTATATATATTCCTACACAAAAGCTTTAATTTCTATTTGAATATATTGTTCAATTGTTCCTCTGTACGGAAGTGATATACTAAGACATATTTTTTACCCCATTATAATGGAGAAAATTTTATAAAAATAAACCCTTACTGCGATATTTTGCTTACTCTACCACTGTGTCTAATTTATTAGAACTAACAAGGGAGTTATCTGCAACCGCATATTTATATTTTTAATTAGATTTTTTTTTCGAGTATACTGTTTATGTAATAAAAATCTGAGGTATCTTAATTATACACACATAAAAATAATGAATCTTTCGTTATTTTACGAAATAGTGCTGATTAACTTCAAGAAAAAAATACTGTTTTTTAATCATTAATATTTCATGCAATGGGTCATGTAGTGTCATCACGTAGTCTACACTTTTGTAGATGTTGATTTCAAATTTATACACATTATTTAAAAAAAAATGCTGATAAAGATTTTTTTTTTTTAATCGAAAAATAAAATTTAAAATGCTAACATAATAACACATTAAAATAGAGGTCTTCAACTATTTGTTCTAAATCGGAAAATTCGAAAGGTAATCTTTGCCTTTTGCAAACGAAAATATTCTGTAATTAAATAAGACATTTCTAGGCAAGGACATTTCTAGCTTGCAAAAATAACCTATTATTATTATATATATTTTTTTTTTATGATGAAAAATAAATATGTGAAAAGCTCAGGAAATGCATATTTTATAGCGTAAAATCATTATTTAATCTTGTGTATTTGGCGAGTACCTGCATTTTTATCAAGTGTATTTGTGGTACAAAATTGATAGTGTATTATTTTATACGTATTTTTTATTGAAATTCTGCAGCGAATTTTAACTGGTCTTATATCAGTTAAATATGAAAAATATGAAAATTTTTTATGCAAAATATTATTGTTAGGCACTTTAACGTGACCTTCTTTGTAAGTTCAATTTCTCGCTCAAAATCCACACACAAACTATTTTATTATGTGTAGAGATTGGTTGTAAACATATTTTTTATATTGAAAAAAATAATGTGGAAATTTATTGAAATGCAAAAAGAAAAAAAAAACTTTATCAAAAGTACAGTTTACGATACTAAATAATTCAATGAGGTGAATGTTTCAAAAAATGTAATTATTAATAACGTCAAAAAAGAAAATCATTAGATTTACCATATATTCTTCTTTCATAAAAAAAAATTAATAATAAAAGTAAATGTGGACATATAATTGTACAGAATGAATGTCAAATAAATTATTTATTTATTTCAAAATAAATAAAATCACACCAAATTAATTTTCAATTTAGGATATTACCTTAAAAATACGTAACTTTTTAAAATTATTTTACTTCTACAGAAATTTACATGGATAAAGTTTAAAATCTACAAGCAGGAATAATAATTATAATTCATAATTTTTTGTACCTTTACTAAAATAATCATAATCAATCCTCAAAAGAATATCAAGTTTCATTCCTTAATTATATATTTTTTGATAAAATACTTTTTAGTCCAATTTAAAACGTGTAACTTAAAATATAATTATATGGTTTCATTTATTTTGTTGCAGCAGGATCTCAAATATCTATATTTCAAAGAGAAAGAAATTCATACATTCATATTATAGACATAGAAAAATGGGATCTTTCGGTTATTTATCTCTAAAATCCCTTCTAACTGCTAGAAATGAAGTTTAAATCCCAAGTAATTCCTTTAGAGAGTTTAGAGGGAATTCATTTTAAACTGAAATTGCTTTATGAAATTCAAGTAAATCGGATTTTCATCTAAAGAAAAAAAAAAAAAAAGTTAAAGAAAGTTTTTTGCCTTATTTTTTCATCTTTCAATATTTAATATTACAAAATAAATAAATAAATAAATAAATAAAATGTTTTTTCTTTGTTATTACATTGAAGAATTATTTTTAAAGAAATATATACCATGTTTTTAAATAATAAACGGACATTTTAAAATTTGTGTAAATAAATATGTATAAAACTTTAATTGAGAAGACTGAATAAACTGAACTAAAATGGAGATTTGTATTTCTGTTTCGCAAACAGAAGCACACGGTATGGCTTCCAGTGAAGAAATGTTATAATTGCATGGTGAAAATATTAACATTTTTATGCGAACACAATTTTTTTTGTTATAACTGCATTTTTCATTACAAATTTATGAAAATATGTGTAGTAATGAATGTAAAAATCACACTTTTTTTAAAAATCAATGTTTTTTAATAAAAACCGAATGCCCGTAATCAGAGAATTTTACATTGTATTCAAATATTCAAAAGTGGCCTGACAACATTAACATAATTTGTATAAAGTATTAATATGAACAATATTAACCTAATACCCTACTCTGAAGTGTCATATACACGTCTGATTAGGATACTAAGGTTACCGTATACAGGAAATGTACATTTATTAAATATTGGCCAACTCAAATTATCCTACGATACCTCATTAAAACTGAAATGATATATCTGTGGTTATTTTTAACATTAAATTTATTTAATTAATTGAAATGAAACAATGCACTATATATTTAAATGAAAATAAAGGAGAATGTAGTGCTGAAGTTTGCTTGTTTGTTTGTTTTTTGTTTACAACATCATTAAAAAATATTTGGAATTTTTTTGCGAGTAAAAATGTAAATTGAAAACAAATATGTGGAACTTATTACGTTGTAATTATCAAATCTGGATGATGGATGCATTTTGAAGTTTAATTTCTTTTAAAAGTATTTTTTAGCAAAGCCGTATAAGCGAACATTATCTCGTGTTTTAAATAATTCTGTAAATAAACGATAAAATGACTTAAAAAAATTATAAGCCTATTTTAGAAATCATAAATCATTTTTCAAATAGGGATAGATAAAAAAGTACATATGTTTTCTGGCTTTTATATTATCGCATCGTAATTAAGGTGCGCAGTTACCTAACACAATATATTTTAATGCAAATATGCTAAACTTACCACTACACGCATTTGACTATGTTTGTTTGAATAAGCGATAATTATGTAACCAACTGCTACTATCGTAAACCACTGCTCATAAATACTGATATGCATCACTTATATGTGATTGAGCATAACTATTAGTACATAACTCCGAAATATGTGAACAATAGTGAGAGTTTCAAACTGAGTGAGGTATTCCGTGAATATCTTGATCATGCATCATATTATGCATATGACGTATTCAGAACAGAACACAGCCACATTTTGTATGACTCGAGGTCAACACAATTAGGCAATTTCAGTATAATTCCTTTTGTTTAGAAATTTAAGGAAATACGATCGATATATTTTAGAATTCAAAACCTTTTACGTTTTACTGTAAGCAGTACTATTTATACGATTAAATCTTAGTGTTTTTCTAAAATATAGAAAAGAATATGTAGTTTATAAAGCGATAAAATTTACCGCCTATTTCTATCACGTTTTTCATTTAAAAAACAAGAATAAGGTGTGGCTCAGCAATGTCCAGATAAACTAAATAACTAAGGAAAAAGGTCATATTAGGACGTGGAGTAAATATGATTTACATTTTTCTTTCGGCTACGAAAATTAAGGAACATGTTCCTTTTTTTTAGCTGTTGAATCAAAAAATGGAGGACCAAAACTGAATTAAAAAAAATTGTCAGTGACTTAAAAAGTAAAGTGTAAAAGAAATATTCTCGTAAAAGAAGGTAAAAGTGGTAAAAAAAAGGTGAAGAGAAAAATAAGATTGAAGGAAAATTTCTAAATCAGGAATTGTCATAAACGTATTTATATGCTAATATTGAATACTTATTGTGGTAAGTATTCAATTATTACAATTGTGGTACGTATTCAATTTACACTTATTGTGGTAAAAATGATAAAAAAGTGAAGTGAAATGTAATATTGAAGTAAACTTTCTAAATCAGGAATTGTAATAAAAGTATGTATATGCTAATATTGAATGGATGACACAGTTCTCTATATTATACAAATAAAACAGCATTTGATGTGCTGACGGAAGTAGTTCTTATGAAGAATCGGTCATTAAATTAATGTCAGTGTGTAAATCTAGATTTTCAAAATTAGCGTGAAATAAATTTTCTTCGTTAATAAGCATATTTTTTCGTCATTATTATTAATAAATTAAAACGAGATGGGGATATATTCAAACGTTATAAATGTATATGATAAAAATTTATTTTCTTTCACAATAATTAGGCTGTTATACACAAAATTCAGGAAAATAAAAGTCATCATTCTGTTGTAAATATTCTGGAAAGGTCGCATAAAGATATCTGCGTATCCACTGATATATAATAACGTATATTATTAAATGTCATCTATCGGTTTGTGTTTAAGGACAACATACTTAAAAAAAGTACCAATTTTATTTCTCCAAAGAGTAACACACACATTTCACAATGTTCTTTAGTTCCAAGAATCAATGCAGATCCGAAAAAAATATATACATTTTATATTTTTTAATTCTTCATAGCGCTATTAAAAGAGTTTATTTTCAAATTTTTGAAAATAAAACCACGCAAACATAACTACACCAAAAAAGTATTTCCATATCTAAAATATCGATAAAGTATTAAAATAAAAATTGAAATTTAGTGAAACTAATACCTTCGTTTAATCATCGTACCAAAAGTTAATATCCGATTGGAGCTCCGCCCCAACCAGTGGCCGAGCCATGGGTGCATATATGCACCTACAAAATGTACATCCAGAATATGTTTTTGCTGCTAGTAATATAAAAAAATAAGTTTAGCCTTACTTAATTAGAGCATTTTGGAAGTAAAGCTAATTTATTTTTAAAAAGTGTTTCCATTTAAATAAAATTTGAGTAAGATACACCGGTCCAGAAAGGATTAAGGAGTTAAAAAAATGCAGTAGCTAAAATTGTCCAACAGAAATTTAATCAAAAGGTGTTGCCAACTTCAAAATGACGTCAGCGTAATTCGCAAACACGTTTTTACTTTTTAATATAGATTCAAAAGAACTTTATTTGCCTACTCTCACACTAATATTCTAAAAAAGAAGACTCTGCAAACAAGCCACCTGGTTGGTTAATTAAAATAACATTTTGTTATTTACAAATTCAGGGGTGGGAGCATCCCCATGATTACACTTATCTCATTTTTTCATATAGGGTAATTCCGGGATTTATGCCGCACATTTTTTTAAATTTGTATATAAATTCCCATGGTGGACATAAAATTTAAAAAAAAATCCTGCTGTGCTATTTAATGTTAAATATACAACGCGTGTACTGCGACAAAAAAAAATTCAAAACAAATTATTGATATTTTTTTTTTCTAAAACATTACACTGCGGAGCGTCACCCGTACATTCAGTCTGAGACGCCGCACTTGTGCGGTAATTATGAAGCGCTTGCAATAAGAAGAGAATGAAATTATGTAACAAAATGACTGCCTTCCCTTATTTTTATAGCATATAGATGGCGCTGTTGCCACTGTTGGCAAAATATCCTGAGATATTTTGCCAAACATGAAGTGATGAAGTGAAGTGAATGTATGTAATTATGATTGTGTGGGTTAAAGTAGAGTTTCGGCGTGTGTTCGAAATGTATATCCCGTAGAGATGTTTTTATGGAAATATGTATGTTCCAAAGTTATTTTCCGCTTTTCGCGAATCCGTATATATTTTGTGTGTGATTGTTATTAAAATTTGATTGTTTAAGTGTCGAACAAGTTAATCCTAACCCACAACGACACAAAATGACGCCCAACGTGAAAAAAAAATCTCCTTTTTCAAAAACGAAATAAAAATGAACAGCTATACCAGGTTCAAAATTGTCATCCGGACAATAATGACAGTGGATAATTGTGTATTTGTCATCCTGACAAAGTAAGTTTGAGAAATCATTCTCAATTCTTTGAATGCGCATGCATAATTTCAAGAAAGTGCTTTTCTTCTATAGTGTATTGCCGCCCTGCAAGTGAATAAAAAGAATCACCTAGATTCTTAACTGTGAGAAATCGTCATTTCAAGAATAGTTTAAAAAAGAACCACTTCGGTTCTAATGTGTGCATTCTTTTTTGATAATTATAAATAAAAATATTTAAAAAATATATTCATATCTGGACTATAATTAGCGATGTAATAACAAAATGAAACTAAATGAGTACAATTAAACGTATTAGTAGATTTAAATTAATAATTGTGGCCTACTTTCATTATTAAAATTATCGACTTATATATTTTTTAATTAAATTTAAATTGTTATTTCAGCAACAACGTAACATCTATGATTTAGAAAGGGAAAAGAAAAAAAAGTAAAATTGTGTTTACATAATTTATTTGTTAACCCTTTCGGAACCGGTGGTTTTTATATAAAATTTATTCGATTGGTACCACTTTTTTAAAAGAAGTTACCTTTACTTAAATAATCATGAAAATACTCTAATTCAAAGCAAATATTATTTTTCTTTTTTACTGGTGCCAGAAACAAATTTTGTAAGCACTCTTTATGAAGGTGCTTATATGCACCTATGGTCCCGAATGGGTTAAGAGGCCTGTTTTTTCGACTACAATCTACATAAAAAAATATCGAAAAAGTACAGTCTTTATGTAATTACATTTAAACACATGATGCAACAAAGCCAATTACACTTCCTCTTTTTTGGAGTAGTTTGCAAAGAACGTCTGCTTTACGCGTAATCCAATTTTTCACTATTATCATCTTGATTTCCATCTTTCTTGCACTTCTTACTTTTTATCTCCCCCTTTTTCTCCTTTGGTAAACTTCATAACATGCCTAACATGGTTAGTCTGTGCAAAAAGAAAAGGAACAGTTAATAACGCTTAATCATCCCGTACAAAGAAACTGCGGCATGTATACCAGAATAGCAGTTCGGCATGTATCCCATTTTGCATGGTGCAGACGTCGGCCATCACAGTTACCTGCCATCGCTAATAGAAATGGCGTAACCATACACACAGTACTCTATACAAACGCTACACTTAGTTTTGACTTCGAAATCATGCATGCATTTAGTAATTAGTGTATGAAAAGTATTTAAACATAACGTGTTGAAAAGTTTGGACAGTGAAATCATGCGCTTACGTCAAAATAAGGATTGTACTTCTACAAGTAAACATCGAAATGGGATTCACGCTATACACTGGTTAAAATAATCTCATTGCACACTTTTACTGTGCATTTGACGACCATCTATCGATAATTATAAGAAATACAAGGGGTGCGACATCTATCCCGTATGCGGCGACTCTCCCGGAGTTACCCTATTCAATGTAGTAAACGACCACATTAATGGAAAATCAAGTAATTAAAAATTAGAGAGCATAAACAAAGTTTTAAAACGAAATATTCACCTATAATACTCCGTCAAGCTCATTACATTACTAAAATTAAAATTATGCGTATAAACTTTGCCCTTTCAATAATATTAAAAATCTCTCATGACTAGCTACAAAATATATTGGAGCAGAATTAATAATTATTTTAATGATTATATTTTATTGTTATCATTCGAATTTTAATTAATGCATGCAATCTTGATATTTGAACTGGAATAAACGAGCAAAGAACTAGTGATCCATGATTTATTAAAAACGTCTGCTTTCACGTACAAAAGGAACAACAATGAAAAGATTCATGGTGCGTTTGGATGATCAGGAAATGAAATTTGTCAGTAGACCGTAAAATAATTTAAAATTTATACTTTCCTTCTGTTTCTTCCACACACACCCCTTCCCTCTTTAAGTTTGTATATGAATATATTGGAAATTTCATTCATTTTGGATATTATCCCTCTTTTGGTAACACTGTTTTAGTACACATTTCCTAATGATTTGATTTAGTATAAAGATAAAAGCTCATTACATACATCTATGAATATAGGTTTTAAAATATAGGCATTTATAAAAAAAAAATAATTTTCATTTGATATATTTTTAGAATTTTATAAAAAATGTGAACTTATTTGCTGAAATGAGCGTTTTCTTCATTACGCTTCCCGCTGAGATAGAAAATATTATGCCACAAGCACACACGCATGTATATATATAGAGGGTAAGTCACTAAGTAGGTCACAAGAACCAATAAAAAAAGGGGGAACTAAGATACGTACTTAAGAGCATGTTTATTTATCTATATAATCGTTATTTACATTGATACATTTGTCCCATCTCTGAGTTTTCTAATACCTGTGTACCTCAAATTCAACTTCTGCATCAGCCGGAAGTGGGCTAAACCATGTGAACACCCTGTTACAGTTGCTAATGCTGTCTATTGCTGTTCTTCTGTCAGCTCTAAGCATTTCCTGAAACTTCTGCACTGTTTTAACTGCCACAATCTCAACTGGACGACCACTTCCTTCTTCGTCAAGAAATTTTGAACGCCCCTGCTAATCTTGTAAAACTGTTTTCTCATAAATTCGAAATTGACATCATACAGTAGAACAGTGCTGGCACCTATTGGCATATTTGGAAACAATTTACTACTAATTTCCGACCTCTCATATCGGTTTGTGACCTAGGTACTGACTCCCGTATATATATGAACTTCGCATGTATTGCGCGCTGCTTGTGGATACCATTGCATTCCTTGTAGGATTTATTTTGCCTTTATTCGATTTTTTTTCCTGTTACGAACGTTTTAAAAGCAATAATAATCCATATTTGGGAGTACTTTCTTTAATATAAACGATACTTTCATATATTTATTTTCTTTTCTATATGCTTGATTACCTTAACCCTTTACATAGAAAAGGTTTTGAGATAGGCGTCCCGCTGTTTAGAAATATGCGTAATTATATATATTTACAATGGTTTAGGTTTGTATTTGCATATTAGTTTTGAACAAGGAGATGCCAATTTCTTTTACTTGTGGTACCAGGGACTCGGTACGCATGTCGTCACTGTGCGCGGTAAGGAGGATTCTTCAAACAAAAAATAACCTATTTTCTTATTTATAATGGAACTTCTGCTAAAAAAATTTGTATATTTGGTCAGGAGAGAGCATGTTTTTTTTTTTTTTTTTTTTTTTTTTTTTTTTTTTTTAATAAAACATTTTCTTTAGCGAAAGTATTTTTGTCTAGGAATAAAATGATTTAGAGAGGATTTTATATACACACACACACATACATATATATATCTTTATTTTGTACATACAGTTCTATATTATAGGTTTGTGGTATCCATTTTTATTGTCATTTCATTCACAATTGAGGTTTTTGATGATCGTCGGTAATGTTTCATTAATGGTTATATATATATGGGGCATTCTTACAATCGTTTGACTTATGGGGAAAAAAATCTGGCGAAATTAAACTTGCTAAAATAACATTTTAATCTGATAGACGAATGTCTTAATGATTCAAAATAAAGAAAAAATGGTCAGAAGCGAAAAAAATTCTATTTAACTGAGGTTTAGGTTAAACTTGCGAGTTTAATTTTTCTTACCATTTTACCCCTATAGCTTTTTATTTTCTTCTAAATTTTAACTATAATGAATATCCATACTATCCTCAAGACATTCATATAAGAAATAATACAAATGTAGTACTTTTAATACAGAATTTTTGTATAACATTGTCTTAAAGGGGTGTTAAAGAAGGGACGGTAAGGTAAAAAAAGGGACGAAATGGTAAAAAAAAGGGATGAAATGGTAAAAAAAGAGGCGGTAAGGAAAATTACCACCTATTTTTAGGAAAATCATGTTAAGACTAACTGATAGCCAAAATGTTCATTGATTTTTTGAAACAGTTGTTAACATTGGATTAAATTATTATTATTATTATTTTAATTTACCTCGAAATAAACCAGGAATAAACCTTGGGGACGGTAAGACTACCAATAAATCCACGCTGCTTGAAATTGATATTTAAATGCTGATTTATATTCTGAAATAAATTTCCTATCAAAGAATTTTAGATATTTTTTCTCAAGCATACTTCTGCATGAGCAAAAACTTGAAAAAAATCTGTCGCTGCATCTGAAGTGATTTTCTGTGTAATTTTAGAAGAGGAATGGTAAAAAATCTAAAACCCAGGGACAGAGTTAAAAAAATAATATAAACCCTAAAAATGTGTGCAGGTTAATTTTTTGCTACATATTTATATAAAACAATAGTTCCAGTTTCAGAAAAAAATTACATCGAATTATTTTTATTGAAACAACTTTATCCAGACAGCTTCAAACTTCAAAATCAGCATCAGGGACACGGGACGGTAGATGGGTTTTCCAAGTGTTTGGACCCCCAACATCGTCCAAAACTTATTTATCTCGTTAATATTGTTCTGAAATCATACAATGGGATGTTCTCAAGTATATGAAATTAAAAAAAAAAAAAAAAAAAAAAAAAAAAAAAAAAAAAAAAAACCACAAAAAAGTGTATTACATAAAAAATTATTATTCAGGGACATGAAAGTTAAAGGATTGTGAGAATGCCCATATATATATATATATATATATATTGTTAAGATAATAAGTTTTATTGTTTCATATCTTCAGTCGATCTTTGATAGAAACTGCGGCGAGAAATAAATATTTATTGTTATTTTCTTTGACACCCTGGGCAGTTTGCCCTCACGCGAATTGTTTCTCTAGAGATTCCGGCAAATTTTCCTAAATACGCGGCAAATACTTCCTAGATTTTTTTTCAATGAAATATCTCTTGGAGAAGCTTAAAAACAACTAACCCTTTGCATTGATTTACCTGAAAATGCAGGCCTTCGTTATCGCATGGGCAAATGAAGATTTTGTTCAGTGTCCCCGGACCCAAAATCCATATATTACATTTTAAATATTTACTTTTTTTTTCCAATTCCAACTTTTCCACAAGTTGAAGTCATTAAATCCATTAGATATTGTAGCCTTGGTTTTTATCAGAGTTTCTAGATCACTGCATCTTTATGGAAAACAAGGCAATACACTCGGGCTTCCTGTGTTACATAATATATGTAAAAACAGTCATTTTGTAATTGAAAACACTACAGATTTTTTTTTACTATTATTTGGCATATTTTACTCGAATGCCTAGAGACAACACAGAAAATCGTTTTTATAGGAAAAATAGCAACTATGCATTCAAATAAAGTTTTGAAATCATGGATAGTTTCGTATTAGTCTTGTTCCAGGAGTTAACAGACAAAGAAAAAAAAATCGTCTGAGATCGCTCAATAAAACAGCCTTTTTGATTCTTATAATTTCAGTGGTAGCAGTAGCACTAGGGCGCAAAGAAATTTTTCATAAGTATTATAAAAATATTTTATACAAGAAAATGTATTTGAAATTATTTTATTAATGATTTACCTTATTTCAGTATATGGAACTAATTTTATGAAGAAATTTAAATTTGCAGATAATACCCGTGTCTTTGCCACTAATAAAAATAGGCTTTATGCAATAATTGCCATTACTAAGCACCTTAGATTTCTATCTCTTTCGTTCCAAAAATGACGAATTCCAGTCAATATCAACAAGACGCAGGCCATCCTTTTCTGCAATCTTCGAAATAATAACCTTAATAAATATAAAATTCAGTTGAATAATATTGATTTACCATGGTCACCCACATGTAAATATCTTGGTATTATCCTTGACCAAAAACTCACTTTTAAACAACATACATACTACGCGCGTAATAAATTTCGAGCTGCTAAAATGTTAATTTTCCCCCTGTTAGCTCGTAATAGTGATCAATTAAAAACAAGTTGCTTCTTTACAGTTCCTACCTCCGCCCCATTTTAACTTACGGATGTCAAATTTGGCCTTACATCGCCAAAAGTCACATCATAATATTATTACAATTCCAAAATTCAACCATTAGACAAATTTATGATGTGCCTTATTACATTTTCGTAATTATCATCTCTGTAAAGAAATTGATTTACCTAAACTTAACACTTTTATTCAGGATCTTAATATTAACTTTCTCATTTCTTTAGAAAACATTGATGAAAGTGCTATATTTTATTTTTTATTATTTTTTATTATGCATGTGCAAAATTTTTGACATCAATAATAGAAACATACCAAAAGTTGGCATGATTTTTAATGTTCTTCATATTTTTTTAATTTTATATTTTTTATTTCTTAAATTTTTATTTACTTTTTTCTTATTTTTAAACTTAAATTGTTAACTTCAATTCTAATACTTCAAAGATTCGAGGTATAACATCTCTCAGCCAGTAAAATTAATTCTTTCTACTTAAGCTCCTCCCCTTTCTACCTCCTGCTATAATTACATTGCTCGTGCAGCAACGGGCATCATTTCAACCCCATTTCTCTTGGAGTGCGCGCCTCGCGAGTGCTCCATATGTGAACTCACGGTATGCAAAAGGCCCTTTTGAGAGCCAAGGTCTGCGCTGCCGGGGAGAGCATCAATCCCTTTCCAATTTAATTAATTTAATACAGTTATTAATTTAATAAAATAAATTTAATGCAGTTTTTATTTATGATAATCCTTAACATTTTTAAGTATCTTCTTAATTTGTTCTTAAATTTTTATTTACTTTTTTCTTATTTTTAAACTTAAATTGTTAACTTCAATTCTAATACTTCAAAGATTCGAGGCATAACATCTCTCAGCCAGTAAAATTCATTCTTTCTACTTAAGCTCCTCCCCTTTCTACCTCCTGCTATAATTACATTGCTCGTGCAGCAACGGGCATCATTTCAACCCCATTTCCCTTGGAGTGCGCGCCTCGCGAGTGCTCCATATGTGAACTCACGGTATGCAAAAGGCCCTTTTGAGAGCCAAGGTCTGCGCTGCCGGGGAGAGCATCAATCCCTTTCCAATTTAATTAATTTAATACTGTTATTAATTTAATAAAATAAATTTAATGCAGTTTTTATTTATGATAATCCTTAACATTTTTAAGTATCTTCTTAATTTGTTCTTAAATTTTTATTTACTTTTTTCTTATTTTTAAACTTAAATTGTTAACTTCAATTCTAATACTTCAAAGATTCGAGGCATAACATCTCTCAGCCAGTAAAATTCATTCTTTCTACTTAAGCTCCTCCCCTTTCTACCTCCTGCTATAATTACATTGCTCGTGCAGCAACGGGCATCATTTCAACCCCATTTCTCTTGGAGTGCGCGCCTCGCGAGTGCTCCATATGTGAACTCACGGTATGCAAAAGGCCCTTTTGAGAGCCAAGGTCTGCGCTGCCGGGGAGAGCATCAATCCCTTTCCAATTTAATTAATTTAATACAGTTATTAATTTAATAAAATAAATTTAATGCAGTTTTTATTTATGATAATCCTTAACATTTTTAAGTATCTTCTTAATTTGTTCTTAAATTTTTATTTACTTTTTTCTTATTTTTAAACTTAAATTGTTAACTTCAATTCTAATACTTCAAAGATTCGAGGCATAACATCTCTCAGCCAGTAAAATTCATTCTTTCTACTTAAGCTCCTCCCCTTTCTACCTCCTGCTATAATTACATTGCTCGTGCAGCAACGGGCATCAATCATTTCAACCCCATTTCCCTTGAAGTGCGCGCCTCGCGTGTGCTCCGCCATATGTGAACTCATGGTATGCAAAGGGCCCTTTTGAGAGCCAAGGTCTGCGCTGTCGGGGAGAGCATCAATCCCTTTCCAATTTAATTAATTTAATATAGTTATTAATTTAATAAAATAAATTTAATGCAGTTTTTATTTATGATAATCCTTAACATTTTTAAGTAACTTCCTAATTTGTTCTTAAATTTTTATTTTTCTCTTTTTGTTGCGTTGAACTCAATAACTTCATCCCCCCCCCCACACACACATACTTTTTCTATTTTTTGCACTGCTGTCTAAGGAATATCACCGTGTCATATATCCAAAGTGTCCCGTATCCGGGGATGTGGGACATAGGTCCCGGGCTTCTCGGCCAAAACTCTTTGCATCGTCGTCGTCCTGAAGAAATTTCAGCTTCGAATCGACAATTAGTGCATTTGTAGGTGTCAAAATTGACACCTGCTCGGCGTTCTAGTGTTAAGCGCGGACTTTAATTTGTGCTTCATTTTTATTTTGCATTTTATTCATTTAATGGTGGAGTTTTAATTTCGTTATAGAATATAAGTGGGAAACAATCCTGAACTATTTATATTAATTTAATTGAAAACAGATTTATTTTCCGCAATCGTCTCTCGCGATAGAGTTTGATTTAAAAAATGCATGCTTGAAAATTATTTAAAAATCATAAAAGTGAGTAAAATACGATACAGTTTCCAAACAAATTACGATAGAATTTTCAATCAAATTACATATAAAAGTAGATTTTTTCTCCTGCTTGACTGTGTAAAATTTTAAAATGTGCGTTTTTTAAGTTACATTTTTTTTTTTAGTAAAAGCTGAATTTAATCGTAGGCTGTTGTCACCGTCAAAATAACGTCAGAGTTACGCGCGGACCGTTTATCTTTAATAATAGAGATACTTCTATACATGTATTCGTCTTATAAGATGCATGTATGTTGCTTCCACGATAGCAGTGGGACAATACGGCTGCATGTTTCAAATAATTTACAGTCAACAATGTTTGCACTAGATGAATTTCGCAGATGCTTACTGAAAGGTTGGAGAACGTTTCAGTGATATTTCACGACAGGTATATAGTACAATAGTTTTCAAAAGTATAATTTTAAATATATAAAAAATTAACACCTTGTAATGATATACTATTTATAATTGCTAAGAGTTGTAAGGTTAAAACTTTAAAAGCTGTAAAATAGTTTTATTTGAACATAAAATTTATAATGTGAACTTTAAAAAGTTCACTATCGTACTTCAAAGTCTACTAAAATAATGAAAAGAATGTTACAAGCCTTTCTTTTTCCACGATAAAAGTACGAGGCGATTAAGGGGGCCTTCTACATTAGGAGACAGAAAAAAGCACTTTTTATGAGTTTTTTTTTTTTTTTTTTTTTTTTAAGCAAACTGCATGATGGATCTTTTTGAAATTTTAACAGTTTATTGTGCATATTTTAAGGTATACACAGGATTTTTTTTATTAGATTTTGTTGCTTCTACTCTAAGTCATAAACAAATATGTTCAACCATATTTTTGACACGGTGGGCAAGATTAAAAAAACTACTCAATGGATCATCTTGATTTTTTTTTCAATTAAAGCTTATTTAATTGAATTCAATATGGATTAAAGATTGTACTAAAATTATTTAAAAAAAATTATTAACATATAAAAACGAATTAAAAAAAAAATCAACCGTTACATAACTTTTTAAAATAAATTTATGGGTTCCTTTAATTTAACTAGAAGCTATACTCACGAAGTTTACGAAAAAATATTATTTTTGTGTTTCAGATAATTCTAAGAGGTGCTATCATGCTCACCGTCCATACGAAAATTCCTAAAGCAGTTGAACATATTTGTTTATAACTTAGAGTAGAAGCAACAAATTCTAACAAAAAAATTCATGTGTATACCTTAAGATATGTACAATAAACTGTTAAAATTTGTAAAAGATCCATCATGCAGTTTTCTTACAAAAAAAAAAAAATTATAAAAAAGTGCTTTTCTTGGTCTCTTAATGTAGAAGGTTCCCTTAAATCTCCATGTTTTTATTAATCAAACATCATCAAGCAGTTCAACACATATTGATAAGGCATCCCGGTCTAGACGTCAATCTCTTCACGCATGATATTGCAATAAAATTAGAATAAAACTCTTAAAATGAATTATGCCTCAGAACGACCAGCCAGGGAGCTGTTGACAATTGAAAGTTCGAACAAATCTCTCGAAAACTCTGAGGAAATTTTATACTTTTTTATTTGCATCCGTTTTACTCTCGGTTGTATAGACATAGGACTATGAAATTTATTTGTGTAATTTCTATACTGTTTCTCTTATTAAAAAAATTGTATTCTTTTTATAATTATATAACAATTTTTTTCATTATTTTCGTCGCCTTTTAAACAAGAGAGTGAACTTTTTAAAATTCACATTACATATTTTATGTTTGAATTAAGGTAAAAATTGCGTTTCATCTTATGATTTTATTAGTTTTATTTGACTGTTGACATCTTTCGATTCTACCCGAGCCATTTTCAAGGAAAAAAAAAAAATTACAAATTACAACGACCATTTGGAAAATGATTTTTTCAAAGACTAAAATTTAAGACATAAAATATCGCACGGAGTTGATCATACATTACGTACGCCATGAATTAAACATTAATAGTGTTATTACACGTAAAAATTGCAAGCGACAAAAATCGCCTGCGACTCCTCAGATTTTCTGAAACTTATGTATTATCCACCTGAAATTTTCGTATTATCCAAGTATTTCATTGGCTGTTCGGGAAAAGGCTTTTCCATCGTAGAAATCTGAAGATCCATTTTAAATGAAATTTCACTCCTTAACATCCCACAATATTACATTTTACACCGTCGTATAGAGAAAAAAATGTACCTTTAAATCAAATTTGTTTGAAAGCTATCTCAATTTGTTTCTGGGTTATTATTATTTTTTTTTGGTAGTTTATATTACCTTTTTGTCATAGTGGCAACAGAAGTATCCATCTCTGTTGAAAGTAAAGGGAAATACAGATTACTGAATAGACCAATCAGAAAACGGATGAAATGCTGATCCAACCAATAAAACGCCTCAGATATGTGTTTGATTTCCTACCCTGACAGAGAACAATAACCATTTTTCCAAATGGTTAATAATAATAATACTCTGAAATTGCACGAGCTATGATGCAATGCTCTGAAACGCCATCATTCAGTATTTCATGTAACACACGTTATTATTATTATTTTACTTGAAGGTTTATTTCTATTTTCGTATACGAAAATAGTACTATAAAGTGTTTTCGTCTTATCTATATTTCTGTAGCTGTTTATTGGAGTTTTACTCTAGGATCTATATACACATCGAACTATGAAATTTATTTGTGTAATTTCTATATTGTTTCCTTATTAAATAATTTGTGTGTAGCAACTGTAATTTTAGGAGTAACTGGATAACAAAGTAGCTTATATATATATATAATTCACACACTTTGAATTCTTAATTTTCCCCATTTTGAATGGTACACTACTTTTGTTTCTAAGACAACTAGAAGTTTTTTATTTACTTCTGTTTGTTTAGATCATGCGTAAACATTACACATGTAAAGTTTAAACTCAAATTTCTCAAAATATTGATTTTTTATCTTCGATGTACATTTTTATAGAAATTACTGTATATTATATTATAAAATCAAAAGCAACGTTAAACACGCCAGAATTCAAACCAACGTTAAACACGCCAGAATATGCAAACTTTGAGCAGACTAGTATCGGAAGCCTCTAGCGTACCTTCTATGCTAAAGGCAACCGAATCTAGTCTGCTCAAAATTTGCATATTCTGTCTTTTTAAACGTTGTTTTTAAATTTATATTATTCTGCGCCAAGCAGTATCTTAATAATTATTTATTGTATAGTATTATCTGCAATCATGCCTGAATATTTCGCAGATATTGCTCATCAAGCTTAAAGTGTACTTTTTTAAAAAACATTTGTAAAAACTTAAAAAAAAAAGTTTTCTTTGGATTTTTTTTTTGTTTTTTTTGTTATTTAAAAGTGGTTCTTATCCCACATTTCTTTTTAATAACTAAAGAATGTCTTATTATAAAGTTGGCATTACTTTATTAGGAAATATTTTATTCAGATAAAAAATTTGGTGTGAATATCTTTGGTAGTTTCTGAAAAAAGAAACATTAATTTTACATGGTAATTATTTAAGCAGTTCAACACAATGTATTACGAAGACGGTTATGTGTGTAAATTATATAATGATATTTACTTCTTTATACAAAACTAAACAAATATGGATTATTTAACTATATTCCAACATAAAAAAAATGTTATACGCTTCCGTAATGTGTAAAGTGCATATTGGTGACATTAAAATTAATTTATATTTATATATTTTGCTAATATATGATACACATTGATAAAACATTTTTATAAAAATATTCTTTTTCTACTCTTTTATTTACTTCAATTTTGAATTAATTTACAATTATACGTTAAGAAGTTAATTTAGAAATCACAAAAATATTCTTTAAAAAAAATATTTCATTTTTTTCTTTCCTTTTGCACTAACTTAAGAACAGTGTAAAACTTTATTTTTTGAAATAAAATCACTTTCCTTGAGCTTTCTAACTTTTTGCCCGCCGCGAAATGATATAGCCGTTCACTAAGCTGTAGATTTCTCAACAATAGAAGCATAATTTAAATTCACGTAATTTTATAGATATAATCCAGTTTTAAACAATTAAGTTATGATTAATACTCTTCATACTATATGTCTATACGTAATAAAAAAAATTATATCATATTCGAAAAAACATCTTTTTTAGCATTTAAAATATATTACAGAGAAAACAACGTTACAATTTTAGCCTTTTGGTCGGCGGTCAGGGGAAGCATAAAAAAGCAGAGAAATTTTCATAATGAAGTTCATTGCTCACTCCAAACTTTCGTATTGTAACGAAATCTTTTGGGGAAAAAACATGAATTTCAGTCAAACAATAAGGCATGATTTTCAATATGCGGATACAAAATATATTTTTTTAAATATATTTTTGTTTTTATACTTATTAACACTAGAACGTCTAGCTGGTATCAATTCGACACCGATCAAATTGTATAATGTCGATTCGAACCAGAATTTATTTCGTTAAATCAATTAGATTTTAACTAGAGAAAACTCAGTTAAATAAATAAGTGAAATAGTTTTAAATAAAATTTTTGGTGTTAAAATGATTTATTAAAGTTAGGTAAATTATCCGGACGTTCTAGTGTTAAATTGCTTGTAAAAGGGTCGTGTGTAACAAATATTGTTCTTAACAATTCCAACAAACGCTTTTAAATATTGCAACTTTCTATGCAGATTACTAAATTAAGCACGTTTTAATAAAGGTCTCCATTTGCAAGCTGAACTTCTTTAGTATCTTATACGGTATATGTATAACATTTATGTTTCGGATACACTATTACACAATGAAGCATTAAAATATATCCGTCATTCGTCGAATATTTCTTAAAGTGATTTTAAGAATATTATATTATTTTAAGATAAAACAAATTCAAATATGCCATGCGATGCGTTTGTATACATAGTAGTTGACACTAAATGAAGTTAAATAGACTTCTTTTTATCAGTGATCAATTTTGTAGTAGTAATGTAACTAATTTTCCATTTTAGCAAAAAATTACTATCTATCATTTCTTGAGATTATTTCTTTCAAACCGTTGATGTGAATTAAATTACTTTTTTATTTGTATATTAGCATATAAAGTCCAATGAAATGGGAATTCAAACGCTCCTTTTTTTACCATTTGGTAAAATGGTCATTGTCCTCGGTCAGGGTAGGAAATCAAAAACGTATCTGAAGAGTTTTATTAGTTAAAGCCCGCATTTTATTCGTTTTCTGATGGGTCTATACAGTAATCAGTATTTTCCCTTTACTTTCAACAGAGATGAATACTTCTGTTGCCACTATGACAAAAAAGTAATAAAAACTACAAAAAAAATTAAATCTCAGAAACAAATTGAGATACAGCCTTCAAACAAATTGCATTCAAAAGTACATTTTTTTCTCTATACGACGGTGTAAAAAGTAATATTGAGGGCTGTTTAGAAGTTTAAAAATAAAATTTCCTTTAAAATTGGTCCAGGAATATTATTGTTTAATCCATGGCGTACCAAATGTATGACCAGCTCCGTAGAAGTTTAAAAATTTCACACTACCGAAAATTGTAAAACGGAAATTTCTTTTAAAATTTCTTCATGATGGATCCAGGAATGTTAATGTTTATTTCATAGCGTACGTAATGTATGATCAACTAGATGCAATTTTTTATGTCTTAAATTTTAGTCTTTGAAAAAATCATCTTCCAAATGGTCGTTGTAATTTGTTAAATTGCTTTTTTTTTTTTTTTTTTTTTTTTTTTTTTTTTTTTTTTTTTTTTTTTTTTTTATCCGATTTATCCGATTTTTCAGATGGTTTCAAAGAGATAAAATAATAACTAATCTCAAATCTTTTTCTATCTAATACATGTTATTAATTTATTGATTCAAAATTTCCCATCACAGTGACAAAATTAAATTACAATCTACGCCCATCATGAGGATTCAAAAGGTATAGGTTCGTTGAGTTGTGTTCAATTAAAATGAGATACAAGTATCGCATTTTTCAAACAAATCCATGAATTTTGGCATACAATCTCTTCTATATCGACAAACAAAATCCCCAAACTGAAGAGCATAAAAGAGACAACTTTTGGGCAGTAAACATCCAAACCTATCAAGAATCTTTTTACGCGAAAGTATAACAGAATATGAATTTGATTAAATTCCGCGCATTACTTTTTAAGAAATAGCTATCTCGAAAATCCTGAAAAATGCTGCATAGCAACGCCACCTGTTATAAGATTTCCACGAAAACAGAATAAATACCAACTTAAGTCAAGGTCTAACAGAGTATAAATTTGGATGAAATTACGTTCTCTGAGATATGACTATCGCTGAAATCGTGTAAAATCTGAAAAATGCAGCATGGCCGAGAAACCTGTTGGGCCAAACTACCAAAACCTAGCCAACAACAGCATAAGTCAACTTCTAACTGAATTTGGAGTTTGAGAGAAATCCGTGCATCAGTTCTTGAGAAATGACTATCTATAAAATAGTGTAGTTCCTGAAAAATGCAGCTCAGCGGTGCAACCTGTTTGGCGGTTTACACCATAACTTAATCAGCAACAACATATGCAATCGCCTAACTAAATATGAGGTTTGATGAAATTATGTGCATTAATTTTTGTGCTAAAATCATGTAAATCCTTGAAAATGCATCATTGTCGGGCCAACTATTTGGCAATTTAGATCAAAACCTAATAAGCAACAACTTATGTCAACGTCTAACTGCATCTGAACTTAAATGAATATCCGTGCATCAGTTCTTGAATAGAGTTGCTGTGGAAATCGTGAAAAAAAGATTATTCAGGTGCCACCTGTTCTGCGATTTACGCCAAAAACTAGTTATGCCAAGTTCTAAATAAATCTAAAAATTCATTAAATTCCGCGCGTCCTTTCCGGCAAATCATTTCAGGATCTTATAAAGCGTATAAATAATTCAAAAACGAAAAGTAGAAATTTTCACGAATCCAGTACTTTTTTCTTGAACAGAAGAAGGTAATATATATGGGGCATTCTTACAATCTTTTGACTTTTGCGGAAAAAAATCTGGCGAAATTAAACTTGCTAAAATAACATTTTAATCTGATAGACGAATGCGTTAATGATTCAAAATAAAGAAAAAATGGTCAGCAGCGAAATTTTTTTTTTATTTAACTGAGGTTTAGGTTAAACTTGTGAGTTCAATTTTCCTTACAATTTTACCCATATAACTTTTTATTTTCTTCAAAATTTTTACTTATAATGAATTTGCATAGTGCCCACAGGACATTCAAATAAGAAATAATGCAAATGTAGTACTTTTAATACAGAATTTTTGTATAACATTGTTTTAAAGGGGTGTTAAAGAAGGGACGGTAAGGTAAAAAAAGGGACGAAATGGAAAAAAAAAGGAGGAAATGGTAAAAAAAAGAGACGGTAAATATGGAACGGTAAGGAAAATTACCACCTATTTTTAGGAAAATCATGTTAAGACTAAGTGATAGCCACAATGTTCATTGATTTTTCGAAACAGTTGTTAAAATTGGATTAAATTATTTTTTTTTATTTATTTACCTCAAAAAGCGCAGGAATAAACCTTGGGGACGGTAAGACTACCAATAAAGCCACGGTTCTTGAAATTGATATTTAAATGTTGATTTATATTCTGCAGTAAATTGTCTTGTCAAAGAATTTTAGATATTCTTTCTCTAGCATACTTCTTCATGAGCAAAAACTTGAAAAAAATTATTTCGCTGCATCTGAAGTGATTTTCTGTATAATTTAAAAAGAGGGATGGTAAAAAATCTAAAACCCAGGGACAGAGTTCAAAAAATAATATCAACCCTAAAAATGTATGCAGGTTAATTTTTTGCTACATATTTATATAAAACAGTAGTTCCAGTTTCAGAAAAAAATTACATCGAATTATTTTTATTGAAACAATTTTATCCAGACAGCTCCAAACTTCAAAATCAGCGTCAGGGACACGGGACGGTAGATGGGTTTTCCATGTGTTTGGACCACCAACATCGTCCAAAACTTATTTATCTCGTTAATATTGTTGTGCAATCATGCAATGGGATGTTTCTAAGTATATGAAATTAAAAAAAAAAAAAAAACACACAAAAAAGTGTATTAAATAAAAAATTATTATCCAGGGGCATGAAAGTTAAAAGATTGTGAGAATGCCCCATATATTTGGATAAAAAAACTAATTTTTTTACGAATTGTCGGGCTAACAAATTTTGTCTTTAATGTGGTAGAAAATAAAGTTCATGAAACAATTTATTTCATTTTTCGTTTAAAAATATTCTTAAAAATGTTATATAATACACTAAATATTTCCTTACATGTAAAGGAAAAACGTGACAGATTTTTTCTAAATTCAAAATCTACTTTAAGTACATAGAATTTTAATATTTTACACTTTTTATTCCCTGTTTTTGGCACTAGCACACTCTATTGCTTTTTAAACATTAAGATATTTATGTAATATATCATATTAACCTGTAAATTTTATTTGTTTTTTTCATTCTTAAGACATATTTTCCATAATTTTATTAATATAATGATATGCTTATTACTTGATGTCATTTATAAAATGAATACGATTTCATATTTTCTGTTCGAAAATCATTTTAAAGACTGAAAGAAATGAGGTATTACAAGACATCTTTATGTATAAAGAAATGTTTTGTAATGAAGACTTTTTTTTCAGAGACATATAAGGGATGGTGTATCATGAAAATATATATTGTATTTTAAAAGTATGCCTAGTCCGTAGGATTACTTAACCCATCTGTGCCTGAATTTTGTTTTCTCAAATTTGTTGATAAAATCACTTTAAAATGTCTCGAAATGAACTGGGAAAATACTAAAAGAATTACCCCAAAACTTTTTTTGTATTTATTTTATAAAATTCAAGCGTACACTCTCAGAAATGAATACTCAGATTTCACGAAATTTTCTTTCTTTTTGACGAAACGGTTTCCTGGGAAATGCTCCGAGCGAACATTTCGTCAAATTGATGAAATTACTTTCTTCACTTGCTTGACGATATAAATTTCCTCAATAGTTTCGTCAAGAGAGGGCTGGTGGTGCCATCTATCAAACAGTTTGGAAGCTCCAGTATTTATTTGACAGAGAGAAGAAAAAAATCACTTCTAGCTTTTCTCGGCGTAATTCGAACCCCCGACCTTTGGCGTGGGAGACCGTTGCTCTTCCAACCTCGCTACTGGAGACTTGTAAAGAAGTGCTTTTAGATTGGTGTAATGAATTCTGCTGCGTGTTTATATTTTTATAAGGTAGATTGCAATTTTATCGGCGCTGCTATAATTTCTGAAAGTTTTAAGTAAGGCTAATTTATTATTATGATTTTCTCATGTCAATGAATAATTATAATATGACTTTATTAAATAATTTACTAGTGAAATTTTCTTTGATCAATGAATGTTTAGAAAATGGTCTGGTTAATTTGTTGCTCACAAATGACGAATTGTGAAGTGCATATTGCGTGAGATTTTATCGCTTTGAGTAGGTGGATAAGATTTTAACACTTTACTGTTTATAAAGGAGAGAGGGATCAATTATGTTTATTTTTAATTTGATTGAAAACAGAATATACTTCTTTAAAAAAAATATATCCTGGAAGTTTGAAATTTTATTGACCAAGTTTTCTTTTTGAATGGTTTTTAAGAACACAAGAAATTTATTCTTTTCGAATTAAAACATAACGAACAACATCATATAAATAAATAAATAAATAAAATAATGAACATTCCAAAAAATTCTAACAGTTGAAGAAATAACTAATGAAGAAACAATATACTGTTTCTTCTTTAGTTATTTTTACTGTTTTAAAATACTGAAATATAGGTAATTATAACTACCTATATTTCAGTATTTTCTGAAAAGCACTAAAGAGTGCTGTTTTAAAATGAATTATTTCAAAACTAACATAAACAAGGAAATATCTGCTTGCTAAAATCGCAGGATTTGAGGAGGTACAGCAACTGTTTTCTTAAAATGCATTGAGTCTGACCGCTATTGAGGCAAAACTTTCTTCAAATATTTGAGAGTTTACGTTTCATTAAAAATCACGTGATGTTCATAGGAAATGATCGTCAAAAACGACGAAATACTGCTCGAGGATTGCTGAATCGTCAAAAGTGAGAGTTTTATTGTGAGAGTGTACTAAATATGGGAATATGTATAATATTTATAATAGTAAAATATGCATAATTATATGTTTTGTCTAAATTTATATAAAAAAAGCTCTTAAATTGTGTATTTGATTAGTATTTGATGAAGTACTAAAAAACATATTTATTTCTATATCGAGACTAATAACATTATAAGTATTATTAATAATAAACTAAGAATAATTATATTTGAGGCTTAAAAACAATTTATTTCTTAATCATCAAGAAAAGGACTTTACATCAATAATTGTCCCCTAAATGTCTAATAAAAATATGTACTTATTCGTGCCTAGCGCCCTATATTTTGAAAGTTACAAAAATGCATTAAAATAGGCTTGAACATATAATTTAACCATTTAAAAAAATACATATTTCAAAGAAATATACAAGCTAAGATTATGACTTATTTATTTGAATCCTTGACAGAAAAAATACAAATCAACTCACTTTTTACAGTTTGCCCTCTTGTAAATGAAAAATCGCTAAACACCGAAAAAAGTCTTCATTTAAGCAAATAAATATCCACCGTATGCAATCATCTCTCGTTAACAGTTAAAGACATTTATATATAATTATTTGAATTATTTCCAAGTTATATGGAAGAAGAAAGTTATTAAAATACATAGCGCTGCAAAAATGGGTCGCTAGGCATAAATGGGTTAAAATATTTCAAACGATGGGATGGAATTTGGCAATTTTAATCACTGTGCTGAGTATTACATTTAAATAGTAGGAGTTTGTGTGGAGGAGTTTATAATCTATTATTATAAAAAAAAAAAAATATTTTTTCATACTGCCTAACCTACTTCTTCTTATTTTTTTTCATTAGAAATTAAAATAATCCCTTGCGTGTTTTCCTCTGAACTAAATTATTAAAAAGAAATCATCTTATTTTAAGTAATAACATTTTGTCACATTCTTTTTTATTTAAAATTTATTTATTTATTTATTTATTTTGGAAAATAATCATGCTTTATTAAGGTATGCATTTCGATATTTAGCGTGAATTTCACAACAGTATTTGTTTTCTTGTCCTAATTCTTAATGTATTTTAGTTCAAAATGTATGTGTGATTTGATATTTGGGATACCATCGTTTATTTTCCAAATGACCTGTGTGATCATCAAATTCTCTAATTTACTGGTATCTATTTTTGTTTATAATTTGAACGCATGAGATATCAAAGCAAAATTCGCGTATCACGAGTACTATGACTTTCGACTTCTAAAATCTGAAAAGAAGCATTCTGTTATATTTCTTCACTCTAGAACCATTGATACGGAAGCTGTCAATAAAGCAAGTATTCTACTAGGCCTAAATGGAATGTCCTAAATATATTGTATAAACTACGGTTTTTAAGGAGGCACAGGACCTTTAAACTTTCAAAAAATCAGTTTTCGGATATTGTTTTATACTTTATACTGAACTAGCAAACCCCGCGGTTTTGCTCGCGTAATATTTTAAATATGCCAAGTGATATTTATATGTCTAATTTTTATTAAAATGTACTAACTAAATTTTTATTTTATTAAAAGGTAATATTTTATTTTATTAAAAGGTACTTATTACTTTTAGGAATAATTAAAAAATTAATATTTAAAACACAGTTTGATTAAACATCATTGTTACACTGCATAAGGCAGAAATGAGACTTAAATTAATAAAACGAAATAAAACTAAATAAATAATAATTTAGAAAATATTCTGAAACTTTTATGCTTAATTAATACGCTCATTTCAGTATTCATTTGAGGATTTGAATTTTTTAGAAACCCTCTTCTTACATCTTAAAATTAACCATCATGTCAAATTCCAAGTCCTACCACCTCTCCCAACATAAAGGGCTATGTTGAGATAGGAACGGTCACCATTAATTTGCCAACATTAATTTTGAAACTGGTTTGTTATTTCCTAATATTCCACAGAAACGTAATTTAGAAAGCTTTTAAAGGCCTTTTTTAGAGCGTTTGTTGTTCCTGTGAACCCCAGGTGGTAGAATCACCGGCATTAATATAGCCTGTGTAGGATCAGAGACTGTTACCATTGAGTCGCAAATATTACTTTTATATTTGGTTTATATTCACTGAAATTGCGTAGAAATCGTAATTTAGGACTTTTTTAGAATGCTTTTCGCACCTCCCCTTCACTTCACCCCTTTTTAATTCGAATTTATTTTCGACAGTCCTTCGAGGGCATTTATATTTTATAAGTAACTACCATGCCAAATTTAAAGTTTCTAGCCTTTTCAGTATCATAGAAATCGCAATTTAGAAGGTTTTTAGCTACTGCAACCCACTGGTGGTAGTGTCACAGACATAAAATTTAGCTTATGTTTGAGCAGGTACTATAACCAATAATTTGTTATCATTATTTTTTTAATCGGTTTCGTATTTGAAAAGATTACATAAAAATTGTAATTTATAATGCTTTTCGCTCACTTCATCTTTTTAAATTTGAAATTTTCTTTCGACAGTTCATAGAAAGCAGTTGCATCTTGTAAGTAAATAACATGCCATACTTCAAAGTGTTAGACCCTTCAGTTATGCAAAAAACGCAAATTAGAACATGTTTTGCTTTTGCAACCCTCAGATGGTAGTGACAGCAACATAAAATATAACTATGTTATAGCAGGGACTGTCACTGTTGATTTGCAACCATTACTTTTGAAATAGCTTTGGAATTTCCTGAGATTGAGTAGAAATCGCAACTTAGAACGTTTTTAGAACGCTTTTCGCGCATTTTCACCCCTTTTTAAATTTTCATTTTTTTCCAAACTGTTCTTAAAAATCATTTATATGTAATACATATGTACCTTGCCTAATTTTAAGTTGCTAGCCCCTACCGATCACAAAAATCGCAATTTGGAACGCTTTTTTTGCTCCTGCAACGGCTAGGTGATAGTGATACCGACTTAAAATAGCATCTATGTTAGAGCAGAGGTTGTCAGCATCAATTTCTTATCATTACTTTTGAAATAAGTTTGATTCTTCCTGAGATATTGGTGACAAATCGGCATTTAGAGCGTTTTTAGAACGCTTTTCGCTCATTTTGCTCCTGCATCTCCTCTGGGGTAGTGGAAACAGATATAAAATATAGCCTATCTTGGAGCAAGATCTGTCACTATCATTTTAACACCATTATATTTGAAATCGGTTCAGTATTTCCTGAGATTGCTAGAAATCGCAATTTAGAACGTTTTTTACAACGTTTTTTGCGCATTTTGACCCCTCTTTTAAATTTCGACTTTTTTAGGAAATGTCCTTAGAGATCATTGCTATCTTATAACTAACTACCATTCTAAATTTCACGATTCAAGGCCCTTCCGTCACGCAAAAACCGCAATTTAGAACGTTTTTTCTCCTGCAACCCATTTGGGGTAGTGGCAACGACATAAAACATAGCCTATGTTGGAGCAAGGGTTATCGCCATCATTTTGACGCCATTATTTTTTTAATCGGTTTGGTATTTCCTGAGATTGTGTAGAAATCACCATTTAGAACGTTTTTTAGAACGCTTTTCGCGCATTTCCACCCCTTTTAAATTTCGAATTGCTTAAGAACTGTTCTTATAAATCCTCTATATCTAATAAGTAGCTGATACTTCAAATTTCATATTTCTAGGCCCATCAGTAACACATAAATCGCATTTTTAGAACGTTTTTTGCTCCTACACCCCCTTTGGGGTAGTGGCACCGACATAAAACATAGCCTATCTTGAAGCAAACGTTGTCACTATCATTTTGACACCAATATTTTTTAAATCGGTTTGGTATTTCCTGAGATTATGTAGAAACTACCATTTAGAACGTTTTTTAGAACGCTTTTTGTGCATTTTCACCCCTTTTAAATTTCGAATTGTTTAAGAACTGTTCTTAGACACCATTTATATCTTATAAGTAACTAATATTCGAAATTTCATATTTCTAGGACCTTCAGTAACGCACAAATCGCATTTTTAGAACGTTTTTTGCTCCTGCACCCCCTTTGGGGTAGTGGCACCGACATAAAATATAGCCTATGTTCTAAGTTGTACTAACACCATCATTTTGATACCATTACGTTTGAAACGGTTTGGTATTTCCTGAGATTATGTAGAAACTACCATTTAGAACGTTTTTTAGAACGCTTTTTGTGCATTTTCACCCCTTTTAAATTTCGAATTGTTTAAGAACTGTTCTTAGACACCATTTATATCTTATAAGTAACTAATATTCCAAATTTCATATTTCTAGGCCCTTCAGTAACGCAAAAATCGCATTTTTCGAACGTTTTTTGCTCTTGCACCCCCTTTGGGGTAGTGGCACCGACATAAGATATAGCCTATGTTCTAAGTTGGGCGAACACCATCATTTTGATACCATTACTTTTGGAATCGGTTCGGTAGTTCTTGAGCTCATCTCCGACAAATAAACAATTTTTTCCTCTTTATAATAGGAGTATAGATTTAAAAAAAAAAAAATCTTATCAATATTAAAAAAAAAAAAACTATAAAAAATCTGCAATATTTCTTGAGTTTTAATCATTCATAAAAGGTTAGTACAACTGGAAATCAGTACACATTGAAACTTTAAAAGCGTTTTCTCAGATTTGTAAATTTGAAGTTTGCGCGCACTGTTACTTTACAACCATTTAAGCTACAGCTCTAAAAAAAATAGCCAAATAATGCGTTTCTTTATAGTCTTCATGGTAAAAACAAAATAATTCACATATTTTGGTTATTTATGTTTTTAAACTTGAAAAACCTGAAAAAAAATTTAAAAATATTGTATTTTCTTATATTTTGTGCTAAAATTAATTTTAAACAAAACTTTTTGTATATTTTTTGGTTTTAATTTAGAAGTAGGTGTGTTTTAATTCTATTTTGTACAAAAATTGTTTTCTATTTGCGTAATTTAGGGTTTTATCATGCGCGCAACACTTAGTGATTTTCATTCACTCATTAGTAAGATGAATTTTTAAGTATAAAATTGAAATATTAATTTTGTATATAATACATTTTATAGATAAAATAGATAAAAATATATACTTTAGGCAGAAAGGGAAAAGATTATCTTAAATGAATATTATTTCTGTTTGGTTCTTTGAAAAAGGCGATGTTTTTTATCATTTCGACAAACTCAAAGATCCTGCGCCTCCTTAAGCGTTAATTCTGGTACTCATGGAAAAGCTAGCTAGGCCGGATTGTAAAAATTAAGTGTTCCCAAGAGATTAAATTCAAGTTCGTATCATTTCGGCATTCTGTAATTATTTGAATATTTTAATAAATTAACGTATCGTGCATCTATCTACTACATGTGTTACTCTTATGTTTCTGTATTCAAAATATATATTCATTATTTCTTTTTATACGTACGTTATTTTTCTTCTATTATCGTATATATTTCGCAGAGGGAAAACCTGAACTACCATTTAATCGTTATTCTGGTTTAATCGTTATATATCGCATAGTTTTACAAGACTAGTTCACATAGTGAAAGCAAAAAAACATGTAAGAAGAAATATTTGAACATTTCTTTGTATACGTTTAGACTCTTTTTTTTCGGTATTTCTTTGACATCTTTGATTACACTAGATTGTATCCCATAAAAATATGTTTTCTTTTCTGAAAGAGAGGGCTGGATTTTAGAGTAGAGATTTTTATCGCCAAGGTTTTATCTCCTGATAGACATATGAGGAAAACCACAAAAGATAAAGCTTAAAAGCTGATAAAAATGAAGCCTCAAAAATAAATAATTCTCAACAACAGCGGTTTAATCCCATACATGTCTTGTTCATTCACTGCTTTAAGCCTATCAAAAAATTGCTGCCAAAGCACTTCAACTTTCCAAAAAATACTTTTAAAATACATAAAAATAGTAAAATAGACAAAACCATATGTTATTTTCTATAATGATGATAAATAACATAGGAATTTTAAGTATTTTTATGTAAACACTGAATAGTAATTATTATATTTAAATAAAAATAAAACAATCAAAAATTTAAGAAAAAAAAATAACGGTACTAGAGTGTTAGAATTTTTATCTATAAAATAAGTGAAAGAACTGTACTGGTCAGGGTTAAAATTGCCATACATAAAAATACTTTTGCAATACGCCGATTGCATAAAAAATACAGGCCATCTCCCTCCAATCTGGTCATGAATTTCAGTACATAACTCTAACAAAAAAGAAGAAGATATTTTAAAGGAATTTAAAAAAATGGTTCACGACATTTCTGTCCCGTAATTTTGGTCTCGGTCTCGGAGACATTTCAGTTCCTGGCCACTTCGGTCCCGAGACATCTTGGTTACAGCGTCTAGAATACCTAGTGAGGAAATATGCTATCCAAACAGTGCTAAAAATTTGTATCCCTTAAATGTTCGACGATACTGCTAAAATCCCAAGTGTCGATCGCAGCAACATCTGCGGGATTTTTGTATTACTAGCATTACATTGCATAGACTAACAATATATTGCAGTTGTAGGAAATATCCTGCAGATGTCGTTGCGATCTTCATAATTCAGCAGCTTCGTTTCACATTTAAGGGATACAATATTTTAGAGATTTTTTTAAAGTATTACAGGGATAGCCGATGTCCACATTATATATTCTAGGCGCTATATCTTGGTCCCTGGCCATTTCGGTCCTCAGCCATTTCGGTCCCTTTCCATTTCGGTCCTTAGCCATTTCGGTCCCTTGCCATATCGGTGTTTAGCCATTTCGGTCCCTTGCTATTACGGTGCCCACCTCCATATAACTAATTCTCGTGATCCCGCCAAACGCTGTAGGTTCAACGGTAAACGCTGTATTTGGGCTCTTTTTTTTAACACCCCCCCCCCTTTAAAATTTTATAAGAAGCTGTATGTAAAAGTCCGATAAATTTAAACAGGGGACATTGTCTTATTATTATTATTATTTAAGAGAATGTTTTTTTTTTTTTTTTTTTTTTTTTTTTTTTTTTTTTTTTTTTTTTTTAATTCGTATTTTGTATTTATATATACTATAACGTGTCATAAATATTTTTTTGCTTAATTTCGTACAGTTTTTTAGAACCTTTAAATTATCATTAATTAAACCATTAAGAAAAACTTTGCTTATTTTTTTTCTTCCAATTATATTAATAATAAATGTCTTCAGTAATTCAATTAGACACAGCCATGATATGTAAATATTTCCCCAAAACACGCCTCTCCACCCTCTCCTTTGATTAATGAGAAATGAGATATATTTATTTAAGCACAGATATTTATTTTTTCTTATTATTTTTACAATACAAAGTTGCATCTTATAAATTTGTTTTCATAAGTTACTTTAACATTATAAACATTGAGAAAACCATAGTGACTTGCTAACTAGGCGTGCTTTGAAAAATATTTTGTTTTCAAAATCTTTTATTTTTTAACAGAAAAAACTAAGCTTTTTTATATTTGTCATTTATATATTTTTTTAATTATCATTTTCCTGCCATTTTCCCAGGAAATAAATTTAATATTTTTTTATTTTAGTTTTATTATTAATTTATTATTAGTTTTATTATAAATTTCAGTAATTTTGAGTATAAAATAAATAAGCAAGTAAAGATAAATTTCAGTTTATAGCAACTATGAAAAATACGAATATAAAATATATTATGTATTGAGTTTATTTTAAAAGTAAAAGTATGTAATTTATATTAATAATGAAAAATACGAATATAAAATATATTATGTATTGAGTTTATTTTAAAAGTAAAAGTATGTAATTTATATTAATAATGTTATTCATTTAAAAAAATAAGAATACATTAAATTAAACAATATAACGGCATTAAAAACATTTGCAAGTGACCGAAATGGTATCGGGAACGAAACGGCGGCACCAAATTGTCGGGACCGAAATGTCCTGCTTCCTAAAATAATACAATGTATGGCGTATTGTGAAATCATTAAAAGTGTTTTAAATTACCACCATTAGCGTCTAAACAACACTCTTAGTAATATAAAACATAAATTAATAGGATGGCAGTGACGGTATTACGCTGTACCTTGCCTATTTTTGTGATATTATAAAATTTTAGAACAAAAAAAATATAATAATAATAATAGTCTTTTGAAATTTTTGTTAAAATATTTATTTTTTCATTTTGGTGTTTGGTACTTTATACTAAAAAAAAAAATAATAATAATAAAGGAATTGCGGCCAAAGATTCTTGTTTTATAAATTACATATCTTGATCACAGTCTCAGTTATTTATTAAAAACTATTTGTGATGACCTTGTATAGAAATTTAACTGTACTACGACTTGAAGCTCAAAAAATCTTCATAATGTTTTATGAAAAATAATACTGTTTTTACCGTAATAGGTTACTTTTTTTTCAAAGTGTTCCTTCAATAATATAAAAGCAAAAAGTGCATTTCCAATTAAAATTTAAAATAAATTTAGAATATTTTTTCAATAAGTCATGCTACAAAATAAACGTATATGTAATCTCATTAAGCTTATACCGGGATTTGTCACATTCTACTAACTGATATATTCTTTTCAGGAACAATGTTAATTTTGCTTATATGCGTATATATTACCATAAATAAATTGTAAATATTACACATTATAATTAAAATTGATTGTAGATTACATATTTTTAAAACAAGCATTATTTTCGTTCTGCAGTAGCCAATCATGGCGCTTTGGGATTATTTGATGATATCATCCAAATATATCAAGATTGTTATCAAAACAAAAACAACGTAATCAAAATCCAACACACACATTGCCGCCATGTGAATCAGAAATTAGCCTTTGTGTTGTTATTTTGATGTCGCAATGATCCATTTTGGGAATAGTTTCAAATGACTTATCTGATGTAGATCAAATCAAAGTGAAGCACGAAATGAAGGTTACTAATTAGCCATAATATGATGAAATAAAGATGCCACATTTTGGTCGTCTCTCTGGCAAGTACTATGATTTTATGGCTATGTGAAAAGGCTATGTGAAGATTTTAAACCACGTTGTTTAACTGTTTATTAAGGAAGGTATACAGTGCCAGCAAAAAAATCATGACAGTCATTGAAAATTTTTTAAAAAGCCCTCACTTCATACCAATATTAGAAATAAACAAAGAGAAGGAGAACGCCGAGTCATTTCCAGATGCAAATGCCAGCACTCCACGTCACCAACACGTGATAGAAACTCCCACCCGCCTCTTCTATTTAAAGCAGGAAAAGTAAAATAAAACATCGGAACATTAAATAGCTCAAGCGTCAAGATTTATTTATTTTTTTTTTTTTTGCTGTCACTGTACATAAAACTTTTTTATTGTTTTTCTCATGTATTTTATTAAAATCTCTTTGGAACTGCAATTCTATATAGAATAAAAAAGGAAGACTTCTGATAATGGAATATGGAAGTCATTTCTATACCAAATTACAGAAAATACCGTGAATTTATATTCAGATGGATTTGGGAATTTGGGTTTTGGGATAAATATGAATTATTTTATTACAAATAAACATTATTTTTATTAAATGTCAAATGTATTTACACATTTAACAAATTTATTTATCCATGTATTTTCTTTTACAGTTTTGGCTGATCGCTCAAATCGAAGGCTAAGAGGTCCCAGGTTTACGAACGAACCACCTGAATTAGCTGAATTTTCGAACTCTACAGGAACAGTTATTACATGTACTGCTCAAGGAACACCAGAACCAATTATGCATTGGGAAAGAAAAGATGGAAGTACAGTTTCATCAATTCCGGGTATTCGACAAGTTAGGCCAGATAATTCTTTAGTTTTCTTTCCAATTGATTCTAATAAATATCGACCTGATGTCCATGCTACAGTGTATCGTTGCGTCGCTACAAATAAGGTGGGAACAATAAGAAGCAACGACGTAACAGTTAAAACTGGTAAGACTAAGTTTAATAATTATATTTATTATCAATATAAGTTTGTAAGGAATCTTAAAACTATCTAGATTATAAATATATTTCATAAATTCTCATTCTGGTAAATATTTTAAGGATAATCTAAAACTGACATTTGTTTTTAACAGCAAGCAGTTTTTGTTTTATGCATATTTTATGGGCTTTCACTGCACAGTTAAAAATTTTCAGAAAGCTACAGAGCCAACAAACCGTTTTTATACATAATGATTACTTAAGAGTGGAAATCACTTTTAGTATCACGATGTTGATTGATTTTAACAAAAAAAAAAAAAAAAAAAAAAAATTGAAGTTGAAAATATTTTTCCAAATTCATCCTTTTTTTTTTTTTTTTTTTTTTTTTTTTTTACAGTAAATTCTACAGATCTTTGTTTACATATTCCTTTAAGTACTTTTACTGAAAAATAATTAGAATGTGTTTATATTAAGACATGCTAATTAATTATTTTCAAAAATTATTTTCAAATTGACATACATGTGTTACGCGCAGGATTATTGAAAAATATGTTCGATATACCCGCTTAATATTAAATATATACATTCTGAAAATACTGTACTTTAACTTCAACCGAAAATACTAATCATGTTTAAAGCTGAAAATACTTTTTATGGTAATTAAACCATTAAACAAAAAATTATGGTAAAATTTAATATATATATATATTACAAATGCTCACTTAAAAATAGGTACAGGCTATAAAAATATAGAAAATACAATATAATACAATATACTAAGTTTCTACGTTACTTAGTCTTGAAAATATAATACGCGTAATGTGAATATGTATTTGGCGAAAAATGACACTGAAGTTCAAATTCCCCTTAGTTTGAATAGGTATCGCTCCACATATTTTATCTTAAAATCGGTTATAATTGGAGTATTGTCATATATTACTTTCTTCTGTCTTCAAAAGAACAAAGTATTGTAATCGAAAATTATTTCGACATCCGGTTTTCGTCGCATTTACACGTTTTAAGGGTCAGATATCCCCAAAACATGTGTATAGAAAATGTCTGTCTGTCCGTCTTTCCGTGTGTCTGTCTTCATTGTACCACCAAAAAGTGTATGAAGTTATGCATAGAATTGAACCAATTTTTTCTTTAAGTTTTTGGCTATGACAAGCAGGTCCTTCCTTCATTTGGAAAATATCCGCCGAAAGGGGTCGCTGTAATAGCGATTTTTGTGCCATTTTCAATATTGTACCTTCGAAAAGTGTATGAAGTTATGCATATAATTGAAGCAATTTTTTGTGTATGTTTTTGGCCATGGCAAGCAGGTCCTTCTTTCATATGGAATAAATCCGCCGGAAGGGGGCTCTGTAACAGCGATTTTTTTACGTTTTTAATGCTGTACCATCGAAAAATGTATGAAATTATGCATAGAATTGATTTTTTTTTTTTTACTATAGCAAGCAGGTCCTCCCTTAATTTATAAAAAATCCGCCAAAAGGGCGCGCTGTAATAGCGATTTTTGTGTAATCTTCTTAATTTTTCGTAGATATATTGTACACCAATGGCTCGTGAATCGACGGAAACTTCCCATTCTGAAAAACCGACTATTCGTGATTTTAATAAATTTCTTGATCGAGATTAACTCGTTTTTACTCCGATTTATTGACTGAAGCAGAATTTTAAGATGAAAGTTCAAGTAGATATAGTATTGAACTAATAAAAGTGAAATGGTGACATCTGTAACAACATTTTGAAATACTAAATCATATGAGATAGAAGAAAGCTTTGGGTTTGGCACAGCCAACTAGTTTTTTTAGTATTATTATTCCTATGACATGTTATTCTTTGGCAATAGAAAAAACAAGTGACAATTTCAATACTTTTAAGGTGATCTCTCTCCTTTTAAAAATAATTTTAGATTAAAAATAAATTTATTTTGTTCACGAAAAGTCTATAAATTATGTCCAAGCAACCGTTATTCAAAAAAACTCTTCAACGGCTGGGCCATTTGTTACTTATTTTTAATAACTTACATACGATATATTTAATCCTTCGTAATCAGTACGTTATTATTATCAAACAATGATTATTTTTAAATTCATTAAGTTTTTTATACATGTCTGATTATTACATTTGTTCGTTAACTAATATCTATCGAAATTTAACGTTACCATGCATTAATTGAACTGTTTATAATACTTTTTGTGAAAAATATATAAAAAATTCAGATCTTAATTTTTTATGTGTTAATTTCATATTAATTTCTTTTGATTCTTTATTTTTTTTTTAATTTCATTTCCAATTTTTTAGATAGTAAAATTATAGAAATCATGAAATAGATTAACCTTAACATATAATAGAAAAATTAAAAATTTCAATAAATAAATAAATAAAAAAAACCTCTTGATTCTTCTTTCTATATAACTTATAACTGTTTCGTGCAGTTCTTCAAAAAGTTAATGAAAAAGTGGTCGATGTGTAAATGTAAATAATTTTTTGAATACCTATCCGAATAATAATAAACAAACAGAAAACGTCTTGAGAAATAAAATTTGATATAACTGCTCTCTAATTACAAGAAACAAATACAAAAGCAGCAGAACAAAAAAAGAAAAACAAAGTACATTAATACATTTTAGTAAATGTTTGCTTGATCCATATCATTTTCCTCCTGAGTGATAGTATAATCGTAATATTACAAAATATTTAATTAAAGTTATCATTTAATCGAAACGAATTCATAATTTAATTAATCATAGTAATTGGAAATTCATACGTGCATAAAAATGTAGCAAACGATACCCAGATTTATTTGAAAATCATTTTCAGGCACGTATCTTTGTATAAAAAGATAAAAAGTATGATATCTGGAACATAAGGTCAGCTTTTAATATAAGTACTCTTTGTAATCACAAATTTCTTCCCAGCGTTTCTTAATTATACCTGTCGGCAACTTTCAAAGAGATAAGACATTTTATTTTTTTTTTTTTTTTTTAATCTGCAAAGGAATTATCGTTCTTAGACTATTTTAATTTAAATTAAATGGAATAGGCACAAGTAAAAGTATCCACATCCACAGTTATTTTTTTTAATCATTTAAAATAATGTATGGAATATAATAATATCAGGTTAGATAAATTATTAAAACAATTTCTAAGAATTTCTTATAAAAGTAAGGATTATTTAACTCTGTCGAACAACTATTTTTTTCCTTTCATAATGTATAGTATTTAATACATTAGAAATTTAAATATTAGCAACAAAAAATATGTATTGTGCAGCATTTGGTCTCAAAAAGGCGTAAAATTAATGCATCCTCATATAGTAATTTAAAGGGAATTGCAATGGAAATGTTTTTTAAATTATCCAGTTTCGCAATACATTTATTATTGATATCAGGCTGTGATTTTGTTAGCATTTCTCTGAGTCATACATTACTGTTACTGGTATTACAGTTTTTTTTTTTTTATTATTATTATTTCATGGTAAGATGACTAATTCTATTCATGAAAAATGTATCAGTTTATAAGATATATTTATCCAGACTTATATTGTATATTTATTTCAAATTAAACATTCAACTTTGCGAAAGCAATGTTTTAAAGATCGTTTATAATATATTTTTTTTTTCTACATTTCTTTTGTTTGCTGTCGAAATTAAATCATATTTTTTTAATTAATTTAGATATCAAAATTTTAACATTTCTAAACCCATTGTTACCAAAAATCAACATAGTTTCAAAATTGGTGACTTCAAAGATTATTTATATATCACAAACTGAAACAAAGAAGTATGTTTGCATATCACTTTGATTGTGATACTGAAATATACATGTAATAAAGTTAATTTTTGAAGATATTCTGTTTAATATTGTGATTCTCTTAGGGAACATTGTGATTGAAAAGATAAAGGTTATATAGATTTTATTTCAGAAAATAATCTGAGCATCTAAAAGTTTTTTTTTTTTTTTTTTTTTTTTTTTTTTTTTTTTTTTTTTTGCACAGACGTAATGTTTATAGATAAAATTTAAATGTGTTATTTTCTTAAAAAAATAAATAAGTAAATAAGTAAATAAATAATACAATTATGTCAATTGAAGCAAAATTCTATCCATATTCTACATATATTATATAAATATTTTCAACAGATAATTCAAACCTTCTACGCGAAAAATTTAACGAAATATACTATAATTCCACAAGACATATTATAATTCTATGTTTATGCTTTTGAACGTAATTTATTTAAGTTATCAGTTACATCAACTTTGCATATATAAATATCACTTCTACTTCTTTTAAAATGTGTTCACGATTTTTATCGTTTTGTGATAAGAGGGAGCACAGTTCTACTTCAGTGCCACACCCTCCGGCTGTCAGAATGAACGTCAAATTTATGCTTTAACCATGGATCGTCCATGGATTTAGCTGAGAGATAAGGGCGCCATACAAATGTATCCTAATTTAAAATAATAAGTGATTAATTGAGTACTTAGAAGAAAAAAATGACTGTTAACTCTTGATTTATCTGAAATTCTGGGTAATTACCTATAGATGTCTCTGGCAATACTATTTTTGAATAAATGCATAAATAAAATCCCAACAGATATCTTAATCTTAAGTCTATGATGTACTTAAAAAAAAAAAAAAAATGTAATACAGATTTTATTTAATGGGGCACATTCTGCTTTATATCATCGCCATACCCTTCCCGGCATCAGACAGTACGTCAAATTAATGCCTTATCTAAAATAAGATATTTCAGATTAAATGCATAAATAAAATCAGAATAGATATCTTAATCTTAAGTCTATGATATATATATATATAAACGTAAAGTATTGTAATCACCAACAAAAAACAAATTAAATTAATGTGAAATGCGCAAAACAGCTGCAGTAAAGCACATAAAATAAATATAAACCTGTATAAGATTATATTTAGCCTGAACCAGCGCACCCCCCCCCCCCCCCTCACAGAACAAGAAAAAATAACTATGTAAAAATTAAAATTTTTACAAAAACCAGGAAACAATAGGCTGCGGCCTCATCGGCAGTGGGTTATGTTTCAAAAGTAGCCGAGCATTCGATAAAATATGCATTAGTGGCAGTGGGTTTCGGCCAGAACAGTGATAACAAAATCAAATGTTAAACATTCGATGGCTATTATCACATGCTCCCCGACCGGTCCCTACAGCCAACATTATTAAATGAATGCCTCACCTGGAACACAGTAAAAGATGCTTGAAACATAACCCACTGCCGATGAAGCCGCAGCCTATTGTTTCCTAGTTTTTGTTAAAATTTTAATTTTTACATAGTTATTTTTTCTTGTTCTGTGAGGGGGGGATGCGCTGGTTCAGGCTAAATATAATCTTATACTGGTTTATATATATATATATATATATATAAAAACCAGTATAAGATTATTTTATCCATCGACCGTCAGACCATACGTCAAATTGATGCATATTAATCTGAATAAATCTGAAAACAGTCATCATCAATTGTCCAAACAAACATTTTTAAGATTAAACATTTATATTAACATTTTCTAATTAAACTCATATTGTTAAAAAAAAGGAAAAAAAAAAACTATAGTTAACTCTTAATTTACATCACCTTTTACTAAATTTTACACAAAAATGCATAACAATATCGCTTTTCATTAACAGAATGTATAAAAATATACACCACCGCTCTTTCGTGAAAAAGGCCGCCCCAAGCTCGACAGTGGTCTCTTTAATGTTTTAACGCTGACCCGTAAGGTAGCGGCAGACCCGATAAAGGAAGATGTAACAGGAGAAAAATTAAAGCAAAATTCAACAAGTTTAATGCATCCACCAGTGGCCAGGGTTTAGGCGGTTCGTTTCGAGATCAATGTACAACTTAAGAAATAAATTTCCTGTTTATCCTAATTACAACAATAATATATACAAAATCCTTTCTAAATTTTGCCTATCTCTACTCATTTGCAATTTACCATCATTAATTTTCTTAATTTTTTACCAAGTTGACTGTATCCTTATTTCGAATATTTTTAGTTTTTATACATAGATGTGTTAATAATTCCCTGTCTCAATTTATAATATTAAATCATTCGAAAAAAAAATGGTTCATGAATTCCTTACTTTAGTAAAATAAAACACAAAACTATGTGTAAAAATTTTCTGATTTTCTTTTTCACTTCCTTTGAAAAGTTTATGTAATTTTTTTACTTTAAATAAATAAGTTTAAAAGCTCCATTTTAAAAAGATCAAAAACCAAATTTTATGTCCATTTTTGTTGTAGATTTTACAAATATTACTGGAGAAAAAATTAAAAATATTCCGAAAATGATTATTACAGAATTATGCAAAATATAAATTTATTTTGATAAATACAAATCCCTAATTTAATTCTGGAAATTCGCAATTCAATGCAATTTCATTCCTACAGAATAAGTCCTGAACTATCATTCAGTATTAAATAATGCAGGGTTTCAATTTACTAATCGCTGTCAAATTCTTTGTAGTTCATCACTAAGTTTACAATGCTCACATATATGATCTATCTATAAACAGATATATATGTATATATTTAATAAAGGGAAGCACTATTAAAAAGTTCATATCCCAATATCATTAATAATTACATTACTTAGCTAATAATAACTTTTATTAGTTTCTTCTAATAATAACATTTATTAATTCATATAGTTTGAACCCCTCTGGTACATATGACGACAGAAAATCGTCATGCTGTTATTTCGAAATTGCTGCAACTCGCGATTATTTTCATATACTATCAAAACCACTAGTTTTAAAGTATTTTATTTATGTTAGATTTCTCTTGATATTACAGTAGAAATGTGTAGCAAATTTTCTAGATTTAAAAAGTGGTATTGGAATTTTAAAATAATTGCTATAGTTGAGGTGATTTTTACAAAGATAAATTTTTACTGAAAGAGTTAAAGAGAACATGAAAAGTGTTCATGGAATCACAGCGACAATCGTTTTTGTTTTCTTTTAAAATATATGAAATGTTTAAATGTATCAGTTAAAAAGATAAAGTAGCAGGAGCGTAAAAAGCAAGTTGTTCGTTGTTCGTTTTAAAAATATTACCGGATTTATTTATTTATTTATTTTTGCATTCTCAAAAAATAAATTATTGTACAAACATATGAATTATGAATTTATTTTAATAAAAGCAACTTCTTCATTTAATTCTGAGAATTCACAATTCAATGCAATTTCATTTCTCCAGAGTATGTACTCAACCATAATTCAATATTAAATAATGAAGTGTTTCAATTTTATTATGGCTGACAAATTCTTTCAAGTTAATAACTAAGTTTATGATACTCACGTATTTGATCTATCTCTTATATATATATATATATTATATATGTATATATTTAATAAAAGAGAGAACTGTTAATAAATTCTTCCCGATTTACGGTTATTAATTACATATATCATCTATTAATAACATTTATTAAGTCCTTCTATTAATAAAATTTATTAATTTCTTCCAATAATAACATGTATTAATTCATTAGTTTATTAACCGCTTGGGTACATATGACGACTGAGACTCGTCATTGCTGCATTCGAAATTGCTGCAACTAACGACTATTTTTATATTCTATTCATACCACTAGTTCTAAAATATTTTATTCATATTAGACTTTTCTTGACATTGTCCAACAAATTCATCATAAAATTTCTGGTTTTAAAAAAGTGGTATTACAATTAATAAATAATTTCTAGTTGCAGCAATTTCTAATTAAAGATAAATTCGTACTCAAAGGGCTAAAAGATAACATGAAAACTGAGCATGGAATCTATCCGATATTCATTTTTATTTCATTTTAGAAGAATAAGAAAGTAAAAGTGTATCGATTAAAAAAATAAAGTAACAGGAGAGTAAAAAGCAAACTTTTCCTCTTACATTAGTGTGCTTTACAAATGTTACCGGATTTTTTTTTTTTTAACCCTCTCGGCACTCAATTTTTTTTCCAATTTTGGAAAAAATTACTTTTACGCTAACAAAATTAAAAGTAGCTATCGAAATCACAGAGGTTACAATTTACTCAAATTTAACGAATGTGCTCTTTACAGAAACCTAAAGAATGCAATTATGTTGCGTGTTTTTCATATAAAAATTGTCTAAGGAAGAATTTTTAAGACGTTTGGAAAATGTAGTATTACAACCAGATTAAACAAACACAAAATATTTAGTAGTATTTTTTATCTTTAATCATAAATTACTAATTCGGAAAAGGAGTCCCTAATTTAAATTTAAAGAGTGAAACATATGTTTGAATTAAAAGAAACGCCAACTGTTTACTAATAATTAATAAAACTTTTATTAATATTATTATTATTAAATACTGAAACATAAGTAAAGTCATAATAGTAAATGTATAGACATATGCTATCAGTATTAGGTGCTGGAATTAACACAAATATTATTTTCTTTCAAATATTGCAATTTGAAGTAGGAGGCTCATATGAGGTTCAGGGTGACGAGAGGATTAATTATTTTAAAAAATAAAAAAAAAGTATTTTAGAAATATGTGAAATATGAATTTATTTTAATAAATACACATTTCTCATTTAATTCTGCGAATTCCCAATTGAATACAATTACATTTCTCTAGAAAAAGCCCCGAACCACCATTCTTTATTAAATATTGCAGTCTTTCAATTTTCTTATCACTGTGAAATTCTTTCCAGTTCTTCACCAAGCTTATGATGTTCATGTTTCTGATCATTTTGTGATAAGAGGGAGCACTGCCCTACTTCAGTGCCACACCCCTCCGGCCGTCAGACCTTACGTCAAAGTAATGCTGTGGCTTAGAGATGATGGCGTCAGCATAGGTTCTCCTGGAACAATAGGTAAGATTCTGTATCAAAAATACTGACAAATAAGCACGTTTTCATCTTTGAAAAAAGAGTTTGTGTATTAAATAATATTAAAAAACAAGTTCTATAAATAAATGTGTATTGTTTTAAACGATTTGGTATTTACACAGTAATGAAAAAAAAAAAACATTCGTAATGAACAAATTTGCTTAAAAAAATAAATTATATAAATGAACATTTTCTTTTTATCTAAATAGGAATATGCTTTTATATTTTAAAAGGCATGCTATGTCCTGAAATAATAATAGTAATAATAATAATAATAATAATAATAAAATCAGTATTGGCATAGAATTGTATACATTTAATATGAAACCATTTATTTGTTTATTTACTTATTTATTTTTAAGAATATAATCGTGGCCTCCGTGGCCAAGTAGATAAGACACCACGCTGCTAATCGCTTGAGAGCGTAGGATGCTAGCGGGTTCGACTCCCGCTTGCTCCGTTACACACTCTTTGTGGAGCTTCCGGCTCACAAAATTCTATGTGTTGTAAATTTCATTATGCTATCTCGTAACTGTATATCGACGATGACTTATAAGCGGTCCTTGGGTCAAGCACACAAGTCTGATGTATGTATTCAATTTAAAAAAAAAAAAATGATATAATCTATTTCGATTTTTTAAATATTTTTATTGACTAGTTCCATGAGTACTTTCAGTTTAAGTAACATAGTTACAAATTGCTACCATGTTTGACTGCAAGTATTTTAGAATGGAAAAATTTGACTCATTTTATTTGAGATATCTCATTAATTGAATAAGGCGAAGGAAACATTTCGAAAATAACGGTGGCTAAAAAGCATAGAAGTTATCAGATATGTAAATTACACTACAAAAACCCATGGAATAACCTTATTATTAATTTATTACTGCACTCTTATATTTAACGTATCTTGGGGCATGCATGATCGTGAAGTAAATATCGATTTTTGTAATACAGTTTTCATCCTAATTTTGATGCGCTACACTTGTAAAAACTGCGTACGCAAGTCTGTTTTCGATAATAAAAGAGCAACCTAATATTTTTTTAGTTCTTAATTTTATATTAATAAATAAATTTAAGGTATCTTCTTCCTTATGTAGGAGCAGTTAATAAATAGTCAAATATTATTTCTTGTTAGAACTATCAACTAGTTAAAAAAATGATGCAATTAATTATTTTCGAAATGCGCTCTCTAAATTATGCCAATTGCCTTTGAACCTGCAAGAGTAAAACACTCAAAAATAGACAATTATATAAATAAAAGCCCTGTCAAATATTTTTTATAAGTATTAACAATTCATTTATAACTGAATATGGATTATTACATTTTCCATAACTGTTTGACGGTAAAATATAATGTTTATATAATTAATTATACGAAAATAGCGAAATGTGAATAAATTATACAGATATATTTTCTTAGTGAAAACAGTACAATTTTTAATAAATTTTATTTTATAACAGGCTCTTTTATTGTGCAGATCTTTTTATATTAATATGAGCCATCGATTGAAATCAATTTAATATAAATTATATATATATATATGTATAACAATTCTGTTACTAAAAATTTATTTTATTTTATACAATTTTTTTCTTTCAAAAGAGTGAAAAGAAACCACTAAAGGATTAGGCACTCATATAACATTTAAACAACAAAAAGCAACTACAGGGTGTCCCCAAAAATGCATACACAACTTAAAATATTATAACGCATATTTGTTTTACTAATATAAACATAATTTCGAATTGTGAAATGGAACTGCAAGAATGAATGTTTTGTAAAACTAATGCCGGTATTCAAACTGATGGTCGTTCTGGTTCAAACTGCTAAGGTGAGGCAGAGCGTTCGCATCGATAATAATTTTATTAGGTATTGCTGTATTTGTTGATTATCCCGTTCCTCCGGAATGTTGCTTGTGAAAATTTAGAGCTGTTCCATGTGCCTCAAACTTATATCTAATTCTAGCGATTGAAAGTGGGATAGAGAGAATCTGTTATAAACCTCTTTTTAAAAATGTATTTGCATTTCAGCTACATTTTTGAACTTATAATAACGCTTTATAGATTTGTTCCTTTCCCCAAAGCTTAGTATGATTTTGAGCCAATATTTTAAGTTAGTTAAATATAAAAGGGGAAAAATGATCGTGACATTTCTTTAGCGAAAAAAAAATGTGTATGCAATTTTTGGACACCCTTAAATAGCTTATTTTATTTTTTTAAATGTATATATATATATATATATATATATATATTCCTACACCAGGTGGTTTTTTCGCTAAATTTTGGCGATATTGTTAAATAGTAATTAAGTAATTTAAAAGTGTATTTTAGTTATTTTAAATAATATAATTACTTTCTATTTATTTTATTTTATATTATATTAATTGTATTTATCACGGTATTTCAAAATGTATTAACTGCATCCTTTGGTATCAATTACTGTGATTTCTTAACTGTTTTATTCACCTTAATCTTTACGTTATTATGGTAGCCATATGCGAGTGGATATATTGAAAAAAACTGAAATATTAATCGGTATGTTGTGTAATATTTCTATTTTATATGCTATAAATATTTAAATTGGTTTTATTGATTTTTCCATTTCATATTATTTGACTCTATTCTGTTTTCATTTTGAATCTATTCACTTGATTATAATGGTTGTTCGGGCACAGAGAAAAAAAAATAGCTTTAGCTTTTTTTTCTCACAGAAAACTACCATATTGCTTATATCATTGAATTCTGTGCCCTTGAATACGTAATTCAATATATAAGCTTTTCCATTATTTGTCGGTGTCCACTTTCTTCTTTTTTCTTCCATAATAATTCTTATAATAAATTGTTTGGCACTTTATTTTATACTTACAGCTTTTAATTCACAATATTACGGTTTTTGATGGTGGTAGGTTATGTTTAATTAAAGGTTATATATATATATATATATATATATATATATATATATATACCGGGTGTCCCAAAAAGGACTGACTGATTTTAAAATTCAATAACTTCCAAACGGTGACAGATATTAAAAAAATTCTTGCAGGAGGGTTATGCATAAAGTCAAAAGATTTTTTACAATGATTTTCGATTTTAGTTCGAATTACAAACAATAGATGGCGCTGCGATCAATAGAGGCTAAATTCAGGCTCGATTTTTGGTACTTCGTGTTTCGGATAATACATTTCCATCTCCTTTTTCTGCATGGAACAACAGAAAGGACCAAAAATCGAGCCTGTATTTAGCGACTATTGCTCGCAGCGCCATCTATTGTTTGTAATTCGAACTAAAATCGAAAATCACTGTAATAAAACTTTTGACTTTATGCATAACCCTCCTGCAAGAATTTTTTTAATATCTGTCACCGTTTGGAAGATATTGAATTTTAAAATCAGTCAGTCCTTTCTGGGACACCCGGTATATATATATATATATATATATATGTTTAAGAGAAGACAAATCATTCAATCATTCAATAACGCAATTTTTTATTAGACAAATATAATTTCGAATTGTGAAATTGAACTGAAACAATTAATGTTTCGTAAAATTAAGGCCGATATTCAAACAAATGGTCGTTCTGATCCAGATACTGCTAATAATATGAGGCGGCGCTTTCGCAAGCATTGATAATCATTGTATTAGTTATTGCTGGATTTTTTAATTACCCTTGTCCCCCAGAATGTTCCTTGTGAATATTTTGAACGGTTCCATCTGCCTGAAATTCATCTTTAATTCTAGCGATTCTATGTCGGACAGAGGGGAGTTTTTTTGAACATCTTTTTAAAACTTTCTTGGCACATCATCTTCAGCTACATTTTAAAAACTTTACGGTAAATTTCCTTTTCTCAAAGCTTAGTTTGTTTTGTGCCTTTAATATTTCTTAGTATGGTTTCTTTGATAATTTCAAATTAGTTAAATTTAAACGGAAAAAAAGATCATGACAGCGATTAGCGAAAAGTTATATATATATTTTTTCTTTTGACACACAGTATATGAGATATGAAAGAACTCTGAAACATTTCGATATAACTAGTAATGCATAAAAGCGTTCAGACAATCTTGATGATCACAGGAAATGCCTGTGGTATTACTGTATTGTGCATATAACATTACATATATTATACTAAAAAATATATAGAATTTTATTCGTCTTAATTTTGCTTATAATGATTGATAATATTTGTTATTATTATCATTATTACTTTTTCTCTTGAAAATTGTAACATAAAAAAATCGAGTCCTTGCTGGATTAATGTACCAAATAAACAAGTGCTTACCAAACTGTACTGTTATTGGGCTCACATTAAAATTTATGGGATTTTCGCGACCTCATAAGTAAATATGTAGGGACTTTTGTATAATTCATCTTATGAAAAGATGACATTCTTACAAAATATATCTACAGTCGGTAAAATATAAAATAGAACACATCATATATTCTAAATCACTACTAAATCACAATCATCACTAAATTGTCCTAGGAAAAAAAAACACGAAAATAGACATTCGACTGGATATTATATATTTTCTCAACTTAAGTAAAAAGGAAACATTAGGAAGTTGTTTTCTTATTGAAATGGCATGAAACTCTGAATGGAATGAATTTTATAACCCAATACTGACAGCGTTTTTCGATATTTTGTCAAATGTTATCTTGAGATACCAACCATGAATTCATTCGGTCAAATACTTTTGTAAATATGCGGTATTAAATTTTGGAATTTCTAATGTTAAAATCCTTTTTATTTTTGGAAAATATACTGCAGTGCGGATAGTTTTTAAAGCATTACTCAAAAACTACTTCGCAAAATGAGCTTTAGTGTTGGATTCACGTAATAAAAGTTTCTAGAAATCGATTTCTGTCGTAAAAATCCATAGGTCACAATTTATATTTATTACGAAAATTAATTTCGAAAAAATATATGTTTCGAAATTTATTTTCAAAAATATATATATATGAATGTTAAATTATGAAATTTTTAACAACAGTCAGTTTACAAAATCTTAAAATCTGCGCATCGAAATTTATATTTCATTTTATTATTTTTTGAAGTTACACTTTAAAAACTTTTTGCAACGCAATCTATTTTGAAACGACTAAAAATAAATTTAATTTTAGGAGTTCTAAACATAGCACTATTGTATATCATCATAAGTCCCAAACTATTTAAATGAATGATTTCCTTTTTGAGATCTGAAAATAAAGTCAACCGAAAAATCCAAATATACTGTCGAAATCCAAAATGTGTTCGCATGGCCAATTTTACAGTTTTGTACAATTTCAGGACGAAGAAAATCCATTAGCTTATTTTTATTTACCATAACTTAAAAGAATACATAATTTTGCACCGGATATATCCGTTTTGTATTAAAACTATTTTGTGATTCAAATGATAGTGTCGTTCTCATATATTTTTTAGATTTATTTTTAAAGTATAATATAAATAACGACGTATTATTTCTGCTTACACACGTGTATTTGTAAAAAATAACTTTTGGCAAACAATTTAAAAAAATGAAAAAGCGAAACAACAATCTTTTAGAAGCGGCAATCTCTATTCATCTTTAAATATAAATCCTCGAAATTTTATATTTCTTTTAAAATATTTGTAATACGCTTACACCATTCCTTTGCGTATGTCCTTATTATTTGCGAAAACAGACATTTCTTCATTTTAATCTTTTGTTCTATGTTTCTAAATGCCCCATTAAATGTCAAACGGAAATGGTCTTGACATTTTAACAAAAAAAGCATGTCTCAACACAATTATTAATACATATAATTTTTACTATATTACAACTAATTAGGTCGCTTTTCAAAATATGCTGCATTTTAATCTTTTTAACATAAGATGAAAATAAAACCAGCAAGCATTTATTAATTCGCTTGGCGGCTTAATATTTAAAAACAATAGCTTTATAAGAAACAGTTTCAAAAGAAGACGTTGCCAAATGCTATTTTTAGAAGCGTCTAATACATTTGAAAAATGGATGCCACTTTTAGTGCAATTAAGTGGAAACACTGCAAACTCTATTAAAAGCGGAGGAAAACGCATCATTCATGGAGAATTAAGTGCATTAACTCTATGCAAAGATTAAAGCTACTAATAAGGATTGCAGCTCACTTCATCTTCCTGTCATTAAAATCTGTATTAAAAGATTCGAGATATAAAAACGAATGCGAAGAAATTTTAACTCCCTGATTAAAAGCGACTATTTCATTTACGATGAATAAGGCATCATATGGAATTGTAAGCTTGGAAGAGAAATAATTATTCTAATTCAGAAATTAAACGTTAAAACAGTGATTATTTATTAATTGAGGGAATTTCACCCAATTTAAACTTGCTTTTGAGTTTATCCTTAAAATTACCCATTAACAATAAAAATTTAATTCAGAATCAAGAATAATTATAATTATTTTGTGATATAATTATAATTTCTAAATTCATCATTTTCATCATACATGAATTTTTTGAACCGTTTAAGTATTAATTTATAATAATAATAATAATAAAAATGCAACAAGATGTAGGAATTACGTCATCATGCTAAAAACTCGAATTATACAGAATTCAAGAATTAAATTGGCATTGTATTTCACATACGCTCTTACTTATTTATATGAATTCAAGTTCGTTAAGAGAAAAAATACTTCATTATCGATACAGTCGTTTATTTTCGTCTGTTACATAACGCATTTTTTTTAGAAATTTAATACATTTACTTAAAAACACAGCTATTTAATTTCCGGACAATTTTACTTAAAATCATAAAATGGGAAAACTAGACGCTTAATGAAAAAAGAAAAAGAGGTAAATTTATTTTTGTATCTTTTACTAATCTTACTATATTGCAATACGGTGTTCCAGTAATGACTAGTTCCAAAAATTTGTGTATTATTATGTGTGTTATGACTTTATTTTGCATAAGTTTTGAAACTCTAAATATGCGTAAAAATTTTAAAATTTAAACTTTTTGGAATTCACTACAGCAGAAAAACCTATTTGTTTATTTCTTAAGATAATTTCCATATTTATTTTTTATCATTCATATTAGGTTGGATGAAATATAATGAACATTTATTTTTAAAATTCATTGAGATTTCTTTCATATTTATGAAATTTAATAGGAGTTTTTCGCTGTTAAAAAGGCTATTAAAAATACGCAATTACGGGCGATATTATTACTACTGACCCAAAAGTCTCAAAGAGAGGCGTACATTGCATGCAATATCAACCACACATTTCGCCCAGCGTAGTAATATGACAGCATGACTAGTAAATGAACATTTGAACACTGGTTTCAAGAAATTAAATTGTGGAAAATAACACATTGAATATGAAGCTGGTCGTGAACGGGATTTTGTGTCTAATAATGAAGAACTGGAAGCATTTATTAAATCTAATTTACTTACCACTTTACACGAGTTTGTGTCAAAGCCACAAAAAAGAAATCGGTATGAAATAAAAATCTTTACAATTAGGCATAAAATAAAATGACTGAAAATCTTGCTTTTCGGAATTTACATTGCGATCTTTTGAGAAACAAAAGCAACCAATTTTGCAGTTGAATTGCGACATAACTGAAGAAACAGATATGCAAAATTACCGGAAGTATACAACTCGCCTGTAGACAGCGGAGAAGCATGAAAACTCTTTATGAAGCTAAAAATACATTAAGAGATGAACATGGTGAATGTTTGGTAGTCTATATATGGAGAAAACAGCTACAACTTCTTAATGCCGGACGAACGCAGATTACAGATAGTTGCTACTAAAAAAGGAAGAAATTCATGCAAAATTGGGTTTCTCTGACAAACATTTTTCAACAGAATTCTTTCTCCATAACAATACTTTTACTCACGTCTCTTGAATAACCTTACTAAAATTGATCAAAATAGGGCATGAGGCGCTTCATCACCGATATAATTATCAAATATTCCAGCAATTTAAATTATTTTATGAAATACCGCTACTACGCTTTACAGAAAAATATCTTCAAAATGAAAGCACCTCTCAAATTGCAGAGCTACAGATTTCTATGTTGCATGAATAAAAAGTATTGTTTCACGTTTGTATTACTGCATGGAATCAAGGGATCTTATTTTGAATTATAAAGCAAATAACAAAAATATCTGCATGTTTTGAAATATAATAGTTTCGTACCGTAGTTATTTTTTACTTAAGCCGCGATTAATTTTTATATTAAAAATGCATTCTAAAAATTTCAACAATTTATCATTTCATTATGGGCAAGGACTGGCGACTATTTTTATATTTAATCATACCACGAGTTTAAAAAAAAAAAAATGTGTAAAATTTTTCTTGAATTTATCCTAGTATAAGCGTTCAGAGTATTCCTAGTATAAGTGGCAGAAATCATTTTTAAAAAAGTGGTAAGGATAAAATAACAAAAAATCATCCACTCGAATGTTTATGTCGTAACCCATAGCCAAAGGTTAATGATTTATCAGCATATTAGGAAGTCACAGAATTTCATTTTTAGTTACATTTTTATGTTTGTTGTAATTTTTTATGATCTCTGTTTGTAGGAGATAAATACATAGTTTTACCTACTGGAGAGCTTCTTATTAAAAACGTCGGTCCTAGTGATGCTATTACAGGGTATCAGTGCCAAGTCCATCATCGTTTAGTCGGGGAGAGTAAACTTAGTTCATCATCAGGAAAGTTAATCATCCGAGGTAAGTAATTAGATGATGACATAAATATATATATTTTTTTTTTATAAAACAGCAATAATTATTTTCCAAATTAAATCTTACTTAGCTATATCATCTTAGATGAAAGTATTCTTATTTAGTTTCACTAACAAAAAAAAAAAATAAACAAGGAATAATTACTGTTCTTTCCAAACTACATTTTTCTTGCTTCTCTAGCAAAAGAAGGCTGAAATAAAATATCATGTTTCTACAAAGCACTAGTTTAATGCTTAATAAGTATAATGCAATTATTACATTTTTCAAATCATACAATCTTTTAATGACTATGAAATCACTACGTATATTAGGAATAATAAGAAAAAAGTAAGTTTTCATAGGTTCGTGGGTATAGACATTTATATCTAATGATATCGAAGTGAGTAGTTGATATTAATATATATTTTCCGATTTAATCATTTAAGAATTTTTTTACGAAGATGCATTAGAAAAAATGATTTCAGTTCGATTTATAAAAAGATTTTAGAAATATTTCAATAACCTTACATAAGACGATGGAGCATTTTTGGGGGCAAGTTACATGGATCCTTAAAGAAAAAGAGAGAAATGGAGTTGTAACAAGATATACTAGGTTATGAAGTATGAAATATGTGATATAATAATATGTGATATTATAAAAGGTCCAGATTATCAACGGTGTAAACTTCCACCAGTCAAAAATAATAGAAGCTTTTGTATTATTCATGACAGTATTTTTTCATGAATATGGTCTTTATATAACATGCAAATTCCTATTAAAATTTACTGGTGGAAGATCGTCCTGTTGGTCATCTGATCCTTTGTAATCGTAAATTTCATACTAGATGGCCTTATATATATATAGATAGATATACAGTCGAACCTCGTTATCCCGACACTCTAATCACCAGAAAAAGTGTCGTCATAAGCGGAGTGTCGCGGTAACCGGAGTTGGAGAGAAATATGTTTATAAAATGCTGTATTTTTAACTAATTTAACACAATTTAAATTCCTAATTGTTCTTCAAGTTTTAAGCAATAAAAAATCATTAAACAAAATAAACAAAAAACAAAATTGAAAATTATAAAAATCAGATTTATGATGACATTTTTTTAATAGTTACATGAAATATTGATGAATTAATGTTTACTTATCTCTAGATGTGTTTTCTAAAATTCTTTTTTCATTACATGCAATGAATTGTAATTAATATTCGTTGTTTCAGAAATGTATGTTAGCTAATTCCTGATCGTTTCAATGCAATGCAATGCTTCGGTTTTAGTTGGAGGAAAAACGGCATGTAATCACAAGAAAGAGCCGATTGACCAGAACAAAAAGACCGCGAGTAGACTGATACATCTATCTGGAGCTTAAGTGGGTCATTCATAGTGTGTGGGTTTATTTATTGAGATAAACGATTAAATTATAATTTCTCATTTATCTCAATTGATAATTTAGACACTTTTGTAAAAAGTTTTGCTAAGACAATTCTTACTGCTTGATTTCCGTGCTTATAAGATGGATTGTAAAAAATGGGCAATTTTCCTAAACTGTCGGGATATCCGGAGTTGAAAATTATTCAACAACGTAAAATTCGGAGTTTATTTACATTAAAATCATATACAGAAAATCGGCACTTTGTAAAACTGATGTGAAAAGCGGAGTGACGTAAAAACCGAGTGTCGGGATAACGAGGTCCGACTGTAGATACTAAATTGTTATACGCCAATCGAATTTGGAAAATCAAACTTCGACATTTACAATAGTGATTTTATGATATGAAAAATAATATGACATGAATTTTTCAAACTGTGTCTAATTTTATTTATGTCCTTGTTTTTTGCAGAACCTCATGCTGCACTTTTACCATCGATCACGGAATTCCGACCTGTCATTCGTGCTAAGGAATCAGAAAGGGTTTTCCTGCCTTGTGTTGGACAAGGATTTCCGCAACCAAATTACAGGTGGGGGAGAAGAGACGGTGACCGAATTAGTACATTCCACCTCAATGAAAGAATGCTTCACAAAGACGGTGTTCTAATAATTCAACAAGCTGCCATTCAAGATACTGGTGTCTATGTATGCGAGCTTAATAATTCTGTTGGCTTGGATAAATCTGAGACAAAACTTTTTGTATCTGGTATGTATTCCGTTTTTTACGTGCTTTCTCTTCATTTATAATTCTGTTCATTTGTATGTGGCAAGCAAATCTTATTATTAATTTTTCACCTTCTTCTTGTTGCCGTGGTGCTTTGAAATTTTGATTATGTATGCATTCCTTAGTATGTATGGATATAGTTTTGTATGCATACATGAATTGGACATTCATTTTTAAAAATTTGATCCTCATGGAGGTACACTGTAAAAAAAATCTGTAAAGTTACTAAAGTTTTTCTAGGAAACTGGGATTCCTAGAACATCTTATGTAACGGCAACAAGAAAAATTCATGTAACAGACAAACTTTTGCACCAAAAATCAAAAAATCTGTAAGGTTACTAAGAATTTTTAGGAAACTAGGATGCCTAGAACTTTTCATGTAACTGCAACCAGGGTTACAGATAAAATTTTAGTAAGATTATTGTAATTTTGGCAGATTCATTTGTAAAGTTATAGATTTCCGTAGCTTTACAAAAACTAGTTATGTAGATTTGCAGCATTTTTTTTTTTACAGATTCTAGAAAATTAGCTTTAAATATTGGCTTTGTCATTAATTTCTAGTACATAACGGACTGCAGTCAGTCAACGTCAATTTTAATAAAATCCAGCTACAAATAAACGCGGGTAATTAAACACTGGTAATAAACTGATAATAAAGAAATCTTTTTTTGTCAAAGAGGAAGGAGGAAATAGATTTACTGGCAATTTTATTTCTCCGTCTTTACTTTTAGGACATATCAACGCTTTTAATTCTGTAAGAACAGATTTTTTCCGTATTTTGCAGAGAAATACGTCTTTAAAATAAAATGTTTCGAGTTCATATCGCTTCAATATTTAGGTTAAATGAGATTAAATAAAATGTATTATTTTATGAAATCCTTTATATTGGAATGAAAAATTCGACATTCACACATCTCTCAATATAATATTTTTATTCATGATATGTGAGATATTTATGAGTAAATTAAATAAAATACTTAATGTGTGGAAATTAATTAGTTACAATATTTGTGTTATTTTAGTTTAAATTAGTAAGCCATCATATGTTAACATTAATGATGAATAAAAGAAAAGTAATAATACGGAATTATTTTGCTTTATGAAATCTTAAACAAATATAAAAAAGCTTTGATTTATTTAAACAAACGTTATATTCGTTAATTAATAATTTGAATATTTTAATATATTGGATAATAAATTCATGAGTTTATAAACAACAAATTTTTCTAGTCAGAAATAGAAATACACAAATTTTTATCATACATACAAACGAGTTGCATATTTCTCTATACATGCATTTTACTAGACTTTTTTGATATAGATAGCTAATAAACACCTTTATCTTTTCTACTAGTTTAGAAATACATTGATAATGCAAATTAAATTTTAAAGCGTTCACTTCAGTAATAAAATTTAAATTTTATTTTGATGGAGAGATAGAATAATAAAATCTTAAATTGTATCAAAACATTTCTATTTAAACCTAATCCATTAAAACTTCTATTAAGGGGTCTCAGAAATCTTACTTTTTACCTGGCGGTGCAATATGTCACATTTCATTTTTTTTTCTTAGTCTCTATAAAACATAAATGTATAAAATTTTTAATATAGACAACCTAATATCTCTTCTAATTAATTTTTTTTTTAATATTCTATAATGAAATTTTATTTTTTTTTTATGTTTAATTCTGATTAAAAAGAAAAATAAATAAATTGGTTTTTGACTTGCATGCACTGCGCGCAACATTTTTCACAAACTAATAAAGCAATTTGCATAAAACTTGGTACATATCTTCATTTTAAGGTAAAAAATAACATATACTTCAAATTTAGTATTATATATGAATTGAATATTTAAAATTGGCAATTTTTCAATAAAATAATGATTTTTTTTCAAAATTTTATAATTTAAATTTAAATTTCAGATAAAATAAATAAATAAATTGCTTAAAAATGAGGTATACATTCGAGATACATTAGTTTTACATCATTATCAATAGTTTGAAGGGCTCTTGAACCAATAGTTTTTCTACAGTCTTGCGCGCAGTGCATGCAAGTCAAAAAGCAATTTAAATTTTCTTTATCAAAATTAAACATTAAAAAAAATCAATATAGAATATTAAAAAATATTTTAAATAGAAGAGATATTAGGTTGTCTATATTAAAAATTTTTATGCATTTTCGTTTTATAGAGACTAAGAAAAAAAATTAAATGTGACATGTTGCTAAACTGCACCGCCAGGTAAATAGTAGGACTCCTGGACCCCCTTAATATTATGATTATAGAAATGTATTTGTTTATAAAATTCGGTAAAAGTTAATATACCTTTTACTATCTAAGTTAAAAAATATATTTTTCAGCTCCATTATCTGCAAAAATTGATCCCGACTCTCAAACAGTAGATGTAGGAAAGATGGCTACACTTAGCTGTAGAGTGATGGGACATCCGGTTCATTCAGTTATTTGGTTAAAAGATGGATCGCCATTGACTCCGACTGGTCCTGTTAATTTAGTTTCTAGAGATATCTTGCAAATAAATCCAGTGAAAAGAGAAGATGCTGGTGTTTATCAGTGCTCAGTCAGTAATGATGAAGAGAGTGTCCAAGGTGCTGCTGATCTTTTTGTAGCAGGTATGTTCAGATATATTGTTTGTCAATTAAATATAACAATCCTTTAAAATTTTTGTTTTCAATTTTAGTGTCTGGTGATGAGTAATTATGGAGTAAGGTGTGATGTTTCGATTTGCAAGCAAAACAAGTGGTTTTTGAATCACATTTGCTAAATAAATGCCATCCCAAAAAGTTAAAGCAAAGTTTGTTTTTCTTAACGATACTTATTCGATCAATTAAATTCATGTTTTTATATTTATCACAGTGATAAAGTGGGTGAGCTTCGGTTTTACATACAATACAAAATTTATTTTGCGGTTTATTCGTTTTAACGAATAATGCTTTATTAGTGGATTTTGTAGCGATGCTAGAATTAATGCTGCTTAAAATTTGATGTCTACGTTCCAAAAATTGGTCGAAATTAGGAATTTCATTGTCCTTTAATGTTAACTCGTATTGTTTCCGAGATTCGCGGTCAAGCTTATCTAGTACAATATTTAGCAAAATTGAGTTTGAAAATTTGTTTCCTTCAAAATTTAAGACTTTTAGAGCCCTTAAATTCTTCATTAAATTGTCTAATAAATTACGGAGATCTTTAGCCGATTCATGTTTCATTGAATATATATTCAAAATATTTTTTATATGACTGTCTACTATAATTTTTTTGTTTTCATCTCTTTGTTATAATGCGTTGAAGAGGGAAGTGAAAGTATCATCAGCCGTTTGAAACGTTCTGGGCTCACCCGTTAACGCACTGCGGAGATAAAACAATTTTCCATTATCCTTTAATGCGGGATTATCAACGATTATTTCTTTTAAGGTCTTTTTAAATACTGACCATTCTTCATACTTGCCACTGAAAATTGGCAGAGGGATTTTAGGGAGCTTTAAGCTGCTTCCTTTCGTAATATCACTACTATTATTAGACAGTTTAAACTCAGAAATGTTAATTTTAGCATTTTTTTCTTCATACTGTTTATTAATAGAGGATTGTAAGCTTACTTCTAGTTTTTGAATATCTTCATCCGTCTGTGAAATCTGCTCTTCTACTTTACCGATCTTTGCTTCATCTACAATTTTGTAGTATTCCTCTTTAATCAACTCAAATTTGTTCTCGGTTTTTCGGAGCAGCTCTAGTTGAGCTTTTAGTTCTGAAACACAAAGTGTCTTGCCATCTGTAGCATTGAAAATCTTTGTGAATTGCGCCTTTATGTTTCCACGTCTTCTATTGAGCGCTGTTATGTCCTCTGTTATGTCTTGTTGACAATATAGTAAATTCTAATTACGCTGGTTTAACCTCCGGCTCGACGGACCATTATGTACGGAGGTGTACTAAGAAAATTAAGCGGACTGTATTTCACTAACAAAAACAAAGTTTTATTTTTCAAAGATAGAAAAAGAATATGGCTAGTTGCCAATTTTGAATTTGAAATTTTCTACAAAGTTGAGAGAATGGCTTGTTGCCATTTTGAGATTGTTTTTTCTTCAAAAAAAAAAATAACTACGCAATAAATACATGAACTAGGTTGCATAAAAAGGGTTACAAGAATAGATGCCAATTGGCACAGATGCGGGAGTGGCGTTCCGCCGCCAAGGGCGATGCTACAATGAGATGGAGAAGCTACAAGTACGGAACATCCATATTTTGTTTTAAGTATAGTTTACGGCTAAAAAACAGTTTTTACTAATCGGCAATACTGGTGTTTAAATGAAAAAATAATTTCCATTGATAAAATTCTATAATATTAAGCACACAAGAATTTTAGGAACTATAATAAGAAATAAATTTTACTTGCTCACTGCAGGTCAAAATAGGGTATTTCCCAAGCTTCCAAACAAACCTAAAAGAACAAGTAGCAACAATTGAAAAAATAAATCTATCTTTATTCTTAAACAGCACAAGTGTTGCCATTTGCATGTAGAAAATCGATTTAATAATATCTCCAGAATGCATTTTATTGGCAACATTAGGCATTATAGCTTGAATATTATTCTAATAGTATTTTAGAGCCTAAATTGTGTATGTTGCCGAAAAGCAACACCAGGCATTTAAGGGTTAATGATGTTACAGCCTTCCAATTGGTCTGAAATTTTAAATATATAATTGTTGCGAAAGTTCATCGAGCCATTTCAAATTTTATAAAAATCGGATGTAAAGTTTAATTACAGGAACAGTCAAAAGTTTTCCGTTTCATTATGGGGAATGGGAAAAAAAATTATCGCAAGTGCATTTTAATGATGTTACAGACTATGCACTTATGAAGTGCAAAAAAAATATACATTCAGTACAATATGGGGTTCAAAAAATAATTATAAAACTAGCTATAGTACGAACGCACCTCATTTGCCACGTTTGACGAGCAATTTCCAACTTGTTGTTCATATGGATGTATTCAAATATGAAGTGTTATTAAAACTGAATTTTATAAAAACACGTTGATTGAGTAATTAAATGTCCAAAAATGCATTCTATATTTTTTTTCTGTTCATTGTTTAAGTCTCTATCTTGATTGAATTGAGAAAAAGGTTTGACGAAGATTTAAATGATCTATTCAGTATCTCGATTTTTTAATCTGTATCTCTGTTTATATTGTGTGCATCGGAAAGTCGTGTGGTGTTGGGAAAATCAATTCGTACCGGAAAATTCTGCCCGGTAATTATTAGACATTAGATATAGGAATCAATGTTTAATAATTAAAAAATAGAATTTTCCGGTACGAACTGATTTTCCCAACACGACACGACTTTCCGATCGACCTAATAATTATCTAATTTAGATGAGTTGGGTCTCAAACTGAAGAACTTCTTCATTTCGATTCTTTTAGTATTAGTTTGATTTTTCTGCGATTCTTGCGGTCTTTGGTATTTGAAATTTAAAATACCATGTTTGGTCGATTTAACATGGTGAAGTTGCGTGCTATATTATTAGCAGTACAGCGTTCGTTAGGTTCTTGGCATTTGTCTGTTTGGCGGGCATAGTATTTTTTTTTTTTTTTTTTTTATAGCTTGGCTTGGCAGCAAGACTGTCCTGCATTATGTACTGATTTTTGATCATGATGTATTCCAACATTAACATTAACAGACAGTGCTTTCTGTAAAATATTCGATACAATTTTTTCTTATTTTATGTGATCAGCTGTACCTTCTGTAAATATAAAATTATGCACACTGTTTAAAATAATTTAAAAGTGCTTAAAAGCAATGAATGCTCGTGTCATAAAAATAGAAATAAAACAAGATATCGAGCAAGTATTGGATTAGTAACAGATACGAAACCAAAATAAGGTAATAACATGGGGTATAAGATATTTAATAAAATACTTTCAAATCTAAAGTAAGTTGAGTCGAAAAAATAGTTTTACTGCCAAAGGAGTACCTCTCGTGAACCCATCGTTTACTGCAGATTAAGTAACAACATACTCGCATTTCACCGCTCTAAGTTATTAACAAGAAACGTTTAATTGATTATTTATTAAGGAAAAATAGCAAACTTATTAATTAGACTCCGAGATCAAATGACTTTATGACAAAAGTTTAGCTTTCAAGCACTTTTAAATTATTTTAAAATAATGTGTAGGATTTAATATATGGATTAATTTGATATTAAAGAAAGAACCGGAGATTACATTAAAAAAAAAATGTTTCAATATTCAACAGAGAGTACTTACATTCAAAGTGTTTGGCGAAATCTTGAAAATCCCATTCTTCTATTTTCTTTCTTTTTTTTACGAATACATCCATTTCAATCAGCACACAGACCGTCCCCACCGTGCAGAAATATGCGAAGCACCCATAATAACAACACAATGTAATATTACGTATTATAAAGGATACGCATGATATAATTGATTATGCAGAATTAAAATGCAACATTATTTCCTGATAACCAGGATATATAGCATTGTTTTCTTATTAAGGAAATTCTTTCATGCTCCATGAATGCTTTCATCAAAAACCGCGATACAACATAAATTTAAAACAAGAACGGAAAATAAATCATGAGGATTAGATTATGAAACACTCCCCAACAGTAGAAGAATATAATTAAGAAATGTGTTTTTCCATTCAGTGAAATGAGATATTCAAATAGACAAATCAATAAACACACAACGCAGTAAAAATCGATTTTCAGCAACTGATGTCTATATCCGGTAATGTGTGCTATTGTTCCAGTCAAACATGTATAATATATATATATATAAATATATACACCACCTAATACACTAAAATGTATATGAGTTTATAAATACATACCACAGCGGAAAACAAACTTCCTGTAATTATCGATAACAGTCCTACCGTTAACCAAGAAATTTTGTGTTCCTCTGTAAATGAAAAAATAATGATGCACAATCAATAATCTCTAGAAACATGTGGAGAGACCTTCAAAAATGTCTTTTTAAATTCATTATGATTGAAGTATTATAACATCATTAAAATCATCATCATTGTACTGCAATCTTTTCTCCCTGTAGATCCCAATGCAATATTTTTTTCTACTTGATCCCTGCAAACGAAATATAAAATCTACCTATTCAATGCTCTAAATATACTGCAGTCCGATTCAGCGATGGATATCAATATCATTGTATCTGAAATATCATAACATCAGAAAAAAAATGCCCGCGAACGATTTTTCACTTCAAGAAATCAATAAATGCTTCTGGTACATTTTAATTTCCAAACATTCCATTTAAAAATTTTTAAAGAGCAAAAAAAGAATATAGAAAAGTTCGTTAAATTATCTTCATTAATATTCAATGTATAAAAGAAGATCAAGGTCAAATTTGAGTGGAAAGCATTGTAATTGATATATATACACATAAACAGGGTACGTCAGGTATTTGAAAACATATGTTACAGGTGAAATATCACCCTGTATATCATACTTACATTTTTTTTCTGTTACATGTAAACATGTCAGAACTTAGACTAACTGAGGAAATGAAGAGGCATGCTGTTATTGGCTCATTGGGAGAAGAACATTTCAATTTAGAGATTATCACATTCCTGAAGCCCTCTCGGTCACTCGTTTTTAATGTGAGGAAAGAACGGAAGGCTGCCAGGTTTCATGTGGCAAAAGTTTCATGCAGGAAACGAGATTCTCAGTAATATGAAATCGTCAAAACACCAGAATTCATTAGTGAAGTCGATGAAAATCTCACGAAGTCGACGAGAGCACTCGCTAGGGAGATGCATGCTGATGAGGCCAAAATCTGATGAGTTCATGAAATTCATGAGAACCTTCGTTAGAGATCATACATGATGAGGATAGTACAGCTATTGTCCGAGAGAACCAGGGACAACTGTCTGACCAGAGACAAGCGCAACCTTGACAAGCTGCAACATAAAGAGGAGCCAGGAAGGCAATTGTTTCTTTCCTATGATAAAAACTTTGCTCAAGTCAAGAATATCAACTGCAAAAAAAATCGGGGATTGTGTAAATTCCTCAAGGAGGTTCCGAAAGACATGTGCAAAAAATTTCCAGCCTCACTCATGATTGAAGACAAAGAATTGGATATATGGCCGTCTATAAATGATAATTTCTAGAAATGTGATTTCAGTAGTCTTAAGAGTGTTTTACTTTGAATTAAACTTTAGCTAAATAGTGGCATGTAATAAAGGTATTAGGTTAACTACAGGGTTATACAAAAGTATACAAGTATGTTTCTATCTATTAGTATAAATTACTGCAAGAGAAATTTCAACCTGTTATTCGTTTGCTTGCTAAACTAAATTTCCACATTATATTAGTATATATTTCAACCTACACATCAATACAGGGCGGTTAAAAAACATTGAATACATATTTTCTATGAACGGTAACTGCTGATATCAGTTTTTCAAATGTTTTATGTATTTTCTAAAATGTTTACTCAGTTCTCTTTTATACCTTATTTTCAGAAATAACGAAGTTTTTTAAAGCATTCATAAAGTGTTGGAAAGTCTTTTATAATCTATGCTTAATGCATGTTTTTTTAACAAGACTCTGCACTATCCCACGCAGCCCATACAAACCAAAAATGGATGGTCAAAGAATTAATGACGATTTCATCCTCAACTTGTTGGCCGCCCAGCTACCCAGACATTAACCGAATGGCCTATTACGTATGTGGCGTAGTTGAGAGGGGTTCCAATAGTCATCCACTCAACAATGTTGCGGCTCTCAAGGCGGCTGTTGTGTATGCATTGCCAAATGTTCCCAACACTCAACTAATCATTACCTGCGGTCACTTTTGACAACCTGTAGAGGCAGTTATTGGGGCTGCCAGTGATTTCAATGAATGATGTCATCCAGTGTGTACGTGATCACCTGTACAAAACGTTAAAAAAAATGCCTATCTCTATTTTATATTCCTGCTAGAAAGCAGGCGTTCATTTTTTCTCAAATACCTGACGCACCCTGTATGTGCGTGTGTGTATGAATTAGAACCACATGTTCCTTTGTTATTTTAATTTATTCCCTTTAACTTGATGTTTCCTCTATTTTTAATGGCGTTGTGTATAGTCTGTACATTAAAATGTTATATGAAGAAGCCTAATCCAAAGTTTATACGCAGAGTAATATTTTTTCTAAACTTTTAAAATTGGAAATAAATTATTTATATTTTCCGCTATAAATTCTTCTAGCAACTCACATGTTCAGAATGTCTTTTGCAATACTATCATTTTCTTGAAAAATATCCAAAGAAACTTATAAATTTATAATAAAAAGTATATCATTCAAATTCCCTCTTCGTAGTCAGAAATATAATTACCTTGTCTGTTTAATTTAATAAATTTTAATTAAATAAATATTTTCAAAGTTTAAACTTTATTAAACTTTTAAAATATCATTCTTTAATTCATAATGATATGTCTTAATTTATTTAACACAAAGTTCTTAAATCCGCTTGAAAAGAATTATTCATTCCATTGACAAGTATCAAAGAGCTAAAGAATGATTCTAAATAAAGTATAAAAATAAAATAATAATCATAATAATTTCCCTATCTTGATAAAACAGGATAATTAAAAGTTCGCATAGACTTTTGAAGTACGTATATGTTTTTGAATGTTTTTCATTCACGGACAGTTTAATTGCTCCAAATTTAATTAAATTCATATATAACTTAATTGAACAGAGCGGCTCTAAATAGAAACTTGGATAACGTCCAAAACCTTCTTAATTCAATAGAAGTGATAATTACTGCTTCTGGAGATAAGGGATATTTCGGCTCAAATAAAATAAATGTGTTTTAATTGTTTACATGTAGCGGCAATCTGACTTATTTGATTATTTTTTTTCATAAAATGTTCCTTGATTTTGAGACAAATGAATGATTCTATTCTCATTATTGTAAATTATTTTTCTATCGTTTCACTCAAAATATAATTTTCCACTTCGTGAATTTTGACAGTTTGAAAAACAAATTATATATTTTTAATTTATTATACAAAATGTTACGATATTAACCATTGTTTTGTAATATATTTCATATATATATATATATATATATATATTTTACAAAGTGTTTAATTCGATATATTTTAAGGCATATATGGTATTTTCAATGTAGGTCAAATAATCATATATATTTTTTTTTTATAAATGGCTATGTGTTTACTTTTACGACATTTGATGGTTAGATAGGCACTAAAATACTTTTAGAATAGAATGTCCAGCAATCCAACCTTTTTTAATAATAACGATTACTTGATCATATTATTAAGCGCTGCTGCTGACCATATTATTGGCAATATTATGGTCAGAATAAGGTTAAATTACGGTTATATGATCGATCGTTTCTTATATAAACGGTCGAAATGCTGAACAATTTTCTGCATATTTTTAGCAGTGTGTATTTTTAAAGTCAGTATAAGAAACAGTAAAGAAAAACCTTGCGTCAAGCATATATTATGAAACATTTTCAAAATTTCTATAATACTTAAAAGAAAAATACCATTCACCATTTAATAAATTTTAAAATCATAAGATACTTGAAAAATCTAATTTCAAGAATTACCATAACTAGGAAGAAAAATAACTCAATTATTTTGTGGAGCCCTGCATATGATCTATATTTTTATATACCGAATAATTTGATGATTTTACGGTATAATACAGGCAGCTGCGGTGCCAGATTATAATTGTAAAATATACATTAATAAAACGTCATATAAATCAATCAAACAGTATACTGCTGCTTAATTGTATACTACTTTCTAAGTTTACGGTTTATTACTGTAATTTTACGATTTTAAACATGTATCCAGCTTCTACTATTATACTGTAAATTCAATTTTTTTACAGTGTATACAACATTTTATTCGAAATTTTTGTTCAGTTTTTAAACCCATAGCATTGTTAAAAATTTACCTTCATATATTTCTGTCAATAAACCGAAATGTCCTCCAGGTATCTTATACCGCTCAGGATAAGATCGATATAATTTCTACGCTCCATGTTACAGCTAAAAAAATATTTTAACATTAAACCGCGTATCAAGCTGAAAACGCACTTCCAGACATTATTGTTCATATATAGTACTGTAAAAGAAGCCTTTTGTGTTTCCTTTTAAATAAACTATGAATGCTATGGGAAGGATATTCAATAGTAAGCATCTTTTAGTGTGTCACAGTGATGTACAGTCGTGGAAAGAAAAATAAACATACCCTACTACATCTGCAACAAATTATTGTAGAAGAAAGTTACTGGCACCAAACGATTGGAAATAATGTTTACATTTATATGATGTATATCAAATTTGATTATGGGGCCATCTACATATAAAAACAAACCTAAACTTTGTTTTTTTTCTATAGTAATATATCCAAGTATATATGACACCATAAACAATTTCTACACCCTTCAATTAGCTTAAATACAGATTTTCTCGAAATTCGCACAATTAGTTTCAAATAAATTAATTATTTTAAAATGGGCACATTTTAGGCCTGTATGCGAATTGAAGTTCGGTACTTGATATCTGAAATTCTGAAGATTGATTAAGTCACTTCTATTAATGTATTATTTCTCGTCAGTATGACCATTTCACGGACATAATACTAGGTTGAGCAAAAAGTTCTTGGAAATTTGTGAATATTGCACTGTTATGGGCAAATTAACAACGAAAGCAACAAGGACTATTCTTAATGTAGAGACCATCATAGTCCACGACGTTCTGCCATCGATCTGACATATTCAGTATTTGCTGGAAGTACCATATCGGCTCCTTGGAATCGAAAAACTCTTGACATGCTTCTTCAACTTCATTAAATGATTGAAATCGACGGCTCTTGAAATGTGTTGCATTGATCGAAAGAGGTCATAATCGGATTCCTGAACTCCTATAGATATACCACTAGCACTCCTATATACAATACAAATTCTGGTAACTATCAGAATAAAAATTTCCAGAACTTCTTGCTCAACCTAATAAATGAAAATATATACAAAAAATTGTAAGTTTCACTTCATATTTTTTTCGAACATTAATTTCATAATTTATATTTTAGAATATATAAAATTAGAAACTCAATGTATTTGTGTATGCTTTTACAGTATTATAAGCGCACAAAAATGATAAAATAAGGATTATAATTTCAGGAGACATTAATAAAAATATGAAAATATAATTTAACATTAGAAGCTCTAAATTTTGACTGTTTATAATTCAAAATCTTATCATCCAAATGCAGTTTCGTATCAAGACATAGTTTGGACCGAAGAATAAAATATATTGTCAAAATTGAGTGTTGTTATTAAAAAAAAAATCTTCGTTTTTTTATTTGTAGATGGCCCCATACACAAATTTAATATACATCATATAAAAGTATAGATAGTTTCCAATCGTTCGGTACCAGTAACTTTCTTCTTCTAGAATTTGTTACAGAGTTAGTAGATGGTGTTTACTTTTATTTTCCACGACTGTACACTAAATCCAATGTGTTGGAAATAGTGTGCCATAAAATTAAATTTACCTAAACCGTTTCCCCCGCAGACCGTAATGGAATGGAATGCTTTTTAGTGCAACTTTAATTGAACTATAAATGCTACGCACTTCATTTTCTTTACCGAACATGCTATAATAAGCTTCAGTAATATATGCCAATTATAAGACATTCTGAGTATATTAATGATAATTAAATAACGGACAGACAGACAAATTGAATTCATAAATTTTTTCAAATGTGTTGGAGAGTGTTAAAAAGATATTTGCCTTGCCATTACATTTCATATAAACCGAGTGAGCCAAAAGTTCGATAAAAGTTTAAAAACTCATAAAAAAGGAAGATATTATGATAAAGAGTGCAGTTTGTAAGAAAGAGCTTACAATGTAGTCGGCTTATTTTTAGCAGCAAAAAAGAAAAAAAAAAGTTTAAAAAATCACATTTAGATGGCGCTGACGACCCGAAACACAATGAGCATGACAATAATACGCTCCATTGATTTGTTCTTCCAATAAAAAATGTTCAACATGACCTCCAGAATATTCTACGAGACAACTGGCGCCCTGTTCATTGAGTTTTGGATCATCAGCGCCCTCTACATGTAATTTTTTAACTTTTTTTTTTTAATACTAAAAGAAATCCGACTACCTTGTGAGCTCTTTCTTGCAAACTGCACTTCTTTACCATAATTTCTTCCTTTTTTATGAGTTTTTAAAGTTTTAGCGACGTTTTCGTTCACCCTGTACTTAAAAGTTTGCATTGCATTTGTGCAATAGAATGATAGGGGATTTTAAGAAACATAATTTTATCAATTATAGTCAAGGCTGTATTTATACATTATCGTTCATCTCTTCTCTTGATCACCTTTAGAACACTTGATCCATTGACCATTTGTATGACCCTGTCGCATATCTGTAACGTAGATAAAAGTCAATGCTACTTATACACAGTAAAAAAATTATGTAACGTTACTCCATAAAGAATGTGGCAGCCTTGCTGCCTCCATTTGATTGAGTATTTTAACAGATATAACTAGTGTTACGTTAAACTAATGTGAAATATTACACCAGTTATATCAGTTTAACCCATTATCTACTGACGCTACTTATAAGTACCATTAAAATAACTTGTTATAAAATTCATTTAATACATCGATTATTTGTAATACAGTTTCAAATGAGTTATAGATGCATTACTTTATCTTGTTCCAAAAGCAATCTTGGTTACACAAAACAAAAATATTTTTAAAAGGATGATTTATTTTGCCTTTGCACCTTTTCAGATTTCTTGTCCTTGGGGGGGGGGGGGGGGGGTTAAATTCGGAAATATTTCTATATTTCTATTGTAAGAACAGTACATTTATGCATTTCCTAATTCTGAAAAATACTAAGAAAAATATTTAAAATAAAAGATTTGAGTGGTGTTATAAATATTGCACAAAATCCCTATAAATTCAAATTTAATTAATTCTTCCAAATTCTCCAATCCTTCTGAAATCCTTCTAAAGTTAATAAAGGGTTATGTAAATCTTCTAATATAGTTTTAAAAATTCACGAAAAATTCTTTAGAAGATAAAATTTTCATGAATTCATAGTTCAGTACATAAAGGATTAAATTACACAATTATATAAGTGAAATTACTCATTTTGGTGAAAATTTGGTGAAAATTTGGACACAGCTTGTTGACACCAATTTTATGGTGTTACACTGATTTTTTGCAGTGTAGAGTGGGCAGTAAAAGACTATTTTATTAATTGCTGCTATATCCTAACATAACCGTTATTGTACATTGTTCATATAATATGTGCAGATATTTTTTTTCATGCCAAAGTTTGTTATCATTTGAGTAGTTTCGCATCGTTATTGCTAAAAAGATCTACGTAAATTTTGTAAAATTAAAAAGGCTGGATACGTCCAAAAATAGATTTTTTACAATTGCAATGTCGTACAGTTTAAAATTTTGTTTTAAAAAACTGACAATATTTATGAGAAGTAAGTAATGTTCCTGTTTATTGCAGATGTGAAATAATACATTTTAGTCAATATTTTTTTTTTAGTGTTTTTTAATTTCGTTTAATTAATTTTACGTGCTTAAAAGAATGTATTTTAACCTCTGAAGGAATATTTTTCAATTGGGAGTTGTTGTGTTACAAAGGGTTAAGAATGGGTTTTACAAAGTTGAATCTGACAATTTACAAACATAGAAGCTTGTTGGATATTCAAATCCTCGAGCTCTTGATTATTAAGCACCGCAATCTCAGTAAATGTAAAGCAATATTATGTAAAAAATATATCCCTATTTCATTCATTCAATCTAAAACTGATATTAAATAAGGAAGTTTGCATTTTTTAAATAAAATATTTGACTTTAAAAAGTACATATCTCTGTATTTTTTCTTAAATTATTGTAATACAATTTCTCGCAAAATTAAATTAATAATTCGACAAGTTTATACATAAAGTCCTTATAAAAAATGAAATGTCAGATAAATATTTAATTCTATCACCAATGAAATAAAACCATATTTAAAACGACATTATTTGTCCTTTATCGTTCTAGTAAAATAACTTCAATAATTAAACATAAAGAAAAATGTAGACAAAGTCAATCAAATCCTTTAGCTGTTGAATGTAATGTGATTATCTGCACAAATTCTTTTTAAATACACTTTTAATTAAATATATAATTCAGAATTTGTTCATTGTAATGCATAAACTTGAAAGAAACCATCATTGAATTCATTATTACATATCTTATCTTTTCTAACACAAAGATTTTAATTCTGGTTGAAAACAATTATAAATTGCAGAGAAGAGATACAAACAAGAAAATTAAAGACTAAATCTAATTAAAGGGAAAAAAAGAATCTTTCAAAAAGAATGTAATTAAAAGTTTTCTCAAAATTTTGTAATATTTGTATTTTTTGGAATAATTTTATTTTCCATTTTTGGAATAATTTTATTTTAAATTTAACTGCGTAAAATTAAATAAAGTGCTACAGTTGAATAAAACGGTTGCAAATACAAACTTGGGTAATATCCAAAAGCTCAGTACTCCATTAGAAGTGATAATTATTACTTCAGGAAGTGGTAATTATTTTGATTGAAATTTTACAAATGTACTTTAATTGTTTACATCTTAAACAATCTGAATTATTTTATTCCTTATTCAAAGAAAGTATTTCATGATTTTTAGAAAAAAGGCTCTTTTATTATAATCAGATTATAAGAAATTGATGTTTTGTTTAAGTATCATTTTCATATTAAAATTTAACAGTTATTAACCAAGATTTTTCACGGTTTATACCTGAAAATAATTTAATGAAATCTTAATGACATAAACGTATTTAATGAATAATGTTTTTTTTTTTTACAAAAAAAAAAAAAAAAAAAAAAAAAAAAAAAAAAAGCTTATTTTACACAAGTATTACGAGAAATCATTCATTTGTTTTAAAAAGTTTCCTAAATTAGTGTATAATCAAAATATTAAAACTGTTTGTTTCGGTTTTTCTTTTAATCTGGCATAAACAATTTAGTTAAACGTGAGACACGATTGATATTGAATCTCACAAATTAAAAAAAAATCATGACCTATAAGTATTCGAAACATTGACCCTTCGACGTGTAGCCACAATCCTAAATAACAGACAACCAGAAAATTGCTATCGAAAATAATAATTAAATTTTTTTTAACTTATACTAATGCTCTAAATATATTGTACTGTACTTTCACAAAACATTATTAAAAAATTTGTTAATATTATTGTTTGCTAAGTGTGTTAATTAATAGAGAATAAGTGTTCTTTAGTTAATCTAGATGTTCTTCTCCTAGAATGTATACAATAAGATAAGTGTTTTATAAGTAATTTATTTTTCATTAAAAATCAAATTCCAAATTTTTCGAATGCCCACCCACATTTCATAAGTCATCAGCCATCAGCTAAAAAATAGTACTTTTTTATGGATCTAGTAATCAGCCTAATATTTTTATTTTCTCCAAAGCTTACGTCTGAACCTAACTACTTGATAATTGTATATATCGCACGTTTGATTATATCCAATATAATGAAAATTGAACTTTTAAAAATTACGTGGCAATTACGACAATTTTATATAAAAGATGAATAATAAAAAAAATCATATTCGTGAGTAATAATTACTACCATCTTTAATATGCTGTTAATAAAGGATAATTAATTTCAAAATAATAAATAAATCCCATTCCATAAAAAACAATAACTTCCACCTACGTGTAAAGCTAAAAATTAAGATAATTATATTCAAATTCCTTTTATTATGTGTAATTTGATTGCATGCATTGTTTATTTTAAAATATACATTTAATAAAACAAATAATTCAGAATTTACTATTTGAAAAGAATAAACTTGAAAGGAATCTCTAAAATTCATAATTATGCGTGTTATCCTATGGGACACAATACATTTTAATCCGACTGGAAACAATTCTTAATTTCTGAGATAAGATACGAACAATACAGCTAAAGAAGGATTCAAACTGCAGGAAAAAATGCAATTAAATTTATCATGCTAAACGAATGCAATTAAAATTTCGCACGGACCACTGTTATACTTTTATATTTCGAAATATGTTTCTTTAAATTCCAAGAAAATTAATTAAATAGAATTTATTTCAAAAACTATATAATATAGATAAACAAAGCACCACTGTGAAAAACCTTGGCTAACATCCAAAAATAGTTTAATAATACTCAAGTGTGAATTATTGTTTCCGGACTTAAGAGCTATTTTGATTCAAATAAAACAAATGTGTCTTCATTGCTTACATATAAAACAATCTTACTTATTAGATCACACATTCAACAACATTTCTGCAATTTAAAGAAAATCTGTGTGTCTAAACAAATCAAGAGTAATTGAGTTTTTTGTAATTCATAGTAATTATACTTTTTTTTTTTACGTGTTTAAAAGGATGTATTCTAACATCTGAATAAATATTTCTCAAATCGGAGTTAATGAGTTACAAAGGGTTAAGAATGGGGTTTACGATTAAAGTGGAATCTGACAATACACAAACATCAAAGCTTGTTGAATATTTAAACCCACGAGCATTTGATTTTTAATGTACCGCAATCTCAGTAAATTTAAACGGAAATTATGTAAAATATATATACCTATTTTATTTATTCAATCTAAAACTAATATTCAAAATAAAAATTTTCATTTTTTTGATAAAATATTTTACTTTAAAAATACGTATATCAGTACTTTTTTCTTAAATTACTGGAATATTGTCGCAAAATTAAATTAATATTTCGTTCAATTTTATACATAAAGTCCTTATAAAAAATCAAATGTCAAATTAATATTTAATTTTACCAACAGTGAAATAAAACCACATTTAAAACAACCTTATTTTCCCATTATCGCTATAGTAAAATAACTTTAATATTTATATATAGAGAAAATTTTTGACAAAGTCATTCAAATCCTTATCTGCACTTTGATCTGTAATTTGCTAATTACTATCTGTAATTTGATTAATTGCACATATTCTTTGTAAATACTCTTTTAATTAAATACATAATTCAGAATTTGTTCATCGTAATGTAAAAACTTGAAAGAAACCATGATTGAATTCATTATTACATATCTTATCTTTTGTAACACAAAGTTTTTAATTCTTCTTGAAAACAATTATAAATTCCAAAGAAGATATACAAATAAGAAAACTAAAGACTGAACTAATTAAAAGGAAAAAATATTCTTTATAAAAGAATATAATTAAATGTTCTCTCATAATTTTGTCATATTTGCATTTTTTTTTTTTTTTTAGAATAACTTTATTTTGCATAAAATGTAATTGCGTAAATATTAATTAAAGTGCTGTATAATACAGTTGAATAAAACGGTTACAAATACAAACTTGGATAATATCTATAAGCTAAGTAATCCATTAGAAGTGATAATTACTGCTTCCGGAAGTTGAAGTTTTTGATTGAAATTATACAAATGTGCTTTAATTGTTTACATCTAAAACAATCTGGATTATTTTTTTACATATTCAAAAAAACTATTTCATGAATTTTAGAAAAATAGTTTATTTTATTATAATCAGATTATAAGAAATTAATTTTTTGTTTAAATATCATGTTTATATTAAAATTTAGCAGTTATTAACCCAGATTTGCCCGCGGTTTATACCTAAAAATATTTTAAAGAAATCTTAATGATGTAACCGTAATTGATAAACAATGTTTTTTCGATACAAGTATTACGAAAAATGATTCCCTTGTTTTTAAAAGTTTCCTTAATTAGTGTATAATCAAAATATTAAAGTGCTTTGTTTCGGTATTTTTTTTTAAGTTGCCTAAACAATTTAGTTAAACTTGGGACCTCGTTTAATATTCAATCTCACAAAAAAAAAAAAAAAAAAATCATGACCTATAATTATTTGAAACATTGAATCTTCGACACGTAGTTACAATCCTAAATAACAGACAACAACAAAATTGTCACCTAAAATATTAATTTAAATTTTTAAAACTCATACCAATCCTCTATATATATTGTACTATACTTTCACAAAACATTATTAAAGAATTTTATTATTATTATTATTTGCTAAGTGTGTTAATTAATAGAGAATACGTGTTCTTTAGTTAATCCAGAAGTTCTCCTCCTATAATGTACACAATAAAATAAAGTGTTTTATAAGTAATTTATTTTTGATTAAAAATCAAATTCCATATTTTTCAAATGCCCATCCACATTTCATAATTCATCAGCCATGAGCTAAAAAATCGTGCATTTTTTTATGGAGCTAGTAATCAGCCTAAAATTTTAATTTCTTCCACAGTTCACTTCTGGGCCTAACTCCCTGATAATTGTATATATCGCTTTTTTGATTATATTCAAATTAATTAAAATTGAACTTTTAAAAATTTCGTGGTAATTACGACAATTTTGTATATAACATGACTATTAAAAAAATCATATTCGTGAATAATAATTACTGCCGTCTTTAACATGTTGTTAATAAAGTATAATCAATTTCACAATAATAAATTAAGCTCATTCCATAAAAAAATAACATCCACCTACGAGTAAAGCTAAAAAATAAGATAATTGTAATCAAATTCCATTTATTGTATGTAATTTTATTACATGCATTGTTTATTTTTTAAATATACATTTAATAAAATAAATAATTCAGAATTTATTAACTGAAAAGAATAAACTTGAAAGGAATCTTTCAAGAATTCATAATTATACGTTTTATCCTATGGAACACAATGCATTTTAATCCGATTAGAAAGAGTTCTTAATTTCTGAGATAAGATACGAACAATACAGCTAAAGAATGATTCAAACTGCAGGGACAAAATACAATTAAATTTATAAAATTTATCATGATAAACGAATACAATTAAAATTTCGCACGCACTTTTGTTATATTTTTATTTTTCGTAATATGCTTCTTTAAATTCCAAGAAAATTAGTTAAATAAAATTTATTAAAAGTAATATATAATATAGATAAACAAAGCACCACTGTGAAAAACCTTGGTTAACAACCAAAAATAGTTTAATAATGTTCAAGTGTGAAACATTGTTTCCGGACTTAAGATATATTTTGATTCAAATAAAACTAATGTGTATTCATTGCTTACATATAAAACAATCTGACTTATTAGATCACACATTTTACAAGATTCCTGTAATTTATAGAAAATTTGTGTGTCTAAAGAAATCAAGAGTAATTCATATTTAGTATTTCATACTAATTCTTTTTTTTATGATTTTACGTGTAATATTATTTTCCGTTATGATAAACTTGACCATTTAGACATATGTATAGACATTTCTAATTTTTTACGGGAAGTGATTTAACATTTTCTATGATTTATTTATTTATCTATTTTTTACCGGCATATTATTAATTTTATTTTATTTTAAGAAATTATTATTTAATAGTTCTAAATTACAATATTATACAACTAACATAATCGTATTTACAAATCCCCAAAAATGTATATATTCATGGTTTTCGCTAGCTTTTTACCAACATTAGCCATTTGGGGAATAAGAAATAAAAATCTGAAGCCAAATGAAAAGAAACGTTAGCAAAATAGATTTGGCATGAAACACTGGAAAATCTATCTTTAACCCTCTTTTTTATACCTTTTTTTTTAATATGTTCTAAAATAAACTTTTTTTTTTGAAGTGAAAACTTCTTTAGGCGCGTTGAGCTTTTTTTGAGATGGAGAAAAACGACTGATTATGAGACACTGTTACGTAACCGACATGCTAGCATTTTGGCACATAGACACTAGCGCGCCAAGCGGTGAATGACAGGAACTTTTCCCTCTTCAGCTCAATCCGCAAAAGAAGAACGAAGCTAAAACTCACTTTTTCTCCCGGCGTTCACACAGGAACACACACAAAATTTACATTTTCTTTGCAGTACGCTGTTGTGTTTATTATTAAAGACAAATACTTGATACTTTCATTATTGAGGTGAAAGCTTCTTTGGGCGCGTTTGGCATTTTTTGAGATGGGAAAAACCATTGAACTCGTGATACTGTTATTGTAACCGGCACCTCTGTATATAAGTATGTACATGTATTGTGCATAGTTCGGTATGAGGAGGGCGGGCAATTAATTGTTATTGATTGCTTAATCAATAACAACAATTTACAGGCAAGCGCGCCGCATGCTTGCCTGTGCGCTATTGGTTCCCGAAATACACGTTCAAGAGTTAGAAAAAGGAAATCTCATCAAAAACATCTCATGTAAAAATCAGCCAAGTCTCGTGACTCTTGCTAAAATAAAACTACCTTGCTCTAGCAAAATAAAATTATCTTTATTCAACAGTTGATATTTATGTCAATAGTTGGCGGCAAAAGTTAACTATTCGATCAAATATCGGGTAAGTTTAGCAGAAAAACTCTCCTGTTTTTAAAATTCGTGTTATTTTTGCGTTATGGTGTATGTCATAGCATCAAACTATAGCGATATTTCTAATAATATGGTAGTGGTTTTAAATATAGCAAAAGCATAAGCGCAATTATTTATCAAGAAATGTTAACATACTTGCAGAATTATTTGACTTGCAGAAATGATTAAATTCACCAAAACAACATTTGGTAAAACAAATTATTATTTTGTTTTTCGTCCGTTAAAATGAATTATACCGTATTCGTGACCTACCTATTTCGTGTAACTAAAAACCGATAACGGTGTATTTTATCGTGTTGATGGCAATTTTTGTATGTAAAATTATATGCATTATTTTTCATGTACAATGGAGCATTAAAAGAAAATTGTAATATAATTTTGGTAGTAATAGTTTATAATAATGAATAAAAAAACACTACATTTAAAATTATTTCCTGCACAATAAAACATTTCCTGACGATTAAAAAAACACACACGTAATTGTTGAAGCTTTCACTTCTATTGGCACTCCCGGAGTGCCACTATTTTTTTTTTTTTTCAATTTCTTATAAAATAGAAATTGGACTTAGAAACAGTTGACTGGCCTGTGATTCTTTACATTCAATTAATAAATAGTATGGTAAATGGCTAATTTCAACACCACATTCCAGCAAAAAAATTTGGCGCTTGAAGCTAGTAACTATGTTTGTGTTTTTACCAGCGGCGCATAGATAGTGGTTAGCTGGCAATAGACAAATACCAATCGCATAATCCTTTCTGTAACTTTGGCTGTTGCTAATCTCAGTTGGTGTTGAGTCAGTATCTCTATAAATAGGGCAATGCAAATGGCACCCTGCGAGTGAGCGACATCAAACGTTCAGTAACGTTTATAAGAATATCGATTATTTTGGCACACGACACAAACACAAAAAAATGCATAAATTGAGCAATCGCAATTTGGCGATTTTGATTGTTCGTTTACTCGCCAAACGAAGCATTTTTTCGCGATTTGGTGCAATGGCGAACGGCAGCGAGAACCCTGTACATAACATATTTATTTTTATCTGATGTTCTAGATGGATATGCATTAGGACACTTTCCGTGAATTGCCGAAATATACCAACTTTATTAAAATACTATTTGTTATTTTAAGAAAAAAAAATGTCGTAATTGTATTTGAGCTGTTTTAAGTAACGATTTTTAGCAGTACTAAGAAAATAACATTAAAAAAAAAAAAAACATAATAATAAATTCATTTTTGTAATAGAAAAAGTTTCGATAGTTTGATGCCCTGATTTCATATTCTGTACCCGTGCGCTACCGAGACCAGGGCTTCGTTTAAAATGCAATCTGACTGTTTATAAACATTCATGCAAGAACTTGTATATACACTCTAAATAAAAAAGAGTGACTATTGACTCCGGAGGAGTGAATAGTCACTCTATCGCAGAGTCAAAATATGCCCAACCTCTTTGGGTGACTATTCACTCTGAGCAAAAGTGAAATTTTTGACTCTCTGAAAGAGTGAATAGTCACTTCTGGAAACAGGGGTGGGTAATCACTGTTTCGGAGGAGTGACTATTCCCTCTTTCTAAAGGAGTGCGGTTTTTCACCCCTGGTAGGAGTGAATAGTCACTCTTTCATAGGAGGGAATGTTCATTTTTTATGTAGTCGGTTCTTTTTTTTATTTTGCTTTTATGGTCATTTTAAAAGAATCACATATTTTACGGCATGCAATGAAAATAGATACAAGCGTGGTAAAGATTGGAATAAAATTCTTTATTAGCAATATTTACTTAATTCATAGTTTGTAACACTAATTGAACTTTTAAGGGAAAAAGAATCAGTTAAAGTTACATACGAATTTAAATTAGATTACTGACAGAAATAAACTAAAATATTTTATTCCAATCATATCCTTTGTGTTTGCTTTTATTGCATGCCCTATAAAGATATTACTTTTAAAGTTTTATTAATAACTTTTTAATAGGTGGATGTTATATGTTTAACAATGTTTGATTTGATTTTAATTTTTGTTTTAATTATAAAACCGAACTTTTTACTTAAATTATTGCTATTTTTGCAAAGTGCTATTGTTCTAAAATATTTTTAAATTTTCCATTTAAAAGCAATGCTTATAAACTCATTTCTATTTTAAATAAGTTTTAAGCATGATTTAAATGTTAAGAATGTGTAATTTTTTTTTATCCGCTGTGATTTGCTTTTGTTTTATTTAATATGAACATGGAGTCTAAATTTTGAGTTCTCTGGAATATGTATATATTTTTCTTTTAAACATTATTTCTTAACTTAATCATGATTTCTAATTTTCGTCCGTTATTGCTGAAAAATGGAATTAATACAATACTTATTAAGGAAACGACATGATAAGTCATATTTAATTTAAATTTTTTATTCGCGTAGATATTGTATTTTGTGACTATGAGCAAAATAGATTTTATATGTTTAATAGGAAAAGATTGACCTCGGAAATAGAAAAAAAGAAACTTAAAAATAAAGTAAATTAATAAAGCATTAGAAATATTTTTATTGTTTGAAAAACATTTTAATGTAAAAAAGTAGTTATTAATACCTTTAAAAAAATATTCAGTCCTGTATTATGCAAGTAAATATGCACATTTTAAAAAATATACTAAAGCAGTCCTATACCATAAACTTCAAAACAGGCATAAAAGAAAAAAAAACATTTTAATCCAATGCTTAAATATAATGTTTTATTGTTTAGCGCCAAAATTTACGTGTATCAAAAACGTTGAAAATGTTTTTATAATAGAAGGAAATTTAATAACTGATGCAAAATATCTATAATTAATGTTTTTTATGTTACTCAGTCTCGAATTTTAAAATCATAATCCGCAGAAAAATGTTTACATACAATTAAAAAAAAATAAACAGTAAAGCCTCCCTGAAGTGACCATATACCGTTCCAATAAACATTGGTCGCTACGAGAGGTGGTTTCTTAATGGATGTCATGTTTAAAACTAGATTTTAATTGTTGAAAAATGGTAACCATGTTGCAAAAATTTATTTTTCAAATTAGGAAAAAATATAAAAATTTAAGTATCAAAATAAAAGTTAATTACTGCAGAATTTAAAAAATACATTGAGCTTTGCTTTAATTTTACTGTTTTATATTTTATAATTTTTATTTCCAAGTCCTTTCGAAGTTCAGTAAATAAATGCATTTTTTTGTGGACGGGAGCAAATAATGACGATTTCATTACTTTATCTATTTCTTTGAGAGTTTTCCGACAGAACAGGGGAGAGAAGTTTATTGGCCGTCACTCTTAATTTGTAATCAGAGTTAAATTCTTTGCCTAAAAAGACATAAAGGTGTTTAAACACTTTAAAGTTACCGGGATAATAAAAAAAAATCTAAACTTAGTTTAGATGTTTGATGAATAATGCACTTTCCGGAATTATTTTTTTTTACAAGCGAGCAGGAAAAAACGGAATTTATTTCATTTTCTTCAAAGAAATCGGTCTCTCATGGAAGAAGTTCAACTGGGATGGTGTCTGAATGGAGGTAAAATTAGTATTGAGCCTATGGGAATAAATTTCGTTCTACGAAAAAAAATGGTCGTTCAGGTAGGTGGTCGCCTAATGGAGTTGGTCGCACAGGGAGGTTTCACTGTACGAATATTTTCATAATATCATAAACATCAAATATCATATTTAACTCCGAAACAATAATAAATACTCTTAGCTGTATATAATCCAAAATCAGTAATAAACCAAAAAAAAAAAAAAAAAAAAAAAAAAAAAAAAAATCTCATATAACGGCAAATTGTTTTCGAATGTGTCTCCTACGAATTGACAAAATCCGGGTAAGAGACTGACTCATAAGAGACTGAGTCAGTCACCTTTTCAAACGAAAGAGGTAGAACTTTTTTTGTTTTGATCGTAATTTGCAACACAGCATTGAAAGGGAAGAATAAAATATTTACATTTGTACCATTACCATTTTTTTTATTTACATTTACCGAACTAATGAAGTTTTGATTATTTTTTGCTAAGCATTGTTCGTATTAGAGGTCTGCACGGACCGAAATTTCCAAGCCCGGATCCGGCCCGACTCATAGAATAAAAATTTGGCCCAGCCCGTAGAATAAAATTGGCCCGGCCGGGAAAAATGTTAAAATCTCCGACCGAGCCCGGGTCGGCCAGAGTGAATTTAAACAAAACATTGACTATTTATTTTTTTGAAGTGTTAAAAATCTGAAAAATGCTATACAGTAAGACGGAATTGCATAGAAAAGAAAAAAAATGCGACAAGTTCCCTTCTTAGCGAGTGTAAATGTATTATATATTCTTTCTTATGTATTAGTATATTAATTATGCATGGATCAACACGTCAGAGAGTTTAAAACTGGGTTCCGTCATACGCAGGTTCTTTTTCACATGTGTTATTATGTTTTAATTTAGCTATATTTTAATAAGCACAGAAATCTAGTGTTCTTTAAAAAGAATAAATTTTAAGTGTAGAATCAAGTGTAGAATAATGGCTATTTTAAAATGTATACATTTTTTGCAAAAATATTTGGGCCACACCTAATTTTACTGACCTTTGAATAGACAAGGCCACGCTGAAACAATGATTTTCATATGGGCTGTGTCAAAATTAAGATTGAAAATTTTGGGCCGTGAAGACTCGGAATGAACCAGTCCCGGCTTTGTACAGAAAAAAATAAGTTAGACCCGGCCCGGCCGAAGCCTTTGAATAGACCAGGCCACGCTGAGACAATGATTTTCACACGGGCTGGGTCAAAATTAGGACTGAAAATTTTGGGCCGTGAAGACTCGTAATGAACAAGTCCCGGCTTTGTACAGAAAAAATTAGTTAGGCTCGGCCCGGCCCGAGACCTCAGAAAAAAGTTTTGGCCGGGCCCGAGTTCCGTGAGTGAAAATCGGACAGAGCCCGAACGGGCCCGTGCAGATATCTAGTGCGTATTCAATTGTTAAAAGAATTATATTTCAAACCGCTACAAGAAGAAATATAACAGACAATCACTTTTGAACACTCTAACGATCAATCTTTTTCTATACAACATACAATTATTTAGCTAATAATCTTAACATTCCACCTATCTACACGGACAAATGCTTAAAATTAAATAAGATTTACCTTTATTTTATGTATTCCATAAAGAATAATTTTAATGATATCCTAATTTGTTAATCCTAAGATGGCGGACGAAAAAGTGATCATTTTTCTTATCTTATAAAGGGTGTCGCCGCCTTGCTGCTCTGATTGGTTAATAAGCAATGCATACGCAAATCACTCTCTAAGGAGTGAGACATTTCACTCCTTTCTAGAGAGTGGAAATTTCCACTCTTTAAGAAGTGTATTTTTATAAAATACACTCCAAAAAGAGCAAAAACGCCTTTCGCTCTTTCAAAGAGTGAATTTTTCACTCCTCCCAATTTTAGAGTATAAGCACAGAAAAACTGGACTAGTAATAACTGTAATCTTCTTCCAGAAAACCAGAAAGATATATAAAGAAATTTTAAATTACCATTTTTATTTGCATAATACATTCGCATTTTTTGTTCTGATTTTTAAATGCGAAAATGAATCCACCACTTTTACGAAAGTATTAATATTATATATTTAATATTATACCAAATATCGTTCTAAATTACGAGGGCGAGTCGGAAAATAAGTTTCCCCTGACGACTGTGGGCAGAGGTTTTTATAAAAGACAAAAAATGTAATGATACATTAAAGATAAAACATAACTTTATTTTTCCACATAAGTACCAAGTACATTGGAAATTTGTCATACCGCTTTATAAGCTTCAAAAAGCCCTCCAGGAAAAAAATCAGGGTTTTGCATACGGAAGAAGCTTTGAACGGCTATGGGCGAAAGACGACACAGCAGGTGAACGCAAACGTACAAGACATCGATACACCATCTGCTTGATCGCGGTCGACCTCTACACAATGGACACCTCGAAATAGAGAAATATTCTTCGGTCCCAGGATGCCTTATATTGACAGGTTTTACTGGATTATGCATTTGAATTTTTCAGATGATGTAAGATATTTTGTTATTAATTATGTCCCTTTTCTGTAGTTTAATAGATTTTGTTAAAACGAGAGCTTTCAATAGCTCGTCACAATTAAATGACGGTATGAACAAGTGGTCCGTGTTCACAAAATAAGATATTTTTGATTCCTAAGATCATTTTCATTAGATTATGATGAATGCCGCAAATATGCAAAGATATAATAAAAAATGCTTTATTTATGCAGGACAATTAGATTGGCTATTTTTTGTGCTTGGAAACTAACATATGACAATAGGTGAAATCCGCTAATAAGCAAGTAAATACGGTTTTAAATATGACTATTCAGAACATAATGTTTTATGATTTCACATAATATTTGTAATAAAATAAATACAAGAATTAAAAAATAATAATGACATATATCGTGCTTTTCCATATCGTTTGAAGATAAAACCATCGCAAAAGTCAGTCCCTAATTCCACATGATTTACATAAAGTTATTGTTTATTTTATCATTATTCAAATACTCTTAACAATTTACACTTAAATTGATATTAGTATTGCTACTTCATTGCTGTCTTTATAAAAGCTCTAATCAACAAAACAAATATATATATAAGAAGAAAATATAAACATACATCATTTATTGGTTATGCAGTTTGGTTATCTCTATTCCTTGTATTTCACATTTCTTGTATTTTCGCAAATAATGTAAAAATGGATCTTTCTAAAACAACTACTTAAGAGGTATGAATCTTGGACCCATAAACACATATATTATTTTGTAATCAGCTATTTAATGCGCTTGAACACCATTATAAATTACAGAGAATAGATACAATTAGTGCAGTGAAAGAAAAAAAAACTCCAATTAAATTTCTGAACTCTTCCTAATAGATGAGGTAATTAAAATTTTCCACATACATTTCTGATATTTTTATTTTTTAGAACATTTTATTTTTTAAAATATATATATATATATATATAACATTTAATTAAAGTGCTATATAATACAGTTGATACAAAGACTTCTAAGTAGAAACTTGGATAATGTCCAGAAGCTATTTAATCCGGTTGAAGTAATAATTACTACTTCCGGAGTTGAGAGATATTTTCAACCAAATATAACAAATGTGCTTTAATTGTTTACATGTAAAAGCAATCTAATTTATTTGATTACGCATTCAAAAAACGTTCCAAGATTTTCATATAAATGGATGTGCCTAATCACATGATTAGAAACTTGATATCCATTTATTTTTTAATATTTCACATAAAATGGGATTTTCTGTTTGCATGAATTTCGCAGTATTAGGTAGCGTTCTTTACAAAAAAGCTACCTATTGCAGCCGTTCGGAGGAAAGCGATTTCAAAAAATTTTGGTATATTTTCATCGATCATGACCCCCAGACCCCGAAACCACCCTCCGTTCAAAATTGATATATATATATATATATATATATATATATATATCTGACCTATGTCACACTGTAACTCCCGTAATTATGAACCGATTTCAATGTAATTCGGTGTGTACATAGTACATACCAATATCTCGACCGAGTTCGTTGGCCAGCTTCATCCGCCATTTTGTTTCAAAATGGCGGCCATTTAAAAATTTTTAAAAATTTTAAAACTTGAAATGTGGTACCAAAAAATTAAAAATGGAAAAATATTTTTTTCTTATGTATTTGACCTTTATACAAAGATTCCGGAGCAGTTTTTGTTTCGTCTATATCTTAAAAAATGGCTGAGTTATAGCATTTTGAATTTCTAGCGTGGCTGACATTTTGAAACGTCCTGAAATTTGTCACGCGATAAAAGGCGTATTTATGAACCGATTTGGATGTAATTCAGTGTGTACATAGTACATATCAATCTCTCGACCGAGTTCGTTGGCCAGCTTCATCCGCCGTTTTGTTTCAAAATGGCGGCCATTTAAAATTTTAAAAAAATTTTTAAACTTGAACTGTGGTACCAAAAAATTAAAAATGGAAAAATATTTTTTTCTTACGTATTTGACCTTTATACAAAGATTCCGGAGCAGTTTTCGTTTCGTCTATATCTTAAAAAATGGCTGAGTTATAGCATTTTGAATTTCTAGCGTGGCTGACATTTTGAAACGTCCTGAATTTTGTCACGCGATAAAAGGCGTATTTTTGAACCGATTTGGATGTAATTCAGTGTGTACATAGTACATACCAATCTCTCGACCGAGTTCGTTGGCCAGCTTCATCCGCTATTTTGTTTCAAAATGGCGGCCATTTAAAATTTTTTTAAAAATTTAAAATTTGAAATGTGGTACCAAAAAATTGAAAATGGAAAAATATTTTTCTTATGTATTTGACCTTTATACAAAGATTTCGGAGCAGTTTTTGTTTCGTCTATATCTTAAAAAATGGCTGAGTTATAGCATTTTAGGTAGCTTTCTTTACAAAAAAGCTACCTATTGCAGCCGTTCGGAGGAAAGCGATTTCAAAAAATTTTGGTATATTTTCTTCGATCATGACCCCGAGACCCCGAAACCACCCTCCGTTCAAAATTGATATATATATATATATATATCTGACCTATGTCACACTGTAACTCCCGTAATTATGAACCGATTTCAATGTAATTCGGTGTGTACATAGTACATACCAATGTCTCGACCGAGTTCGTTGGCCAGCTTCATCCGCCATTTTGTTTCAAAATGGCGGCCATTTAAAAATTTTTAAAAATTTTAAAACTTGAAATGTGGTACCAAAAAATTAAAAATGGAAAAATATTTTTTCCTTATGTATTTGACCTTTATACAAAGATTCCGGAGCAGTTTTTGTTTCGTCTATATCTTAAAAAATGGCTGAGTTATAGCATTTTGAATTTCTAGCGTGGCTGACATTTTGAAACGTCCTGAAATTTGTCACGCGATAAAAGGCGTATTTATGAACCGATTTGGATGTAATTCAGTGTGTACATAGTACATATCAATCTCTCGACCGAGTTCGTTGGCCAGCTTCATCCGCCGTTTTGTTTCAAAATGGCGGCCATTTAAAATTTTAAAAAAATTTTTAAACTTGAACTGTGGTACCAAAAAATTAAAAATGGAAAAATATTTTTTTCTTACGTATTTGACCTTTATACAAAGATTCCGGAGCAGTTTTCGTTTCGTCTATATCTTAAAAAATGGCTGAGTTATAGCATTTTGAATTTCTAGCGTGGCTGAAATTTTGAAACGTCCTGAATTTTGTCACGCGATAAAAGGCGTATTTTTGAACCGATTTGGATGTAATTCAGTGTGTACATAGTACATACCAATCTCTCGACCGAGTTCGTTGGCCAGCTTCATCCGCTATTTTGTTTCAAAATGGCGGCTATTTAAAATTTTTTTAAAAATTTAAAATTTGAAATGTGGTACCAAAAAATTGAAAATGGAAAAATATTTTTCTTATGTATTTGACCTTTATACAAAGATTTCGGAGCAGTTTTTGTTTCGTCTATATCTTAAAAAATGGCTGAGTTATAGCATTTTGAATTTCTAGCGTGGCTGACATTTTGAAACGTCCTGAAGTTTGTCACGCGATAAAAGGCGTATTTATGAACCGATTTGGATGTAACTTCGTTTATACATAGTACATACCAATGTCTCGACCGAGTTCGTTGGTCAGCTTCATCCGCCATCTTGTTTAAAAATGGTAGCCATTTAAAATTTTAAGAAAAATTTAAATTTGAAATGTGGTACCAAAAAATTAAAAATTGAAAAAATATTTTCTTCTTATGTGTTTGGCCTTGATAAAAAGATTCGGGAGCAGTTGTTGTTTCGTCTATATCTTAAGAAATGGCTGAGTTATAGCATTTTGAATTTCTAACGTGGCTGACATTTTGAAACGTCCTGATTTTTCTCACGTAATAACAGGCGTATTTTTGAACCGACTTGGATGCACCTTGGTGTGTACATAGTACATAGAAATATCTCGACCGAGTTCGTTGGCCGGCTTCATACGCCATCTTGTTTCAAAATGGCGGCCATTTAAAAAAATAAAAAAATAAAAAAATTTAAATGAGATACCAAAAAATTGGAAAGTGAAAAAGATTTTTTTTGTATGTGTTTCACTTTAATACAAAGATTCCGGAACAGTTTTTCTTTCGTCTATATCTAAAAAAAATGGCTGAGTAATAGCATTTTGAATTTCTCTTGTGGCTGACATTTTAAAACGACCTGATTTTTGTCACGCGATAACAGGCGTAATTATGAACCTATTTGGATGTAACTTGGTCTGTACATAGTACATACCAATGTCTCGACCGAGTTCGTTGGCCAGCTTCATTCGCCATCTTGTTTCAAAAGGGTTGCCATTTAAAAAAATTAAATTTAAAATTCAAAATGAGGTATTAAACAATTGGAAAATGGAAAAGATTTTTTATGTGGTTGGCCTTGATACAAAGATTCCGGAGCAGTTTTTGTTTCTGAAAATTTGTTCTTTTGTTTATATCTTAAAAAATGGTTGATTTATAGCACTTTGAATTTCTAGCATGGCTAACATTTTGAAACGATCTTGTATTTGTCACGCGATAACACACGTATTCGCCTATTTCGATGTAAGAAGGCATGTGGATAGTATACATCAACACCTCGACCAAGTTCGCTGGCAAGATTCATCAGCCATCTTGTTTCAAAATGGCGACCATTAAATTATAAAATATATATATATTTAAAGTGAGGTGCAAAAAAATTAGAAATTGAAAAAGGTTTCTTTCTTAAGTATTTGACCTTGATATAAGGATTCAGGAGCATTTTTTGTTTGTCTTTACCTTAAAAAACTGGCTCAGATATAGCAGTTTCAATTTCTATTGTGGGTGACATTTTGAAAAATCTGATTTTTTGCATGCGACAGCACTCTTATATATTAACCGATTCCGATGTGAGTGAGCATGTGCACAGCAATTACTAAGGTCTCGACCAAGTTCACTGCTTAGCCTCATCCACCATGTTGTCTTAAAATGACAGGCACTGTAAGAAATGTTACTTTAAAGAAAAGCAGCTTGGATAAAGCTGACTAATTTCGCGAAATTCTCATTCATTATATTGATAAAAATTAGTATTGAATCTTTTATATTCGGTTTCCACTAAATTGAGCTTCGTGTGTTTGAATGATATAATTTGGTTTTTTTAAAATAAGGATTATGAAAGCTACCTCTTCCTCCCGGCACTGGCCGGAAGGACTTTTTTTTAATTGCTATTTGCAAATGTTCCGGTACTTGTACTGAACGTATTTTTTCGAAAGAAATCACAAGTTATAAATTGACAAGTTATAAATTAAGGTATTTATTATAGTGTTAACACAGCACAAATAATTATAATTTCGTTAAAATATAGAAATGTATGTTTAATGTTATACGCCATTATGTCAGTATTAAAATAATTAATTAAAGATGTCATAGTATAGAGTATTAATTTATTTATATGCTTCTACCAATAATATATATATGCATATATATATATATATATATAGATATAGATATATAATAAATTCGAAATCACAAATATATGAAGAAATTGATAAAGTTCTAAAGAAGATTTAGAAATGAACATAGGAAACCAGTATGTAAAATAAGAAACTATGAATGACTCACAGAATCATCAGAGGAGCTTGTGAGTTCAATCATAGAAGATGAGTTATTTCATCCAATTTTTTCGGCATTAAGCCTAAAATGACAAAATTTAGCTCCTTATAACGCAAACATTACAGAAAATATATTGCTGAAATAATAAATTTGAAATCTCAAATATATGAAGCAAATGATAAAGTTCTAAAGATGATTTAGAAATGAGCATAGGAAACCAGTATGTAAAATAAGAAACTATGAATGACTCACAGAATCATAAGAGGAGCTTGTGAGTTCATTAACAATATAGGTTGAAAAAAAAAAGTAAGTGAGAGTTATAATGATTTTAGATGGGAAGGACAACAAACAAACATATAAATATAATGAACTGAATGATTAATGCTAAAGTAAATACATTTGGATTTCAAGTGAATGAGGTAGCAATAATGGTACATAATCTGCAAGATGAAAATAAATTGAAGATTAATGGAGATAATACATGAAAAATGCGCTATTGCAGCTATGAATACATGTATTAAGAGAATTAAAATGAACAAAGTGAAATTGAACAGCTAAAACCAAGCTATAATAATTACCAAGCTAGAATTGTCTATTACTTGATAAAGAGAGTACCATTAAAAATGCCAGAATAAGGTTGTAAGACTAAACTAAAAATAACATACTTAATAACATGCGCATTTGCAGCAATGCTATTAGAATACTGAAATAATAAATTTGAAATCACAAATATATGAAGAAATTGATAAAGTTCTAAAGATGATTTAGAAATGAACATAGGAAACCAGTATGTAAAATAAAAAATTGTGAATGACTCACAGAATCATCAGAGGAGATTGTGAGTTCATTCAAAGAAGATGCGTTATTTCATCCAATTTTGTCGGCTTTAAGCCTAAAATGACAAAATTTAGCTCCTTATAACGCAAACATTACAGAAAATATATAATAAAAAGCTAAGAGATCCAAAGAAAGATACACCTCATACAGATATTAAAAATTATTAGAGCACAATACCTGGATGACATACTAAGAGCCAAAACTATTGTATATCAGCATGGAAAACAAAGTTAAGACTATTTTAACATGTGATCTACAGTGGAGCATCTGAGTGAAACCCATAACTGTTCTGCCATCTGGTGTGAGAAAGGAAAAATGTAAATTGGAACTAGATTAATAACAATAATGTTTAGTGTTGCCATCTTAAGCCCAAATAAATAAAAGGAATGAAAATGAGTGAAGAAATCAAGAATATATATATATATATATATATATATATAATTACATTTAAAAGTTTGTTATAGGTATTCTTATGGGGGGGGGTAATTTTTTTTTTTACAAGTTGGGTGTATCTGCACCTTACGAGCTACACTTGCAAACCCAACTTCAGCAGCCACTGATTCTAAAACCAGGCAAAATGGATCTGTTCAATTAAACATTTATAAATCAGATTGGATAAAATCGCTAAGTAAAATATTGCTGTCTCCTGGAATTTCATAACGATGCTATAAAAAATTGTTTTAAATAATATATTTCAAATGTGTCAAAATAAATAAAACGTAATTTTCACCCAAGTTTTGTTTCTCTTTTTATAAGGCGAGTTCGTAATTATATAAATACGTAGCACCTATAGTCGTCGTTCGGTCCGTCAGTCTCTCTGTTTGTCCGACTGTCCGCATATAACAGAGCAAAAAACTACCCAACCGAATGTTCTGAAATTTTTAATATATAGTTGTTTTGCAAAATTTTGTTGAGTTATTTCAAATTTTATGAAAATCGGATGTATTGTTTAATTACAGGGACAGTCAAAATTTTCCCATTACATTAAGGCCAATAGGAAAAAAAAACATTTCAAGTGCATTTTAATGATGTTAGAGCCTTTCGAACAGAATGAAATTGATATGCACTTATGAAGTGTAGAAAAAATACATATTCAATACAATACGCGGTGCAAAAAAAAAATTATAAAACAAGTTATAGTACGAACGCACCTCATTTTCCACGTTTGACGTGCGATTTCCAACTTGTTATTCACGTGATAATACATTTTTCAATACTAAAAAAATACTATCTTGAAATAAGAAACTAATGTCTCATTTATAGAATGAAATTATTAATAAAATTAAATTATTGTTTAATTTTCAAATTGAATCTGTTTTTGAATATTATTATTTTGTCACTTAAAATATGACATAATATTTCTCACTAACTATGATCATTTAATTATTATTTTAAAGTTTTACTTCTGTTTCAATATTCAAGTATAAAATTATTTTAAATTGAAAGAAAATATTATTATTTGCTTTGTTTTACAATTTGAAAACAATATAAAACACAATCTTTTCGAAAAATCAAATATGTAAAAATGAACCACGTGTGAAACAGCTAAAGTATACCTTCAGTAAAATAATAAATATTTTGGTATTAGAAGAAGTTAATTTGTGAAAATAGTTTATACTTTAACCATTTACGCATGAGGCCTTTTTGGTATGGGAAAACCACTAACTCGACGATTTTTTTTTAATGCAAACACAGAAATTTATTTATTACAAGAATATATTTATTTTTTGACGGAAACTTTTTTTTTCAATAAATGAAATTTTGAACTTTGTCCCGGCCTTCTCTCATAATTAAAACTCATTAGCAGATATTCGAGGTAGTAAATTTCTAAGATCCATGAGACGGATCGGTAGAGCTATAAAAATCTAAATTCTCCGCCAATGATACTGTTACCATTACTTGTCACTCACCAATGGAGTTGACGCAATACATTTAGTGTTGAATAAGGGTCGCCACTCGACTATCCCTAACATATTGAGTGGTGAGCGAGTTTCCACCGGAGTTGTCGCAATACCTTGAGTGGTGAGTATAGAATCACCTCTCCAGTGCAAAGGGTTAAATTTGGTTGATACATAAGATTCGTATTTAATTCGATGTATAGTAATAGTATAAAATTAAAAAACTACGCATTAAAGAAACTAATTTAATTAATAAACCATACTTAATACATTACACACATACAAGTGCTGCGCATTTCGTATTTCCAGTGGTTGCGAACCAATAAAAAAGATTTAACAGGTAGCAGAATAAACTGTGAACTACAAATTTAAACACTGGAACACAAAAGGCACATTGGAAAGAGTGTAAATGTACCGCATGTATTAATAACTCAATCATTTGCATATTATAACTTACTTTTCACTAATTAGTGAACTAAGTAGGCCGTTCATGTTAAAATCCTTCATTTTTTGTAAAGATTAACCTTGAAAAAAGGCGCACTTAAAATCATAAATATGCATTTTATCTTTCGTAACATAAAGATGTTTAAAGTGTTTAAAAAAAAAAAAATTCTAGAGGAGAACTACAAACCACACAACTGAAAAATTATTTTTAAAAAGTACAATTAAACTTCTGAAGTTCATCATGCTAAAAGAATATAATTAAAATTTCACATCTTTATAAACATTATTTTCTTAGAATACATTTTTTTTCTTCAAAAATTTTCGTTAACTAAAATTGAATTAAAGTACTACTCAACATTGCTGCAGTAAGGGCATCTAATAAGACACTTGGATAATGTCCAAAACCCCCATAATCCTACATAAGTAGTAATTACTCCTTCCTGAGATAAAGGTATTTCAGCCGAAATAAAACAAACGGTCTTTAATTGTTTACATGCAAAAGATATTTTGCTTATTTCATCACGTATTTAAAACATAGTACGATGTTCTTGAAATAAATTGACTTTTCTAATCACATTAATGGAAACTTGATATTAATATTTTTACTGCTTCATAACTCATTTTATTCAATTTTATTCAAATTTAGCCAGATATTAACTAGAATTTATTTGACTTTCTTACATAATATCTTTCAAAACCCAAATAATCAAAACAATGTTTGTAATTATAGCAAAAACAAATTTTATATATTGATTTTAGATTCTAAATATATTTTAAATACCTAAGATTATTGTAGTGTTATTTAAATACATTTTTTCTTGAAAATAGCATTAATATTTTTAAACCAATGAAATATTAGATGATTACCAGATTACCTAAAATATTAGATGATAATTATTTATGCATATGTCAACATTCACAACGCACTGCCAATTAAGAAATAAAGAAAATAATTTTAAAAAGATTACAATGCATACTGAAATAGGTAGCGGATAATCAATTACAAGAAGATAAAAAAAAATTAAAATCTAATGAAACTAGTTTTTATGTGAAATTAGTAATAAAAAATTCAAACCCGCACTAATGAGTTTAATTTTATCATCATTAAAATACTGTTCACAAATTACATTTCGAATCACATTATTATTTTCATATTATTACTGTTTACAAAAAAGTTATAAGAAGCGAAAAAAAGATTAAACATTGTAACAATTATCGTTCAAATAATTTCTTTTCTTTTTGCAGTTTGTGTGTACAGTTTCCTTTATAAATTTAATAAAAAAAATAGCTCATACTTGACCTTCTTTTAAAAATTAAACTTAAAGAAAATCCCCCTTGAGTTTATAATTATGTATTTTATCATTTATTACATAAAGTTATTTAATCCTCTTGAAAATATTTATTAATTCCAGGCAGAGCTACAAACAACACAAGAAGAGAATAATACTAAATGAAAGAAAAATGTACAATGAAACATCTATCTGAAATTCATCTTGATAAAAGAATGCAATTAAAAGTTCTTAACGACTATTGTCATCCTTTTATATTTTTAGAATATTTTTTTTCCTCTTACAGAGAATTTATTTAAATCAAATTTAATTAAAGTGCTTCAGAATACAGCTGAATAAAGCGGCTTTAATCAGAAAATTTGGATAACGTCCAGAAGATCCATAGTCCTTTTGATGTAGTAATTATTGCTTCAGGAGATAGCTATTTTGATAAAAATAAAACAAATGTGTTTTTATTGTACCTATGTGATTATTCACTCTCAAAAATAACAAAATTACTAACAAACGTAAAAGGTACGGGGAAAAAGTGATTCGCAGCACCCGTTTGATTGAGATTTTATTTTTCTATTTGAATTTTTTTTTTTTTTTTTTTTTTTTTTTTGTCTTTTATCTGCTGAATTTCAAGAAATTTCGTGTTTCATTTCACGATTTTTTCGTGTTTTGAGGGGCAAAAGAGATGCGAAAAAGTAAGACCTTCAAAAGTAAATAAAGTTCTCAATAAACTTTTGCGAGACATCCACATGATTTGGCGCAAATCCATCTTCAGATTGGAGGATTTCTGCAATATCTGTGCTAGATTGATGATTTACATTTATTTATTTTTTATGCGTGTGTATGGGTGTGGGTGGAGGCTGAACAGATAAATCAAATCGGAAAATTCCGTAAAATATATATATATATATATATATATATTAAATCACGGATTTTTAATTAGTATTATTATCGAATGCAAATGAGAAAATGCCTTTGACAAATTTTAGTCAATTTAATAGAATCTAAATCATATTTGTTTTTTTTTCACTTAAAGTAAGTTTATGTTTCTATAAACTTCACCTATTAGCAATATACATAATTTAAATAGGTTATTATAAAAGTATCCCTATTTTACATGAAGCTTTTACACAGAAAATCGATTTTTTTTTATTATTTGACAAATTATAAAATTATATATATTTTAAGATTTTAACAGATTTGAAGCAATAATATTTTAATTAAAAAAAAAAAAAAAAAAAAAATCCCGTTGAACAGGCATTAAGCTATAAAAACAAATGATCAAACAATGTATAAAAACTATATATAGATTTATCAAAAATCATTATGCAGTTATTTTCATAATATATATGCAGTTATTTTCATAATGTTTTCAGTGGATTTATTAATTTATTCCTCCGCTGTATTACGGATAAATCCGATCCTTCAAAACAGACGACTATGTTGAAAAAAAAAAAAAATCTTATTTTTATTAGAAACTAGTTGCGTGACAATTCGATGTTTTGCTTTAGAGTCGCATGAGATCACTGGATACTTCTGGTAAAAATTAAATCCAAATTTATTGTAAATTTAGAAGGCAATTATCGAATTAATTTTAATAAGTTCAATATTTCAAATAATAAATTATATTTGCAATTTAAGTCAAAAGGTGTTCCAATAAAAATGCAGGTATTCTATAACTTTATTTGCCAAAAGTTTTTCGTTCTTCCAAGTTTTGACTTCTAATATAGAAGTTTGTTGAAATGGCGTTTTTTGTGTGAACTTATACAAAAATGACTTTGTTTTCGCGGAATCATTCGAAGGAATTTTATGTTTAAGAATAAATAAACTTAGCTTAGAAAAATATAAATTTTTCTCTCTAATAGATTTTGATTTTAACGTCCTTCGGAAAAGTTATAATCGCTACCTTAAGGAAACAGTTGAAAATCTGTTTTTCAACTTTAAATAAAATTACATAAGTTAAGTTTTTTTTGGTACGTCAATTGAATTTATCTTAAGGGTCCTGTCCCTGCAGGCGAAGACACTCACGCGCTAATGCTAATCCTATGGGGAGGGATTTTTCTAATATCTCGTTTGCATTTCGACATTTTTAAATAATTTTTTTTGCATTGGATAGCCGAGGTCCGTCTCTACAGCGCACCTTGGTTACTTTTTTGATTTTGGTGGCAGATATTTTCAATAAAGTTACTTTCATTTTCAAAACCGGTTCTGAAAATGAAAGTGTCATTCTAAAAAATATCTGCAACCAAAATCGAAAAAGTAACCAAGGTGGGCTGTAGAGACGTACCTCGGCTATCCAATGCAAAAAAAAAAAAAAAAAAAAAAAAAAAAAAAAAAAATTAAAAATGTCGAAATGCAAACGAGATAATAGAAAAATCCCTCCCCACAGGATTAGCATTAGTTCGTGAGTGTCTTCGCCGGCAGGGACAGGACCCTTAACGTCGAATCAACAAGTGGTTTTTGCTTTTTAAAATATACTAATTAATAAAGCTTGAATATGTGAAAATAAGTTTGTATTTCTTGACATTTTCTGGAAAAATACAATTCAATCTCAACATTGTTCTCATTCTCTATTCAAATAAAAGTTGATTTCAATTTGAAAATTAAATCAAACAAAAAAATCTCATAATTCCATTCTTATTCACTTTTATCCACAAAAATGGAGTAATTTAGCTACCATCATTATATAAATATTTTAAAAAAAATATTAAACAAAAAAAAAAAAATTGTATCTCGAAAACTAATTCAAATTTAACCATTCTAAGACCATTTTTGAAATCATCTGATCCATGCAGTTAACCGGCGTTAATTCGGTTTTCTAAAGATGCATAATCTAGGAGGAACAGCTGCAAAATACAAACGGTCAGTCACTTTTTTACATGCTATATGTATGGATTCTGAATTTCGTTTTGAAATATCAACCAAAGACAAATACTGAACTATTTATATTGCTTTAAGGACAATTGAGTGATTTCGTAATGGAGTCCTCATGCGATGAAGATAGCTTAAAATTCATGACTGAAAATTATTTTAAAAGCCATAATATATCACTCAATTGAGATTTCAGACAAATTACATTTGAAAGTAGATTTTTTTCCTTATATGCCGTTGAAAAAATTCCAAAAGTGCGATATTAAAAAAAAAAAAAAAAAAAAAAAAAAAAAAAAAAAAAAAAAAAATGCAGTAATAAAAATTGCAATCCGAACTGTGATCGTCAAGTCATGGCATTCGCAAAAATGTCTTCATCTATAACACGGATACGTTTTTCCTTTATAATATAGATATCATGGTATATTTGGATGTAAATGGTCACATTTCGTAGGCCTAGTCTAATGACGCAGGATACATTGTGTAAAATGTTATCTGATTCATTACAAATATTGAATAACGATTGGTATTAGTACTTTTAGCGCACGGCGTATCGTTCATAACGTATGTGTTATGTAAATAATTAATTTATTGAAGCTTATGCTAAACTTTAAAATTTTCTTCTCCGTAATTTCACAAAATAGTGTTAATGAAATAGGGATTTTGTTTACAATATTATACAGTTAAAAAAGAAAAAAAAAACCTAATTTTTTTTAAATTGCCAAATAAATGAAAAAAAAAAAACCCATCTAAAACAACCATTCAGTTTCGATTTATGTCTTCAATAAATGTATATTAAAAAAAATATTTTTGAAGGCCGTCTTTATAATAAAATTGTAGCAACGTTTTCACAACAAACATCTAATTTATCCTTTTTGGATATTTTTCTATTTATTGTGGAATGTGAATTCATTCTCCTAAGTAGATGAGTATTTTTGAACATGTAAAGCTTGTAACTTCTTATGTTAAAATTAACTTTATTTGCTGGGAAACATACAGGCTTTAATGTACCGTATTTACCCGCGTATAAGTCGAGAAATTTAGGACAAAAAATACTTTAAAGTTGGGAGAGTCAACTTATGCGAGTGCCCTTTTTTTTTCCTCACCAGAAGTCAAAAATGCCCTTCTGGAAGGCAATTGTTCTCTTTTTGCATTCCATAACACAATGAGCTCGTTTACTGTCATTTTCCATAACGGGAGAGAAAAAGAGGAGACTGAGTGACAGGTTTGGTGCTGGCGATGAATGTACGCCAACCCCCCCCCCCCCCCACGAAAAATTGCTTCGTAATTGGCGCAAGAAAAGGGAAAAGTTAGAAAACATACCAAAATCAAAAAAAGGCTATGCAGCTTGGAAAATCGCCCTTTCCAGAACTCGAAAATGTATTGCATTATTATGTTTAAAGCATAATCTAAATCTGTTTAGGATATTAAAGTGACATGTTAAATTCCATGTCTGAAGCATTTAGAAATCGAATACTGTTAAAAATATCATCGGTAATGATTCAGAATACCTTTCAGGAATTAACTTCTAAATATATATTGTATTAAAATTAGTTCTAGGAAACAGTATGAGACCACGCTTATTCGCGAAGTAGTTAAATTTAACATTAATATATGATACGTTGAGTTTTCGCCTTTTTATTTTTCCCATAGAGGTTTTTTTTTTTTTTTTTTTTCTTTGAAGCTCGTTTTGAAAGAATGTTGGAATGTGCGAATTAAGTATAGTTCAGTTATTTAAATAAAAATAAATAATATCAACATTTTCTCTCTCTTTTTTTTTTTTTTTTTTTTTTTTTTGGAAAGTATAGTAGTAAAAAAATATAAAAAATACTGATGACAAAGTTTTGTTAAATTTTATATTTTATTTTGAAATTTGTTTCATAAATATGGTCTAAAAGTCCCATATAGTTACTGAAAATTCATTATTTTTTGTGAATAAGCTAGAATGAAGGGGGGGGGGGGATATTAAGATAATATTATTCAGCATCATACATTATAGATTTTAAAATTGATTATCACCACTGTTTCTTTTAATATTCTTTTAATTAAATAAATAATTCTAAATTACTCTTTATAAAGTATAAACTCGAAAAGAATAACTCTTCTATACATTGTCACAAAATTTATATCAGTTTATCCTTTTGAAATATATACAAATGCTATTGATGAAGTACAAACATCACAACTAAAAAATGATTCTAATTAATGATGAAAGTGCAATTAAATTTCGGAAATTCATCTTGATAAAAGAGTCTAATTAAAAGTCGGAAGTGACTTTAGTCATAGTTTTATTTTTTAAACACTTTTTTCAGAAAATTTAATTACATAACATTTAATTAAAGTGCTATATAATTCAGTTGAACAAAAAGCTTCTATAGTGGGATTTGGATAACGTCCAGAAGCTCCTTAAACTAGTGGAAGTGATAATTTCTGCTTCAAGAGATAAACGTTATTTCGATTTAAATAAAATTAATGTACTAAAGTTGCTTTCATGTAAGATTTATCGGTCTAATTTGATTACGTATTCAACAGAGCTTTCTGAATTGTTGAAAGAAATAGATGATACTAAGCAAGTTTACATAAAATGACTTTCATATTATTTTTAATCATTTCACTTTTAATACAATGATTTGTTAGTAACATTTTCACAAAATAATAACATATATAATTTTTCAATATAATAGATTTTGTTTTCACCTTACAAATATATATATATATATATATATTATCCTCCAAATTCATTTCAGGTCAAAACAGAGACACAACAAGTACTAAAAATAATTAATATTGGCAACTGTTTTAAACTTAAATTTCTTCTTATATAAAACATGCTTTGTTTAAACGAAAATTAGTTTTGCGTCAGTTTCTGTATTGTGTAGTTCAATATTAGTTTCCATTAAATTTTGAAATATTGCAAATGTTATTTAAGACCATATCGCCCAATGTACGAATAATGTATATTATTTCCTCAAAATAATACATAGACTTTTAATAAACACAATAATAATACTTAATGAAACAGAATATATATATCTGAAATCTTTTTATAAAATCTCAATATTCCGTTTTTATTTTAAATAATAGATATTATTTTTTTAATTATTACATTTAAGTGATCTATTTTGGATGACTAATTGGTACAGATGTCATATTCGCCCCATATTGGCGCGATTTTTTTCGGTTGCCAATTTGGCGAGAACATCAACAGCATAAACAACATAATCCGGGTTACCACATCAAGCAAAATAACGACACTTTGGCGCAAGTTAAGTACCCTTTGCCTATATGATTTGGCGTCAGAAAAAAATCGCGCCAATATGCGGCGAATATGACATCTGTTCCGACTAATTTTGTGATTTGTGGTTATTGTGGAAACAAAAAACAGAACTTTCCCACCCATTAAAGTAAATTTTGAATGTTTCATTATTTTAGAAAAATATTTATTCTTTAATATATCAAAATTTCATATTATATAAAATAAAATGACATAACTATGCAGTACTTATGCTCCCATAAGCATGAATCTGCTACTTGATGCAATGTGGCCAAATAGTTGCGTGTGCTTGTTCTTTTTAAAATTAAATAATGTCTAAAAGTTTTTTAAACAAAAATGCTTTTATTTAAAATAAATACATTGTGATATAATGTTATTCTTCTCTTCGTTTTATCACCACTTCTTCCTGACACCAGAGGATGCTCCTGTGTTCACGTATGCCTTCTCAGAACAGGCTGTGCATCCGGGTTCATCTACATCTTTAAAATGCTCAGCATCAGGAAATCCTCTTCCTCAGGTGACGTGGTTAGTTGATGGATATCCTATACCAGAAGCTTACCATATCAGAGTCGGTGATTATGTCAGTGATGAAAGAACTGTGAACAGCTATGTAAATATCTCAAGCGTCACGGTCGAAGATGGTGGGACTTACGAATGCATTGCTCAAAATGGCGTCCGTGCTATTCATCATTCTCGTAGGTTAAATGTGTTTGGGCCTCCATACATACGTCCTATGAAAAATATTACAGCTTTGGATGGACAAAGTGTTATTGTACATTGTCCCGTATCAGGATATCCTATCACAAAAGTTTATTGGGAAAGAGGTATGTAGTATGTTATGCATTATTATTATTTTTTTTAATTATTATTTAATCACATAAAAATAAATTTATAAATTATATTTACGATAATTTTATACTTGCATTGTTAAGATTAAAAAGTCTATTGTGAAAACGCTAAAAATAAGAAATTATATCACTTATATAACAACACAAAAATAATAATGTTATTTATGTACCTATAAAATACATAACCTCTATGTAACCTCTATGTTACTTATTACATTAAATAAGTAAGTTACGATATCTATAAAAAAGACTTTTCTTCTAGAAATAAAGTTTAAATTTAGAAATTTTTAAATTTATTTTAAAGAATTTAAAAATGAATATAACATTTGAATATAAAATAAATTTTTAACGAGCAACTCAGGAAATTCTCACTAAAAATTTTTATTTGAGTAATTAAATTGTATTAACAAAATATATATATGCCATTTTCGTATTTTTTTTTTTAAGTTATATAAATAATGTGACTTCTAAAATGGCAATCGATATTTAGATAGCATTTTAAGGAATTATCATTCGACTTAATTGTTCTATTATTCAATATTTGACTAAATAATGATATTTTGTTTGGCCACTCAGTGTACCAAATATATAGTTTTTTTTTTTTTTTATTTAGGCTGTTAATTATTATATTTACTAACATTCATTTACATAACTATTACAATAATGCAATTTGTTCAGAAGGCAGACCACTTCCACACAACCATCGGCAGAAAGCTTTTCCAAATGGAACTCTTATTATAGAAGATCTACAAAAAGCAAGAGACGATGGCCTGTACAACTGTGTCGCTGAAAACAATAGGAGCCGAACAGCGAGGCGGGACGTATCTCTAAACATTATGGGTATGCCGAAATTGGTAATTTTATTGCATAAATATATTATGGATGTATGGGACTAGAAAAAAAAAAAACTACATGTATTAATCATGTATTATTTTTTTCTTCTTTTCAAAGAATATGTTGTAAATTTTCGGTACTCTCATATTATGAAAATGAAATAGTTTTTGATTTTCTGATTACACAAAAATCGATTATATGATTTTATTTAGATCATATGTCCAAAATAAGTTTCATTAGAAGAAATAAATGTCATCCTTTGGATTTTCGACATCAGTTATATTTAATCACTAACGGCGGTCTGCTAAGCTACCAAAGTTTAAGATTACGAAACTTTAACCAGTTTAATTTCTGTCATTAAATAAGTCGGGTATTAATATTTCAAAATAATGGTATTTATGCTGCCTTCGAATCTTTTAAATATTATTTAAATGTGAGAAATAGCACTCCCTTTTTCAAATATGAAATATCATCGGTTAATAATAATAATAATAGCAATCTTGAAAAAGGTATGAAAATGAAAAGCGTTAGTTTTGATACTGCTAGCATTTATTTTATACTTAAAATCAATAAAATCTTGTGAAATTATCGAAATTAGCTAAACGTCTTTCTGAAATCAGGGGCTGTATAAAAATACATAAAACACTGTTATATATAAATGGTTCATTCTTCATTGTATCGAGCTGAAAAATCATTCATTTAAAATTGTAATCAGAGATTTTATACTAGAATACGAAGAGCAAATACTATCGTTACATAATAATTTATTACAAATTATATTTTTATTTTCTTATAAACAAACAGCACGTTTTTTTTTTTGTTTTTTTTTTTGTTTAATCAAAATACAAAGCATGAAAAATATACTTATTTATTAAATTCCAGTTTAAATATTTTAAAACTATTCATTTAATATCCATAAGAAATATAATAAAAAATATTAAAAGAAATGTGTTTCAAATAAAAATTATTTTATTTGAAACAGTTAATGTCCTATTTTTTATTATTGAAAATTCCGCATAATTATCATGAATTAAATACCAATGTTTTAAACTTTACATTTAAAAAATATATTTTATTTATTACAAACACGTTGCTTTTCAATTTTCTAGCACCTCCAGTTGTAGAGCCGTTCTTTTTTCCGAAAAGTCTCTCTGAGGGAAGGAGGGCGACGGTGACATGTGTCGTATCTGCTGGTGATCTCCCAATTCGTATAAGTTGGCTTAAAGATGGGAGTCCCATGCCAAGTGATCTCAAGGGTTCTATCAATATGGTCAATGAATATACGTCATCAATATCTTTTGGCAGTGTCTCTCAGAAACACAATGGGAATTACACATGCGTAGCCTCCAATCCAGTTGCTTCACGGAACCAAACAGCTGTAATGACTGTTAAAGGTAAAGTTGTAATATTGGGCAGACCAATTTTTATATGTTTACTGCATCTTTATTGTTTAAATATAACAACGGAAAGCTCATATTTATAGCATAAAATAAATACATTTTTTAAATGTTGAAACAAATTATTAATTAATATTTCATTGAATTCAGTTCCTCCGAAGTGGCGAACAGAACCTACTGATAAATCGGTTGTAATGGGGCAGCCTGTAGTGTTTGATTGCCAGGCAAGTGGATATCCAGATCCAGTAATTCGATGGAAAAAGTCTGAAGGTAAGATACAGCGAGAAAAGATTATTTTATATTATGTTGGCATAAACTAGTCAGCCGCTGTTCTTGCAGATGAGAAAAAAAAAAAAAACACTAGTTTTCTTTTATTTATGTTATTTTATTATTTTGGAACTAGTAATTTCATTGTGAAATAAATTTAGGGGAAAAGTTTTAAATTTCTTTTGGTATTTTTTATGAATTTTTTAAGTGTTTGACATAGAAAAAGTAATGGTGATTATAAAATACCGGAAATTATTAATGGATGATCATTAATGCAGAGTATATTACAAGGAGGATACTGACATTTTTTTATCATTTTCCAAGCACAAGGGATGTATTCAAATGATGGTGTATATGCATATGCGTATGAATGAACATTTTATCTTTGTAATGTACTTCCCATTCTTCTTCTGTTTGGTGGATATGTTTAAATCAATGTCGCAAGAACTTTACATATATATATATTTTTTTAATTCGTCTGATAGATTAGGTATATAAATAACTTTTAAATATTTTTTTAAACAATTTTACAACTGAATGTATAATAAAAATAACCAATGATACGTGACTGAGCATAAAAGCAAAATATTGTGTTGATGAATTAGAGCGTTAGGGTATCAGTTTTAAAACCTCCTAATATTGTAATAGGTAGTATAATGTTAGAATCCAGCTAATCCTACTGTACTGAAATTTATCTGAAAACATGGCATTCTATAAAATGTTTGGAACATCAAATAATGTTACTTCATATTTGATTATTTTATGCTTTTGAGAATCGTGAAATTCTAGTGTATTTTAAATAATAAATACCAAAACTTTTGAGTTTGAATATTGGCCCTTTTTCTAATAAGTTATGGAAGTATACTTGTAACATTTTACATAGAGGGTGTCGACTAAGGTCAAAGCCACAACCATTAACTTTTGAACAGCAACATGTATAATCACTAACGTGATTTCTCGGCATAGTAAATTGAGCACGCGCAACGCGATCGGACTGCTCTTACAGCCCCACCTTGCAACAAAATCCTGTGCGTTGGCTGCCCTATGTCGAAAACAATACGATAAAAAAAGAAAAGAGCCAGTTACAATTATATATAGCCTTATTAATTTAGTATGAAATAATATATTGCGTCCAAATCTAACCCTATTATAAGCACTAAAAAATATTTTTTATATCCAATCACAAGCGTTAATGCACAACTAATTGCATTCAGAAGTGCGTAATTGCAAGGTAGCAGCATTACTCATTAAATTAGAACATACAAGGAATGTACAGTTTATTATAATAAGATTTAAAATTACATTTCAGGGCATCTAATGAAGATTTTATGTAAGACAGCATCTAATACCAAATAAAGATCCTTTTCTGCTTTTTAATGTCTTTTGATTATATGGTGTACCATTTCTCAGATAGGAACGCTAACTCCTCAGTTTGCCCCTAGGTGGCACTGTAAGTGCATGTCCATTTAATTAGAACTAGACGCACGCGTTCATGAAGTTAATGGTATTGGAAATTAATTCGTAACCCTGTTTTAATAGCAAGTTCCATCAAAAGAAAGGTTTTTTTTTTTCTAAATAAAATACTATTAAGAAAAAAAGAATATAAAATCCTCTTGAATTGGTAAAAATTTTGTTACTGAAACCTCGTAATTTCAAATTACTATGCATATACGATAACCATAATTAATCGAATCCAACACGAAACTTTTTCACGGAAAATCGAGTTTATTTAATCGGGTGTTTCCTGGAATTATGTACAAATCTCAAAAATTTTAAACCATATATGTATGTATGTGTATGTTTTGTTAAAAAGTAAATTCAACCTTCAATTTCACCCCCTCTGTACGGGACGTAATTCAAGTATTTCGTTAATCATAAGGCAGTTTTGACTAGGTGGGATGCCAACAGGTAGAGCTTTTGAAGGGAAAGTATTCAAAATTACATTTCTCGTGCAAGTAACAGCCCGAAAATATTACACGATCACCAAAAACAGACCGCCCCAGTATAAATTTCTGTAATATTGGATCAAGTGTTTTATTTTTGACCATGCTAACCTCTGTGCTCAGAAATTCACATTCAACCTCGTCATCAGGGACAAATGTGATGGATGTAACAGACATAAAGATGTCTACAACAGTGGATACTAATTAGTATAATATGGATAATACATAAAATCGGAATTTACAGCATCATGGAAGTTAATTTCTCCTTCCTTTCAAATTTTCATTTTTATATATGAGTTTTAAAGGAAAATCTATTTTTCCGTAGTAAGTATAAGCTGTCTCTTAGATTCGAGTATAAACGGTTAATAAAATAAATATTACATTTAGAAAAATTCAATATATTTTCGTATTATCAACAATTCTTATAGCATTTCACTTAAACTTTGAAACACAGAGGAGAAAATCCAATAAGGGACATACAAAAACGATCAGTTTCTAAAATTAAATAGAAATCCTTTTTTTTCTGAAATTTAAGGGCGGCTCAGGTAAATTTTTTAGGCTACTTTCCGTTGTATTACTCTAATAAAAAATTATATTTAATGCAATTTTTTGTACAATATGGTATATTCTGTGCTTCCACAAACATTTCTTATTTCGTTTATAAACCTATGTAATCTGGAATAATTTAAAAAATTAATATTTTTTCCCAATTGTAGCATTATGTATCGTTTTATGGTATATTCTGTGAATTCGTATTTGCAATCTTATAATTGGATATAAGACAATGCTATTAGAAATAGCTAAAAGCGTGAAGAAATACATTTTTCAGAAGAAAAAGTTTTAAAATGTTTCTATATCGTAAAAAATTCCATATTTTAATTGCCTAAAAACTATTAAATAATGAGTTTTTAATTATAAAAACTACATTGAACTCGAAATAGTCCATCTGTGAATCTATTCACTTTTATTGCTTAAAACTGCTGAATAAATTAACCTGTGAAAATATGGCATCTGTGTTAATTGAAAAAAAAAAGTATAGAAAGTAAAAAAATTTTCTGAATGTACATTGGTGTGAAGAGATTAAAAAAATAATCATAGAAATATATTTGTATTAATAATAATAGTAATGCTAACATTGATAGAATACGATAAATTACATTTCTCTTATAATACACAATCATGTAGAAAATGATTTTGGAATTATATATATTTTAAAATAATGTAATACAGATATATTTATTTGATTTAAATATAGCTAATTCTGACTTAAACATAAATACAAATTACTGAATAGCTGATGCTTGGATAACAATATATGTTAATATATATATATTCTATTATTATTTCTTTTTTTCGGAGGAGGGGGTATACGGATCCTAGAATTTCACCTATTCCCAAATAAAAATATTTGTTTATTCTAGAGTATTCTGCGCTGAGTTAATGAGATAAGTGTTATTTGGAAATAGTAGCGGGCAATATCAAGTGCAGTATGAACGCTCATAATTTTATTTGTTGTTGTTGTTTTTTAATTATTTTTTTTAATCTAACGGAAATATTGTTTTATTTCTAAATGTTTATTTATAGAAGATACGAAGAATTTGTTTCAAGTTATCATTAGTAATGAAAACGTCCAAATCTTAGAAAATGGCTCATTGATAATCAAAGAAGTTTCAAAGGACGATAAAGGTTATTATATGTGTCAAGCAACTAATGATGTTGGATCGGGACTGAGCACTGTTGTACATCTAAAAGTTCATGGTAAATATCATATGCTATTTTATTATATTCATGTTTCACAGCTGAGGAGGTAAAATGTTTCTGAAACTTCACTGATAATAATTTTCAGAATCTGTTTAAAGTTATCATTAGCAATGAAAACGGTTAATGTTTTAGAAACGGTTCAGTGATAATAAAAGAATTTGTGACTTTCTAAAATCGCTTTTTCAAAAATTTTGAAAAATCGAGTCTTCTCTATCAATCTCTTCTATTGGTATAAGATGAGCGAAAAACCACAAGAATCTGTTAACAACCTAGCTTTATCCAGTATATCTTCAATTGTAAAATATCTGTTTACAATGAAAACCAATGGATGCAGATAGAGATTTTTCGCGATTTCAAAAAAATTCATTTTTTTTTATAAGACGAGTTTTGAATCTTATGTCCTTAATTAAAATATAATGATAAATATGCGATCGTTTTCCAATATCGTTTTCCAATGAAAACCAATGGATGCAGATAGAGATTTTTCGCGATTTCAAAAAAATTCATTTTTTTTTATAAGACGAGTTTTGAATCTTATGTCCTTAATTAAAATATAATGATAAGTATGCGATCGTTTTCCAATATATATATATATATATATATATATATATATTTCTTCACAAAGGGCGAGAGAAAATATTTAAAATATTTAAAATTCAGTATAATCAATTATATTCATTACAATACCGCGTATCTTGGTGTTTGAGTCAGCGTATAAAATTAAAGTTTTGAATCTAAAGGAAATATTCACTGCTGTGTTTGTAATAATGCATGGATAATTTAAGACTTACGCTTATGTATAGCGCAATACATCATCTTACTCTTCACTACTTCTATTAACGGACAGCCACTCAGCAAAAGATGCCCTTAATCTAGCCTTCCCTCGTAATCAACTTATTCATCAGATATATGCTAAATTACTAGATTATCCACATAAAACAGTCTACATCAAATGGATCAAAGCACACGCCGGAACCAGAGGTAATGAAAGAGCCGACACCTTAGCAAAATCAACAACAACATCCACCACGTCACCAATCATCCGTTTAGTTTTTCCAGTCTCTGTGATCAAAAAAGCACTCAAGGATAAAATGCTGTCAGAATGGCAACATTATTGGACTTCATCTGAAAAAGGCCGATCTACTTATAAAATCTTGAATAAAGTGGATTCTGATTTTATCTGCAAAAGTCACATTATTCCATATTATGTTAGTGGACACGGCAGTTTTCCCGCCTTTATTAATAAAATAGGGAAACGAGACTCTCCATCCTGCCCATGTGGCAAGGGGATAGGAGACCCGATCCATTAACTTTTCTCAAAATGTTCATTAATGACACATACCTTTGACTTAAAAAGAAACAAAACTGTACGTTTCAACCTTAAAAGGACCCTATTTGATCCAACAAATTATGCCAAGTTAAGAGCCAACTATAGTATTTTAAACAAACATTTTTCATTTATAAAAAAAGACTTTTAACACTCATCTGTACGATGAACTTTTTACTTCAAGTCACTTAGTTTAAATATTTTACTTTATTTCATTACATTTTGTCATATTGTTTAATAATCATTTTGATTGTTTTGTCATTATAATCAAGCTCTGTCATATTATCCTACTATTTATTGTTTACCTTAAATAATTCTCCCATCTTAAATTTTAAGTGTAAATACTCACTTTTTAAATGTTAAATTACTGAATAATGAGATGTAATTAAGTACCTATATTAACTTTATTTTATAACATAATTTTAACTATTCATCATCAACTATAACTGTAAAATTTCTCGGGTTTGCTCAATAGTGCAACCCATTGTGAATTACCTGTAATAATCATGTAATTTTCATTAAGCAGGGTCTTCCAGCTTGCTGGAGCTTCCGGGCTTGTTCGCAAGGACTGGAGTCTCCGCGGGGTGGTAGATATGTGTTTTCCCCTCGTGGACTAATCAGCTCCTATACCGAAAGGTTGGCTGTCCACGAGTGGGTGATTAGTGATTAGTGATTAGTGTATAGCGCAATAATTGTACTGTTAAAAAAATAAAAAAAAATAATAAAAAGCATATTTTGTTCACATTCATAGTAAACGTAAAAACCTCATTTTTCAAAGGAAGTTTGTGATACAAATATGCAAATTACGATTTATGTAAAAGAATTAGTTCAATTTGTTCTTAATGTTTTCATTCCTAAAAGAGTAAAATTGGTTAATTGGTGCATTCTGTATAATATTACTTTTATCAATGTTCTCTACTCTCTCAAAAAAGTGTTCGTAAAAAAAGTACTGGGAGTACAGTTGCCGGAACATCAACGTGATTTCTAAAAGTTTTTATTTTATTTTACAAAATTTTCGGCTTTTGATTCTGGGATTAAAGACATTATTACTTTAAATTCGTGAGAATTCGGTTATTAGAGGAAAAAGTGTGCATATACGAAAATTCGGTTTTACTTTAATTAGACCATTTTACATAATTTTTACTTTAGATCAGTGAAGTTTCAATATTTTGAGGGAAGATGGCCAAATTCATGGAAAAAATTTCGTATTCTAACTAAAAAAGAGCGACGAAGAAAAAACTTCAGTTAACGGCTCTTTTTCAGAATACAGCTGCTTGTTTAATATTTTAATTTGACCAGAAAATGTTTTGATGAGAAAAATAAACACTGAACTAAGCATTTTTTTAAATGCTTATTAAGTATATCCACCTAATTAACCGATTTGAAATAATTTCTAGATGGTTTAATACACTGTAAAAAAAAAATCCGTAAAGTTACTAAAATTTTTCTAGGAAACTGGGATTCCAGGAACATTTTATGTAACGGCAACAGCAAAAATTTCTGTAGCAGCATCCTTTACAGGAATTTTTCTTGTTGCCGTTACATAAAAAGTTCCTGGAATCCCAGTTTCCTAGAAAAATTTTAGTAACTTTACAATTTTTTTTTACAGTGTATCTGATCGCTAGATGTTTTAACATCTGAAAATTAAATTTGTGTTTTATGCACAGTTTATGAAAATTCAAGTATTCAGGAAAATGAATACAATTTTATTTTTATTTTATTTTGTCTATAAAAGATTTAAACACTAATTATTACAAATTTACATACTTTGAAGATCTCTTCAAGTTTCTAATTGTCCGGTTTGGGAAGTAAATTATTTGTAATCAATTTCACCGTACATGATTTTGGTATATTTAAAACATTAGACGGTGACGGTAACGAAACTGTCAGGCAGTTGCCGCACCAGCGGGCTATGTTTCTACAGGAACATCTCAAAGCCTACTGCAATGTGAAATAAATGTCAAACTGATTGCTTATATTACTTCAATGTAAGTCATGTTCTGTAATCAGGTTGCAATTAATTTCACATTCCAGTAGCGAGTTTAAAAATGATATGGCCTCAATCTGACTTTGGCCAGCTGACTGGCAACTATGTTATCTGCTCCTTTAAAATGTATCATGTATACTAAAATCATCGAAGCTAATATTCTTTGCAAAACTGTGACACTGCCACCTGGACTATAATATAAGAATTGAGCATGTTTTAATTCATTTGTTTTCAAATGTCAGTAACATAATGAATTTTTTTTACAAAATTAACGTTCTCCGAATTATTTTATCAGTATACGCAATATTAACTAGGTAACGAAATTTAGAAGAAAATATGTAAACGGATATAATGTTAATATATAAAAAATATTACAAAAGAAAAAAAGGGCAAGAAATTTATTATTATTTTTTTCTTTACACAGCAATTTATTTTAACTTTACGTCATTAATTATTAGGGATAAATTCTGATTTTTTTTTTTCGTCGCTCATTCAAATTTCTCTTCAAACAAAGAACAATAATTCAATTTCGGAAGTTTTGTTTTTTAACTCAAGCTTGCGTTAATTCCGCTCAGTTGATAAATTAGAATCAAAAGAAAAACGATGAAAAAATTGTTTGTTCTCGAATAAGCAAAAACGCTAAGATTGTTGCTATTCGGATAACTATTCGAAGAAAATTTATTGAGCACATTTTTCACAATCCTTTTATGTGTTTTTATCTTTGAAGAGAAGTAAAAGATTACATAAATCTTTTATGTAACATTTTTATTTTCATTTTAAAAAATACTGCAAATTTTCTTTTCTTTGTCAAAAAATAATTTTATGCTAATTTAAAAATACCTCGCATACTTTTAAACTTAAGATTCTAATTGAGCTTTAATTATAATTTTATTGGGATATATTTACATGCAGTAAAAAGAAATGTACATAATTCTAAATTTGGGAATTTAACGCAGATGTTTTTCTTTCTTTAATTAAGGACGTCAGTTTCAAAACTCGCCATATCCAAAATTAAAAATATCACATTTTCTATATTAATCTATTCTTTTGGTAAACCTCCATAGAAGAAACTCTACAAATTGCAAAAAAAAATAGTTTTATCCTTTATTTCTGGTCTTGTAAAAACCTTTCTTTTCAGTGAAAATGAATAGGTGCAGTTAGAGGTTTTTCACTAAAATTTCATTTTTTGTTTTAGACGAATTTTGAAACTGACGTCCTCGATTTTAGATTAAAAATATCTTTGAAAAATGAGTAAAACTGGCAACTTCCTTATACGGCCACGCAGGGTATATATACTCTTAAAATAAAAATAAAGTGTTGACTAATGTGACATACTCACGCATACACTGTAAAAAAAAATCCGTAAAGTTACTAAATTTTTTCTAGGAAACTGGGATTCCAGGAACTTTTTATGTAACGGCAACAGCAAAAATTTCTGTAGCAGCATCTTTTACAGAATTTTTTCTTGTTGCCGTTACATAAAAAGTTCCTGGAATCCCAGTTTCCTAGAAAAATTTTAGTAACTTTACAAATTTTTTTTTTACAGTGTATAAATGAAATTTGTCAATAAAGATAGTTTCTTACATCTTTGTTTATAACTATTTTCATTCAGCTGCCCATTCTTCTAATGCTAGGAAATCATTAAAAATCAGCCTCATTTGTATATATATATTATTATTATTATTATTATTTTATTGCGGTATATATTTACTCAAAATATATACGTAAAAATAAAAATAAAATCAGTAATCTTAGATACTAAGGCACCAACGTGAAATCTTTAGAATTAAAGCGTTTGCCTATACACTTTAATGAACACTTCATACACTTGGAGATATTTTTATGCTACAATTATGCGTAATAATTATTTACCTTGGGCTTATTTATATAATTCTGGATGAAACCAGTCTGTTTGGAGAAACAACCGGCTATTATTTAGTAAACCTAAAATTACATAGGGTCATTGTAATGAGCCCGAAGTGTTATCTGGTCAGTTCAGAAACAATTTACGGTTTTCAAATTAGGCTGAGCTGTATAGTATAGGCTCTTTGCAATAAGCCAGGAAAATATCAGATTCATTGCAAAATGTTAGACGATTCTCTATTAGCGTGGCTCTTTCACTGTAAAAAAAAATCTGTGAAGTTACTAAAGTTTTTCTAGGAAACTGGGATTCCTAGAACTTTTCATGTAACGTCAACAACAAAATTTCATGTAACAGACACACTTTTGCGCCGAAAATCAAAAAATCTGTAAGGTTACTAAGAATTTTTTTGGAAACTGGGATTCCAAGAACTTTTCATGTAACTGCAGCCAGGGTTACAAATAAAAGTTTAGTAAGATTACTGAAATTTTAGCAGATTCATTTGTAAAGTTACAGATTTTAGTAGCTTTACAAAAACTAGTTTTGTAGATTTGCAGCTTTTTTCGTATAGTTACAGGTGAAAGTTTAGTAAGCATGTATTTTTACATCTGTAGAACTACAGATTTTTTTAGGTAGCTTTCTTTACAAAAAGCTACCTATTGCAGCCGTTCGGAGGAAAGCGATTTCAAAAAATTTTGGTATATTTTCATCGATCATGACCCCCAGACCCCGAAACCACCCTCCGTTCAAAATTTATATATATATATATATATATATATATATATATATATATATATATATATATCAATATATATATATATATATACATATATATATATATATATATATATATATATATATATATATATATATATCTGACATATGTCACACTGTAACTGTCGTATTTATGAACCGATTTGGAGATAATTTGGTGTGTCCATAGTACATACCAATGTCTCGACCGAGTTCGTTGGCCAGCTCCATCCGCCATTTTGTTTCAAAATGGCGGCCATTTAAAACATTTTAAAAAATTTAAAATTTGAAATGTGGTACCAAAAAATTGAAAATGGAAAAATATTTTTTTCTTATGTATTTAACCTTTATACAAAGACTCCGTAGCAGTTTTTGTTTCGTCTATATCTTAAAAAATGGCTGAGTTATAGCATTTTGAATTTCTAGCGAAGCTGACATTTTGAAACGTCCTGAATTTTGTCACGCGATAAAAGCCGTATTTATGAACCGATTTGGATGTAACTTCGTTTATACATAGTACAGACAAATGTCTCGACCGAGTTCGTTGGCCAGCCTCATCTGCCATTTTGTTTAAAAATGGCGGCTATTTAAAATTTTAAGAAAAATTTAAATATGAAATGTGGTACCAAAAAATTGAAAATTGAAAAAATCTTTTTTTCTTATGTGTTTGACCTTGATAAAAAGATTCGGGAGCAGTTTTTGTTTCTTCTATATCTTAAAAAATGGTTGAGTTATAGCATTTTGAATTTCTAGCGTGGCTGACATTTTGAAACGCCCTGATTATTGCCACGTGATAACAGACGTATTTATGAACCGATTTGGATGTACCTTGGTGTGTACATAATACATACAAATAACTCAACCGAGTTCATTGGCCAGCTTCATCCGCCATCTTGTTTCAAAATGGCGGCCATTTAAAAAAATTAAAAAAAAATAAATTTAAAATGAGATACCAAAAAATTAGAAAATGAAAAAGATTTTTTTCGTATGTGTTTGACCTTAATACAAAGATTCCGGAACAGGTTTTGTTTCATCTATATCTAAAAAAATGGCTGAGTTATAACGTTTTGAATTTCTATTGTGGCTGACATTTTAAAACGACCCGATTTTTGTCACGCGATGACAGGCGTATTTATGAACCGATTTGAATGTAACTTGGTCTGTACATAGTACATACCAATGTCTCGATCGAGTTCGTTGGCCAGCTTCATTCGCCATCTTGTTTCAAAAGGGTTGCCATTTTTTTTTTTAAATGTAATTTAAAATTTAAAATGAGGTATTAAAAATTGGAAAATGAAAAAGATTTTTTTTGTGTGTTTGGCCTTGATACACAGATTTTGGAGCAGTTTTTGTTTCTGAAAATTTGTTCTTTTGTTTACATCTTAAAAAGTAGTTGAATTATAGCACTTTGAATTTCTATCATGGCTAACACATTGAAACGATCTTGTATTTGTCACGCGATACCACACGTATTCGCCTATTTCGATGGAGGAAGGCATGTGGATAGTATACATCAATATCTCGACCAAGTTCGCTGGCCAGCTTCATCAGCCATCTCGTTTCAAAATGGCGGCCATTAAATTAAAAAAAAAAATTATATTTAAAGTTTGGTGCAAAAAAATTAGAAATTGAAAAAGGTTTCTTTCTTAAGTATTTGACCTTGATATAAGGATTCAGGAGCCTTTTTTGTTTGTCTTTACCTTAAAAAATGGTCCAGATATAGCAGTTTCAATTTTTAACGTGGGTGACATTTTGAAAAATCTGATTTTTTGCCTGCAGCACTCGTATATATCAACCGATTCCGATGCGAGTGAGCATGTGCACAGCAATTACTAAGGTCTCGACCAAGTTCACTGGTTAGCCTCATCCACCATGTTGTCTTAAAATGGCAGGCACTTTAAGAAATCGCCGAATTTAGCAGCCAAATATAAGTTACTTTAAATAAAAGCAGCTTGGATAAAGCTGACTAATTTCGCGAAATTCTCATTCATAATGATTTATTATTGATAAAATTAAAATTAAATGTCCTACATTCGGTTTCCACTTAATTGAGCTTCGTGTGTTTGAATAATATATGTTGGCTTTTTTAAAATAAGGAATATGAAAGCTAACTCTTCCTCCCGGCACTGGCCGGAAGGACTTTTTACAGTGTTGCTGCCAGTCAAGGGTCTTTCGAAATAGCCAGTTTTCTTAATTAGTGTACGATATATATATGGCTGGTTATACTTTATAATTTAACTATCAATCCCCGCGGCTTTGCTCGCGTAATATTTGAAATATGCCAAGTGATATTTATATGTCTAATTTTTATTAAAAGGTACTTATTACTTTTTGGAATAATTCAAAAATTACTATTTAAAACACAGTTTTATTAAACATCATTATTACACTGAATTAGGCAGAAATGAGACTTAAATTATTAAAACGAAATAAAACTAAATAAATGATCATTTAAAAAATATTTTGAAACTTTTATGCTCAATTAATACGCTCATTTCAGTATTCATTTGAAGTTTTGATTTTTTTAGAAACCATCTTCTTACATCTTAAAATTAACTATCGTGTCAAATTCCAAGTCCTACCACCTCTCTCAACATAAAGGGCTATGTTGAAATAGGAACTGTCACCATTAATTTGCCAAAATTAATTTTGAAATCGGTTTGTTATTTCCTAATATTCCACAGAAACGTAATTTAGAAATCTTTTAAAGGCCTTTTTTAGAACGTTTGTGGTTCCAATGAACCTCAGGTAGTAGAATCAACGGCATAAAATGTAGCCTGTGTAGGATCAGAGACTGTTACCATTTATTTGCAACTATTAATTTTATAATCGGTTTATATTCCCTGAAATTGCATAGAAATCGTAATTTAGGACTTTTTTAGAATGCTTTTCGCACTTCCCTTTCGCTTCACCCCTTTTTATTTCGAATTTATTTTCGACAGTCCTTCGAGGGCATTTATATTTTATAAGTAACTACCATGACATATTTAAAGATTCTAGACTTTTCAGTATCACAGAAATCGCAATTAAGGAAGTTTTTAGCTCCTGCAACCTTCTGGTGGTAGTGGCACAGACATAAAGTATAGCTTATATTTGAGCAGGCTCTATCACCAACAATTTGTCATCATTATTTTTTTAATTGGTTTGGTATTTAATAAGATTGCATAATTATTGTAATTTATAACGATTTTCACTCACTTCATCTTTTTAAATTTGGAATTTTCTTTCGATTGTTCTTAGAAAGCAGTTGTATCTTGTAAGTAAATACCATGCCAGACTTCAAATTTAGACACTTCAGTTTGTTTTTTTAAAACGCAAATTAGAACATGTTTTGCTTTTGCAACCTTTTTGCATGTTTTGATGGTAGTGACAGCAACATAAAATATAAGCTATGTTAAGCAGGGACTGCCACCATTCATTTGCAACCATTCCTTTTGAAATAACTTTGGTATTTCCTGAGATTGAGTAGAAATCGCAATTTAGAACGTTTTCAGAAAGCTTTTCGCGCATTTTTACCACTTTTTAAATTTCCAATTTCTTCCAGACTGTTCTTAAAGATCATTTATATCTAATAAATATGTACCTTGCCAAATTTTAAGTTGCTAGCCCCTACCGATCACAAAAATCGAAAATTAGAACGCTTTTTTTGCTCCTGCAACGTCTAGGTGATAAAGATACCGACATAAAATAGCGTCTATGTTCGAGCAGAGGCTGTCAGCATCAATTTCCTGCCATTACTTTTGAAATCAGTTTGATTCTTCCTGAGATATTACTGACAAATCGGGATTTAGAATGTTTTTAGAACGCTTTTCGCGCATTTTGCTCCTGCATCTCCTCCGGGGCAGTGGAAACAAATATAAAATGTAACCTATCTTGGAGCAAGATCTGTCACCATCATTTTACACCATTATATTTGAAATCGGTTCAGTACTTACTGAGATTGCATAGAAATCGCAATTTAGAACATTTTTTACTACGCCTTTTGCGTATTTTGACCCCCTTTTAAATTTCGATTTTTTTAGAAAATGTCCTTAAAGATCATTGATATCTTATAACTAACTACCATTCCAAATTTCACGATTCTAGGCCTTTCCGTAACGCAAAAACCGCATTTTAAAACGTTTTTCTCCTGCACCCCCTTTGGGGTAGTGGCGCCGATATAAAACATAAAACATGGCCTATGTTTGAACAAGGGTTGTCACCATAATTTTGACGCCATTATTTTTTAAATATTTTTGGTATTTCCTGAGATGGTGCAGAAACCACCATGTAGAGATTTTTTTAGAACGCTTTTCGCGACTTTTCACCCCTTTTAAATTTCAAATTGTTTAAGAACTGCTCTTAGGAATCCTTTATATCAAATAACTAGCTAATATTTCAAATTTAATATTTCTAGGCCCTTTAGTAAAGCAAAAATCGCATTTTTAGAACGTTTTTTGTTCCTGCACCCCATTTGGGGTAGTGGCACCGATATAAAACATAGCCTATATTGGAGAAAGGGTAGTCACCGTCATTTTTACATCATTTTTTTTTTTTAAATCGGTTTGGTATTTCCTAAGATTTTGTAGAAACCACAATTTAAAACGTTTTTTAGAACGCTTTTCGCGCATTTTCACCCCTTTTAATTTTTGAATTATTCCAGAACTGTTCTTAGAAATCCTTTATATATAACAAGTAGCTAATATTTCAAATTTCATAAATCCCTTCAGTAACACATAAATCACATTTTAAGAACGTTTTTTCTCCTGCACCCCCTTTCGGTTTGTGACACCGACATAAATCATAGCCTAACTCGGAGCAAGCGTTGTCACCATCATTTTGACACCAATATTTTTTAAATCTGTCTGGTATTTCCTAAGATTATGTAGAAACTACCATTTAGAACCTTTTTTAGAATGCTTTTGTGCATTTTCACCCCTTTTAAATTTTGATTTGTTTAAGAACTGTTCTTAGACATCATTTATATCTTATAAGTAACTAATATTCCAAATTTCATATTGCCCTTCAGTATCGCAGAAATGGCATTTTTAGAACGTTTTTTGCTCCTACACCCCCTTTGGGGGGGAGGGGGGGGGGGTAGTGGCACCGACATAAAATATAGTCTATGTTCTAAGTTGGACTAACACCATGATTTTGATACCATTACTTTTGAAATCGGTTCGGTAGCTCCAGAGATTACCTCTAACAAGCAAACAATTTTTACTTCTTTATAATATTAGTACAGATAAATGTACGGAAATTTGTGCCAGTACATCAAAAGACAAATAGACAATGTGATAAAAAGCACAAATTTACTTTAATGCAGTCAGCAGATAGCTCTTTTGGGGTTTCAAAATTCCATTTTCAGAGTAATGTGAAAAGCAATTAAACGTTAAAAAAGAGTGCATGGGAATATGAAGGGGGAGGGGTCAATTAACTAGAGAATGAGCGGAGAATGAGCTTAAAATATTTAACGAAACGTGTGAGAATTTAAATTGTATATGCCTAGTTATGTAGCGTTTCTGATAATTAACATATGTTATAACCATCGCCAATATATAAATATATTTTGTTATATCGTAAATGCTATAAAAATCAGCAAAAATGCAATTGAGAATGAACAAATGGTGTGCTCATAAATGTATAAAAATGATAAAGAGATCTTCTTCGACATGAAAATATCATTCTTTATTCTTTGACTGTATACAAATTTGCCTTTAAATAACCATTACTTTTTACGGTATAATTTAATATGTTATTATGAAATTAATTATCTCGATTCATTTTATATATTTTTTAGTAAGGCTTAAAGATTCTAATTAATTATTTAAGTCTTACAGAAAATTACTAACTCATTTTCGTAAAAAAAATCAACCAAAATCTCTTTTAACATAATACGAAGTAGATCTATTTTTATTGCAATCGTAAAATCGATGGTAATTAAAGTAGACTGACAGGATGAAATTAGTTCAATCTATATAGGATATTTTATTATTACCAAACATCATAATTTCTATAAAGTAACTTTTAATTCGACCACCATAGATTTAATTTTCTTTCAAGAGAAAGGCTCGTTTTTAACTGCCAGATAAGTTTCTTTCGTAAAATTTCTTCGGCTAAATTTTTACTCACATGCAAATTGTTCAAATAAAAATTAAATAGAATAAAAATTAAGGTTATTTGCTAAATCAAGAAATTGTGCTTGATATTTTGAAGAAGATTTAAGGAAAATGGTTTTGAACTATTTTTTATAAATGCATTTACAAAAGAATACTCGGAATTGTGTGTTATATCTTCAGTTATTTAAAGATTTCTTTTGTAAAATATCTTTAAAATTACATTATTTTTTGTTATTTACTATTATATATATAATTATGCAATTGTTAAAAAATTATTATTTTGTACCTATTAAATAACATTTACAGCAACCGAATTTAAACTAAAGACTTCCCGAAACACACAATTTCGAATGCAATCGAATACACAAATTCGAATGCGTAAAAGCAATTGAAAAATAACTTCTAACAAAATACGATCTAAAACTTTTTTTTTTATTATTGAAAGCGTAAAAAAAGTAAAATAAAGAAGATTGATGGTATGAAATTAGCTCAATATCGTTAAGGTACTTTATTTCAATCAGGTGCCATTAATTATGTAGAATAAATGTTAATTTCCCGCATTACTTGCTTAAATTTCTTTCAGAAAGTGCGTCATTTTTCACAGTGGAATAAATTTCTCTCGTAAAATGTCTTGTACTACTTATATTCTTCTGGCAGATTAATTGGTATGAAAAGAAAATCAATAAAAGAATGAATAGGGATAATTTGTCAAAGAAATAATTGCAATGTTTGATCTTTCAAAGAACATGGTTCGAAGAAAACTTTTCATAATTATTTTTTCCAATGTGGTTTAAAGGTGTTCTTTTGTGATGAGCTTCTATTTCTTTTATTTTTTTATGTTTAAGATATATATATATAATTAACTATTTTTAATTTATAATTACATTATTTAATAATAATAATAATATTTATATTAATATTATTTTTGGGGGGATTAATATTACTTATGTATTTTTGTTCATTATTATATTTTATTTTAATAAAAATATTACTATTATTTTTATATAATTCTATTTAGTTAATTTCGGAAGATTAACGAATAAAAAAATCACTTAATTGTGGAAAGATGTATTATTAATTTATCCTTTTAAAGTCAGGAATATAAAAAAAAATCTCTAAAATCAAATTCAGTTAGTAAAAAAGTTTTTTAACTTTTCTACTATTATAAGTTTAATATTCTAATTTTTAGATGTGAGACATTTCTAATTGGCTATCTATAACCTTATAATTAATCTTATAGGAACTGCACTTAAAAATATATCCGGAAAATAAACACATTTTTACGTTTAGAATTTAAATTAAAAGAAAAAGTAATCTAACACGATACAATGAAATGCCATTTATATTACAACCATAAAAACTAATGATATAAAAGATATCTAGGAGAATGAAATTAGTTGAATATCGTAAATTTCTTTTATTATCGAAAGATAGCATTAAACCTCTGAAGAACGTGTTAATTTCCCAATCTCGTGTTCAATTTCATTTGTAGAGAATGAATCATTTTTCACAGGTGAAATATTTCTTTCATGCAATATTTTCTACTACTGTTTTTCACATAAAGTACAGTAAAGAAAAAATCAATACAATTAAAAATACAAGTAATTTCCGAATTAAATAAAATTAATGTTTGGTTTTCTAAAGAACTCGGGGCAGAAAATCAATAAATTGTGGTATATTTTGCAGCATTTTTTTTGCGTAAAGTAAAAACATCTAATCCCTTTCTTCCAGTTTTTAGAGAAATATTTTCATAGGAAGTATGTTCAAAGTATTATATCAGGAGTTTTTAGTTACTTGCAATATGTTGCAATTTTTTTTTTTTTTTTTTTTTTTTTTTTTTTTTTTTTTTTTTTTTTTTTATGGAAATGAGCCGGTTATATTTCATGCAATGCTATGAAAAAGGAATATAATTTTCTTTAGTTTCAAATTATGAAACAAGATCTAAAAGTACATTTAATGTTTTCTACTATTATGTATTTAAATATCAAATTTTTATATTTTCTCATTTCTGTGAGACTTTTACATTGTAATTTATCGACCTTCATCTATCAACAATTTCTTTTTGAATCTCCTTAACTCCAATATATAAATACAAAAAAAATCTTTTTTTCGAACAAGATAAAAAGTAATATCCTACTTTTTTCACAAATTGAAATAATAATTGAATAGCGAAAACCTGTAAAAATGATGTTTGTTCAATTAGGATAAGATATTTTATTTGCGCCAATTGTCACCAATTCTGTATCATAAATATTAATTTTCCCATTACCTGATGAAATTTTTTTCGTAGATCAAATAATTTTTCATTGCCGAAAAGTTTGCATTTGTCATTTCCCATCTGCGGTTACTATCCCTCTTGTAAATATGTGGAGCAAACATTCAAACCGTGTATTCTCTCTCTCACACACACACACAAAAAAGAGTTATTGTTAATTTTATGAACTCTGTGCTAAATTACACAGAAACAAACGGTATTTTTAACAAAAAATTTTCTCCGATTGTAAACCAATTTTAAAACTTGACCATTCAATCAAAGAGTTTTTCCTCGAAAGCCTGCATTCAGTCAAACAGTGATTTCTCCAGTCTGTCAATCGCAGTTGTCACTTAATGCGTACTTTCGAAACCTACCATACATATCACTATTGAAATGGATTGTTTTAGAGAAAAATAAGAGAACTGTTAATGTTACAGGCTTCCAGAATTATAGATTTCAAGATCTGAGTGAAGAGTATGATGTAAATCTTCCTAAAATGAGCTACTGTTGCCCGTGTTCAGAGAGTTGTTTTAGAATCTCTTCCTCTTAGCCACGCCATATCAGTTGAAAAGAAAAAATCACATTGACAAACTTTAGAAGGTAATGTATGGTGAACAGTGGCGAAATCAACCTGATGATGTCTTCAAATGGTATAACCACATTATCCATGATTTACAATCCTGAAATGAAGAAGAGAGAGGAGTGTGTGACTGTCTAGATGAAGATATTGGTTTTAAAATTTGAAGTGGATTTTTGTCAAACGATATTTATTTAGTAAATATTTAATGAATTCTACTAGGTACCATAATCTGTGATTTTATTTTTTCAATAATCAACTGAAGTCTAGTATTTGCTTATATAAAATAGTGCTTTTGTATTATTTGTGGGTTAGAACTTATTTCACTCAAAAAGCGTTTTATCCTCTTGTTAAACAATCAAAACATGTTTCCTCCCATGAATTCGGTCAAAATGTGATTTCTCCAAACATTAAATGCATTTTATTAATTTGTTTTATGTTTAATATCTTATGTATGCTTTCAATTCTCTCTAATAACCAGTAATAAAAATACACAATGAAAATTAGAATTAAATACAAGTTATTTTCCAATTTATCTGTTTTATGTGTTTTTGAAAATTTGTATCTAAAGAAGAAAGCATGGTTTGAATGTTTGCTCCACATATATAAATTGCCAGCAGTTGAAAATTGGAAAATACAACATAGAGTCCATTTTCTACAGATATAAATATTTGTTTAAAGAAAAAAAAACTCAAGTAAAAAAACTCCTGGATCTATTTACAAGTGCGTTGCATATGTTCTTATGAGAAAAGAAAAATGCTATATATATTATGACATTATTTTTTTATTTCTGCCAGTTTTGAAAGAAATGAAGAGCTGGGTGGATGAACATGTTATGGTACATTTTCTAAATTATTAAATCTTTTGGATGAAAGCGTTATGAGACGTCCTATCACATGGTGAAGCTAAAATACTAAGATTATATTTAGTCTTGAAGATTTAAGACATTATTCATTAATATTTAATATTTTAATATTTAATAATGTCAATAGTATTAATAATTGTTAATATTTGAAAATTAAATATGAATAAGTTTTTCTGAGCGAGTTTACTACCATACCTGTTAATATTTTAAACACATGGTATCAATCAGAAAATAAATCATTAAAATTTACAGCAAAAAATTTCACTTCAAATTTCTCCAAATGTAATTTTTGTTACTTAACATGTTCTTCCACTTATCTCTTCAAATGTTTCTGTCTGATACATCTAATGTAATGAAATTTATAGTCATTCACTACTCCTAATTTATGTGCTTAATAATTAAAAATTATTATATTGTTTATTACCTTATAAATAATAACCACAGAGATCTTAGCGTAAGATAGATGTCATATACTGTCAAAGTGTATTGTAATATGAAGCCGTTTTCGCTGAAATTTAAATGTCTTCATTCGGTCCAAACATCACAAGCACTTGGGACGAAAGCAAAATTCATTCTTTGGGGAGTTTTGAAGGATAGACTTGTCAATGCAGTTCGCAAGTGTTAGGGTCGAATTATAACCAGTTGCAACAGGTTTTAGGGTTACAATTTTAAATTCACGTAAACACGCACATTTATTCTCTATTTTCCTTTTACCTCTAAGATAATAACAGAGAAACCGAATTAAATTAAATAAAACTGCACTGGAAAATTAATATATTCAGGGCTCCCAAATGGTCCGCTAACTGAATACCAATAAATTTTAGCAGAAAATTTTATGGTAGATTTGCGCTAGAATTCACTTTCAAATGTGTTTCCGGGGGAGTTTGTAAGAAAAATCTAAAAAGAAAATATTTCTAAAAAAATATTGGTATTCAGTTGGCGGACTATTTGAGAGCCCTGCATATTCTTAAATTAAAGAATAAAAAACATTTTTAATGTTTTCCAACGACTCATTATTATTTCTTTTAATTACAGCTGTAGAAACTAATACAATAAAATAATACTATCAGAATAAATTTAATTCAATATCATTAAAATATTTTTTAGAGGCGATTTTCCATTATTATTTAAATTTATTAGCAAGTTTTCCCTCATCTCTATTTTTTTTCGGAAAACGAATCAGTTTTAACAGTCGAATAAGTTTATATCGTAAATTTTTTCCGTTACTGTTTTTCTGATACATAAAAGGGTGTGAAGGAAAAACTATATAATATTAAATAGATATAATTTACCAATGTCATAAACGGGTGATATTTGATTTTTCAGAGAACACGCATTCCAAAAAATTTCTAGGAATCACTTTAATTATTATTTTTTTAAACAATCAATGTTTTCACTTTTCATCAATTTTTAAAACATCTTCTTGAAAAATACATGCATAAATTAGAAATTTTTTTTTTAAATGTTACAATGTATAACTCTTTTTATTACACTCGTAAAACATAATAAAAAAAAAGACTGAAAGAAAAACATTAGATTTCGTGTCAAGATATTTTATTGGCACAAGATGTAACTAATTCTGTAAAGTAAGTGTTAATTCCTCAGTCTTTTTCAGAAGATTTTTTTGAAAAAAAATGAGTCATTTTTCACATTAGACTAAGTTTCTTCCGTAAAATAATTTCTGTAACTTGTTTTAATGATAGATACAGGGCTCGCACCGTTCCTAAAATTTTCACACATTCCTACCACAATTTTAAAACGATAATATTTATTCTAGAATTTCTATTGTAGATGTTAAAGGAATCTGTCACGAAGATTTTTGATTTAAAATACTGGTAGCAAAGTGCAAAAATTTTAGGAACGCTGCGAGCCCTGTAGATAAATTGCTATGATCAGAAAATCAATACTATGAAAAATGGAGATAAATTGACAGTGAAAGAAATACGATATTTGATTTTACAGAAAATTTCGAGAAAATACATATGTTTTAATGGACATGGGAAATGATAAATTATTTTGTCTTTTAATTTATTTTTAAAAATTTTTCGTTGTCAAATATATGCAAAATAATAAATGGAGTATGACGCGTTAATTTTGATTTTGTAAGGCGTTTAGTAAAATGAAATTAAAATATATGTATATATATAATTTATTTTACGAAGTAAAATATAAATGCAAAATATATTATGAACTCCGGTTTAAAATGAAAACTATACAAAAATGTTGGTGAAATATATTTTTTTTAAAAAGCCAGATAAAAACGTAGGTCTTTTTTCATTTGAAAATGAAAATCAGATCCGAATAATATTTCTTTAGTACTATTATTATTAAATTTATTATGCTTTTTTTTAAGATTAATTTTGATAACTTTTAAAAAACACTCATTAAAACGGTATGTAAAACGAAATACATTTATTAAAACCAGAAACTCTTCTCATTAAAAAAAGATAATCATTCTGAAAATATACAATCTGAATACATTTTCAAACTTCAAAAAATAGTATACTAGCAGAAGAATAAGGGTATAAAATTTGTTTAGTCAATTTAAGATATTAAGTGTAGATTAAGAGTTAATTTCCTATCATCTGATAAAATTTCTTTTCAGACAATGTGACATTTTTACAGAAATTTCATAAAATGTCTTCACTGTTCATTAATTTTTCTAATACACAAATTAATATAAAAGGAAATCGATAGTTAAAAGAATAGATGTATAGGTACTTGAATTTTGATGTAGATTTTGGCATTCGAGAATTAAGGAAAACCGTGTTTTTTCATGCTGAAAAAAAAAAAAAAAAAATGCTGCTAGTTTTCCGGTAGGAATCGGAAAAATAGTGCCCTTATCGTACCGGTATAGTTTCCGACCCAGCTCGGAATAAAATCCGTAAAAATAAGGAAATAGTCAGTAAAACGGTATTTTATGGATTGTATTCCGATTTTACGGATTTTAGAATTGCTGGGAGCCAGCTGGGTTGGAAATTATTCCGGTACGATAAGGGCAACTATTTTTCCGATTCCTAACAGAAAACTGGCATTATTTTTTTTTTACAGTGTACACAAAAGTTCATGCAAATTTCTGAAAACACTTTTGTATGTGTCATCAGATGCGGCCAGCTATTATAATGCAATACACATTCATAGAGTGTGGAAAAAATTCAGATAACGTCTATATATTCTTTTGTGTAAAAAGGGTCAGGTTAAATATCTATAAATTTTAATGAACACTGAATACATATATATATATATATATATATATATATATATATATATATATAACCAGTTTTCCGGTAGGAATCGGATAAATAGTTACCCTTATCGTACCGGAATAATTTTCGACCCAGCTCGGAATAAAATACGTAAAAATAACGAAATAGTCAGTAAAACGGTATTTTACGGATTTTATTCCGCTTTTACGGATTTTATTCCGAGCTGGGTTGGAAATTATTCCAGAGCGATAAGGGCAACTATTTTTCAACAAATAGACATAAAAAATGGCGTCTTTAAAGAAATTTAAAAATTCCGATTGTTTAATTTTATTTTACAGCACATTCATCTAAATGAATGTTCAGGCCATAACTCGCTTTAAATAATTAAAAAAATGCGAAAAGTATGGGAAAAATAGATTTTATTATAAAGAAAATAAGTCAAGTATTAACATCTGATTTAAAATTTCGAAATAAAAATAGTTTAAACAAATTACCAGCGAAAATTACCAGCAGAACGTAGAATTCCAACTTGACTCATTTATTACGCCATTTTGTAAACAAAGTTGTTACCGTTGCCAAAATCCAAAAGCTGAATCTTGACTTTTGGTTCATACATTACCAAAACCAACTGGTTTTAGATTGCTACAATGAAATGTAACGCAATAGAAGGAGAAAGCAAAACATCCATTTAAATGGATGCCAGGTCTCAGAAGGATATAACAAGATTAAGGAAACGAAAAACCTAACAAACTGCACCTTTATAAATATACAATGTAAATATGTATTTAAAAAAAAATTATTAACATAATAAAATTATTTCAGTCTCGTTTAAGATATTTTATTAGCGCAATACATAATTAATTCTGTAAAGTGGGTGTTGATTTCACCATCTTCGGCTAAAATTCCTTTTCGGATAATGGCACCATTTTTTTGTCGTTGTTTAATAAAATATCATCTGTTACTAATTATCTGATAGTCAAATTGGTGTGAATGAAAATTGTAGGATTAAAATATTGATGTAATTTGACAAAAAAATAAACGTTGTGCTTGAAATTTCGAATAACGCGAATCCAAGAAAATTTCGAATAATGACAATTTTTCTTATTTAAAATGGCAAATGGCTCATCAATTTTCTCTTTTTATGTAGTTTTTATGCAGAGATTTTTCTTGTCAAATACATTCAATGATTTGATAAGATATTTTCAGTTTATTGTTCTATTTTACTTATTTAGTTTGTTAGAGTAGTCTGGTTTCTTAATTAAATTTGTATAAGATTTATTGATATTTTTTATTTATTAATATATATTTTATTAAGACTACTGAAACTATATTTTTCAATTAAAATTAAATTTCAGTGTCAATATCTTTTACAAGTCGGCCCTTTTATTATTTTTATAAAAAAATATTCGAAAATATTTTTAAATTTAAATCTTTTTAAAATTAACATAATTATTTATTTCAGATTCATTTTTATAATATTTAATTATAATATTTGAAAATAAATTTAAATAAAAACTTTAAAACAAAATCATTATCTCCTCTGAGTAAAAACAAATTAATGTAAATGAAAATTATTGAATAAAGGTTTTATTAATAAACGGTTTTTATTACAGCCTTAAAATATAACGAAAGAGCAGAGAAAAATATACTGAATTTTAGTTCACTCTAGTTAAGATTTTTAATATGAATTACCTATTAGTAAATTTTTATCTAAGAGTTAATATCCAAAACAGCATTTTAACTTGCTTTTCAGAGAATGAGACATTTTCCAATGCCGAGTTTCTTGTACATTAAATTGTCTTCTTAGTCCAGGCAATAGGGAATTTTACCTAGCAAAATTAATGGTAGTTTTGGAAATCGGCTTACTTTATGTTTTTTGGGTAGCGGAGTCCGAATTTGTAACTTCCCACCAAAATTCCCCCCCCCCCAATTTTTGATAAAAATACCCCCCCGAAAGCTTTATATTAAAAAATTCTTCCCCTCCCATCTTCCCTCCGAACTTTCCTTATAAAGTTTACTTTAAGTTTTTGGGGTTGCTGAATCCGAATTTTTAACTTAACCCCAAAATCCCCCCCCCAAACTGCTGTTATTAATTTAAATTTTTTATTGTTTTAGGGGAAAAGCATTACGAAATTCAGAAACTAGACAAAATTTGCTACAAATAGGATATATGACACTATGACGTAGAATAAACGGGGAGAGAGGGCGCTGCCTCGGAACATTCACCGCGCGCTTTTCTCAAAAACCAATTTTTTTCAAAAAATCAATTTTTTGGGGGATTGCCGGGTGAAATTTTGGTGGGAAGTTAAAAATTCGGATTCAGCGACCCAAAAAACATAAAATGAGTCGAAATCCAGAACTAGTATTAATTTTTCCAGGTAAAATCCCCTATTGCCTGGACTTAATAACTTATTGCACGTAGCGCCGCAGTGCTTGTTCAGAGGCAGTCCTCCCCCTCCCCGTTCATCCTACGTCATAATGTCATCTATCGTATTTATTGCAATTTTTGTCTAGTTTCTGAATTTCGTAATGCTTTTTCCCTAAAACAATAAGAAATTTAGGTTAAAAACAACTATTGGGGGGGAGGAGTTTGGGGGGAAGTTAAAAATTCGGATTGAGCGACCCAAAAACTTAAAGCAACCCTTATAAGGAAAGTTCGGAGGGATAATGGGAGAGCTAATGTAAACGTGTGAGTAGTTAAGTGGAATTGCGCAATTTAGTTCAAACAGCACCGCGCGCATGTTCCGAGGCAGATCCCCCCTTCCCCTTCATTCTAAGTCATAATGTCATATATCTAATTTATTGCAAATTTTGTCTACTTTCTGAATTTCTAGATACTTTTCCCCTAAAACAATAAAAAATTGAATTTTTTAATAAAAACCTTTTTTGGGTGGCTTTTTACCAAAATCTGGGGGGGGGGGTTGCCCGGGGAAATTTTGGTGGGAAGTTAAAAATTCGGATTCAGCGACCCAAAAAACATATAGTAAGCCTTTTTCCAGAACTACCATGAATTTTGCTAGGTAGAGCCCCTATACGGTCTCTATCGCCTGGGCTGTCTGTTACATTTTTTTTTCTTGCGGGAAAATGTATGTAAGTTAGAAATAAATGGAAATAATTCAAAAAATATACTGTCAAGTGCGAGTATTACTCGCGCACAGAGGGTACCGTATAATAAATACATGAATTAGCAATTGTATTATTAAAAAAACCGTTGCTAAAAGAATACTAACACTTTGTAAAAAATTATGCAAACTAGGGTTGGGCATAACAGTATATACTAGAAAAATGTAAATGGATATACCATGAAAGTTCAAAGAGATATGGAACCTAAAAAATATCAAATACAGCTATTCTGTATAACTCATTTTTACTTTTTCTATCTTTACAAGAAGAAGGTATTGGATTCGTGAAAATTTTCAAATTCCGGTTTTCGACAAATGTAAACTTTTTAGGGTACAGAGGTACTGATAATCATGTTTTTACAAAATGTCTGTCTGTGAGTCTGTCTATCTGTGTGTGACACAAATATTGTGGGCGCTCTGTCTTAAGAACTATTGAACGGAATTTAATAAAGCTTTAGATTGATTTAGTCCCTGATATTAATTGGTGCTGATTACTTTTTGGTGTAAATCGCCCAACAGGTAGCGCTACTATGCTGCAATTTTCCCGATTTCCGCAATAGCTGTATCTCAAGAACTAATGCTTGAATTTTCATCAAACTTTAGATTCAGTTAGTCCCTGATATGAACTGATCCTGATAAGTTTTTGGTATAAATTGCTCAAGAGGTGACACTGTAACTCAGGACTTTTCACGATTTCCGTAATAGCTCTATCTCAAAAAACTAATGCACGAATTTTCACCAAACTTCAAATTCAATTAGAAGTTCACGAAAGTTGTCCCTGATTAGATTTTGGTATAAATCGCCTAACCGGTGGCGCTGTTGTGCTGCATTTATCATGAAGTATTGACATGTATGAGATAGAAGAAAGTTTTGGGATTGACACATCCGACTAGTTTAATATTATTTTATTCTCTTTATAATGAACTTAATTCGGTACTGACAATAAAAGAAATGCATATTTAAACTTCATTTGTCATTTAATAAAACTTTGATCATCATAGTAATAACCTTTCTTCCTAAAGTGCAGCTAAAACAAAACATTCGTTCAATGTTCACATTTAGCATTGTGCTAAGCGCGCTTCGAAAGGAGGTCACAAATCTGCAACGCCGCCTTGGTCCTTGCCACGTTTTCCAGATAGGTTTTTAATAAACTTTTAAATCCACTGGAGGCGTATTGAAGAGCCATTCAATGCAAATTGTCGCAAATCCCATAGTATTTATGTAATGCATTTTAATTAAGGGGTCTCAGGAATCTCAAAAGTTGGAAAAAATGAAAAAAAAAAAGACCATATTCAACATTTAATATCTTAAATTGCATATTATTTTAAAACACAATTTTTATTGAGATGGAAGATATAAGTACGTTCTTTCATTTTATGTATTTAAAAATTTGCAAGATGAAGAATTAGCATTTACAGGGTGCTCCGAACAGTCAGACATTTGATAAGCAGAATATTGGTATTACAGATTACGCGCACGATTAGAAAATAAATATTGTAACTAGAATAAAATTTTTGGCACCTACTTATACTTCCGATTATAATAATTACCCTGAACCTAAATAAATTTGTATTTAAAGTATTTTTATATTTTTAATACAATGTTGAATTTAGCTAATGGAAAATTTTGAAAATTTGAACAATATAATTACTTAAAAACTATTTTTTGAACAATAAAATGGAAATTTCAGGTTCAGTTTATACAGATTAATATAAAACGTATGTTTTGAAAATTTCATGAAAAAATATTCAAAAGTTTTTGAGATATCGTGCGCGTTATGCCGAAAAAGTAAATTGAAGAAAAATGATTTAAAAGTTTCGAAAAGGCCGCTTAAGCTATTGAGCAGGTATATTTCTAAAAGCCATAAATTCTGTTTTAATAAGAATTTGAAGGAAACAATTGTATTAAAATGTTCAGAAAAGATGGAAGTTTAACATCTAAAAAAAATAAAATAAAAATTTTTTTTGAAGCTTTAAGAGTCCTGAGACCCCTTGAATTAGTCTGTTCTTAACAACTTGACGTTTATTGCTTTTATACTGTCACTGGCCATTGCATTACACACTAGGGTGGAGTGACAATGACCGAAAAAAAATGTTCGAATTTTTTCTTCAGATAGGTCTAAAAAGTTGCCTTTTGGCACACTGAATATAAGGTTAAATTTTCATTTCATTTGGAATTCATCTTTAGGGTCTATACCAGCTCTTAAAGATTTGCCGTTTATGCGTGAAATGCCAAGATTTCACCATGTATTATTATTATTATTTTTTTTTTTTTTTACTAAATTCCTGGTTTCAGTAAAATAACCCAAAAAATGACTAATTAAGGTATTACTTGTGAACATTCGAAGTGTTGTCGTGTTTAGCACCTTAAATGGTAAAGTAAAAAAAAATAACCTTAAAATATGAATTCCATTGTCCCAAAGAAGATAAAGAAAAAGCACAATAATTAGACATACAGTTTATTTTTATTTTTCGAATATACATACAAAATGGTTCTCTAAATATATAGGAAAGATATTTTTCTGAATTTATAGTAATATAATAAAAAGAATATATACGGTGTACTATACAATGATCTTTCATTTCACTCTAATTTATATTGGCCTTTGGTATCAAAACTAGGCATTACCTTTCGTGATTTGATTTTTGTTCGCGTATATCCGTCTCTTGCTTCTACTCCTACAACCAATAACGATGCTTCAGTAACTAATTTCACGCTTCTTTCAACCATTTTCAACTGCTTGAATATGACACGAAAACTTGGGGAATTGAAAAGATGGGACTTCCGATCTTTTATGAAAAATTTGAGCTCCTCTCTTGGTACTCTATTAAGAATGCGGGATGATGTGATTCCACATTCTTGCCAGTCAGTATATTCTCTATAGCACTAAAGTTCAATATTTGAATATGAAACTGTCTTATTGTTGAACACTTCATCTCCTTTGTCTTCAATATTCTTCTGAATCCAAGCTTTCGAAGACGATTTCTTTCATCGGTTATCATTCCTAGTAAAATGTTTTCTGGATGACAGAAGTATGCATTTCGTTGAGTAACGGGATCAACAATCTTCTTTAAATGTTCCCTGAAATAACGAGACAACTTATTTGTTTAAAAAAAAACTTTTTGAGGTCCATTTTTACAGCAAGTATCTTTCTTAATGTGAAACGACATAAGTGAATATACTGTGTCCTTTCATTCCAAATTCAGCTATAATCTTCAGATTTTGGGAAGGATTCTGGCTTCCAGTGTAGAATCTAAGTACTCGATTGGCAGTTGTCAACCATATATAGTGATACATTTTACATGGATTGCGATTTACCAGATTTAAGGAGCATTGGCCAGATGAAAATGTTTGACACATGTCGTAAAAATAATTTTGCTCTGTACTTAACTCTCTACAGTTCATTTCTGGGACACAAGAACAATTTTATTTTAATTACACAACAGTCTATTGTTTGCATTGATCCAACAATTTTTCAATAGGAACAGAAAAGGCTCAAGGGACTGTAGTTTGTCCATAAACTTCAGAAAATTTATGACTCAATGGCAATTCGTTTTCGCGAAACTGCCATATTAACCACTGCAATGGACAACTAATATTTGCATTATCTTAACAGCACCATCCTAGTGTTTACAGTTCTTCCGTCACAACCTACAGCCATAAGTTTACAAAGGTTTAAATTGTTTTCAGTGCAATATTTTAAAATACTTTCTGCAATATTCTTTCTTGATCCAGAAGATGGTGTAATGTGTCCCAGATACAGTGAATTTGAGTCTTCAATCGTACGTGTTCTTCACTTATAGTTAATACACTTATAGTCACTTATAGTCACTATTTAATATATCTAAAATTTTCCATCATTTCTTTTGTATTTAAGGGATCGAATAAGTTTCAGGTATTCAGAAAAATTGTTGTCTATGACTTGATCAATACCCCTCTGGGAAACTACAGTAATTTATGCTTTCTTCTAAATTTCTTTCGATCTTTTGTCTTAGGATTTTAATTGCCTCTCACTTTGGTGGATCTTTACCATTCCTGTTGTGTTTTAAATATTGTCTTGTATAAAAATAATATTTTGTAACATCTGCCACTGTTGGCAAAACAGCTTTATTTAGTTTTGAAGGGGCACCAAGTAGGGAATATTCCACTGCACTTCTAGTAAAAGTAAACTTGCCTGGCTGGTTGCTTCCACACACACTCATTTAAAAAAATACTCTAAAAATTTGAACAAACAGTTTTTAAAACTCAATAAAATGATTCAACTATTTTAAAATTAAGACTTAAAGTTTAAAAATAATAAACACACTAAAGATAAAATACACTAAACATTTTAAATATAAAAATGTCAAAATAGATTGCCAGAAAACCCTATAAATGTACAATTTATGGTAAGAACCCGCTGCGTAAAACAGTTAAAATATACAGGTCCTGGTAGAGCCCTGAAGGAGGTTTTCAAAATTCATGAAATTTTGCATTTATATTAGAGGTAATAAAAGGCAAGTTTTCGCTGCCATCCCAAATCAAAATTCCAACTTTCATTTTTTCGCTCCACCCTATTACACACATATATCATTGAAAGTTGTTATCTAGGCTTTAAAAGCCAATGGTACATAGAGTAGGTCGCCCCTGTCATTATGTGTGTCCAAACCGTCCATATTTTTAAGGGTTTATATCTCGGCTAATTGCTGACGATTTTTTTCGAAAAACATGATCAACAATGCTTTTATACTTCTGCTACTATAGGTACCTGCACCGCTGCTCAACAGTTATGCTGAATGCCCGTATATCGAAATTTGTGTGTAACGGAAAAATGCGATTTTCTCAAAAACTATGTGACCTAGGGTACTCGCTATAATTTTCCTGCAATGTTTAAATTAACGTCTACTACCTCTAATTTTTTTCATAATTTTAGCTTCAGTAGATTCGGAATTAGATGGAGGGGGGAAGATATTTTTACGCTACATTTTCGACTATAACTTTGAAAATGTAATACCTAAAATTAAAAGAAATGTATTTTTGAATTCAGAGTTAAGAAAGCTTTCACACGATCCCCCACAGGATATACAAAGAAATTTTTTTTCAAGCAACTGAAATTGCCTCTATACATTTTTACTAAATATATTTATAAATTTTTAATAATCTGAAAATATGTGGGTCAACAGTCTTTATTACTTCCCCGAATTTGAACTTTCCACGTTCCATAGTTTACGAGTAAAATGGCTGTGACAGTGAGACAGACAGACAGACAGACAGACAGACGGACAGACACAAGAGTGATCTTATAAATGTTCCGTTTTTACTTTTTAAGTACGGAACCCTAAAAATAGCGGTGTTTCACATTTCAAAGAAAACTTCTCCTAAAATATTTCGAGGACTTTACTATGTTCTTGTTTATAAAGAGAAAAATTAATCATTGGATATATATTTTATTATCATTATTAAAAAGAATATTTTCTTCTCAAATACATATAAAGAATTAAATAAAATATTTTTTGCTGAAGATCTCAACTTACTTTTTCGATTGCAGAAAAACTTTTCTGCATGGTACATACTGACAATTTATATTTAAAACTGTACTTCTTAATGCATACTATGCAAAAACAGTAGTCCCCCCCCCCCCCCTGTTTGGAAGAAAAACAATTTAAAAAAACCCTATACAACACAGTTATTTGAATTTATAGGAGAGTTTAAAAATATTCCAGGTGTCCTAATAGTATTATGTTGATTATCTATTTTAAATTGATAATCTTTCTCTTAACTCATTTAAATTGAATTCTTAATAAAACCTTTAAAATAAAACCACGATCTCGTTTCTTCAAAGAAAAAGAGTAAATGAAAAATTTCTAAAAAACAATTAGAAACCTTTTCTCTTACAACATTAAATTATTGTAAAAAAAAACTGAGATAAGAAAATTAGTTATATCTCGTTAAGATATTTTATTAGCGCCAGATGTCATTAATTTTCAAAAGAAAGTGTTAAGTTCTCCATCACCTGCGAAATTTATTTTCAGAAAGAGAATGGTTTTTTACAACAGAATATGTTACTCTATAATACGTCTTTCATTACATTTTTTTCTGTGCAAATTAGTATGAAGATAAAACTAAAAAAAGGTAAAGTATAGTGGAATGTTGACAAGTAAATAAAATCCACGTCCAATGTTTAATAAGACATGGATCCGAGTATATACATGAATTTCTTTTGCATAAGATGACACATGTTCTTATTTGAAAAATGAAAGTTTTAATATAACAATTAGAAACCTTTTGTAATACACCATTAAATTATCATACAATAAAACCTGGCCTAAGAAAATTAGTTATGTCTCGTTAAGATATATTATTAGCGCCAGATGTCATTAATTATCGAGAGAAAGTGTAAAGTCCTGTATCACGTGCGAAATTTATCTTCAAAATGAGAGTGAATTTTCACAGCGGAATCAGTTTCTTAAATAATATGTCGTTCATTACTATTTTTTCTCCTATGGGCCAATTAGTATGAAAGGAAAATTAAAAAAGGGGGTAAAGTACAGTGATATGTCTACAAAGATATAGGATCCGCGTTGAATGTTTAATAGGACTTGGATTCCAATATATTCACGGATTTCTTTTGTATAAATTGACATATGTTCTTATTCTAAAAGGAAAGTTTTAATCTAACAATTAGAAACCTTTTATATACAGCATTTAATTATTGCAAAACTAAAACCTGACTTCAGGAAAATAGTTTTGTTTCGTGTAGATATTTTATTAGCGCCAGATATCAGTAATTCTCAAAAGAAAGTGTAAAGTTCTCCATCACATGCGAAACTGATTTTCGGAAAATGGGTGATTTTTCAAATCAGAATAAATTTTTCATCAATACGTCCTTCGTTAGTTTTTTTCATCTGGGTAATTAATATGAAGAGAAAATTTGAAAAAAGGTAAAGTATAGTGATATGTAGACAAAGAAATAAATTCAACGTTCAATATTTAATAAGACATGGATTCTAGTATATTCATGAATTTCTTTTGTGTAAGTTAACATATGTTCTTATTCGAAAAGTGAAAGTTTTAATCTAACAATTAGAAACATTTTCGATTACACCATTAAATTATCGTACAAAAATTATGGCATAAGAAAATTAGTTATGTCTCGTTAAGATATTTTATTAGGCCAGATGGCAATAATTCTCGAAAGAAAGTTTAAAGTTCTCCATCACCTGCAAAATTTATTTTCAGAAAGAAAGAACTTTTTCACAGAACAAGTTTCTTGTATAATACGTCTTTAAATTCTATTTTTTTCTTCCTGGTCAATTAGTGTGAAGAGAAAATTTAAGGGGTCTCCTCTTAAATATTCAAAATTTCATAGATTTTAATTTTTTTAAATGTCAAAATCCTATCATTTCTGAACATGTTGATATAATTATTTCCTTGAAATCCCCATTAGAACAGAAATTATTGCTTATAGAATTATACCCGCTCAATAGCTAAAGCAGCGTTTTCGAAAATTTGAAGTCATTTTTCTCCAAATGGCATTTTTGAGTGTAACGCACAGGATACCTCAAAAACTTCTGAATATTTTTTCGTGAAATTTTCTAAATATGTATTTTGTGTTAGTCTGTATAAACGGAACCTAAAATTTCATTTTTATTGTTCAAAAAAATATATTTTTCAGGTGATTATATTCTTGAAATTTTCAAAATTTCGAATTAGCTAAATACAACTCTGCATTAAGAATAGAAAAAGGATTGAAATACAAATTTATTTAGGTTCAGGATAATTATTACAACCTGAAGTATAAGTTGGCATCAACATTTTCATTCTACTTGCAATATCTATTTTGTAATCCTGCGCGTAAGCTGTTATACAAATTTTATGCTCGACAAATGTCTGACAGTTTGGTGACCCCTATAAATACTAATTCTGCATATTGAATTTTTTAAATACATGAAATGTAAGAATATACTTATATCTTTCATCCCAATAAAATTTGTGCTTTAAAATCATTGCATTTGAAGACATTAAATGTTGAAAATGGTCTTTTTGTTTCATTTTCACCATTTTTAAGTCCTGAGATCCCTTAACACAAGTTGAATTGTAGTGATATGTTGAGAAAAAAAATGAAACCCACGTCCAATGTTTAATAAGACATGGATCCCAGTACATTCATGAATTTCTTTTATATAAGCCGACATATGTTCTCATTCGCAAAGTGAAAGTTTTAATCTAACAATTAGAAAACTTTTGTAATACACCATTAAATTATCGTACGAAAAACCTGGCATAAGAAAAAAAAGTTACGTCTCGTTAAGATATATTATTAGCGCCAGATGTCATTAATTCTCGAAAGAAAGTGTAAAGTCCTGTATCACCTGCGAAATTTATTTTCTTTAAGAAATTGATTTTTCACAGCGGAATAAATTTCTTCTGTAATATGTCTTTCATTACTATATTTTTTCTTCTGGCCAATTTAGTATGAAGGGAAAAAAAAAAAAAAAGTAAAGTATAGTGATATGTTGACAAAGATATAGAATCCGCGTTGACTGTTTAATATTACATATATGTATTCGATATATTCACGGATTTTTTTGCATAAATTGACATATGTTCTTACTCGAAAAGGAAAGTTTTAATCTAACAATTAGAAACCATTTATATACAGCATTTAATTCATGCAAAAATAAAACCTAACCTCAAGAAATTAGTCATATCTCATTAAGATATTTTATTATCGCCAGATATCAGTAAATCTGAAAAGAAAATGTAAAATTTTCCATCACCTGCGAAACATTTTTTTCAGAAAAAGAATGAGTTTTCAAGTCAGATTTTTTTTTCCTTAATACCTCTTCCATGACTATTTTTTTTTTTCTTCTGTGTCAGTAAGCATGAAGATAATTTTTTTTAAAAAAAGGTAAGACATAGGGATATGTTGACAAAAAAAAAAAAAAAAAAAAAAAAAAAAAAGAAAAATAAATAAAACCTAAGTTTAATGCTTAATAAGACATCGATTCGAGTATATTCATGAATTTCTTCTGTATAAGTTGACATATGTTCCTATTCAAAAAGTAAAAGTTTTAATTTGGCAATTAGAAACCTTTATAATACACGTTTAAATTATAGTACAAAAAACCTGGCCTAAGAAAATTAGTTGTATCTCGTTAAGATATTCTATTAGTGCCAGATGTCATTAACTCTCAAAAGAAAGTGTAAAGTTTTCCATCATCTGAGAAATTTATTTTCAGAAAGTGAGCGATTTTTCACAGCAGAGTAAGTTTTTTATATAATACGTCTTTGATTACGTTTTTTTTCTTCTAGGACAATTAGAATTAAGAGAAGAAAAAAATATAAAGTATAGCGATAAATTGACAAAGAAATAAAATCCACGTTGAATGTTTAATAGGAAACGAATTCGACTATATTAACGGATTTATTTTTCACAAGTTGACTTTGACTTATCCTCTTATTCGAAAAGTTAAACTTTTAATGTCCAAAAATTAATGGATTATTTTCACTTCGAAATTTTTTTAATATTAGAAATAGTTATGTTAAATAATTATTAATAAATGAAGCAAATATGCTTAGCTAATTTCATTATTATACTTCATTTTTTCAAGCACTCTTCTTGAACTAGATTAATTTTAACACAATTATTCTAATTGGTAAATAAATTATATCAGATGTAAATTTCTAACTGGGCGAAAAGTGGCCGGAACAGGATTCAGACCAGGGTTCTCTTGGGGTTGGGTTGATTTTTGACGGCCGATTATGTACTCGAGGTATATAAGCCCATGGGATGGGGGAGTGCCCTCAGTGGTGGACTAAGGGAACTTAACCCTATTTATGTTTAAACATCCAAGATTCGAAGAAAACCACGAAAACTCCGAACGACTAGGCCGAAGGGCGCGGTTGGGTCCAAATCCAGCAAGTCTCCTCTACCAGCATCGAAAGCAGAACCTCTCGGGCACTGCTGGGGTCATGGATCTCTTGGGTGAAGCCGCCAATGCTGAACCATCTGAGCTATCCCGGACGAGTCTGGTGGAACATTTTCACCCAGCTAAAGTTATTTATTATAGCATCTGGTCTGAACACTAGTTCGGCTCAACAGAATAAAATCAAATTAACAAAATAATTTATTCTATTGAGCTGAACCAGTTTTCAGACCACATGCTATAATCAATAAGGTTAGCTGAGTGAAAAACTCTCCTTAAATTTTATGCGATATTAAAAATCTTTTTTTATTCTAGAAATAGATTAAGATAAATCATAATTTTAAATGTTACAGGATATGTCCTAAAATATAATAACAAGATAAACAAGATAAAACAACGAGATATGCCACCTAGTGTTAGTTATCTTTCATTATTTTATTTTTGCATTTTACATATTGTACCAGCATGCAGTGAATTTTGATATATTAGAAACATATACCATAAAATTCAAATTCAAAGACATACATCTCACACAGAAGAAGAGTTTCCACCATTAAGCAATTTGATAGATAAAATCTATTTATATGGGGCATTCTCACAATCTTTTGACTTTCATGTCCCTGGATAATAATTTTTATTTTAATATACTTTTTTGTGTTTTTTTTTATTTCATATACTGGGGAACATTCCATTGCATGATTGCACAACAATATTAACGAGATAAATAAGTTTTGGACGATGTTGGGGGTCCAAACACCTGGAAAACTCCCATACCGTCCCGTGTCTTTGATGCTGATTTTGAAGTTTGGAGCTGTCTGGATAAAATTGTTTCAATAAAAATAATTCGATGTAATTTTTTTCTGAAACTGAAACTATTGTTTTATATAAATATGTAGCTAAAAATTAACCTGCATACATTTTTAGGGTTGTTATTTTTTTTAAAACTCAGTCTGTGGGTTTTAGATTCCATACCATCCCTCTTCTAAAATTAAACAGAAAATCATTTCAAATGCAGCCCCAGATTTTTTTTTTCAAGTTTTTTTCATGCAGAAGTATGCTAGAGAAATAATGTCTAAAATTCTTTGGCAGGAAATTTACTGTAGAATTTAAATCAGCATTTAAATATCAATTTCAAGCATCGTGGTTTTATTGGTAGTCTCACCGTCCCCAAGGTTTATTCCTGCACTTTTCGAGGTAAATAAAAAAAAAAAAAAATAATAATTTAATCCAATGTTAACAACTCTTTCTAAAAATCAATGAACATAGTGGCTATCGCATAGTCTTAACATGATTTTCCTAAAAATAGGTGGTAATTTTCCTTACCGTTCCATCCTTACCATCCCTTTTTTTACCATTTCGTCTCCTTTTTCCAATACCATCCCCTTTTTCTACCTTACCGTGCCTTCTTTAACACCTTTTTAAGACAATGTTATGCAAAAATTCTGTAATAAAAGTACTACGTTGTTATTATTTCTTATTTGAAAGTCCTGTGGGTACTATACAAATTCATTATAAATAAAAATTTAGAAGAAAATAAAAAGTTATAGGGGTAAAATGGTAAGAAAAATTAAACTCGCAAGTTTAACTTAAACATCAGTTAAATAAAAAAAATTTCGCAGCCGACCATTTTTTCTTTATTTTGAATTATTGAGGCTATATATATTGAGGCCTATGAGATTAAAATGTTATTTTAGCACGTTTAATTTTGTCAGATTTTTTTCCACAGAAGTCAAAAGATTGTGAGAATGCCTCATATATATAAAAAATGTTCATGGGAAAATTCTATCTCCCATATATAAAACAATTTTGTATGAAGAAATGGAAGAGTTGTGTTTTATTTTATATGTGCGAATTGTTAGCAAATATAGCTTTCAAAAAACCCATATTAATACATATATTGTCAAAATACATTAATTTTTACATTGATGCGGAAATCATTTGTACATTCACTACACACGGCAGACAGAAGATATAGAAAGAATGAAATGCATTTACTGCTTAATATCAAATTTGATATAAAATTCTGCATAATAAAAAATAAATTTCTGAAAATATATAATAGAACAGAATGAACTACCTTGTGTTCAATCACAAGACAGTACACAAGACAGTCATTAAATACATTTTTTTTTTTTAGTTTTTTAAATGGTATAAGGAATTAATGCAATTTTCAAAATAATGTATTTGGAGGAAAAAAACAAATAACAGTCGTTTGAAATTTTTTTTCAGCAACTCGTACAAAAATATGAAATCTAAATTTTTCATTCAAAAATAGTATTCATTATGCGTCTAAATAATAAGAGGCGCTTTTCATGGCTTATGTTTTACTTTTCTGCCTTAAATAATTTTGTAAATACATTATTACCAATATAAACGTTGGCACTATGATATTAATTGAAATTTTATCTTCCAATAACATATAATACATTTAGAGACGTGTATTTTGTAACAGTGTGGCTGAATTGTGTTTTAAACTATCCATATCGTCAGAAATCTAAACTTAGGCATTTCAAATATTCTTTTTTATTATTGTTTTGTTTATTTAGCCTGTGATACATTTTGAAAACTAATCCTATATTACTCAAAAAATATTTAAAGTATGAGTTGAAAATTAAAAATTAATTCTAAATTATTTATGTTGTTTAAAATTTTGATATTATTATTAATTTTATTTTACTTTTTGTTTCTGCTTATGCACGAATACATAAAAACAAGTTAAAATTACTTAGGTCACATTGTGAATGTAAATATTGAAGAATATCTTTTTTTAACAATTTTTGTTTTTTCTTCTTTAAAATAATATATTCTCTTCTAAAAGCAACTTCTAGAACATTAAATACATATTCTATCGATTTGTGTTACAGTCGCTGCCCATTTTAAGGATAAGTTCAAAGCTTTAACCCTCACAAGGGGGCAAAGTGCAACTTTAACATGCCGTGCAATAGGAGAGAAACCTCTGGCTATCTCCTGGAACAAAGACAAGCATCCTTTCAATCCGTCCTTTGAACCTCGGTGAGTTAATTAACTGTATATGCATGTGTCACAAAATGAAATTAAAATGTCATTCTCAATGAAAAGGCCACATTATTCAGCATGATTTGTTTTCACGACAATGCATATTGCAACTTTATTAATATTCTAGAATTAAAAATCTGCCCTAATCATGAATGCTTGAACAGTGATAAAAAAAAATTCGTAGAGGAAGCAAAATTATATTTAAAAATAATAATAAAAAAAAAGCTTATTTCCTATTTACAGCAGATAACATAAAATTCATTTAAAAGATTTTTTTTAATACTTTAATATTTCGTAAAGAAAATGCGTGGCTCATTTATATATCTGCTTATGGATGAAGTGTAGAAAAAAAATGATACAAAAGTATTGAACAAAAGTAAATTTCAAAACTTTATGTTTTTAAATATACACATTTCATATCATGCGTAATAGATAAAAACAGTTTTATTTTAGTACTTCATTTATTTATAAAGGTGTATATAGTAAAACATGTAAATAATCTGTTTTTAAACATGGATTTAAAAAAAAAAAAAAATCAGTCAATAACAGAGACTATGGTTGTCAAAATTATACATAATGTGCTTTTTTTACTTGAAATATGATACAAAATATTAAAAAATATTAAATTTCATTCATTCTTAGCACTTTCAAATATAAACATAGTCATCCTCAAGGGCAAAATAGTTAAAATATGAAATCGAAGGTTACTATCTATATTTATTTTATATTAATTTTATCATTCTACTTAATTATTTGTTGAATATGGTTTTGTTTTTATATAAATTGTGTTATAATTAGTTATAAGTAATCATGGTATGTTATTAATAATTTTACTTAAACGTAGACATAATTAAGTGGAAAATATACGTGTAACGGATTTTGATAATTTTATATAATTCAATCATCCATAACATGTGATTGTTCATAAAATGATAGTACTGAGAGAAATGAAAAGAAAAAAAAATCGTCGAAAATAGCAGTTTCTTAAAAGCCATAAAACTGTCTTTAGTTAAATGTAAACTTTACTTTTTGAAGTTCCTCTGATTTTGTTCGGATAAACACTCATCTGAATAATTGAACGAATTAGGAATGAGTTTCATAAAAATCGTAAAACTCTTTGTAACATTCGTCACCAAAAATGCTTTAGGTTTTGCTAGCTATCACTTTTTGTAGCACTAAATTTATTTTCTTTTGTATGATTTGCATAGTAAAGAAAAGTGCTTTGACACTACACTGAAAAATCACACTGAAAAATCATCAGAATAATTAGAATTAAAAAGTGAAGCTTAAATCAAACGTTTTATATGTATGCTTATATTGTCTACAAAATGGAAAACAAAATCACACATATATTATGAACAATGCATACATATTGCATACTTGCCAACTTGCAACTAATCTTCCGTAAAATATGGATTGATTTGATTCGATTTCATCACGTTTTAAACCAGAATGTTTATTTGATAAATATTTAATTATAGTAATTTCATGTTTCTTTGTATATCTTATTTAGTTTATTGCTTAAAAATACTGCATATGTAAAAATATTATAATACACGTGTTTAACCTAAGTTAAATTAACCCACATTTTACTGAAGATTAAGTGGAAGTTAGCAAGTATGCTATTGGAATATGCTCAAATAAAAGCACTGTTTTACATTATTTTTATGAAAAGTAATGCCCATTATTGTATTTATTGTTACTTCTTGCATAGAAACAAATTAATATGAAGAATACATTAAAAACATTAAGTAGCAAGAAAAAAAAAAAAAATAATAATAATAATAATAATAATAAAATAAAATAAAATAAAAGGATTCTTTTTTAATCTCCCGTTAGATAACCCGGATATTATAAAAATTATGTCTCATATGCAGTGAGCTAATTGGTGCAAGACAAGCTCGTAGAGTGACGAATTGATTCAGATACCACCTGATAAATCTATATGTCTATAGCGTTCTTTGAAAAAATTCTATATATTTCTTGATATTGATAAGTATGCATTACATATCTACATGCTTTTAATGTGCGTATAACCCTATATAATTTACATCATTAACGTGCAATATATGTTCTGTAAGTATAACAATATGGATTTCACAGTAGTGATTTTCAATGCATATGTTTTTTATATAGTTTCAGTCTATTGTAAATATTTCATTTTACTTCGCAAAATATTCCAATATATTGTTGCATTTTTTACTAATTAATAGGAACTAAAGGTACTACTATACAAATTACTATATAAAATACTTTTTTAAGGAAAAATATAGCTATCGAGTAAATTCTACTTCTCAGATATTCATACGAAGAAAGAATCTTTTCTGAAGGAACAGAAACTACTATCAAAATAGCTTCAGTAAACCGAAAAGATACATCGCTTTTTACATGCGTTGCTCAAAATGCATTTGGAAGAGATGAAACAAATTTTCAAATAGTTGTCCAAGGTAAGAATAGTTTATTTGATTTTCTCATGACATACCGTATTTTTAAACAAGAAATAAATAATTAAATAAAAGGAAATTAATTGAATTATTTTATTTTGACTACTTTGGGAAAAACATGTGTAAAATTCATTTTAACTTAAAAAAACAGTTAATTAAATTTTATGCCGCATGCTGCAATTCAACTGAAATAAAAAATAAAGTTTATTTAATTTTTGTTAATATGGTCCACTTGTAAATTTTAAACCTGAAAACACTTTTTTACAAATCTTATTTAACATGACCGTTTATGACTTGTAATGGTATCGCACATAAAATATAATATGAAGTTAAAAATAATCTTGTTCACGTTAAAACATATATAGAGAAAAATTAGAAATCTCGTAATTAAATGAAATATGTTTACCTTTTTTACAAAATTGTTTATAGTCTTAGAAATTATAATTTAAAAAATACTAGATTTCTAAGTTTTAGAAGATCCAGCTGTAACCAAAGAAAGCTAAGTGTTTTATAATTCGCCCTTTTTAGGAGTTACAATAATATGGATATGTATTTGATGTATGGTGATAAAAGATTTTTTATTACTATTATAAAGGTACCGTAAAAGACATACTTCATTGTGAAAAAATTGGATAAATTAGGGTAGTTATAATTTAAAATTTAAAAAATGTAAAAGGTATTCTAAGAACATACATACTTTTATATCTTAAAATAAGCTGCAGAAACATAAATTATGTTTCAGACGATTTATTTAGTTTTTAATCTTTTTCTTGCATTGCAGTCATAAAATACATTTTGATTTTAATAAAAAAATGAGTTTTTAAGGCATATTGTGATTCAATTTATATTAATTTTCACATCATACATTTTCACCATTCAAAACATGATATTATTATTCTAAAGAACTACTTGGTTTTTCATAAAATGTGAAAAATTTTGCTCAGAATTTAATAAAATTATTTTTAGCAAATTTCTTTTCATAACATAAGAAAATTATCTATTGAAAGACAGAGCTTATAATACTTAATTTTCTCAAAGCTTCCTTTTCATCCTTTAATAGCAAGATTAAATAAAGACTTTTCTTTTTTCTTCTTTGTAGAGCCACCTGATAAGCCTCCAGGGATAGATGTTACGAACAAAGGAAGTCGATCAGTATCGATTACATGGACGGCTCCTTACAGTGGAAATAGCCCTGTCACAAAGTACATAATAGAATACAAAGCATCAAAAGGTAAGTCGGACAATACTTTTAACTGGATTTAATCCTTTATTCTATTTTTCAGAGGATTTTAGTTCTTGGAATAGAGAAAAAAAAGTTACTTTATAAAAATACAATGAATCTAACAGAAGATTAAAATAAAAATAAAGAATATATTTATATACAGGGTGATTCAAAACTTATTATTCAAATTTCGTGGGGAAGTACGGAATACGCCAGGGCACCGATTTTACATAGGAAAGTATGTCCGCAAATGCACGCATGCGTATGTAGAAGGCGCTATGTGTACGAAACCTTCCATTGCGTCCCAATAATTGTTTTGACATTCTTAAAGCTAGTATTATTTCTTTTCCTATTTTCCCTTCTCATTTGGAATTCCACATCTTTAAAAACTCCAAAAATCTCATTAATGATGTCTCCATTATCAATCTTCATATTCAACGTCTTCATTATCTGACGCTTGGAAACACTTCTCGTTTAATTTTGTTCTTTCCGGTGCTTTTAACCGTTATTTAGATGACGTTTGCGGACATACTTTCCTATGTGAAATCGGTTTCCTGACGTATATACCTGCCCACAAAATTAAGAACGATAAGTTTTGAATCACCCTGTATATATCGGGTGTTCCGAAAGTTCGGAGCGAAAGTAAAACGCAAAAAAAAAAAAAAAAAAAAAAAAATCTATACGTCGGAGAGACATGCGGTGTGAAGATAAATATTCAGCGTTGTACGGGATTTTGTATGATACAAAAAATAGTTCTAAATCTCGCCAATAGAGGGCACTACCGCAGATAATTTCCCAGGATAATTCCAGATTGCTCGTACAACGCAAGATTTGGATACCTAAAAGTGTATAAGGAGTATTCGCTAATGTTTTTATATCCAAATCTTGAGTTGTATGAGCACTATGGAAAAATTAACTGAAATTATTTGCAGGAGTGCCATCTATTGTCAAAATTTTTAATTAGTTTTGTAGTTGTTGTCATATAAAATCCTGTACCACGCTAAATATTTATTTGCAAACCGCATGTATCTCTTACCCACAGATCATTTTTCTTTATCGAGTTTTACTTTCGTACCGAACTTTTGAGACACCCGGCATATATAGGGTAATCCAAAATTCGACCAACAAATTAAGAGGGGTGATAGAATGCATGAAGATGACGAAAAATCGTTATAGATCATGTTCACGCAAAACTCTTATCTAGACACAAATACAGGGATTTTCATCATAAGTGAACTTGGGTTGACGTCAATTATTTTGAAAAAAAAAATAATAAATAAAACATTGCCATAAAAATGCAACGATATGTACCTTATTTTGTCTGAAATGCTATAATATTACGGAAATTTCTACGAAAACAGTGTGCTCACGCAATCGATGATACCGTATGAGCTGATAATCACAGTCCAATATGTGGAGCGCCAAGTGCATAGTGCTGTAAAGTATAATGGAAACTACTTCCACTTTTTTTTAATGTTGTCTTATTTATAGGATAAGTGAGAATATATATTAAAAGTTTCATTATATAATTCAGTTTTCTGAAGCAGTCAATCCAAAGTACGTTAGGGTAGAGCTTTGCGACCGCATGTTCTATTAATTTTTCATCCTCTTGATGTCTTCTATCATACCTCTTAATTTGTCTGTCAAATTTTGGAACGCACTATATATATATATAGATATACAGGTAGATTTATAGATAGCTATAATCATGTAAGAACTATAAAAAATGAGGTGAGGTATCTTTATTATATACAAATACATAAGAAATTTAAAATATATGTAAAACAGTTTTCAAAAAATGGTTTACCTCAAATTTTTATTAAGTCATAAATTCACTAAGGACTTTTTCATTTTTGTGAAATTATACGACATTAAACTTCCATTAGCATTTTATACTAAACAAATAAATAAATCATATGTCACGGATAAGTTTGCAAATAATTTCCAAATTCACAAATCATTATCGCAGAATCATTAACTTTTGGCAAGGTTTTCCTTATCACTTTCCGGAAGAGTTGGCTACGGGATAAACTTGTACGTGCATATTCGTATGCTTTATATTACATACATTCAGAGCCTAAATCGATTATATTCCTGTTCATATAGCAAAACCACAAAAAATAGCGTAATACAATAGGCAAATACAAAGAAAAAAAGATACTGTAATCTCTAGTACCGCAGAATTTTGCTGAAAACATAATGAATCGTTGAACAAATATAAAACTTTAGGCACTGCTGTGAAATCATATGACATTAAAATTATTTGCATAAATTTTTACATTAAATAAATAAATAAATCAGTAAAAAATAAATCGTATGTCACGCATGAGTTTTGAAGTAATTTCCAAATTTACAAGTCATTATCGCAGAATTATTAACTTTTGGCAAGGATTTCCTTGTCATCTTCCGGAAAAGTTGGCTATGGGATAAACTTGTACGTGCATATTCGTATGCTTTATATTTCATACATTCAGAACCTAAATCGATTATATTCCTGTTCATATAGCAAAACCACAAAAAATGGCGTAATACAATAGGCAAATACAAAGAAACAAAGATACTGTATTCTCCAATACCGCAGAATTTTGCTGAAAACATCATTAATCGTTGAAGAAATATAAAATTTTATGCACTTCTGTGAAATCATATGACATTAAAATTCCTTGTATAAATTTTTACACTAAATAAATAAATAAATCAGTAAAACGTAAATCATATGTCACGAATGAGTTTTGAAATACTTTCCAAATTTAAAATTTTATTATCGGAGAATCATTAACTTTTGGCAAGGCTTTCCTTGTCATCTTCTGAAAAAGTTGAGCATGGGATAGATGTGTACGTTCATATTCGTACGCTTTATATTATATACATTCAGAGCCTAAATCGATTATATTCCTGTTCATATAGAGAAAAAGACAAAAATAGCGTAATAAAATAGACAAATACAAAGAAACACATTTACTGTAATCTATAGTACTACAGAATTTTGCTGAAAACATCATCGTTGAAAAAATATAAAACAAAAAACTCTGTACTCATTAATAAGCGGAGAGAGCATTGTTTCTACGCTTCTGTTCCAGTAAACTATTTGTGGCTTGAATCCTACTGAACTGTTTGGCGGATGTGAATAAAATTCAATAGAGTGCTATGAAGCATTCTAAACATGGATCTCGTAGAAGAAAAACAATATCATAAATTGTATCCTTCAGGAACATTTATAGATCATAAATTAAATAAATCATTTAATTTAACATTAAATTCTTTAATTGAAGCAATCATACATAGTGTTGTTTGCAAAATTTAGAACTTCTGAGAGTTCGGCTAGTATACACAGACATAACAATTAATTCAGTCAACCAATAATTGCTTTAATTATCTTATTCAATAGTATCTTCTTGCTTCTTTTCCAGAAAGAATGGGAATACGATATATTCTTACACTGTGTTATAAATTAGCAGTAAATAGTCGTGTGTTTTCTACGCTACGAATTTATGCATATTAGCTTTATTAGTTTAATTCGCTGCAGGACCAACTTGCGTTCCCCTAGTTTAAGGAAAATGCCTCGCTATTTCATTAGATGCAATTTTGATTATTTACTCTAAATAGCCTTCTACGTTTATTACCGTTTGCATTTTTGCTCATTCTAAAATATTTAATTTACATCAAGTTAGTTTCCGAGACAGATCGCCGCCCTAAAAGTATGTATACAGGGTGATTCATAAATATCAACACAATAGGCTATCTCCTTAATTGATGCCCCTAGGCACATATTTCCAGTTGCAAAGTTTAATAAAAAAAAGGTGGAAATTTTGATGAGATAAGTTACAACTCCATGGTAGGTCTATTTGAGAAAATACGAAAATTAAATTTTTATACGGCCCCCGTAGGGGAAAATTCACAATTAGGAATTTTTCCTTATCCATTCCTGAATTAAACACAAAAAGTTGCATCTTCATATCTGCAAAACTCATGGAGCTATGCCTGTTTAAATAATTCGTCAGGTTTTAAGGGATAACACACAAATTGAAATGCGTGTTATTGAAGAAACAATGTTACTTTAAAAGTTCCAGGATACATGTAAAATATATATTTATTGAGTTGAATTAGATTTTTTCTGTTTTTTGTGATGATTAACCATATAATTTGCAAATAAAATCACATCCTAAAGTTTCTCAAAAAGCTTAAAAATTTAAAAATTATTATTATTATTTTAATTTGGGGTAGTTTAAAATCGTTATAACTCGAAATTTTATCGTCGAATTTCAAACTTTTTTTCATTTACTTAAAGAGGAAAATACAATTTTAATTTTGTTTCAGGATTTTTTCAATTATTAATATTAAAAACACAAATAAAGAAAAATGATGTAACTTATTTATTTAAATCATATTTTCAAAAATAAATATATTTTCAAATTTGTCGAAACAAAATTAATGTAAAATAATCAAAAAGGTCATGTTCCGAGTTTGCACCCCCCTTTTTTTTAAGAATTCTTGACTTAAAATTGTAAATTAATAATTTAAATTAAATTTATTTAAATTTTAATTCCGCATTTAAATTAATAAATTTAAATTAATTATTTTTAACAATTTAAATCAATAATTTAAAACGCATTTAAAATTTTAAACAAAGATTGGCTCCTAATCAAATGTTTAAATGCTTTTTAAAAATTTGCAGGCAAGTATCTAATTCTTTCCTGTAGCTTAAACTTCCGATTCAGTTAAAATTTTGCTCTTTCTACCTTTTTGTGTACTATTTAAAACAAGATTTTTTCTACCATACCGATTAAGAGTGTTTTCTTAACTTTAACCCTCAAAACTTCAGGTTTTATGTCGTCCCGGTGAGCGGTTAAAAAATGTTTGTATTCTGAAACCAGACTAGTGTCGTCCGGGCGTATCTTTTAATGTATTTTTCATACCAAACCGGGACTGGCTTCCTTTTTTTCTAGGTCTGCACGGGTGGAAATTTTCAGTCCCAGTCTCAGTCCCCGGTTTCAGTCCCAGTCTCAGTCCCCGGTTTCAGTCCCGGTCTCAGATAGAATTACATCATTCTATCCGACTCACTTAATCCGTGCAAAAATCAGCAAAGTTTGGCTCAACCTAAAAAAAAAAAATAAAAAAAAAATGCATATATTTTTAAATAGCAATTACAATTGAAACATATTGCCAATTACAATTAAACTTTAAAAATCGTTTTTAAAAGATAGTAGATTTAAATGAAAAAAAAAATCAGTAAAACAAGTGAAAAAGTACTTGCTTATTACGGAATCCTGTCTAAAACGCAATAATTTTTGATCCATGCAAAATGAATATAATAATAATTGAGAAAACAATAGAATACATTTGCACCTCCTAAGATGGAAAATTGCCTATAAGGCATTTTTCACTTGTCTGTGTGATTTCGTCTTAGAAGGTTTTACTGTATATCATTTTTGAAAGTCTCCGTTACATCGATTGTGGATTAACGATATTGAATGGTGAAACATTTACATACAAATAGAGATTCATGAAAAAAAAAATATCACAACCTTTGTCGCTTCTTTAAAAATGAAGATTATAAACATATAAGAAGAAAATCTATAAGCTATTATAAAGCTATAAATCTATTTTTGGTCAGAACCCTTTCATACGAAATTTTTTTTAACCATATCGACGCAAAACTGTTTTCTAGAAACTCAATGAGACCGGACCAGACTCGGGCTAAGATTTAAACATTTTTCTAGCCGGGACGAACTTTTTTTTCTATGGGTCGACTCGAATCCGGGTCTGAATATTTCGAACCGTGCAGACCTGTAATAAAGGCCTTTAGCATAATTTGAAAGAAGGTTTATTTTAAAATCTATACACTGCTATTTTATGTCCGAAGGAGAGGCGCTGTCTTAAATCGACTTTTAATAACGTACAATTTGTGGAGAATCCTTATCTTGCATTCAGAATGAGTCAATAACTCGCCGCTCAGAGGTATTGGAAAACGGTGTAAGTCGTGAATTTTGAATTTTAATAACTCTGCGAATTTTGCAGATACCGAGATGACTTCTTTTTTTGTTTAATTCAGGAAGGGATAAGAGAAAAATTCCTAAATGGAAATTTTACCCAACGGGGTCCGTATAAAAAATTAGTTTTTGTATTTTCTCAAATAGACCCCCCATGGAGTTACAACTTATGTCATTAAATTTGGTACCCTTTTTTATGAAACTTTGCAATTGGAAGTATGTGCCTAGGGGCAATATTTAAGGAGATATCCTATTGTTTCGATATTTATGAATCACCCTGTATAACGCACAATTTTCAATACCAAAAATTTAAAAAATGAACCGAAAGAAAACATATATATATTTTTTTCTATTTCAGTTAGTTCAATATCATTAAAACTAATTTTAAACAGTTACGTCTTAAATAACCTTGATCGGAATACATTGTGTTTATTAAAATAATAATAATAATAATTTTCCATAGGGGTAGAGATAATTTTAAAAACATAAAACTCTCTGTTTATAGTACCATAATGTCAATAAAGTCTACTTATTTGCTCGAAGTAACTTATTAGGTACTATATGAAATCTTGTGTGTATCAAACTTAACTTCTAAATGTTACTTTCTAATTTTAAATTTTATATGCCTTATTTTTGTATGCCATAAAAGAATGGAAAGCGTTAAAAAATGCAGGATAACTGTATCTGTACCATTAAATACAGATGAAAAAATACCTTATATTATACTATATAATTTAAACAAATAATTATTGTGTGTGTTTTTTTTTAAATAAAGAAAAAGTGCCATTTTTAATTTTAATAATATTAAAATAGTATTTATTTTCCACTTCAGAAGCCTGGTCATTGGCGAAAGTAACCATGGTTGACGCAACTGAAAACACGTTCATGATTCAAGGTTTGAAGCCACACACGACATACCATGTACGTGTAAAAGCAGAAAACGAAGTTGGGAGCGGAGATTTTAGTGATCCTGCATCCGTTGTTACTGAAGGAGAAGGTACAAAATTAAATATATATATATATTTATTATAATTCATTCCATTGCAAACCTGATATAACTCTACTCAAAACCGATGTAAGTTAAAAAAATTTCATCTATTTAAATAGGGAGATCAGTTTCAGTTTATTCTTAATGTATACGTTTTCGTTTAACATCAGAAATTTATCTCATTGGTACACTTAAGACTTATTATATTATAAGTATTTTAAATTTGATAATGTTTAGATACATTTTTAAGTATTAATGAAGTTTTCAGACAAATATAATAAGATGAATACTATGACATCTATTTGTTTATAATCGTTTATCAATTTGATTGAACAGATAAATTTGAGAAAGAAGTCATAATCTGTCGTTTAAGTAACTGTATTACATTTTCATGGTCATTATTTATTAACTACATACAAAAAATCCTAAATCGAAATCGTACAAGTAATATGTTTTTAAATAATCTATATACTCGCAAAAAATAAGTGTTCTCAGTTACGAAAAAATAATCCTGTTACAAAATGATGCCTTCCCTTATTTTTATAGCATTTTGCCCCTTTCGGCAAAATATCCTCAGATATTTTGCCAAACATGAAGTGAACTGATTTTAAATAATTATGTTTACGGGGGTTCGTGTGTTCGTAATGTATCTCACCCAGAGAAGTTTTCCTGTGTTATAATCTCATTTATGTATCTTACATTCGTATTACGCAGTTTTGCTAATTTGTATATTATTTGTGTGTCGCCTTAATTAAAAAATGCGACTGTTTAAACAGTGTAAAGTGCTTAACATGACCAACATCAACTCAATCTTATTTATCATATGGATATATTTTTCTGCCGTGTAGAGGAGAGTTTCAAAAGCTGTAACAGCATTTTTTTTTTAGATAATGTAGCATTCTTTTAATTGCACGGTAAAAATTGAGGTATTCAAATTCTCATCATATTCAAACTTTGCATAGGTCTCTAATGAGGCAATAAAGAGATATTCAAAAATATTTTCAATGTCTCAACCAAAAAAAAAAAAAAAAAGGTTGTGTAAATAAATGAAGAAAATTATTAATCATTTCACTAACAAATAGTATATGATTTCATTAGTATATTTTTAATATAATGGTCTAGTGTTCAATGTTTATTTTCATATAGCTCCTACCGGACCACCACGGGAAATTAGAGCCATTGCAACAAGTTCAAGAACAATCCAAGTTTCATGGAAGGTAACGTTAACATTTTAAAAACATTATTTTACGACAAATTTAAAATTTCTGTATTCTATCTAAGATTATGGACAAGCTTATGTCTTTCAGAAATAAATATTCAAGAGAATACGAATCGAGTGGAATCGAGATTTTAAATGAATCGAGTTTTCATTTGTGATGAAATAGAAGTCATTACCGTTATATTGAAAAGGACATATGAGCTAGAATAAGCATTTTGCTGTACTGTTGTCTAAAGGCATTAAAATAAATATTATTCAATGTAGTATTAGACATTATCTGGAATTTTCAGAATTAAATAAATAAATAAATAAATAGTTTTATACTCACAGTTCTTACAGTTTTGCAATGTGTAATCTAAAATTTAATGTAGTGAATAAAACTTTATTTGAGATGCAATTGTAAATGAAATTTGAATTACATTTTATCTTAGAAGAAAAAAAATACATTGTGTCTGAAACTTGAAAAATAGATTTTAAAAAATTGGCCTTCCCGAAAGCATTTTACAAGATGTTCCTCAACATTAAAATGCCTGTCCCGTAAAAACAAATTTTATGTAATTTTCTAAGTAAATATTCTTTTGAAACTGTTTTATTTTTTAAATTAATTATTGCTACTATCAACAACCACTTTTGATAATTTTAGCTGTTCTTAATGTATTTTTTTGGGGCTATAATTAAATATTACTAAAGATTTTATGTATCACGTGCTATATTTCAACAAATTCGATTTTTATTATACGTAACCGATGTAACAAGGTGCTTATAACAGTTAAAACTCTCAATTAATTAGAAAATAATTTATTTTTCCACAAAATTAAATATTTGAAGAGTTACACATTCAGTTTGAAACTTTTTTTTTCTTCTATTTTGGAGGGAGACTTGAGTGTCAGTGTAGACAATGGACTATGCCCGATCATAGGGTGTCAAAAAGAATCGCCCGAAGGTAAAATGGAAGTTTCAGATTAAAAATTTTATTGGTTTGCAGGCGTACCAAAATATCACATACATGATTGTAATTTTCACTCATGTGATGAAAATTGATATAAGTCTAAATACAACAAAGAATTTCCTTTGCTCATATTTCCCCCCAGATTTAATACTCGTTGAACATGATTCCGCTAACAATTTAAGCAGTAGAACAAATCGATTATTACATAAATATAACAAAAATAATAACATTTAAGCATAAAAAAGAGCCAAATTTTAAATGTAAATTGAACTGGTTTCGATAATACATTTAAGAAAATTTCATTCTATACCGTACTGGTAACAGAAAAGAAAAATAACTCGCAACTGTAAAACAATTCACACGAAAAAAAATAGTAAAGCACATAGACCCTATCGATGTGTTATTATTTCTATAGGTTTTGAATATTTCTAAGAGGCGCTCAGGTTATGAATAGTATTTAATTAAAAAGTTCAGCAACAAGTAACATTTCTGCATTTTTAAAAATATGAGTTATGCGATTTTGTCTAAAATTTTCTAACTCTATAGTATGAAACAGAGCAGAGAAATTGTTTATTTTTGAAAAACAAACATCTATTTTGAAATCTGAGAATGTATATATATATATATATATATATATAAAAAATTCTTATTCGAATTAGAACCGCTATTGCAATTTATTTGTTTGTTTGCTTGTTTTAACATTTGGTAATTTTTAAACACTATTTCGATGTTTATAATAATTTAATAGTAATTTACTCATAAGTATAAAAATAAAATTACATAACTGATATATTACCCGCTCATTTCTATTTACAGCCGCCATTAAACGAAGAAAGTTATTCAGCGATTGATGGATATTATGTTGGATACAAAGGCAGAGCAGGAGACCAATTTGCTTACAAAACGCTGGAAGCTACGCAAAATGGATTACTAGAATGTGAAATTACTGAATTAAATAAGAATACAAAATACAAAGTCATCGTACAAGCATTTAACAGTAAAGGTGCAGGACCGCCTTCAGAAGAAGTACAAGTTCAGACTCTAGAGTTTGGTACGGTAGGACGATATTTTTTATGTTTAAATTAATAAACGTTTTAGAATGTAACTGCAATTTATTAACTGCATAAATGCTTTAAGTATATTCGTTATACTCTAATTTAAGTGTAACGAATAGATCATCTAATAACTATTACTCGACTAAAAAGAAGGGTTATGTGTTTCACACGTATCTGGGTATGTGGATTTCTTTATACCCTCGAAACGTAACCGACGGCTGAATGGATTTGAATGGATGAATTCTCTATCCATTTGTCTTAACCGTCCAATGGTTAAAGGCTAGGTTTTTTTTTTTTTTTTTTTTTTTTTTTTTTTTCAAAATGGCAGTAGAGACGAAAAAAAAATTCTTACGCACCCTACTGAGCGGCATATCATTGGATAGGTCTTGCAAAATAAAGATGATGTTTCATTGGCTATTTTACAGTTAGAAGCTCCGTTTAAATATTACACAACCTGGAAGTTGTGTAGATAGGATCTCTAGATTTACTGTAACTCTAACCTTCATAAACATCTATAGACCTCATCAAAAATGTGTTTATAGATAGGAAATAACAATTAAACACAACGTAAAAGCCATCGATATAAGTAAATAACAAAAATTGGTAAGTAATATAAGAAATAGTTTCACAGTGATGAGAAATAATTAATTCATTCACTTTTTACGCACCCGGGTATTTTGATTTTTTCAAATTTAATCTTTACTTGTTTTAATATATAAAATTACCAAATATTAATCACACTCTTAAACAGCAATAAATTTCGGATAAATAAATTTCGTTTGTCCTTGAAAATTTCAATTTTTAATATATATTTTTTTCAATCCATTTTTGGAAATATCATATTTCGCAAAAAGATTCCTCAGCAGACTAGAAACGGGTTTCCTTAATATTTATTGTTATCACATATTTTCTCAAATTGTTGGTAAAATAATGTTATCTCCTTTTTTTCCATCGTTTCAAAATCTCTATAAAAACGTCATTGCTATTTACAATTTTTTTAATGATTCTACACACGAATAATAGAAATTCTATTATTTTTGTGTTTATTATTTTTACTTAAATATACATAAATTTTGATTGTATAATCAGTTTTACAAAAAGTAAACCGCAAAAGTTACTAAAATGAAATGCAAAAACGCGTTTTCAACAGAAGTTTCAGTGTCTTTATTTTTATTATTATTATTATTTTTATTCTCCCTTCATATTTTTACCAAACAAATCTTAAAATAACGGTTCCGGTAGTTAACACTATACCAGTAATGGAAAATATTAAATACGAATTAAAAATTGACTTTTACAGTCGCAAAAAATTATTTCCACATACCACGAGTAACTGACACTACCACCTGTAAGTATAACCCACAGTAGTGTAAAAGTTTATTACGGACATTTCTAGCAATCAGTTTTGGAGCAGGCGAGAAGATTTAAATTCAAAGACTTCTAAGAAACTTCGATCTTATCTTGATTAATTGAAGTTTAGAATAAGTTAAGCCTTTTTTCTGTACCTATGTTGAACTATTTTAAATTTTTTTATGTCTATCATTAGGATGAATAAAATTAGTATGGCTTAAAAACTCGCTTTTTTTTCTTTTTCATAAATCTGATGTCTTTCCTACGGATGTCTTCTACTTTATAGTGACACACTACTATAACCAGTACTGGCGTATGTGTAGAAATTATTTTGTGGATAACCGAAAAGATTCAAAAGATTTAAAGATTTTTTATATGCAAGGGAATCCTGAAAAATTCATATCTTATACAAAATATAACAGCAGGAGTAGCTATACTGAAAGAAAAATGAATATGTCGGAATAATTTGCTCTTTTTTTTCCATCATCTTGATGCATTTTTTACAGGTGTCCTCTACTGTTATGGTGAATTATCAACATAACCAGTACTGGTGTTTTTGAAAAACCTATTTTGTGGATAGCCGAACATCTTCTAAAGATTTAATGATTATTTCATGCGAACTAATCCCGACAAAATCATCTCGAATAGCTCAAAATATAACAACAAGCGTATTTACACGGAAAGAAAAATTCGTTTGCCGAAATAATTTGCTGTTATTTTCTTTACATAAACTTGTTGAATTTCTTATGGGTGTCATCTACCGGTATCGCAACATACCACCTTAACCAGTACTTGTAAATGTGGAGAACCCATTTTGTCGATAACCGAACAGGTTAAAGGTTTAATGATTTTTTTATGCTAATTAATCCAGCAAAATCATCTCGAATAGCTCAAAATATAACAGCAAGCGTAGCTATATGGAAAGAAAAAAAATGTTTGCCGAAATAGTTTGCTGTTATTTTCTTTTCATGAACTTGTTGAATTTATTACCGATGTCGTCTACTGGTATCGAGAAATACCACCTTTACCAGTACTTGTCAATGTGGAGAGCCTATTTTGCGGACAACCAAACAGGTTAAAAAAAAGGTTTAAAGAACCTATTAAAAAATGTTTAAGGATTTTTTATGCGAAGGAATACCGGCAAATTAATCTCAAATAGCTCAAAATTTAACAGCAAGAATAGCTATACCGAAAGAGAAGCTTTTGAAAAGTTTTCCAGAAAGTCCCCAGCTAATTGTCAGAAAAGGACCTTCAGTGCATATATGAAGCAGCGTGTTGCACGGCAAAGACAGATCTATTTTGTTAATCCTAAAATTGGTCACGTTCTAACCTTAAAAGTGGACAAAAAATGTCATTTCATTGCTAGTTGAATAACATCATTGCTTGAATTAATTCCAGAAAAAAAGCGAACATTACTATTGGCAAATATTTTTAGCTGTGATATTTAAGTGACCATATTACGACAGCCGAGATTTTCAAATTAGCAAGAGTACATACCAATTCTGTGTTCGTGATTATGTGAATTCAGTTTGTGAATTACGACTTAGTTAGAGTAACAGGTTATGATTAAACCTTACTGTTATTGAAATGTGACATGCTGCAAAGTTTCTTGTAGTAAACTTTTTAGACAGACTTATTTTAGCTTTTGATAGCAGTTTTGTAATTCTTTTGATTTTATTTACTTATTTTTTCAACAATAAAAACCTTTTCGTTAGTAAAATGGATATTTTCAGACGTTTCGTCTTTTGTCTAACGTTTCCCGCAAGAAGTCACACGCATCCTTCATTGGAAGAAGTATGTGTTCACCACTGGAGTTTTTCACCGTGTTTTCTACTAATGAATTTTATGCTCTAAGAAAGAAAAAAAAACTTTTTGAACAGAAAAACATTTAAAATGTCATGTTTAAAAAAATTATTTGCGATAGTAACATCTCACTGTTGTCGCTTTTACTAAAACTAAAAACTGTCTTAAAAATAGACGAAAAATTTTAATGTGTCCAATACTCGTAACGTTATATTAAATAGGATATATGTATGTTTCATGAATTTTAAATTCATTATAAATAGACTGGGTCTGATGCAAGATCTATTCTGCCTTTAAAGATGAAATCCACCGAGTTATATCTTGATATACTAGTTATAGTTATGTGCATTATGCAGTTACATCACCGAGCCCTGTTATGACAGGTGGGAATTAACTCACGTAAAAGGCAATCTCTGTCTTCATTTGATAAAAAAAAATACATAGTTTTTTAAGTATATATATATATATATATATATTTCTAATGGTGTACATGAGTTTTAAGAATTCTGAATATGTAGTTATATTTTTAATTTCATATATAATGTCATTTACATAAGAAAAACAGTTTTATAACTTAAATTTCTTTAGTATTTCCCTTTCTATATAAAAAGTATATAGCTTCCTCGGCACAAAACAAAATGGATTTTCAGAAAGTTTATTGCGTCACGATACTTCTGGAATCTTTTATAAAATGATGTACCAGAAAAAGACAATCTGCATCACCATTTCCCAATGTCTATAAAAGATAAATGTAAATTATAACATTACTTATAAAAATTGTAGTTTTTGGAAATGGATCTAAATTTCATGTAAATTTTTTTTATATTTATCAAAGAAAAATTTTTAAGTTCTTAAAATTTCTAATTTATATCATTTTTTATAGTTTGAAATTTCGATTACGTGTATTTTTAAAACAGTTTCTATGATTTCTATTTTTTTCGAAATGCTCAGTGACTGTACAACTATGTATCATTTAAGGTAGTTTTTACAGGGTTAAAATACACACACACACACACACACACACACACACATATATATATATATATATATATATATATATATATATATAATACTAGAAAACAGGAATTCTACTTTTTCAAAATTTAGTGTTGCCCCCGATGAAAAAAATATATGCATATATGAATAGTACAAAATATATTTCAGTTTTAAGACTTACAGCACACACTTTTATTTTATGTAAAATGACGTCATTCGAATCCGCTTAAGAATTCCACATTTACGATCCACTCTTAAACATCTACAGTAAGCATTCATAGTACGTCACTATCGCTAAAATAATACACAAATGCAGCAAAAAGATGCCGTCATTAAAGAAACTCGACAAAAAAACGCCTATCTAATGATTCATAGGCCTTCATTTGTTTGTAACATTAATATAGACGTTTTCAGTTGTGACATCAGTCATGACGTTTTGGTTAGAAACAAACTGGTCAGAAGAAAACCGTTTGTTTGGTTAGACTCCAAACATACGGTTGCTATGTTGCTATGTTGTATTTTCTATTTTGCTCGTGTGTTGCAGCTATATCTTATATCTATATCTCACATCTAAGTGTTTTAATACTTGATATGGACTGGTAACATTTTCCACAATTTTTATTTAAAAAGAAATGACGCATAGCAACCGGTTGTTTGGAGTCAGTTTCCAACCAAAATGTCATGACTGACGTCACACTGAAAGCGTCTATAGATACTTAAAATTAAATATAGTTTATAATAGTTTCATGTTTTAACAGAAATTATTCTTTTATATTTTTTTCAAAATAACACGCATTTTAATTACTTTTTCATTCGGCTGGTATGAGAAAATGGCAACAAAAAGATATAATTGCTATTTTTCAACTATTTTCACTTTACTTTCTACATAAATGTAGTACTTGAGTTGCCGAAATTAAACAAATGATGCTAAAAACTAGAAAAAAAAATAATATTTCAAAAATAAATGGAGATACAGTCTTCAAACAAATTGCATTTAAAAGTACTTTTTTTTCGCAATACGACGTTCTAAAAATGGAAAATGTGCGATGCTTGGAAGTTAAAAAAATTGCTATAGTGTATATAATCGTACTGCTTTTATTTACGACTGGCTTCTATAAGGTAACTTTATTTTTTGGAGAATGCACAAAATAAGCTGGGAGAGAGAAATGGCATACCGTACCGGGGGATAATAGGTAAATCAGATTTTTTTTCGTTCATATTTTTTATAACGCTGCTTTTAAATAAATTATCCGAATACAAAACATTTTTTTTTAATTTGAAATTTTACAAAAACTGCAACCAGGAAAACTAAGGAAAACTCATAAGAATCTCGAATTTCGTAAGAAAAGAGGTATTTCGAAGATCATTAGGTATTGTTATTAAAAAAATTCCTTATTGTTATATTTTATTAACTACATATGCAGTGTTTTTGCTGAACATATAAATTTAAGGTAAATTGCTCCATAGATTATATTGAATATTAATTACTTTTTTGGCGAAAACTTAAAAAAAAAAAATAGTTTACGTTCGAATGAAAGTAAATGAATTTAATAATGAAAAAGAATAGCAAATCTTGTGTAAATAATTGATTATGAAACATATTCCAACACATTTGAAATACTGTAAAAATCTTTGCAGTTTTATAATGTAAAGACGATACTTAAGTATTTTAGTATGTACTTAACATTTTATTAAATGCATAAGAAATTTGAAACCCAGATTTCAACAATTAGCATTTATAGCCGGAAAATTATTGCAATTATTTTGTGCATCCCTCTATATCATCAATAGATTTGCATATGTTCTACTTAGTTTACTAAATTGTAGTAATTTTAAGTAATAAAATTTTTAATACACATAGTTGAAAATTTCCATTTAATAATTTCATCCAATAAACGAAAACGTACGTGAATTCTCTGGCACATATTTTTGCGTTACCTCCAGATTTTCATATATGTGACATATTTTATTATTATTATTATTATTCACAGAAATTATTTAAGAAAGTATGCTGTTCAATTGCAAGAAAAGCTATTATTTTTTAAAGCTGTATCAATGAACATCTCTACCTTTAAAAATACTAAAACGTTACTCCATGCACATATAAAGATAAAAATTTTAATTGATAATTACAATAAGCTTAATCAAAGAAACTATTCTTTAAAAAAAAATTACCAATAAACCTAAAAAAGAAAGATATGTATTACCGTCGAACGGGGCCACTTTTTCCTTGTTCCACTCATATTTCCACTATTAAAAAATATTATATGTGATTTTTCAATATCCAAATAGAGTAGTAAATAATTAACGTGAAACAATGAAGCAAACTGTATGCTTTTAAAGAGTAATTTTTTTAATTTTTTAATTACTTTTAAAATTTTGGAACAAAGTAGACCCTGCTAGGGGCTTCTTTGGTTCATTCACTTAGTTTCATATAAAATGAATACATTTCATATGTAAATGAAGACATTTTCATGGAAAACTTTTGCAGTAGCATTTGCTAATAAATTAACACTGCAAACCCAATAAACAAATGGTTTTTTTTTTTTTTTTTTTTTTTTTTTTTTCCCATTTAAACACAATTAACCAAATGTTAATATTAAAGAAACGAGAAACAGTTTTCGTCAGGCTATCCTTAGTATCTGGAACAAAAACAATTAATGTAACAAGAACAAAAGAATTTTTTAAAACACCATAAAAAAACTTTTAATTGCGCTAGGCCTTTCGAAAGATCTGAGTCTCTCTTCGTCAGGCGCAAAGAAGACGTGCTTCTACTATGAAAGCAGAAGCAAGACTCAAATGCTTTCATATTAGAAGCACGCATTTTTTGCGCCTGACGAAGAAAGACTCAGATCTTTCGAAAGGCCTAGCACAAATTAAAGTTTTTGATGGTATTTTAAGAAGTTCTTTTGTTCTTATTCATTCACACCAGTTTCAACTTAATTTCTTTCAATTAATGTAACATTTTGCAACAGTAACATTTGAAAAAAAGTTAAAACATGTTTTAACAGATTTGGTTGGATAAAAGGCATTTCTAAGTAATTGGGGTTATTTTCGGACCAAAACAGACCTGGCACAAACTAGCCCCGAAATACTAGTTTTCATGCTAGTTTTATGAAAACGTAAACATTTTCTGCCAATATAAAAAGTTAAAGGAAAAATTACGATCACACATGGGTTACAGGTTACCAAAGGCAATACTTTGACTCAATAGAAAGTTTCACAATAGAAATTTGGAGATTTAAAATCTACACACGAAAACAGTTGTTTACAAACACATTCAGTGTTGCTATTAAAAAAAAAAAAAAACTTAAATTACCCCCAAACTATTCAAACACTCTATAGTTTATTTTAATATTATAAATTATTTTTCAAGAGAAAAAACTCCAAATTATCTTGTATTGTTTGTTCAATACAAAGAATAAAATATTTTTTATGGGCCAACGTAACCCGTTACGGGCCAATATCGACGGTACTTAAAAATACATGTGTACATTGCATAAAATACAGTCTTTCACGAATTTGTCATCTCAAATAAGATAGACGAAAGTTTACATGGTACGTTTACTCCATTTAAATAAATTTTAAATCCTTTAGCAACGCAAAATTAACTTTCAAGGAAATTTTAATAAATAAAATCATTCTGCATTTTTAGTTTGTTAAATATCAACGTGAAGATTAAGCTTTTTAAAATATTTTAAAATGTTAGAGTTTCTTAAAAAAACAGAAAAAACAAAACAGTTTTCGTCGTGTGTTTAATTAAGCCCAAAATAAGTCATTGAAAGAGAAAATTTTCCTATTAGAGATTTAAATGTTAATTTTCCTTCAAATACACATTATCTTTAAAGCATATGAATACTCAAAAGAAAATTTTACGCTAGGATAAATTGAATATTTTCCGCATCTCGAATTTAAAAATTTCGTCGACCTAAACCACTCCAGGGAAATTTTTGAACTAGGAATTTCCCCAATCCTTAAAAGTTATATCATTCAGAAGTGAATATAATAAAAAGAATATTTGAAAGAGAATGTCAGGTATTTAATCTTAGATTGCTAGCAATTTCCTATGAGGTTACATTTCAGTTTAATTTTAGAAGTGTGTTCTTCCAGAATATATTCCCTACGATTTTGGTGATAAATGTTCGCACAGTTCACTTTTTAAATATTAATTTAGAAAATAATTAATGCTACTCTTTTTTAGGAAGTGAAAATCATGATTTTTTAATAGTTACCTGATAACACAATGCAATACATTTATTTTGCATTGGATATGCCGATTTTTTGAAAGAAGAAAAAATCCAATTTTATTCTACATTTACAAACATTTATAACCTTATTTTTATTAAATGCTAAATTCCATGCAACAGAAAAAGATAAGTATTAAATTAAGCTGCAAAGAAAGATATCTTTTTTTAAGATTACGTGATTTTTCATACTAAACGTTTCTTGTTCATTAAAGGATGCATTTTAATAAAAGATATTTATCTTTTAAGCCTTGGTACGTGATTTAAAAGATGGAAAGATAAAAAATGACGTAATTTTGACAAACCTATAAAAAATGTTTTAGTTTTTGTAATTAAAATAGAAGTTTTACATTAGGAAAATAATCTATATATATTATGAACCATTTTACATTTTCTCCCCCGTTTAATACGTTTTAATGAGAAAAAGACAAAAACAAGTAAAGATTAGTAAAAATATAACAATTAGTTTTATTTGCCATTTTTCCAATTTTATGCACAATGATGGAGTGATTTAGCTGCCTTCTTAGAAGAAATTTGTTAAAATTTACAAACAATTATGCTTCGGAAACTAACTTTTCCAATTCTGAGAGCTTATACGGCAATCTCGGATCCAACTAGTATAAATTTTATAGCCGTAAATTCCGTTTTCTAGAAGTAATAGTCTTTAAATTCAAACATGCAACCAGACTGTATTGTAATAGATAATATTGAGAGAATAATCCACAAATTTATTGATTGCGAGCGGCTCCAGATCACATGTCTCTTAAATTTTTTTGGTAAGGATTTCGAAATTAGGGTTCTCATTTAAACACAAACATGACATTCTGTAATGATAAGTGAGAGAGATCCATAACCACTCAGAAACCTATTTAAAAAGACTAATTAGGAAACCGCTTTTAATAATTGTCAAGAATTGCCCTGTCCGCTGTCCAAGCAAATATCCGATTACGGAACACTCAACGGGATTTTTTTAATGAATGGAAATTATGCTGATTTGAAGTATAAATAATTAAATGATTATTCGTTTTTTCCATAAAGTTAAAACTAGTATGTAGCTTTACAAAAAATATTGCGCCACTATAGAGTTGTGCCATTACAAGCAAATGTCAGGAAAACTAAGAAAAATGGTGTTAGCTGAAGTTTTTATGCATTTTATCGGGCAGGAGTAGCTTCACTCCCACTCCTTGCTATTGGTAGCGGTTGGAAAAAGTCGGATGGATAGTAGCTCGAATACATGTGCACTTATCCAGCAATTCTCCGTCAAACTCATCCTCGCATATTTAGCTTAATTCTAGGTTCAACTTGAAATCCAATTCACCGTTTACTCAACTTGCCGAAATGGGAGTTAAAAACAAATATGGAGTCGAGAAACCCAACCAAGCTTCAAATGTTAGGTTAATGAACCGCGGATGCCCGGTTAAAAGAAAGATGGCGCTCGTTTTAAAATGTTTTTTGGTGCTTCTTTTTTTAAGACAAAGCTGTTTGCGATTTATTAAGCAAACTAATCGTTAATTATAAAACATGTTATTATAAAAGGATGTGTCACTTAAATTTCTCGCTTTTTTTCTTATATTTTAGCTCTATGAAGGCAAAATTATATTAATTTGTGACGAAGCTTTCAGCTTTTCTGATTTACTGATTATTTTTTGGTGTCGCCCTCTACTGAATTCAAATAGAAACGATCATCTTACAATCCCAGTTTAGTAATATGATATAACCCTTTGTGACTCAGTGTTCCATTACCTGGAACACTCAACTTGATCCCCAAGTGCCACAATGGTACCAGAATTCTGGTATAAATATTGTTCGTTTATTAACCCCTTGAAGGGCGGTGGGATAAAATATATCCCACCTAATTTAAACATGATTCTCACCAGAAAATTTTAACTACATTTTATATTTTTGACTTTGGAGGAAAATCGTTAAAAAATTGCCTCTCCTTATTTAAAAATAAAATTTTTCAATTATTCCGGTGAGAATTCAATATTTAGATATATTTTTGCTTGCCCCTCAAGGGGTTAAGTATGGGAAACAAATCTTTTTCGAAATGGAATTTCGCTGCGCCGGAAATTGTTAAATCTCTCTTTCTCTCTCAATTAAAGAAAAAAAAGAAAAACAAGTTTTCTTCTATTTCTGTTCCCCCGCCTTACCGTTTATATTTGTTTATGTATAAATTTTCTTTTAAGTACTGGGTATCAGTGGTCAATTGTTCATAATAGATAAATAATTACTTTTTAAATTATATACTTGGTAAGTTTGAAATAATTATTTTTGTTTTAAAGAGACATATTTCAGAAGACTTTTTTTTTTTCTTTTTTAAAATTTCGAACTACATCAAGAACGTTTTTGGACTTTCAATACTTATTAAACACGATCTCTAAAAACCTTCCATAATAATATACACACGTTTTTTTAAGACCCCTTGTCTTACATTTTTTGCTACCCGCATGCTATTTTATTTTAACTGAATCTGTAATAAATTACATTTGTTAAATAGAACACATATGCAATAGAAATAAATACATGAAAATGTTTTCATATATAATATTCGCTGAACAAATAAATTAAAAAAATAAACCTATCGCGTTATTTACTTATATTCTAATTAATACTGTTTTTTTTTTATTATTATTATTCAAATAACTGTTTTTTAAGAATTTTACTGCAATGTATTTTTTTTTTTTTTTTTTTTTTTTTTTAACCATCAAAACAAATGGCAATTCCAAATTTAGTCTTAGATGCCGTATATTCCCAGATGGCCGACATCGGATGTTTTGAGATTTATTAGCGATCTTTATCGATATGTGGAACCTGTGTGAAGTGTGTGTTTCGGCGTTACGTGCTCTGGCAAACCCGTTTTTCATTCGAGACTGTGTTGCGAGTACGCGATAAGGTAGTTTTTGCTTGTGATATCGTGTTGTATGTTTCTGTCAATTATTTTTATGTTAAATTTATTGAATGTATTTGATTGAATATGTGTTCTATAGTCCGTTTAAACACTCATGCTGAAGTAATTAATAAATATGAGGAATTTTTTACGAATAAAGTAGGTTTGTTTACAGTACGTATTCATAAGCCTATTTTGGAAAATGACGGTGATGATAGCATATTTCGTGCTTGGGTTTTGAAAAAAAGCAGATGTCTATTAAGGTATGTTGATTCGGTAATCCAAGGTCGAATAATCGCAGCGCTGAAATTATTGATGAATTCCAAATATTAACCGGAGGTTAGTTTTGCCAACCTAAGTTTTCTGAACTGGGATTTGAACCGCGTGTTGAAGGTTGTGGTGAATTGACCGGTTCGCCTTGTCTCTTTGTACACTTAGTCACAAAAAGTTTGACTAACAAACTAATTGTGATGATATAACATTCTGATTATTTTAAATATGTTATTTTCTTTTACTATTTATTTTAATGCGTAATAATATATATCTGAATATCCCCGCCCCTCATAAACTCATAAATTACATTTCAGTCGTTTTAAAAAAGGAAAAAGAAAACATGAAAATAGCAGCTTTTTTTAAATAAACGTATTTATTTAGTTTAATTTCGATATGAAAAAATACTTTCTTGCATGTTGTTCTTTTTCTAATTTGTTTAATATATACATATATATATATATATATATATATATATAAACTTTTATCGTAGTTACAAAAGAAAAAAAAAAATGTCAGAAAAGTAATCTTTTCCGGGATATTATTTCTTTTTGAAGTTTCAAATAATAACCCCCCCCCCCCCCCGGCTCTTTGTTTTGAAAACAAAAATGCCATTTTCAATATGAAATAGGATATTCTTAAAACGGCTGTTGAGAATGGACTTCCTTATTTACGCAACTAAAAAATTACTTTTTACGTTCACTTTATTAGTAATAAAAATTTGTTAATTTAAATTAAATAATCAGCTTACATATTATTAAACTTTTTATATATTAGTGCAACGCATCCCTCATTTTAAATAAACAATTTTTCAATTGCTTCTTCAGAAAATTGAAAACGTGGTGTTACGTAAAATGTATAAAGACGCTGTTTTAACTTTTAAAGTATTATATATTTTTTATTAATTTCAAAGATTACATATTTGGACGCAAATAAATTACTATTAACACCATAAAGTTTTTTAGTAAAATCCAGTTTTTCAAATAAATGTTTTTACTTAGTTTGTATCCAAAGAATTTAATGCGTTTCTTCTGTAAAGACTGAGATCTAATATTCCCGCATGTTCTGTATGTACGTTCGTTTGTATGTACCTATGTATGTACCCAACGTGATAACTCTTGATAGAAATATCCGATTTGTTTCAAGTTTCAGATATAAGTTAATTTTGATAAGGTGCTACCCTGATTAATTTTGGGAGTTCATTGGTTAAGTATGAAGGGGGTGAGAAGGGGTGGGGGGGGGGGTAATCGCCCACTTAATTTAGATAAATGTGGTTTTCATGCAGAATTGTCTCATTTGCTTAAAATTTGGTATACTGCTTTATTCTGATAAGGAGCTTCCCGGATTATATTTTGAGGTTCATTAGTTAAGTATAAAGGGGGTAAAATGTTGGAGATAATCCCTCCCTCTGAAATAGCTAAATGTTTTTTTTTTTTTTTTTTTTTTGGTTTTACTTTGTCGATTTCTTTATATTTCATGGGGCATTATTCTGTGAAATAAGAGTATAATATACAATTAGTGTGAACAGCCTGTGACCTAAATGCCATCAGTTTAACTGTGCAATTTTCTATTTATTTAATTACTGTATTTATGACTTAAAAATTAATTATCATAATTTTAAGAAAAAACTGAGAAGAGTAATTATCTAAACGATTTATTTGCTTGAAAATTTTTAATTATTTCTGGGATTAAAAAATGTGGAAATATCTAGTCACAAATTCTGGAAGAAATTATTGCATTCTTCAATAATAAATAATAATAAAAAAAAAAAAACGTAAAAGAACAGTTTTAAATTTACTCTTTTTAACACTTTCCAACAAAGTTGAAAAGTGTTTGTGATTTCGATTCGTCTGGTCGTCTCAACGCACTCTAACTCTCGTAAACAGACTCGTATTGCCCTGAAATTTTTGGATGTTATTAAGGTTCACGGCAGCAGGATCCCTATTTCAAATGATGTTTGTAGTATGTTATGTCAAAAGTATTCCTTTACATTATAGTATGGTCTGAAATGTTTTCCAGCTCGATTTGTGTGCCAAGTTTGATATATTTTTTTTTTCATTTTGTAGCTTTTGACAAGTAGATTCCAAATATCTTAGGTGCTATTTTTTTCATACACATTTTTGAGGTGATTTTCAAGATGGCGTCCAAGATGGCTGCCATTTACTGACTTTGTTAATATTTGTGGGATATTATTGACCAGTATATCAAATTATATGTTTTTGTGGTCAAAAACTGCAAATCTACAATCAAAATAGGCATAAACTGTGTTATTTATAATTTATTTATAAATTTACTACAAAATTACTAATATACTAGAGGCAGAGAGTTTCACATGACTATCGTTTTGGAATGCTACGACCTTCTCTTTGAAACACTGCCACATTCCACAGAGATTATTTCCTTGCAAGAAAAATGCAACCACTACGTGAGAAATTGCACAATTGTGAAGTTGAAGCAACAACTTTGTTGGAAGAGATCAAAGTAGTAGTTGAAAAAGTTGTCTTCCACATATTAAGTTGTCTTCACCACAATGCAGTGGTGATATGGCAAAGTTCTTACTACTGTATATGAACCAGTTTGTATCTTTGCTAAGTTTCATCCGTGCCACGCGTCAAGGAGATTGGACATTGCATCTTGCGCCATTAGAGGAACAAATCAAGTATTATTTTGCTCATGACTTATTTCATTTCGCCAGACTCATTCCAGTATACATAGCACAGATGAAGGACCTTAAAACAACATATCCAGAAGTATGGAATGCTCTTGAATCTGGTTGTTTTGCAGTATCTAAATCCAATGTGCCGTTTACGAAACTATTTTCAGACCAAAACTTGGAACAGAAAATCAAAGAACTGAAGAACACTGGTGGAGTTATTGGTTTAACTCGGAATGAAAATGCCCTCGAAAGGTATTTCTTGTGTGCACCAGACGTATTAAGCATTGTTTCAAGTTTCTTTGAAAAGTACTGTCCAAGTGAAGTCTCTAAGCAGCCCAGGAAACACTATCAACTTCAGACTTCCATGTCGCTAAGAACTTTCACATGCAGCCATCGTCAAGGAGAGTATTCGGGATCAATGTGGAGGAAACCCTTTCCAAGATAATACCACACTAATAAATATTTCATCCTCTATGAAAGTTCCAGAATCTGCGAAGGATGATATTCTGAATCGCGACCAAAAAGGCCAATTGGAATTCGAAGAATTTGTAAGAGAGCTAATTCGAAAAGGCTAATTCGAGAAGATATGCAACTTCTTGCTCGTTTTCTTGTTGTTATGAAATCAAGACCTCAAATGTCTACAAACCTAAAAGATGCAATTGGAAACTACGAGTTTTCTGTAATACCAAGATCATTATTTTCTTATGATGGATATCTTCATATTCCATCTGACAAAAGCTCATTTATTGCATAAATAGAGCAATATAATCGATCACCCATACTTGAATCATTAGAATCCTTGATTACTACTCCGATAGAAAAAGTTTATATTATAGATGGAATGACAATCGTACAAGCAGTAAAAAGGACACCTGCCATAGAAATTTGTGAACACTTTGCAAATGCTTTCACCTAGATCATTATGAAAGTGACAAGCAGATACACTGAAGGGAGAATAATATTTGACCAATACCTTGAGCATTCATTGAAAGAGCAAACTCGTAAGAAAAGATTGGGGGCGACAGAACCTATTAGATTTACTATTATAAATAGTACCAATATAACGTTGGTTTCATTAAAGGCGTTTCTTTCACACAATGAAACAAAATCACAGCTGACTGAGTATCTCGGGAATAAATTACTACAGGTTTTTGCTGCAAGTGAGAAGAAAATTTTTGTCGTTTTTGGCAGTGAAAGCATACAGTAACCACGCGAATGTTTTCGATTCAGAATTATGTGATCATACACATGAAGAAACAGACACCATCATACCTCTTCACGTACTTTATATAGTGAACCATCATAATAATTATGAGATCGATGAATATTAGCAACATATTGACATTTTCTTATAGCTGATTGAATTGGTTTCAAGTCATCTAGTAAACAGTGAAATCAATTTTGTTACTGGTCGAGGCAACAAACATAGAAAAATTAATATTAATGAACGATGTCGAGCAATAGGTGCTCATAAAAGCAAACGTTTACTAGGTTTACATTCATATACTGGTGGAGACTGGGGAGGAAAATTTGTAGGTATTTCAAAAGAGAAGTGGATAAAAGTTTATATCAATCTTGAATGTGATGATGATATTATAACAGCTTTTCGAGAACTTGGGGAACCGAATGTTGATTCATTATCCAATCTGTCATTGTTTGAAAAATTCACCAACTTGTCTTATTTGAAACGTAGTAATTTTTAAAGGATTTCTGAGTTATGATGGTACCGTTTCAGAACTAAATGTTTCGAGGGGAAGAAATTACCACCAACCCTTGGAGCACTGAAGCCACACATTTTAAGATCCAACGTAATTTGCACCATTGGAAAGGGATACAGAAATCCTCGATCTACAATACCCCCACTTATTGGCAATGGTTGGGGAAAACTGGCGAAGGAGTCATTTCTCCAGTCAAATGTCTGGAGTTGCCTGCGCCCAAAGGAGTTATTGAACTTGTGAAATGTGAGTGTAAGAGAACATGTACAGTTGGAAAATTTTCTCTCAAAGAATTCTCTGGTTTGTACTGCCTTTTGCAAATGTAGTGACTGCAACAATACAAAGGACTATCAATATCATCACAGTGATAACACTGATTCAAAAGAGAATACATAACATCCCAGTACTGTATATACATATAAATGCTGTTTTTAATCATTTTATTCATTATCTTCAATTAATTTATGTTATTTCATTTAAATATTTTGGTTGTGTATAACTGTTGTTAATAAAACGCTAGTATATCTAATGTCTTACATATTTTTGTGCTTTATTTGCATCTTATCGCTTAAAATACTTTAAAAAACTCAATTTACTCCTAATTGTATTATACCGGGTGTCCCAAAAAGGACTGACTGATTTTAAAATTCAATAACTTCCAAACGGTGACAGATATTTAAAAAATTCTTGCAGGAGGGTTATACATAAAGTCAAAAGTTTTTTTACAGTGATTTTCGATTTTAGTTCGAATTACAAACAATAGATGGCGCTGTAAGCAATAGTCGCTAAATACAGGCTCGATTTTTGGTCCTTTCTGCTGCTCCATGCAGAAAAAGGAGATGGAAATGTATTATCCGGGCCACGAAGTACCAAAAATCGAGCCTGTATTTAGCGACTATTGCTTACAGCGCCATCTATTGTTTGTAATTCGAACTAAAATCGAAAATCACTGTAAAAAAACTTTTGACTTTATGTATAACCCTCCTGCAAGAATTTTTTAAATATCTGTCACCGTTTGGAAGTTATTGAATTTTAAAATCAGTCAGTCCTTTTTGGGACACCCGGTATATTTGTATTTCTGGACCCTGAAAACATATAATTTGACATACTGGTCAATAATATGCCTCAAATATTAAAGAAGTCAGTAAATGGCAGCCATCTTGGACGCCATCTTGAAAATCACCCCAAAAAATCTGTATAAAAAATGGAACCTAAGGTATTTGGAATCTACATGTCAAAACCTACAGAATACAACAAAAATATCAAACTTGGCACGTCAATCGAGCTGGAGCTACATTTTACGACATTTCAAACCCTACTATTACGGCCAATGGAAAAATATCGTTTTAAATTATTTTTAATGATGTTACACTCTTTCAAGAATAAAATAATTGATATGCATTTATGAAGTGCACTCAAATAAGCATTCTGAAGAATATATGGTGCAAAGAATACTTATTATTTATTTAAAGGGCCACACAAAAGACTTCCGCTACATATGATATGGAGGGTGTGTTTGCGGCGTATTTTAATTATCTTAAACTGCTTCATATATAATGAAATTGGCGTACGTCGCTCAGGTTTACAAAAAGTTATTTCACGCATAATAAGTGCATAGCATTTACAGGGTCACACAAAATATTTCACATATAATATTATATCCGAAGTAACAAAAACGCTGATTGCTGGAAATGCATTTTTAATTAAAGTATGTGCTGTTATGTTTCACTATATTTATGCATACAATACGGTGTGTATATAAATGCTATAATTCATATACATGGCTACACAAAAGAATTCGTAAGGGTTACTGAGTATGGGCGTAAATTTCTTAAAGGTGATTTTTAAAGGAGTTATGCATTTTTACACTGAACTGCATTTAGTTTATAAAGAAATGTTTGTAGAATATAGATAAAATGATATACATGGTCACGCAAAGATTTGGATACTTAACCATCTATGGATGATAATATCTGGAAATGTAATTTCAGTATTTTTAAGTGTGTTTTTTTAATTAAATTTTTGCTAAATACTGACGTGTAATAATGATACAATTGGCTATGGACGATAACTGCAGAAACGCATATAACATTATAATTGTTGATTTAAACATTTAAAATGTTTTATGCGCTCTCAAAAATGTTTACTTAGTTATCTTATTTGCCTCATTTTCCTAAATAACGAGGTTTTGTAAAATCATTCAGGAAGTGTTGGCAAGTGTTACATAATCTATGCTTAATGCATGATTTTTCTTTTTTGTTTAATGAATAAAACGGATCATGATGCTACATAAAATTTCCAAAGAAACTCTTTCAACTGCAAAAACTTTTCTTTTCTTAATCATATCCAAACACTACGTACTTAAAGCAAAATGAAATATATATGACTCGTTATTATATACGCAAATAAATTACTTTCAACTCAATTAAGTCTTTCTCATTAAAAAAAAAATCATGATACTATTTTTCAATAAATTTATTTATTAAGTTTTAATTTGAAAAGATAATTGCATTTGTTTTCCGGTTGTTTCCTTTTTTATTTCGTCGTGTTTCATCGTGTTTGGGAAAAAAGGCAAATGTCAGAAAAGTAATTTTCTGTGGCATCTCATTTCTCTTTGAAGTTTCAAAATAACAAATAATTTTTATTCCCATTTTGTTTAGAAAAAATGAGAATTTCTAGATTTTAAACATAAAATAGGATGTTGTTTTAATTGGTTTTAGAGAAGGATTAAAGCCAGAGAAGGCCGATTAAATTCGTTATTCATTTATATATATTAGAAATTTGCTTTTTCATGCGTTTTATGATAAACAAAAAGATATATTGGTTAAATAATTACATTACAAATTATTAAACTTTTTACTTAAGGTTATAATGCATAGGTCTATGCAAATACAAAGAAATTCTTTCGACAGTAAAAAATTTTCTTTTCGTAATCATATCTGAATACTACAAATGTAAATGCAAAATAAAATATATATGACTCATTATTATAAACGCAAATAAAATACTTCCAACACAATTAACTCTTTTTGAAAGAAAAATAGAATGATACTATTTTTCAATAAATTTATTTATTTAGTTTTAATCCGAAAATATAAATGTATTTGTTTTCTGGTTTCTCTTTTTTATTTTGTCGTGTTTCATCATTTTTGGGAAAAAAAGAAAAATATCAGAAAAGTAATTTTCTGTGGCATCTCATTTCTCTTTGAAGTTTCAAAATAACAAATAATTTTTATTCCCATTTCGTTTAGAAAAAAATGAGAATTTCCAGATTTTAAATATAAAATAGGATGTTATTTAAATTGGTTTTAGAGAAAGATTAAAGTCAGAGAAGGCCGATTGAATTCATTATTCATTTATATTAAAAATTTGCTTTTCCATGCGTTTTATGATTTAAAAAAAGATATATTGGTTAAATAATTACATTACAAATTATTAAATTTTTACTTAAGGTTATAATTCATAGGTTTTTGCAAATACAAAGAAACTCTTTCAACCGTAAAAAAAAAAAAATTCTTTTCTTAATCATATCGAAATACTACATATTTTAATGCAAAATAAAAAATATATGTATGTGACTCATTATTATAAACGCAAATAAATTACTTCCAACACAATTAACTCTTTTTTAAAGAAAAATAGCATGATACTATTTTTAAATAAATTTATTTAGTTAGTTTTAATCTGAAAAGATAAATGTATTTGTTTTCCAGTTGCTCTTTTTTTTTTCTTTGCCGTGTTTCATCGTGTTTGGGAAAAAAAAGGCAAATGTCAGAAAAGTAATTTTCTGTGGCATCTTATTTCTCTTTGAAGTTTCAAAATAACAAATAATTTTTATTCCCATTTCGTTTAGAAAAAATGAGAATTTCCAAATTTTAAACATAATATAGGATGTTATTTAAATTGGCTTTAGAGAAGGGATTTCATTATTCATCTATATTAAAAGTTTGCTTATTGCATGCGTTTTAAGATTAAAAAACAGATATCTTGGATTAAATAATTAGATTAAAAATTATTAAATTTTTTATTTAAGGTTATAATGTCTAGGTCTATGCAAATAAGAAATTTTCTCCATTTGCCCGTCAAGATTTGAGGGTAAATAATTAGAATGTTTTATTGGAAAAATTCTTGAATTTTTGATTAGTTGCTTTTAAATTAACTATTGAATGACGAATTACGTGACGAATTTCTATATTGCATAAGTGATTCTTATTTCTTTAAGGGGGCAGATGGTGCTGCCAGTTTAACCTATTCAATGAAGTGAAAGAATTATAAGTTTATAAACTACAACTAATTATGGTTGTTTTTTACCAGAAATGTACCTAAAATCACCACGTAAAGAATTTATTTTCACTTACTACGAATTCACAATTTTTAATAACAATACCTATATTCATTTATTTATTTATTTACTAAAACTACATCTTATACTATAATGCGAGCAAAAAATGTGTTTGTATGTGTGTGTATGTAAATTTTATCTTAAAAACATCTCCAATGATTTTGACGAAATGTTGTATTTTAACATTTTCGAGCACGATAAGACCATTGAGCTAGGTCGCGTGTTGGAGAAAATTCAATTAGTGGATCATTTTGGGTCATAATCGGTCAAAGTCAAGCTAATTATATCTAAAAAACGGTTCAATCGATTTTGATTAAATTTTATATCCAACCGTTTTTTGGCGCCAGAAAACTATTGGGCTAAGTCACATGGTCGAGCAATTTCGATTAGTGGGTCATTTTTGGGTCACTATGGGACAAGCCAATTTTATCTAAAAAACGGCTCTAACGATTTTGACTATATTTTGTATTCTGTCGTTTTGAATTGCGAGAAGACCAATGAGCTAAGTCACATATTAGAGAAAATTCGATTAGTGGGTCATTTTTGGGTAACTGTGGGTCAAGCAAAGTTTATCTAGAAAACGGCTCTAACGATTTTGACGAAATTTTGTATTTTATCATTTTTCGGGCACGAAAATACCATTGGGCTAGATCACGCGTTCGAGAAAATTCGATTAGTGGGTCATTTTGGTCATAATGGGTCAAGCTAATTATATCTAAAAAACGGCTGAATCGATTTTAACTAAACGTTATATTCAACCGTTTTTCGGCACGAGAAAATTATCGGGCTATGTCACATGTTCGAGAAATTTCGATTAGTGGGTCATTTTTGGGTCGTTATGGGTTAAGTCTATTTTACCTAAAAAAGAGCTCGAACGATTTTGACTAAATCTTGTACTCTATCGTTTTGGATTACGAGAAGACCAATGGACTAAGTCACATATTAGAGGAAAATCGATTAGTGGGTCATTTTTGGGTCACTGTGGGTCAAGCAAAGTTTATCTAGAAGACGGCTCTAACGACATTGACGAAATTTTGTATTCTATCGTTTTCGGGCGCAAGAATACCATTGGGCTTGGTCGTATGTCCAAGAAAATTCGATAAGTTTGGTCATTTTGGGTCATAATGGGTCAGGGTCAAGCTAATTGAATCTACAAAAGGCCCAAAACATTTTGACAAAATTTTGTAATATGCCGTTTCCGGGCATGAGATGACCATTAGGCTAAAGTTCGAGAAAAATCGATTAGTGGGTCATTTTTGGGTTGCTGTGCGCCAAGCTATTTGTATTAAAAAAACGGCTCAAATGATTTTGTCAAAATTTTGTATTATACAGTTTTTGAGCATGAAAAGACCATTGGGCTATGTCACATGTTCGAGAAAATTCAATTAGTGGGTCATTTTTGGATCACTGTGGGTCAAGCTAAATGTATAAAAAAAAAAAAAGGCTCAAAACATTATGGCAAAATTTTGTATTATATCGTTTCTGAGCATGAGAATACCATTGAGTAACATGTTCGAGAAAATTCGATCAGGGAGTCATTTTTGGGTCCCTGTGGGTTAAGCTAATTTTTAAAAAGGCTCAAACGATTTTGACAAAATTTTGTATTACACTGTTACCGGGCACGAGAAGATCATGGGGTTAAGTCACATGTTTGAGAAGATTAGATTAATGGGTCATTTTGGGTCACTGTGTGTCAAGTTAATTTTATCTAGAAAACAGCTTTAATGATTTTGATTAAATTTTGTTTTCTATCGTTTTTGGGTTCAAGAAGACCATTGGTCTAGGTCGCGATTAACCAGTCATTTTGGGTAACTATGGGTCAAGGTTCAGCTAATTTTATCTAAAAAATGGCTCAAACGATTTTGACAAAATTTCTCATTGCACAGTTTCGTAGCACGAGAAGACCATTGGGATAGGTCATATATTCGATAAATTTAGATTAGTAGGTCCTTTTTCGGTTAGCATGGGTAAAGCTAATTTTATCTATTAAATGACTTTAGCGATTTTGACTAAATTTTGTATTCTATCGTTTTCGGGTTCGAGAAGAGCATTGATTAGGTCGTGTTTTTGAAAAATTTCGGTTAGTGGGTCCACATGGCTTATAATTATGATAATTTTATCTAAACAGCAAGAATTATACAATGAGAATGAAATATCGAATTGAACACAAGGCTAATTTTGATCGAGCTTAGCTCGGTCATGCCCATTAGTGGCCATTAAAAGCTGCAGTGAATTTTATTTATATCTGTCTCACTCTCTAAAAACTTAAATTTGAAACTTGATGCAGCTAACGATTTATAATATATATTTTATATTACTTGAATTTTATTTTACATTTTTATACATTTTTTAAATATTAAACCTGGATATAAAGGTAATTTCTTTTATAGCTCTTATACGATTTTTTTTTCTTTCCGTTTTAATTTTTACGCAAATGAATGACAAACTTTTCTTTCTGGCACACACACACATAGATATTCTTGATAATGGTCAGAAAATATAACGAATATTTTAGATCAGCTCAATTTATTTAATTGATAATTACATGTAAAATATTCCAGCTTAAATATTTAAAATATAAAATCTTTATTTTTTCTAAATATTATTGAGTGTTAAATTTTATATAATTGTAAAGCATTCAAATAATAATAATAATTAAATTAAAATAATATAACTTCATTTCTTAATAAAATATGTCATTACTGAAATGAATTATCGACAAAAAATATTACACATTTTGGCTTTCGAACCTGCGTTTTCTACAAAAATTCAGAGCTTTAAAGTGCTGCATTAACCCGCTTCGCTAGCGGGAAGTCGTTTTACTTCCTTCTAAATTGAAGAGGTTCAAAAAGCAGTTGACGCAGACGTATGTCTCGACTCGAATACATGTCTCGAATTCCAGTTATGATCTTACAGAAATAGTTTTGTGTTTTAACATTTGTGATACCTTATTTTTTCAAAGAAGTAGCTACAACTTAATATGCTATTTTCCCAATCATGGTATCTATTGGCAATTCATAAAACGAATCACCAGCATAACATTTAGCCTTAAATCACTGTGCTTATAGTCTGTGTGTAATACGACCAAAACAATATGACAGCCCGAAATAAACTGTATCTAGTCCTTAATATAGACACAATAGATTCTTTAATTGTTCATAATGCTTAAAGAGCCAAAAATATTAACTTGTGAAAGAATGAAAAGCTTGCTTACATTAAGATCAAATAGCAGATGAACTTAAAACAACTTCGACCTATGTGATATTTCAACTGAGCGAGCATTTTTGCAGATGTTAAGCGCGTCACTACAAAGGCAGACTTATATACTGCGCACGCGCAACTGTAGAATTTTAATTTAAAATTACGGCTAATTAATAAAATATTTGAACAAACGAATGGACGATAACAATTCCGTGGCAAAATTTCTTTCATTTAAATAAAGATTGGTGTAATTTGATGCTGTAGTTTCTTCCCACGGACTGTCGAAAGAACTCTTAGCGTTTTAATTATATAGATTTCTCAGATTAAATTGGGTAAAATGGTTATACGAAAATTCTGGTAGAAATGTACGTACCTTTTCATATAAACATATAGGAGTTTTGTAAAATATTTGTTTTAGAATTACTAATTTTTGAGTAAAAAGAGATCCTCACTATGCTACATATTATTTTGAATGAAACTTTTTAAAAAATAATTTATTATTTCTTTAATCATATTGAAATACTAGATATATCTATCGAACAAAATACATATCCAAATCGTAAATAAATTACTTTGAACTCAATTAAGACTTTTTTCAAAAAAGGAAATAAAAGAAAAATAATTCACCATGCTACCATTTTTCAATAAATATATTTATTTACTTTTAATCAGAAAAGATAAATGTGTTTGCTTTAAAGTTGTTCTTTTTAATTTCGTTTAACTTTTAAGAAGTAATTTTCGTCGTGTTTACGAAAAAAGGCAAATGTCAGAAAAGTAATTTTCTCCGGTATCTTATTTCTCTTTGAAAGTTCAAAATAATAAATAGTTTTTATTCCTCTTTCGTTTAGAAAAAATGAAATTTTCAGATTCTAAACATAACCAGGTTTTTATTATATTGGCTTTAGAAAGGTGATTTCATTATTCATTCATGTTAAAAATTGTATTTTTACATGCGTTTTATGATTAATAAAAATAAAATAACGTGGATTATATAATTAGATTACAAATTATTAAACTTTTTCCTTAATGTATAATGTATAGGTTTATTTAAATATGCTTATTTTTTTCCAATTCGCAGCGAAAATATAAAGCATGTTTTTACGTAAACTATCAAATGATGTTGTTTTTTGTTAAACAATATTATTGTGTTGAATAACTTAAAATATTAGAGATAATAATTTACTATCAAATAAATTAGTGTCAACTACTTATGTCATTTCAAATAATTAAAGCGTCATATAGTGCCATTTATTTAATTTTTTAATTAATAATTTCTTTTTCTTGGTGTCATTTTACAAAATTTAACTGCATTTGTATAGCCCGTTTTTTTCATAATTATGTTTAATATTTGAAAAGTCATTATTATCATATTTGTAAAACATAAATCTTCAGAAATTCATTTTTTAACGCCTTATTTAATCTGAGATTTATAAATTATTTGTGCTATTAAACAGATTGGAAATTATGGTATGAAAATTCTGGTAAATTTTGTACTCACCCTTTCCTGGTAAGAATTTTGTAAAATATTTATTTTAAATTCACTAATTTTTTAGTAAAATCAGAGCATCATGTTACATATAATTTCCAATGAAACTTTAAAAATTTTTAAAAATATTATTTCCTTAATCTTACTTAAATACTAGATATATAAATGCATCAAAATAGTTGAATGTTTATTATGAACGCAAATAAATTACTTTCAACTCAAATAAGATTTTTGAAAAAAAAAAAAAAAATCAGAAAATAAAAATAATTCAGCATCTTACCATTTTCCAATAAATATACTTATTTAGCTTTAATCAGTAAATATAAATGTATTTGCTTTCCAGTAGTTCTATTTTTATTTCGTTTAACTGTTAAGAAGTAATTTTCATCGTGTTTACTGAACAAGGCAAATGTCAGAAAAGTAATTTTCTCCGGTATCTTATTTCCCTTTGAAGCTTCAAAATAACAAATAGTTTTTATTCCCATTTCATTTAGAAAAAAATGAGAATTTTCAGGTTTTAAACATGAAATAGTATGTTATTTAAATTGGCTTTAGAGAAGGGATTTCATTTTTCATTCATGTAAAAAATTGAGTTTTTACATGAGTGTTATGATTAATAAAAATAATATAACGTATATTAAATAATTAGTTTACAAGTTATTAAACTTATTCTTTAATGTATAATGTATAGGTTATTTAAATAGGCTTTTTTCCCCAATTTCCGTCGAAAATATAAAAGCCTGTATTTACGTAAAATATCTAATGATGCTTTTTTAACTTAAACTCTATTATTGCGTCGAATAATTTTAAATAGTATATTAATAACAACTAAATTAATGTCAACTAATTAATTCATTCGAAATAATTAAAGTGTGATATAAAGCCATTTTTCATTTATTCCATTTATTTATATATATTTTTTTTCTTGATGTCAATTAAAAAAAATGTAACTGTATTTGTTTAGCCCGTTTTTTATAAGTACGTTTAATATTTGAAAGTCCATATCATCATATTTACTAAAATGTTGGAAAATCAACTTTTTAAAACCTTCTTTAATCAGAGATTTATAAGATATTTCTGCGGTTAAACAAAGTGGAAATGGTTATACGAAATTTTTTTTAGATATGTGCTCACTCTTTACTAGTGAGAATTTTGTAAAATATTTGTTTAAATTTAGTAATATTTTTGAGCACAAACAGACCACTATGCTACATATAATTTCCAATGAAATTTATTAAAATTTTAAAAATATTATTTTCTTAAGGGGTCTCAATGTTCTTAAAGCTTCAAAAATTTCGAAATTTAAATTTTTTTAGATGTTAAATTTCTATCTTTTCTGGAAATTTTGATAGAATTGTTTCGTTGAAATTCCCATTAAAACAGAAGTTATGGCTTTTAGAATTATACCCTATCAATAGCTGAAGCTGCGTTTCCGAAATTTTGAAGTCGTTTTTCTTCAAATGGCGTTTTTGAACATAACGATCACGATGTCTCAAAAACTTCTGAATAGTTTTTCATGAAATTTTCAAAACATATGCTTTATGTTAGTCTGTATAAACGGAACCTAAAATTTCTTCGTTATTGTTCAAAAAATATTTTTTAAAGTCATTATACTGTGGAAGTTTTCAAAATTTTGCATTAGTTAAATACAATTTTGTATTAAAAATATAAAAATGCTTTAATACAAACTTATTTAAGTTCAGGGTAATTATAATAATCTGAAGTATAAGTAGGCATCAAAATTTTCATTCTAGTTGCAAATTTTACTTTCTAATCGGGCGAGTAAGTGGTTATACCAATTTTCTGCTCGGCAAATGCTTTGCAGTTTGGGGCTCCCTATAAAAGCTAATTCTGCATCTTACATTTTTTTAAATACATGAAATGAAAGAACATAGAAACGTCTTTCATCCAAATAAAAATTGTGCTTTAAAATCATATATATTTTAAGATATTAAATGTTGAAAATGATCAGCTTTTTTAATTTTTTTTCCTATTTTAAGAGTCCTGAGACCCTCTAATCTTACTGAAATACTAGATAAATCAATGCAACAAAAACGACATCTGAATCGTTATTATGAACACAAATAAATTATTTTGACCTCAATAAAATCTTTTTGAAAAAAAATTAATAAATAAACTGTAATTCACCATGGTACAACTTTTCAATAAATATGTTTTTTACTTTTAGTCAGAAAAGATATATGTATTTGCTTTCCTGTTGTTCTTGTCTTGTATTTTGTTTAATATTTAAAAGTAATTTTCCTTGTGTTTTCGAGAAAAGGCAAATGTCGCAAAAGCAATTTTCTTCTACGTATTATTATTTCCTTTTCAAGTTTCAAAATAGCAAATAGTTTTTTTTTTTTTTTTTTTTTTTGAAAAAAAAAATGAAAGTTTCAGATTTTAATCATAAAATTGGATGTTATTCAAATAGTTTTTAGAGAAAGGATTTCTTTATTCACGCACTTTTAAAAATTACTTTTTGCATGCATTTTATGATTAATAAAAATAAGATTGCTCGGATTAAATTATCATGCAAATTATTAACATTTTTACTTAATTCTATAATGCATCGATCTATTTAAATATACAATTTTCTCCCATTTGCTTTGAAATTAAAAAGCGTGGTCTTACGTAAAATGTATAATGATGATTTTTATTTTAAACAAAAATATTTTGGTCAATAATTTAAAATATTTTTCATAATAAATTACTATCAAATAAATTAGTATGAACGAATTAAGTCATTAAAAAAAATATAAACCTAACATAGGGTCATTTTTTAAAATCATATTTTTCTTCGTTTTAATTCGAAAAGTTACTTGTATTTGTTTTTGTCCGTTATATATATATATATATATATATATATTAATTATATATATATATATATATATATATATATATATATATAAACCGGACATAAATGTTATTAAATATATTATATATAATAACATATAATAATATATATATATATATATATATATATATATATATATATATATATATACTAATATTATAAAGAAGTAAAGTTTGTTTGTGAGTTTGTAGGGTTAATGTTCTGAACTACAGAACCAATTTCAAAAGTAATTGTAGAAAAATGGTGGTCTCTGCTCCAACATAGGCTATATTTTAAGTTGGTACCACTATCACTATAGGGGAATGCAGGAGCAAAAAAGTTCGCAAAATGCAATTTTTAAGATACTGAAGGGCCCAGAAACATGTGGCATGGCTTTCACTTATAAGACGTAAATGCTATCTAAGAACAGTTAAAAAAATATCGAACTATAAGAATGGTGAAATCAGCGAAACGCGTTCTGAAAACGTTCTAAATTAGGAATTCTATTAAATTGTTAAGATAGAAACTTGAATTTTGGCTTGAAGGATACTTATAAGATGTAAATGTTGTCTAACAGTAGTTTCTAATAAATTCAAATTTAAAAGGGTACAAAACTAAAATCATTCTAAAAATACTGTAAATTGCGATTTCTATGGAATCTGAAGAAATACCAAAACGATTACAAAAGCACTTGGGCAATAAATGGAGATTAATGTATCTGCATAAATTAAATAGGCCGTTTTAGTGATTTTTTTTTTAAATTTAAACAGCAATCTTTTACGATTTCCATTTCTGTTTTAAGTTTAGTCCTACGATTACGAGAAGAGGAGTTATGGCCAATTTAACAAATAGGAAGTAATGCGAGGAAAGCCAGGATAAATGTAAGCAATGTTTCTATGCATGGTTTTCTTTCTTTTTTACATAAAAACACTAATAAACTTTAATTGATGCTTCTAGATCATTTTTATAGATAAGAAACAATATCGATAAAAAAATATTTAAATGGAATTTCTGGAAAATCAGTTTTCCCGTTTTTCCCCGTGTTCGATAAGCTCCATTGCATAACAATTTTCAAACACATTTCAGTAAAATTTGGTCATAATGCTTAACATATTACTCACAAAATTCTGAACAAGAGTCTCAGCTCTATGTGATGATGTAAGTATTTTATATGTACTCGAATATAAACAAATTGCAATTTTGTATAAAAAATATGTATTTTTTGACATAATTTGGAATATTACTGTTACTTTTGAATATATTGTAAAACTTCTAGTTCATTGCACAGGTAAGTGTAATAGTAGTATGTAGTTCAAAGTAAAATGAAATATATTTAGTTGAATTGAGTGTACAACACCCTCTGGCGTAAGCATGAAATTTTGTCAAAAGCATGATAAAAAAAATAGTTATAATATTTTTTTTTATGTTATGGAGATATTGTTAAGATGTTATTTTTTTCATCGTTTTGTATTACAATTGAACAAAACATTGTATATTTATTCAATACTGTACACATAAGAAAAGCGCTCTTAATGTATTCAGATACCTAAATCCATAAATGCCAACAGTAGAATGCGTTCCAGAAATTTCGTAATTCAGAAAATCGGAATTCATACCAAAAAATCTAAATAGTAAATTTCGGTTATTTTAATAACTAAATGTGTGTTATTAAATAAATCAAAAATTTCCATTTTAAATTTCTGGTGTGAATACTGAATATGTGAATAAAAAAATTCACGGAATCAAGAACACTGATGGTATCATAAATGATACCATTGGCATTTACAGGTTAAAAGTTTGAAATGTGTAAAAAGCGTTAAAAATGTCTAAAAATTACGATTTCTATCGAATCTCATGAAATACAAAATCGATTTCAACAGTAATGGTTACAAGTTGGCGGTTCGAGTCCATGCCCCAACATAAGCTATATTTTATGTCAGTGAAAGAACTCCCTAGGGGAATGCAGGAGCGAATAATTCTCCAAAATACGATTTTTGTGATTCTCGTTGGCCTAGAAACTTGATATTTGGTATGGTAGTTACTTATAAGATGTAAATGCTTAAAAATAAAAGTTATTTAAAATTTCGAAATTTAAAAGGTTGAAACGAGACAAAGGCGTTCAGAAAACTTCCTAAATTACGACTTCAATGGACTTTCAGGAAACACCAAACCGATTTGAAAGCTATGGATGGAAAATTGATGCTGACAGTCCCTGCTCCAAAATACGCTATGTTTCATGTCATCGTCACTCCCAAAAGTGGGAGTGTTTTGGAGCGAAAAACTTTCTAAAATTGCCATTTTTGTGATATTGAAGATGGTAAAAAGTTAAAATTTGGCATGGCAGTTACTTATAAGATGAAAATGTTTCTAAGAAATTGACATATAAGAAAGAAAGTTTCTGTGGATCTTTTAAAGATATAAACTTAAAATTTAGCATGGTAGATACTTATAAGATGTATATACTCTCAAAGAACTGTTTATAGAATATTCGAAATTTTGATCAAATGTTCAAAAAGCATTCTAGAAAATTTCTAAATAACAGTTCGTATTTCATCTCAGGAAATACAAAACCAGTTTCAAAAGTAATGGTGGCAAATTAATAGTGACAGGCTTTGCCTATGCTGGTGCCACTACCACCTGGATGTGATACAGCGTTAGACAAAAAGTTTGGAATATGTTTTGATAGGGTTTTTATGGTCTAAATGCTTAATAAGAATGGTTTCTAAAAAATTCGAAACTCCAAATGAAAACAGCAATAAGCGTAAAAGCCTCAAAATACTTTTTAAAGTATAATTTATTTAGAATTAGTTTAATTGCTTCTCATAAGTCTCGTTCTCGCCTAATGCAGTGCAATAATGTAGCTTAGTCAAACTGTGGATTAATCAATAAATTTTTAATTATCCGCTGCAGTAAAATTTCTTCTAGATAAAATAGGAAAACAAATACCACTTTCAGTTTTCAACTATTACGCGAGCAAAGCCCATGGTTTTGATGGTGTTTAATATTTGAAAATTAATTAACTTCCGAAATAATATATCTGAGAAAAGTAATTTTAAAACGCATTAGTTACTCGTATATTTGTAAATTAATTAAACAATCAAATAAGGGGAAATTGTTATACAAATATTCTGGTTAATAGCTATATTACATTATATTGGTAAATATATAACAATTTTGTAAAATAATGCTTTTAATGTTACTCTTTATAATGGGTAAAAATATAGTACTATGCTACATAAAATTTCAAAAGAAACCCCTTCAACACTTAAAAATATTGTATCCTTAATCATATTGAAATACTAACTATTTTATTGCAAAATAATATGTACTTGAATCGTTATTACAAATACAAATTAAATAACCTCAACTCAATTAAGTTAAAAAAGTAATACTGTACAATATCACTAAATATTTATTTAGTTTTAATCTGAAAAGGTAAATGTATTTGCTTTCCAGTTTCTTTTTTTTTGTTTAATATTTAAAAAGTAATTTACATCGTGTCTACGAAAATAAGCAAATGTCAGAAAAATAATTTTCTCCTGTATCTTAATTCCCTTTGAAGTTTCAAAATAATAAATAGTTTTTATTCCCATTTCGTTTAGAAAAAGAAGAGAATTTTTAGATTTTCAAAGTAAAATGGTATGCTATTTAAATTGGCTTTAGAAAAAGGACATCATTATTTATGCACGTCAAAAATTTACTTTTTACATGGGTTTTATGATTGGTAAAAATAAGATAACATTGAATAAATAATTAGTTTATCAAATATTAAAATTTTTAACACAATGATATACTGCATCTGTCTCTTTAAATATGCATTCTTTAATTTCATTACTCTAATTTCATTAATTTCATTACTTTAAATAAAAATTCCCTCCAATTTGCTGCGAAAATATAAAAGCTTGTTGTTATGCAAATGTCTGATGAAGCCAGACAATATTATATTGAATAATCATTTAACTCATTACAGATTTGAAAGCATATATACATATAAAAACATTGTAACTATGAGCGTTTAGGTAAAAATGATAAATACTTCCTTTGGCTTATTTCATCCAAGGAACTTAAATTTATGAATAACGGTGTTTGTATTAAAAAAAATATTTTTGATACAATAATTAACATATAAACTACCACCAGAGCTTGCTGTTTGTATGCAATTAGTTTGTAGATACTATTCACAGTCAATAGGTAGCCATATTATATAATATGGTTACTTGCATCAGAATTCATAGCCGGAAAACTTTTTTTGTTTCGAACGCTATACAGCATGCAAAAAACATCCAAATATAGACATTACTGCATTTCTTAAAAACAACAAATAGAGTCACTAGCACAAGACAACATTAATTTTTCAACCATCCTGTTACAGTAAAGTTTTCTTCAACATTAATATACATGTATTTTATACGAATTTTGAAAATCTCTATCAAAAGCCAACGCAAACAAAAATGCTGATTTTTTTTTTTTTTTTTTTTTTTTTTTTTTTTTTGCCATACCTCATTTACATTCGATACATATTTGCATTGATGTGTGTTTGAAAACATGCAAAATATGATTTGAAGCGTGTTCTTGACTGTTTCATAATCGATAAGCGCATTTTAAAAAAGTCCTTCCGGCCAGTGCCGGGAGGAAGAGGTAGCTTTCATATTCCTTATTTTTAAGAAGCCAACTTACATTATTCAAACGCACAAAGCTCAATTTAGTGGAAATCGATTATAGGAGATTCAGTACTTATTTTTATTAATACTTAATCATTATGAATGAGAGTTTCGTGAAATTAGTCAGCTTTATCCAAGCTGCTTTTATTTAGAGTAACATATTTGGCTGCCAAATTCGGCGATATATTGAAGTGCCTACCATTTTAAGACAAAGTGGTGGATTTTTATTAATACTTAATCATTATGAATGAGAGTTTCGTGAAATTAGTCAGCTTTATCCAAGCTGCTTTTATTTAGAGTAACACATTTGGCTGCCAAATTCGGCGATATATTGAAGTGCCTACCATTTTAAGACAAAGTGGTGGATGAGGCTAACCAGTGAACTTGGTCGAGACCTTAGTGATTCCTGTGCACATGCTCACTCACATCGGAATCGGTTGATATATACGAGTGCTGTCGCGGGCAAAAAATCAGATTTTTCAAAATGTCACCCACATTAGAAATTCAAACTGCTATATCTGAGCCATTTTTTAAGATAAAGACAAAACAAAAAATGCTCCGGAATCCTTATATCAAGGTCAAATACTTAAAAAAGAAACCTTTTTTCAATTTCTAATTTTTTTGCACCATACTTAAAAATATATATATATATATATTTTTATTTACTGGCCGCCATTTTGAAACAAGGTGGCTCATAAAGCTGGCCAGAGAACTTGGGCAATACATTTCTATATACTATCCACATGCTTTCTTACATCGAAATAGGTTAATAAATACACGTGTTATCGCGTGACAAATATCAGATCATTTCAAAATGTTAGCTATGCTAGAAATTCAAAGTGCTATAATTCAGCCATTTTGTAAGATATTGACGAAACAAAAACTGCTCCGAAATCTTTGTATCAGGGTCAAACACATAAAAAAAAAATCTTTTTCATTTTCCAAATTTTTGATACCTCATTTAAAATTTTTATTTTTAATTTTTTTTTTTTTTAATGGAAGCCCCTTTGAAGCAAGATGGCGAATGAAGCTGGTCAACGAACTCGGTGTAGACATCGGTATGTACTATGTATACACCAAGGTACATTCAAATCGGTTCATAAATACGCCTGTTATCGCGTGACAAATATCGGGTCATTTCAAAATGTCAGCGACGCTAGAAATTCAAAGTGCTATAACTCAGCCATTTTTTAAGATATAAACGAAACAAAAACTGCTACGGAATCTTTGTATTAAGGTCAAACACATAAGAAAAAAATATTTTTTAATTTTCAATTTTTTTGTAACATATTTCAAAATTTAATTTTAAAAAATTGAAATGGCCACCATTTTGAAACAAGATGGCGGATGAAGCTGGCCAACGTACTCGGTCCAGACATTGGTATGTAATATGTATACTAGAAGTTTCATACAAATCGGTTCATAAATATGAGAGTTACAGTGTGACAAAGATCAGATATATATATATATATATATATATATATTACTATCTCAATATTCCTCATTGCTTTTTAAATTTTCACATGTATTTACATAATACAAGGCTAAATTTTACTATCTCAAATACTCCTCATCTTTTTAAATGTTATTTATATTCTCATTTTTTATACTTTAATTTTTTTGTCTTTAAAACATTAATTTAATCAATTGCCCTTTTATTTTATTTTTATATAATTCTCTATTTCTTTATTTCTTTATTTATATTAATTTATTACTTTTCATTATTTTATTTTGTGTTCACTCAGTACTTATTAAGTTTATTCCTATTTTTTTCAATCTAGTTTAACTAAAAGTTAATCTAAGTATTTTCTTGATTTCTTCAATAATTTTCATTCCTTTTATTTATTTATTTATTTATTTTTTTTGGATTTAAGATGGCAAATCTAAACATTATTGTTATTAATCCAGTTCCAATTTATTAATCCATATCCAATCTATTTTTTGTAATGTTTGTAATGTTGCTAAATTTTGTCATTTTAGGCTTAATGCCGACAAAATTGGATGAAATAACGCATCTTCTATGAATGAACTCACAAGTTCCTTTGATGATTCTGTGAGTCATTCGTAGTTATTATTTTACATACTGGTTTCATATGTTCATTTCTAAATCATCTTTAGAACTTTATCAATTTCTTCATATATTTGTGATTTCAAATTTATTATATATATATCGGGGTCTGGGGGTCATGATCGATGAAAATGTACCAAAATTTTTTGAAATCGCTTTCCTCCGAACGGCTGCAATAGGTAGGTTTTTGTAATGAAAGCTTACCTAAAATACTGAATGTTAAAATAATGCAATAAAAATAATTTGAAAATATATGCAACGATACTCATTTTTTTTATACATCGCTTGCTTTCTCTAGTTGATCTCTAGTTGTCATGCATGAAATAGCAGAACAGAAATTTTCAGTTTGTATACCTTCAGAAAACTTTATAATCGTCAGAATTGAAATATATCCTTTATTTAAGAGGAGGTGCAATATGATCATGGGGTTTGCAATATTGACAAAAAAAAGAATGTTTCTATTTATTAATTACTTACGATCGATCAATAATTAGTAGCAAAAACAAATTAACATACGTGGAATAGAAAGACGCATACCAATAGCGACAAACAAAGAACGCTTCTATTTATTAATTATTTACTAACATATTATAAATCATTATTTAGTATTACAAAGCTATAAACTATATTACAAAACTATAAAAAAAATTAACATGCATGAAATAGCAAAACATAAATTTCCTAATTTATTCTTAAATATGGTACTTTAAAGTTACAATTTTTTATACATTCAAATAATTGATAATTAATATTCACAAGTGTAATTAATTTTTTAATTAGGAGTTGGAGCCCGTTGATAATGGCGATTGTAATGGTTATTAAAAAAACTATTTTTCTATTTAGTATTTTTTATAATCTTATTATTAATTAATAACCAGTATTACACACACATACATACATGTATATATATATATGAAATGCACAATTATTGTTCGAATGCCTATATAACGGAATCTTAAAATTAAAATTTATTAGTTCTATTTTTCAGAAATACTTATATCACTATCTTATTATTCAATAATTGATACCGATTTCTATTTCCACATGCTTTTGTTTAGGATATTTAAATGTGCAATATATCTGTGGTTTTGCTATACGAGTTTTAAATGATGGTCTCAGTTATAATATATAGATAGCCACTTTTGGCAAAATATGCAATGCTAAATTATGTAAAACTTTGTAGGAATTAAGACGGCTCTTTCCTTTTATTATTGCATTAATTAAAACAAATGTTATTGTCATCGTTCTAATTATGTTATACCTGCGATACACAATTCTTTAAAATTTGTTCAGTTAGTTAAGAAGCATTCTGTATCTGTTTTACTAACATTGGTATCTGGAGGGATTAAAATAAAAAATAAATAAATCTTGCTATCGAATTCGTGATAAAAATTCTGAAATAATATCTACCAATCCCTAAAATGAACAATAATCTTCTTCCCCGAAGAAAAGTGCATTTGATATATTTTTAAATTGACATTCGGCAGTCTTAAAAAATATATTTTATTCATATTTCCATTATGAATTGTTTCTAGAAGGATCTCAAATTTATGGTACGGTGCAACAAATGCACAATTTAAATTAAAATATTAAATTTATGGTTTTACCTATGCCGAAGAACATTGCATAAGCAATCCACGGTGAGATACAATGTTTTATAGAGAGTTTAATTTCTATCCAAAAACAATATTATAATTTCCAAATATGCAGATACTTTTTTTAAAAGTTATAAAAGGTGTGAAAGAAGCAAATATTTTTATAAAACTAATAACCAAATTATGCTCGATTGTTGTTAGGCAAAAAGTAAGATTTAAGTGACTGACTGTTATAGCTTTTATCCTATAATACAAAAAAAAAGTTACAACATAGGTAGATGAGACTTAAAACGCATGTGTTCAATAAAATTTCAAATTCCTTATACTGTTCTCTGTTTGCATATTTGAAATAACAAGAACAATATTTTTTAGATCCTCCAAACGCCCCTGTTTTGCGATTGATCAGTGCAACAAGTTCTTCTATAAATCTTGGATGGGAATTAAATGAAGAAGACACAAATCCAGTTTCTGGTAAGAATTACCAAATATAATTCTGAAATTCTTAGTTATATTCAATTTTTCTTGAGATTTTTATGTAAAAGTTCAACAGTAGTCTTATTTCTTTCGATGGAGATTAGAATCTTTCCAATATTTTTAATTTGAAAATGAAAATTCTATTTTAAATATATGTTTTTTTTTTTTTTTTTTTTTTGGAAATTCAGTAAATTTAATGTTTTTGCATTTTACTAAAATGGATTTTTCATTTGGTTGTGATTATTTCTACTCTGTGGCATATATATAGTTTCTGTACTGTATTCAGAAACTTTATTTTATCTAATTATAAAGCGTTGATAACTGTGATTTCCAGAATACTAGATCTTTCATAAAGTGAAATTTGCCTTATGAAATGAAAACAATTATTTATTTAAAAGTAAGAACCATTATTTTACAAAATTCTGGTACTGATAACTAAAATCTCCTGGATTCTTCGCTAATCATCGTTTAAATTAAAACATTCACATCTATATTTACAAATGTATTACCGTAATTTTCAGGTTTCAGACATATTTTTGTACAATAGACGGCTTGCACATGACGTCACATGTCTGGCATCGTTTCATATGGCGCCCACATATAAGGCGGATATGGTGCGCTCCATTTGAGATATTAGACATTTGCACAATAATAATAGAAATAAGTAAGATCTAAATTAAACAGAAAGATAACACGTGCTTTTAACGGCAAACGGGGAGTTCTAATCTTACGTGTGTGCTCCAAATCCACTAGTATCACTCGTTGCTAATAGAAACGTGACGTAAATGCAAGCAGGCCGTCTATACTTTTTCATTCTTCTATTCGGGTCTTAAAAAAATATAAGCGTATCGACCTAACGATTACCTTCCACATCAAAGCTGATTCAAATGCATACGAGAAGTAATGTAAGGGGGTAACGGGGTCACAAAGTTACCCCAAGTTTTGGTGTTACTTTGTCACCTTACCACTAATATGCATTAAATGCTCACAATAGGCGATGTATGACAAAGTTAGCTCAGATATCGATGTAAAATAACAAAATACACCCCTTAGATCACTTAGCGTATTTGAACGACTCTATTTCGTGATTATTTAATATTACATGCTATTCTCACTTATAAATCGTTTCTGTGGATGAAAGCATTGATCATATCATCACCCGACGTGTTGTTAGTCAATATAGAGATATTAACACTCTTCCGGTCAAAGTATTTTGTAATTATCATCTGGACATCGTGTTTTGTTAATTGACAACCCCACTCAGCCATGCCTCTCAAGGTCTTGGAAATCAACGGCTCTTCTTCATGAGTAGGGATTGTCGGACGACTCACAGAGTTGGTGTTTGTTCTAAGGAACTTATTGACAAGGGTACTACGTGGCATTTGGAATGCTGCGGCATATAGTTTTTTACTCATGCCATTATTGTCTGCAGCCATTGCGTTTGCCACATTCTTTTCAGTGTAATTGCGATAATGCGATAATGACGGGTACCTGGTGTTTTTGCGTATGTCCTCATTTTTCACTTACTGCCTAAGACTTATAAGAAAAGCGAGAAATAATCACATGAATAAAACGCACGAATAAATATATAAAAAACAATAATAAATCCGTCTGCCCACGCGGTTGCAAAGTTACCCCGGGGTTTTAAAATTACGGTACTAAAATTAGGTATATCAGTAAAAGCATAAATTACGATATATCACTTCATTCATTATGAATCTTTTGGCTTGCAAATGTGAAATTTTTGTTAGGCACATTGACGCTCATTTGCATTTAAAATAATTACTCAAAATATTTTAAAAAGGAAACCACCTACTGTTAATCATTAAATGGCACTGAAAAAAAAAAAAAAAAAAAAAAAAAATTAGTGGCACTGTAAAAAAAAAATTAGTGGCACTGTAAAAAAAAAAAAAAAAAAAAAAAACAGAAAAATTAGTGGCACTGTAAAACAGAAAAATTTGCATTTTCTGGCCCATAAGATGTTCAGAATCCTTGATTATTACAACAAGTAAAATTTAACTGAAAATTTTGGAATGTTAATTCAAAATGTTTTTGCTAATAAATTAGGCACAAAACTTCACTTTTGAAAGTCCTGTGAGAAATGTTTCAAGATTTTGTAGCGAAAGGGTCTCGAGCGTGTTTAAGAAAACAAATACATATGTAATCAGAAACAATGAAATTTTGCTTATTCTAAAGGAGTGTTTTCATGAATTCAAAGTACTTCTTAGAAATAAACATTTCTTTGATATATTATTTGAACATTTTGTTCCTTTTGGATCGATATTCACACCTCAAGATAAATCAAACTTCTGATTTTCAACTTTATTTCTTTTTAGGTTTCATCTTATTTCAGAAATCTGAGACATCTGAATGGGAAGAAGTTCAGTTTTCTGAAGACAGAAATAGCTATATATTTCATGGTTTACAATGCGGAATGAGATATCAATTTTACATAGTCGCATTTAATGGTGCGGGACGAGGTCAGCCAAGCAGCGTTATTCCAGCTCAAACAGAAGGAACTGGTAACAGTATTTAATAATCTATCTTTTTTGCAAGTGTTCTAAATTTAAAAGATATTGCGTTTTTCTCTAAATACAATTATATATTTCAATTAGTCTATATTTATACAGCATTATTATTATTATTATTATTATTATATATATATATATATAGTTTGAGCAGGAAATATTGAAGACATGACTCTTATAATCTTTAAACATTGAGAACGGAAAAGGACATACGAGTTTTTCGACATAATTTTTTTGTCATTTACTTTTATTTAAAGCATGAAAAATTAAATATTTCGGTAGTTTTTGAATTCGTATGTAAAAAATAAATAAATAAATAAATAAATAAATAAAACAACAGGCAGATTTTTCGTTAGAAATGTATGCACTAAATTTGAAAGTGTGCCATTTTATTAAAAATACAAAAAAAATGCCTATATTCTTGAGGAAACAGACAAGTGTGTTATATGTATTCAATGTTGACGCTATAGTTTCAAACACTATAACGCAAGAAACACTATACAAAATACACGTTATCTATACTTACAAGAAGAATAGAATAACGTTTGGAGAATGAAAATTAAAACGCTCCAAAACTGTACCTATTGATATGTTGTGATGAGTGTCTTTAGAAGGAAAAAGCAGAATAGATATTCACAATATAGGTTTTATATCACACAGTAGCTATATCATCTAATAATGAGCAAACAAGCTGAAAAAATTCAATCCTCCCTTTAATATGATATACTTGTTTATTTTTATTTTTTGTACAATCGACATTTCAGATTGAAAATATGAGATGACATGCATGAACGACATTAATTTTAATGTCTCAGCAGTTCTTAAAACTATTCTGACATTAATTAGTTTAGTTTTAAAACTGCGGAAATTTAAAATTTCGAAAATAACTATGCACCCTTTTCCTTTGATTTTTAAAGCTTCAAATAAATACCATACATTAAAAATATAATAACTAATATACTACAAATGTTCAATCTTATTGCAATGTTAAAAAAATGTGTTTTAATTGTCAGGATTCGATAGAAACAGAAACAAAACTGGTTTTACCGAGATAAGATATTCCTGTAAATACCCCTTAATTATATAATATCCTGTATAAAGGAGCTCAGGTACACTGTAAAAAAAATGGTAACGTTCCATGTAAAATACAGGAACGTTTCGCCTTTTCTCAGGTTTTCAGAATAATTTAGCTCTTTCCTGTGAAATTCTGGTTTTCCTATCTGAAACGTTCCTGAACAAAAGTTGGAAACAGCAAAACGCTGCGGCCGCCATTTATTATTTTTTTGCTATAATCCGTTGCTCGCGCGCGAATGTCGAAAACGAATTCCTTAAATGAATGTAAAAAAATCAATATGGAATGCAAATAAATCAATAGACGACATAATCCTTTACGTCTCTAATGTCAAGACCATTCAGATGAAAATACAATACCTCTGTGACATCGCTAAGAGATTATCTCTCGTACTTGTCTGTGGAATGTTTAACGAGCAGACCGTGCAAAAAAAGATACACCTATTATTTGGATCTCCATTAACCAGGGGACCATCAAACATGATTCTCACCGATTTTGATTAATTTAAAGTATGTTTTAGAGTTCTTACCTCTAATTATTCTTGTGAAAGGATTTCTTCAAATGGGCCTTAGATTTTCAGAAATTAGATGCCGAGGTTTAGCATACGTTTCAAATACCCATTAGTTTGCAGCTCTCAATGTGTCTTTCGTGGTGTGTACGCAGAAGGCTCGCACGCCACCCGTACGGCCCGAGTTCGATGCTACCTCTTGACTTTTTTTTTCTTTTTTAATTAATTTTATATTTTAACACTTTACAATTTGATTTAAATTTGATATATATTTGACACTTTGAATTGCTGCAAATTTGATTTTTTTTTTCGGAAAAAATATACAATTACGTTTAGGATTTTTTTTTTTCATGAAAATTTATATGTATCTTATCTAACTTGTAAACTAACATAATTACTGACGAAAATCCAAAATATTTTATGTCTAGATTTTTTTTCTAATTATTATTTACATTTATATATTTTTATATTTCAAGCAAAGTTCAGAAACAATATATCATATATATATTTACTTTATTGAATTTTAACTGAAAATTTATTTTTTCGTGTAAATTATAAATAATAATTTTGATGTCAATTTCAAAATATTTTTTCATTCCAACAAATAATGATAATAAAGCGAAAATTGTCAACTGGAAATGTAAAAATCGTCTGCGGATCCCGCATGCTGTGAAATGTCAGTAATGTTTTGCTGTCAACAGAAATATTCCTGGTATTTCGCAGGAAACTTACTGGCATTTCTGTAGAATGTTTTTAACATATACAGTAAAGTTCCAGTCATTTTTAAGAAATGTTTTTTGGAAATAATGGACAACTCAGCTGCCCATTTTTTCCCAGGAACGTTGCGGAATTTTTTTTACAGTGTATTTAAGAAAAATGTTTTATAAAAATTAATGTTCATCTAAAAAAAAAAAAAAAATGTTTATAACGGTTAAGGGAAAAAAAAAAGTTATCAAGTGTTAATTTAAATTATGATTGTATTTTACGCGAAATAATTGTTCTTTCTAAGAACCTTCTCTATTTTATAAATTAAATACTGATTTTAAATTTAAAAAAAAGTATAACATAAATAGTTTTTAGAGTAATACACATTGAATTTCTTCTTGTCAATCTTATTCATCTTTACAGTGTAGTGATTATCAGTATAATTATATGTTTTTCAGTGCCCATTGCACCTGACAGAGAAGCTTTGCTTACTATAAATTCTACATTCATCATTGTTCATCTCACGAGTTGGAAGAGCGGAGGATGTACAATAAACTTTTTTGTTGTCCAATATAAGCCTCTAAATCAGCCAAAATGGATTCTGCTCTCAACGAATCTTCTTCCTGAACAACGAATGGTGACTGTAACAGATCTTACTCCTGCAAGTCATTACATGTTGCTTATGTCTGCTCATAGTGATGCCGGAGCAACAGAAGCAGAATATCAGTTTGCGACTTTGACATTAACAGGAGGTAAGTGATTACCAATATTTTTCGTTACATTTTGTAAAGCAAAAACATGTCCGTGTGTAAAGTTGATGTATATCGACGATTGTACACATTAATTTTCACATCATGTATTCTTAAAAATATATATAATTCCTTAGGAAATTTGTTTGGAAACAATATCTCAATTTAACAGGTTTTTAAAAGCGTTGAAAAAATTTCGTGAAACATTGTATATGAACCACTAGTTAAAATTCAACTGATAGAAATTATTGACAAATTTACAGCTAAAGCAATGTAAATTATTTTGCATTTTATTCAAACTAACATTCCAAAATTCAATTAAAACTTTACAAAAAAAAATCATTAAATAAATAAATAAAACAAAAGTTTAAAAGACATATAGTAGAACGGAGCGGTTCAATTTTAAAACAATTATATTATATTACTAGTACAAGCGTAAAACATTAACCAATGGTTCCCGATTAGCTGGAATGTATTTAAATGCCATTTCTTTTTATAAGTACATTATTAAAAACTAAAAAATGGTTCTGAATCTGCTAATATGATATAATCAAGAACGAGTCGTTTTTTCCGAGTTACCAATAACTCCAAAATTCTTCATTAGAAACCTCAGAAATTGATATATTTTTTGCAATAAAAAAAAAATAGCATTTTTAAATAAAAATGTTTTTTTCGCTGCTACTAACTTTCGGAAAAGTTTTCAGGTAGTTATTAATAGTGTAGTCAGTTTTCTCTAACCGGCATATAGGTTTTTAGGCTGTTAATCAAGTTTCAATTAAATATATTCAGTTTTATAAAATAATTTACAAATGCAAGAGAAAACAAAATAGTGTACGTTTTAATCTTAATGTCAATACGGTTAATTTGTCATGTTTTTGTAAAACGTAGTTGTTGAACATATAATTATTTATTTGAGAATTGATAAGATTAAAAATATATATGACGAGTTGAGAAAATTAAATTTATACCCTATACAAACTACTTGAAAATATTTTTAAAAATCAGGCGTAGGAAAAGAAACTTTTAAAAAATATATAAATGATGTTTAAATCTGGTAAATATGTTGCTTTGTGAATTTTTTAAAGTTCATTAAAGCTTAAAAGAGTCGTGAGGAACAAAAAGCTATTTCTTGTTTGTGTTTTATTTTTGTATATTTTTGCTTGTGGGCCTTTTATATCTTCTTAGATCAATCCGTTTTAGTCATGTGAACTATTACTAGCAATTTTTTTTCAATAAGTTTTATTCTGTCTGAAGATTTTTTTGTTGATATGTTCTTGAGGTAATAGTACAAGGGTGGTGCAATAATTAGTTTCCCGAGTATATATAAAATATTTTTACTGCGTTGGTTGATGTAGATTATTGAAACCTAATGTCTTAGATGCCTGGATGCTCAATTTTACAACCGTAGCTGCTATATTAATATAATTCGGTTCGTTTTAGTTGTGTTAGGTGGTACCTAGTGAAAGGATGGGGGACGTAGCAGATCCGTTCGTTTGGAGCTTATGAGGCTAGATTTGTGATAGTTGATGAGACGTGGCAACATCACTGTGATCCCGCGTCAAAACGATAGTAGCCCCGTCTCATCCACTATCACAAATCTATCACAGAACTGCTTAAGGTCTGGCTCCATAAGCTCCAAACCATCCTTCACCCAAATCCCCCAAATCCCCCCCCTCGGCCTCCGTCAAGATAGGTGCCACCTTTCACACCTAAAGTGAAAATAAATATGTTAATATAGCAGCTACACTCTCAGAAATGAATACTCAGATTTCACTCATTTTTCTTTGTTTTTGACGAAATCGTATCCTGGGAAATGGTCCGAGCTAATGTTTCGCCAAATTGATGAAATTACTTTCTTCACTTGCTTGATGATATAAATTTCGTCAAAAATTTCGTCAAAAGAGGGCTGGTGCTGCCATCTATCGAACAGTATAGAAGCTCCGGTATTTATCGACAGGAGGAAGAAAAAATTGACCTCGTTTACCTGGGGGTGATTCGAACCCGCAGCTTTTGGCGTGGGAGACCGTTACTCTTCCGACCTGGCTATTTAGGACTTGTACAGATGTGCTTTTAGATTGATGTAATGAATTCTGCTGCGTGTTTATATTATTATAAGTTAGATTTTAATTTTATCAGTGCTGCTATAATTTCTGAAAGTTTTCTGTAAGGCTAATTTATTATTATGGTTTTCTCATGGTCAATGAATAATTATAATATGGCTTGATTAAATAATTTATTAGTGAAATTTTCTTTGCTCAATGAATGGTTAGAATATGGTCTGGTTAATTTGTTGCTCACAAATAACGAATTGTGATGTGCATATTGCGTGAGATTTTATAACTTTGAGTAGGTGGATAAGATTTTAACACTTTACTGTTTATAAAGGAGAGAGGGATCAATTATGTTTATTTTTGGATTGAAAATAGAATATACTTCTTAAATAAATTTAAAAAAAAAAAATATATATATCCAGGAAGTATGAAATTTTATTGACCAAATATTCTTTTTTAATGGTTTTGAAGAACACGGGAAATTTATTCTTTTCGAATTAAAACATAACGACCAACAACATATAAATAAAAATATAAAAATAATAAAAAACATTCCTAAAAAATAACTAATGAAGAAACAATAGCTACCTATATTTCAGTATTTTCTGAAAAGCAATAAAAAGTGCTGTTTTAAAATAAATTATTAAAGCACTAACATATACAATCAAATATCTGCTTGCTAAAATCTCAGGATTTGAGGAGGTACAGTAACTGTTTCCTTAAAATGCATTGAGTCTGACCGTGATTGACGCAAAACTTTCGTCAAATATTTGAGAGATTATGTTTCGTTAAAAGTCACGTGATGCTGATAGGAAATGGTCGTCAAAAACGACGAAATACAGCTCGACGATTTCTGAATCGTCAGAACTGAGAGTTTTATTTCTGAGAGTGTACGGTTCTGAAATTGAGAAGATAAGATATTGGGCCTCAATATTCCATATCAACCATCGTTTTACAACTATTTTATACACACTCGGTACAATAATTGTTGAACCCCTCTCGTGGTATATATATATCTATGCATTTCTCATGTGACTTAATTTATGTTTTGGCATTTAGTGATAATAATAATAATAAAATGTCTCTCTGTCTCTCTTTCCATAATTGACGATTCATTTATTTTAATATATATTCCACTCTTTAAATTTAAAATATAGATTTCCTTGTTGAACTTATCATGTGCGATAAAACGCAAAAAATCTTAGAAAGTTTTAATATCTGTTAAATCCTGTTTTAATATGATATTTTCCAGACGTCTTCAATAGTTCTTCATTAGCCCATTGTTATATGAATATGGTTTGAATAGTATGCAAAGTAACGACATTCGTCAGACAATAACATATTTGTTAAATTTTAGTAAATATAGTTGTATAGCTACTATAAACATTTTTAACGCAAAAGTAATTTTGTTCTCAAAATTGAAAAAGAATTGGACCCATAAGGATTAAGAAAGATTTGGTTGTTTGTTACAGTATATCTTTGAACCTAAAGTAGAATTTTGCATGACGTTTAAAGATTATACATAACGCAAAGCGAGGAGAGTCTGCGCACATTTAAAAAGAATAATAATAAAAAATTTAATTTTAATATTTTTCTAAACTATGCATGAATAATTTTGACTTCATTTGTTTTTTATGCATTTCCATTGTTATTTTGTTGTTATACTGTAATTTAATAGAACAACAGTAACAAAACCAAAAAAAAAAAACTATTTTGCGCAATCTCTCCTTACAGGGTAGGAGAGAATGCGCACATGGGTAGGAGAGATTGCGCACATAGGTAGAAGAGATTGCGCACATAGGTAGTAGAGATTGTTATTAATAATAACTACAATTAAATTGTTAACAATAATAAATACACTTAATCGACATTGTTGAAAGGTTTTTGTGAGTAAATATTATTGTATTAGGAGTGAATACTTCAACCAAATGTTTAAATAATAAATAAAAGAAAGAATTTTAACAACAGTTAAAACTTTTAATTTAAGAAGATTAAAATATCAGAAAAATTAAGCCCTACTAAGATTACAAAATAACATTAATCTAGTTGATAACATGTTTAACTTGAAATTTACTTCATTTCCATTTCCACAGTTTCATTGTATTTTGTTAGCTAACCGAAGTTGTCGTCGGCCGCGATCGATGCACTTATTGTTGTAAATCGTGCATCTTTCGTGCAATCAATTGCAACAAGCAATACATTGAATCCAGTCAGTTGTCGAAGTTGTCTCCTGGTACATTTCCAGACATTCAGAGCACTCATCCTCATTGACCTTCGGTTTTTTCTTTGAGTTTTTTATACCACTTTTTGTGGAAGCACCTTATCTTCAGCTGTTTTTTGTATCGGCAACCTTCTTAAGTTTTTATTCATGTATATTTTGTGGATCAGTAACATTAGTTGCACTCTGTTTCCTTTTGATTTCGATGGCTTTACACTACTTGGAATGGCGGAAAGCTTTTCCAAAACATGATATTAGTAAATTTATTTTAGTTAACAAAATTAATTTATTAGCGAATTAATTGTTCATAAATTAAAAATATATATATATATATATAAATATTTAATCAAATTATTAACAAATATATTATTAATTTATTAACAAAAATAATTACATAAAATTAATTTAATAACAACTGTATTATTAATTTATTAATAAAATTTTTATCTGAAACAGTATTTTTTTGCAAATTAATTTGTTGCCAAATTTAGTTTTGATAATTATGTTTTTTCCGAAATTATTTCAAAATTGATTCATTCATATGTTTTAGACGTAATTTACAATTCATAAAAATTTATCAATAAGCTGCGTAATCTCTCCTAGCACTTAAACTTACGGGGAAATGCGCCATCTCTCCTAAGTAGCAGATGCGTAATTTCTCCTATTTTGGTAGGAGAGATTGCGCTGCCTTTTATTTAAATATGGCCACTTCTAAAATGAATTGTTGGTGTTCGCATGCTTAGTCCAGGTTAGTAGTTTATAAGAAATCGTTCAAGTTCAAAATATTTTGTATTACTGACGTTCTATAAAAATTCTGACGAAAATTCAAGCAGTTACTTTGGAAAAAAAATAGCACTGCTTTATCCAAGACGATTGGAACAATCAATATGCACATTCATGTAGACACTGCACTAATGCTGCTGTACAAGTACATGGAGTCGCTGCGCGCGCACTCTACTCCTTCCCCTCTTATCTCTTTGTGCGCAATCTCTCCTACCGCGCGAACTCTCCTCGCTTTACGTTATATATATATGCACTATACATACAAATTTAGTATGCAGTTGTCTACATGTCTTTTCCCTGTTGTGTCACTGATAGTTTTAACCGCGTGCCCATACATTTTTATTTTCGTTTTCAAGGATTATGCGTGTAAACACAAATAGTGTATATTTCTAAATCAGTTAGATCATCTCCAGCAGTTTCTAGAAGTAAACGTAATCTGCAACATCTTTCAGACAGGCTATAGATACATGTCAATGTATTTTGCGAGGTTACTGGTATTGTATCAGTGCATTTTTAACACGTAGATCCTGAATTGTATGTATTTAACGATTCGTTTATTTCATGAAATAGCACAAAAGTAAAAAAAAAAAAAAGTAGACAAACTTTCGTAATGTAAAAAAAGTAATATTTAAAATATAGTTTACATACTATGTAATATCAGGCAGTGTGTCAAATTGAAATCATTAACCCCTTGAGGGGCAAGCAAAAATGTCTTTAAATATTGAATTCTCACCGGAATAATCGAAAATTTTTATTTTTAAATAAGAAAAAGCAATTTTTTTGACGATTTTCCTCCAAAGTTAAAATTATAAAATTTAGTTAAAGTTTTCTGGTGAGAATCTTGTTTAAATTAGGTGGAATATATTTTATCCCACCGCCCCTCAACGGGTTTTAATGGATGTAAAATCAAAGCATTTCTTATTGGTTAGGTTAAACAAACATAAAATTATTTTAATTTATTATTTCTTTGTTTTCTTTTTTCGGCAGCATGCAAGTGATAAAAAAAAAAAAAAAAAAAAAAAAAAAAAAAAGAAATGTAGAAAAATGCTTTTTATTTCTAACTTCATTTTAACTAAAATAACAATGTTTCATGATGTGTTAGAAAACTCGTAAACATAATAAATAAGTAAATATTTATTTTGTGAAAAAAATACCTCACATCTAACATCCGAAATAATACCCAGATAATAAAGAAATGCCTGAAAAGGAAGCTTATATGTGTTTTGCCTTTTTATCACCGGATTATTATTATTCCGCTTCCTGATATTATAATGCGGAATTATTCCCAGATAGAAAAAAATATGTTTACCATTGTTCGTTATTCTCGTACATTTGTTCTGAAACTATCGTTCATTATTCTTAGATATTTTTCCTTTTACTATCTTCAAAAAAATTATGCAGAGATAAACTTTATTAAGTCAGAATATCTGAACCCATAATGCGAAATATAAATTTTTAATACTGCCTTAATTGTCTGTCATATAATAAAAATATATATTTTACATTGACTGAAAACCTAAATAGGATTTTATTTACAATTTAAATTTGGTCAGAAAATTCCGATTTAATCTCAAAATTTAAATATTATGGTAATTATTTTTAGAATATTAAGTATTTTTATTTAAAGTTATTTCATTTTTTAAGAATACAATCGGACGTGGTAAAATGTATCTCGTTTGTTGTTGAATATCTAAACATGTCAGTGATAAAAATAAATAAATGTTAATGACCATGTAAGTTTAATATTATAAAACTTTTTTCGTTTTTTAAAATTGATTTTCAGAAAACACTCTGTTGTAGGGTTTGTGAGCCCACGGAGACAAATTACCAGAATTTTCATTTCTTATTTATGTAAAAAAAAAACGTTCTTTAGATATGATGAAAATTCTGTAATTTAAACAACCTAAACCCTTAAATATCTCTGAGGCTTCCAAAACCAGTACTTCTATCTATTTTACGTTTTAAAATTTCAACTATCTTTTAACACTCTTAATATATTTTTTCTTTAGATGTACAAAACATACCGGGTGTAACAAAATTAACCGGTGATTTTAAAATTGAATAACTTGCAAACAGTGACAATTTAAAAAAAAGGGGGGATTTTCCATTATATATACAGTGTATCCTGAAAATTTTAAGGAGCATTTAATTGTTTTGTTTTTGTTTTTTTGTAGAAAATTAGTAGTCTAAAATAAATAAATATATAAATAAAAATCTTAAAAAATAGTGTCTATGATTATAGTGATGAAATATTATATTACTTTAAGAAAGTTTCCAAAATTTTCCTCTCAGTTGGTTTTAGACCTCTCAGCCAAGTTAAATAAAAATTCGGGAATACATATTTAAAATTGTTTAAAATAGGCATACGAAACTTTCAACAATTTTCACAAAAATAGGCATTTATAATTAAAACTTTTGTTACATAAAAAGTCCCAACATATTAATACAAATAGCAGGTAATATATTACATAAACTTGATAGAAATCATTTGGAAACATAAACTAAAAAGAATTAATGACTAACTTTGTTTTTTGTGTGCTGAAGATTACATTCTATCTCTTAATAATATTATTATCTCGTTTGTCTGAAGCAGAAAAGTCAACACATTTTCTTTTTCTGTGTTAGTATGATTTAGGATTTATAAGGGAACGTAATGATCTATGATTCGTTTATTCCCTTTCTTTTTGCTAACAGAAATGTGTTACACAAAGAAAAGTTGAATATGTATCCAATAAATACATATTGTTCTCTTCTAAAGTAAACAAATGTTTTAAAAAGTATAATGAATAATGTTCGAAATTGAAATCTTTATTTACTGAATTTATTAATTAAATAGTTTTAAATATCTTTTTCCATAGGGAAGTACGTAAAATATTTCTGTTTGTGTTTATTACATTTATAAGTATATATAAGTATAATTTATTTCACTTAAGTACATTTATTTATAGTTAAGATATAAATAGTTTAAAATGTATTTTTAATTTTTTGTTTTATTTAAAATGAAACAATCGTAGTGTAAAATTACCGATTATTGGGTCGAGATCTAGCGAAAATGTTTTATTTCTAAACTTCTATTTTTTTAGAAAATATTCTTAGCATTCATTTATATTGTAAAAATAATTACTATACTAAATTCCAAGTTTCTAGTCCTTTCAGCATTACGTTTTCTTTTCTCTTCACATTTTAAAATTTCGATTTTTTAAATTTCTCTCTGTGCATTTGCGCCTTAAAAATAGCAATCATGACAAATTTCAAGTTTCAACTCCATAGAAAGCGTAATTTAGAACTTTTTTTAGAACAATTTTAGCTCATTTCATCCTTTTAGCTTTCAACTGTTTCAGAATTTAAGTAATTACCATGCCAAATTTAAATTTACTTCTCACTTTTAGTATCACAAAAATTACAATTTTAGAAGATTTTTCGCTAGTGCATTCGCATGTATATAGAGGCATAGACTTAAAATATAGTCTACGTTGGTGTAGGAGCTATCACCATCATTTTGCTACTTTTACTTTTGAAAGTATTTCTGTAATTCTAGCGATTACACCCTACATATAATTAAAGAAACACACAAATAAACTTTACATCTTAAATTATTAGCAGAGATTAGCAATTATAAATGTACGCTTTACGATATTAAATGAATGTTTTTAAAATCAATAGTTCAGATCAATTTTATACATGTCTCGCACGTACTTATCTTGAAAATAGGAATTAGATAAGACAATACCACTATGCGGGATTATTTCTAATGTTTGTTTTCAGGTATTCAAAAGCTCAGAGGACTTTGAAGAATTAAGAAATAAAAAAGCATTTGAGTGTAGGAATTAAAGAAATAATTCCAATTCTGTACTTTAAATTTCGGTAGAAGTAATTGGTACAGTTTTACTCCCAACAGTTTTTTTTAATTGTATTATGTGTTAAGAAATCTGCCTAAAGTAAATAATAAGGATTTAAATTAAATAAAATCATGACGTATCATGTATTATATAATAGTTTTTTATTTCCCTTGAGGACGTAGATTGTTTAGAAATATGCATCGTTTAGAAAGACTTTTATATTTATTTATAATACACACGCACACACACACACACACACACACACACACATATATATATATATATATATATAATTATAAGGTGTTCTTCTCAGAAAATGCTGATATATATATTGTAATACAGTATCAAGAATGTACAAGTTTCTCATTCGTTCTCTAAATTTAGAATTTATGTCGTATGCGTTCCATTCTACTACAAATATTAAAAAAGATATTTCACCCTACTTAGTGAAAAGAAAATACAAATACAAATCTTATAAGCATTTTTAATCAGAAAAACAAATAATACAAATTTATCTAAACTGAAACAGTGGTACAAAACTCTTTTTAAAATCTAGGGATTGTATGCAACTTTTTTATGACATCTTCATGCATTTTTTATACATAAATAGCTTTTTTGAATAAACAATTAAATTTAAAAAATAAAAAAACCCGACTGCGAACTAATTAATTATTTCTAATCAATGTGAAACATTTTTTTTTCAATTCCTACTATTAGCTCACACTCTCGCTATATATATCTTGTTCAAATTTTCAATCGTTAATAAAATGCTTATAATTCATCCAATCAAGCTCAAATAAATTTTTTTAAACATGTAGTGGATGACACTTGATGTTAGTCGAATTTTTTTTCAAATATTAATTCAGTAATTAAATTTAATTAATTAAATTAAAATAATCGAAATCCCATCTTGTCCAAGGTTTTTTAAGACCGAGAGAGCCCTCTTCTTGATCAAGGCATTTTAAGCGCCACTCAAAAGGAAAGAAGAATGGGAGAAAAAAATATCGCTTATTGACCTAAGTAGGAATTGACTTAAAATATATATTTTTTTTTATATTACTTACCTTTTTATTTTTATTTACTGGTATTGATGACTTTTAAGTTGTGTTTAACTGTTAGTTTTTATCTATAAACACTGCTTTGATGAGGTCTATAGATGCCTATGATGGTTAGAGTTGCAGTAAAGCTAGAGATCCACAATACATACACAACTTCCAGATTGTATAATATTTTAACGGAGCTTCTGACAGTAAAATAGTCAATGAAACATGGTTTTCATTTTGAAAGATCTATCCAATGATATGCCACTCAATAGGAAGCGTAAAATTTTGTTCGTCCTTACCGCCATTTTGTATTTTACGGCCGCCATTTTGAATGTATAAAAACAAAACCCAGCCTATAACCATCGGGCTATTAAGACGAATCGATAGAGACCTCATTCATTATAATCCATCCAGCCGTTGGGATGTTTCGATGGTATAAAGAAATTCACATACACAGATGCGCGTGAAACACATAACCCTTCTTTTCAGTGAGGTAAAAATACAGTTTCAAGCATTTGAACTTAAATCTACATACAGAAGTATTTTAGATTAGGCATTAACTATTAATGAATCAAAGTAGCGCAATGATATTGACTACTTTATAATAATTATCACCCGGCACGAGCTATCAGATGTTCATTTTTGTAGAAGATTTTGCATTCATTTTCGTCACTTTTTTTTCTTCGTTTTATTTTTTTTTTAAATATTTTTATATGTTATTAGCATCCTTTGCTTTTATAAGATATAAGAAAAAAACCTTTATTTATTGGTAAGTTAATTCCGTTTTATAGTTATTGTTATTACTTTATTCCGTATATGATAGTAAATACATACTTTATAAAACCAAACTTCATTTCTATTTCAGCAACTGTACCTCCTATTACATCTATCATCGATAATGATAGAGAGCTGCTTCAGCAATTAAAGATTATTATTCCTATTGCCTGCACTGCGGTTGTATTGGTTCTTATTATTACAGTAGCTTGCATTGTTTTAATAAGAAGACGGCATACAGCCCCTGAGGGTAAGTGCACCTTTTTGGTATTTATAATAATCAGTCAAATATTATCCAGAACAGTAAATAATTCTAATAAATAACAAATATATATTTTACATTATAGTCATATTTTACGTATTTAATCCTTTATGTACCGATTTATGAATTCATGAAAATTTTATCTTCAAAACCATTTTTCGTGAATTGTTTAAACTGCATTACAATATTTATATGATCGTTAAATAAATTTTAGAAGTATTTTAGGAGGATTGGAGGATTTAGAAGGATTAATTAAATTTGAATTTATAGGGATTTTGTGCATATTTATAACCCCAGCCAAATCTGTTATTTTAAATATTTTCTTAGTATTTTGTAGAACTAGGAAATGTACAGTTATAATGTTCTTACAATAGAAATATAGAAATATTTCCGAATTGAAATATCCCCCTCCCTTCCTTTAACGCCAATAAAGCTGAAAAGATGCAAATGCAAAAGAAATCATCCTTTACAAATGGTTTGTTTCATGTAACCAAAAATGCTTTTGCAACTAGATAAAGTAACTCATTCTAAATATTGTAAATATTCTTTATTCATCATAAGATAAATAACTCATTCTAAACTGTATTTTACAACTAATCAATGTATTAAATGATTGTTTAATGGTACTTACAACCACAGTCGGTAGATAAAGGTTAAAATTTTACAATGTGTCATTTCATTTTTGCTCTTTCTATATTTTTGCTCTTTCTATATTTTTGAACTTTCCTACAAAAGTTTCATCGCCTAATGTAATTGCAGGAAAAAATTATAAAAAATCGAATTTCTTATTAAATAACCACAAATGCTGGATAGAACCAATAGTGTAAGAGCGATACCACAGGAAAAATACAATCTCAAATGAGCAAACAAAGTCAATAAGTTCAGCTTCGGTCCTGAACAAATGCTTATGTTGCACGCAAAAACTAAACCCACGTGTACTGACTCGATATAAAAAATTCAAACTAAAAACCGATCTTTAAAATAATCTGAATAATCTGATTGATATGTATAAGAAGCGTTAGGCATACAAATTAGTAGATACCATTAAGTTTATGCAAAAATAATTTTTTTGTAACTATTTGAAAGACTATACAGTTTATGAATGTCACGAAGGCGATAATAATGTAAGGTTAGTTGGGGTAACTGAACCCACGAGGTAACTGGGCCATAGGCTATTTTATAAAAAACTGTTGGTGTTTTTTTAAGTTTTAGATTTTGTGAACAATGCCCCTTAATCTCTACTTCCTAAAACAACGTGTATCAACTCAATCATATCTCTCACTTTGCTGTGATAGGTTGTCAAAATTTTACGTTTCGTTTTTTTTTAAACAACGTCAATATGGTTGAACTTTCTCGGCTTTTTATTAAAATACTGTAAATACTTTTATTCAACAATCTTTTTTTTTAAAGATTAGACATATAATTACATTAATATTATTAGGTATCTATACATATTTACTTCATGTTTCAAATGTAAGCCCCGTGTCCTAGTTACCCCATACATTTTTCAAGAATGGGGTAACTGGGACATGTATCCGGGGTAACTGGACCATGCTGGATCCAGTTACACCAATAGTTATAAATATATTTTTTATGTTTCTCTTACTACGGGAAGTAAATTTCTCCATTGTTTTTTGCTCACAATAAAGAAAATGATAGAATACTTTATTAAAATTACGTAATGAAATTTATAAAAAGCATATTGAGTGGTATCAAACCAAGTTTATTGACTCCTTGGGAGGCGGTGATGCCGTTAAGGCATAACTTAATTTTAATTGCTAATTGCCACATTGGCACCTGAATTTTATAATGAAAATTTCACCTTTATTAAGTACGCGAAAATATACTTTTACTTATTTTCAGATAGATTCTGTTGTAAATATTAATGTCATTAAATTATTTCAACATTTTACGAATGCAAGTACCTTGCCCCTGAAAACGAGATAGCCAGACCTTGAAATTGTACAATAACCAGGGATCGCATTCTATAGGAAAACTTTTATCGTTCCTACCACTATTTTGCAAATAATATCTTAATCGCACCTTTCTTTAAGGGTCCTGGTAGGAACAATAAAATTTTCCCTATATAATGCGACCCCTGGATAAAGATAAAGTACAGTGTAATACGTTTAACACGAAATGGACGGGACCGAATTTCTTTTTCGTGTTAAAAGAATTTCGCGCTAAAAGAATCGTAAAAAAAAGAACAAAACTCACAAATATTTTCGACGTTGTCAAATTTTATTTCGATTCCCTGTTAAACTACTAGTAGGTTTCATCCATTAGGATAAAAAGCAAGTAATTTTTTTTTTTTTTTGAGGGTGGGGGGGGGGGGATATCAGATATAATTTTTTTTTTTTTCAGCATTCTGTGATCTAGCTTGTTTGAACCAAATAAGCAATGCTGTCTCTAAATATTCGGGCTTACCGGTTCTCATACGTTTTCTCTCTCGCTTAAACATACTCCGCTCAAACATTAACATAATGGGATACCTGTTTTTTTATTATCGTTGATATAGTAGAACTTGCAATACCAAACTCTTTGCAGATTTCTGTTTTCGTCGTTCCTTTTCATAAACTGCATTAAATGCAGCTTCATCTTCATTAGAAGCGAAATAGCAGTTTGTTTTCGCACCGATTTCTCTGTCATTGTGCTCATAAAACATAAGCTAATTTGCAAAAAATAAAAAAAATAAAAATAAAAAAAAATAAAAAAAATAACCACGAAATTTATTGATTTCCACACAAAATTCAGTGGTTTTAATACAAAATTCACCAATTTCAAAAAACTAATAAAATCGAAAGCTAATTTTTTTCGTTTTAAACGATTTTTATTTCGTGTTAAAAGAAACAAAATGTATTAAATTGCATAGTATACTGTCCGGACTGATATATCATTTCGTGTTAACCGATATTTCGTATTAAGCGTTTCGTGTTAAACGTATTTCACTGTACTTACGTAGCCGTTTGTTCATAGATTTACCTTGCTATTTTTTCCCTTAAAATATCCACGTGACTTTTATACTTATTATCTATATTAAAGTACATAAGTACTTGACATTTGAAGTCCACCGAAGTGGAGAATGCTTTGGGGCCTATACTACAATGGCTGTCGCCTCGAATGATCCTTATTATACAGAAACAACAACAAGTAACAACAAATTTTATTTTCCATTACATATATTATATAACAACAATGGGACATTCACAATTACATCCATGCTTTACCCAGGGACTCGAACCCGGGCCCTCGGGATGACAGCAGCCTCCGCTTACTGACCACGCCAGCGGGCGACACATAAGTACTTACTTAAGTTTTATGTTTTTGGTATAAATAAATCTAATATTTTCACTTAGTGCTTTTTTTAGACATATTGACAGCAAAGGTTTCCCGTACAACGCTGTTTATTGACATATAATTTACATGATCTGCCTGGTTTAATTTTTTTAAAGTTGTTTACACTTTTTCAAACAGGACCCTATATCCAATGTGAAAAAAATATAAAAGCGTGCGGAACATAGACCCCCCCCCCTCCTGATCCAGTTACCCCATTTTTTGGAGCAACTGGACCCATGAGGAAAGAAAGATGAAATATGCATATTTTTTATATTTTTAAATATTAAAATGTAATTTTGAGCACTTCTGTCTGATAGGTCTGATAGAGGAAACCTAACTAAACACATTTACAGACTTTAATTGCACAGTTCAGACTTTAATTCAAATGAACATTAGCTTTTTGAAGCTGAATTGTCAAAAGCTCCAGAGTCACATTGTAAAATCATGGCCCAGGTACCCCAACTAACCTTATATGAAAATGAGATAAGTGTTAAATAAGGCCGATTAATTGATGAAAAGAGTTGATATCGCAAAACAACACAAATTATTAAATCCAAACAAGGAGAAATTAACTTTTATATACTTATATATTTCCAACTTTTAAAAAATTCTTAAATATATAATTAACTCATGATTAGTTTGTCTTTTTATTTTGGAAAAAATCTTTATGATATTTATCCTTCTATATATAAAAGGAAAGTTTTGATTTGGAAATGGACCAATGAATATCTGCGAAGATATTCCCGACATATCGGCATCCAATTTGAATGCTTAAGCATGGCCTTTCTTCGCTAATATTAGAAAAAACTGTTGCATACAAAAATATGAAAATTGGTATGTTTGTTTGTTTGTTTTATTGGACACATACATCAGACTTGTGTGCTTGACAACAAGGCCCGCTTATAAGTCATCGTCGATATACAGGGACGAGATAGCACAATGAAATTTACAACACAGAGAATTTTTACATCCGGGAGCTCCACAAAGAGTGTGCAATGGAGACAGCGGGAGTCGAACCCGACAAGCCTCCTACGCCCTAAAGCGATTAGCAGCGTGGTGCCTTAAAAACTCGGCCACGGAGGCCCCATGAAAATCGGTAGTATTATAGAGAAATGTTTGATAAACACGCTGATGCAGACAGTTTTAAAATCGAAGAATTATTTTAAGAGATATTTAATGCCAAATTTGGACAAAATCGTTCCACTAAAAAAGTTTTATAGGAGGAAAAACTGTACAAAGGAATTTAATCATTTTTAGATCATTTTATGCGTCAGAATTTCCCGGTGTGCAGACTGCATTTAGTTTTTTTTTTAATTTGACTCATTTTTTGAGGTTTTATTTCTATTTTAAATTCAAATTTTCAGCATTTCGAGAGATATTTTTTACGTATTTTAGAAAATTGTATTAATTTAAACTGTTGTCAACTGTGTAAACAGCGCAAACAATCTTGTTTGCCTCAAATTAAAAATTTATTTTACACGTGACTATTATAAACAGAAATGATAAAAAGCAGGAACTCACTGAAAATTATGTCATAAAAACTATATTTACATGTGAATTTTAAATGAGAAGGAATATTGTAAAATAATAAATTCATTAACATGCGTTAAAAGTCTTAAATAGGAGAATTTACGTCACATTTACTTCACATTACACTTATTATGTTAAATGAACAAAAAATAATATTGTAAAACAGTTTAAATTTAAAAATTGCGCGAGACATTTATTTGATATTTTAAGATGATCATAATATTTCATTTCTAGCAAAAGTATTTTTACGTGAATATTAAAAAGGAAAGAAAAGTTTGGTGAAAATTACGTCAGATTACAATTGTCAGATTCAAATTATAATTCAATCTTCCGAAATCTCTTTAAAGCCGATCAAATTAGCGTCCTGTTAGATGCTGCGGTGTCTGAACGGGTGTTGACGACCGTAGCTCGTAGGGGGCAGAGCCCCCGAGTTAATTAAATAGTTTTTAATGATTTTCATTCATTTGATTTTTTTTATTTTACTTCAGCCTTATTTATAACATAATGCATAAAAAAAACATTGGTTCAATATATAGAACAAGAAACGGATTGTTTCAAATTATTTTCTTGAAAAGACGAAAGCTCTCAGCTAATTTAATACATGTTAAGTTTGAATGAGTGCATTTGAATCAAGAAAAATTTCAGATTAATTTAATTGTGAAGCGACGCATTGAAAAAGGATTATTGAAGAGTGAAAATTGGATAACATTTACTGATAATAAAGGATATGAAAAACAACTGAATATGAAAACGTGCACAACTCTTCGGAAATGAAATTTAATATAAATTAGAATTTCACACATGAAATAATCTTGATTAAAGTATGTTTTTCTTCGTATTTAAAACTATTTCAGTTCTATGCTATCACAGGATAGGTAAAAATAGTTATAAATCAGTAGTAATTATTTTAACAATATAAAACAAACTTTAAATCAAGCTAATGATTTATCTCTGTAAACATAACAACTTTAACCTTTAACTGGTATCTCGAAAATTTTGCTCGCAATTGGCTACATGCAGCAATTAGTTCATAACTATTATTATATAGTATAAAAAAATGAATTTTTATAAAAAGAATAGTATTTTTACAAGACTGTGTTTTTCGGTTGAACAAATCAGTAAGTATATCACTTAAATTATCCATTATTCTTATCCGAATCTTATTGCTTAATGAAGTAATTATACAAATAGTGGCGTGCGTATAAATATGGCAAAAGAGCTAAATGGTGACATAACACTGGTTAAGTGTTAAATAATTAAACATATTGCTACAAAAGATAATTTATATAATACATTTTATATAAAAATTGCAATTAATTATATAAAAAGCAGAATTTGCATGTATGAGGCATTTGGAATCAAAGAGGACCAAATCCATAAAGTATAATTCACGGTTATATGAATTCAGGATTGTAGGATGTGATGTCCCACCAAGTCAACAATCAACATGATACTTCGAGAGCGCATGCAGAGAATGAAACGCCACTGATATTCTCCTGCGAACAATGAACTTTAACTTAAGAAAAATTACCAGAAAGATGGAAGAATCGAAGTGCAGTGGGAAGATTTGCCATTGGTCGAAGGCTTAAGCACCTCCCTTCAATAGCCGACTCAAGAACCGTGTTCAAACGACTACCATGTACAGATCGTCAATGCAGTAATAAGCTATGTTAAGAGGAGGAGTCAAGACATAGGCGAAAAAAAGGCCCTTTATAGTTACACATAACTTATTTTACAATACAATTAAAATTACTCAGAAAGGAGAATAAAAGGAACCACTAATAAAGTTACACAAGAGCTATATTAAAATTTTCCAAACAGTTGAAAAATTACAAATTGAAATTACGAGATAGTTGCAAGAGATTACATTGAAATTGCATAAGAAGAAAAAGTACAAGAGGAAAACAAAATATCCATGTAAGGAAGCATAAATTAGAATAATTTTTACACTCTCGAAAAAAAAACTGTAAATTTATGAGCGTTTGTCCTTCAATTTTCACGGGCAACAGCCTTATTTGATAAAAAACGGTCTTATCCATTAAATAAGCGGCCTTATCTATTAGATACTTAGAAAATTAATGTCAGTCCACATATTTTTACATTTCTTGCCCATTTGTTAGCAAAAATATGGATTAGTAATAGGATATACAGGGTGCAATATGTTATCTATCACCGACCTTTAATTTCTCAACCGTTGGTCGTAGACATATAGTTCCAATTACAAAAACGATACAAATGAAGTAAATATTCATGCTGTAGCATTATTTAAAGTAAAAAAAAAAAAAAAAAAAAAAAAAAAAAAAAACAATTTTATAAAAAATACGAAATCTAACTTTTTATACGGTCCCCCAGTCCCTATAGTTATATTTAGTAAAAGTTTACACATATCATAACACATATAACACAAAAACTTTGACCTCTGTACAACAAAAATTGATAGAGTTATTAAATTTCAAATTTTGAGATTTTTGCAAATGATTTTGTCTTTCATTGAGGGATCAGTTGAAATATTGAAATTAAACAAAAAAAAATAAATATCAATTTATTATATTATCGAAAAAGTTCTACTATAAAAAATGAATACATAAAACGCCGGAAACTATACTAGAGATACTGCTCAAAGTGTTCTCCATTGGTGGAAATACACAATGGAATGCGTGATAGTACTGAGTCCTAAACACAATAGAGCATAGCAGGTTTGCAAACTGTGCGACAATCAAGGATGATGTGCTGCTTCAGATAAACCATAGAAGTAGTCTCAGTCACATAGACTTATGCCTTGAGGTAGAGGTTCCCAGAGGTAGAAGTCCATAGGAGTCAAGTCCGGTGAACGCAGTGGCCAACGGACCACCACATCCAAGGATCTGTTGACCGAATTCGGTGGCCAGATACGCCCAGACGTTTGATCTTTTATGCAAAGAAGGTACCATCATGTTGAAACCATACCCGGCATGCATGTCGGAGAGCAACTCTTCATAGCAATCACGTACCGTATTTCGAAGCAGATGTAGATAACGATCGCCCGTTAATCCCATCGTAGAAAATGCGTCCAACAATCCAGGTTCCCCCATATACCGCACCACACTTGTCGTACGTCCTGGCGATGCGGAGGTTTCCAGGTCGCATCATTCTTTTGATTGTCGCACAGTTTGCACACCTGCTATGCTCTAATGCGTCCAGGACGCAGTACTGTCACGTATTCAATTCTGCATTGCCACCAATGGAGAACACTTTGATCAGTATCTCTAGTAGATTCCGGCGTTTTATGTATTAATTTTTTATACTAAACCGTTTTCTGCTATTATAATAAATTGATATTTATTTTTTTGTTTAATTTCAATATTTCATTCTTCGCTTTGTATACCACCCCTAAAAATCAGCTTAAATTTTTAGGTGAAATAACCCTCTTTGGTGATACCACGATTTAACTATATCGGCTAAAGGTGGTTTCGACATAAAAAGGACATAGCACACTGATTTTGATCTCGAATTACTTTAATTCATCTTTTAACTGATCCCTCAATGAAAGACAAAATCATGCGCAAAAATCTAAAAATTTTAAATTTAATAACTCTGTCAATTTTTGTAGCACAGATATCAAACTTTTTGTGTTACATGTGTTATGATATGTGTAATCTTTTACTAAATATAACTATAAGGAGTGGGGGAACGTATAAAAAGTTAGATTTGGTAATTTTTATAATATATATTTTTTACTTTAAATAATGCCACAACTTGAATATTTACCTCATTTGAAACGTTTTTGTAATTGGAGCTATATATCTACGACCAACGGTTGAGAAATTAAAGGTAGGCGATAGATAACATATTGCACCCTGTATATATATATATATATATATATATATATACATATGTGTGTGTGTATATATATATACATGTATATATATATATATATATATATATATATATATATATATATATATATATATATATATATTTATATATATATACACACATATATATATATATATATATATATGTATATATACAGTCGGACCTCTATTTAACGAACCTCTGTTTTGCGAATTTCTCTATTTTGCGAACTTTTACTTGGAACCAAGAACATTTTGCAAATTTCTTCGTAAAATAACCTCCAAATAGCGAAGTGCATTCGCTATTTAACGAACTTTTCCGTGGGATCTAATTATTTCTTCTTCTTTTTAAAAAAAAATATTACTGGACTTTTCAAACTTATTCTTTCTCTTAACACAGTTTATGATGATCAATGACCATGAACAGGTCTTACCAGGCACCTAACTCACCGAGAGCAGTAAAATTGCAGTGATTCTTTGCTTTCCATCCAAGAAGTGCAAACTTTCCATATTCCCATTTAACCCTCAATAGAGTTGCCCCATATCCTTAAACTATAGTTTCTCGTTTTCTAGATTGTTGATCATGATCAATCGTGTTGATAATTTCGGTTCTTGTAGTTTAAAAATGTCAAAGCGAAAGTGCTTGAGCATAAAAGAAAAAAATATATATATATTCTTGATGAAGTGAATAAAGGCGTGAAGAAAAAGAATACTGCTTTAAAATTTGGTATTCTTCCAAACATCTTATTAACCACAATAAAAAATCGTGATTTTAATGTAAAATTATTTTTTTAACTCAAAATACAATGTATTTCCAGACAATGTTTTGTTTCATTCTTATTTCCCTTGCAGTTTTCTTTTTGATGGGTAAAATAAATAAAACAAATAGATATAATTTATAAAAAAAAGTGTAACTAATTACTTTTTAAAATTATATTTAGTGTTTATGGACTTAAATTACGTTTTATGAAGTTTAAAGTATTTTAAAAAGTGACTCTCTATTTAACGAAATTTCCATATAGCGAACTTTATACCGGGATTTAGATACTTCGTTAAATAGAGGTCCGACTGTATATGTATATATATATACATACATATATATATATATATATATATTACTGGGTATGACTGGAATCTCTGCTACCGGCCTCTGACCTTAATTTTAGAGGGATATTTTTGTATGTATATCTTTTTTCACTTTATGAATAAACATTAATATACAGTACATTTAAGAGTTGTTTTGCGAGCAATATCCTGCAGCACAACATATTTCAATACAGTTTTTATAAGTATTTAGCAATTTCTGAAAAAAAATATTCTATTTTAAGCTCTACTTTGACTTTTTTCAGGATCTCGATAAATTAAAAAAAAAAAAAAATCGTTTAAAAAATTCTCCAAATTGTAAAGTTGTTCCAGGGCAATTTGTTCATCTTTTGTGGCTTTGGAAGTTTCAATTCCTCGTTAGTTTTTAGTTTACCGGGTTTTTTTTTACCAATAATCAGAGTACGTATAAGTGAGTGGATCAAATTCATAAAATAGGATTTTGGGATCTAGTTATTGACGATTGTAGATTGTGATGGCCCATCATAGATATTAGGATAATTTTTTGACATATCTTAATAAAAAATTATGAAATTATGCAAAAATAAAATTTCATTTTATTAAAAATGAAATAATCTTCTTGGTAGGAAGGAATAAAGAGCACTCAAGAAACGGCGAAAAACGGCTTTGTCACGTGATCCAATTCTCTTATAACTCAATAGGTAATCGATTGATCAAAAAATGGAAAAAAAACAGTTCAGCTCCAAATCGCTTCTATGGTCAGGCTTTCCAATTTTATACCTTTCCGTTAAAAAATGAATTTGTAAATGTACACGGAAAGAACGATTTTGTTAAAACAACAAAAAATAGTTGTGCCAACCAAATTTTGCCCCCACCAAATATTTTTTGTTGGACTGACAAAAGGTAAAATTTTATTGAAAGAACAAAATCATTTGATCAGTCGAACCAAAATTTGGTCAGTCCAACCAAACATTTTAGCTGGGGCTATATTAACAAAATTTTTTTTCCGTGTATCAAAACGTGTTGCGCTTTTTGAGCAGAGCAGTTAAGAACAGCTTTAATGAATAAAAACATCTTAATCAAGAAAATGCTGTGTAAATATTTCGTCACTTAAACTAATTTCCGGTATCTTAAAATCAGTTGACTATAGACAAATCAAGTTTTAAGGCAATTTCCTTTTTACGATAACAGTATCCATAATATAATTTACAGTATGTCTTCAGCTTAAATTAAAATAGCAGATAACGCATTTTAGTGTGGAATCTACGATGCCGTAAATAAACTTTATTCCAGAAAAAATTATTGTTTCATACCAGGGTACATGAAGCTGCTGAAGCCTTAAATACCAGGTAGATTACATAATTTATCTCGGAGCATTTGCTTTACACAGAAATCAAGCTGGGAATATGCCTAATAATTTACTTAAGTACAAATAGTTAAAAGTCATCTTAGGTTGCCTTCGTACTTTGAAAGTTAAAATTTTGAAACACAAAAACTGAACTAAAAATGTTAAATCATATGTGCGTAATAATTATAAAATGTAATAAGACATATTCACGCTATTCGAAAAGTACTATATCGAACAAAATACTTTATTTATCTTTATTTCACACATCTAAACAGAATTTAACATGACTTAAAAATACTTGACGAAAACTCAATATCGTTTCTAAACGACTATTAAAACGACTAAATAAAGGACTATATAAACTATATAAACGACAAAATTAACTACCATAAATTCACAACTTACAGTTCCTTGGCCAATTCGTAAACTAAGGTATTTTATATGTCGCAGTATTTCTTAAAATTCTAACAATAGATGGCGAAGTTGATTTTCGATAAATCTATCAACCAAGAATACACATAACTGACAAGGATACTAGCATGATTTATTGTTCAGGCTTTTATGATTTACCATAAGAGTACGTTGCAGATTACTGTCCATTAAGCAAAAAATTATCCCAAATTCGATTGTACGAAAAAATTCATTTCATCAAACTTTGTTCTGATTTTCAAATTGTATGATTTTTAACATAATAAAAACTTATTCCATATATTCCATATATTCCATATAACTTATAAATATTATAATATATAATAAGTTATAATAAGTTTGCAATAAAAAAGAAAAATAATTTTTTGGCGTTTCTTCTAAAATTAATTACGTAAACGGTGTAAAGATTTTCCATTTATATACTTTACAATGAGATGATTTCATAAATTTGCTTTTTTACAGATAATAATCAGGATCGTGATATCGCTAAACCAATCGATACTGTGCCGATGACTGTTTGGGAAAAAGCTGGGCATAGAGACTCAAGACTATCTCAAAGTCGAGAGCAGCTCTATTTTCCTGCGCCGTACGCTACCTCGAGGATATCTATGTATTCTGCAGATGGCGATCCGGAGCATCATCACCACCATCAGCAACAGCATCAACAGCAGCAGCACCACACGTGGAGAGCAACTGAAGAGCGGGAACACACGTATGACGTTCCCTTCATGCACAGACAGGTGACCCGAATCTAAAACCAGGGTCCTAAAATCAAAATTTAAAGAAAACAAAAAAAATATATATAAATTAATATTAAATATCAGGGACCATCAGATAACTCTAAATTGAGAACTTAACTAAGTCTCTGTGTCTGTGTCTGTGTGTTTTAAATATCTTTATATTTTTGAGCCATCCTTTTTTGGAGGAACACGTGCCTTATCTCATTGCAGAATATCCTTGTCGGCGAAGCGACAGACGGACAGGAAAGAGGAGAAATCGGATACCAGATAGGACGTCATTTATATTTAAACCCAGGTAAGGCAATAGAACTAAATAATGTAAGTAGCTTCATTTCTTATTAAATTATTTATGTTAAATTTGTGCCCATGTTACATGCATTCTTTCTATAACAAAGTATTTCAAAACAGATTTGTCCTTGTTATGTTATTCATATAATAAAAGGTTAATTCATATTAGTAAATTCATAATGTAAAAAAAAAAAAAAAAAAAAAAAAAAAAAAAAAAAAAAAAAAAAAAAAAAAAAAAATCTATAACAAGTAATAGATGCTTCCTTTAATTTCATTATTAATAATAAGAATAAATATTGAAATTAATTCAGAAAAGTAATTGTTCATATTATAAAAATTTATGTTTTCTTTTTAAAAAAATAAGTTAGGAATGAAAATAAATCTTAATATATAAATGTGGTGTAGCATTTATGTTGCGATACTAATGTTATAATGGGTTAATAATTAACTATCAAACTTTATTTTTTTTTTATTTACGAAGGAAGACAAGCTCTTGAGCGTTGTATTTTTTAACCATAAATCAAAGTTACAATACATTCTTAAAACATTATAGTATATAATCATCGAAATTTGGTTATAAAGGAATAATGACCAATTTATTATACACGAAAATGAATATAATATTTAAGATATGTTTCCTCTTAGTCGTATGCAACGGTACATGCATAATTTATAGAACAATTAAATAACTGAAGAATATATGTCATAGCGAAGAAAGAAAAAGTATTTTTTTTTTAATTAAAATGAAATTTCATGTACACTATTACATTTCTTATTCTAGGTTAAACCTATTTTACAAGATTTGTTGCTTGCAGCCAAAAAATAATAAAAACATTTCAACAGTATGACATTTTAAATGGATTATGAAAATCTTGACTATTAAAATGTAAACTTGTTTTAGGATCTACCGTTAACTAGTAAAGTGTGGAAAAGAGTACTAGTAAAAAATTTCTGTAAATTATTGAGACAAAAATCTTATATGATTATCGTTTTCTTGAAAGATATGATAACACAGGTATCTCCGTCTAAATCGAACATATCATAAACATCGAAAAACAGACAGGACTCGAAACTGACGCCCTGAATTTTAGAAATCATACTGACTACTACAAAATCAGGCATTTTTGTGCTCTGCAACTTCATGCAAAAAGTTAATATTCTTAAAAAATTAAAAAAATATATATATGGTGCTTCATCTTTTTTTTTTTTTTTTTTTTTTTTTTTTTTTTTTTTTTTTTACGAAATATATAGATTAACTTTAAAATATAATACTTAACAATGCACATCTGCTACAATTTTTGAAATGTTTAAAATTTCTTTCTATAAGTAAGTATTGCAGTTTTCTTTGTTTCTAAAGTGAAATCTTCTCTATCATTCTCCTTGTAATTCAATTTTATAAATGTATTATTAAATTGGTCTTTATCATATTTTGAATGTTTTAATACATTAAGTATTGGGTTATCTTAGACAATTTTTTAAGAAATATTCTGATTATTTTAGAAATATATATTTAACAAAACTATTTAATGAATTACCTTTTCTGAGAATTGCACTAAAGCTTCTCCTGAGTTCGCAATTATGTACGTTATAACATTTTTATGGACAACAATTACGTCTATAATTACATTCTTGTATTTGTAAAGCATATTTAAATTTCAAAATTTTTATGAGAGTATGGGGTTTTAACAAATGCATCTAAATTTAAATATGAATAATGCACCATCCTGAAAAAAAAAAAAAAGAAACACCCCCAACTAATTCTGCAACTAATTATAATAGAAGAAAGTTACTGGTACCAAACGATTAAAAATAAAGTCTACTTTCAAATGATGCATATAAATTTGCTTAGGAAATCATCTACAAATCAAAACAAGACGAAACTTTGTTTTTTTCTACGGAAACACACAATTTTGACAATGTATTTTCAATCTTCGGTTCAAACTATACCCCGAAACGAAATTTCGGGTAATTAGGATGATAAGTTTTTGAAATATAAACATTGAAAATTCAAAACTTCTACTGCTAAATTACAAAAAAATCCAAACATAAATACATTGAATTTGTAACTAAAAAATATTTTAAATATGAATTATAAAATTAATATTTGAAAAAAAAATATTAATTGCAAACAGCAAATTTTTTGGATAGGTTTATATTTACAATGTCCTCCTTTATGCGAATACCAAGTAGTTTTCGAATTATGATTAAAAAACTTTAAAATGATGGTTTATGATGTGCAGAAAAGCATAATTTGAATAAATTACTTTTTACTCATTTTATTGAAACATTTGTATTGACAATTGTTGAAAAATATTAAGCAAGTGAAATCGTCATATTAGCAATGCATTAGTAGAAGTGGTCATTCTGTAGAACTTCAACAATCGAGTACCAAACTTCAATTTGGATACAATTTGTATACTCTTAAAATAGGCTCATTTCTACAATAATTAATTTTTCTAAAACTAATCGTACGAATTTCATGAAAATTTGTTTTTATGCTGATTGAAGGGTGTAGAATTTGTTTATGGTGTCACAGTTGGGTATTGCTATCGAAAAGAAAATTTAGTTTTGTTTTGACATGTACAGTGGCGGTCAAAAGTTTCCGGCCAGCATAAAATTTTTGGTTAATTTGTAAGTATACCAATAGAAGCGGAATCTCAAAGGGATACTTATGCACTTTATTGACATAATAGTTAGGGACATATTTATTGAATAAAAAATAAATATCAATACATTTAATTGACAAAATTAATTGCAAAAGAAAAAGCATGTTCTGAAAAGTTTCCGGCCATCTTGGCAAGTTTGGAAAAAATGGTGTTATAATAGAAAACGAGAGTGATCAACAACATTTACAAACAGTATTTTGTCTTCATACATTTAAGAATAAGTACTGCGGCACAGCAACGTGGCATCGATTCAACGAACGGTTGCAAATCTTCTGTAGTAAGTTTTTTCCGAGGTTCTTGCAATTTGTGGGGAAATTGTTCTGAATTGGAATGCTTATAATTCCGCACACGTTTTCAAGTTCGCTCCAAAGATTTTCTATTGTTTTCTGATCGGGTGATTAGGCTGTCCATTTCAAAAGCGGATTTTTTTTGTGCTTAAGCCACTGCTTGACGAGCTTGCATGTATGATTTGGGTCGTTATCATGCTGAAACAATTAGTTGCGACCAAAATTTTTCCTCCAAATGCACTATTCATCTTGCAGCGAATTTCAACTAACGGACCGACACATTTTCCAGAAAATGCTTTCCACAGCATAACATATCCTCCACCATGCTTCACTGTAGGAATAACATATCTTGAATCTTATCTTTTGTTTTTAAGTTGTCGGACGTAGTGTCTGCCATCACTCCCAAAAAGGTTGAACTTCGATTCATCGGAAAATAGTACTTTTCTAGAGTTTACACTTGACCAGTCTTTGTGTTCCTTGGCAAACGCCTGTCGGGCCATCTGATTTTTTTTTTTTTTTTACTTAAGAAATATTTTTTAACACGACTCCTGCATAAAGTCCTACAACTCATAAGCGTCTTGTCACGGTCGACCGGCTTATTTCAGTAATATTTTTTTTAGCACCGTAAATCGAGGGGAATTGCAGCAGCATTTTTATGCGGGTCATGAACTGCATTTCTCCTTACCTGTCCATTTTCGGGACTGTGGCCAGTTCTAAAGGCCATGGCCATCTTTATATTTTTTTTAAGTATCGTTCACAGTAAATTTTCCGATCGATAACTTTGCCGCAATCTCACGAGAGGATTTTCCCTTTAGCGACTAAAAAATCATGCGTTTCCGCACAGTAATTGTTGAACTTTCCATTTTTGAATTTTAACTACGTTATTCACGTTGATTAATTAACAAACACGGTCAAAAAAGCACTTTACCGATAGCAAAAACTAACGAAATACGAATGGCCGGAAACTTTTGCACACGCGCATTTCGAATTCCTCCCCTTTGCATCAAGTATCTTCAGTATCCAATCAAAATGATCACGTGATAAGAGGTCATTTGCTTATCCCTAATTTTTGGAGCAATTGTACTTCTTCTTCGCTGAAACGTTCTGGCAAACAAATCAAAGAAACTAACTGGCCGGAAACTTTTGACCGCCACTGTAGATGGAACTTTAGGCAAATTTTATGTACATCATTTAAAAGTATATTTTATTTTCAATCGTTTAGTACCAGATACTATCATCTATGAAAACTTATTGCAGAGTTAGTAGGGGGTGATTACTTTTTATCCATGACTCTACATATGAAGAGCGTTTTTCTAGAAGTAGTTATATAAACAAAGCTTCGTACAGAAAACAACATTTATTTTGTCAGATAGCAAATGTAAGATACAATAGTTGAAACGGCTACTAAGCAAATTGTTCTTTTACTTAATATGCAGATAGGAAAGAGTGAAAATTAATTTCTCAAAACGACTCCAATAATCTCATCGTATCATTGGAAAATACGTTTGCAAATCATATTAAATATAAATCCCTTTCCTATAGTTATTCTGAATATTGGCTGTTCGAGAACGAAACATTACGTAACTAAACATTCACTACCTTCAAACATCACATTTTATCATTTACAGGAATCCAAATTGCTGCCTAGGAGCTTCTTTTCATGTTCTTGTCATCATTTCTAAGTATCAAAATTCCCATAGGTGTTCTTTTGTGACTTGCTATCTGTATTGCTCTTTATTTAATTTTAATTTCTCATTTGGTAATCGTACATGGCTGTCTTGCATGATTTTTCTACATTTTATGTGCTTCTCCCCATAATTATTTGAGTTTTATATTCTTTCTTTTTTTTTTCATTTTACGAGGCATGAATTTAGAAATTGAAATATATTATATATAAATTTATAAGATTACATTTTGGAAGTTCAAAATGGATTCTTTTCTGTCTTAATCTCTCCAAAAATTTTGATTGCAATGAAAGAGTGTAAATATAATTCCCCTTTATTTTTATCTTATCTTATGTGTTTTTATTGTATATTTATGTTAATTATTTTTCAACAATGCTTCTTCTGACTGATATAGTGATTTACTGAAGAAATTTAGTACTAATATTGTATAGTTAATGTTTTTATTCATATTGATATTCAGTAAATAAATGTAGAACAAATATTTCATAGTTATTTTTTTATTCAATATATTTTGAAAGATTTTCTACTTTTGATTTCAATACAAATAACAATAATAATAGCATAACTGAAAATGTAAAAAAATAAATATATCTTAGTGAAATCATATTAAGGACGCCAGATTTCATATTATGAATAAAAAATAAATTAAAGGGTTTGACATATTTAAAGCAACCTATTCTTCTAACTTTATAATAAATATTGCATATATATGGCAATTTTTATAACATATAATGGATACTAAGTAACAATGCATTCAAAAATGCATTTTGGAATTAAAGTTATTGGAAAAATAACTCAAGCTATTGTCATATAGAGCATAATGAATGCTGCGTTTTCAAAGTAAATTTTTTGAAAGGCGTTGATTTCCATCTTATTAGCACGATTAAACAGATTGTGAAAGGAATATCATGAAATTTAATTTGTTGAACATATAATGTATGTACATGAAAGGATTCAAAATTATCACCCAATACTTAATTATCTTAAACTATTATTTGCTTATGTTAAAAAAAAATCACATTTTTTTTAATGATATGTTTATTATTTGTTCTTTAAAACAAAGCAAGGTTATTAAACAACAAAAAACTGGTGTTACTGAAATACATGAGTGCTTGCCTTATCGTATGGCAAAAAAAATTAAAATATAAAAAAAAATATTTTTTTTATAAATTAAGCTATTCAAAAGCGAAATTCAAATAAATAAAGTTGTTTTAATTTCAATTTAAACTTCCAGTATGTGCCGTGTCTGAAATTGTACAGTATTAAGATTTTTCAGACTAAAGTCTTTTGGCACACTAAACTTATACTACTGATAGCGAACATTACTCTATTATCATGAATCCTCTTATGAAATAAATTCGCTTTCTTAAAAACTTTAGGACGAATTTTAATAACTTGAATATCATTTAGTATTTTAGCCTTACTTAAGTCAAAAATGTATTAATTTCAAAATTAATCCAAAAATCCAAGAAAGGAAGTGAAAAATTAAGACTAAAAGATTCAGGTACTAAAAAATAAAAACATACGTTACGTACTTAGGACGTATACGTGACAAACGGCTAACACAGCTGTGCAAGTTTTATATTCTTCTATATTAAAAAAAATCCGAATCCATACCAGAAATTCTCAATAGTAATTTCCGGTTTATTTAATAATACACTTTTTGTGATTGCGTAATGTAAAAATATTTCTTTGAAAATTCTAGCTATGAACGTAAATTTTCTGAAAATAAAAACAGTTGAAATCGGTATCCCATGTACTGAAAAGTTTAACCCTTCAATGCATAGCGATGCATATATGCATCACTTTTTATTTAAATTTTAATAAATAAATCAAATTCTCCGCTACCACTATATTATATAGAAATATTATTCTTGTAAAGGCTCACATATCTATTCTACTAAGTAACGTTCAACATCTATCTTAAAATTTTTGGTGTCTAATCCTGAATATATGAATAATTCATGCAATTAACCCTTTACTGCGCAGCTTTGCATATATGGAAACAACACTGTTTTGAACTTAATAGATTTTATTTATTCACATATACCTAATTCACACAAGAAAATTAAAATAGCAATCTTTTCTTTAATTAAAAAACAGACATTCCGTATTTAAAAAAAGCGAAATTAACATTTGAAACTTTCTGGTGTAAAGTCAGATTCTCTGAACTACGTGATTTCTAGAGCGTGTTCTATCATGGAAATTAAAGGGTTAAAGTTTAAGTTTTATAAAATAAATAATGATATAAAATAAGGTATTTGGAGACATACTTATTAAAGTATTTACAAATTTGCATTATTTTAGCGTAAAACAGCCACACGAGTGTAGTTTTCACTTGTATTGCAGATGTACAACAGAAGAAAAGATTGACGTATTATATAAAAATATATCTCTGATTTTTTTTTTTTTCATTATTTTTCCTGTGTGATAAAACTTTCCGTGAAACATATATAATTTTTTCGAAACAAAATAAAAAATCGCGCATTTAAGGGTTAACAGTCTAATTACTCTCCGCAAAAATACATCGCGCACACTCGTGCAAAATTTTTATCTTCTCAGCCAAAAAATTTAAATTGGAATGAGTCTTACGTATTTCTATTCTAAAATAACACATTAGAACAGCGGTTCCTAACATTTATTGATACGCGACCCACCTTTAAGTTAAAAAAAAAAAAATCTTAACAAATTTAATATGAGGATTTAACTAATATCACTAAGGAAATACTGTATGACCTCTATAAGCTTTCGGCTATCTCACCCTATTAAAAAGGCAAAATTTAGTTCGGAGGATGCACTATAAAAAAAAAAAAAAAAAAAAAAAAAAAATGCAATTTAACAAATTACAACGACCATTTGGAAAATGATTTTTTCAAAGACTAAAATTTAAGACATAAAAAATCGCACGGAGTTCATCATTAGATTACGTACGCCATGGATTAAACATTAATAGTGTTATTACACGTAAAAAATTGCAAGATTTCATGAAACCTACGTATTATCCACCTGAAACTTACGTATTATCCAAGCATTTCATTGGCTGTTCGGGAAAATGCTTTTCCAGCGTCAGATTTCCAAGAAATCTGACGACCCATTTTAAATGAAATTTCATTCTTAAACTTCTAAAATCCCACAATATTATTTTTGCACCGACAATAGAAAAAAACATGTACTTTGTATAGAGAAAAAAATGTACTTTTAAATGCAATTTGTTTGAAAGCTGTATCTCAATTTGTTTCTGAGTTATTATTTTTTTTTTGTAGTTTTTATTACTTTTTTGTCATAGTGGCAACAGAAGTATCCATCTCTGTTGAAATTAAAGGGAAAATACAGATTACTGTATAGACCAATCACAAAATGAATAAAATGCGGATTAAGTCAATAAAAAGCTTCAGATATGCTTTTGATTTCCTACCCCGACAAGGACAATAACCATTTTTCCAAATGGTTAATAATTTGTAATGCCAATGTGTGTAAGTTGAATAATAATAAAAACAACAAATATAATGAAAAATATGCTTAATTATTATCAAAACACAATTTTACAATTAGTGAGATTTCTGTCACTGTTGCATACGGATGAGGGCATCTATATAAGTGTTTAAACTTGTTAATTTGAACTTTCTACAATCAGTTGGTTTCTAGACTTGTTTTTCAAAAGCAGCAAAGTATTAAAGCACGTTCACACAAGTATATCGTGTCAAACCCCATCAAGAACTTAAAAGCTGATTTGAATATTTCTGGATATCCTTCTCCTATTTTCAGACTGAAGAAAATTAAGGATATTTCCAATGTTGCCATTACGATTGCACCACTACTGACATGTCTCATAACGAGGTCATAACAGGATACCGGCTGACTGTTTAAGAAAACACTGCCTTCTCGCGAAGTTTTTACTTTAAGCTAATAGTTTTCTCGACTTTTGAGGTTAGAAAATATTGTATTTGCTGTATTTTTTTTTTAAAGAGGTGAAATAAAAGATATATTTTTGTTCCAAAACTTGATTGTTCCACTAACGACTAAATCACCTGCCGCGACCACCAGCGGGTCACGACACATAGGTTGGGAACCGCTGTCTCAGAACATTCACTATCTTCTTATATTTTAAGGGGTCTCAGGACTCTTAAAATTGGAAAAAAAGAAAAACAAGACCATTTTCAACATTTAATATCTCAAAATGTATTTGATTTTAAGACACAATTTTAATTGGAATAAAATATATAAGTATGTTTTTTCATTTCATGTATTTAAAAATTATAAGATGCAGAATTAGCATTTACAGGGGCTCCAAACTGTTAGACATTTGATGAGCAAAAAATCGCCATAACAGCTTACGCGCACGATTACAAAATAAGTATTGCATCTACACTGATGTCCAAAATTAAAGACCAGTCACAAAATGCTAATTTTTAAGTAAGCGAATACTCAAATGGAAATAATATGATTCAAATAATTACTATCCCTAAACCACAGCTAGTTCATATAGCATCTCATTCATGTCACACATGGTCACAAGTGTCACAGTCACTACGGGGAAACAAAAAATAAGAAATTCCACACGTCTTATTATGAGTCTCAAATGATCACTATATGTGACTCCAATGAGACGTCAATGTGACTTCTACTTTGTGACGAGTCACCAGATGACTTTACAGTGTAGTTACATTGTGACTCTCATGTGACTGTCATTTTTAGACTCAATTTCAAAGTCATCATGAACGTTGCATTATGATAAGTCATCAAATAATATCACATTATATTCACATGGTGACTGTTCACAAAATAGCACAAAGGTGATTTCACAGTAGTCTCTCTGTCAACTGAAAGTCATCATGTGACTTTAATGTGACATTATTTGTCAACTTATCACAATACAGCGTTCACGATGACTTTGAAATTGAGTCTGCAGATGACAGTCACAGGAGAGTCACAATGTAACTACCTTGTAAAGTCACACAGTGATTCGTCTTAAAGCAGCAGTCACTGTGACGTCTCAGTGGAGTCACATATAGTGATCATTTGAGACTCATAATGAGATGTAGGGTATTTCCTATTTTTTTTGCTTGAACGTAGTGACAGTGACACTTATGACCGTGTGTGACATGAATCAGATATTACATGGACTAGTTGTGCTATAGGGATTGTAATTATTCGAATTATATTATTTCTTTTTGGGTATTCGCGTACTTGAAAATTAGCATTTTGTGATTGGTCCTTAATTTTGGACACCAGTGTAGAATGAAAATTTTGGTGCTACTTATACTCTAGATTATAATACTTACCCTGAACCCAAATAAATTTGTATTTAAAGCTTTTTTATATTTTTAATACAAAGTTGTATTTAGCTAATGCAAAATTAAGAAAATTTCAACAGTATAATCACCTAAAAAATATTGTTTTGAACAATAAAAAGGAAAATTTAGGTTCAGTTTATACAGACTCACATGAAACATATGTTTTGAAAATTTCATGAAAGAATATTCATAAGTTTTTGAGATATCGTGCGCGTTATGCCCAAAAACGTCATTTGGAGAAAAATGGCTTCAAAGTTTCCGAAACGAGCTTCAGCTATTGAACGTGTGTAAATCAAAAAGCCATAACTTCAGTTCTAACAGGAATTTCAAGGAAACAATTATATCAAAATGTTCAAAAAAGATAGGAGTTTAACATCGAAAAAAATAAAATTTCGAAAATTTTAAAGCTTTAAGAGTCCCGAGACCCCTTAAAGAAACGAGCGCTTTAAAACCGAAAGGCCTTTTGTGGTAAGGGCCGCTTTAGTACAATAGGAAGTCAGATTCACTGACGAAAAAAAAAAGCTGTTGTCAAAATTTGGTAATACAACCGTATTTTAAATGTTTAATAATAAATTTCGTTAAAAACACAATTTTTTTTAAAGCTTCTTTAAGAAAGTAAATTCTATTCTATAAATCCGAAAATTGAACCGCATTTTAAATATAAAATGAATATATGTTTTAAATATAGTTTTATATATTAAAAAATGATGAAAGTTTTATTTTCGTTCTTTATTCATAGCTGTTGTCGAGCTTCCACCAGATGGAACTTTGCAGACGCAGGATTTAGCTTTCTTCCGAGAAATAGCAGACGCCAAATTACAGTCATATTTTTATTCAAAGTCCCTTGTTAGAACGGACTCGGGGAGATCCAACAAGCATCGCAGTCGTAACAGAAGATCCAGACGGAATTTAATTAGGTATTTACATAAATGTGAGTTTGTTGATATAACACAACTGTAACAATCACTCACGAATTGTTTCAGCGGAATAACCGTTAAAAAGAAAATAAAAAAGTAAAAGAATAAAAAATAACTATTCCCGGTATTAAATTATGGAAAATATACATTAAGGCTTTTTTAAGTTTTTATTTTTTATAAATCATTTTCAAATACAAACATATAACGAGCTATGATTTAATAAAAAAGGAGACATGTTATATATATTTGCGTATTACTTTTGCAACGATCTCCATATTCAAATTTGATTAATGTGTACTACAAAAAATATATCAGCAACTACATCGTTTCCAAAGGAATAAATAACGAAGTTATTTGACTTATTACAAGTAACATAGATTTTAATTGTGATTAAAATTAAACAAAACAATTTTCAAATGATTTTTTTCGTAGCTTCTTTATACAAACGTAACTTTTTTACTTACTGTTTAGTAAAACGGACTTTTAGGGCACTTTTCCTAATTTATGATTTATTCTATATTAAAAAGAAGAACTTCAAACATAAAAACATTCATGTAAAATTCGTAAAAGTACAAACACGTAAAATTATTTCCGACAAGTCTTTGAGTAAACTAATAAATTAACACACATATTTTTAATCATTTATATTAAACGATTTTTATTTGAATTATTATGTCTGAAAAGATTAGTCAATAAATTGTTTAGTACGGAATTTTTAGTTTCGCGTATTTTATGATGATTTACATATTTAAAAAGAAATCTAATCAGCTTTATATATCTCTCGCCAACACACAGTAATAACATGCAATACAGTTTTTCATGCAAGAAGTTAATACAGAATAATGGTACTTTCCTGCTAACGGAGCGCAAATCTCGCAAATATAGTTCTCGCCAGTAGCATCTTTATTTTTTTCATGGTTGTAAATTAGAAAAAAAGCATTGGTGTTGAAACAAAATGTCTTCGTTTACGTATTATTTTTTTTATCATTTTCTTCATTTTTGTTTTGGATGAAATATGTCAAAGGCATGTATTGTAAATGCATGTAATATATGTATTTTAATCTGAGCTATAAATGGGTAAAAAAAAAAATATGTCCTTTTCCCAATATTTATCTATTTATTTTAAAGTATTCAGTTTTCACAAAATATAACTCTTTCTGTATTTATAAGTATACAACCTACATAAACTTTTCCATGCTCAACAACTCGAAATTTTCTGGCACATTTTCAGATTCATTTTTAATAAAAAAAATATGAAACTTGCGGACGTGATTTTTGAAAAGATTTATAAGCGACCTGTGTTTTTATTTTTCTTTCAATTAATTAAAATTGATTAATAAACAGATATTTTCTCAGTAGGGTAATATTTTTCGTTTCTAACACAATCGCTTCGGAAATTCTGTTCAAAATGCCCACTTTGACATCATTTTTTGAAATATATTCTGCTTTTATAAAAAAATCGATCATTACTGTACATTATATAGCTTCTGAATAAGAGAATCTACCAATTGGATGCGTTTGAGAGCAAAAATGAATTTAACAATGAGTAAGAAAATAAGCAGTTTGGATTTGAATACACCCTTAATAAGATGATTTTTTTCTTCAACCGCTATGTATTTTTAATTTGTTTTTGCTACAAGAATTGTTCCTATCAAAAACTTGTCTATATAAATGTTGAAAACAATATTAAAAAGATTTATGATAAATTCGTGAAGATTTTATATCTTGTGAATTGACGGAGTTATGAAAATTTTTCTTCTTCCCCCCCCCCCTTTTTTTTGTTTTCGTTTTTAATTTTTTGGCAGTACGAATTGGTCCTATCAAAAACTTGTGAATATAAAAGTTGTAGATAATATTAAGGAGATGTATAATAAAATTAATTGGATTTGATATCTTGAGAACTGACGAAGTTAGGAATTTTTTTCTCCCAAAAACCCTATTTTTTGCACCCCTTGAGCACATTTTTAATTTTATCAAAAATCTGTGATACATAAATTTTGGCCCTATTTTTAAAAGTCATGAAAACTTTAAACTGATTTGATATGTACAAAATTTAAGATGTTATGGGGTTTTTACTGTTTTCACAAAACCCCTCCCTATTTCCATCCCCTTTGTCCGATTTTGCCCATTAACGAACTTGACCGAGATTTTATGTCCTTTGATTTTATGTATCAGTTTGGAAGAGATTTGTGCAGAATTGTGGAAGTTATCGTGTCCAGAAGAAAGTGATATCTATCTATCTCTCTCTCTCTCTCTCTCTCTCTCTATATATATATATATATATATATATATATATATATATAGATAGATAGATAGATAGATTGATAGATTGATAGATAAAGTTTTTTACTAAGGGTGGTTTTGGGTTCTAGGGGTCATGATCGGTGTAGATCTGCAAAAATGTTTCAGAAATTTCAAAATAGGAACGTTCCCAATAGGTAGTATTTCATACGAAATCTACCTAAAAGAAAAAATTATATTTCCAATAGTTTTATAAAAAATATGTTAAATCTTACATTTATTTAAACTAAGTTAAATTAATTTCACATATTAAAAATAAAACTTCAATTAAAATGGCAATACTTAATTTTAAAATTTATGTAACATAGGTTACAAACAGAAAACACACTAATCTGCAATTCAGATGTTTCAGCCCACTGACCATATGTTTGCATAGCAAATTCAAAATTGCTGTAGCATACATTTTCTATTATTTTTACTTACAATTAAGCATCGTAGTAACGTGTGTAGGGGACAATGGAAGTCACTTCTTTGATGAGAAAAGTTAGAGTAACAGAGGTTACAATTTCAAAGTACGAGATTTATCTTAAAATATGATAATAAAAAATAAATATTTTAGTGTTTCGATCCTAACTAGTTAAACAACTATGTCTTATGCTTACATAAAACCAGTTAAAAATGTAATTTTGAATATTATTACTTAAAACACTAAATTGAAAACTATGCCTACAGTTATTCGGACAGACTGTTTTGTTAGTCAAGATGAATAAAAATGGATAATTTAAATTAAAAATATATCTTTTTAATTTTTGTTTTTAATAATGAAGTCCTTACTGATTGCTTTAATGGAGATAAAAAACAAAAAGAGTTCATTCCCATTTTACACAGAAAAAAAAAATAATTGTGGACATGAAAAGGACATATTTTTTTTTGTTTCGCCCATATCTGAAAAAAAAAATGAGTGAACGTTTTTTGTTTTAAATTAAATTAGTACACCCCAAAAGATGGCGGTGGAAAGAATTCTTGACAGTTTATGACATGGTGCCCGGCTTACAAAAAGGACGAGAATTTTTTTAATTATTATGCACTTTATTGTTTTTTTAAACAATCATATTACGTGACTAAGTTTGCAATTACAGAATATCATATGGTTAATTACAATTCAAATAATTCAACATTCTTAAATTAATTATTTTAAAATCTAGCCAGCGTCTTTTAATTTTCAGCAGGGACACATTTACGCCCGTTTTTCATACAGAAATCTAATTATTTTTTTTAACACTATTATAGGAGGAACGATCTTCAGCAAGATTCAGAAGAGCCTGTTTATTATATAAGTGAAGGTGAGACCTCACCGAGTCCGGGGGATTCATATGAATTTTCAGAAGCTGAGTGTGATATGCACCTGAGACTGACAATGGAAGAGAGACCTGTATGACACTGTTTCAGTATTACCTGCTCAGTTGACATCTGGACAGCATTCAATAAATATTTTTTATTTTTTGAATTATTGTCAAGTGTCTATTACTTTTTGCTTATAAATTAGAGGGGTTTCATAAAATCTCAGAGCAAAATTATGTATATAAAAAATAGAAATCAACAAATATAGGTAAAACAATTTTTATTCCAATGGTATCAAAATTTAGTTTACATTTCGAAGCAAATAGAGAAGCTATTTCACTGAAATCCATACGACACTAAATACCATAATAGATGCAGGTACAAATAATTTTTCTTTCAAGCATTTTATACTACAAATTGATACATAAAATGCTCAGATGAAAAAATATTTCTTATAACACACATACACATGTGTGTGTAATGGTTATATATATATATATATATATGTATATATATATATATAACCATTAATTAAACATTACTGACCACCATCAATAATTGTGATAGTATGAATGAATTTACAACAATACTGTGTCACCAAACTCTCTGAATGGATACAAAAAACATACTAAACAAGCTACTATGTATACAATAAAGTCCCTTGTACTATATAACAAGAATTAATAATAAATAAGAATATGGATTTCGATAAAAATAATTGAAAAGCTTACATATTGAATTACGTTTTCAAGAGTACAGAATTCAATTATATAAGGAAATCAGTCATTTTCTGTGAGAAAAAAAGCTAAAAGCTGAAAAAACTTTTCTCCTGTACCCTAACGACCAATATAACCAAAAGAATATTTACAAAATGAAAACAGAATAAAATTAAATGCTATGAAATGTAAAAAGCAATACAACCTGTTAAATAATTAATATATAGCAAGGAAAAATAGTAATATTACACAAAATACCTAATAAAATCTCAGTTATTTTATCCAAATACACATCAGCACATGGTATCCAAAATCACGATAAGTTTAAGGTTATTTTTACAGTTAAGTTAACACAGATTTTAAAACCTAATGTATACAGTTAAAATATTTTGAAATACCGTGATAAATTCAATTAAAATAATATAAATAGAAAATAAATACATAATAAATAAATATCCTCTTAACACTTTTAAAATTAAAAAAAATAATAATAATTTCTTAACTAAAGTAAAAAATATGAAAACTATAAGTTTACAAAATCGCAAATAGCGAACATTGAGCTCCACTATGTGTTAAAAATTGATATTTTTACTCTATTCGAAGCATCGGACAGAATCCAATTTAAATTTTAGTGCTGCCATCTATGATATTAACTTGAAACCGATATGAATAAAATGTCATAAAGATTATGCTATTATAAGTTAATTCATTCATAATATACCAACTGCTATATCCCAACAAATCCTAATATAAAAATACCATATTATATTTCATTATTCATATAAATATTAAATAAATACAAATGTTAATAGAATGATTACAATATATTCTACTACCATACCCAATTAATCTATACGGAAAATTTAAATAATTTCAAAACAATAATAATATAATATAGCAATATGCTATAAAACTAAATAATATATATATAAAAAATTATATATAATAAAATTATAAACTATAAGAATTACACTCATTGCCATAAAAATTTGCGCACGAAGAAAAAGATGTCCAAATGAAACGAAATTTTACACGCGTAAGTACTACTGTCATATAAGTAAGTGAGTAGAAAACCAAAGAAAAATGATCATTTATTGCAGAAAAAAGTACAAATGAACGGGAATTTTAGTACTCTGTTGCACCACCTCTAGAGCGAATGCACGATGCGATACGAGCGGGCCTTGAGGCATACAAGTTCCGCATGATGTCCTGAGACATCTCGTTCCACAGTTGCTGTAAACGCGCCTTGAGTTCAACCAAATTCGTAGGGTAGACAACTTGCCGTCCCAAATGATCCCAGTTATGCTCGATTGGTGACAAATCTGGGGATCGAGCAGGCCAGGGAAGGGTGGTAATGTGGCGGAGGCAGGCTTGTGACATCCTTGAAGTGTGTGGTCGAGCATTGTCTTGCTGAAAAATGGCTCCTGGGAGCCCTGCCACGAGTGGCAACACATGTGGCTGAAGAATGTCCTGGACGTACCGCTGGGCTGTCATTGTGCCACGGATCAATATTAGGGATGACCGTGTATCGTAAGCAATGGCACCCCATACCATCACACCAGCTGTGAGAGCGGTGTGTCGCTGTAAAGCGAAGGCAGGATTGGGGCATTCACCACGGGGCCTCCACACACGAACACGATTGTCATCGCTGCTCAAATTGAATCTAGAGTCGTCGCTGAAGACGACCTGGTTCCATTCCGTTACAGTCCAATCCTGTCGTAAGCGACACCATCCAAACGGAGGCGTCGGTGGGTGGGTGTCATTGGCAGCACACGTAATGGGCGCCACGATAGCAGATGTCCTTTGGACAGGCGCCTTGCGATGGTTCGAAAAGGCACAGGGATCCGTAGTGAAGATTCTGTCTGTGTCTGGATAGCGGCTACTGAGGCAGTTCACTCTACGCGTGCGTTTCGTATGATGTGACGGTCTTCTCGACGACTGGTCTGTCGAGTGCGTCCCGAGCCTGGTCGCCGTGTAAATGACGTCTCTTCAGTCAAATGGTCCCAACACCTCCTCTCAGTAAAATCAGAACGGCCTACTTGATGAGCTACTCGCCGAGCTGACTACCCAGCTTCCATCATCCCGATGATTCTTCCCCTCTAAAACTCTGACAGCTGCTCATATTGTCTTCGATGGCTGCGTAACGGCACGTCTACCTCAGCGTTTCCTTTGCAAATGAAAAGGTACACTCAGACATGTTCTGCTTACCAGCTTTATACTCCAAGGAGGACAAAGTTCAACGCCCTCTAGTGGCATTACGCAATGCGCAATCACGCTGCATTTCTAATCATTTGCATATCTGCCTAATATGTACCTTCATGTCAAGTTTCGTTACGATCCCACAATTTTTTCTTGGTGCGCAAATTTTTATGGCAATGAGTGTACTTTTAAATATAAAAAAAAATAATTAATAAAATGAACAGGAAGTAAAAATAAAAAATAAAAAAAAAATAAATAAAAATAAATGGATGTTGATATAATTATTTCAGAGTCTTCATTTCCCAATTGCTAATGATATCAAATAAATCGTGTGGTTTATTTTCATATTAACCATAAAAAACTAAAAATTATGAATATATATATATATACTGGGTGAGCAAAAAGTCCGTGTAAACTTTAAAAAATCATAAAATCCGAAAAAATAACCGAAATGAAAAACTTTTTGCAGGGTTAGCATCCATAGGTCACGGGAATTTTTTTAAGACAGAAATAAAAAATAACTCAAAAAACAGCCGACAGATGCGCTGTTTTGTGCGATTTTGGCGGAAATATGCAAATGAAACGGTTTTAAGAATTTGCGCTCCTAATCAAGAACTAATTCACCGTTGTGATCCGTGTACTTGATCAAGGAAGGATGCTGAGTATGAAGGAAAAAAAATGTTGGTGAAGTTATTTTACGGGGACAATTTCTGGATTAGGAGCGCAAGTTCCTAACTGTTACATTTGCATATTTCCACCAAAATCGCACGAACCAGCGCCATCTGTTGGCTGTTTTTTTTTTTTTTTTTTTGTCTTTAAAAAATTCCCGTGACCTATAGATGCTAATCCTGCAAACAGTTTTTCATTTCGGTTATTTTTTCGGTTTTTATGAATTATTAAAGTTTATACGGACTTTTCGCTCATCCGGATATATATATATATATATATATATATATATATATATATAATTATTATTATTATTATTTGTTATATATATTTCATTAAAAATACTACATACTGTCTCTAGGTCTGATTTTCAGAAGCCAAAATTTAATTAAAGTACTCGAGGTATCTGAATACCACTTAATTTTGAAAATAGAATGAACATTACAACAATATTCCTCGAACCAGAATTATTCCAGGATTTAGGTGCTCAAAAAGGGAAAATAACTTAATGGTTTAGCGGAGTTTTGAAATTTAGTATCTTTATGTGTTTGGCGTAGCTAAACACGAATCTGAGTTTTGCCAATAAAACTTTTCAAGCAAATAACATATAAAAAACGAACTTTTCTCTGTTTTTTATAAATAAATCCCTAACTACGCATTTTACGAACATTACGTGGATGTTGATCACATATGAAATTATGAGTTTCCTTCATTTTATATTTTACTTTTTCTTTCAGTGATGGATCGTATAGCTGTGATAGTGCTTAAAGGGAACTAAAAGGAAAAAACCCTAAAAAAAAACCCTCAAAAAAAAAAAAAAAAAAAAAAAAAAAAAAAAAAAAAAAAAAACGAAATTACGGCACTGTACCTCATTGTAACATTAAAACTAATCATTTTGCGCAAACGTTGACCATTAATGATACTAAACATTGCAGGATTGAATAGATATTTTAATGAAGTTGTCTGATAATAACTACGAGGTTTCATTACGAATCATTGTTTAATTATATATAATTATATTCTTTAGTAAGGAAGATTAGTAAGGATATTTACACACAGATAGAAAGGAAATATCTTTTTTCTTTATTCATTTATTTGAATGCCCTTGCTGTTCATCGACAACACAGGAAACAATCTTTTGGGGTTAAAACTGTTTTTGTTACTACCAATACTAAAGTTTGAATCTTTTCTATATGGAAATTATTCGATAAATTGTAGCATAACTTATTTCTCTTCTATTCAATCCAAACCATCATTGAATGGGAAATCCATATCCACTCGGTTTTAAGGTTTTCTTCGACTAAATTCACCGCTGTGATGTTAATGCCGTTTTCCTCGAAAATGAGGGACAGGTTGGAGCAACAAAGCTATGGCATCTTTCACTCACAATTTCGTTGGCAGATTTTGTGCACTTCCACAAAACAGTCTATAACAAAGCAGAAGTAGCAAGGGGTAATACACAGAACATAGGCTCAAAGCCAATATATGTTATCTTCCGTACCCTTACACTGGCATTTGTTCAAGCCAAAAGCCATTGCAGTACCACGTGATTCCTTCATAAAAACTGCTATAGTACCGCAGCTGCTGATAGTGGTAAAGCAGAGGTGTTAAAATTCCCACTAAAATCATACTTCTTGTACAAAATATACCTTATGCAACTCCTTAGGAAGGCACATCCTTCCCACTATTGCCTTAAAATGAGAAAAGGAAACGTTCCCAAGTAGCTGCAACCATCTCCTGAGTATAGTTCGCGTCATTGCATGCTTTAACGACGTCAGCAACATGTGGATCCTTCACAATATTTTATAGGATCTTCATTTTCCCTTTCATAAACTTTGCTGACAATGTATCGCTACCGCTCATAGCATGTATGAAGAGGATGATTTCCACAAAGCTAACTCACAACATTAGTTAGAAAAAATGTCGCAGGTTTTAAAAATAAAATGTTTTCAGCCCTGCAAATACCTATCAAAATGATAAACAGTTCTGCATCTCCCAAGCTAGAATCAACGTCACATTTGATGAAGTCAAAGGAAAAGCACTGTTTGCAATCATATTGCTGCATCTTCTTTTGGTTGCTTGCATGTAATATCTGATGATGAGAACTTATCAATAATCATAGATATTTCCATACTCTTTTTTGTGAGATTTGCAACATGGTTTTCTTTGAACATAGTAGGTATCATTGTGCCCTGAAACAATATGCCAGTTGAAGGATATTTCTTTGATCGTCTCATACGCTCAACAGTTTTTATACAACCTTGTAACTCATCAGGGCCAGTGGTTGATAGTTTGGCTGCACTTACAAAACATATTTGTCACTGATTGAATATTAGGCCAAACAACCCTAAGCAATAAAAACCACCAACATTGACGAACTGAACTGTGCTAGTGAACCTTTCTTATGGGTTTGGATGCCTTGTAGAGGGTAGATTTTGTTCCTTTTCTTAAGCCATTGACAAATAGCTGCAATTAATAAGGGCCTCCGAATGCTTTGTAACCGAAAAGCACAGAAAAGAAGTTGTAAGATTAATGGAACGAATTCGTCGTCTACTCGCATTACATTTGTCATTACAGCTATATGTTTTACTCTGCAGCACGGTATAAATTTGACAGTTCCAAAGTCAAAACCAAAAACTCTGTTGATGTCTTTGATGACAGACTTCCAAATGGCAGTTGATTCATCCATCCGCAAAAACACCAGTGATTATTGAGTAAAAAGCAGAGTTTTCAAGGAAAGGGATATGCTGCGTTAACCATTCGTACGTCTTGGTACCACCCGTGCTCTCATTACATTTGTTGAATTCTTCAGGCCCAGATGAAACAATTAGGAACGTGTCGACTTTTATCAGCGAAAGTGTGCATAATTATTTTATTTTTGCGATACAAAAAAGAAAAAAAAAATTAGTAGAGTTTTATTATTGTATTTTCTAAAAAGCGAATGGAGATTTTTATCAGATATATAATTATTTTTATTTATCTTTTAGTTAAAATGAACCTCATATGCATAAAATGTAGTGAACCATACAATCTTAAGTATCATTGATGTTCGACGTTTGCGTAAAATGGATAGTTTCATATTACATGGATGTAAAATTCCGTAAACCCCGTTTCTTTCAAGTGTTTTGCTTTTAACACATTTTTGTAGCACTCTCACGGCTGCACCATTGATCAGGGAAAATACATTTCGCAACATATAATGCAGAAAATGTCGCATCTTAAATTTAATGTATGGTCGACTTTCACATAAATTTTTGGAGTTATTTCTTTAAAATATAGGAAACTCCATTTTTAAGCCGCTTCATAAAAAAGATATATATCTAAAATCAAATTAAAACTTATTTCACAGGAAATGTCTTGTTGGCAAACCTCAGATTCGTGCTCAGCGACCCAAAAAAAACATACAGGTATAAATACAAAACTGCTCCAAAAATTTCTTTTGCTCTCTACCAAATTACTGAACTAAAGAGAGATTAATGAAATAAGCATTACTTAACAAGTATATTACCGTCCCAGTATATACATATATACTAGGTTGAGCAAAAAGTTTTGTTAAATTTGTGAAAGTTGCGTAGTTTTGCACAAATTAACAACAAAAGCGACAAGGTCTATTCTTCAAAGTAGAGACCATCATAGTCCACGACTTTCTGCCATTGTTCTGCCAGATTCCGGATTTGCCCTAAGTACCATGGCGGGTATTTGGAATCGAAAACTCTTGACATGCTTCTTCAACTTCATTAAAGGATTCAAATCGATGACCCTGGTAAAAGTGTTGCATTGATCGAAAGAAGCCATAATCGGATGGAGCCACGTCCTGAACTCCTATAGATATACCACTAGTACTCCCATATAGGATAAAAATTCTAGTTATAGATCTGGTTATATATAAATATTAGATTAAAAATTTCCCAGAACTTTTTGCTCAACCTAATATTAGATTTGTTCATTTTACTTTCAGTTTTCATGGAATTCCCCTCGTGCGTCTTTCTTCACTAACTTATCCACACGGAACTTCAAAGATTAACATTTATAAGCCATTACATTAAAAAGAAACTTTATGCTGGTAACAAATAATTTGCTTTGCATAGAGGAAGCAGATAAAAAAATAAAACTAGAAAACAGAAATTATGTATGTTTTTTCGGAATTTAGCACCGCTATAGATGCAATATATATTATTGTATATAAATATAGTTAGTACAAAACATCAAATTTCACTTTTACAAAAAAATCTCTAATTTCAGTTTCAGTCAACACATTTCCCTTTTAAGACATAAAATCACACGCTTTTATTTTATATGAAATGTCGTCATTTGCATCCGCTGAAGAATTTCACATGTACAATCAAGTGTAAAATGATGTCTATAAAATAGTATGCATGCGACGTCACTATCGCGGAATAATACACAAACCCAGCAAAACGCGATTTCCAAAACTCGACAAAAAATCGCTATCTAATAATTCATATGCCTTAATTTTTTCGTAACATTAATATTAATACTTAAAATTAAATACAGTTTATAATAGCTCCATGTTTTGTCAGAAATCCTTTACATATATATATTTCAGAATAGGACGATTTTTACATTACAGTTTTTTTGTTGTTGTTGTTAAGCGAAAATAACCACACAAAGATACAATAATCTACTATTTTCCCTTTATTTTCTACAGAAATGGAGTACTTCAGTTGCCACCCTTACAGAATTAAATTAAAATGTGCAGAAAATAAAATATCTCACAAATAAATTGAGATGCATTTTTCAAATAAATTGCAGTTAAAAGTACTTTTATTTCTCTATACGAAGGTGTTAAAAATTGAAAATGTGCGATACTTAGAAGTTTAAAAAAATACAGATGAGTATCAGTATTTAAACGTACAATGATACATCCAATTCGTTGGCTGGCTTATGTAACGTAAAGTTATTTTTTAGGGATGACAGTTAATTGTTGCCCGAAAGAAATATCACATCGAGGGCTAAAAAATCATTAAAAGACACAAATACTTAAAACAAAGCATTTAAAAAATATATATCGTTGTCACGAAATACCAGGTAAATACGTAATAAAATGCATTTGATTTAATATATGTATTAATAATGCTTAAGTTTCTTAATTTAAAATAACATCGTTTCTTCTTATTGATAATTAACACTCTCATCACCCTTCCGAATTGCAATATTTGAAAGAAAAAAAATATTTTTGTTAATTCCAGCGCGTCTGATAGCATATGTCGGTACATTTACTATTATGACTTTACTTATGTTTCTGCATTTAATAATAATAATAATCTTAATAAAAGTTTTATTAATTATTAGTAAACCGTTGGTTTTATTCAAACATATGTTTTACTCCTTAAATTTAAATTAAGGACTCCTTTTCCGAATTAGTAATTTGTGATAAAAGATAAAAAATACTACTAAATTTTTTATGTTTGTTTAATCTGGTTGTAATACGAGAGTTTCCAAACGTCATAAAAAATTCTTCCTTAGACTATTTATATATAAAAACACGCAACATAACTACATTCGTTAGGTTTCTGAAAAGAACTAATCTTTTTAAATTTCAGTAAACTGTAACTTCTGTGATTTCGATAGCTACTTTTAATTTTGCTAGCGTAAAAGTAATTTTTCCCAAAATTGGAAAAAGAATTCAGTGCCGAGAGGGTTAAATTATTAATACTATTTTTTATTAAATAATTCTCAGAATAACTTTAAGCATCACATTAATAATTTCGTTAACTAATACTAAAGCCAAAGATATATAGACATAAATCCTCTCCGATACGAAATGTTTTATTCTAGCTTGAATTAATGAAGAAAAATTATGTTTGTGTGATGGAGTATACATATGTTAAATTCATTTTATTATACATAAAAGAAATTTCCCAAAATTACCGAAATTAAAAATTTTAACATTTTCAAATGAATTCGGGTTATCTGTATGTCTGTCCACGCTCTACTCGCGTAAATATACTCGGATTTTCATGAAATGAATATATGTTAATGATGCTTACCATGGCATGTTCGGTATTGCATATGAAGTTTGTAGCATTAATAGTTCATTTGCAGCGAACCTCGAAAGAATTACGCTACATAATAAATAATGGGGAGAAATGATGTGCAGAGAATTTTAATGACATTACGTTATTTAAAGCGAATTGCAATTCATATAAATCACTGAACTTCACTATAAGATTATTACTATAAAATAGGGTATTCGTAGCATCTGTCATTCATTTAACCTATTATCTAATTACGGTACTTATAAGTACCATTAAAATAGCTTGTTATAAAATTCATTTAATACACCGATTAGTAGAAATGCAGTTTAGAATAAGTTATAGATGCATTATTTTATCTCGTTCCAAAAGCATTATGGGTTACACAAAACAAAAATATTTTTAAAAGAAGGATTTCTTTCGCCTTTGCATTTTTCAGCTTTCTTGACGTTTGGGGGGGGGGGGGATACTTCTATATTTCTATTCTAAAAACATTATATTTGTACATATCTTAATTATACAAAATACTAAGAAAAATATTTAAAATATAAGATTTGAGTGGGATTATAAATATTGCACTAAATCCCTATAAATTCAAATTTAATTTATCCTTCTAAATCCTTCAATCTTTCTAAAATTCTTCTAAAATTTATTAAATTATAAACCATTTGGGAAAAGGGTTATTGTCCTTCCGTCAGGGTAGAAATCAAAAACATATCTGAAGCGTTTTATTGGTTGAATCCGTATTTTATTCGTTTTCTGATTGGTCTATACAATAATCTGTATTTTCCCTTTACTTTCAACAGAGATGGATACTTCTGTTGCCACTGTGACAAAAAATTAATAAAAACTACAAACTACAAAAAGAAAAATTAATAACTCAGAAACAAATTGAGATACAGCTTTTAAACAAATTGCATTTAAAACTACATTTTTTTTTCTCTATACGACGGTGTAAAATGTAATATTGTGGCATGCTTAGAAGTTTAAGAATGTAATTTCATTTAAAATTGGTCCAGGAATATTAATGTTTAATCCATGGCATATGTAATGAATGACCAGCTCCGTAGAAGTTTAAAAATTTACAGTACCGCAAAGTGTAATTCATGGCGTACGTGTAATGTATGATCAACTCCGTGCGATTTTTTCTGTCTTAAATTTTAGTCTTTGAAAAAATCATTTTCCAAATGATCGTTGTAATTTGTTAAATTGCCTTTTTATGTATATCTTCTAACGTAGTTTCAAAAATTCACGAAAAGTGCTTTAGAAGATAAAATTTTCTTGAATTCATAATTAAGTACATAAAAGGTTAAAGGACCCACAAAAAAAAAACGGTTTTTCTACTGCGTTTGAGCAATAATTATTAGAAGTGCGTTTGGAATTTCGGTGTGCGCTTTTAAATGGAACTTTTTTTTTGCATGTTACTCGTTGTATATAAATTCTATACCTCCTATACAGGTCTGCACAAAAGAATTCATGCATCGTTCGCCTATTAGCGGAAATTGCTGGAGGGAAATTTTCAACTGCGCTATGTATTTCCTAACTCAACTAAAATTTTGCATGGATTTATTTAATAGATACAAATCTATCATATCTGTATGCAATCTATATATCATATCTATGTGCAATCTATATAGCATATATAGGACTGCTCAAAGAATTTGGATAATTTGCCAATTGTAGATGGGAATTGCAAAAATTGGGTTTTAATTTGTTATGCGTTTACATACGGTTTAATTAGACAGCATACTTCAACTTATTAATCAGTGAAGTTTTGCTACATTATTCTGAAAGTGTTGGAAAGTGTTTCATAATCTATGCTTGACGCGTAATTTCGTCTTTCTTGTCGATCTTTAAATTACTTTGATCCATTAACTGATTCCAATTTCGTTAATTAATACGAAAGCCAATTACATATAGACATAAATCCTATCCAAAACCAAGTGGCTGATTCTAGCATGTATTAATCGAAAATATTATTTGTGTGTAATGATAAATTCATTTTATTTTATGTAGCAAAGGAAATTTCTAAAAATTATTAAGATTCAGAATATTTTCTTAAAATTATTTTTATGCATTCTTTTATTTTCTCACTTCTATTGTTCACTGTAATATTCCGTGAGATTATTTTACGATAGGTTTACTTTCACACGTTAATTTTGTAAATATAGTTAAAATACAAGGTGATTTTTTTTTAAAGTCGTGAAAGTAAAATCCTATAACAAAAGAACCACTGATCCAAATGACCTGAAATTTCACCAGTATGCTCCCAAAGCAATGGGAATTTTTTAGCCGTTAAAAAAAAAAAAAAAAAAAAAAAAAAAAAAAAAAAAAAAAAAAAAAAAACCTTAAAATCGCACCGACAGATGGCGCTACATATGCAGTACATTCGAGGGACAATCTTACGCACGACACATGCACAGTGGCAATAAAAATCTGAAGCACGCACACCTCGTGTTCATTATTCTGATCTCAATCCGTGCGATTTTGGACTCTGGGGGTACCCAAGAATGCTGAGTATTGTGATGGTGTTACGAACTTAGCTGACCTGAAAACACGCATCGTGTACCAGATCCACAGCATCCAGCCGGATATTCTTTGCTTTGTAGTGGAACATGCGGTTTCACGTTTCCAACTCGTAGCTGTAAACGGGGGACAGCACACTGAAAATCTCTTGTGTTAGTCGTGCAGTTCCGTATGAATGCTTTGTTCCATATTTTTATTTCGCTCTGTTTCTGCGAAGGTGTTCGCAGTATCTTTACCCAATTACTGAATTCTGTATGTTTTTGATATGCGTAATAAAGTTTCTTTTTTCTTGAAGTACCGTCCATTGTTTTCCTCCCACTGACGATATTCTTTGTTTCTGTTAACTTACAGCGCCATCTGTCGGTGCGATTTTAAGTTTTTTTTTAACCACACCAAAAAAAAAAAATCCCATTACTTTGGGAGCATACTGGTGAAATTTCAAGTGATTTGGATCAGTGGTTCTTTTGTTATAGGGTTTTACTTTCACGACTTTAAAACAAATCACCCTGTATATTTTTAAAATTACGAATGGCTTATGTTGTATCACGTATATTGCCTCAGGATGATTTATAAAAAATTGTTGAAAATATAAATGCACAGTGTGATTAGGGTCTAGAAAGGAGACATTTAATTCCCTATAATAATTCAATTAACCGCCTCTAATTTGCAGGGCTAAAATTTTATTATTACTATAAGAGCATTAGGAGTAATTTTTATTACTATTATTATTTAAAATTTTAAATTTTATGAAAAAAGAAAATTCAGAGTATATAATTAAATATAACAAGATTATTGCGGTTTGAAGATGAAATTCTATTATAAGAATTCAACCTTTTTTAATTGTATTTTAACCCCTTAACGCTCGAATTAAATTATGGTTTAGAAATTCAAACTGATTATTGGCACCACTTTTATGAAAAAGAAATATTAGCCTTATTTAATGACAGGCAAAACGATACTAAAATATAGATAATTTCACTATTTTATAAAACTGGTGGGAATCAAACAATCTGAGCAAAAGACATAGCCCGTGAATCTAACGGGAGCGAGAATTAAGGGGTTCAAAAGTAAAATATAATATGAAAAAGGATTTGTAGAAAATTTGTATAACAGAACCGAAAGTTGTTTTCCTACGAGAATAATTCTTCTAAAAATAAAAAATTGGTATCATGCGTTGTGGTTTTTCATACTGTACATATCTTCTTTAAAATACTTTTAAATTATTTTGTTTTGCATTTAAATACACCCCAAAGAAAAATATTACATAACTTTTTTTCTTCTTCACGCCATAATCAGAAAAATGGTTTCTGCAAAGAGTACATTAAAGTTTCCAGATAGTAAAAAAAAGCAGATGAAGCTAAACTATGATTAAACAACAATGAAAATTTCATGCGCCAAGCATAGATTATGAAAAACTTTCCAACACATTCAGAATAATGATACAAAACTGCACCGTTTAATAAGTTAACCCTTAAATGCCGGGTGTTGCTTTTCGGCAACATACCCAATTTTGGCTCTAAAATACTATTAGAATAATATTGAAGCTATAATACCTAATGTTGCCAACAAAGTACATACTGAAAATATTATTAAATCGATTTTCAAAATGTAGATGGCATCACTTGTGCTGTTTAAGAATAAAGATAGATTTATTTTTTCAATTGTTGCTACTTGTTCTTTTTGTTTTGTTTGGAAACATGCGAAATACTCTATTTTGTTCTGCAGTGAGCAAGTAAAATTTATAACTTATTATAGTTCCTGAAACTCTTATGTGTTTAATATTATTGAATTTATTAAGGAAAATTATTTTTTCAATTAAATACCAGTATTGCCGATTAGTAATAAACTGTTTTTTAGCCGTAAACCATACTTAAAACGAAATATGATATTTTTAGGTACTTTTCCCATGATTTATTTAAAAAAATGAAAGCCGAAAAACATTATTACAATGATTTTTGAAAAATCAGGCATTTAAGGGTTAAAATGGTATGTCTAATTCAACCATATGTGGAAACGCATAACACATTTGAAAATCCAATTTCAGATGTTCCCCATCTACAATCGGGAAATTATCCGAATTCTTTGATAAGCCTTGTATATATTGTATTGCCCTATTCTTTAGTAATCAACTTCTAGTGAAATTCAGTGATTTATATCAATTTTAATACATTTGAAATAGTGTAATGTCCTTGAAATACACTGCCATCGATTTTTCCCCATTGACTATAATGTAGCGGAATATTTTTGAGTGCTCCTGTAAATGAACTATTAATCCCATATAGCTCCCATACAATACCAATCATGCTTTAGGGACCCTAAATAAGGTTTATCAGATGCATGAAAATCCGAGTATATTTACGAGAGTTAGAGCATGGACAGACGGAGTGACAGACTGACGGACAGACGAACAGACAAACCGAATGCATAAACACTTTTAAACTCGGTTAGAAAGTGTTTAAAAAGGGTAACCCATTGCTAAAATTATTTTTATACTGCTTTTTTCTATACTAGGGGGCTCTGCGCCTTGCGAGTTATGCTCATGAACCCGACGTTTAAACACCACAACCTCTAAAAAAGCTAATTTGATAAGCTTTATGAAGATTATGAAGATTAAATTAAAATTAAAGAACAAGTGTCGATCTCCCTGTACATGGGTTTCCATTCATTTCCGATTGATTGGGGAATGTTATGGCCGAATCAACCGTTGTTTACATATCCAATGGCCGTTTCCGTCTTTGAAAATAAGCTGAAACAAAATGATTAACCCATTTGTGCCTGAATTTTTGTTTTCTCGAATTTTTTGGTAAAATCACTTTAAAATGTTGCAAAATGAACTGGAAAATTACTAAAAAAAATTAAGCTTAATTTTTTTTGTATTTATTTGATAAAATGTAAAAGAACTAAATATGAGTATTTCTAGTAGAATAATATGCATAATTATATATTTTGCCTATATTTATATTTATTTTTTTTTAAATTGTATATTATGTACTATAATTAGTATTTTAATGAACTACAGAAAAATATATTTATTTCTTTGCAGAGACTAATAACGTTATAACTATTATTAATAATAAAATAAGAATAATCGTATTGCAGACATAATAACAACTAGCAGGAGTGACCGAGCTAAGCTCGGTTAAAATTAGCTTTGCGTTTATATCGATATATTATTCCACTGGATCATTCTTTTTGTTTTAGATGCAATTAGCTTGACCCTGAGACATAGTGACCCAAAATGATCCACTAATCGAATTTTTTCGAACAGGTGCCCTAACACAATGCTCTTCTCGAGCCTGAAAATGATGGAATACAAAATTTTGTGAAAATCGTTAGTCGTTTTCTAGATAAAATAAGCTTGACCCACGTTAATTCAAAAACCCACTAACCGAAATTTATCGAACATGTGAGCTATTTCAATGGTTTTCTTGCATTGTGAAACGGTATAACAAAAAAAAAAAAAAATGTCAAAATTGTTTGAACCTTTTTGAGATGTCGTTAGCTTGACCATTATCACCAAAATGACCCACTAATAGAATTTTCTTGAGCATGCGACCCAGCCCAATGGATTTAACTTGTTCAGAAACGGTGTAGTACAAAGTTTTGTCAAAATCTTTTGAGCCGTTTTTTAGATACAGTTAGCTTGATCCCGATCCATTAGGACCCAAAATGACCCATTAATTGAATTTTCTGGAACATGCGACCCTGCCCAATGGTCTTATCATGCCCGGAAACGGCATTATACAAAATTTTGTCAAAATGTTTTGAAACGCTTTTTAAATACAATTAGCGTGACCCTGACCCATTGTGACCCAAAATGATCCACTAATGGAATTTTCGTGAACATGCGACCTAGCCCAATTTCCTTCTCGATACCGAAAACGAAAGATAAAAAATTTAGTCAAAATCATTTAAGCCTTTTTTTTTTTAGATACAATTAGCTGGATCCTGACCGACTGTGACCCAAAATTACCCACTAATAGAATTTTCTCGAATATGTGACTTAGCCCAATGGTCTTCTCGTAATCCAAAACTGTAGAATATAAATTTTAGTGAAAATCGATGAGCCGTTTTTTAGATAAAAATAGCTTGACCCACAGTGACCCAAAAATGACACCCTAATCGAATTTTCTCGAACATGTGACCCATCCCAATGGTCTTTTCGTGCCCGAAAATGGTTAATATAAAATTTAGTCAAAATCGATTGAGCTGTTCTTTAGATATAATTAGCTAGACCCTGACCCATTATGACTCAAAATAACCCACTAATCAAATTTTCTTGAATATGAGACCCATCCCAATGGTCTTTTCGTGCCCGAAAATGGTTAGATACATAATTTAGTCAAAATCGATTGAGCCTTCTCTAGGTATAATTAGCTAGACCCTGACTCAATTTGACCCAAAATGACTTACTAATGGAACTTTTTTGAACATGCGACCTAGCCCAATGTTCTTCTCGATACCAAAAACGATAGATAAAAAATTTAGTCAAAATCATTTAAGCCTTTTTTTAGATACAATTAGCTAGACCCTGACCGATTGTGACCCAAAATGACCCACTAACAGAATTTTCTCGAACATGTGACTTAGCCCAATAGTCTTCTCGTAATTCAAAACTGTAGAATATAGAGTTTAGTGAAAATCATTAGAGCCGATTTTTAGATAAAAATAGCTTGACCCATTATGACCCAAAATGACACACTAATCGAATTTTCTCGAACACGAGACCCATCCCAATGGTCTTTTCGTGCCTGAAAATGGTTAGATACAAAATTTAGTCAAAATCGATTGAGCCGTTCTCTAGATATAATTGGCTAGATCCTGACCCATTATGACCCAAAATGACCCACTAATCGAATTTTCTCGATCACGAGACCCATCCCAATGGTTTTTTTCGTGCCCGGAAACAGTAGGGTGAAAAATTTCGTCAAAATCATTAGAGCCGTTATGTAGATAAACTTATCTTGACACACGGTGACCCACAAATGACCCACTAATCGAATTTTCTCGAACATGTGACTTAGCAGAATAGTCTTCTCATAATCCAAACCTGTAGAATATAGAGTTAAGTGAAAATCGTTAGAGCCGTTTTTTAGATAAAAATAGCTTGACCCACAGTGACCCAATAATGACCCACTAATTGAATTTTGTCGAACATATGACCCATCCCAATGGTCTTTTCGTGCCCGATAATGGTTAGATACAAAATTTTGTCAAAATCGATTGAGCCGTTCTTTAAATATAATTAGCTTGATCTTGACCCATTATGACACAAAATGACCCACTAATCGAATTTTCCCGAACACGAGACCCATCCCAATGGTCTTTTCGTGCCCGAAAACGGCAGGGTGCAAAATTTAATCAAAATAGGTAGAGCCGTTTTCAAGATAAAATTTACATACACACACACAATTTTTGCTCGCATTATACTACACTAGCGGAAAAAAAAATCCCAGCACCAAGAAAGAATTGTGTTAGATAAACGAAATTTGGTAGGCGTGTTTATACATCTGAGAGATGACATCGATTGAAATTTCGAGCTTCGCGCATAAGTGTGGCGCTAGTGGCGCCACTCAGAACTTGCAGATCAGGTTTACTTTAAATGCGTGCTGTAAAGTTCGTGGACATTATTTAGCTTCGAAATGTGACGTATTGAGTTGATGTTAGCCAAAAATGCCTTTAACAAGACGAAGAAGCCATTGTCAACAGCTCACCGAGTTGGAACGAGGTCGCATAATCGGGCTACGAGAAGGTGGATTTTCTTTCCGCGATATTGCAGAAAGACTTGTCTGGAATTTACCCACTGTGCATGATTGTTGGAAGCAGTGGTCAAGGGGTGATACTACCTCAAGAAGACCGGGTTCCAGGCGATCACGTGGCACTCCTGAGAGGGGAGATCGCCGTATTCGGCCTACGCCTGTGGCGCTTCGTTCTGCGTCTGCGGCAGAAATTCGAGCTGCAGTTGGTACCACAGTGACACAACGAACTGTTAGAAATTGGTTACTTCAAGAACAGCTCCGAGCTAGGCATCCTGCAGCGTGCATTCCACTGACTCCAAGCCATTGCCGTTTGTGAAGCCGTTCGTGTCAAGCCAGAGCTCATTGGTGGGTGGAGTGGAGATCTGTTGTGTTTCTTTTTCATCAGAAAACACAACAGATCTCCACTCTGTCCTCCAATGATCTCTGGCTTGACACCAATGGCGTCGCAAACGGCAATGGCTTGGAGTCAGTAGAATGCACGCTACAGGGCGCCTGACTCGGAGCTGTCCTTGAAGTAACCGATTTCTAACAGTTCATTGTGTCACTGTGGTACCAACTGTCGATCAAATTTCTGCCACAGACGCAGTACGATGCGCCACAGTCCTACGCCGAATATGGCGATTTTCCCTCGCAGGAGTGCCACGTGGCCTCCTAGAACCCGGTCTTCTTGAGGCAGTACCATCCCTTGACAACTGCTTCCAACAATCATGCACAGTGGATACATTCCAGCCAAGTCTTTCTGCAATATCGCGGAAAGAAAATCCACCTTCTCGTAGCCCGAAGATGCGACCTCGTTCCTACTCGGTGAGCTGTTGACAGTGGCTTCTTCGTCTCGTTAAAGGCATTCTTGGCTAACATCAAACCAATACGTCACATTTCGAAGCCAAATAACGCCCACGAACTTTACAGCACGCATTTAAAGTAAACCTGATCTGCAAGTTCTGAGTGGCGCTACTAGCGCCACACTTATGCGCGAAGCGCGAAATTTCAATCGATGTAATCTTTCAGATGTATAAACACGCCTACCAAATTTCGTTTATCTAGCACAAGTCTTTCTTGGTGTTGGGATTTTCTTTTCTGCCAGTGTATAAGATTTATTTCCTAAATATCTTCGAAAGGAGATTGCATAAATAACTGTCTCCTAAATTTCTAACAAAAATATGTGCCCATTTGTGCCTAGAACCCTATATTTTGTACATTACAAACATGCAAAAAAAGATGCTTGAACATTTAATTTCGCAATTTAAAAAAATACATATTTCAAAAAAATCCACAAGCTAAGATTATAACTTGTGATTTTGGGTCCATGTTAGAAAAAATACAAATAAACTTACTTTTTACATTTCGCCCTCTTGAAAAATTATAAATCTATAAACACCGAAAAAAGCCTTAATTTAAGCAAATAAATATCCACCTTGAGCTATCATCTCTCGGTTATAGATAAAGACATTTATATATAATGATTTCATGCAATTTTCATGTTATAAAGAAGAAGAAAATTATACAAATGATTATAAAAATTACACAAAAATTTGAAACGTCCCAAAAATGTGACGCTAGGCATAAATCGGTTAAGTAAACAGAGTCTGTGTCTTCCAGCACTTTTTAACAACTCTATAAGAATGTTGTCTTAAATAAGACATTTTAAATGAATGGTTGTAAATCTGACGTAATTTTCTACAAAGTATTCATTCCGTTTTTAATATTCACGTAAAAATACTTTTTTGTTAAAAACTAAATATTATGTGCGGTGTCCTCAACAAAAAGATAATTTAAAAATATGAAATAAATATCTTGTGTAAATATATTTTAAAATTCAATCTGTTTAGCAATAGTATTATTCGGTCATTTTAAATATGACGTAATTACCCCTATTTACTGCTTTTAAAGCTTTTTAAATCTGTTATTTTAAAGTTTTATTTCTCTTTAAAATATTCACGTGGAAATATTTTCGTTGCTAAAGAAGAAATATTTTTATTTGCGCTGCCTTTGAATTGGCAACAATAATTTAAATGATCATCTAGAATTCTGAAATAAATGTGTCGTGTAAATATATTTTTTAATTTAAACTATTTGGCAATGTTATTACTTGGCCATTTCAAATATGACGTAATTTCCTATACTTAGGATTTTCAACGCATAGTAAAGTATTTCTTATTTTAAAATATATAATACTTCCTTTATAAAAAGAACGTGTAAGTATAGTTTTGTATGAAGTAATTTTTAATATTTTCTCCTTTTAATACGTAATCATTTAATTCCAATTTGAAAGGTTTTTATCTGTTTATTATAGTCACGTGTAAATAAATTTTTAATTTGCAATTTTTTTTATTATTTTCGCTGTTTTTACAATTGTCAACAATTTAGAATAATAACCGTTTCTAAGATGTGTAGCGCAATGTCACGCAATGTTTAAAATATGAATTAAAAATGGAAATAAACCCCCCAAAAATGAGTAAAAAAATATATATATAAATGTATTCAGCACACCGGGAAATTCTAATATATTATCCTTAGAAAATGTGATTAAATTTCTATGTATAGTATTTGCTCCTAAAAAACTTTTTTAATGGAGCGATTTTGACCAAATTTAATATTAAATATCTCTTAAAATAATTATTCGATTTAAAAACTGTCTGCATCAGAGTATTTTTTAAACATTTCTCTATAATACTACCCATTTTCATGTTACTTACCCATCATACGTAGTATAGGGTAAGTCTTGTAATCGTTTTAAAAATCGAAAAATTTTTTTTGACGGATTTACACGTTTCAGACACTGAAGATTCCGAAAAACATATTTTTAGAAGAAAAAAATTGTCCGTCCGTCTGCATGTCTGTGTGTCTGTAATCGCTCTATCTCCCGAACAAATGGAGATAGAGACTTGAAATTCGGCGTGTACTTAGGAAATAATAATGGAAAGAAGCCTAGTAAATATCAGTAACCTCGATAATCAAAAACTATTTTTTTCGGAATCTTGAAATATTAGCTCTGATAAAAGGTATACAAAAATTTTCGAAATTGTTTATTTGAAGGAGTGACTATAAAAGACAATAAAATCCCATAAATTTTGCAACATAAATGAACTCGATCGGATAATGAGTTGCCGGGATATTTGTAATTCTATTTTTCACACTTTTCGATTTTTCATGATCCTGTATTTCATTCAAATTTCAATTCGAAGATATATTTACATTGGAAATGAGACGCTTAATCAGACGCAGTAAACTGTTAGTTAATAGGATTATAATTTTTCCAGTTAAAAGGATGTTTCTTTTATGCAATTCGGTACTACTCGATTATCCCGCCGACCAAAAAACTATTGCCAAACTATAAGATTAAATGCCAATAATGGCTTATCATAAATGTCAAGCATTTAATGCCTCTCCATACCTATAAGAGGGCTTACCATAGGATCACCCAACCGGAGCACCCACCAAATTTGGCATAGGTTCAACGCCCCGGCGGGGGGGACCCTGTTCTATCGCCAAATACCGCCAAGTTTCTCGCGAACTTGGCGGTATATCGCCAAATTTGGCGGCCAAAATGAGACGCTAAATTGGCTTTATCTCTAATATTTCACCAAATTCCCATGGACTTCCATTGTAAATCAATGGCGTTTATTTGCTTACAAAAAATCAACAAATTGAGATATTTTAATGCAACAAAAAGTAATATTAGCTTAAGGGGTTATATTAATTATATTTAAGGGTGTCCAAATAAATTAAATTATGAATAAAGGTAACATGGTACAATGTTTAGCAAATATCACATGTTTTATTTTCATATTTTCTATTATCTATATTCATGATGGATTAGTATTACGGTGGCCCCCAACGACTAGTTTTTGCATGCAGTAGTTTTGTTAATATTAACGAAGAAAGACCAAAACTCACAAAAAAAAGTCATGTACAGCGCCGGTAACAGCGTTAGTTACTCTTTTTCAGAATAGAGAAATACAGTTGCAATTTTACGGTGTGCGAAGTAAGGTAGGTACGGGGAAATATATTTTGAAGACGTATTATTTATTTGTAATGTTTCATTAACGAATGCACAAAACAGTTTTTGTAGCTTGATTCACATTTTTAATATCCTATCACTCAATATTTGCTCCTGTACGAGAGCAAATTTTTCTGATAACAGAAATGTTATTTGTTTATGTTGACCATTCTTTTTTCTGAAAATTCTTAGCTCATGTAAATTTGTTTTGTGCCTTATAAATTAGATAAAAAATGTACCGCAAAATATATATTAAAAATTTTGCTTTATTATTTTTTTTTTTGGTATTATGACATTTTATGACATTTAGTGTCGTAATATATATATATATATATATATAATATAAATACTAAATTGAAAAAAAAATAAAATAAAGTAGAACATCATTTAATTTAAGAAACAATAAAAAAAGAGAACTGAATACTTTTATAAAGATATGTAATATTTATTTTTTTAATGTTGATAATCCATATTAGCAACCTTGATTGCCATTGGTTTTCTTCATCATACCAGGTACACTATAAAAATGTCAACAGTTTTATAATGTGATATAATGTAATTTAACGACAATAAAACTTTACAATAATCTTTAGCAAATTAACACACGATTAAAAAAGAGTTATTTATTTTTAGAATCCTCAGAAACCTCATTAATATCCTTAGATACATATTAATAATTTTGGATATTGCATATCTATATGTATAAAAGCCGTTCTCTGAGTGTATGTCCTTTATACAAATCTTCAATTTTTGACAGATTGGCATAAAACTTGCTATACATGCATTTTAGAACATGGAAAAGGTCACTGTCTTCTTTAAAAAATCATCAGACAACTATTTATACCTTTTTTTCTACTACCTTACATAATTTAACATTATGTAAGTATCTCCTTTTTTTAATTTCCTGATTCAATCGCTTCTTTCCTGTTGTCACACATCTAAAAAACTGCTCAATAATTACAAAAAAAAAAAAAAAAAAAAAAAAAAAAAAAAAAAAATGATAACTCGAGTACTTTGTTTTGTAAGCCAAAAAAAATTCAGATTGTCTCAATATATTTTGCTGTTTATGAAATTGACGTCATTCAAAGAAGAAAATGCACATTTTCCTATATGTATATGTAAAAACTTTAACTAAACATGTGTTAAAATGACGTAGTACCTTAATTGAATGATTCTGAAGTTAAAAAATGTATTTTAATGAGGTCGTTTCAATATCAAGAAATCAATTTAGTAAAATACAATAATAAAAAAATCGTTTGCTAGCTATGTCACCACTTTCTAATAATGTTTTATACTGAGGGAAATCTGTTTATCTTCTGAAATTAATTCTTATATTATTATCATCCATAAAGCGAAGGTATTATTTTTAAGCCACACAAACTAAAATTTCAGTAAATGCAAAGTCATTTGGGGTATTTACTGCATTTATCTGCCTATTGTTAGGGAAAACTGTCACCCTTTGCTCAAGCAAACAAGCAGTCTGATTTAAAAAGCTGAAATACTTTACTGTAATTAAGTCAAAATGATGTATTTTTCTGAAATACAAACAGTTGCTACGTTTTATTTCCTATTTTGTTGGCATGTTATATCATTAATTACCCCCATTTAAATAGGTGTTTCCATACCTTAAATGGAATGAGATCATTCTGTGATTTATATTGTTAGAATTACATAAAATACGATTTTTCTAAGATTTATATTAAATAGAAAAGAAATTTAGCAAATGTTTTTAAGAGTTAAGTCCTTCTCTTTTAAAAGAAAGCTTCCAGATTAGACATCAGGACTGAGAGCTTACGGAATTCGATGCCATTTTCAGGTTAGTCGCTGTAGATTTAGTTTTCATGAATGAAAGTTTCCGCTTAAAAATAATCCGGCAATCCACCCTAGAATATCAGTGGTTATAAATGGCTATATACTGCCCGTTCACAGCGCAGAAAGAAATCGCCTTTAATTTGAAACACTAAAAGCTTTTTACATTTATTATATATTTTAGAATGGCCAAAGGGTAAGCCAAAAAGAATTTTTTGTGCTTTAATATTAATAAGTAGTTAATCGTGATTTTTTTCATTTTTTACTATTTATAGCGACTTTTATTAATCTGAAATTTTGAATATTCGATTTAATTTGTTTTATTTAGTTATTTAGTTATTTTTTTGTTTGTAAATTTTAATTTCGTTTGTCGATTTAGTTATGGAATATTGTACGGAAAAAAATGTTGAATTATTCACATTGTAAGAGCAATCGGATTCATCTTTTGTAATTGGGTTGCACACATATCTATAAAATATTCATGCTTAAAAACTACTTTACAATACATATATTCATATATTCAATACATATAAAATCAATATATTGAATCACACTTTTCAGACAACTATCATTGAAACTACTTTTTGTTTTTCATTCGAAGTTTGAAAAATATAATGTGCGATGTTTAGAGGTTAAATAAATTGCAGTTAAAGCAAAATTTATTGGTGAGGTCAATGCCACCATAAATATGATGCCAGGGATACTCATAGGCATGTATTTTCCTTATAATACTGCGTTAAGTGCAAATGGGTTCATCTATCGTAATTTGGTTGCGCACAAATTTTAAGACATCCATGTCTAAAAAATACCTTAAAATCCATTAAAAATCAGAAACATGAGATACGATTTTCAAACAAATTTCATTTGAGAGTACGTTTTTCTATTCTACAACGTAAAAAATGAAATTGGACAATTTTTAGAAATAAAAAAAAAGCCCAGTAAAAGCACAATTTATAGATTAGGCCGTTGTCACCATCAATATGATTTCAGTGTTACTAACTGACATGTTTTTGCTTTAAAATTTAGATAGACGGCATGCTAACGCGTATTTCTCTAAACAGTTAATACTAAACTGTAACCAAAACTGCTACGCCATGTGGTTATTTTTTTTAACCATTTGGAAAAATAGTTATTGTCCTCGTCAGGTTAGGAAATCAAAAGCATATCTGAAGCTTTTTATTGGTTTAATCCGCATTTTATATGTGTTATGATGGGTCTATACAGTAATCTGTATTTCCCTTTACTTTCAACAGAGATGGATTACTTCTGTTGCCACTATGACAAAAAAGTAATAAAAACTACAAAAAAAATTGATAACTCAGAAACAAATTGAGATACAGCTTTCAAACAAATTGTATTTAAGTACATTTTTTTCTCTATACGACGGTGTAAAAAGTAATATTGTGGGATGTTTAGAAGTTTAAGAATGAAATTTCATTTAAAATGGGTCGTCAGATTTCTTGGACGATGGAAAAGCCTTTTCCCGAACAGACAATTAAATGCTTGGATAATACGTAAGATTCAGGTGGATAATACGTAAGTTTTAAGAAATCCGACGGGTCGCAGGCGATTTTTGTCACTTGCAATTTTTAAGTGTAATAACACTATTAATGTTTAATTCATGGCGTACGTAATGTATGATCAACTCCGTGCGATTTTTTATGTCTTAAATTTTAGTCTTCGAAAAAAATCATTTTCAAAATGGTCGTTGTTATTTTTTAAATTGCTTTTTAACCATTTGGAAAAATGGTTATTGTCCTCGTCAGAGTAGGAAATCAAAAGCATATCTGAAGCTTTTTATTGGTTTAATCCGCATTTTTTTTCTTTTTTTTTTTTTTTTTTAATTGCCTTTAAAATAATATATTATTCTATTACACCCGCCAAAGTAAACGCTCATTCTGATGCTTAAAGTTGAGGGATTTTACAATGGTTGCGACATAGTAACGTTATTTTTTTCTTGTTATATGTTTTATCTTTTACTGACGAGAATGCACAGGGCTCCATTATTGTGATTGCCATTTTATTTCAGTTTACTTTATTTTCTGGAAGGCCCCCATGATTAACACGGGCAAAGCCGGGTAATTCTGCTTGTAACATATAAATATATTAATTAAATATATGTACAAAACGCTTTTGTTTTGTCGCATAAAATGGGATAATTCTGAGAAATGTTTTTGGATATTTTCCACTGTATTAATTGACTCATTTAAAATCAGTGTTTGAAGAAATTAATTGAATTAATTTGAAACAATGAAAGAAAGTACGCTGGCTTCCAAAAGTGACTCCCCAATGCACAGTGACAGAAACCGGATGCTTTCGATTTTACACATTTTGTCTATTAACTTGTTGAAATTCTGGACGAATTGCCTTTGAACTTCGAGAATGTAAAGAACATGTATCACTTAATATTTTTTTAGTGAAGATTTCGTTGCAGGAATAATTAGGGGCCGACAATAAAATTAATAGTAAAACAATATTTGCGATCACCGATGTAACAGAAAATGTTCAAAATTGTTTGTCGTTGTAGCAAATGTCTATGTGGATCCTGTTTAATATTTGTGTGAATTTGGAATTTCTGTAACCGTAGAACGCATGTTGGTGAAAGCGTTAACGTTTCTGGTAAAAATTCAATTGTTTTTTGTTTATAGAATACAGAGTTTTCGACAAAATTTAATACCGGTTTCTAAAAACTTGAAAACGAACAGTGGAGACGGTATACTGCAATCAAGAGATGTTTTCAGTGAATATTTGCTGATAATTGATATTCGTATGAAGTAATTTTTAACTGCGCATACGTGAATGAATTCAAAACTTTTACTTCATAATTTGGTAGTAAGTTATTTAGCCCCTTAATTCTAGCTCCCGTCAATATCTCACGGGCTGAGGTGTCGTTCGTTATTTCTCGTGCTCGTCATATTTCCGGGCTCGAGATTTAATTGCTGTAAAAAACTTCTGAAACCAGAAAACTTTAACTGGCATTTCCACCTGAAGTCTTTGAGTATTCCCAGTTCGGTTTGGTTTTTTGGGGCTGATTGTAATTCTGGCATTTGTATTGCATGCTTTGAAATATATATACCTTCAAAAAAATTATTAATAATCAAAATTTAATGTGTATACATTATTTCAAATATTACTTGTAAAAATTGGTTTGATGATGATAAATAAAGATCTAAGATGTGATAAATAAAGGTTTTATTCGCAATAATTTCTATAGTGTAAAACAAACATTAAGACACAGAATTCTCGCATGATGGCTTTTCTACAAATGTGAATTTGTTCTATAACATCTTTATATTTCGTCTTTAAAAGAAAAAAAAAACTAATTGCATATTTTATTTAGAAACCTTATAATTATTCAATTTCTTTAATAAAAGAAATAGGTACTTTTTATGGTTTTTCCAAATATTAAGCGACCGTGAAGGGGTTAAGGCACCTTATATTAAACGTCCAGAAAAACATCGCTAAAATTCAGCGAATATAGGTGCGATATAATGAGTTGCCACCTGAAAGTAGATTTATTATAAAGGATTTGCCACAATCAGCTCGCTGTATCTTTCACATTTTTCAGAATATTTGAATGGCATTTCATATAAATTACCCTTAATAGATGACTATCAAATTCTTATTTTTTTGTAAAAAAATTTGTAATACAGTCGGATCTCGCTGTCTCAACACACGGTTTTCACGTCACACCGCTTATCACGTCAGTTTTTCAAAGTCCCGATTTTCTGTATATGATTTTAATGTAAATAAACTCCGGATTTTACGTCGTTGAATAATTTTCAATCCGGATATCCCGACAGTATAGGAAAATTGTCCATTTTTCATAATCCATCACATAAGCGCGGAAATTTAGCGGTAAGAAATGTCTTAGTCAAACTTTTCACAAAAGTCTCTTCAATAGCCATTGAGATAAATGAGAAATTTTACTTCAATTCTTTATCTGTATAAATAAACCCACACACTATGAATGACCACACTTAATCTCCAGATAGACGTAACAGTCTACTCGCGGTCTGTTTGTTCTGGTTATAGGCTTCGCTTTCTTGTGGTTACACTGCGTTTTCCATCCGACTAAAACCGAAGCATTCATTTCATTAAAACGATCAGAAATGATCTAACATCCATTTCTGAAACAACGGATATTGGTTACAATTCGTTGTATAATATTGAAAAAAACAAGAATTGTAGGAAGCACATCTAGGGATAAGTAAACATTAATTTATCAATAATTCATGTAACAATAAAACAAGTGGGTAAGTGTGATCACAGATCGTACAGGGGGTTTCGTTTAATATTCCTTTCAAAACACTTTATCCTTTTGAAAAATCTGTTAGTTCCACATTTCACAACCAGGGGTCGCACTTGATTCTGAACAAACCTGCATCCGAACGAAAATCCGTTTTACATACTATCCGTAGATATAATTGTCGAGGGGATTGGGCCCATAGCACCCGAGATATGTAGGCGCAACTGGCGGAAAAAATAGAACAAAAATATGTAAGGCTATGGTGCATAATATGAAAGAATGGTCAAAGGGGTGTCGGCAAAAGTTGGAAAATTTGGAAAATTTCTCCCCGGGTTAAAAGGGCGGATGTTAAAAAAATTGCTTAAAATACACAAGTTTGAGCCCAGAAGGGTAAATAATAAAAGACTTTTTGTAAATTTTATGATTTGTCGTGTGGTCTGAGGCATTCAGCTATACGTATGCAAAATTTCATGTCACCAACTTAGGGACTCTCTTAGAAAGAATTGCTTCAAATACATATGTGGTAGCTCAAAGGGTTAAACGTAAGGCTTTTTCAAGATTTCATGATTTGTCGCCTGGCCTCAGGTGCTCTGCAATAAGTATGCAAAATTTCAAATCTCCAATTTAATTAGGGGCTCAGTTAGAAAGAATGGTTTAAAATACACAAGCTGGAGTTGAAAGGCTTAAACATAAAACTTTTTCAAAATTTATTATTTGACGTGAGATCTGAGATGTTGAGCTATAAGTATGCAAAATTTCACGCCCCCAACCTAAAAAGGGGCTCATTTAGAAAGAATTGTTTAAAATGCACATGTGGGAGCACAAAGGGTTAAATGTACGACTTTTTCAAAATTTTATGATTTGTTGTTTGATGCGAGGTGTTCAGCTATAAGTATCCAAAATTTCACGTCCATAACCCAATTAGGGGCTCACTTAGAAAGAATTGTTTAAAATACACATGTGGGACCCCAAAGAGTTAAACGTAGGATATTTTCAAAATTTTATGATTTATCATTTGATGTGAGGTGTTCAGCTATAAGTATGCAAAATTTCACGTCTCCAACATAATTAGGAGCTCACTTAGTAAGATTTGATTAAAATACACATGCGGGAGCCCAAAGGGTTAAATGTACGACTTTTTCAAAATTTTATGATTTGTCGTATGATGTGAGGTGTTCAGCTATAAGTACCCAAAATTTCATGTCTCCAACATGTATAGTTTCTGAGAACGCGCTCCGTGACAGACAGACAGACAGACAGACAGAGGAGCGAGACGAATAGTGTTTCGTGAGATGAACGAAACCCTAAAAACTCAAGTCATCATAAATCTGATTTTTATTCTTTTCAATTTTGTTGTTGTGTTTATTTTGTTTAATAATAACGTTTTATTGCTTAAAACAGCTAGAACAGTTATGAATTAAAAATTATCTTAATAAAGCTTTTTATAAACATATTTTTCTCCAACTCCGGTTACCGCGACACTCCGCTTATGACGACACTTTTTTCTGGTCTTTAGAGTGTCGGGATAACGAGGTTCCACTATATTTTATGCAACCAAAATTTATTTCATAGAAATGCCCATATTTCATCGAAATATTCAATATATTTATGTTTTAATTGCAATATACTGTTTCTACTGTTCTTTTCATATTTTTAGATAGTGGTGTTAAATTTGGTTGAAAACTATGTATGCTATAAATAAAGACATTTAATGTTTCACAGAAACGTTAACAAATACACAAATACGCGTGCTATGCTTAGACAAACGCACGCAAACTTTAAACAGGAACCATATAGTCATTAGTTATATTTACAGACCATTTTGCGTATTTTCTATTACGTGGATGGAAAATTCGCAAGAATTGTAGCACATAATCGACCTACCGTTTACAACAAAAAACTAGTATGTTGTGGCCATCACAAAACTTTCTTCTACATAAATCACGTCAATTAAATCATTTAAATAGTAAAAGAACTTACATCAATTTAGAACCAATTCGTATCAAAGTATACCTGAATTTGAAGTTTCATGAAAATTCGTGCATTAGTTATTGAGACAGAGCTGTAGGGGAAATTCTGAAAAATGCAGCATAGCAGCGTCACCTGTTGAGCGATTTACACCAAAACACAAACAGCACTAATTCAAACTAAGGTATACCGGAATCTGAAGTTTGATGAAAATCGGTGCATTAGTTCTGGAGCTAGAGCTATTGTGGAAATCACAAAAAATGCATCACAGCAGCGCCACCTGTTGAGCGATTTACACGAAAAGGTACAAAACATCATTTCATGTCAAGGACTAACTGGATCTGAAGTTTGATGAAAATCCGTGCATTAGTTCTGGACATTGAGCTATTGTGGAAATCGTGAAAAATGCAGCATAGCAGCGCCACCTGTTGAGCGATTTACACCAAAACATAAACAGCACTAATTCATATCCAGGTATACCTGAATCTGAAGTTTGTTCAAAACCCAAGTATTAGTTCTTGAGATAGAGCTATTGGGGAAATCTCAAATAATGCAGCATAGCAGCGCCACCTGTTGAGCGATTTACACCACAAGGGGCAAAACGTCAATTCATGTCAAGCACTAACTGAATCTGAAGTTTATGAAAATCCGTGCATTATTTCTTGAGATTGAGCTATTACGAAAATCGTGTAAATGCTTCAAAATGCAGCACAGCAGCGCCATCTGTTGGGAGATTTGCACCAAAACGTTACCAGCACCAATTCATATCAAGGATTAACGGAATCTGAAGTTTTATAAAAATCCGTGCATTAGTTCTTGAGATAGACCTTTTGCGGAAATCCTGCAAAATGCTACATAGCAGCGCCACCTACAGGGCGATTTACACCAAAAACTAATCAACCCCAATCTATATCAGGACTACCTCAATCTAAATTTTTATTAAATTCCGTGCATTAGTTCTTGTGATAGAGCACCCACAAAATTTGTGTCACTACAGACAGACGGACAGACAGACAGACTCACAGACAGACATTTTGTAAAAACATGTTTTTTAGAATCTCTGACCCATAAAACGTGTAACTCCGTCGAAAATTGGAATTCGAAAATTTTCATGAAACCAATACTTTCTTCTTGTCAACGTAGAAGAAAGTAAAAATACAGCATAGCAGCGCCACCTGTTGAGCGATTTGCCCCAAAATGTATAAAACTTCAATTCATGTCAAGGACTAACAGAATCTGAAGTTTGATTAAAATCCGTGCATTAGTTCTGGAGATTGAACTATTGCAGAAATCGTGAAAAATGCTGCACAGCAGCGCCACCTATTGAGCGATTTACACCAAAATGCATAAAGCTTCAATTCATGTCAAGGACTAACTGAATCTGAAGTTTGATGAAAATCCGTGCATTAGTTCTGGAGATTGAGCTATTTGAGAAATCGTGGAAAATGCTGCACAACAGCGCCACATATTGCGCGATTTACACCAAAATGCATAAAACTTCAATTCATGTCAAGGACTAACAGAATCTGAAGTTTGATTAAAATCCATGCATTAGTTCTGGAGATTGAACTATTGCAGAAATCGTGAAAAATGCTGCACAGCAGCGCCACCTATTGAGCGATTTACACCAAAATGCATGAAACTTCAACTCATGTCAAGGACTAACTGAATCTGAAGTTTGATGAAAATCCGTGCATTAGTTCTGGAGATTGAGCTATTTGAGAAATCGTGGAAAATGCTGCACAACAGCGCCACCTATTGAGCGATTTACACCAAAATGCATAAAACTTCAATTCATGTCAAGGACTAACAGAATCTGAAGTTTGATTAAAATCCATGCATTAGTTCTGGAGATTGAACTATTGCAGAAATCGTGGAAAATGCTGCACAACAGCGCCACCTATTGAGCGATTTACACCAAAATGCATAAAACTTCAATTCATGTTAAGGACTAACAGAATCTGAAGTTTGATTAAAATCCATTCATTAGTTCTGGAGATTGAACTATTGCAGAAATCGTGAAAAATGCTGCACAGCAGCGCCACCTATTGAGCGATTTACACCAAAATGCATGAAACTTCAACTCATGTCAAGGACTAACTGAATCTGAAGTTTGATGAAAATCCGTGCATTAGTTCTGGAGATTGAGCTATTTGAGAAATCGTGGAAAATGCTGCACAACAGCGCCACTTATTGAGCGATTTACACCAAAATGCATAAAACTTCAATTCATGTCAAGGACTAACAGAATCTGATGTTTGATGAAAATCCGTGCATTAGTTCTAGAGACTGAGCTATTGCAGAAATCGTGAAAAATGCTGCATAGCAGCGCCACCTGTTGAGCGATTTACACCAAAAACTAATCAGCACCAATTTATATCAGTGTCTAACTTAATATCATTTTTTATGAAATTCCGTGCATTAGTTCTTGAGATAGAACGCCCACAAAATTTGTGTCACATACAGACAGACAGACGGACAGACAGACAAACAGACAGACGGACAGACAGACAGACAGACAGACAGACAGACTCACAGACAGACATTTTGTAAAAACATGTTTTTCGGAATCTCTGACCCCTAAAACGTGTAAATCCGTCGAAAACTGGAATTCGAAAATTTTCACGAAACCAATACTTTCTTCTTGTAAAGATAGAAGAAAGTAAAAACATACGGTTCCTGTCCCTTAACTTTTGGAGGCCGGTGTATGTAAAAACAAAATAAAGTCTTCAATTAGATTCTTGGATTTATTCCAAATATCAGAAATAAAATATCTACAATTTCAGCTATAAGAGTTTTAAATGTCATAAACATTAATCTTTTGCTTCTGCTAAATGCTTTAGTGTGAAAGGTTTTTCATCTTTCTTTTTCTTATCTCAATCTTTTTAATTTACTAAAATAAATGGTTTTATATAAATCAATTTATAATTTTTTTTTCGGTTTGAATATTTGTGAAAAATAATATTACCTTATATTATGTTACGTTACTTGTTTGAGCATTTTTTAACTGAAATCTATATACACATTGGTTCTGTCATAATATTGAAGTCTGGCTTCGTTATTTGGTTATTCTAAAATATTTTAATTTTTTATGCACTATTCTATTATTTTACGCTTTTAAAAGATTCTAACTAAATTAATTTCAATCAACTAGAGAAAGTGTAAGAAAGCGAAATAAAAGACCCCTAATTAAATTCTTGGAAACGGACCAAATCTCAGAAATCAAATAACAGTATCTTCTGATAGAAGCGCTTAAATGCATTAAATGTTTTTTTTTTTCTTTTAGTGTAAAAGATTTTTGGTCTTTCTTTTATATATTGGAGTTTATTTACTCCACAATAAATCCTGGTTATACCTAAAACAAACTATATAAATGTATTGGTTTGTGTGCAAGTAAAGTGATAATGGTTTCTTTTATTATTCCTATTAAATTTGATTATTTAATTAGAATTCTTGCAATTCATCAAAATCATTAAGATGAAACAATAATTAAAATAAAAATATCTAAACAGAAATTTATTGACCCACCCCCTCCCCCACCATAAAATAAGAAAAAAAATATTTAAAATTTTAGTTGTTGTTAATCCTCACTAACACATTAGATATTTATTTTTCAGATGCTTAAGCATAGCTAAAGCACGGTGTTTTCGAATTGAATTTATGCCTCAGTCTGAATTTATCTGGGACTGTCATGAAATCGGATCGATTATATAACATAACTTTCTTCAGCCTATAATAGAAGAAAACACTGTAACTGATTTATTTTTTTTTTTTTTACTTTTGGTTCGACAGATTTACAGTTCGTTTTAGTTGCAGGTTAGTTTAGTTTACGTTTACACGTTATTGCACCATCCCAAAAACATGTGTATACAAAATGTCTGCCTGCCCGTGTGTCCGTGTGTTGCCATCGTACCATCGAAAAGTTAATGAAATTATGCACATAATTGTACCAAATTTCATGTGTATGTTTTTGGTTAGGGCAAGCTGTTTTTCCATGAATTTGGAAATATCCCGTGTGGACGGGGTAACGTAATATCGGTTTTTGTTCTATTTTCATTATTGTACCATCGAAAAATATTTAGAGTTATGCGTAGAATTTAACCAAATTTATTTTATATAACTGCTCCGCTGTGGATAGCACATCCTCTTTGAATTTAGAAATATTCCGCCGGAAGCTGACGCTGTAATAGCGATTTTTTGCGCAATTTGCTAGATTTTTCATAGTTACGTTGTACATCGGTAGCTCGTGCAGCAACAGGAGTTTCGTATCCTGCTAAGCCAGTTTTCGCAAACACCTAAATACAACAGAATAACAAAAATATTAATTTTATTAAATATCATGATCGAGATTAACTCGTGTTTACTCTGATAAATTGATTGAAGCAGAAATTTAAGAATAAAATCAAAGTTGGTATACCAACTTTGATACTATACCAAAGTTCAATAGTATTTATATACCATTGAACTCATAATATTGAAGTATTAAAATTTGAAACAAGTTTTTGAAATATTAAGATACATGAGATAGAAGAAAGTTTTAGGATTGGCACATCCAACAAGTATATAATAGAAAATGAAAAGAAGAAATAAGAAGAGTTAAGGGCAATTAGTAATAAATGATAAAATAGTGTATTTAAGGATTTCAGAAAATGAAATACTTAATATAAGAAGATAAAATATTATCTAATTATTTATTTCTCAGGAAAGGTAGACTGTTTATTTTTGATGTATAGATAATGGCCATTCCCATGTTCGAAAGTGCGTTCACTTCGCTGCAACACGGTTGTCGTTCTCAGAATTTCATAGCAACGTATTGTTAAAAATGGCTACTATCAACGCCTTTTAAGTTACATCTGTCTCCTTTGGTGCCGGTCATTGTATCTAATGGCTTCGATAATTTAATTAAGGTGCCAAAATATTTATTGTACTTGGACTAAAAACAGGTCATACAAAATAAATATATTTTTATAAAAAAAAAAATAACGTTATTGTAACGACATTATCAAGAAACTTAAATAACAAAGTTATTCTAATATTATATTAATTTATTTTACTTATCAAAAGAGCTGAATCATGCATTAATCTCAAAAAAATTGTATTCCCATAAGAAGACAATTACTCCTTGCATGTATACTTAGGAATCAATGCTTTCCAAAGTGTTAATGTACGGTCTTATTGAATGACAGAAATATACGTATTTTCTTTTATTAATTTACATATATAAAATCTTACAACAAAAATTATTCCAATGTAAAAATTTTAAGCAGTTATAATTTAATCAGATTAAATATAAAATGCTAAAGGACAATTTTTTCAGTCTTAATACATTTACATATATTTTTCCTTTGCGTAAAAAAAAAAAAAAAAATCCAATATATATATATGGACAACAACCAGTATATACATGGTCAATTGATTTAAAAATAAAGGCAATAGAAAATATTTTTCTTCCGAAACCCATTTTTAAAAGAACTAATTTTTTGCTGTAAGCTAAATCACAGTTGGTGCATTTGTAATTTCACCCACTGTCTACGATGGCTAAACACAAAATTTGAAAGGCCGACTAGTAGATAATTTGATACTTTTAACTTTACTTTCCACAAGAAATAAGAATGAAAAATCATGCATGAAGAATAAATTATATACGCATTTCCAATGACTTGCAGAATTCTTCAATGAAATTGAGCTGCTTAATACCGTAAAAAACACTAAACATTTTAGAAAAGGCATAATACTTTTAAAAACCAGATTATGGTCCCTAACCGAAAAAGCAGTTCAATTCTCTTGTGCAGTCTCGCATTTAATCTAACGATTTGTATATTATTCTATACATAGTATGATAAAACTTAGCATAGTAAGAAAATGCATAACCGGTTGAAAATTTACCTTCTGCAATTTCTACCCCTATACGGAAACATACTTGAATTATTTTGTACAGCACTGTATATTACCAATAGATTTTTATATACCGCACATATTAAGCTAAAATTTAATTAAGGCTAAAACGTGGTTAAAACTACTGAAATGATACTTCCACACATAATTATCCCTGGGAGGTCATGTATTCAGTTCTTTGCGTGGCCCAGTATATGATTTTATTTATATTATACAAACATCTCTTAGTATACTAAATATAGTTCATCTTGAAAGAGCAAAAATCAATTAAAAGCTTCTTTTAAGCCATTCACGCTGATACCCCGTAATGCTTACAAACTCTTTTGTGTAGCTTTCTATATGATCTATATCAGTTATATATGCCTCATACTAAGCAAAGATTTAATTAAACTTAAAAACGCATGTCATAAAGGAGATCACACTTCCAGCAATTATCGCTAATAGAAAGATACAGTACTGTATCCGAATTTTTTGTGTGCCCCTGTAAATGAACGGTAAATGCTATGCATATCATGCATATCATGTTATACAGCAAGTATATTGTAGTAAGCCTCAGTAATGTAGTATATCAATTTCATTATGTTTGATATAGTGTAACAGAACTAAAATACGCTGCAAACCGTTTTTTCCCTAGCACTATTATGTAAAGGAATTCTTTTGCGGGCCCTATAAATGGATAATAAGTACTTTGGGCAACATATCTTCCAGAATGCATAGTTTAGTGCACTTAATAAATGCATATCAATTTCATTATGTTTGAAATCACATACATCATTAAAATAAGCTTCAAGCAATTTTTTCGTATTGAGCGTAATGCATCGGAATACTTTTGACTGTTCCTGTAGATGGACTATAAATTCTAGACACTTTATTTTCACTAGCGATCGTGCTATTGTTAACGTCAATAACATACAAAAAATTCAGGGAGATTCGGGTATATTTACAAGTGTTAGACCTCGGACAAACTGGAGACAATCCAAATTCACATACTCTTTTAAACAACATTGGAAAGTATTAAAAGCTATTATAATATTTTAAATAACTAGGGGGCTCGCCAACCCCCATCCAGACACCGCAGACTCTAAATGCACGCTAATTTGATCGGCTTTAAAAAGATTCCGAAAGATTGAATTATAATTTAAAAAACAGTGGCGATCTCCCTATAAACGAATTTCTATTCATTTCTCTTTGATTGGTGAAGTTTAACGCCAAATCCGCTGCGGTACTACTTGATTATCCTGTCGACCAATTTCGCCAAATTATATAAATCGCCAAATCACTCGCCAAATTATACAAATTGATATAATTTTTATTTTAAATAACGAAAGAACAAATAAATTCGTACAACATTAATAAAAACACAAATAAAACGTCGAAATAAAAATAACTTGATGACGTATACACGTGTAACAACATTTCAAAATAAGCTAATATAAAAGGAATTAAGTAAAGAGAGTCATTGTCTTCTGGTATTTTTTAACAAAGCGAAAAGAAAGTTCTTTAAATGAGACATTTTAAATTAATTCTCAAAATATCAAATAAATGTCTAGCGCAATTTCTAAATTTAAACTTTTTTGCAATATTATTTTGTGTTCATTTTATGTAATAACTATAATGTGACGTAAATATGACGTAATTTCTCCTAAGACTTCTAACGCATGTTAATGAATTTATTATTTTACAATATCCTTTCTCTTTTAAAATTCACGTGTATTCACTTTTTATGACGTAATTTTCTTGCTTTTTATACGAAATTATTTAATTCTAATTTGAAAGTTTTTTTCCTGTTTATAATAGTCACGTGTAAATAAATTTTTAACTTGAAGCAAACATTATTGCTTGCGCTTTTTATACAGTTGGCAACAGTTTAAATTAGTACAATTTTCTGAAATCTGTAAAAAATATCTCTAGAAATGCTGAAAATTTGAATTTAAAATAGAAATAAAACCTGAAAAAATGAGTCAAAATAAAAAAATTAATGCAATCTGCACTCCGGCAAATTCTAACGCATAAAATGATCTAAAAATGATTACACTGCCATGTATAGTTCTTGCTGCTATAAAACTTTTTTAGTGGAACGATTTTGTCCAACTTTAGCATTAAATAACTCTTAAAATAATTCTTCGATTTGAAAACTGTCTACATCAGCGTGTTTATCAAACATTTCTGTATAAAACCACCGATTTTCATATTTTTGTATGCATTATTTTTGTTAATATTAACGAAGAAAGGCCTCCGGTCACAAAAAAATCAAAACCGGCGGCGGCGGTGACAGCGGTAGTTACTTTTTTTTAGAATAGAGAGATTACTGAAACATTACAAGAAAAGTATAATTTAACACATTTTATCGTTAAAATATTTTTCTGTTCATAAAATTTATACTTTAAGTTATTTACAATAACAAAGCATTTAAGTGGCCGACAACTGGTCCAGTGATGGCCGAACACTAGAATTGAGTGGCCGACTAGTAGCGACTTTGCTAAATTTAAGTTTAACTTTTTATAAATAACAACTATAATCAGTTTTTTTAAAAAGAATTGCTCAAACAGTAAAAGAAAAGTATAAATTAACATGTGTCACTGTTAAATATGTTGTATTGCTTTTTACAATTACGCTTTGATCTATATCCCTTTAAGACCCGATGGATTTGTAAGCAAAACTTGTCATGCCTGTAGACAGTAAAATATGAACTGGAACCGCTGCCTGTTGATAAAAAATGATACTTTACTCTATCTGCTAACCAGAACGATCGTTCGATTCGAGTTTTTATTACATACGACTCAGAAGCAAACATTTCAATGAATATCTAACCCGCACGATCGTGCGGGTTGGGTCTTAAAGGGATAAAGTAAAAGAAAGCGCTTAAGTGGCCGACTATTGGTGCCTTTACCCTATAGTCTTTTTAAAAGCAGAAAATTAACCCTGTATTGTAGTTAGTGATCCCTAGTTGTGTCTTATCGAACCCAATTAACTCATATAAATGTGCAGATTTGGTTTTAAATCTCATAACAACAGGAAATAGTCATAGTCTTTTCCTTTAGTATCACCCGCACAATTGTACGGGTCCGGGCTTAAAGGGCTAAAAAGAATTTTTGTTTTGTGTTAATGTTATGCAAAAATATATATGTGTTAAAAATGGGCTCTTATTAGCAAAATAATGCCGATCCCAAAAATTGATTTTCCTTTTTTTTCCAGGAATTTTATTCATTGAATGAAATAATAAACAATCCAGTTAATAGGGTGCATCTATATGAGTGTGGGAAAAAAAAACCGGGTAGATTTCAAAGTTAAGTAATAATTTGACAAACAAAAACTAAATCAATATTAGAGATAAACCCAGATTAACAATATATGTCTGCATTTGACGAATTTTTATGTAAGAGCTCCAGAATCGTATTAAGGCGGTATTCAAAAGAATATTTTTCCACGCTCAACAACTCGATACAATTTTTGACTCATTTGAAGAGATTTATAAGCGACCTGAGTTTTTTTTTTCGTTCAATTAATTAGAAATTGATTCACAATTATTTTCTCAGCACGACAATTTTTTTCGTTTCCAGCACTATCGCTTCGGGAAATTCGGTTCAAAATGTCCAATTTGACAGCAATTTTTAAAATATATTCTGCCTTCATCAAAAAATCGACCAATGTAGCTCATTATATAGTTTTTGAAAAGGAGAATCTGCCGATTGGATGCATTTGAGAGAGAAAATGAGTTTAAAAATGAGTCAAAAAATACGCAATATGGATTTGAGTACAACCTTAATAAGATAATTTTTTCGTCAACGTCTATTTTATTTATTTATTTATTATTATTATTATTTTTTTTTTTTTTTTTTTTTTTTGCTGTAAGAATTGATCCTATCAAAAACTTGTCAATATGAAAGTTATAGATAATATTGAGAAAATTTATAATACATTTAAGCGGATTGGAATGTTGTGAATTGACGAAGTTATGTATTTTTTTTCTTCTTCAACTCACCAGTCCCCATTTTTTCGTTTATTTATTTATTTATTTATTTATTTTATTGCAGTAAGATTTGGTCCTATCAAAAACTTGTCAATATTAAAGTTGTCGATAATGTTAAAAATATTTATAATAAGTTTAAGGAAATTGCATATCTTAAGAATTGACGAAGTTATGCATTTTTTTCTCCCTAAAACCCTATTTTTTCGCCTCTTGAGCCATTTTTAATTTTATCAAAAATCTGTGATAGATAAATTTTTGGCCATTTTCCTAGAGGTAATAATAACTTTAAATTGATTGGATTTGTACAAAAATTAAGAAGTTATGGGGCTTTTTAAGTTTTTACAAAACCCATCCCTATTTCCACCCCCTTGGTCCAATTTTGCCCATTAACGAACTTGATCGAGATTTTCAGCTCCTTGAATATATGTACAGTATAAAGTCTAAAGTTCGGACACAAAAAGTTCGGAATTGTCTAAAGTTCGGACTTTCCAGCGGCAACTGGTATCCAAGGAAGGAGGGGGAAATCAAAATTGTTGAAACAAACAAAGGAAAAAAAGTTTTAAAAGACTCTTTTTTTAGAGCAAACAGGCTTTATTACTGAATCTTAACTCATATCGATGTACAGAATAAAAGAAAAACTACTTAATGATAAACCTAAGTTAATACGACAACGCGTATTAACTGAAATGTTCAATAGTTAAATAAGTTACAATTTGTTCTTAAGGCTGTTCTCAACTGTTTTGTCAACATGCGCAAAACGCTTTGATACATTTACAAATTCATTTTTTAACGGAAAGATATAAAATTGGAAGACCTGACTATGGAAGAGATTTGGAATCGAACTGTGTTTTCCATTTTTTGATCAATCAATTACCTATTGAGTTAGAAACGATTTAGATCACGGAAATGCGTTTTTCACCTTTTTGTGTGGTTATTCTTCTTTCGCGCGGAAATTATGTTCAAAACGCTCACTTGAACACTATTTTCTGAAAGATCTATTGTGTTTGCAAAAAAAAAAAAAAAAAAAAAAAAAAAAAAAAAAAAAAAACTGTCCGATGACACAGTTTCTGAACAAGAACACCTGCTAGTTTCATGCATATCCGAACAAAAATGAATTAAAACTGATGTCATAAAGTTGCCCTTTTGGATTTGAGAACAGCCTTAAATTGTATGTTTCCTTAAATGCTTGTTTTTGTTTTACATTTTATCTTGTTATGATTTATTTAATAAAAATAATTGTTTAATTTAGTATTAATAGCTGTTATATGCAGTTTTTAGTATATGAACGTCATATTTTGCGTATTTTCATTTTTATTGAAAAAGCAATCTTTTTGATGACCAAAAGTTCGGATTTGGTAAAGTCCCGAGGATTCCGGACTTTAGACATTGTACTGTATCAGTTTGGAAAGGAATTGTGCAGAATTACGGAAGTTATTGTATCCGCAAGAAAGTGAGAGAGAGAGAGAGAGAGAGAGATGTATACATATAATAAAGTTTTGAACTGGGGGTGGTTTGAGGTTCAAGGGTTCATGATCGACGTAGATCTACAATTTTTTTTTTCAGAAATTCCAACATAGGGGAGATTGCAATAGGTGTTATTTCATATGAAATCTACCGAAAATGTGATTATATTAGACAATAATGATTAACAATTAGCCGCTATACTCGCACATATTTCTGCGATTACCGTTAAGCTATTTTTTCTGATTTAGGTTGCTTTTCTAATATCGCTAATTCAGGAAACCATAAAACCCATCTGGAATTTGTGTTGCCATAGTTTGAACAAAACAGTTAACTGGACCATTCGCATTGTGAAGAAACAGTTTTATCTATAAATGATGTCTGTTACAGTTTCAAAATCAATTAAATTAATCAGTTAAATTAATCAGTTAATTAAATTAATCAGTTGATGTGCCATCATCGCCGAAGTAATTTATGCTGCGTTTCTTACCCCGGCATGTACAGATTTGAAATAAATTGGAGTCATCAAATTTATTTATCCGAACAAATAATGTATGAATTCATAATTAGATACAACTATAAAAAACATCCATGTTAGTGTAATTTTAATATGCCCTTTTTATGTATACTTATTTTCGATATCAAAGGTGTTTTATAAGTGCGTCATAAAAAAGATAAACATAAATTCAGAAACGAATGGAAATAATGAATTGAGGGTTATTAAAAAAATTGCATATAAACATGCAAAGTTATCGCTACAGATAAGTTTGCAAAACTACTTTCTTTTGAAAAATATTAAACAATCCGAAATGTTTAAACAAAAACTAATGTTAAGTAAATACAAAACGGGAAATGAGTTATTCTATTAGTTAATTTTTATTTTATTTAGAATTTGATAAAATTTTCAGTAACTAAATTTTCGAGACACAAAATTAAGTTTTAATGACATGCTTTTTTTCTCGGTAATGCATTTTTATAGAATGGCCCGAAGCTAAATTGAATCTTTTCACCTTATAAAAGTTTCAGTTAATTCATGTTTTAAGAGCAAATAAAAAAAAAAAAAGTATAAGTTTAAAAAATTGTTTCTTTTTTAGAGCTAAGCTTTTTCTACAGAAAGAAACAAGCTTAATTAATATTGTTAAAAAAGTTAACTGAGTGAAAGTTTTACATTTTAAGAACAAGTTTTTTTTTCATTCTTATCAAAAATAAAAAATCTTTTATTTGGGATATTTGAAACTTCTTCTAAAGGATGTTTGCAAAAATATTTAGAATAGAATGAATTTGTTGTTCAAAAATAAAATACATATACATAAATATATATTTTTTCCAAAAGAATGAAATTGTATAAAAAATGTTAAAGAAAAGTTCATTTTCAATAAACATAATTAAATTTTTAATCTAGAATGATAAAAATTAATTGTTTTCACAAACCATTCTTTTTATTTTGTTTTCACAAACTATTCTTTTTATTTTGTTTAAAACTTAAAAAGTAATTTTCTTAAACCTTTGGAAAAAAACAATTTTCGATGAAAGAGTATTTTAGTTAACACTCGCTTCCTTCTCTGGTTTATTTTGTTTTTAATTTTAGATAACCTTTCTTTTTGTTGTTTATATTTTTATTATGAAAATAAAATGAGTCTTTCTAATGCAAAAGTGGAATTTACTTTGTATTATTATCTTGAATATATAACTACACATATTAAAAATATGTTTCTTAATCAGTAATTTACGTTTCTTTTTTTACCCTTAAATGCAGGATTTTTTATTTTGTTTCGAAAAAATTACATATGATTCTCGGAAAGTTTTGTTACACAGGAAAAATAATGAAAAAAAAAAATCAGAGATATATTTTCGTATAATACGTCAAACTTTTCTTATGTTGCACATCTGCAATACAAGTAAAAACTGCTGCCATAACTGAAATATTGCAAATTAGTAAATGCTTTATTAAGTATGAATTAAACACGTTATTTTATATGAATTTTTGTTTTGTAAAACTTAAATGCATGAATTATTCTTTTAGAATTGTGTCTTTTATTCTTATATTAAGAATTAGACACCAGAAATTTTAAGATATATTTTTAACTTTATTTAGTAGCATATTTTTGTAATTTTTACCTTATTAATATTTCTATATAAATATAGTGGTTGTAAAGAGTGAAATAAAAAGTGATGCAGATCTGCATCGCTATACATTTAAAAGTGAAACAAAAGGAAAACAATAATGTATTTCAACAAAATATGTCCATGCACTTTATGAGGTCATAAAGACACTAAATTCTTATACCCGAACAAAAAATATAGGAGTTAAAAATTAGATACAATTATAAAAAAAAACAGGCATAACATTGTTAATGCCCTTTTAATATTCTCTCTTAATGTATACTTTACTTATATTCGATCTGAATGGTGTTTTATAAGAACTTTATAAAAAAAAAATAAACATATTACTAAAGTTAGAAACTAATTGAGATAGTGAGATCCATGCTGGATCAAAAAATTGCATATACAAATGCAAAGTTATCGCAACACTAAAGTTTCCCAGGCTATTTACTTTTGAAAATCATTAAACAATCCGAAATCTTTCAACAAAAACTAATGTTAATTAAATAAAAAAAGAAACAAAAGGAAATGTATTATTCTATTAGTTCATTTTTATTTCATATGCAATTAGATAAAAATGTAATTAACTATATTTTCGAGACACAAAATTAAGTTTCAATGGCATGATGTTTTTTATTTCTTCCGACACTGCATTTTCATAAAATGGCTCCGAGTTATAAGTACTCTTTCAACCTTGTAAAAGTTTCTGTAAATGCATGATATATTCATGATAATAAAAAAAATGTATAACTTTAAAAAATCATTTCTCTATTTGATCTAAGGTTTTTCTACATAAAAGAAACAAGCTTAATTAATATTGTTTAAAAAATTAACTGATTGAAAGATTTTAATTTTGTGATTTTTTTTTTCCTTTTTATCAAAGTAACAAATCTTCTCTTTAGAGATATTTGAAACTTTATCGAAATGATGTTTGGAAATATGTTTAGAATTGAATGATTTTTTTTTTTTTTGGACAAAATAAAAATTAATATATATATTTATATATGAGTTTTTTTCCCCCAAAAGAATGAATTACAAAAAAAAAAAAAAAAAAAAAAAAAAAAAAAAAGTAAAGTCAATTTTTAATAAATATACTTAATCAAATTTTTATTCTGGAATGATAAAAGGAATTGTTTTCAGAAACTATTCTTTTGATTTTGTTTAAAACTTGAAAAGTAATTTTCATAAAATCTTTGGACAAACAATTTTTCATAACAAATTCTTCCTCCTCCTTCTCATTTCTTTTTAGTTTTAGATAATCTCTCTTTATTATTATTATTATTATTATGAAAATGAAACGAGTCTTTTTAATAGAAAACAGAAAAATCCCTTTTATTACTGTGTTACCTTATATATATATATATACATTTTAATAAATAATTTTTTAATAAATAATTTTTGTTTCTTTTTTAAAGAAAATGAAGCCATTGAGGGACTTCAACCAAGAAAGTCCAAGATCTTTATAAGGCCATTAAGACGTTAAATTCCTGTACACGAACAAATAATATATGAGATAAAAAATAGATTACAACTATAAAAAAAATGTTAGTGCATTTTTGATAGTCACTATTTATGTATACATATGTTCGATCTGAATGGTGTTTCGTAAGCACTTTATAAAAAAAGGAATATGTTACTAACTTTATAAAAGAATGTGGATAATGAGATTCATATTTTATCAAAACATTCCATATAAAAATGCAAGGTTATAGCAGCATTTACGTTTCCACAGCTATTTACATTTGAAAAATATTACACAACCCGAAAAAAAAAAAAAAAAAAAAAAAAAAACTAATGTCAAGTAAATAAAAGAAAAAAGGAAAGGCGTGATTATATTGATTTTTTAAAATTTCATATACAATTAGATAAAAATGTAATTAACTATATTTTCGAGTCAAAAAAGATAGTTTTTATTTCTTTCGGTACTGCATTTTGATAGAATTCCTCAAAGATAAAAGTAATCTTTTAAACTTTTAAAAGTTTCTGTAAATTCATGGTATAAGAGCAAATTAAAAAAAAAAGTATAAGTTTAAAAAAATCATTTTTCTTTTTGCTCGAGGTTTTTTCTGCAGAAAGAAACAAGCTTAATTATTATTGTTTAAGCAGTTAACTGGATGAAAATTTTAAATTTTGCATTTTTTTCCTTTTCATCAAAAATAAAAAATATATATTTTTTAAAAAGGTATTGGAAACTTCATATAAAGAATGTTTGGAATTATATTTAGAATGGAATGAATTTATTGTTCAAAACAAAAATTCACACACATACATATTTATTTTTCCCAAATGAATGAAATATTATTTTAAAAAAATGTTAAAGTAAAGTCCCTTTTTAATAAACATACTTAATCAGATTTTTATTCTGTAATGATTAAAGGGATTGTTTTCAGAAAATTTTATTTTCATTTTGTTTAAAACTTAAAACGTAATTTTCATAAAATCTTTGGACAAAGCAATTTTCGAGAAAAGCTTGCCTTTCTTAAAACTCCCTTCCTTCTCTGGTGTATTTTGTTTTTAATTTTAGATAATCTTTCTTTCTTTCTTTTTTTTTTTTTTTGCCAAAGATAAATATGTTTTGAAATAATGTTCAGCATATATATATATGTATATATATATCATATATTTTTAATAAATAATTCATGTTTCCTTTTTTTAGACATAAGTAAAGCTATAAAGTACATCAAACAAATAAGGCCGAGCTCTTGAAAATACTTCACCTTAGTGATTGTAGGAAACCGGGTCGTAACCGACAAATTACAACATATATTTGACAGATTTTATGCCCTTTACATATGCAGATTTTTTCGAACGCAACCGATGTAAGATTCGCCGCCATTTTAAAATCATTGTTTTAACACGTCAGGTAAAAACAGTAAGAATACATAAAAAATAATTTTACAAAAAAGTTTTACATAAAAAATAATGGTAAATAAGAGATTGAATTTATAATCTATTCACAATGTCGGATACAATTATCGATAAATCTTTTATAAAGATCTTTTATAAAGTACAGTCGTGGGGGAAAAAAAAGTAAGCAGCACTTAATAACTCTACAAAATATTATCGTAGAAGAAAGTTACTGGTACCAAACGATTGGTAATAAAGTCTACTTTTAAATGATGTATATAAAATTTGCTTAGGGGGACATCTACATATTAAAACACAACATAACTTTGTTTTTTCAATAGGAGTTCAGAAATCTGACAGCATAAATGGAATCTACATCCTTCAATAACCTTAAAACAAATTTTTATGCAATTCTTACGATAAGTTTCCGAAAAATTAATTATTTTAAAACGAGCATATTTTAGTGGCTGTATCCAAATTGAAATTCGGTACTCGATTGTTTACAGAGAAAGCCCCCTTCTTGATCAATATATCTTAAGCGCCACAAAAGCAGTCATTGAAGACTGCTAGATTACGGAATAGCATAAGAAATTTCAAAATACCTAGTCACGTCTATCATAGACCATCATTTTGCAGTTTTTTAAGCATAATTTGAAAACTACTTGAAAGAAAAATGTGAAATTTTGGATTTCCATAAAGCAGGTCTTAATAAATCTAAATCCATCAAAAAATTAGGTTGCAATTCATATTTTTTTTTAAATATTAATTTAATAATTCATAATTTATATCATAAAATTATAAAAATTACAAATTCAACTTATGTATGTTTGGGTATTTTAATATTATTGCTGAAAAAAATAGCACATTAGGAGCATAATTTCAGGAGATATTAATGAAAATATGAAAATGTAATTTAACATTAGAAGCACTAAATTTTGAATGTTTATAACTAAAAAACTAATCATTCAGATGACTTGCAATTTGGTGTCTGGGCATAGTTTGAACCGAAAATTTGAAATATCTTGTGAAAATTGGATACTGCTATGGAAAAAATAAGTTTAGGTTCGTTTTAATATGTAGATGGCCCCCTAAGCAAATTTTATGTACATCATTTAAAAGTAAACTTTATTTCCAATAGCTAGTACCAGTAACTTTCTTCTACGTTAATTTCTTGAGGAGTTAGTAGGGGGTGTTTCCTTTTTTTTTTTCGACGACAGTACATTGGAAATTTCTAAATCTTCATGCTTGTATTTCAAAGTACAATATGTGAAATGGAAAAACCCCTAATGAATCCCGGCAGAATTAAGGCTTGGTTTTGTAAGTGACACTTCATTTCCATCGTATAATTTCATTAGCAAAGCAAATTACACACTTTCTAGTGTTAATATTTGTAGAAAAATACGCAAATTATCAAAGCGATGGTAAAAAGATATCAATAGAGTGAAAGGTAATTGGTATAGACAGTTTTGACTGTTAGAAACGGCGGCATCTCCGTAAACAGATCATACACAGAATATCGTATTACAATGCGAATTCTTTATTTCGTTCTCTTTTCATGCAATACCTGGAACATCTCTGTTAATTAAAGTTGAATTATGCATTTAAAAAAAATATTGCAGTGTTTGTTACATATGATCCTTATAAAGCCACATGAAAGTGTTTTTTGTTTTTCCCTGTCATGGGCACATATAAACGGCACGTTGTCTTATTTGGTTCAGGTACCATATAGAAAATTGCTCTAGTTCGCAGCGTGTATCCTCTTATCAGCAAAATTATATATATGCCTAAATAAATTTTACTGTTTTTGCATGGGTTTTTTTGTATGTTTTTTTTTATTATTTTTACTTTGTATAGAAAATGAAACTACACAGTTTATTGGTTGCTGCTATAAGATAGTGGAAACATTCTAGGAGTTAAAAGTGATTGTTTAAAACGATTATGGTAAAACATATACCATTGTATATGTCTCTGCTTGCTGTAATCCCTAAACTCATAGTCTCCCTCTTCTAATATCACTTGTCTGGATGACCATCTGAAATGTGTTAAATTTTGGCTGTCATACTTAGAATAAAAAATGTAATCAGAACATTCACCTTATGCGTATGAAGGAACTTTTTAATGCATATACGAGTTATTTTACAGTGGAAATGTCCTTTCAATCACTAAACTGTTGAATCTGACATCATCAAAAAGCTAGTTTCCGCTAACTTTCTTACACCAGCAGGTGACAGTTTGATATAAGCACTGTAAGATTTTATTCATTTACCTTAACTAATAATTTAATAGTTAAAAAAAGATACAATTACGATAAAGGAGCCATAACATTGTAGGTCCCGTATATTAACTTTCACTACTTATATATATTTATATTCAACTGAATAATGTTTCATGAGTATTTTGTAATTAAAATATCATATTACTAAACTAGAAACGAGTATAATTCAAAATATTAAAATTTATATAAAATAATGCATATAAAAATCCAACGAGATCGCAACACTTATGCAGTCTGGGCGACCGTCACAATTTTTTTGGAATTTGCGTTGCCACAGTTTGAACCAAAATATCAGCATGTCGCTATTTTGCTACGTATTAAGGAGGTCTATTACTGTGGTCAAACCAACCCAATTACTATTCTGTTGACCCTGCATCATCACCAAGCTACTTCTGGCTGACTTCCTACACCAGCAAGTGATAATTGAAAATAAACACGGTAATATTACATTTTTTAGCGTAATCTAATAATGTAATATTTTAAAATAAGATGCATTATAAAAATATAGCCATAAAATTCCAAGTGCTGTCTTTTAGCACTATCTATTTTTTTTATATAGGTTAGATTGGGTGAAGATACCATAGTTTTTAACTTAATTGTTGTAAAAATCGCCGTTTGTTATTATTTGTTACACATTTGTTTCTTGTTAAAGTTTGCATATTTATGTATGATTTAAAAACTTATTTCATTTTGCAGATATTATAGAAAGCATCGAAATTTTTGTTTAGGTAAACACTTGTATTTCGGCATCATACCCCAAGGTATGGTTAAGAGGGTCTTCTGGAGTTTCAATATAAACAATAACTTTTGTGAAGCAGTATAAAATATAAAGGGACGAATAAAAGCAACTTTAATATTTTAGACGTAATAAAGTTGTTAATTTAATTAATATTAGTAAATTACAAAAATACGAATGAAACAAGCATTCCCAATTTAATAAAAGAACAAACGAATATTAAACAAGTAAGAAAAATCATGCGTTAAGCATAGATTACGAATCACTTTCTAACACTTCCTGAATGCTTTAACAAAACTTCGTTATTTAGAGAAATAAAGTATATAAAAGAACTAACTAAGCATTTTAGAAAACGCATAAAACATTTGAAAAACTGATTTCAGCAGTAACCTTCCATAGCAAATATGTATACCAATTCTTTTGAACAGCCCTGTGTTTGATCTGTATGTTGATATAGATACTATATAATGGAGAAATTTAGTTTAGCAAGAAAACATATAACAGGTTGAAATTTCTCTTTCAGCAATTTATACTAATAGATGGAAACATACTTGTATACTTTTGTACAAACCTGTAGTTAACCTACTACCTTTATTACACGCCACTATTTATCTAAAGTTTAATTCAAAGTAAAACACTCTTAAAACTATGGAATCGCATTTCCAGAAATTATCATGTATAGACGGCCATGTATCCAATACTTTGCGTAACCCTGTATATCATTTTATGCATATTCTACAACCATTTCTTAGTAAACTAAATTAAGTTCAGCGTAAAAATGCATAACTCATTTAAAAACCACCTTTAAGCAATTTGCAATCATACCCAGTATCCATTACGAATTCTTTTGTTTTGCCCTGTATATCAGTTAGAGCATTTATGTACACCATATACAATGCATACATATAGTGAAACATAAAAGCACATACCATAATTAAAAATGCATTTCCAGCAATCATTGCTAATGTACAGTACTTCGGGTACAATATAGTATCTGAAATATTTTGTGTGTCTCTGTAAATAATGCTATGCACTTCGTATTATACATGAAATAACTTATAGTAAATCTCAGCAACGTATATCAATTTCATTATACATGAAATAATTTAACATAATTGAAATGTGACGGAAAAAATTCCATCCACCCCTATATCATTATACTACGGAATCATTTTTGGGTGGCCCTGTAAATGAATAATAACTATTCCTTGCGCCGCATATTCTACAGAATGCATATTTTAAGGCACTTGATAAATGCATATCAATTTTATTATGTTTAAAAGCATGTAACAGCTTTAAAAATCATTTTAAACGATTTTTTCCCATAGACCGTAATGTAACGGAAAACTTTTGACTGTAACTGTAAATGAACTAAACGTGCTAAAAACTTCATTTGAAATAGGGTTCGTGCTATGGTAGAGGTTACTAACATCCAAAAATTTCAGAACGATCCGAGTATATTTACGGGAGTTAGAGCGCGGACAGACGGACAGACAAACCGAAGTCATAAACACTTTTAACTTTGTTGAAAAGTGTTAAAAAAGGGTTATGTTCTACTTTACATTTAAATGAATTATTGGTTATTTATTATATGCCTAATTTAAAACATTATAGTAAGTTTAAATACGATGATGTTACAGTGCTCGCAGCGTTCCTAAAATTTTCGCACTTTGCTACCACTATTTTAAAACGATAATCTTAATTATATAAATTCTATTGTAGATGTTAAAGGACTCTATCATGAAGAATTTTTATTTAAAGTACTGGTAACAAAGTGCAAAATTTTTAGGAATGCTGCGAGCCCTGTAGTGACTGTCATAAAGTGCTTTAGAGTCCAGCTTTTTTATTGAAGTTTTTCATATGCCCCTTTGTTCGTTTCAGCAATATCTCAGATCTGCTAAAAACAACACGTTTGTTTAAGAACTTTGAGCAACTTTAACTAATAATTTCACTGATTGAACTTGATCCAATCACATTATTCCTATGTTTTAGCCCTAAAGTATCAGCAGGCTAACCTCATCTTTACAACTGAGCGGCGTTTCCTTACAGCTCCTGTGTACGTGAAAACTATGCGATACGTCAACTTGCACAATCTCAACTTCCTCTATATACACTAAATGGCCATTAATCACCGGACACTTTCAATTTTAGACATTTTGTCAAATATTTAGAGATATATTTGTCGGATTTTTCTGGACCTTCTGGATTATGAATAATTTATTCGACTTCATATTCATCAACTGCGATTTGATCAGAAGGGTAATTAGGGGACCAACAAAAAATCAAAGAAAAGTAGCAATGTTTGGGATCATCCTGTAAAGTAAAATTCTTAAGAATATAGCTTACAAATATATGGATATTGTGCAATACATGTACTTATTTGTGGAAGAATAGAACGTATATTCATGAAGATATGTCTAATTTTTTAAAAGTTCAAAAAATTCGTGCATGTTTTTTCTTTATATCATGCAAGGTTTTTTTTTTTTTTTTTTTTTTTTTTTTACCAAATATAACGTCAGGTTCAGAAAATTAGAAAAAAAATGTAGCAGAAATAATATGGTGTAATTGGAATGTAACTATACTAAGTATTTGACGAAATATGAGCAGTTGAATGAAATATTATTTATGTGCGTTAATTTTTTTTTTTTTTTTTTTTTTTTTTTTTTTTTTTTTTTTTTCACGCTTTGATACTCAACTCTATGGAGAAACACTAAAAAAAAAAAACATTCAAATATCGTAAAAATTCAGAAAACTATCGGCAATAGACTGAGATAATTTTTAGTTGTTCTCAAAAAATGATAAGGGGGGGGGGGGTTCCATAAATTGTAATTTTTAATTTTTACTTTTTTTACTTTTCATTTTTACTTTCTTCTATCTTTACAAGATTGGATTCTTGAAAATTTTCGAATTCTGGTTTTCGACGGATTTACACGTTTTAGGGGTCAGAGAATCCGAAAAACATGTTTTTACAAAATGTCTGTCCGTCAGTCTATCTGTCTGTCTGTGTGTCTATGTGTGACACAAATATTGTGGGCGCTCTATCTCAAGAACTAATGCATGGAATTTAATAAAAATTTATATTCAGTTAGTCCCTGATACATATTGATGCTTATTAGTTTTTGGTGCAAATCGCTCAACAGGTGGCGCTGCTATGCTGAATTTTTTACGATTTCCACAATGGCTCTATCTCAAGAACTAATGCACGGATTTTCATGAAACTTCAGATTCAGTTAGTCCTTGATATGTTTTGATGCTGAATCCGTGTTGGTGTAAATCGTTCGACAGTTGGCGCTCCTATGATGCATTTTTTACGATTTTCTCAATGGCTCTATCTCAAGAACTTATGCAAGGATTTTCATCAAACTTCATATTCAGTTAGTCCTTGATATGACTTGATGCTGATTACGTGTTGGTGTAAGTCGCTCAAAAGGTGGCGCTGCAGTGCTGCATTTTGCACGATTCCCGCAATAGCTCTATCTCAAAAACTAATGCACGAATTTTCATCTAACTTCAGATTTAGTTAGATGTTAACACAAGTTGTTGCTGATTAGGTTTTTGTTTTAATCGTTCAATAGGTGATGCTTCTATGCTGGAATTTTCATGATTTTCGCAATAACTCTATCTCAAAATGTAATGCACGGATTTTACCCAAACTTCAGATTCAGTTAGACTTTCACATAAGTGGTTGCTTGGTAGTTTTGGTGTAAAGCATCCAATAGGTGGCGCTGCTAGGCCAAATTTTGCTGGATTTACACGATTTCAGAGATAGCCATATCTCAAGAACTAATGCAAGGAATTTCATATCTTTAGAATCCTCATGATGAGCATACATTGCCGTTTAATTTTGGCAGTGTGCTAGCGAATTTTCAAGTATTAAGATGTATGAGATAGATGAAAGTTTTGGGATTGGTACATCCGACTAGTTTACTGATGGTTATTTGTTCTTGGAAAACCACCAGAACGAGCCTATTCAAGAAGAAAAAGAAGTATCAAAATCTAAGCATTTGTTCTAAATCTACTCGTTGACACTCAATAAGTACAAACTGCTTTGCTGAAAGCTAGATTATAAGAAATTACAATTTGTGGAACGCCCATTATCATTCATATGCTTTTATAGAGCAACAAACAATTCACTCACTATACTGCCGATATCTTTCTGAATTTTCACGATATTTGGATGTTTTTCACTTTCTTCTATCTTTACAAGAAGAAAGTATTGGTTTCATGAAAATTTTCGAATTCCAGTTCTCGACGGATTTACATGTTTTATTGTTCAGAAATTCCAAAAAACATGTTTTTACAAAATGTCTGTCTGTGAGTCTGTCTGTCTGTCTGTCTGTATGTGACACAAATTTTGTGGGCGCTCTATCTCAAGAACTAATGCACGGAATTTAATAAAAAATTATATTCAGGTAGTCCCTGACATATATTGGAGCTGATTAGTTTTTTGTGTAAATCACCCTGCAGGTGGCGCTGCTATGTAACATTTTGCAGGATTTCCGCAAAAGCTCTATCTCAAGAACTAATGCACGGATTTTTATAAAACTTCAGATTCTGTTAGTCCTTGACATAAATGGATGCTGTTTACGTTTTGGTGTAAATCGCCCAACAGGTAACGCTGCTATGCTGTATTTTGCAGGATTTACACTATTTTCGCAGTAGCTCTATCTCAAGAACTAATGCACACATTTTCATAAAACTTCGGATTTAGTTAGTCCTTCATATGAAATGATGCTGACTACGTGTTGGTATAAATCGCCCAATAGGTGACGCTGCCGGGCCGTATTTTGAACTATTTCCTCTATAGCTCTATCTCAAGAACTAATGCAAGAATTTTCATCAAACTTAAGATTTAAGTATAACTTTATTAATATTGCTGCTGATTATGTGTTGTTGCAAATTGCTCAACGGGTGGCATTTATATGCTGCATTTGTCATGATTTGCGCAATACCTCTATCTCAAGAACTAATGCACGAAATTTCCTCAAACTTCATATCCAGTTAGACGTTGCATAAGTTGCTGATAATTAGGTTCTGGTGTAAATAACCCAATAGGTGGCGCTGCTATGCTGCATTTTGCTGGATTTACACGATTTCTGCGACAGTCATACCTCGAGAACTAATGCACGGAATTTCATATTTTTAGAATTCTCATGATGAACACAGATTGCCATTTAATTTTCCACTGAGATAATGAATTTTGAAGTATTGACATGTATGAGTTAGAAGAAAGTTTTGTGATAGCCACAACATACTAGTTTTTTTTAGTGTTGCTCCATAGAGTGGCCTATCAAATCATGAAGAAAAAAAAATATCGTGCATGCGCAGATGAAAAATATTTCATCCAACTGCTCATTTTTCATCATAAATTTATTTTATTTACATTCCAATTACACCATATTATTTCTACTGCATTTTGCGAAATTTTCTGAAACTGGCGTTAAATTTGGTAAAAAAAAACTCCTGCATGTTATAAGCAAAAATCATGGAAGATTTTTTGATTAAAAAAAAAAACAAAACAATATATCTCCATGAATATACGTTCTGTTCTTCCACAAATAAGTACATTTATTGTACAATATGCATTTATTCATGTGCTATAGCGAGAGATCATTTCGTGTATTTTGTTTTACAGGGTAATTCCAAACATTACTATATTTCTTTGATTTTTGTTGGCACCCTATTAGTTCTTCTGATCAAATCGCTGTTGATTAATATGAAGTCCAACATTTTTTTCATAATCCTGAAATTCCAGAGAAATCGGACAAATATATGTTTAACTATTCGACAATATGTTTAAAGTTTAAGGTGTCTTGTGATTAATGTAGTGTATATTCGACCTGTATAGTGATTCAAAATACTTTATTAAAAAAATAATCATATTACTAAATTTAGAACTGAGACAATGACATAAGATTTAAATTTAAGATAAAATTTGCGTATAAATTTGCAAGGATATTGTAACACTTAAGTTTGCTCAGATATTTATTTTTGAAAAACAGTAAATAATCCGAAAATGTAAAGCAAAAATTAGTGTTAATTAAAAAAATAGAAAGGCAAGGTGTTATTCTATTAGTTACTTTTCAGTCAGTATGCATACTCAGTATGCATTCTTATATAATAGTCTAATTAACTATATTTTCGAGGCACAAAATTAAATTTTAATGAGATGATATTTTTATTACTTTCAGCGCAGCATTTTTATAGATTTGCTCGAAGCTTTAACGGAATTACTCTTTTAACCTTGTAAAATTTCTAAAAATTCATGATATAAAAGTGAATTAAAAAAAATTATCAGTTTAAAAAAGCATTTCCCTTTTTGAGTTAAGCTTTTCCTACAGAGAGAAAGAAGCTTAATTAGTATTGTATGAGAAGTTAACAGAGTGAAAGTTTTAAATTTTGGAATTTTTTATAATTTCTTTTTTATTATTCCATATAGTGTATATTCGATCTGTATAGTGATTCAAAATACTTTATTAAAAAAAGAATCATATTATTAAATCTAAAACTGAGACAATGACATACGATTTAAATTTAAGATAAAATTTGCGTATAAATTTGCAAGGATGTTGTAACACTTAAGTTTGCTCAGATATTTATTTTTGAAAAACAGTAAATAATCCGAAAATGTAAAGGAAAAATTAGTGTTAATTAAAAAAAAAAAAAGAAAGGCAAGGTGTTATTCTATTAGTTACTTTTCAGTCAGTATGCATTCTTATATAATAGTCTAATTAACTATATTTTCGAGGCACAAAATTAAATTTTAATGAGATGATATTTTTATTACTTTCAGCGCTGCATTTTTATAGATTTGCTCGAAGCTTTAACAGAATTACTCTTTTAACCTTGTAAAAGTTTCTAAAAATTCATGATATAAAAGTGAATTAAAAAATTTATCAGTTTAAAAAAGCATTTCTCTTTTTGAGTTAAGCTTTTTCTACAGAAAGAAACGAGCTTAATTAGTATTGTATAAGAAGTTAACAGAGTGAAAGTTTTAAATTTTGGATTTTTTTTTCTGTCTTTTCATAAAAACATATAAAGAATTTTCTTTTGAGTTAGTTCAAACTTCATTTAAAGGATGTTTGAAAATATATTTAGAATTTAATGACGTTTTTCTTCAGAATAAAATTCAAAATATAAAAGTGTATTTTTTTTCAAACGAATTAAATACTAAAAAAATATTAATATAAAGGGATCTATCACTTAACGTCTTTAATCGCATTTGTAATCTGCAATGATAAACGGAATTGTTTGTAAATACTATTATTTTTATTTTCTTTAAAACTATTAACTAATTTTCCTCATATCTTTGGATAAAGTAATTTGCCAGAAAATGTAACTTACTTAACTTTCTCATCCTTTTATGGTGCATTTCAGTTTCAGATAACAGTTTTTTGTTATTATCAAATAAAAACGAGGCTTTGTCTTTTTATTACTGAAAAGTGAAATATTTTTTGGATTAATACTTACAAGGAAGGTCTCCTTACTGGGCATACTCAGAATATTTTGAAAAAAAAATACCAATTAAACTACTCATGTATGTAATAAAGGATCAGTCAAATTTAGAGGCGGAATTACAGTAGAAAGTCTGTAAAAAAATAAAATACTTTCGTGTATTTGGCGCGAAAAGTCGAAAGCGTCACGCGATTTGGCGAGCAGTACTTTTCTCGCCAAAAGCAAACGATTTTAATGCACCTGAAAATTGTTTGTTCATTGATTTTTAGAATGCGTGTAAAAAGTATTCAATGAATTTAAACATAAACAATGAGAGAGTTTAATAAATACATTTTTTTTCGTATTACATATTTATATTGCTTCATATTTAATTTTATTACTTTAAAAACAATTTCATACACAAAAAAATGCTTTCATATATTTAAGCGTATTCCAAAATAAAGGCAAGATTCATTTACCAGTTATTCATTTCAATTTCAGTATCAAAGAATTCATCGTTTCCATAACAACAAAATTGAATCGACAGTGATCAACTGGACTATATTTGAGATACTAAAACAATTTTATTTTATTAATTTTGTTTTAATTTATAAAATTTTATATTTAACTTCCATTATAAATATATATCGGACAAAACTGTAGTTAAATCAAACTAAAACTGTCAAAACTAAAGTTAATTACATTAAATTTATTTAAACATTTCAATATGAAACATTTTTATCTTAAAGAGTATTCGACATAAAAAGTATTTTTCGAAATTTCATTTCATCGCCAACCGATGATAAATTGCCAAATAAACTAAATTTTCATTATTTTTTTTACGAACGTTCCATCGAGGTACCGCCATTTTTTTTTTTAAACATACATATCCACATGAGAAGAACACTCTGTAATTTTTTCAGATTTTTCTGAATATCCCGTATGGAAACCTTCCTTGTTAGCAAAAATATGTATGCATTAAATATATGCTTTTTTTAGCAAGTACTTTATATTTCTTTATTAAGGAAAAGAAAATGAATGTATAAAAAAGTCGCTAATATACAGGATGTACCCTGTTATAGCAAAACGATATACCGGGTGCTAACAGGGTATAAGGAAACTCTTCGTTTTTTTATCTCTTCAACAGGTGGAGCTACTGACGTGAAATTGTGCACGTCGCGCAGGCGACGCAAAGGAAAGATGTTTACGGACTATTGTTACAGTCGTATGATATTTCGCGTTCCGATTTACCGTATTAAATGTACCGATATTCATGTTTTTGAGAGCGTTTTTTTTTTTTTTTTTTCCTTAGTCAAAATGTCTTTGTGACCTTCCAAGACACCCAGGAAGTGGTAAGTGCCTTTTAAAATTCTTCACAGACATCTTAGAGCATATTAAGAGCACTTGTTGTCAAGTTTGAATGAACAGATTCAGAGGCTGCTAACAAAGTGGGCATATAGACCAAACAGAAGACAGGATAGACCGGGAGGCAGTAGCACAGACAATCACCTCATCGAGTTCACTGCTGAAATTTTAGAATTAGCTAAAACTCGATTCTCATATTAAATCGCAATCGGTCTGTCAATTCAAATCTTGGTGGAAAACACCTGAAAATAAATACCTGGTGATTGTTTGTGCCGCTGCCTCCCTTTCTAGGAAGGTGAGGTCTCTTTTACATCAGACATCATGAATTTGCTCAGATGTAACTATGGCAATTGCTTAATCGCAAGAAATTTCAAGAATCTCATTGGTTATGGACTTTATTTTCCTCCACCTTTATACCAGACTTATCACCACTAGACTTAGTTTTATGATACAATGTTAAACATCAAATTTACAGAGATAAAAAAAAAAAAACATATACGAGCTGAAAACGGCCATAAATAGTGTGATAACATCGATTCCTAAAGACGAACTGAAGCGAGTTATCGAGAATTTCGAGCAGAGACTTTGTTTCGTAGTCTGCTTAGATGGCTAACATTTTCAGAGCTTCATCTTTTAACTTATGTTACTCTAAGGAGTAAATCCTGAAATTTTGAAATAAAAATGTATTTTTACGTTCAAAAGTTATTAGATGTTTACTTTTTTCTGTACTCTATGAAGCATCCAATAATTCCAAAATCTTTTATCAGTGTTTTTGTACAGAATTTCTTTTAATTATGTATATCCTTTTAATAGGGCGCATCAATAAGAGAGTATCTATATTCTAGCAGAAAAATGGGATGGTTTGAGAAGGCTTTCTTAAAAAATAATTGCTGTATACATTCATGTCTGTGCCATTATCGCTAAGCTAATTATGCTGATTTGTCCCTATTTTCTAATATGACTGTTTCAGTGGAGTTGTAATGGAGATCATCAAAACGTACTGGCATTCGGTTTGACACAGTTTGAAGAAAAGTTTAATAGCAGCGTGCGTCTTATTCATATGCATATATATCATTTTTGTTGTGTATAAAGAAAATCTATTACCGTGAATAATACATCCGATTACTAATTTTTTAATACTGTGATTATCATAAAGATAATTTTCGAAGTCTTTATTTAGTCAGCAGGTACAAATTTGAAAGAAACATGGATGCATTGCATTCCTTTTTAAAAACAAATAATGTAATAGTTAAACAGTAGTTAGAATTAAAGCAAAGACCCATAAGGTTTTTAGTGCCTTTCCAATATTACCTGTTTATGTATATTTATATTCGACAAAAATTGTGTTTAATAAGTACGTTATAAATCAAAATCATGTTACTAAATTTAATAACGAGTAGAGCTCACAAGATTCACATTTAATCAAAAAATAAATATAAACATGCAATGTTATAGCAACAGTTACATTCGACAGATATTTACTTTTAAAATTTTTGACACTTTCTGGTCTGACCCCGAGTGTCACTCGGGATACCGTTTTCTGTGAAGGGAACTAAGCCCGAGAGTATTTCGTGGTCAAAATTTATCTTTCTGAGCTATAAAAGTACCGATTTTTAGTTTCGCTATCTTTCCAGATATTATCAACAAACCTTTTAGTTAAAAAAATATATATAGGTGGCAGCACTAAACAGAAGTAAATTTATGAAAATATAAAGAATCAGGTGTTAACTTGAACTTATTATGAAAATTGTTTTGTTGCTGTTTGTGAAAATCCGTGCTTTGAAATATACCGAAGAAAAACAATTTTTACTAAATAATGTTTACATACAAATAAAACCTATTTTCAAATATTTCTATAATATTTGGCAACATTTTATTGTCTACAGACAGTTTTACGTTAAAAAATATGGTTTTCTTATCCGGAACTATTTTTAAAATATAAAACATGCTTTTTTCAATACTTTCTTATTATATATTAATTTTTAGTACATTTAAAAAGTTTCATTTAACAGTTTCAGGTTTATAATAAGAAAAATTATTAAAATACATAACTTACATTTTTTTTTTTCAAAAATCATGAAATGTACATGAAAAAACATACAATGTGCATTCGGTTCAAATAGCTCACCTTTGAATGTGTTAAACAATCCGAATAAAAAAAAGTATTAATGTTAAGTAAACACGAGAAAAAGAAAAAGAAAATAAATGTATTATTGTACATGTTCTTTTTTGGATCGTATGCAATTAAGAATATGTAATTAACCATATTTTTAAGACACTAAATTAAATTTTAAACACGTGATATTTTTAATTCTTACGCATTTTTCTAGAATTGCTAAAACCTTGTAAAAAAGTAATCTTTCAAACTTGTAAAAGTTTATGTATATTCATGATATATGATCAAATAAAAAGTTGTATATGTTTAAAAAAACATTTCTCGTTCTCAAATAAGCTTTTGTCGAAAAAAAAAACAAAAAATCCTTATAAATATAGAATACTATTTTAACTGTATGGAAATTTTTAATTTTCCTTTTTATCAAAAATAAAAATTAGTTTCCATTTAGATATTTAAAACTTCATATAAAAGATTTTTGAAAATGTGTTTAGAATGCAATGATTTTTTTCTTGGACATAAAAAAAATGAGATATAAATATATATGTATATCTTTTCCAATGAATGAAAAAAAAACTGTTAAAGTAAAGCTACTTCTCAATTAACACACTTAATCATATTTTTAATGTGGAATGATAAAAAAAATATTTCTTTCATGAGCTATTCTTTTATGTTGTTTAAAATTAAAAACAATTATTTTCATCACATCCTTGGACAAAGAACTTTCGAGAAAAGCTTTTTTACCATTTCTAATGTATATTATTTTTAATTTTAGATAACAGTATTTTTATTATTTCCAGGTGGATTTAGGATTTTTTTGAGGAGGATTTAGGATTTTTTTTGAGGATTCTTTCCAAAACATGTTTTAGATTAATGTACGGCAAATATGTAAAGGGTGGTCATAAAAAGAATCTTCCGCTGTATATGAACCACTAGCGGCCTCACCGCTTAACCAATCGAAAATGAATTTTAGAGATACTTATTTTAAGGTATCCGCTCGAGATCGTGATGATTTAAAACAATAGAGCTCTCAAGGTTACGGTTACACTGAAACAATTCCGAAATTTTCGAATGACAACACCCATTTATTCATGTGCAAATTAACAAGCGCATTGAAAAACCATAAATGGCACTGGGATGATACACGTACGATGAAAATTTTCGGCGTAACACATTTGCAAAAAATACCATTCTAAAGGACCAATGACAACAAAATAGATAGGATAGAAAAAAAATGTATTTGAATTAGCAGTTTTCAGCATGCCCACCTTCGCAGACAATAACGCATTTCATGCGTAAGGCTGTTGACAACAATTCCGAACGTAACATTGTAGAAGTACTAGATTAATATTAGGACAATTATTCTAATTGGTAAACAAATCATATTAGATGTAAATTTCCAACTGGGCGAAAAATGTCCGGACCAGGATTCGAACCCGGGATCTCCTGGCTGAAGCCGCCAGTGCTCTGCCATCTGAGCTATCCCGGACGATTCTGGTCGAACTTTTTCACCCAGCTAACCTTGATGATTACAGCATCTGGTCTGAAACCTGGTTCAGCTCAACAGAATAAATCTCAGGTAAAGGAACTCCAGAAATCGCTGGATACGAAATTACACTAGATTAATATTAGGACAATTATTCTAATTGGTAAACAAATCATATTAGATGTAAATTTCCAAATTATTGTAGAAGTAGTCTGCGCAACTTCACGTTGTATGGCATCTTTCAAGTCTGAAAAATTTTTTGGATTTGATGTGTACTCCTTTGATTTCATATTACCCTAGAACCAGAAATCCATTAGAGTTAGGTGGCGGCATCGTGGTGGACACGAAACAGCAAACTGTGCTGTTGGAGTACTTGTCGAATAGATGTGGCCACGTGAAGAAGAGTACATTCTTGCAAGCATACAATATCACTAATGACATTTTTTCTGCTGCAATTCTCGAATTTCATAATTCTGCAACATTGTTGAATACCGAGCACTGGTGTTGGAGCACGTTTTCCTACATCTGGAAGGGTCCTCCTCAATAAAGTACGGACCGAGAACGAATATGCATGCGATGCCAAACCACACAGTCACTCTAGCTTCTTATAATGGTGTTGGTGTCACATCGTGAAGATTTTCATCATCCCAATGAACGCTGTTTTTGGAGTTAACGTAAAGAGAAATATGCCTCATCTGTCCATAATATCGCAATGACCAGCTGTTATCTCCATCATTTCTGATGAGAAAATAATTTTCGAAGTTCAAAAGCTAATTACTAGTCTCCAGGTTGCAACATCTAGATGCGCTGGAATCAATAGGGAAACATCGCGCAGATCAGTACGCAGAGAATCACTACTGATGCAGCTGTATTTATCCCGTTCAGATAAAACATATTTATCAATTCACCTCGTTGTTTTCTTGTGTCATCATGTTGGAACATACGAACAACTGATCGAAAAAACAATCTTCCCACACTGTTTATTAAAAAATTTGTACACGCAATGATTTGCACATTGTGTTCTGTGATCGGTGCTTCTATTATCTTTTCCTGTGACTTACGTAAAGTGCTTCCTTTCACCTCGTATTTGAATTGTCATTGATCCTTTACAATGTTCTTTTTTGAAAACGTTATATGCAGGTGTAACAACCCAAAATATCACTTGGAATGCGTGATTTTTCGAACCCCAAATAAATTCTGGATACACCATGAGATACGGAAGCAGAACTTGCTCCAGAATTGGAGTCCTTTTAACTTGCGTGTGGCTGACTTCACTATCATAAAGAAATAGCACGTTTTTGATATGTGAGGAACGAAGAAGTGACTACGAGACATGTTTATCAGTAGCCGATTTTTTTTTCCACTTGTGAATTGAGTATTGTTGTAAAATTTCTTTTATAATATGTTTTTAAGTTGTGTTCGTGTAGACATAATAAACATAAAAAATGTAATATTTTGTTTTAGTGTGTTGGATATTACGTTATATAGTAAATGATTATGATTGAGTTCCACGAAATTACACAGGCAATTTTAGTCACACTTTTATCGTTCGAAAGTCATTTACGGTTTTTCAATGCGATGATGAAATTTGCTCAAGAAAAAAAAGGTGTTGCCATTTCAAAATTTCGAAATGATTTCATTGTAACCGTAACCGCTAGAACTCTATTGTTTTAAATCATCACGATCTCGAGTCATGCGTTCAAATAACTAGATCTGAAATTTCCTTTCGATTAGTTGAGGGGTTAGGTCACTAGTGCTACATATTTTGGGGAAGTTTTTTTATGACCACCCTGTGTACGAGGACGGGAGTTTCAAAACTCACTTCGTTCAGAAAATCAAAATTTAAAAATACCTAACAATCTCTCACTGCATCCGTTGTTTTTCATGGTAAACCAACAATTTACGGTGCCAAAAATACACGATAAAACTAGTTCTTTTGGAGATATAGTGTTTTTTTTTTTTTTGCTGCACCTTTGCCAATAGTGAACACATAAATTGTTTTTTTTTTTTTTTTGAGTGGATAAGTTGAGTGTTGAAACTAACGTTACACAAATCTGCGATATATATATACTTTTTCTCGAGTAATTAATGATTATTTATTTAACAAAAAGAAAATTTATGTATACAAGAAGCGTCATATACAGGGGACCTGTCATTTCTTGATAAAATAGCTATTTCTTAAATTGATTATTTTAGAGATATGGTTCAAGCTGAAAAAATGATTAATATTTTGTTTTCCATCTTATCAAAAGACATATACATATATATTTTTTTTAAGTTAAAAAAATTATTTTTTTTTTATTTAAAAAAAAACTTTTGTCATTCTGTGTTAAGCAAAATATTAACAACTCCATTCTACTTTTGGCAAAGCTTACCTTGTTTTGATGCTTTGAATTTTTTGAATTCTCAGGGTTGCAAAACGGAAAAATGCATTTTTATTAAGTAGAATTCAATTTTGATGAAATAAAATGTAGTGAAATACCTCCAATTTCACAGAAAGTAGAGGAGAGAGGAAGCGAATGAGATAACACGCCGTACTTTCATACTATATAAAGTGTAAATTATGTATTTTTTAAAGTTTTCTTGGATAGACAATTACTTTGAACATTTTTTTATTAAGAAACAAACTGTGTTATTCATAGCCTATTTAATGAAAGAGAAATAAATTTAATTTTCGAAATAAAATGTTGTTTCATTAGAAACCGACTGTGTGGTATTATGAAACACATTAATCAAGATATATGTTTCCTATATATTCAAATTCAACAGTTATATCAGCACGTTTTTAATTCCAATTGACAAAAATTTGCTTTTAAGGGGTCTCAGGTCTCTTAAAATTGGAAAAAATGAAAAAAAGGACAATTTTCTTAAAATGTATGTGATTTAAAAATACATTTTTAATTTGGGATTAAACATATAAGTATGTTCTTTCATTTCATGTATTTAAAAAATGCAAGATGCTTAATTAGCATTTATAGGGTGCTCCAAACTATCAGACATTTGTCGAGCAGAAAATCGGAATGACAGAATACGTGCACGATTACGATATAAATTTTGCAACTAGAATGAATTTTTTTGTGCCTACTTATACTTCGGATTGTATTAATGACCCTGAACCTAAATAAATTTGTATTTGGAGCATTTTTATATTTTTAGTAGAAAGTTGTATTTAGCTTATGCAAAATTTAGGAAATTTCAACAGTATAATCACCAATACAAATATTTTTTTGAACAATAAAAAGGAAATTTTAGGTTCAGTTTATACAGACTTATAAGAAGCATAAGCTTTGAAAATTTCATCTAACTATACTTAGAAGTTTTTCAGATATCATGCGCCCAAAAACGTTATTTAGAGATAAATGACTTCAAAGTTTAGCAAACGCCGCTTCAGCTATTGAGCGGGTATAATTCTAAAAGTCATAACTTCTGTTTCTAATGGGAATTTCAAGGAAATAATTGTATCAAAATGTTCAGAACAGATAGGAGTTTAACATCTAAAAAAAATAAAAATTTCGAAAATTTTGGAGATTTAAGAGTCCTGAGACCCCTTAAATTTAGATTTTCTTTGAAATTTTGTAAAACACTCTCAATGGAAATTTATTGTGTTTTTTACTAGTACGTGATTATTTTATTGCAATTTCTTTTGCTAGTGTAGTATAAGCTAATATAAAAAAGTAACACACATTACGTTTCAGTTACACAAAATATATACTCAAATATATATTTTAGATAAAGTGTTTATAACGCATTTGTAAGCATTCCATTTTGAGCTAAATTTAAATTGCATGTAAATTAACAATTTATAACGCATATAAAACGAATTTTGCAAACGAATACCATTGAATAAAAGCTTCCTAATTAGATCTAATGTTCTTAGCAACAGTGTTAAAATTTTATCAAAAAGTACATTATATATATAAACTAAACGAGTAACCTCTAAATAAACGAGTAGGAAAGGCGGAAATAAATTATGCGAATGCATAATGATGAAATACATATAATAAAATGCTCAATCAACTTATAACAGTCATAGAGTTAACATAAAAGATAAAAACAAAAATGTTGCCCCAAAAATATATAAACAACCGATGTTAAAAGCGAATATAAGTACTGATATCCATACTTTGTATATTCCAAGTTCATGCACTTGTGATGAAAAAGATTCCTTTGATAAAAGCGAATGTGTCCTTCAGTTTCCGCTTGATTGCAAAGATGCCTCGAAATACGCAGTTTTTCGAAAAGAAAATTTTGCAAATCTAGCGTTTAAATGCTTGTGGATGGAAAGTTTTGGACATTGTAAGGAAAATTGGATGTAGTAGGGTTGGTTTTTACCGAATTATGTCATTATGCAACAATCCCGTTCGGGACCACCAAAGAAAACAACCGAACAGGAAGACAAAGAGATTTTGACAGTAGTTTCAAGCCAGAAACTGTCTGTATGGTCAGTTTCTAAAGAAGAAAGCGTTCCAAAATGAAATCCACGGTTTATCAACGGCTACAGGCAAGCACATTTCTTGATTATAGCAAAATGCGTCCTTCGCCAAATTTCACAAAACGGCATAAAGACACTTGTGTACAGAGGGAAGAAAATCACACAAATTGAACAGATGAATGGTTGTGTGTTCTTTTCAATGAAAAAAAAACATTTATTAAGATGACTCCAATGGTTGGGTTTATTACAGGCACGATTTTCACAAGGAGCCACGAACATTTTTCATCAGACAATAAAGAGGGGGTTCACTCATGGTATGGGGTGTATTTTCTTATAATCTAACAACCGATATTGCTTTTATAACTTCTAGAGTAGAACAAGATTAAAAAAAATATTTATCTAAATACAATAAAACCTCCCAATATGGGGCACCTAGAAATTTCCTTAATTCGGAGGTATCTGCTTTTTTGAGGTAAACACATATAAAACGTATACATTTTGTGGATGAAAAATGTATTTCTTAATGAGTCGTGTTCTCTATTTGGGAGTATCCAAAGGAGGTGTTACTTTGCATCATATACCTTGAAAATAGCTTCAAGTGTTGTAAATATCACATTTGTACATGGCTTAAATTGATGTTAGTATTGTGAATCCTGAAAATAACATAAAAGTGTTGTAAATATGTAGGTAATTGTGATAAAAAAAGTTTAATATCAAATTCTAAAAACTATGCATATTTATATGTTATAATAATGAATATTTCTCCCAAATGTAATTATTGGGGGTCATCTGTAAATATTTATTGCACACACTGTCAATAATTGTCATATATCTAACACTGTTATTTCTTCTAAACTGTTAAAAAAAAATCATTGAAGGAGTTCCGCGGGTAGTAAAACTTTTCCCTGCCCAGGGCTTGGGGGTTACACCTAACCATAAGCCAAAAGCGAGTTCCCAGGGTGGGTGCTTACTTACTTATATACTCAAAGCACACTGAGAGAATGAGAAAATTGAACGAAGTATTAAAAGAAATCCAGAGATCATCATTGATTATAATAAAGTTAAGGGAGCAGTTGATACGCTGAGACAAAATGGTAGCTACTTATACTACAAAAAGGAAGACAAACTGTTGGCCATTTGTTGTATTTTGCAATATTTTAGACATATCTAACACTTTTGTACTTTATTGCAAAATAAATAAATCATGGAAGAAAGACTGTCCTTATAGGCAAAGAATTTTTTTGGAAAACTTGAGTGAAAATCTTGTAAAAAAGCATATGCAGGCCAGAGAAAATATTCCAAGAAGTCAAGGAGCAAAACAGATAGTTCAAAGTGCGAAGTGAATCCGCAAAGAAATTGCTAGTACTTCAGCTCAATTATAAAATTGCTAAGAAGAGAGGAAGGTGTCATCTATGCGATAAAATGGACAATAAATGCACATTTAAGTGTGTAACATGACACTGCTTTACATGCGAAAAGCATTTGAATTCAGTTTGCCATAACTGTTATACGGGATGCATTATACTGCCATAACTGTTATACATGTCATACTGTTATGCTGCACTGTCATAACTGTTGAACTGTTATATTTGAAAGATTCATTTGTGTTTTTTGGATGTACCTGTAAACAAGATTTTGTAAGTACTTCTTACTTTTATTTCATCTTTGTATTGTCATAAGTTATTTTTTGTTTTAATATTCATCAACTGTTACGAAAATAATAAATCTATTACTTGTAGACTGCCGAATTTAAACGCAAAACATGCATGGGTCTTTTTAGACCCAAGGGACTCATTTGTAGGTACGGAACGAGGAGCGTTCTAGGGTTAAAAGGAAATCCCTTATAGACTGGGAGCCGGCAGCACAGAGACATGTTTTATACGGATACCGTTATTTCTCCTGGAAAACTATTTATAGTACTTTTTATAGAAACCAAAGTCTAGGTTAAACTCGCAAAATTTCGCCTTCTTTTAAGAAGAGATTTTCTATAAGATAATACAGGTGGCGAAAATTTTTCAGGTCTTCAAAATTCAAGGAGGCCTACGAACCATGAGACATCAACCTCATCAAGGCTGAAATTCCAGAATTAGCTAAAACTCGATTACCATCGGTCTGCAAAGTCATATCTTTTTGGAAAACACCTAAAAAACCGATGTTAGCGGTTTACTCGTAGGTTTTCCTGCTCCCAGTCCGCCATGTTTTCAAACATTTGAGTGCAGAAATACGCAATGGCATACCTACGAGTCGACCGCTAAAATCGGGTTTTTAGGTGTTTTCCACCAAGATATCACTTGGCAGACCGATTGCGTTATAATATGGGAATTTCGAGTTTTAGCTAATTCTGGAATTTCAGTCTCCAACTCGATAAGATGGTTGTCTGTGCTCCCGGCTTCCGGCTAGCCATATTTAAAGAATGAAATGTTTCATCCTCAAAACATAACTCGTCAGAAAAAGTTTTTTTTTCTTTGTAAGCTTTGACAAGACGAAGGCGAATAACACAATATTATCCATATAAATTAATACATATTAACACTAAGTCCGTTGCACACACTTTGTAGTGTTCTCATATTTAATCTTCAAGTGTTGTCTACTTCTGTGTCTATTCCCTCTTTATATCGGCAGCTTATAAGAGATATTTGGTGTCAAGCACACAAGCCAGATATATGTATTCGATAAATAAATAAATTTAGTGAATACGATTTAAAATCACGGATACGTGTACATAAAAACGAACTTTCAGTTTGAATTACGAAGTATACCAAGTTCGAAAGAAAGACATCTAAAACGCATGCGCAACTGACAGTGCCTCCTGGTGGTTATTCCGTAGGAAGAAAGGAATAAACAATACGTCTTAAATTCACATGCATTTGAAGCAACTAAGTGTCTTAAAATAAGACGTTTGCAGATATTTTAGACACAATTCTTGGTTCATATACTCCATAATCATTATATGTGTCGTTAATTAACACATCTTTGATGCCTTAATTTTCAGATTAAGACACTTAAGTGTCTGAAATTCTTTTTCAGTCACATATGTGTCTAAATTTAAGACGCCTCTATTTGCGGTGTATTTGCTAATGGGTATGTATTTGCAAAGGTTCAAGTTCTCAAGCTGCAAATTTATGGATTTTTTTTTTAACCAGAATTTTTTTCAAACTCTTGTTTTGAGTATTAATAATAAAGTTTTTTAAGTGATTGGAAAAAATCTTTAAACATTTGAACGTTAAAAGAAAAAATAAGTAGCCTATAAACTTTTGGGGTAGTAAAATTTAAGTTTTAATTTTTCTATCGAAGTCTGTGATTGTGTAATATTATTTTTGTATTATATTACTAGCAGGCTACGCCCGCTTCGCTGGTCTATTTTCCAAATGAACCTTTATCAAACAAAATGATGAATTCGACCTTGTATTTTAAATTAATATGGACCTTTATATTAATATGGATTATAATTAATATAGTCTAAATTAATGTTCGACCTCACCTGAAAGGTCTTTCCAAATTTGCTGAGTACGATGCGAACGCCCTTTAGCTATTCTATTATCTTACACGTTAGGCAAAATTCGGGCTATTCAGAAGAAACTCTTTTATAGTAGATCTTGAAACTAGAGGTTGGGAAAGCAATACGGCCGTTACGATAATCAGAAATTAAAATGTTCTCTAGTCACCACACTACTGAATTGAGAGATAATTACAATGATTGCAGATAGTGACCACTGTACATTAATCATGTTCGGATTATTCACTTTCGTATGCTAGTTCTTGAACTCCGGGCTTCTCAGCTTGGTGCTATGTGTGGATCTGGTAGGTTAACACAATCTCTCAATACGTTATATTATATTTCGTAATTTACGTCTCTCAGCAGCAGAGTAACAGTCAGTAAGAGCAAGTAGCAAGTCAGTAAGAGTCAGAGTAACAGTAGAGTAAAAACAGTCAAAAAATGTAATAAATTATTTGCACTCAAAAAACAGTTTAACTTTCATATTTAAAAGAAATGGGAATCATATAAAAGTGGATTTTTAAAAGTGAAGTGTTTGAATAAAATTAAAATAATGTCATTTTTACTGCCATTTCATTTTTTATACAATTGGAATCATGTAACTGTTATCCTCGATAGCTGATTATGATAAAAAAAAACCTCTTATTTTCATCCACTCAAAATCTTCCCAATCTTCCATAATCGGGTGCACAGTTAAGTGTGGCGTCAAACATTAGAAGTGCTTGCAATTATATGGTTACAAATGTACCAGAGTTAGATATAAAACAAAAGTAATTATGTGCCAAACTACATTCCATTAAATAAAGTCAAATTGCTGTTGACTGAATTATAGATCTTTCACCAAAAATATTCTTTGAGAATGATAAATAAAGTCAGTTATACAAAACTTAATAACCTAGTACGTAATAATATACGTAATAATCTTTTTGAGGCACCGAAGATTTTTTTCCCTCTCTCATAATAGCACGGAGAAATAAAAAGCCTTTTTTATTTTCAAGATTACATTATTCTTCAGCCTGTTGTCTAAATAAACTTAAAATCGTTAATTTTTCACTAAGTTTAGTGGCTAGGGCTGTACGTCAGAAGAAATTGCTTTATAATAATTGAATTTTATCAGAATTTAAGATACTTTTTTTCTTATCTAGGCTAAAATGATAAATCTATATAATAAAAGCCCAAGTCATGTGACTGTCATCAACAGTTCTGGGATGACCGCTTTACTTTTTATGTGCCAAGCGGCCCTTTTGGTACTTTAATGTTAGCCAGGCGCAAGTGATAAATCGCCAAATATTGTTCCAACTCAACTGTTTTATATATATTACTAGGGGGCTCTGCCCCCTACGAGCTACGCTCGTCAACCCCCGTTCAGACACCGCAGACTCTAAAAGTACGCTAATTTGATCGGCTTTAAAAAGATTTCGGAAGATTGAATTATAATTTAAAACACAGTGGGGATCTCCCTATAAACGGATTTCTATTCATTTCTCTTTGATTGGGGAATTTTAAGGCCAAATCTTCTGCAGTACTATTTGATAATCCCGTCGACCAATTTCGCCAAATTATATAAATCGCCAAACCACTCGCCAAATTATACAAATTGACATAATTTTTATTTTAAATAACGAAAGAACAAATAAATTAGTGCAACATTAATAAAGATACAAATAAAACGTCGAAATAAAAATAACTTGATGACGTAGGCACGTGTAACTTGCTTAAAGTCAAGAAATATTATTTGCGCTTTCCTAACAAAAATAGTTGAAAAGTATCTTCTCAAAATATCAAATAAATGTCTAGTGCAATTTCTAAATTTAAACCGTTTTGCAATATTATTTTGTGTTCATTTTATGTAATAACTGTAATGTGACGTAAATATGACGTAATTTCTCCTATTTAAGACTTCTAACGCATGTTAATAAATTTATTATTTTACAAATTCCTTTCTCTCTTAAAATTCACGTGTAATTATAGTTTTTATGACGTAATTTTTAATAAGTTCCTGCTTTTTGTACATAATTATTTAATTCTAATTCCAAATGTTTTTTTCTGTTTATAACAGTCACGTGTAAATAAATATTTAATTTATTTACACGTATAAATATTTCTTTTGAAGCAAACATTGTTTCCGCTGTTTATACAGTTGGCAACAGTTTAAATTAATATCACTTTCTAAAATCTGTAAAAAATATCTCTAGAAATGCTGAAAATTTGAATTTAAAATAGAAATAAAACCTCAAAAAATTAGTCAAATTAAAAAAAGAAATACAGTCTGCACTCCGGCAAATTCTAACGCATAAAATGATCTAAAAATGATTACACTGCCATGTATAGTTTTTGCTGCTATAAAACTTTTTTAATGGAACGATTTTGTCCAACTTTAGCATCAAATATCTCTTAAAATAATTCTTCGATTTGAAAACTGTCTGCATCAGCGTGTTTATCAAACATTTCTCTATTATACCACCGACTTTCATATTTTTGTATGCAATATTTTTCTTAATATTAACGAAGAAAGACCTCCGGTCACAAAAAATTCAAAACCGGCGGCGGCGGCGGCGGCGGTGACAGCGGTAGTTACTTTTTTTTAGAATAGAGAGATAATAGTCCAAGTCATGTGACTGCCATAAACAATTACGGACTGATTCCTATGTTTTTCACATACAAGGCTTCCATTTTAATTAAAAAATCAAGAATTTTTTTTTTAAATAAAAATACATAAAAGTTGCCACGATCGCAAATAATTATTGGCACTTTTATGTTAGCCGGGCACAAATCTCGTCAATAGCATTTTTAAACACGCCAGTTAGCATTTTTCATTTTGCACGTAGTAAATTAAAACAGCGGTTTGATGTTGAAATTAAATGTCAAGGTTTATAGTATTATTCTTCTTTTCTTTTCTTTTTTGAAAATAAAAAGAAATAAATGAAAGCCAATATGAAATAAGTGAAAGCCATGAATTTTAAATGTTTCAGTTTTAAATTAAAGTTTTGCATTTTAAATAAAATGAGTGAAAAGATTATATTTTAATCGAAATTAATGAAATACGAAAAAATGCGAAGGGAACAATGGTTGGCGATTTATCACCTGTGCTCGGCTAACATAAAAATACAGATTTCTTTATTTCTCTATCAGAATCTTACGATTTGGCGAAGGATTGGGCAAATAAATTAAACTATGAATAAAAGTAACATGATACAATGCTTAGCATACATTTAAGGGAGACCAAACTGGTCGCCAAGCGCGGCTAGTTAACAAATATTGCTCCATTGACCACCACTGGAATTTCAATTTTTTTTCACAAGTATTGGCATTCCAAGTATTGCTTATTTAATGATAGTAAAATAACTGCAGATGAAAAATATATAATACTAAATCTTCTTTTGTCTGTTTTGTCCCTTTGCTTTATAATGAAAAACCATAAATTTACTAACCACTAATTACAAATTTCATGTAATCTTCTGATATCGGGATCACTGTCTAGAGTATCTTTCAAATATAATAGAAATATCCAACAGTTTAGTAAATACGCTAATTAACGGGTAACCTGATTACGGAAGATTAATCCAATATCTTTCAAAAAACCTTGAAAAAGGAAGAAAAGATGCGGCATGAAAAAAATAAAAAAGGGATGACAAATTAAAAGGATTATCGAAAATTTATTTCAGTAAGCCATTTTTATTGTAAATTTTTTTGTTTTGTGGTATTAATAACGCATAATTGCACACATTTTCTTAAGAATACTTTTTAGTACTTAACATTTGAAACAGTAGACATTTCTAAAATGGAAATTGGCGATATGTGTTAAAAAAAAGGACAATATTCGCTGATCTGAGTTCGAGGTTATAAAAGTCAGAAGTTTGGGGAAAACATACCAGCATGTTTCCGTAGTAAAGTATGTGAAAAATATTTTAAATGTCCGAAATTAAATTACATGCAATATGTGTGTGGGAGGGGGTGGGGGAGACGTTTGCACTAAAATTTAAATATTTGAATCCAATTTTATAATATTAACAGCTATTTATATAATTTACATTTGAATATAAACAGTTGTTCCAACCTATAATGCTATACTTAAATTATAATGCGAACATCGATGGCGTTGATGTCACGTTCAAACCTTTTTGGATTAAAATCACATTGTATGGCGAATCAAAATCGTAAATAAACAAACATTTAAATCGTATCATCATTTTTAACACTTTCCAACAAAGTTGAAAAGTGTTTCTGCATTCGGTTCGTCTGTCCGTCTGTCCACGATCTAACTCCTGTACATATACTCGGATTTTCATGAAATGGATAAAGGTTGGTCACCAAAGCATGTTTGGTATTGTATAAGAAGTATGTAGGATTAATAGTTCATTTACAGGGGCACTCAAAAGTACTCCATTAAATTATGGTATAGGGGGGAAATCGTTTGCAAATTATTTTAATGACATAATGCTATTTCAAATGTATTGAAACTGATATAAATCACTGAATTTCACTACGGTCATGTTAGAATAGGGCAATCATAGCATTTTTTATTAATAGCATTCATTTACAGGGACACACACAAGAAATCGGTTACAGTACTGTCTTTGAGTCATCATTGCTGGAGTGTACGATTTAAAATTCAGTATGCGCTTTTAAATGGAATTAATTTTTTTACATGTTACTCGTTATACAGGACTGCACAAAAGTATTCACGTACCATTCTCCTTATTAGAGGAAATTGCTGAAGGGGATTTTGCAACTGAAGTACATGTATTTCCTAAGTGAACTAAATTTTTCCATGCAGGTAGTTAATAGATACAAATCTATATATCATATACAGGGCTGCTAAAAAAATCCCGATAATTTTACGATCGTAGATGGGAACCGCTGAAAATGGGTTTTGAGATGTGTTATGCGTATCCATAGGGTTAAATTAGATATAATATTTTAATTTTTTAAACGGTGTAGTTTTATTTCATAATTCTGAATGTGTTGGAAAGTGTTTCATAATCTATGCTTGACGCATGATATTTTCTTTCTTATTATAATTACATCTGCTAGTTTTTTCTGTAAATATAAAAAAATTGGAATAATTTTTTTTTTCTTTTTAAATGTTACTCAGAAGAATGTTTCCTTAAAGCGAATACTCAAAATAGTTTGAAAATGGAAATGCTAATAAAATTAATCATGTATGTAAAAAAGATCAGCCAAATGTAGCGACAGAATCCCAGTTGAAAATCTGTAAAAAAAATATTTTTTCGAGTATTTGGCGCGAAAAGACGAACGCTCCACGCTATTTGGCGAACTTACACATTTCCTGGCCAAATGCAAGAGATTGATATGCATTTATATATTTCTTGTTAAATAAGTATTTAAATGCCTAATATTCAATCAATTTAAACTTAAACGGTGGATTAGTTTATTATTTTTTGCTTCCATGGCAACAATACTTTCCCCTTGTTGTCTCTGACACAAACAATATCAAAGTCAAAATTCCAATGCTGAGAATTCGACCTTAATTTCCAGTTAGAAACAATTTTAATCCATTTAAACTTTGTTCTAAACAGCATAATTACGATGGTTTAGTTTCATTGTATACACATATAAATGTATATAACAAAACTGCAGTTGAAAAAATGTATTTATTTACGCCCCCTACGAGCTAAGCTCGCCAACCCCCCTTCAGACACCCCAGATTCTTAAAGCATGCTAATTTCAACGGCCTTAAAAAGATTGAAATATAATTTTAAAAAACAGTGACGGTCTCCCTGTAAACGGGCTTTCATTCATTTTCCTTTGATTGGAGATTTTTAAGACAAAATCAGCCGCTGCTAAGAGATACAATGGCTGTTTTCGTCTTTAATTAAAAACAAAAAAAAAATCATGCGTACGGCATAGATTATGAAACACTTTCCAATACTCCCTGAAATCTTTAACAAAACTTGGTTATTTAGGGAAATAAGGTAAATAAGATAACTAACTAAACATTTAAAAAACTGATTTCAGCAGTTACCATCTATAGCCAAATATTTATTCCAATTCTTCCGAACAGCTCTGTATTTGATCTGTAGGCTTCTATATATGCTGTATAATAGAAAATTTAGTTTAGCAAGAAACCACATAACAGGTTGAAATTTCTCTTTCAGCAATTTATACTAATAGATGGGAACATACTTGAATACTTTTGTTCAGCCCTGTTGTTTACCTAGTACCTTTATTACACGCCACTATTTAGCTAAACTTTAATTCAAACTAAATCACTCTTAAAACTACTCAAATGGCATTCCCAGAATTTATCATCTATAGGCAGCCATGTATTCTTTGCGTGGCCCTGTATCTATATTCTATATTCTACTATACTATTTTATCTATATTCTGCAAACAAACATTTCATAGAAAACTACATGCAGTTCAGCATAACACATTTAAACCCACTTTTCAGCAATTTACGGTCATACTCAGTAACCTTTACGAATTCTTTTGCGTAGCCCTGTATATCAACTATAATATTTACACACACCATATAGTATGCATAAATATCGTGAAACTTAAAAGCGCATATCATAATTAAAAATGCATTCCCTGCCATCGCCGCTAATATACAGTACTTCGTATAGAAAATACTTGCCTGAAATGTTTTGTATGTTCCTGTAAATGCTATGCACTTCGAATGAAATATCGTAAGTAAGCCTCAGCGACGTATATCAATTTTATGATATATGAATTTCTATAATTAAAATACGCCGCATACAATTTCCCGCTATACCATTTGTAATGGAATTCTTTTGTGTCGCCCTATAAATGAATAGTAACTATTCGTTGCACCGCATATGCTACAGAATGTTCTGCATATTTTAGGGCACTTCGTAAATGTATATTTTTTATTGTGTTTGAAAGGGTGTAACATCTTTAAAATTCATTTGAAATGATTTTTTCCCATTGGCCGTAATGTAACGGAATACTTTTGACTGTCCTTGTAAATGAACTAAACATGCTACAAACTTCATTTGAAATAAGGTTCGTGCTAGGCAAAACGTCAATAACGAAAAATTTCAGTGCGATCCGAGTATATTTACGAGAGTTAGAGCGCGAACAGACAAACAGATATCAATAACACTTTTTCTTTTCTTGGAAAGTGTTAAAAATTTGAAAGTAAGCTAATCTAAAATGAATTAAGTACACAGAGTCTTTGTCTCTCGGTAATTTTTAACACCGCTATGAGAAAGTTCTATTAAATGTATCGTTTTAAATCTGACTTAATTTTCACCAAAGTTTCCTTTCTCTTTTTAATATTCACATGATAATTCTTTTGTTGTTAGAAAGGAAATATTATTTGCGCTGTCTTAGAATTTACGATAATAGTTGAAAAGATTATCTCAAAATATGAAATAAACGTCTCGTGCAAATATATTTTTTAATTTAAAGTGTTTTGCCAACTTTTATTTGTTTGGCCTTTTTAAATATAACGTATTTTCCCTCATTTGTGACTTTTAACCCATAATAATGAATTTAGTATTTAAAAATTTTCTTTCTCTTTTAAAATTCACGTGTAACTATAGTTATTATGATGTAGTTTTCAATATTTTCCTGATTTTTAACACGTAATCACTTAAGACTAATTTGAAAGTTTTTTTTTTGTTTATAATAGCCACGTTTAAATATTTTTTTTATTTGAAGGAAATATTAATCTTTGCGCTGTTTTTAAAATTGGCAGCAGTTTAAAATAATTGCTCTTTTCAAAAATGTATAAAAAATATCTCTCGAAATGCTGAAAATTTGAATTTAAAATGAAATAAATCCTCAAAAAGTGAGTCAAATTAAAAAGATAATTGCAGTCTGCACATCTGGAACTTCCAATGTATAAAGTGATCTAAAAATGTTTACATTCCTATGTATAGTTTTTCTCCTATAAAACTTTTTTAATGGAACGATTTTGGCCATCTTTAACATTAAATATCTCTGAAATTAATTATTCGATTTAAAAGCTGTCTGCATCAGCGTGTTTATCAAACATGTCTCTATAATACCACCGATTTTCATATTTTTGTATGAAACAGTTTTCTTAATATTAACAAAGAAAGACCCCCGGTCATAAAAAGTATGGATGCCGATCTAGTAGGAGTATACCCGGATGATCTACGCAGATTTTGATTGGTCCATTTCCAAATCAAAACTTTTTTTTTATATATAGAAGGAAACTTACTTAAACTAACTTCGTATGGAGAGTTTCCTTAAAGAATATTTATCATAGTATTATTCAAAATTTTATTGTGTCGCCAACCAGCGGTAAATCGCAAAAAAATGAAATTTTCATTATTTTTCTTTACAAACGGTAAATCGAGGTTCTTTTTTTTTTTTTTTTTTTTTTTTTTTTCTTTTAAATAAACATATAAATCCTCATGAGAAGAATATTCTACGATTTTTACAATATTTCTGAGTATGCGCTTATCGAGAATCATCCTTGACATTATCTTATAAATTTTTCAGATTCATTTTTCTTAACCTGACGCAAATGATGAATCGCCAAATATTATTTCAATTGCAATATTTCAACGGAGTAATTTTTTTAGCATTACGAACATTCCTGTCCATGTTTAAATTAACTATTTTCGTTTTTTAATATTATCACTCATTAAAACTGATTTCTTTTTTTCCTTTTTTTTTTTTAATTTTAAATAAAATTAGTAACAGTTTTTCTTTTATTTTTCGAGGTGCAATAGCCGTTTCAATTTTTTTCTCTCACCGATAAATTTCGCCAAGAAATAATATGGTAACCTTATCGTCCAAAATAACAGAACTTTCCGTCATAAGTCTATAACTAATCTACGTAGAACGATGTGTCATAGCTTAAAACCTTCCCTGAAACGATATCTATCTGACAGTGTAAGTTCTGTTATAATCCATGCCATAGAACTCGAAATATAGATGTACGGAACGAAATTTCCGTTTGGATTTTATATATGTAATAGATTATTCTCTTGATAATATTTATGATTATAAATTGTTTTGAAATTGTTACTTCTCTTTTTCAATTGTAAAATAAAACAAAACTCGTTGTCCTTAAGAAACTTTTGGCACTGTATTAGAGAAAGGTTGTAATCATAAATGCAGCTTCAGTGTTTCATAATTTATCTTTTTGAAATTTTCTCAAAGCTATATAAGTGGATAATGATTAATATCAGAATTCGAGTAATTATCAGGGCAGAGTTCTTTAATAAATTAACATATAAAGTATATTGTGATATACATAAAGAGGAATAAAACGTCAAAATAAGCCAGTACATTATTGGGGTTGGGAATCAAACAAGTTCGAAATATTTAATGTTATTTAAAAAAAAAGTTTTTAATTTACTTTAAACCGTTTAATTAAATAGTTTGATTTTTCTACTTGATTTTAATTATTTATGAACAGACGTTATATCTGTTTTTACATTGAAAATCAAATAAGTTGTTCCAAAATTTATTTTGAAGGATTAAGATGATATGTAAAAGAATTGTATTTTAAGAAATATATTTTTTCACTTGTTAAATTTTGAAATTTTCCTTTATTTTTCAACTTTTTTTTTTACATTCAAACTTACTACATCGCTCGTTGTTGGGGTCCGACCTAGATAACGAACTGGCTATTTTTCGGTTGTTATTATCTGTGATTAATGTACAAATGTTCATTGTTGAGGTTTTTAAAAAGAACACACATATTTGAAAGTAACGTTTTCTTTACATCATAGAAAATAAATTTTCTGTGGATTTTCTAACAAATTGCATTTAAAAGTTATGATGTTATATTTATGATGTTTTAAATTCGTCATGCAAATTTAGCGACAAAGAAATTCTGAATTATTGATATTTTAAATTCTAATGAATTCCACATCCGTAACTGGGCTACAAGACTAGATAGACTAAGAGATAGATTTTGAAAAAAATCAATCTTGAAAATTAATTTTAAATTCATAAAATATTTTAAATTGAAGATAAAAGCTTCAGACACATCGCATTTAGAAAAGAATACATGATTGACCTTTCCAATGCATGGGAGTTGTAAAAAATGCAGTTAAAGAGAACATTTTTGGATAATTAGTTTCCTCTGTAAAATTTTCGTGATCATTATACACGGATATCTTTTTGTTTAAATTATCTATGTTATCTTAATACCTTCATTTATATTTTCTATATTATCTCCCAATAAGTAGAGGCTTACTTCACCAACAAAATTTTTTCAGAGTTCACTTCTTGCTACACAACATAAAGAGCATTTCTTACTATGTAATATCCCAATGGCATGAGCAGCCAAATGCATTCTTTCTATTATCCATTTCTCTGTCAATACTTCGTCTACTTGGGGGCCTACCATTTGAAGAACTTACAGTGTGCACTCCTTAATCTTTTTGCGAAGATGTGGATACTACTATTTAAATTTACTTAGTTCCGTCTCTCTAAAACATCCTGAGAAATTCAATATTCTTTATTTTAAAATTCTCTAGTCTTGATGATCTTGACTATCTTCACCAGATGTCCATTAAGCTAGACATGACTTTTTTTGTAAATAATTTATGTTCCTTGTTACCGAAGCATACAGTATAACGCTTTGCATAAATGCACTGTAAATTAGTCGTTTTATTTTCTGGAGAATATTGCTATTTAACATAATATTATTCAAACATCGTTATTGTATTTTTAAATTTTCTTCTCTTCTTTTCATCGCTTTCCTAGGAATCATCCAGACGAATGAGATTAAGAAGATATTTAAATACCACAGCAGTTTATATGTACGGGTTAGCCATAATTAAAACACACCTACTCTAATCTCTCCATGCATTGAACAAGTCCGTGTGTGACCTCTTCAAATATCGTTCGTATGCTACTAAAGGCATGGGGAAACGAATTGCATGAAATAAATAGTTCCATAAATTACCAATCGATGGCGATGTACAACTGGTCATACGCTGAAAAGATACATCTCGACAAATTTTATTTGAACATACCAAATGTTCACGTGACTTGGGTTTTATTTAACCACGGAATGTGACTTAATGTGGTTCTCATCATGAAGAAATAAAATCTGCAGTTCGTAGATAGCTTGTTGATTTGCAGATCTTAAGTAGTCGACTGAGATACTTCTCCCAAATAGAGTGGTACCTGCTTCCAGGTTTGACAAAATTAGTAGCAGTCCTCGATAAACAAGATTTTTTAAGTACTCCCATTATAAAAAATCACACATATTAAGATCCTTAGAACAAAATGGCCAGGTTGACAGAAACAGGACGATTTTTCATTATAGAAACGTTCTAGATGAAATAATATTCTCCCAAGTTTTTATCCTATTTTATACCTAGAACATGGTTGCAAACCATGGGTTTATGAAAAGTTTCATATTCTAATTCTGAAATATATAGTCATTTTATCCAACAATGTCTAGAACACTTTGTAAGCTTAAAAATCTCAATTTTGCAGACTCATGAAATACTCATATTTACTCTTTCATTTCCAATTTTCTGTACATATTAATACTTTTTCACAAAATATTTATTACTCTAACTTATGCAGTTTTATCTAAAAGGGAAAAGTTCTAGATTCGGCTGTATTCCCATAGCTGTCATTCTTTTCTGTATACTTCAAAAGAATGAAAAAACAATTGTCCATTTTGTAGATACAAAAAGAAGAAGATCATTCGGTTTTTTATCTCCAAACCTCTTTCTAAGAACTAAAAAAGGAATTTGGTGTCAAAATGATTCCCTTGGAGAATTCCGTGTGAATTCCTTGTAAACAGAAAAAAAGGAGTTTATATAAAATGTGATGGGTAAAAATGGAAAGATTGGACACAAATTATATTATTATTTTTGTTAATGTTTTTGCTGATGCTGTTAAAATATTTTGCGCTGAAAAATAGAACATAAATAGTTATTTTAGAACTTACAAAGTAGAAAACATGTGTAAAATTTTATTACATATAAAAAGCCTTCATTATTTATAAAACGTGGATAATGGAATTCTAAAAACTTTTTTCATATCATTATCAATACATTTAACATAACATTGCGTTTAAAAGACGCATTGGCAGTGATAATAAGTACATGGTATGAAGACGCAAAAAACAAGAATAAACGACATTTTGTATTTCACGGATTTTGCATTGCACAGTTTAATTAAACATTTATTTGAAATGAGACATTATTTTTCTAGATTGCATAGCATTATCTACAATTTGAGATATCCTATGAGTATTTCAAGAATTAGGGGATGCATATGTGTTCCGGATTCCAAAGAAATGGAACTTTCACTAAGTGTCGCTAAAAAAATTAGAGGAATTATTTAGAGACAACTATATACATTAGAAGATGTTAACAAACTTTAATATAATCACAAATAACAATGTACAACGGCTTTCGAGTTACCAGCAATTATTAATGTTTATTATTGTTTTTAGGAACCCCTGAAATTAATATATTTTGAATATTTAAAATAAGGAGTTATAATTGATGTGTTTCGTTTAATGTCACTGATTTTCAGAAACGTTTGATACTATTAATTCGTTTTCCTGAACCTGAACTTCTCTATTTAGTATTCTCAATTAAACATTGTCATCTGCGTAACTAAATGTACACATGTCAAATTAACAAGGCAATATTAATTTTTATTTATAAGCTTTCAATTTATCATATTTGTCTGTAAAACATATTTGTTGAACATGAAAATGCCTACTTGCGAATTCATAGCATCCAAAAAACCTACCTATCAGGTTAAGGAAACTGATATATTTATTATAAAAACTAGTCGGAAAATTTTTAAAAAATGAGTGACAACATATCAAACAATGTTTTTATAAATGCTTCCCTGAATATCGAAAATATATTACGTTATGAGGTCTGTAAAGGTAAATCGTACTTCTATGGAATCTTGGGAAAATAGAAAGAGGTTACATTTTCTTTATGTTTTTAGTTATTTTATGGTTTAAATATTAAGAAGTATTTGTATTTAATACTGTGTTTCTCCATTATCGTGACACTCAAGTGCAGCATTTACATATATCCAAATAAATTATTATCTTAAGAAAACTATTATCATTAATTCCTAATCAGTATCGAAAATAGGCAATGGGAATGGGGAATAAAACAGTTATTAAGTTGTTGAAAAGTTGGCTGTGGACAAAGTCGCATATTTGGCAATATTTCTCCAATTTAGCGATATTTGGTGAAATATTATGAAATTTGGCGAGATTTATCGGCAGAAAATTTACTTTAAAAATAGCAATTCAAAAACAAGAGCTTGGCCCCAAATAAAAAAAAATGGCAGCAAAAATGGCGAATTTGACGAAAATAGTTGGGTTTCAGAATCTGAAGGAATTTTCTAGAAATTCCGAATAGGAGCCGAGATAGCTTTATTTCAATAATACACTGGGTTTCATAATGATATGAACATCTATTAATTTTGTGATATCCTTTCAAAAATTCATAAATAATTATCAGAAAACTCCATTCTAGAGAAAAATACAGAAAATTTACATAATACATAGCTGTAAAAGAAATATCAATCTTTAAATTCATTGAAAATATGAATTATCTTTAAAAAAATAATGATGTTCCAAAATGATATGAACATTGATCGAAATTATCACTAAACAAGCATGGAAACTGTACAGGAAAATTGAATATCACTCACAGACGAATAAACCGAAATATGCAAATTAGTTTAACATATAAATATACTTCGCAGACTAGGAAATTTCCAAACCTGGTTGCAAAGTCAGTTCTAGAAGTATGGGTCGTAAAAGCGCTTTAAGCGGTTTTGAGAAAGGGAAAATTGTGGTTTTTAAGGATCAAGGACTTTCAGCCAGAGCTATCGCAAAAAAATTTAAGGATCTCCAGGTGTAGTATTAAAATTAAAATTAAGTATTAAAATTTCTTCCACTAAAAGAGGATTATGCATCAAAGAAATCTCCGGGACGTCCTCCAAAGCTGCCCAAAAAGGAAAAAAAGAGCCATTAAAAAAAAATGAGCAATGGGAAAACAACTTTAGCCGAACTTTCCAGAGATCCACTGATAGCAGTGTCAAAAAGTACCTTGTCCAGAGTAGTCAAGAGCTCAAAGATGGTGAGTTAGAAGAAAAGAAAGCCCCAGCAGTGTATGACTAAAATGCATCATTAGAATTACCTGGAATGGGCAAAAGATCACATGGTCCGGAAGTTAGAATATGAAAGATTAATGTATTCCGCTGAAAAAAACATATTACATTTGGATGGTCCGGGCGGTTTTTCTTATTATTCGCACGATCTGCTCAAGAAACCAGAAACGTTTTTATAACGGCAGAAAGTTGGAGGTTCATTCATGGTTTGGACTGCGTTTGGATTTCATTGTAAGATCAACGTTGAGTTTCCCTCTTGCAGAATGAGTGCATTAACCTACCAAAATCTACTTGACGAAAAATTGCTGCCATTAGCTGAAGAAATTGGCGGACTTTTCTGATGTTCTATCAAGACAATGCATCCATCCACACGGCAAACAGCACTTGGGAATGGTTTCTTGATAATTATGCACTTGTAATTCCATGGCTATCGGTATCGCCTCATTTAAATCGAATGGAAAATGTACTGAGACTACTGGTTAGAGCTGTTTACGCAAATGGGAAATAATATACCACAAATTCGGAATTCAAATTTGCTACATCTTCCACTGGAATTAAATCAATGAAAATATATCAAAAGCTTGGTCCACACCATGCCTGATCGTGTTTTTACATTAATTAAAAGATCTGGTGGCTATTAATATATATTTTTGGGCAGTGTTCATATTATTATGAAACACCTCAAAATGTAAAAATGCTGTTTATTTTATGTGTAAATAGCTGTTTCAATTATATTTTGTGGTAAAACAAAACGATTTGTTCTGTTTCTAACATAGATTAGACTTCAGTTTATTTTGTAACATTTACTTCTTTTTTATGCTTGTAAAACCGGGTGTCCATATATTATGAAACCCAGTGTACAACGAGAATTTATTGTCATATCGAACTGAACACAAAGCTAATTTTAACACAGAGTAGCTATTTCTTCGCCGCTGGTATTACAATAAACAACAGTATTTTTTTAAGTGCTAATTTAAATAAACATAAAGGATAAACTGCAGAATAAGATTAAATTAAAGCTTCCCATACAAGTTCTGCACTGGTTGATACATTTAAAAATAAGATAAGAATCCCTTTTAAATAATTTATGTTCAAATTTATTTTTTTATACAAATTTACTGACATGTACAGTGACAGTTAGTCAATTGAAAATTATTCGCTTTAAATCGCTTTTATATTATCCTTGAATAACTCGATTTGATATTTTACGATAATTTAATTGATTTTAATTTTCTAGCATATTTAGATGCTTAAATATCGATGTAAACAATTATCTTATTAACATGATTCTAAATGATAAAATTTTCTTAGACGAAAATTATATAAGGGTACTTTCGTTTAAAGAAATGTCTTTTAAAAAACATATACGTGTTTATTTAGACTCAAAATAAATTATCAAAAGTATAGGGAGTCTTCATATTTGAGGTTTAAATCTGGTATTAATAGAAATATACACTATTCTTAAAGTTTATGCATACAAATTAGGATATTTTATGCTACAATGAACTTACGTATTTCACACAACTCAACTTTTGAAACCTTAAAGACATAAACATTTCAGAAGAATATTTTTGCTATCAATTTTACATATGCTTAAAAGATATCTCCTGTAGAAGTGGGTACATTAAAAAAGAAATTTTATATTGCATGTCATGTTTTTAATCTTGGAATTCTAAAAATTTCCTATTTGGTTTCTTTTTGTTTAATTGTAGGTATTTTGTCTTCGTAAAATATGTTCTGTAAGTGGTTGCTAATACGTAAGTGTTGGTGTTGCGCATGTTTCGTGATATTTCTTTATATATATATATTAAAAAAAAAAAATCGTCTCTCTTAAAAGATAAATATAAAATTAGAAGTTTAGAAGTTGCAATATATATATATATATATATATATATATATATATATATATATATATTTTTTTTTTTTTTTTTTTTTTTTTTTTTTTTTTTTTACACAATTTACAAACTTTATTATAAATAGTTTTTATAATTTTTATGGGTTTATTATTTACTGTTTTCGGAAAGACTATTCCGGTAGTCTGTATTAAACATTTTTGCGGGGGCTCAAAATTGTTTTTTGTTAGCGATATAAGCGTTTCCCTTCTGCTATTTCCACCAATCCATATTCTATAAATATTTTTTTAATATATAAATCCTGTAGTCTTAACCTTAAATATTAATCACAGAATTTCTCTTCCGAGTCCGATGGAGTAACCCAATTACGCATAGAAGCCAGAAAAAACAACCCAACTAAACAAGATCCACTGTAACTTTTTAAAAGTATAATAAAAATTATTATATAGACGAAATAAGCTGACATTTAGTGTAGTAGATGACGGAATCTAATATGCCCTCAGTTTCATTTTCAGTTTCAGTTTCAGGCCAGGCGGGGAGGCCTACCAATATGGTTTTAGCTCAAGAAGCCCCGCCCAGCAGAATAACTACCGTGATAACTGGCCGCTGCCGGAGGCAGGGCCCGGAAATACCTTCGTTGAAAAAGACCCCTATATATTAAAACTTACAAAATTATACAGAAATGTTACAAGTGGCAGCCCAGTTATATCCCAGGCGGGCTGGACTTATCATGTATAAAACCTCATAATGCAGTATTATACATTGGTGAACAAGTAAAAAACATTAAAAATACACTAAACAAAAGAAGTCCAGATGTGAATCAAATGTAGAAAATCCACTTAATAGGACTTACAGATGCAACAAAAACACTGGGAGTTAAAAGAATTTTTTCCCATTTTTACATATAGGATACGATACAGGATACAATGTTGGATTACACTGTTACACATAGAAAAAATAAAACAATATATAAGAACTGACACAGGAGACTAATTACAAAGAAACACGATGCTAGAAAACAAACAACAATGTTAGAAGACTTTAACTCTATGCAGATTAAATTTGGCGCTAATGAATACTGTAGTGATGCCAACAATAAGAATGTCAAATAAGACAAACACGATGCAAATAATAATAATAATACACGATAGAGGTACCAATAACAATAAGCGATGCGAATACTTAGCAGAATAATAAAATGAAATAGAATTAGAATACACAATGATACAGAGTAGGTAAATGATGCCTAACAGATGTTTTAGGCTGTTGAGCAGGCGTGCAACTAATTGCACTGTCAAATGAGCTGCATTAAGAAAAAATAGAATACACTGCTAGCAGCAAGTTCATAAAGTGAAATCAGTCTACTGAAGTGGCAACATTTATTAGTTTTCTTCATCAGAGAGTCCGTCCAAAGGAGGAAGTTGAAATAAGAGTTGATTTTTTTCTAATAGGGATATACAATCTATTATTTTTTTAAGTAGACATGGTTGTTTAAGAATAATTTTAAACCATGATGCTAGATTAATGAAGGGTGCTTTTTTTATATGAAAGGTTGATATTAAGTTACAATCTGTTATATAGTGTAATGACGTGCCCCTCTGCCCGCATGTGCATCGCTCTGAGGCTGACTTTCCAAATTTGGAAAGATAGGAAGGAAACGGACCATGTAAGGTTGCAAAAATGTATAGATTCCTGTGATGAAGTATGAAATCTTCTGTGACGTTTGGACAAAGTGCGTAAGAGAATATCACCGTGGTGCCTGTGTTCCATGCGGTTTGCCAGTTGGAAAGGAGCTGCAATTTCAATTTTCTTTTTAGAAATGAAGATGGAAAAGAAACAAAATTCTTTGGTATTGCGTCGGATGGAAAAGTTGCCGCTCTTGCCAACTAATATGCCCTCATGACGATTATTCAATTACTCGCGCCATTGCCTGATCATTTCTTTCAAAGATATAAACACAATATAAAATCAACAATGCAAGCTTTTTTTTTTCTTATATCACGCTTTTTTATTAAAAAAAAAAAAAAAAACCTATTTTTTAAACTATATGAAGAGATAGATACCGATTATTTTTTGCAACATCACCCGACTGTATCAGTATTTGTATTTTACGTGAAATTCCAGTTATGACTATATGTTAACGCATACTTAGCACTATCAAATACGTGAAAACGTAAAATAATATAAAAATCTTAACTATCAAATTTATTCATTAGACATGTTAAAATCTATTTGCAATTCTTATGCTCGATAGCGATGAAAGGTATTAGACATCAAACTGTCTATGTGTATTTACGAGTAGTACATATTTTTATGAAACAAAGCTATGAATAACTCGGTTACAAAAAAAAAAAAAATTGATTAAACTATGAATAATTTTGTTTGGTACAAAAAGTGTATTTATTATGTATTCAGAATTTCTAAAATTTTCTTTAATGACATGTTAGTTCTTTCTTTCTGCATAGAAATCACGAATAACAGAAAATATGATTTGACACATCCCTATCATATGAAGAGTAAATGAAATAGACGGACGATGAGTGGTCAGAATGACTGGTACCAAATAAGTATAGTTTGGTTTTAACCATCATTTCTTTTTTATAAAACTAATTTTTATGTTACAAACTAGCAGGCTATGCCCGCTGCGCTGGTCAATATTCCCAAATGAACCTTGGATTAAACTAAATGGTGAATTTGAACTTGTATTTTAAATAATATGGACCTTCAGCTGGACCTTGCTCATTACTGAAAACGATGCAAACACTATTGCGATATAATGTTATCTTAAGCGTTGGACAGAATTTAGCTATTAAGAAGTAATTCTTTTAGATGATTATAAACAGCGCAGTTTTGGTCGGGTAATGAGACCGTTATGACAACAGGAATTAATAGCTCTATAACTAATCAACATATAATGGAACCTTATGCACTAACACCATGTCTGAAAAGTCATGTAACAGGACCACTTGCATCAAAATATGTTCTGTAGTTTTTTTTTTTTTTTTTTTTTTTTAAGGCTAAACTTTCATAATGAGGTTCACTTAATTTTTTAACTTTTTCTGTTGGTCTATAACTAAGTAACATTGAACAATATGTATACACTAAAACCATTCCAAAATTATTACCCAACTAATTGTGGTATATCCTACGAAAATATTATAAACAATAGGAATGAAATGCAAATTTCCGTTGTAAATATATAGTAGATGATGATGATGCGATTTTGTGTAACAGAATTCATCGTAAAAGTTTCGCTTCTAACATAAACGATGCTTTCAACATTCTAGCTAATGCACCAATATGTAAAGTATCCGATTACGGAAGGTTAACTTGAGCAACTACCCAAAGAAACATACTCTCATGAGCAACTACCCAAAGAAAAGTGAATATGTGTCTTTTGTGATACTTTTATGTTAGACGGGCGCAGGTAATAAATCAATAAAGATTGTTTTTATACCATATTATTATCTTATTATTTTCATTCAAGACACAAACCTTTAACTCATTTCATTTAAAACGCATGCCTTATACTAATCTCATTTAAAAAACCGAAAAGATAACAATAACAGGAAATGATGCCATAATTAAAAACAAAATTATTTTTAATGTAACTACTGCTGTGTAACTACTTAACTACTATAATGTAACTACTGCTATTTATATGTAACTACTGCTACTGAGAATTTTAAAAATGCTATTAGCGAGATTTACGCATGGTGTTATAAATGTGCCATTTTTTCTTCTTATCGAGGAGCAATTTATAAATCGCCCAATATTATTTCAATTCTAATTTCTTTCATTGAGGAATGGACCCTTGACCGGAAAAAATGGAAAAAAAACTCTAGTAGATTCTTCGGATGACGTCATCTGACGTCATAAACCGAGTTTATATATATGAAAATGATTTTTAAGTCGTTACAAACATTGCTTTCATATTTAAATATTTTTGTTTAAATAAATGGTACTACTTGTTATCCCGTCGACCAATTTCGCCAAAGTATATAAATCGCCAAACCACTCGCCAAATTATACAAATTGACATAATCTTTATTTTAAATAACGAAACAACAAATAAATTAGTATAACATTAATAGAAATACAAATAAAACATCGAAATTAAAATCACTTGATGACGCAAACGCGTGAAGCTTGTTCAAATTCAAGTGAATTTGACATTTACGATCAACCATTATTGGCATTTAATCTTATAGTTTGATGATAGATTTTTGGTCGACAGAATATCCAAGTAGTACATTTTCCATTTTCGTTTTATAATGCTAATTTCTCAGTAATTTATTTCCTTTTACTTTACATAAAATAACTATTTTTTTTCTTTTTAACCATTTGGAAAAATGGTTAGTGTCCTCGGTCAGGGTAGGAAATCAAAAACATATCTGAAGCATTTTATTAGTTAAATCCCCCATTTTATTCGTTTTCTGATTGGTCTATACAGAAATATGTATTTTCCCTTTACTTTTAACAGAGATGGATACTTCTGTTGCCACTATGACAAAAAAGTAATAAGAACTACTAAAAAAAATTAATAACTCATAAAAAATTGAGATACAGCTTTCAAACAAATTGCAATTAAAAATGCATTTTTTTCTCTATACGACGATATAAAAAGTAATATTGTGGGATATTTAGAAGTTTAAAAATGAAATTTCATTTAAAATTGGTCCAGGAATATTAATGTTTAATCCATGGCGTACGTAAGGTATGATCATCTCCGTAGAAGTTTAAAAATTTACAGCACCGAAAATTGTAAAACTGAAATTTCTTTTAAAATTTGTTCATGATGGGTCCAGAAATGTTAATATTTAATCCATGTCTACGTAATGTATGATCAACTCCGTGTGATTTTTTATGTCTTAAATTTTAGTCTTTGAAAAAATCATTTTCCAAATGGTCGTTGAAATTTCTTCTTCTTATTATTATTATATATTTTTTTTAACCATTTGGAAAAATGGTTATTGTCCTCGTCAAGGTAGGAAATCAAAAGCATATCTGAAGGTTTTTATTGGTTTAATCATCATTTTATTCGTTTTCTGATTGGTCTATACAGTAATCTGTATTTTCCTTTATTTTCAAAAGAGATGGTCAACAGAGTGTTGCCACTATGACAAAAGAGTAATAAAAACTACAAAAAAAATTAATAACTCAGAAACAAATTGAGATACAGCTTTCAAACAAATTGCATTTAAAAGTACATTTTTTTCTCTATACGACGACATAAAAAGTAATATTGTGGGTTTAGAAGTTTAAGAAATAAATTTCATTTAAAATTGGCCGTCAGATTACTTGGAAATCTGACGATGGAAAAGCCTTTTCTCGAACAGCCAATGAAATGCTTGGATAATACGTAAGTTTCAGCTGGATAATACGTACGAGTCGCAGGAGATTTCTGTCGCTTGCAATTTTTATGAGTAATAACACTATTAATGTTTAATTCATGGCGTACGTAATGTATGATTAACTCCCTGCTATTTTTTATGTCTTAAATTTTAGTCTTTGAAAAAATCATTTTCCAAATGGTCGTTGTAATTTGTTAAGTTGCATTTTTTATTTATTTATTTATTTATTTATTTACTTATTTATTAAGATGCTTGTATTTGTTTTTTCAAACTCATAGCGCCGTTTTTATTCTTTAGCCGAAAGAGTTGATTTGAATTTTTTCCGTTACTAGAGTAACGGATGTAATGATAAATATTTTGAGTTTTAGACTCCAAAGACACCGCCAAATTAGAAAAATATGAAATGTGTCATGAACTGTTGGACTTACAAAAATTTACTTGGTACCATTCGATTCAGTATACAAAACTACATAAAAATATGCTATCATTTGACGCATAATTATGATATTCGATATTTAAGGAATTTTTTTCCATCCCCGTGCAAAAACTGTTAGGGGTGACACTTTAGAAAATTCTTTCTTAGCAGAAGTCTATGTCATAAGAAGTATTTTTACCACGATTTTCAAGATTTTAGGTTCAGTAGTTTGCGCTGTGCGTTAATTAGTCCGCAAATCCAAACTTTATTTTATATACTATATTAGATATGCCATTTTGCGGTGATTCGATGATCGAAAATTAGTCCAATATCATTTGAAATATTACATAACAGAGGAGAAAGTACGAAGAAAGACGAAGGAAAAAGACTTGTAATTTTTTTTTTTTTTTTTTGCAAAATGTTGAATTTTCTGATAGTAATAACGTATTATTGCATAAATTTCCTTAAAATTTATCTTCATTTCCTAGGTTTCAAAGCTGTAAATTTTTCTATAAATGAAATTGGCGATATGACTTGAGAAAAAATGAAATAAACAATAGATAATATATCCTTAAAAAAAAGAAAAGTGCCCAGCTAAACTAATGGCATTGAGCTCACAGACTATTCACACTAATTGTATATTATACTCTTATTTTAAAGAATAATGCCACTCAAAAAAAATAAGTGAAGAGGAATTAGCCCCCGTTTCCCCCTTTATACTTAACCAGTATGCCACTCAAAAAAAATAAGTGAAGAGGAATTAGCCCCCGTTTCCCCCTTTATACTTAACCAGTGAACCTCCAAATCTAATCAGGAAAGCTCCTTATCATAATAAACCGGTATACCAAATTTGGAGAAAATCGAATAATCTTGCAAAAAAAAAAAAAAAAAAAAAAAAAAACATTTATCTAAATTAAGGGGGGTGGATTAACCCCCGTTTTTTCCCCTTTATCCTTAACCAATGAACTCCCAAAACTAATCAGGGAAGTTCCTTAACATAATAAACCGGTATACCAAATTCGGAGCAAATCGAATCATTCTGCATGAAAAACCCATTTATCTGAATTAAGGGGGAGTGGACTAACCCCGTTTTTCCCCCCTTTATCCTTAACCAATGAACTCCCAAAACTAATCAGGGAAGTTCCTTAACATAATAAACCGGTATACCAAATTCGGAGCAAATCGAATGATTCTGCATGAAAAACACATTTATCTGAATTAAGGGGGGTGGACTAACCCCGTTTTTTCCTCTTTATCCTTAACCAATGAACTCCCAAAACTAATCAGGGAAGTTCCTTAACATAATAAACCGGTATACCAAATTCGGAGCAAATCGAATCATTCTGCATGAAAAACCTATTTAACTGAATTAAGGGGGTAAGGTGTGGACTAACCCCGTTTTTCCCCCTTTATCCTTAACCAATGAACTCCCAAAACTAATCAGGGAAGTTCCTTAACATAATAAACCGGTATACCAAATTCGGAGCAAATCGAATGATTCTGCATGAAAAACCCATTTATCTGAATTAAGGGGGTGGACTAACCCCCCTTTTCCCCCTTTATCCTTAACCAATGAACCCCCAAAACTAATCAGGGAAGTTCCTTAACATAATAAACCGGTATACCAAATTCGGAACAAATTGAATGATTCTGCATGAAAAACCCATTTATCTGAATTAAGGGGGGTGGACTAACCCCGTTTTTCCCCCTTTACCCTTAACCAATGAACCTCCAAAACTAATCAGGGAAGTTCCTTAACATAATAAACCGCTATACCAAATTCGGAGCAAATCGAATCATTCTGCATGAAAAACACATTTATCAGAATTAAGGGGGGTGGACTAACCCCGTTTTTCCCTCTTTATCCTTAACCAATGAACTCCCAAAACTAATCAGGGAAGTTCCTTAACATAATAAACCGGTATACCAAATTCGGAGCAAATCGAATCATTCTGCATGAAAAACCCATTTAACTGAATTAAGGGGTTAGTGTGTGGACTAACCCCGTTTTTCCCCCTTTATCCTTAACCAATGAACTCCCAAAACTAATCAGGGAAGCGCCTTATCACAGTGAACCTAGGAAAAAATTTTGAAGCAAATCGGATGTTTCTATCAAGAGTTATCGCGTTACGTACATACGTACGTACGTACATACATACATACATACATACATACATACATACATACATACAGAACGGACAGGCACATTAGCTCTCAGGCTTTGATATCCTGTGAGCTAAAAATGGGTAATATTCGTTGATCTGAGTTTATAAATATCACATGCTTTCGGAATTATGGTGAAAAACATTTTTAAAAGTATGAAATTATTTTACAATATGTATCTGTGGCAGAAATTCACATTGAAATTTAAGAATTCGATTCCATTTTTAGCTCACAGGCTATCAAAGCCTGAGAGCTAATGTGCCCGCCCGTTCCGTATGTATGTATGTATGTATGTATGTATGTATGTATGTACGTACGTACGTATGTACGTAACGCGATAACTCTTGATAGAAACATCCGATTTGCTTCAAAATTTTTTCCTAGGTTCACCGTGATAAGGCGCTTCCCTGATTAGTTTTTGGAGTTCATTGGTTAAGGATAAAGGGGGAAAAACGGGGTTAGTCCACACCCCACCCCCTTAATTCAGATAAATGTGTTTTTCATGCAGAAAGATTCGATTTGCTCCGAATTTGGTATAGCGGTTTATTATGTTAAGGAACTTCCCTGATTAGTTTTGGGGGGTTCATTGGTTAAGGGTAAAGGGGGAAAACGGGGTTAGTCCACCCCCCTTAATTCAGATAAATGGGTTTTTCATGCAGAATCATTCAATTTGCTCCGAATTTGGTATACCGGTTTATTATGTTAAGGAACTTCCCTGATTAGTTTTGGGAGTTCATTGGTTAAGGATAAAGGGGGAAAAACGGGGTTAGTCCACCCCCCTTAATTTAGATAAATGTGTTTTTCATGCAGAATGATTCGATTTGCTCCAAATTTGGTATAGCGGTTTATTATGTTAAGGAACTTCCCTGATTAGTTTTGGGGGTTCATTGGTTAGGGGTAAAGGGGGAAAAACGGGGTTAGTCCACCCCCTTAATTAAGATAAATGCGTTTTTCATGCAGAATCATTCAATTTGCTCCCAATTTGGTATACCGGTTTATTAAGTTAAGGAACTTCCCTGATTAGTTTTGGGAGTTCATTGGTTAAGGATAAAGGGGGAAAAACCGGGTTAGTCCACCCCCCTTAATTCAGATAAATGTGTTTTTCATGCAGAATGATTCGATTTGCTCCGAATTTGGTATTCCGGTTTATTATGTTAAGGAACTTCCCTGATTAGATTTGGGGGTTCATTGGTTAAGGGTAAAGGGGGAAAAACGGAGTTAGTCCACCCCCCTTAATTCAGATAAATGGGTTTTTCATGCAGAATCATTCAATTTGCTCCGAATTTATTATACCGGTTTATTATGTTAAGGAATTTTCCTGATTAGTTTTGGGGGTTCATTGGTTAAGGATAAAAGGGGAAAAGGGGGGTTAGTCCACCCCCTTAATTCAGATAAATGGGTTTTTCATGCAGAATCATTCGATTTGCTCCGAATTTGGTATACCGGTTTATTATGTTAAGGAACTTCCCTGGTTAGTTTTGGGGTTCATTGGTTAAGGGTAAAGGGGGGAAAGGGAGGTTAGCCCGCCCCTCTTAATTTAGATAAATGGGTTTTTCCTGCAGAATGATTCGATTTGCTCCGAAGTTGGTATACCTGTTTATTATGTTAAGGAGCTTCTCTGATTCGTTTTGGCGATTAATTGGTTAAGGATAAAGGGGGGTTAGTCCAGCCCTTTAATTTAGATAAATGTTTTTTTTTGGCAAGATTATTCGATTTGCTCCAAGTTTGGTATACCGGTTTATTATGATAAGGAGCTTCCCTGATTAGATTTGGAGGTTCACTGGTTAAGTATAAAGGGGGAAACGGGGGCTAATTCCCCTTCACTTATTTTTTTTGAGGGGCATTATCCTTTAAAATAAGAGTACAATATACAATTAGTGTGAATAGTCTGTGAGCTCAATGCCATCAGTTTAGCTGGGCACTTTTCTTTTTTTCTCTAATCAACTCAATGAAAATGTGGGTCAAAGACATTCAAGGCCAAAGTTCGCGAAGTAACTGTTCCGTTCTCCGGGTCAAAAAACAAATGATTCACTCATCCTTAAATTATAGAAATCTATTTATTTAAATATTAACTGATATCTATATAAGTTACAATTGAATATGAAAACGTACTCAAAAAATTGTCTCTTTCACTTAATATAAACAACATTTGTGAAAGCATTATCAAGCTAATGTCACGCCTATACATTTTTGACTTAAAATCACATTGTTTGGCGACAAAAGAAAAAGAAAAAATCGTAAAGAAACAAATAGTAATTACACACGTGACTCACAATTACATCTAATTGTTTCTTCTATAAGTCACGTGATGGGACAATTAGATAAAAAGAAAAAAAAATTCATTAAAATTTCTATAATCTAACGCAAGCGATAAAGAGCCAAATATTGCGTATCAATTATAATCTTTCTTATTAAATTATTAATTTTTAAGCATTACAAATATTTCTTTCAGGTTTAAATTAAATGTTTCCGTTTTTTAATATTATCACCCATTAAAACGGATTTTCTTCTTCTTTTTTTCTTTTTTTTTTCATTTAAATAAAATTAGTAACAGTTTTTCCTTTTATGTTTCGAGGTGTAATAGCTGTTTCAATTTTTTTTATCAACGATAAATTTCGCCAAGAAATAAAATGGTAAACCTTATCGTCCAAAATAACAGAACTTTCCGTCATAATTCTATAATTAATATAGGTAGAATGATATGTTATAGCTAAAAACCTTCCCTGAAACGATACCTATCTAACGGTATGAGTTCCGTAAAAATCTATGGCTCGAAATCTAGGCATTCGGAACGAAATTTCCGTTTGGATTTTATATGTATAATAGATAAAAAATAGGGCAAATACTAAAAAAATTACGGTTTGAAATATTTTTATAAAACTTGAATAAAGTTTCCCATTTTCCTAGTGTTAACGTAACTTCTACTTGTAAAAAAAAAAAAAAAAAAAAAAAAAAAAAAAAAAAAAAAAAAAAAAAAAAAAAAAAAAAAAGTCAAATGTCCGAACTGGCTGTTGATCAACGAGTGAAGCTTCCATCGTTAAGGGTTAAATATCATCAGTAAAAATATTTCGGTAAATGAAATAATGGTAAAAATATAAAAAAATATATAGTATAACAGGTGATTTTTTATAGTTACTTTTTTCTGATTTAGTAACAGATTGACATGCTAAATAAATTTTGCAAGAAACTCTTTTAGCATCTAAAAACATAATTCTGTATAATCATCCCGAAAGAATTGATATTTCAGAGAAATATTACATATGTACATATAAAGTTATTTTTCTGTGTATATAATTCTAAACGCAAATAAATTACTTTTAATTGAATTAAAATTTAACTTAAAACATAAATAATATACCAAGGTACCATTTTTTAAATATATGCTATGACTTTTATTTAATCTTCAAAGAAAATATTTTTTTTTCTTGCTTTGCATTTATTTTTCATTTGGTTTAATATTTACAAAGTCATTTTCATCGTGTTTACAAAAAAAAAAAAAAAAAAAAAAAAAAAAAAAAAAGCAAAATGTCAGAAAAGCAATTTTCTTCAGCATCTTATTACTCTCAGAAGCTTTAAGATAACAAATAGATTTTTATTTCCGTTTTGTTTAGGAAAAAATGAGAAATTTCAAATTTTAAACATGTAACAGGATATTAGTCAAAACAGCTGTTGATAAGGGCTTTATTATTCATGATGTTACTTTTAATATACATTTTATGGTTAGTAAGAATGTGTTAATTTAGATTAAAAGGTTACTTTACAATCTTTTAAGCTTTATTATAAAAATGATAAAATGCATAAAAAAATACACTTACATTTTAGCTGCAGTAATAAAAAAGTGCGGTATTCTATAAAATTGATAAAGAAGCTGTTTTTTAAAGATATATATATTAGTTTGTTTATTAACCTTAACAAATATAATATTTGAATTCAAATCTATTCATTTATATATAAGGACGTGAATTTCAAAACGCTCTTTGTCCAGATAATGAAATTTTGGGAAATCACGAAAAACATTTAACTACATCAATTGGTTTTCTTTATAAACCAAGATTTTACAATTCCAGAAATACAGGATAAAATTCATTTTTTTTTGCCGATTGAGTGTTTTATTCGTGCTCGTTTTCCACTAGAATAGATTGATAGAGAAAACACGATTTAAGAATAATAAGGTGAGTTTTGAAACTCACGTCTTTCTATGTTCGAGGATATATTTTTTTTCTTTCATATTTTCATATAATTAAAACTACATATAATTGACTTTTAAGTGTATTAGTTAATTTTCAAAGATAAAAGTAATGTAAGATAGTGCATTATTTCTATAAATGCTATATTGGCACATTTGATTTGACACAGTTGACATTATGTGCAGTTGTTGAACTCTTGGCGCCACAGATTCTGACTATGTGCTGTTTTTGCAGACATTCAAAAATCGGTTTTTAATTTTTTATCGAGATTATTCACAATTTTCATTTATAGCAATTTGTGTAAATTTTGTACAAATTGTGATTTCCCATTTCTGCACGTAACCTAGTCGTTTATCGGTTGCTGGAATACATATAGAAGAAGAATGTACCAATAATTTTGTGGGATATCGCGGACATTTTACACCACGAGACGAAATTTAAAATGCATAAGTAACAAAATAACAATCCATAGCTACAAAAAAACCATTTATATTAACCCTCAAATACCCACTGCAAGAAACTGCTATGTGAAAATTCTTTTTTTGCTTTATTTATGCTGTTGTCGGTCATATCAAGGAATAATATGAAAAAAAAACAGTGAATTTATTATATTTTAATGGATTTCGCTATGTTAGTATATATGCTACCATGGGCAGATTAAGTTGAAATGTGAAGGATTTTAACACATTTCAAAAGTATTTTATTTTGTGAAAATAATTATAATTTTACATGTGGTATGACCTAAAACAATTTCTTTCTTTGTTTATTTCTCTCTCTCTCTCTCTATATATATATATATATATATATGTACTATATACAGAGATAGAGATTGGATATGTATATATTTACATATGTATGTGTGTGTGCGCGCGTGTGTGGTGACAAGAAATGGACACTGCACCGCAAAGTTAGGCAGATTCTATAGTGAGGTTCTTGATGATAAACCTCAACTACCGAACAATATGAAAAGTGCTGAGCCTACAATTAAAATCGTGCGAATTAAAAAGACGACTGTTTGATGCGCCTGTGAGCGGACGTACCACAGAGGATGGCGTGTTCGATGGAAACCCGGGTCACACGGACCTTGAGTAAACGAAATATCTCCGGCCAGCTAGACAAGCTGTGCTTTAGTAATGTTTTATAGGCAGACGGCCTATTATGATATGTTCTTTTTTAACTTAAATGTAATCATTAAAACTTCTTTATTAAGCTAAAAAGAAGACTCCTAGACGACTCATGCCATTTACATGCACTTTAAACCCTTCATCGCCAATCCGAAATGATCGTTTTCCCCATATAGATATGTATATATATGTCCAATATTTTCATATAATTTTATTTTTTCCACCATTTATTTAATTTTACTTAATAATAGTAATAATAATAAAATCAGTTTACTTTTTGATTTTGAGTACAATTTTATCTATAGCACTAATGTCCTATGTAGCGGCAAGGGACAAAAACAGTTATTTTTTGGCTGATGGCAACTTGTGGTTTGTTTCCCTAACACATATAAATGTATAATTTGGTAACTCTGTCTATCTTTCTAAAAATATACACACTTAAGAAGCTAGAATCGCGAAGTTTTATATACAGACGTAGTAAAATACAGCGGAGGAAAAAAAATCCGGATTCTAAATAAATTACAGTTCTGTATTTTTTTATTTATTACCAATTTACATTTTTACATTATTACAATTTACAAAATTACAATTCATTCTTAATTTTAAAAAAGAACAAGTTTACAGCATTTCCTGTAAGATTTCCTATCTTTTGTTGCAAAAAAATTCAAAACGCAGAATGAAATTTTACGCAAAATTAACACAGCAATTAATTAAAAATATAGTAAACTACAACGCACTTGATATATATAGGATAAGACTAGTGTAATATATACCACACAGAAGAAAAATATTAAATATAATATACTTGTGTGGTTCGGCTTAACAGAAAACGTTTTGTACTTCAAATTTATGTTTATATATTGATATATAGATGTTCATGTTTGTATATTATGTTTATATACTTAGACATATAAAGTTCAAAATATTAATTCGGATTTATTTCGTAATTTTCTCTATTTATATATTAAACAGGAATTTCAATATTTTGTTCAAAAATGTAAACACAAAAATAATTTTATTTTATTGTATATGCAGACTATAAATTTCAACTAATTTATTTCTATTTAATTAAATAACATGTGCATGTGAATAAAATAAAATAAAAAAGAATTTTAAGTACAAATCTAACACTAAGAAGTACAAATTTTCTTTGGAAATAATCTGGTAGCAAAAATTCTACCTTGGGTTCATGATCACTAATGCCCGTGGTAGTAGCTCTGATAACTCGATTTTAATTACCCATTTTACCATTAAAATCAAATTTACATTGAGCTTTTTTATGAAGAGAATAGAAATAACTCTTTTTAAACCTATAAATCTTATGTATTTAGTTTTATTTCAAGAAAACGTTTGAAAAATCGAGCAGAAACTTACCACTGTAAATGCCATTTTGAAAAGTTTCTTAAACATGTTGCTTCAAATTATTATTGTTTTTTATTTAGTGCTCTGTCTGCATTCAAAATTCATTAATATTACCTGAAGGTGCAATTATTGTTGTAATGACTTAAAATATACATTATTTATGGAATTTCGTGCTAAAAATTATGGTTGCTGAAATGCAACCATGGGCATTACAGGGTTAATAAAATAGCATCATAATATAGCCTCACAAGAAATAAAATAGCCTCACAAGAGAAAAAAAAATATTTTAGCTTCAATTTACTTAACATTTTCTTTTCATCCGTTACTCAATTTTGGTTGGAACAAATTATTACAACTTTTTTTTTGGTTTTTCTATTCAGTGGTCACCGTAGTCAAGGGTTTTTTTTTTTTTTTTTTTTTTTTTCCATTATGCTTTACCATGCTTTCTAAATATAGAAAGACTTAGTTGACAAAGCTGAAAGAAGAAAAAAACATAAAAGTTCTCCGTAAGTCGCGGGAATTCGTTGATTTTACAATCTGGCAGCCGCGAGACTATATTTAACTTTTAGGTTTAATTTAGTCATTAATGAACATGACATAGTAAGCTTAATTAAAAGAAAAATTACATTCAAAATGTTTGGTCTTGTTTCTGAAGGATGTATAATGGCGTTAAAGTCCTTAAACATGCTCTTTTACAAAACTACCTAAGACTTTTGCTATTGAAATAATGTGGAAACTGTATAATTTATGCATATTTTAAAAAGTACGATAACGCATCTAAAAGGAAATAATACACTGTTCAAAACAATTAAAGGATATTGCAGTTTTAGGTGGATTTTGTATCTGGTAAACTGTTTAGCTGATTGATACATGGTCGACAGACATAGTAGGTTATATGAGAATAAATTACACATGTTTGGCAGAAAAAAATGCATTTTATTGCGCATTTGTGTACTAAAGGAAAAAAACACAATTTGTGCATATGAGAAAAAAAGAATAAGAAAAGGTGTTTTCTTCAAAGAAAATCATTTTCAGTAGGGGGTATGGTTTCCACGGGCGGCCAGCAACGTTGAACACCTTTGAGGCATGGACTCAATGAGGCTATTAATGACGAGTTGGGGTATTCTGCCCCACTCTTCCAGAAGAGCTCTTTCCAGTTCTTGGAGAGTTTGTGGGGGTTGTTGGCGGCTAGAAACTCGTCTTCCTAGAGCGTCCCAAACGTGCTCGATTGGATTCATGTCTGGAGAACACGCTGGCCATTCCATTCGAACGATTCCTTCCTCGAAAAGGAAATCCTCCACCAGGTTTGCACGATGTGGCCTGCAGTTATTGTCCATTAAAATGAAGTTATCTCCGATTGCTGCAGCCTAAGGGACTACAATAGGTCTGAGGATCTCATCCCTATATCGGCGACCAGTCAGAGCTCCATCTCGAATGATGTAGAGGTCAGTGCGCCCGTCAATGGAGATGCCATCATACACCAACACTCCTCCACCGCCAAATCTGACACTTTCGTGCACGAACGCAGGATTATTCCTACTGCCACGGTCCCTTAGGATGAAAATACGCCTATTATCCGGATGCACAGAAAAACGGGACTCGTCAGAAAACAGAATATTGCTCCATTCGTTTCTCCTCCAGTTGACATGCTCGGTTGCCCACTTCCTGCGGTCGCGACGATGCCTTGATGTTAATCTAACACATACCATCGGTCGGCGAGCATACAGACCTACAGCATAGAGCCGGTTTCGGACAGTCTGAGTTGAAATCGTGGTGCCTGTAGCCGAGCGAAGGTGTTGTTGGAGAAGAGTAGCGTTCATGGTTCGGTGTCTCCGACCTGTTAACGCTAAATACCGATTTTCATTGGGCGTTGTTCCCCGTCTACGACCTTGCCCTGGTCTTCGGCCTGCACATCCACTCTCCAAAAAACGGTTCCAGATCCTGGAAATGACACTTTGTGACACTCCAATGGCTTGCGCTACTTCGGCTTGAGTTTGGCCCCCTTCTAACCTACCAACAATTCTCAAAGCTTCTGAATCTGTCAAATGACTTCGCTGAGACATCGTACTCATCGAAACAAAGCAATCACTGAATGCCGATCATCCTTGTCTTCATTCTCTTTTATCCAGTTGAAAGGCAAATTACATTCGCTGCCGCTGAAGCGACGTTTTTGACGTCGAACTCAAAATTTGCATACTCCACAGTTTGAAAACCAAAAAAATTTGCATTTGTGATTCTTTTCTTCTATTTTCGGCAAAAAAAAATTCGTTTATATCTTTATTTTATATAAAACTTCAAATATCCTTTAATTGTTTTGAGCAGTGTATTATGTGAATGTGGTGTTTATTATACATTCATTTAATACATCTCCTACCAAAATTTTTTGAACTAACGGACACATTATTCTAACGTATGCAATACATTATTCTAATTTATGCGACTAATTGTAATCTCAATAGATAAACAACACTGTTTTTCTGTGTTTTTTTTTTTTTAATTTTCTTAAATATTTAAAAAAGTAATTTTCGATAAAAGCAAATGCAGAAAAGTAATTTTCTTAAACATCTTATTCCTTTTCCGTATTTTTAGATTAAACACTGTTCGTTTATTATTATTTTTTTTGGCTTATTCTTTATAGATTTATTTTATAGAACATGAAAGTATATTAAAATTTGCTTTTATTAACTACTTTATTTATTTTTATCAAAGCATACGCGTTAAAAATGTAATTTATTCAGTTGGATGTTTTTATTATTTGCAAAAGAAAGTGGAATTAATGCTTTGCATTGTATAATATGAATACTACTTGGTTTGAATATAACTATTTACGTTTTCTAAAATATGTAATTTGTTATTACATCAAAGTAATTATAGTTAGTTATTATAGATGGTACAAAATTATTAGGTACTTATAGGTGCTTATAGTCACAACTATGGCAATGTCGTCGTTATGATTTTACCATGGATGCTACAAAATTCTCATATACAGAATATATATGCCACATATACCCCATATACTCATATGTACCCTGTATATATCACGTATATCATATTTATGTCATATGTGACATATGTATACATGATGCATACATCAAATTTATGTCTTATATATACTACACTTCAAATACAGATAACATATTAAGTCATAAACAACTTTAACTTGATCATACACAGCATATAACTTGAGGATTAATTTTCAGAGGGCACTGTACAAAGGAAGTATTTCACTGTATTATGCATCTACTTTGCAGTACTTCCGATGTTTGAAAACTAATTTTATGAGGTAAAATTTCCATGAAAATGCAATCAATCTTACTAGAGTCAGTATTTTGAATCAAACAATTCCAGAACGAATCAATAGATATGCTTTTTTTATTTAATCCAAAAAATCATCATGTTTTATTACATAAAACTATAAAAAAAACAATACAGCTTTTTTTATCAAAAATTTTATTACAAATGCAGTTATTTTTTCAGTAGATATTATTTAGATTAGATAATATTAGCAAAGCATACTCTGGTCAATTTTGTTTATTTTGAAACGTAGATGGTATTATGTAGAGTAAATTTTGAGTTTAATTTTCTAAATATACTTTTTAATATTGATAGAATTTGAATTAAAATTATAATTATCATCTTGTTTTACTTATGTAAAAACTACGAATCCCAAAGGGAATGTTGCTTTATGAAATAAATTGATTCTATAGGAAAATATCGAAAATTGTTCTTGCTTAAAAGATTGACGAAACAATATTGTTTGTCTGCATTTTAACAATCACTATATATTATGATAGGTTGAATGATTTTAGATGAGTTTTAAGTTTAAAAAACATTTCATTAATCCCTCTCAAACACTAAATCTTGCGTTAATCGAACGAAGCATATAGTGGTTTTTCATGGTGTCGAACAACTATGTATGTGAACTTTATTCATTTTAGGCAGTTTTCGTATGAAATACTACCTATTGGATCGTTCCTATGTTGGAATTTCTGAAAAATGTTTGCAGATCTACACTGATCATGACCCCTAGAACACAAACCCACCCCCAGTAAAAAATTAAACTACATATATATATACAAATAAATAAATAAATATATATATATATATATATATATATATATATATCACTTTCTTCTGGACACGATAACTTCCACAATTCTTCACAAATCTCTTCCAAACTGATACATAAATTCAAAGGATATAATATTTCGGTCAAGTTCGTTAATGGGCAAAATCGGACCAAGGGGATGGAAATAGGGAGGGGTTTTGTGAAAACCGAAAAAAAACCCCATAACTTACTTCTTAATTTTTGTACATATCAAATCAGTTTAAAGTTTTTATTACTTCTAAAAATAGGGCCAAAAATTTATGTATCACAGATTTTTGATAAAAATAAAAATGGGCTGAAGGGGTGCAAAAAATTACGGTTTTTGGGAGAAAAAAATTCCTAACTTCGTCAATTCTCAAGATATCAAATCCAATAATTTTATTATACAGCTCCTTAATATTATCTACAACTTTTATATTCACAAGTTTTTGATAGGACCAATTCGTACCAAAAAAAAAAATAAATAAATAAAAACGAAAACAAAAAGTGGGGGTTTGAAGAAGAAAAAAATTCAAAACTCCGTCAATTAATAAGCTATAAAATCTCCATGAATCTATCATATATCTTCTTAATATTGTCTTCAACATTTATATAGACAAGTTTTTGATAAGACCGATTCTTACAGCAAAAACAAATTAAAAATACATAGCGGTTAAAGAAAAAAATCATCTTATTAAGGGTGTATTCAAATTCAAACTGCTTATTTTCTTACTCATTTTTGCTCACAAACGCATCCAATTGGTAGATTCTCTTATTCAGAAAATATATAATGTACAGTAATGATCGAATTTTGGATAGAGGCAGAATATATTTCAAAAAATGATGTCAAAGTGGACATTTTGAACAGAATTTCCCGAATTGATTGCGTTAGAAGCGAAAAATATTGCCCTACAGAGAAAATAATTGTTTATTAATCAATTTTTTATTGATTGAAAGAAAAATAAAAACACAGGTCGCTTATAAATCTTTTCAAAAATCACGTCAGCAAGTTTCATATTTTTTTTAAATTAAAAATGAATCTGAAAATGTGCCCAAAAATTTCGAGTTGTTGATCATGGAAATGTATCTTTTAAATACCGCATTAACATGATTCTGATAAAACCAGCTATTATATAAAAATAAAATAAAAACTCGTCAAAAGCAGACAGATAAAACTGTTAAAGTGGATTTATATCTAATCATGATTTAGTTTTTGTTGGTGAAATTAGTATACTTAACTTCGAAATCTACATCTGGCTGTAGGCCGGGCCGGCATGGATTTTTTACTTTTAAAAATGAATCTAATAACGTATCAGAAAATTTCGAGTTGTGGAAAGTGGAAAAATGTTTTTTTTTTTTTTTTTTTTTTTTTTTTTTTTTTTTTTTTTTTTTTTTTTTTTTTTTTTTTTTAATACCGACTTAGATGGCCAGATAAAATTTTTATACTGGGTTTATCTCTAATCTTGATTTATTTTTTGTTGGTGTAATTCGTACTTAACTTTTTAAATAAAGTGTTTCTTGAGAACTGTTGTTATTTCTTCAGCCTTGTCTGTGACATTTCACACGCTGTGATTTCCTCAATAGTTTTGATCATACCATATTTTTCGGATATTGAATCGTATTGATTTATTGTGATTTTAAATGTTCTTGTGGATTATACGTGTTCTTGTGGATATTGCTGAAACTGCCAACATGGACATTCGAAGAGGTAAAAAATAGTTTATTTGATTTTTTTTTTCAAGTTTATGGAAAGTGTTCTTCCAAATAAATTAAAAATTTTAAACTCATTTTAATTGATTTCGAATGAAAAATTTAGATGAACTAAAATTTAAAGTTTCTGTTTAACTAAGAAGAATATAAAATTTAATTTTTTTAACTAAAAATGTTATTAATATACGAGATTGATAACGAAAAAGTAGGTGAATTATTTGAGATACGGGAAATATTAATATTTAAAAAAAAATTACTGTTTATAGTTTAAATCGTTAAACAGAAAATCGATAACCTGATCTCAAAAAACGTATAATGGATATTGCAATCACAGACAAATAAAATGATCAGTTAATAAAGTTATTTGATTAAAAAAATATGTTTAACATCTGTAGTAATGATAAAGGTTCATCTCTTAAATAAGTTTAATGTGTAAATGTGTGTTCACATTATCATAGCCTCTACAAAGTAATTTAGATACACTGAAATTTAAAGTTTAAAATATTGTTTACTAGGTGACCCGTCCAGTGCTGCTCGGGCCCATCAAAAAATACAAAAAATACTTCAAAAATCTAAATTAAAATCATGAAAAATTTAAAAATCACTTCACGAATTCCAAATAAGACTCAATCGAAAAGTTCATAAAAAATAATATATTAGACTAGAAGATTAAAACCGTATTCTGTTTATTAAAATAGAAAAAAAAAAAAAACATAGCGAGCCGCTAAGGAATACTAAAATTAAAACGCAGAGGAAAAAAAATAATATATTGGCTAAAGGATTGACACTGCATTTCTTCTGCGAAATTCGAAAAATATCTGCGGAACGAGAAAAAACTCTAATAATAAGAAAATAGTTCATGAAATATTCGAAAATTGTTATACGGAATCTGAAAAACAACTATTGATAAGAGAACAGAATTTTACTATATTAGGTTGAAAAAAATCGAAAAGAAATGTAAATATCTTTAAAACTTTAAAATTTTCGATTAATACAAGTCACTATATTAGGATAAATTTTCATTAACTGATTCATTTTACGAATGTCAAAAATCGCTGTAAAATGCGAAACAAAGCTAAACATCACGATAGAAAGATAAAAAAAATAAAAAATCGTACAAGAGAATGTATTACGCGAAAAGTTTGAAGTTAAATTCCTTTCCTAATGCAAAAAATCGTACTCAGCTACCAACATTTTATCTTTTAGTAAAAATGAAAATATTAATCTAAATTCCTTAAAATGGAAAATAAAATTTGCGTCATAGCCAATGTTGTGCGCATCATTTTTCTTTCTTGCTAATTTTGTTTCGTATTTTGTAATGGGAGGTACAATTAAAGTAGATGGATGAAAATGCTATATATTGCAGTATTCAGAATATAGTGATATTATTTTCCCCCTGTGAATAAAGCCCACCAGTGGCCGAGAGGTTCTGCTCGCGAAGCTGGTAGACGGGAAGTGCTGTGTTCGAATCGCGCCCGTCAGCCTAATCGTTCGGAGTTTTCGTGGATTTCTTCGAACCTTGGATTTCCAAGCCTTAATACGGGTTAGGTTCCCTTAGAAAGACACCCAGACTTAGTGCCTTTTTCCCTCGTGATGATAATTGGCCGTCATGAACACAACCAACAACCAATCCTGTGAATAAATACAGATGCTTCTAATCTGTTCAATAGATGGCACCACCAGTCCTGTTGTTGCATTTTCTCGAACAAGCACTTTTGACGAAATCTGTATCCTCAAACAAGCAAAGAAAGTAATTTTCTCAATTTGACGAAATATTCGCTCAGATCATTTCCTAGGAAACGGTTTCGTGAAAAATAAAGAAAATTTCGTGAAACCTGAGTATCCATTTCTGCGAATGCTGCATCATTTTACGTAGTGAAATTTTTAGAAATTATTCTATTGCGAGTATTTACGTCTTAAAAGAAATATTCATGCAAATTTTCATCTTTAAATTCCTAAAAATTCCATGTTCGTTATTCAGATCATCTTTAGAACTTTGTCCGCTTTGTTTAGTCTTCTTAATTTCGAATTTTTTAGATTTCGCTCTAATGTGCCCATTGCAGTTTGAATTCGTTCTATAACGATCATTTAGATCTTATAAGTTACTACCATGCCAAATGTTTCTATACCCAGCAGTATCACATAAATAGCAGAGTAGATCTTTTTTTATGGTGCACTCTCTTATTTTTCGTTTTTTTTTAATTGACCGGCATTTACGTCTTAATAGTAATAGCCGTGTGAAATTTCAAAATTTCTTTCTCTAGCAATTCAAAATAAATCGTGATTTACAAACTTTCTAGAACGTTTTATGTTTTTTTCCAACTTTAAAATTCCAAACCTTGTAGAAAGCATTCATAAAGAGTATTTACATCTCAAAAGTAACCACCGCACAAAATTTTAAATTTCTAGTCCAAACAATATCACAGAAATCGCAATTTTAGAATTTTCTGCTCCTGCATCCAAGGAGATTGTTGTACCGACATAAAATATGTAGTGGAGGTCAAAAGTCTTCGGCCAGCTAGATTCCTGGATTTGTTTACCAGAATGTTTCAGTGAAGAAGAAGCGCAATTGCACCAAAAGTTAAGAATATGCAAATGGCACCTGATCACGTGATCATTTTGAATGGATACTGAAGACACTAGATGCAAAGGAGGGGAATCCGAAATTTGCTGGTGCAAAAGTTTCTGGCCATTAGTCATTCGTTTGTTTTTGCTATTTATAAAGTGATTTTTGGTCGTGTTTGTTAATTTGTCAACGTAAATAACATAGTAGAAATTCGAAAAAGAAAAGTTCAACAGTTATTGTTCGTAAACGAGTGATTTGTTTGTCGCTAAAGGGCCAATCATCTCATGAGATTGCGGCAAAGTTATCGATCGGAAAATCTACTATAAATGACACTTTTATAAAATATAAAGATGGCCATAGCTTCCAAGTATTTCCCACGGTCCGGGAGACCCCGGAAAATGACAATTCCTGTGTACAGAACTAACAGAAGAAAAGCAGTTGATGATCCGCATAAAAATGCCGCTGCAATATCCAGCGATTTAATGTGTTAAAATATTGCTGAAATAAGTCGATCTATCGTGTCAAGCCGCTTACGGGACGTAGGACTTTATAGAAGAGTTAGTGATAAAAAACCTTTCATAAGTAAAAAAAAAAAAAAAAAAAAAAAAAAAAAAAAAAAAAAAAATTAAGTGGCCCGACTGGCGTTTGCCGAGAAACACAAAGACTGGTCAAGTGAAACCTGGACAAAAGTACTGTTTTCTGATGAATCGAAGTCACTCATTTTGGTAGTGATGACAGACACTATGTCCGATGATCTAAAAACAAATTAAATTATAGTAGATAAGTTATTCCTACAATGAAGTATGGCGAAGGACACGTTATGCCGTGGGAAGCATTATCTAGAAAAGTTGTCGGTCCGTTAGTTGAAATATGAGGCAAGATGATTGGTGCAATGTATAAGGATATCTTGCAAGATCATTTGCTGCCTTATTGGAGGGAAAAATTTGGTCTCAACTATTTGTTTCAGCCTGATAACGACCCAAAACATACATTTAAGCTCTTCAAGAAGTGGCCTTAGCAAAAAAAAAAAAAAAAAAAAAAAATACGAATTTGAAATAGCTTGCCCAATCACCCGATCTGAAACCAATAGAAAATCTTTGGAATGAACTTGACAAAAGTATGCGGAATTATAAATATTCCAATTCAGAAAAAAATTCATGAAAATTGCAAGAAAAATGCAAAAATCTTGCCATAGGTGATCTTCAATATTTCATTGAATCGAAGTCATGTAGCTACGCCGCAGTACTTATTGCTAAATGTATGACGACAAAATACTTATTGTAAATGTTTCTGATCACAGTTATTTTCTATTATAACACCATTTTTTTCCAAACTTGGCAAGATGGCTGGAAACTTTTGAGAACATTCGTTTTCCTTTTCAATTAATTTTGTCAATTAAATTTCTTGATATTTGTTTGTTATTCCATAATTAAGTTCCCAACTATTATCTCAATAAAATGTATTAATATCAGTTTGAGATTCCTCTTCATATGGCTATACTTACAAATTATCGACAATTTTTACGCTGGCCGGACATTTTTCACCACCAGTGTAGTCTTTGTTGTAGAAGAGATGGTCAACAACAATTTCAAACCATTATTTTCTAAATGGGTTAGATATTTTCAGAGATTACACCACAAAAACCTTACTGCTTAATAATATTAGCATACATGTAGATACAGGTACCGTTTAACTTTTGTTATATGAAAACATTAATAATTTGTTTAATATGTGTTAGCAGATGTATTTATTAAAATACATACATAAACCAGTTTAATACTTCTTCAACTTTCTTTTCATAGTCGTTTTGGAAAAAAAAATCTCACTTTCTTAAACCCGAATTGGGTCGAACTTTTTAAAAAAGCGCCAAGTCCAATGTAACAGCGAAGTATTGTGAAGGGTTTTAGACACATGGTAATAAGGCACTTAGCCGGATACATGAGAAAAATCGCCAACTTTCGTAATGCATTTTTTTCATTTGAAATACATGAATTAAATACATTTAAAAAACACGACTTTGGCTATTAAAAAAAAAATACAAATAATTAAAAATAATAATAATTAAAAATAATAATAACAGATGATAAGTCAAAACATTTTCTTTCAACATTAAAGAAATGTTTATAAATTACACATGCGAAAAAAAGCTGCTTTTGGCGAAAAAAATGCTCTTATCAAAATTTTAGCCCGGCTAAAAATAAAGTAGCGTGTTTATTTGAAATGTTATAGGAATGTTCCGTAATCTGGTTTGCAACCAATGTGGTATTTTAAAAAGCGTCGCTTAACGCAAAGTTAATTTCATTGCGGTAAGTTTTTTTTTTTTTTTTGTTTTTTTTTTTTTTTGGGGGGGGGGGAGGAGTGGAGGTTGCAAATATTTATATTTGAATTTAAACTTTTATTTTTATATCTGTTGCTTGTCAGTATATTGTCAGTTCTTTCACATTCATTAGAAATAATTTTAAATTCTTCTTCATTAGATGTTTGGATGGAGGATTTTATTGATTTATTACAAGTACTTATGATGAAGTGTTTTAAGCGTGGTGTTATACAACATACTCCTACTGTAAACTGGTATGACATTTCTCTTAGAAAAGAACGTAATAGGGTTAATGCCTTGTACAAACGGTATATGAAAAACATTGATAATTTATAGTATAAACAAATGTATATAGCTGCCAGAAGAATGTATAAACAAAATCTGAGAAAAGCTGCCTGGGTAGGTTTTTGTGAGAAGACAGACAATGTTTACGGAAGTCTATACAAATTTATTTCGAATTTTTTTTTATCTAAGAATGATTTAATTTTTACCACTCTTGAAAACTCTCAAGTCTTTGATTCATATGATGATATTGCGGAAAATCTTATGTCAGAGCATTTTGAGGTAAATAATCCTCCTCTGAATACATTTGAATATATCGGTGATGTTAATTTTGAAGATTCTGATGATTTTGTTCCAATTACTAAAAGAGAATTATTTTTTGCTATTAGTCGACAAGGAAATAATAAGGCTCCCGAATACGATGAGATAGATGCGTTGATTATCAAGAACCTTTGTAAAAATTTTACAGCTTTTATGATTTCTTTATTCAATACCTGTTTGAAGTTTGGTCACTTCCCAAAATGCTGGAAGAAAGGCATTGTAATATTTTTTCGCAAACGTAACCGCGATCCCAAGTTACCGAAATCTTATAGACCAATAACACTTCTTCCTATCATTGCAAAGGTTTTTGAAAGAATAGTTAAGATCCGAACCGTTACAATGTTGGAATCTATGTCATATTTGGATGATGGACAGCATGGTTTTAGAGAATCACGCAGCGCAATTTCAGCTCTTGCAACTCTAAAGAAAATAATTAAGGAAACACTTTCAGAATTCAAATATTGTTCGCTCATCTCTTTTGACATGGTTGGAGCCTTTGATGAGATGGATTGGTTTATCTTGGCTGAATTAATTGATGAACTTCCGATTTACGAGTATTTAAAAACGACTTTAAAGAATTATATCAGTCATCGTCTCATAGGATTCAAATTTGTTAGAGGCATAAGATGGTTTAGAATCTTCCGGTGCTGCCCGCAGGGTTCCTGTTTAGGAACCCTGCTATGGACCATTGTTGCTGATAAGATTATCAAAACTTATAAGCGCACAGTCAAAAAATTATTTCTTATGCTGATGACTCTGTTATTGTTGAAGGCAGTGATACAAGACCTGCACTTGAGAATACCATGAATGCTAGTATTTCCCACTTTGCTGCAGCCTGTAGTGGTTTACATCTGTCAATTAGTGTTGAAAAATCTGCTTCAATGCTTTTTGGAAAATATATATCAAGAAAGCGTCGACCTATTTTTAAACTCCAGGGTAGGAGCATATCTGTTAAGGATAATTTGCTGTACTTGGGATTTTATCTTGACAGTATATTCCATTGGTTGGAGCATCTCGATATGGCCCGTGATAAAATAAAAGATTTTACTTGTAATATCCAAAAGACAAGAATTCGTGATAAAGGATTACCACTTCAGTTTCTAAAAATTTGCTACAATTCAGTGCTAAAGAAACAGATTACTTACGGTTACGAAATTTGGTTTAATGATTTACGGAGACATGGAATTAAGCGTTTATCCTCATGCCAAAGGCTATGTCTCTTATCTATCATTCGCGCATATCGGTCAATATCAACACAGGCACTTTGTGTACTTTCAGGAGTTCATCCAATCGAAGTAGAATTAAAACATCTGGCTTTATGTTTTGAAGTTTAGAATACTAATGGTTCAGATTGGATAGGAGATGTTTATGTTTCAACAGATCGTTTGATGAAAAAAGTTTATATTTTTCACTATCCCTACTTTTATTATGATCATCATGTCAATTTCGTACGTGCTATTACTGAGAAGGTCCCTTTGTACAACCACCCAGTTTTATATACAGATGTTTCCAAGATGCCTACGGGCGTTGGAGCGGATTTTGTGGTATTTTTGAAAGAAGATATTATCTTTGAGACGAGAATTAGACCTAAATTATTTAATACGGTATACCAGGCTGAACTTACCGCCTTAGATTCTGCAATTGAGTGGTGTAGAGACTCCTCATACAGTGTATTCCACATTTATACAGACAGCTTGTCCTCAGTTCAAGCGCTTCAAAATCTTTTTTCACCGGTCGAAATTCTTTTTAATATTTATACGAATTTACGACTATTGCATAATAAAACTATTAATATAGGTTGGATTAAATCCCACGTTGGTTTCGTCGGAAATGTACGCGCAGACTACCTTGCCGATTCAGTCACTGAGACTGGTACATTTGATGCTGAAATAAACATTCCTATCCCTGTTTCGTTTGTGAAGCAGTTCTACAAAAGCAATATTATTAAAATTTGGCAGAACGAATGGTCTTATAGCGATAAGGGAAGAGACACGCATAGTATTATTTAAAAAGTGGATACCTCATTTTTGTGTTTCTCGCAAGTCCATGCCTATTTTATATCTGCACATGGAGCATTTCCTAGTTATCTTTATAAAAGGGGAAAACGCCAGAGTGATAAATGCCTATGTGGAAACATCGGTGATGTCAAGCATTATCTGTTTGGTAAATGTCCATTGATGCCTACTTCATTTAACTTTATCCGTAACCGGACACTTAGCTGGAACATGCATAACATACTGTTCTCGAAATCAAATTATCACAGACTCAAACTTATACAAACGAACTAAATAAACATTTTTTGTTTATAAAATATAAATTTTGATTTTTAATCTTTGTTTTATTTTAACCACTTTTCAAGCGTCAGGGCACTCTTTGTGAGTTTTACTTTTATTTTTTGTCATTGTATTTCTTGGGCTATTCCCCAGCTGTGGTTTTGCAGGTCGCAGAGGGTACTTTTCTGTCAGGGGTTCATGCCTATGCCATTTTTGGTTGGCTCCCTGGCAGAGTGATCCTGATCCTGTTGCTTGTATACTTAATTAGTTCCTTGATAATCGAGCTTCATTCGCAACATATGTAAAATACAATTCTGTGGTTGTTTAATGAAAGTCAATTTTATTTCACTATTATAACTCTCTACCTTACCTGTGTATCAGAATGCGGATTATTGGCCATTTTTCTTGTCCAATGAGGGGTATATTCGTTTTATTTCGCATACCATGTACCTTTTGGGGCACAGATGTCACATACGCACCACGTTGGCACGATTGTCTTCTGACGCCAATGTCATAAACGCAGCGGGATACGTAACTGGCGCCGAAGTTGGTTATTTTGCTTTATATGGTAACCCGGATGTTGTTGTTTATTTATTAAAAAATTGTTTATTTACTTTTACTTTATTTTCTAATATTACATAAATTGTTTTGTTCTATAGTTATTAATTAAACATTTTGGTACTTTTCCGTTATACGGACACCATTGTCTCCATATTAGATTCATTTTATTTAAAACGTAAATCATCCATTCCCTTTATTTAAAATACATGATTTTATCTAATGTCATGGTACTTTTCGAATAATACTTTTGGCGTTTTTAAAAAACTCGGTGCAGTTTGAGTTAACTAGTATCCGTCAGGCCGAAATGTCGGAGCATGGAGGCGCGTAAACTTAAAAGATATTATTTAAAAAAATGTTTTATTTTCTAGATTACTGTTTAATAGTATAAAAGTAAGTTTGAAATAACAATCGTCGATACTTCATTTTAAAGTGTTTAACAAAGTCGTCAGTTGCCTCGGGTAATGCACAAATGCAAATTGCAAAATGCTGTCAGCAAGTGCTCCCATACATCTAATTTAGGTAAAGCCTGTCCTTAGCGAAAATTGCTTTCATTAGAACTTTCTCTAAATGACAAACTACAGTAAAAATGACATAAGTTGTTTTATGTGACAACACCTTTACATGAATATCCACAGCAGTTTTTGACAATGTTAAACTCGAGGGTGGTGGTAAGGTATGCAACAGTTAAAGGTAACTAACTTCGTGAGAATGAGGCTTTTTCTTCTTTCCAATATTTACAAATAGGTTTGATAAATAAAATTACAGTTAGAAATGGCTCATGATACTCAACAAAATGAACTATTGTGGCCTGTGGCAAGCCTCCGGCTTGAAAAGGTGGGACATAGGCAATATCTTTTATCGTACTTACGTTTATCAATCCTCACTCCGTTCAGATATTGGTATGTAATATAATGCATAACCCTGCATCCAGCTGCTGAGGAAAGTCTAAACTGAAGTCCAGACGCGTGCTCATCTTCCCTCCATCTTGCTATTTAATCATTGTGATCTGCTAAAATTCTTGTTTATTGGCCCCCGCCTTGACTTAAGAAGTACTCCTTGATTATATTCTTTCGCTTGCTTGGTTTTGAGAAAAAGACATATGGCACCTTCAAATCATTCAAGTTAGCGGAAAGCAGTATATCTTTGCGTAGTTGCATAAGGGGTGATAGGTAGTCAAAAACTTGACCCAAGCAAAGTTCACAGTCTTTCGGAACTGTGTCTGCTGTTCGTCATTTTGTCTCAATGAGTTTGTTAATGTGAAACGTTTTTTAAAAGCTCTAAGCATTTTTTGTCCGCGAAGAATCAAAATGACTTTTAAAGAATGTTTCTTATATAGAGGGAGTCTTTTACGCGATATAACTACCTAATACGTCCAAGGATTTAAACAAATAAGCCTCTAAAAGGCTAAAAGCTATCTATTTTACCTTCACGACATCTTTGTTCAAGGTCAGCCATAAGACGACATCTATCATTGAAAATTCGTCAATAATGAGAAGTAACACTGTATCCATTGTGAGCTGTAGATTTATTGCTGACTTTTTAAATTAGCGAACTATTTAAAACACATTGGTTCTTTAAGGACTGAGTGAGTTACCTTGTCTTTGACATTAAATGCAGCAGTACCTGTTAGTGCCAAAAGAATGATAGCTTCTGATACTAACTGCTCTAAGTTTGTTGTACTAATTTCTTTGATTTTTGTACATTTTACAGCTCTTCCTTTTCCAATAATAAAAGTTGATTTAGAGAAATTTGAAACCTTTGTTTGCAAAGACAAAAGCTGTTCAGTGCAGCAGCATAATTTGTTGTTCTTTAGAATAATTCAGAAATGTTAAAAGTAAAGAGAAACCATTGAATAAGAGAATCTACGGTAGAGATAAAGAATTACCCCCGGATGTATTTGAGAGATTTTGATTTTTTAATTTAGCTCAACTCTTTGAGAACTTGATCCATCGAGTTAGTGGTAGAAAACTTCAAAGTTCCTTCAAAGCCTTGCTTGTCTGGCACAGCTCACACTTATTTAATATGGCAACAGGTAAAATTTTGTAACACGTATGTAACACACACTCATAGATAGTCTGCTGTACTCCTCTATCAAACTTGATACTTTTATTCATCTGAGTTGTTGTTATATGGTTACTCTGAAAATATTCGCAAGCACCTGGGTTATTTTTATGCGTCTTTTACACATAGAATTAAGCTGAATAACTCTATACATTTGAATTACTTTCTTTTAACCGTTATTTTCGAAACTTCTGTGTATAACGTTGCACATATAAAATATGTATATTTCTTAAAATTTACACTAAATCTAGGCAACAGATTAAATAAAATCAGGGATTGATTTATGACTTTTAGTGAATATGATTTCTCACGAATTATCTTTCATTGTTGCATCCCTTTCTCCGATCATAAGCATAAGCGATCATAGTCATATACATTAAAGTCGCATTTATAGCTAAGTTTCGCGACATTTGGACGAAATATCGCCAAATTTGGCGACCAAAAACACGTCGTCACAAATTAACCCAATTGGGGTGTATCTGACTATTTTGACTGATTTGGCGAAATTTCCATAGAAATTCAATACTGATGATTCTTCTCTAACCGGGTTCTTCGCATTTTAACTTCGTGTTCTCCAGTAAAATTAGCTAAAATCTTAAAACCAAGAAATAGGTAAGCTACCTTTTCCAACCCGTACGAGAATTTTTTATTTTGTAATATGCATATTTCTGTTTTCTAGTGTACATCTTGACAAAAGAAAATGCTTATCTCATTTACTTCAGAATGTTCACTTGCATTTCAGTTGGAACATATTCACTTACGATGAATTAAAAAAAAAAAGAGTAATCTTCAGTAATTGTACCAAATTATTAAATTTGCGCATCAGACAATGCTCAATAAATTATTAAATTGTCTACAAGTCGAATTATGAAAATTTCCCAATAGAAAAATACAGTTGTCTGAATACAAACATACATATATAAGAATACATACATATAAGTAATGCATACATGACATTATATTTTCCTCGATTTCTTTGACTATCACTCGTAGCCATTCGTCTAATGCCCAAAATCGTATTTTCCGTATTCGATTTTCTTTTGTTTATCTTAATTTAAAATTCAAAATGAATTGCATCGATTTGCAAGCTTACAAAGAATGAAAAGTTCGAAAAAATATATATAGTGGGTGTTACATACGTAGAATGTAAAACTTCTGAAAAGGGGGGGGGGGTCATCTGTATCTCAGGTCACCAATGTATGAACATCGACTTCAACATACGACTCCATAATGATCCGTATGAGGTTAATATGCATAATGTACAGTACAGCAATGGAGCTAATGTTTTAATTAATAACGGGATGAATCTCGTCGAATTTCGACGAAAGAAATTGTTTAAAAACGAACTCATAGGTTACTACTTAGTCTCTTAAAACAAATATTTTTAACTTAAAGTTACCGAAATACTAATTCCATACACTTTGACTGTTCAAAATACTAAAAAATTAAACTGTATTATTTATTATACCTAATCAAGATATGTAATTTTGATGAAATTACCCATTGAGGCTGTTATGTTTAAAATGCACAGATGTCATTTTTTTCGCCCCATATTGGCGCGACTTTTTTCCCACGCCAATTTGGGGAAAACTTCAACAGCGCAAACAATAACATTCGGGTTACCATAAACAATAACATCCGGGTTACCATATCAAGCAAAATAACGACATTTTGGCGCAGCTAAGTACCCGTTGCGTATATGACATTGGCGTCAGAAAAAAAACGCGCCAATATGGGGCGAAAAAAATAAAAAATCAAAAGACCATTATGGAGGGTTGAGGTAGGGAATGTTTAAAAACTTTATATGTATATATGTGTGTGAGCACGTATATGTGTATGTATATATGATTATATATTGTATAGATATATGACATCTGTGCCGTTTAAGATTGTCGATTGAAAATTTTAAAAAATGATTTCACCTTAAGTCAATCATGGAATTATTTTTCGCGTAAAATCTAAACTTAATGTTATTTTCACCGTCTCATAATTTGAATACACATCTCTTATATTTACATTCACCATTTCAAAAATATTTCAATGCGAAATATGTGTTTAATACATATATTTCTAAACTTGAAATCAAGTTTGCAACTATGACTTTGCATGTGCACATTCGCACTCTTGACTTGTGATTCTAATCTCTGTATCGCCGAGTAAAATTCTAGAAATTTAAATCTTTAAGAGGCGTTCGTAGTAAAATATTTACTTTTATCAGAGAAAATAATCGTTTTCATTTAAATATGATGTCATTTTGCTTCATTGAAGCATTTCACCAAGCGTCTCAAACTCAATGAATGAAAAAGAATTGAATTATAACAGCTTTTTGCGAAAAACGTGAGTATTTTATTAAAGCATGACGTCATTTTCTGTTCAATTTTTTAAGAAAGTTTATATTGAATTTTTTGAGAAACTGGCATCAATAAAGATAAGCAAACCTTATTATTTTTCCTTTTTTTACAACAATGGAAGTAATCCAATTGCTACCATTTTGAAACAAATTCGTAGAATTTTTTTTATTTTAAATTTAAGTTTAAAAATGGGAATATTTAAAAAAAATAGCTAGTGCGGGCAAATCTACAAAGAAACAGCTTTCATAAAAAAAAAAGAATTATTAAAATTGGTGCAAAAAAAAAAAAAAGCTCAAGGTATATGACTAAAAAAAGAAAGCCCTATCTTTCAAATATATAGAATTAAACTCTCAATGTTATCTCTATGGGAAAAATTTGAGCCGACATTTCAGGCTGTTAGGGTTGACGAATATTTATGATTTTCAATACGCGCCGAGATTTTGGCACTACCAACATCCAGCTCATTTTTTGTGTCGATGCGTCAAATATTTTGGACGCTATCGTGTTAACAATAACTGTAATTTTTGAAGGGAAGCCGGAGCTGTGCTCCGACAATAAATGCATGTAAAAAGCCTGATTAACGTTTATGCTTATTTTTACATATAAATATAAACACTGTATTTATATATCAAAATATTATTATTTTTTATATACAAGTTACTTATGTTTCTTTGTGGAAATTGGAAAATGACTTTTTTTACACAATAAATCGCATAAATGTTCAAAGAAATGCTTAGGTATATCAAACAATCGATAGATTATTAGAAAGTCGTTTTCTCTACCTAGCCAAGGCCCCTATACTGGAACAGTACCAATTTTAGTAAGTAAGTAGACAGAAAAACTAAATTCATAAGTACTTTTCATCTGTGTTGGAAAGTTTTAAAAAGATTTTATAACATCTCCTGCAGATGGTACTTTTTATCTTAATTAATATTTCTGATTATTTTAACGTCATTAAATTTTGTACATTTTAAAGTTATAACATATTCTGTTATACATTTCATTACAACAAAAGTATATATATTTCAAATAGAAATTTCGTTTGGCATGCAAATACAATACTTACTAATCGATCTCAGCTATAATCTGAATTACAAAAATACCAAACTGTAAAAGCTTAATTTTTATATTTTTATACTCATGCATATGAACAATATATATATATATATATATATATATTACAATATTTAAAAAAATACTCATTTAGATGTATTATGCGAAATATCATACCTTTTGTTTATGGAAAATTTAGGCATAAGTATCGTGAATAGATTTAATTTCTTACGATCATTTGTCCAAAAAGAAAAGGATTTTCTATGCACTAACCACGTAAATGCGTAAATGTCACATTTTCCATGAAATAACTGAGAGCACAACTACAAAATACTGCCTCTTTCGAAAACAAACTCTTTATGAATATTTAAAATATTCATATTTCGTAAGTAACGCACAGACCGCATTTCAACATTTTATTTTATTTAGCTTTCTGTCATTTGAAAAAACTATATCTATTAAAATATAAGTACAGTTGTCTCATATTTAACCTGAGATAGTTTCTTAACAATGCATTTTTGCTTATAAGGAAAGCTAAATGAAATATTATGGCAATTCCGCCTTTTGATAAGGGACATGATATTTCATTTTTAAGAAGGTTTTTTTTTTATGAGAATATGTAAAATGATCAGGAAAACTTTTCTTTTACTTGAATAAGCAGTTTGTTTACGTCTATTGAGAATAAAAGGATTAATAGGTTGTTTCATATCAAACATGAAAGTGCGGAGCAATTTACATTTCCTGTGAAAGACAACAACTCAAAACATAATGTATATGAGAAATTTTATTTATTATATTTACAAAAAATGTTTTTTAAAAGGATAAAACCACTTTAGTATAACAAAATGTAAACTAGCAAATCAACTGTGGTTTGAAAAATGGGGATAAAGTAAAAGAAAATAAGGAAATATCCGCTAAAAGTAAATTGTGAGACAATCTATTCCAAATTTTAACTCTTAAAATACAGGGTCAACTAAAAGTCTTGCCCTGATTATAATAATTCATTACACATTAACCGTTTGTACAATAATGCAAATTATTGTACCATTGAATAGGTCAGTTTTAGTAGTTTTTAGTAGTTTTTAAACGAAACATTTCCGGATCGGTGTGTTGAAAGGGATAGGCCCCTACCCTGACATCCGCGCTCTCTTGATATTAATCCGCTGGATTTTTTTCTGTTGGTGCTACATGAAGGACAGCATCTTTGCCACACCAATTGCTAACGTCGAAGAGCTGAAGACTAGGATAAAAGCTATTGTGTGTGAATACATGTTAAAGAACATTTGGCGGGAACTAGAATACCGCTTAAACATTCTCCAAGCTACCAAGGATTCACACGTTGAAATATAGTGAGGTACGTGGTCTTATAAAAAAACAACAAAAAACAAAAAAAACTTTATAACAGTACGTACAGTGTATCCAAGCAGACATCTAATTATAATACTTTGAGCACAATAAATATTTATAATTACGGCAAGACTTTTGGTTCACCCTGTTCAATATGCAATGTAAAATAAATAATAACCATTATTCTTGAATAAGTCACCCTTGTAAGTTTTAAGCTGTGTATTATGTGCAGGGCTTCGGTAAAAATTGAAAATACCTTTTTAATACGGGGACGAAATACCACTCTAACGGCTTTTTAAAGATATTAAAATCTATCTTTATAAAAACTTTAGGTATGTAATATAATAAGTTTTGGTGGTACCTTTAAAAGCGTTATATGAAATGTATCAATTCTAAATGTAAATGCATCATATTTTATTCTAAACAATAGTTCTAGATGACCACAGAATGAACTATTACTTTTAGGTTGCTTTCATTACAAAAAGATACCTATTGCAGCCGTTCAGAGGAAAGCGATTTCAAAAAAATTTGGTATATTTTCATCGATCATGACCCCCAGACTCCGAAACCACCCCCCGTTCAAAAGTTGATATATATATATATATATATATATCTGTTCTTTGTCACACTGTAACTCTCGTATTTATGAACCGATTTGGATGTAACTCGGCATGTACATGTACATACCAATGTCTCGACCGAGTTCGTTGGCCAGCTTCGTCCGCCATCTTATTTCAAAATGGTGGCCATTTAAAACAATTTTAAAAAATTAAAATTTGAAATATGGTACCAAAAAAATTGAAAATGGAAAATTATTTTTTTCTTCTGTGTTTGACCTTCATACAAAGATTCCGGAGCGGTTTTTGTTTCGTCTATATCTTAAAAATGGCTGAGTTATAGCACTTGGAATTCCTAGCGTGGCTGACATATTAAAACGTCCTGAATTTTGTCGCGTGATAACAGGCGTATTTATGAACCGATATGGATGTACCTTGGTGTGTACGTAGTACATACCAATGTATCGACCGAGTGCGACAATGTGTCGACCAGCTTCGTCCGCCATCTTGTTTCAAAATGGCGGCCATTAAAAAAAATAAAAATAAGGTACCAAAAAATTGGAAAATGAAAAAGATTTTTTTTATGTGATTGATCTTGATACAAAGATTCCGGAGCAGTTTTTGTTTCGTCTATATCTTAAAAAATGGTTGATATAGCACTTTGAATTTCTAACATGGCTGAAATTTTGAAACGATCCGATATTTGCCACGCTATAAAAAACGTATTTATTAACCCATTTGGATATAAGAAGGAATGTGGATAGTGCATAGCAATGTCTCGACCAAGTTCACTGGCCAGCTTCATCCGTCATCTTGTTAAAAAATGGCGGCCACTAAATTAAAATAAATTATATTTAAAGTGAGGTGCAAAAAAATAGAAATTGAAAAAGGTTTCTTTTTTAAGTATTGTACCTTGGTATAAGGATTCCGGAGCATTTTTAATTTTGTCTTTATCTTAAAAAATGGCTCAGATATAGCAGTTTGAATTTCTTTATGTGGGTGACATTTTGAAAAATCTGAATTTTTGCCTGCGACACATTACACATTATTTCGTTCTTTATTTCGTGTGTTTGAATAACACAAGCTAGCTTTTAAAAATAAGGAATATGAAAGCTACCTCTTCCTCCCGGCACTGGCCGGAAGGACTTTTTATCGATAGATTATGTTTTTACGAATCATTATTTCTTTTACAAAATATGTTGTGTTTAGAAAAAAAAGCTTTTTTTGGGACAGATTTATGCACGTGATGTGATAAAGAGATAAAAATTAAATTTTGTTTAGTACCCGTTGTTTCTGATAGAAGAGTTCTAATTACAGTACCACATACAATCATTGTAATTCATTTCACTAGTTGGAAGAGTGGAGGATGAGGAATAAAATTATGGTAAAATAGATTCTATTCTCAATGAATCTTCTGCCTGCACAACGAATGACAAACGTAATTTACTTTACTCCAGTCAGCCTTCGCATGTTGCCTATGCCTGTTCACTCTGATCCTTGAGCAATGGTAAAGAGTGAAATCATTGTAACAATTTTAGATATGTAAAAAATAAGCTTTAGTGCACTTTTAAAAATAGTTAACTGAAATCTGTCAGCTCTGAAGGTAAATGTATCGTACAGGGTTTATTTTTTAAGTAATGAGACAGATACTGGAAACAATTGTTTATTAATCCGATCGTTACAGAGCCCTAAAAGTCTTCAAAGAGGTATCTCCTTGCATCAGTATAGAGCTGCCAATGAGATTTCCACGCTTCGAACGCTCCCTGGAAGTCAGTTTCCGACCTGACCTTTAGAGTTTTATTTACGGTCGCCTGGCTGGATGCAACAACCTATGAACGAGTTCCTTTCAAGAGTGTCTTCAGCTTGGACTACAAAAAGAGTCACCGAGACTCATATATGGGCTAGGGAGACTGCGGCAACGCTGTAACACCGATTCGAATCAGGTAGGAGGTCCGGACAAAGACGGTACTGGTCGGCACGCTACCGTGATGGAGCTTTCATCGATCGGCAATCACTGGTCGCCTCCGCTTGATGTTAAATGACGATCTGAGTCGATGAGATTATTCACTTTTGCCACAATTATTTTCGTCGGTGGTGACTGTTGAAAAGCGTCCAACTATTTCCAAGTTCTCGACGTTCTCAAGCCCCATCCGAAATTCACTGTGCCATCCGAAAACCTGGGTTTTTAATGGGGGGGGGGGCTTCATGATCAGGGAAAGTGTCTCAGTAGGTGATTTGCCCAAGCGAAATTTGATTAAGACAAGCTGCTCGAGCGGAAGCTCAATTTTCGTCTTTTTCCTCCCGTGACCAAAATTCACATAAACAATTTGCACCACTAACGCCCTGCCACAGCTTGGAGCCAACTTGCATGCGGTGCGTTGCTTAGCTTAGATTCTCTACCATAATTCCTGCTCATGGAGATTGCACTGTAGCGATTGACGCGCCACCCAGCGACTAGTCCCATTACTTAAAATACACAACATGCATGCATTTTGTATTTTGTAAGAAACAATTGTTATGGAAGATCGCAGAATGAACAATATCTTTTTTTATATACAGAAATCTGTTTTTACGTATCCATACCATTATGTTTTACAAAATAAACTGCATTTTCAAAGAAACTTTTTTTTTTTTTTTTTTTTTTTTTTTTTTTTTTTTTTTTTTTTACGATGGGTGAAGTGGCAGTAAGAACAAAATTCAATTTTATGTTGTACCCGTTGCTTCTTGTAAAGTTGCTCTGCAAATAATACAATCTACATTTATCATAATTCATTTCACTAGTTGGAAGATTAGGGGATGTGCAGGAAAATTCTGGGAAAATATACTTCTGTTAAACCTTTTATGTTGCGTATGTCAGTTGACTGTGATGCTGGAGGAATTGCCGAATGGGTAATCTTCATAAATACTTTAGATATGTAAAAAAATAAATTTTAATAACACATTTGAAAACCAAATAACAGCAAACAATCAATTCTAAAAGTATATGTGTCGTATTTTATACGAAACAATTGTTATAGAGAAACGAAGAATGACCAATCTCTTTTTTATAGACATGCTGACTTTACTCTTTTCAGTCGATGTATGTTGCGTATGTTAGCTCACCGTGATTCTGGAGCAATGATGTAAGAATATCAGGTAACACACTAGACCTAAACAGGGTACCCTTTAATCACCAATCTTTTTCCTGAATGGCCAATGCCACTTAAGGTTACAAGTACAGTTGTTAACGAAAAACCTTGAAATAGGTTGTTTTGTAAAAAAGGTTTTAAAATGTTACCCCAATTTAATTTATATGTCGAAAACAGAGATTTTTCTGTCAATTAAACAGCTCGAAAATATACAGGGTGTTTATAAAGTCCTGGACCCATTTTGATGTTTAATAACTCATAAAATAATAAAGATAGATTAAAATTAATAACATAAATGGTTAGATAGACCCAAAATGTTTCATGACCCTTTTCAATGAACTTCACGTGTGCCCCCTTCGTCGCACGCAGAATATCAAGTCGATAGTCAATTTCACGCCAGGTAGCGGCAAGCATGTCGGCATTCACAGGGGCTATTGCGGTTGTAATTCTGGCTTTTAAGTCATCAATGTTCGACACTCTCCTCCTGTAAACATTGCCCTTTACAAATCCCCAAAGGAAAAAGTCCAGCGGCATTATATCAGGTGATCAGTGTGGCCAAGTAATCGGACCTCCTCGTCCAATCCATCTTCCTGGAAAATGGTCATTCAAAGAAGTACGAACAATGGTACCCCAATGAGGTGGTGCACCATCTTGTTTGATATTCTCCGTGCGACGAAGGGGTCACAGGTGGAAGTTCATTGACAAGGGTCATGAAACTTTTTGAGTCTATCTAACCATTTATGTTATTAATATTAATCTATCTTTATTATTTTGTGAGTTATTAAACATTAAAATGGGTCCGGGACTTTATAAACACCCTGTATAAATAAGTAGAAATCGTTTATCCAAATCTGAAGAGTTTTTTCTTTTTTTCATATTTATTTTTTTTTTCTACAAGAAATATTAAAATGATCTCAGAATATTTTCAAAAACCATTTCTGTGATCATTTGATCTTTGGTAAAAATTAAAAGAAGAAACGCAACAACTATTCGATAATTACGCATTTTCCACGCAAAAACATCTAGGTGTTCAACTCTTTAAAGATCCTTGAAAAAACAAAAAGCAAAAAGAATATATATACAGAAATAAATCCATGTGTTGCAAAAGAAATATCATATAAATATTCACTATTTTTAACTGACATTAATTTTGTAAGTCACCGCTCGCTATATTGACTTGGAATTTAAATACCTGGCGAGGTGTAACTCTCGTAATTTTATTTTAACTTGTAAATCTGAAAATACTGGAAGAAACTTAACTGATTATATTTTTAAATAATATTTCATATTTTGAAATTTTATTGTATTACAAAGACATTCAGTAATAGTGCTAGATTAGATGAAAATGAATTTAAAATTCATCTTCTATTTTTATATATATATATTATACTTTAATTTATCAGAATTCGAAGACTTGATTATCATTATTAACTGGTATGCATATTTTGCCTTATGTTTTGTCCGCACATATTTTCTATGCTGTATTTTTACCTTGTTACATTTTCGATATTTATAATGGTGCAAGTGCATCTACAGATCCTTATATATAGTGACTATACAGATCCTTATATAGTGTGCTAAACTCCAGTATGGCAAAATTCACACGACAGCTTCGACAAACAGCATACATCCCACCCACAAATGGCAGTAATTAAAATAATTTGTACAATCTTCTAGTCAAGCTATATTTCGGGGAAGTTACTGGTATCCTAATAGTGTGTTTTTAAAACATCTTACGCGGTAATTAGCACCGTTTCAATGTTTTTAATATGAATTTTTCTAAAAACGTATATCTAATTAAACGATTTGAAATCTTTTCATTTTAAATATTAATTTTTTGTTTCTTTGTTCCTTTTAAACTGTGGAGTAGCAAAAATGGATAACACAGAAATATATATTTAAATACACTGAATACATTAAGTAAAATTAGAATATATTTAACAGTGATTAAAAATTTGACAAGTGAACAAGGATTAATGAAAACTTAGTCAATGCATTGCTATTATTTCCTCCTTTTGGTAAAGAAAAAGGACGATGTTTAATCATGATCCACAAAATTCATTAATACCAAAGGTAGGCCAATATTTAATTTAGGGGAAACATTGCACCACATAATACATTTGGAAAAATCTCCATATAAGAAAGATATGAAGCATATATATATATGAGTGTGTATATATATATTATTGCTTTTTTATCACCGATTATTATTATTATTCCCCTTCTGAATATCACAATGTGGAATTATTCTGGGATGCAAAACAAAAAACTTATATTTGCCTTTGTATGCTGTTCTTTTCTGTTTCCTCTAATGAAGATATGCATTACTCGTTATATATGTTTCCCTTCGTGTTCGCCTAAATAATTATGAATACCTAAATTTTACTGAGTCGAAATTGAAACAGTTATAATAAAAATTATTATTATATATATATAAACTCGGTTTATGGCGTCAGATGCCGCCATCCGAAGAATCTACAAGAGTCTTTTTCCATTTCTTTCGGTCAAGGGTCCATTCCTCTTCCAGACATCTATCCCTCATTGCCTTTGAAATATCATCCATCCAGTTCTTTCGTGGACTTCCCCGTTTCCTTTTTTTGTTTCATAATTGAATGTTATTTTGGGTAGTCTTTCCTCATTCATTCTTTTGACATGACCATACCAGATTAATTGCTTTTTTTGGATATCATCTAAAATGGTTCCCTTTATTTTCATCATTTCTTTGATTCTGCCATTTCTTATTTTTTCTATTCTTGATATCCTGCATGATCTTCTTAGGTCATCCATTTCTACTGCCGCTAGTTTCTTTCGTTCTGTCTCCATAATTCTCCATCCTTCTGCTCCATATAACAATATGCTCTTTACAACAGAGTTGTATATATTATACTTTCTTTTCCCAGATTTCTCCTTACTCCACCAAATAGAATTTAATAGTTTTACAGCCTTTCTCCCCTGACAAATTCTGTATTTAATTTCCTGTGAGTCTCATTCTTCTCTATTAATGTCTACACCTAATATATATATATAATGCTTACAGTTTTCTATTCTTATGTTATTAGTTAGATTTAGGTCTGTCGCATTTCCTCCTATACATAGGTATTTGGTCTTGCTGACGTTCATGTAAAGTCCCCATTTCTCATATTCTTCCTTAATTTTCACCGTCATTTCCTCTAAATCATTTTTACTTTTTGCAATTATAACTTGGTCATCTGCGAATTGTAGAGTAAAAATTGACGTTCCATTCATATTAAGTCCCATTCCTCTGCATTTCTTCTTCCACATTATCAATGCTTCTTCAACATAAATTTTGAAAAGTGTTGGGTAGACACAACATCCCTGTATGAGTCCTTTATCTGTTATAAAACCTTTTGATAATTTTTTAACAGCCTTGAAATTATCCGTATCAATATATATATAATTCCATTGAGAACTTAAATGTGGACGAAATAATTCCAATCGTTTCTTAAAAGTTATGTTTTATCATGAAATATTTTAGAATAATAAATCATTTAATTTAAATGTATTTTATTCATTAAGAATATAATCTCTCGTAGCAAAAAATCCCCTGCTTGTCTGTATAATATTTCTTAACATGTTAAATTATTAAAGAACTAAATAGTAATGGCTATCATAGAACTTTAAGTAAAAAATAAAATAAAATAAATAAAAGAGAAATTGTCAGACATATATGTTTTCAAACAGTTTTTTAAGATATTTTATTTAATAGAATGATTTATTTTTCTATTATTATAAATAGTAAATATATATATATATTGTGAATTATATTTTATAAATATTAAACTCAAGAAAATAGTTTTAAATGTTTAAATTTTAGATGCAACTTTTTTATATTTTTAGTAGAATGTTTTGATTGCAAAAATTAGGATTATATTTATATACACAGGGTAGTGTCTAAAAATTTTAAAAATCAGTTTTATTTTTTACCTTTTATATATTAATAAACAATCTAAAATACAAATGTATTTAGAAAGGGAAGTAATAATATTGTATCAATACAACAATCCAATAATCAATTTTCTAAAAGTTTTTATTATTTTTTATACTATATATCTAGACAAAATCGAAATTAATTTGTTTTCTGTTTTAACAAAATTGTTACAAAAAAAAAAAAAAAAAAAAAAAAAAAAAATGCATATCTCATCCTGAAAACTGGTACGTAAAAAAAGTTAATCCTTAAAACAATGTTAGAGTCTGCATTTTAATAATAATAGAAAATAACAATAATTAATATGTATATGATTTAAGGTAATTTATAAGCTTACCCTGAATATACTAAAAATATATTCATACCTTTGATTTTTGTTTCAGCTTTGCTTTTGAAAATATTCTCTGCATTTTTTTATAATCCATATAATTATTTGAAAATAGCATTTAAATATAGAAAAAATATATTATTTTTGAAAAGATAATACGAAGAATATTTCGCATTATAAAACGAAAAAAATCTTACGTATAAAATTTCAGAATATTTTGTTACTTACGTTCTTAAAAAAAAACACATAAGACAAAATTATTTGAAGATTCTTTTACTTAAAAACAGAGTATATGAAAATAATGTGTTATGTGAACTAGATACAAATAATTCAGAACAACAATTCATATGATATTTTTTAATTTATTTATTGTTTAACTATGAGAGTATGATTAATACACCTCTAAATAATAATATATTAAAATAATATTATAATCGTTTGTTTGAAACAGAAAAAGTCTGAATTTTATGCCAATATAAGTAGGAATTAGAATTTATAAGAAATGATTAAGTCTAATAGTATTTCGTCCATTTGTGTTTTGTTAGAAAATACATAGAAATACGTCTATAAAATTTTAGAAACATTTATTTTATTACAATTTTAATGAAACATAAAAAAACAACCATTTCAATATTTAACATACGAATACATGCAGAAACTAATGCATTATATAAAACAAATAAAAATTCTATAGAAAAAAAAGACAAATATATACATACATATTCAATTATTTATTTATATTACTGTTTTTTTTTCTGTGAGACACAGATTATAAGGTACCTCTTAATAAAATTATTATCTTGTTTTTGTAAAGCAGAAAAGTCTGTACTTTTCTTTTTCTGTGTTAGTATGATTCATGAATTATGAGAGGAGATCAAAGGTAATATAATCGTGTAAGATTTGTTTAATCCGTTTGCTTTTGTATAAGTATCGCATCTTACAAACAAAAGCTAAGTACATACTAGGTAAATGCACGTGATTTAATATACACAATATTTTAGTAAACGATGGATACAAATAAAAAATATATATTACAATTCACCAGACATACAAGTAAAATTACATAAATACATTTAATAAAATTAAAAAGCAAACGTTTCGAGCTAAATTTTAGCCCCTCATCAGTGCAACAAAACATTCAAATGACAGAAAACTATATATCATGTTTACAGTTAAAAATTATTAGCAGTTAAAATTAAATAAAGTATAAAAAGTTTTAAAACAATGCTGAGTATTCAGGAGGAAGTGCACATGATTCATTTATCGGCGACGTTTGCTTACGAGTGAACACACCTTCCAGAAAAACTCTACTTTTAATATTATTGCAACCAGATCTGATAACTTTCATATTTGCGAAGTCTGGGATATGGTCGGTATCTAAAGAATGCTGTACAATTTTAGACTGTAGGTTTCCAGATTTGTAAGCACTTTTATGCTCGGCAAGGCGAATGGCGCAAGTGCGAAAAGTTTCGCCAATATATACCGAGTCGCAATCTTTACATGGGATACTGTAAATTGAACCGGTTCTTAGTTAGGGGGGAATTTTAGGTTTAGATTTACAATGTAAGTTTTTCAAAACATTTTGAGGCTTGAATGATGTACTGATATTATAGGGCTTCAAAAGGGTAGAGCTTTTTTCAGAAAGATATTTGTTGTAGGGTAGAGATATGTAAATAGCGGGAGCCTTACTAATTACAGAGTATGACACGCGATGCTCAGAAAAAAATCCTTTTCAACTATCTTAAAGGGTAGCCATTTTGAATTAAGTTACTAAATATCTTCTTTTTTTCAAATTGGAAAAAAGGGAATTTACCTTCCAATTTGAATTGGAATTACCTTCCAATTAAAAAAAAAAAAAAAAAAAAAAAAAAAAAAAAGAAGAAGAAGAAAAAAAAGGGGAAGATATTTAGTGACTTAATTCAAAATGGCTACCCTTTAAGATGGTTAAAAAGGATTTTTTTCTGAGCATGGCGTGTCATCCTCTGTAATTTGTAAGGCTCCCGCTATTTACATATCTCTACCCTACAACAAATATCTTTCTGAAAAAATTTCTAGCCTTTTGAAGTCCCATAATATCAGTACATCATTCAAGCCTCAAAATGTTTTGAAAAACTTACATTGTAAATCTAAACCTAAAATTCCCCCCTTACTAAGAACCGGTCCAATTTACAGTGTCCAATGTAAAGATTGCGACTCGGTATATATTGGCGAAACTGGTCGCAGTTGCACCATTCGCCTTGCCGAGCATAAAAGTACTTACAAATCTGGAAACCTACAGTCTAAAATTGTACAGCATTCTTTAGATACCGACCATATCCCAGACTTCGCAAATATGAAAGTTATCAGATCTGGTTGCAATAATATTAAAAGTAGAATTTTTCTGGAAGGTGTGTTCACTCCTAAGCAAACGTCGCCGATAAATGAATCATGTGCACTTCCTCCTGAATAAGCATTGTTTTAAAACTTTTTATACTTTATTTAATTTTAACTGCTAATAATTTTTAACTGTAAACATGATATAGTTTTATAGTTTATATTGTTATACATAGTATATTGTGTAGTTTATAGTCTATATAGTTTTCTGTCATTTGAATGTTTTGTTGCACTGATGAGGGGCTAAAATTTAGCTCGAAACGTTTGCTTTTTAATTGTATTAAATGTATTTATGTAATTTTACTTGTATGTCTGATGAATTGTAATATATATTTTTTATTTTTAACTCGTATATCAGACGTTAAACAATGATTATTTATTTTGATGGATACAAAATTTGGAATATAAAACTTTACAACATTAATGATTCAATAATATTATATGTTCCATCAGAATTGGAAAATATAATAGTCATGTGTATGTTTAACATAAATAATCATTTTGTTTCTTTAGATATGATTAATTTATATTGGAGGAATTTTAACTGTTTTTCATGCATTTAAAATTAAACAATTGTAATTTTAAAATGTCGAATGTAAATAAAGATTAGCTAAGAATAAAACGATCTACATTTCTTCGGAAGGTTTTTCTTAAATCTTAGAATGCTCTAAACACTTTTTCATGAAGATTCAAAGAACAAATAAACATTTGAAATGTATAGTTTAAAAAAAAAATCAATTATGATGTTTTCTTAAAATTTTAATGCAATCGTTTTGCACACTTAATTATGTAACTTACTTTTATTTGATATTGTGCTGTAAGTAATCTAATTTTAATGAAATCTGTGCATAGATAAATTATCATAAAGAAATTATATGTTTAATAATACGATTTTTTCCCTTGATTCATATATTTATTAGTATTTTCCTTCCTTTTAAGTCGAAACCCCCAGTAACTGACACCTTAAACATTATTTCTGGTTCAAATTATTATTACAAATTTTACGTACATTTTATGCTTTTTTTATTTTTAAAAGTGTAGTAGATATATAATAGAAAATAACTGTTGACAGAATTTTCAAAAATTATACATAGTATTATTAAAATTTATTTTGTTTCATAAATATGGTCCAGAATCTGACACAAACGCCCTTTTGAAAAAGCAATAACTGACGTAAACCAGTGTCTGAGACTTTACAGAGTAGTAGCAAAAACATACAAAAAATGTTACTTTATGTTTCAAGGAATTTATGATTGTAAATTACATTAATCTTTATTATAAAAACAGAATACTTAAACTTTATATATCATATCATACTACAGATGTAAGTATCCGTATTTCTGTATTTCAAATTATTAGTAATGCAGGTATCCAATAACTGACATTTATGAACCAGTAACTGACAAATGGGCTGGTAGAAAAAATATTTTTTTGCGTTAATTATAATGTAAATTAATTTTATTATCATTATTTTATTAAGCAATTCAAATAATAAATTTCAACTTTCTTTAACCGTTTGTGTGCTGAACAAATCTTGTGGATATATGCCAAAAATGCGAATGTGTTTGGGTATATATACTTGTAAGGCAACGATATACACAAAAATAGTACGCTTCGCTAGTGCAACCAGCGTAAATGGAAACCAAACTGAGACAACAAATAATGAGCGCCATCGCCCTCTCCGCAATTTTAGCATAAACCAAGAGGAGCGCTATTGCTCTTCCCGAAATTTTGCCATATAACAAGAGGAGCGCTCTCGCACTTCACGCAATTTTGACACATAATAAGAAGAGGGCTGTCGCGCTCCTTCGCACTCATACGGTTAATATTATGAATATTTAAAACCTTTGTATTAGGCTGCTGAAATGAATTTATTTTAACCAATAAGTGGCACACCCAATTAAACTAAATTAAATAACTATAATCTAGAAATCATTGCACTAATGTAATTATAGGCATCTTTTATCTTAGTTATACAAGAACAACATTAATTTAAAGTTTAGGATGATTGCATTACAAATAGATTAAAGACAGCACAACCTTAATTTTAAAAATATTATGGATGTTTCAAAAAGGTAGTTCTTGGGCTCTCAAAAGTTTCTACCTCATTAAATATGTTCCTGGCTTACTAGTGGTGAATAAATTGACTCCAAAATTGAAACTGGTCGGATGTCACAATTCTAAAAAAGTTTCTATCTCATACATTTAACTTATTAAAATTCCGCTATCACACTGACAAAAAATAGATAACAATCTATGCCCACCATGAGGATTCTTACCATATGAAATTCTGTGCATTACTTCTAAGATATGACTATCGCTAAAATCGTGTAAATACTAAAATATGTAGCATAGTAGCACCACCTGTTGGTTGATTAACACAAAAACTCAATCAGCAACAAATTATGTAAACGTCTAACAGAATCTGGAGTTTTATGAACATCCGTGCATTAGTTTTTGAGATATTGTGGAAATCCTGCAAAATGCAGCTTAGCAGCGCCAACTGTTGGGCAATTTAAAGCAAAAACTTTTCAGCACCAGTTTATATCAGGAACTAACTGAATCTGAAATTTGATTAAATTTCGTGCATTAGCTCTTGAGATAGAGCTATTGCGGAAATCTAAAAAAAAAAAAAATAATAATAAAAAAAATAAATAAATAAAACACCATGACAGCTCCACACCACCGATATACACAAAAACTAATGAGTACCAGTTACCAGTAGAGCGACTACAAATTTTCTAAAAACCAAAAATTCGTGTTCTAAAACGTGTAAATCCATCGGACACCGGAAATTGAATTTTTTATGAATCCAATAATTTATGTAAAAATAGAAGAAATAATTAAGTGTCTAAGTTTTGCTGAACAACATTGAGCTGAACAACATTTGCTGAGACAACATTTTGCTGAATTTTAAAAGAAAATGCTTATTTGAGATGAATTTTTCTGAAATGTGAGTTACTGGTAAATTGACAATAACTGGGGATTCCACACTAGAAATTTTCATGTTAAAATATACCATTTGTGTCAAAATTTGGAGAGAAATGTATTCCGTTTTTAAAAATAAAAATACGTAAAATTTATTAATAAGATTTCCAATAAAAATTAAGTTGCATATTATTAAAAAGCTTAAAAATTATAAACTTAAAATTACTTAAAATATCTGTGTGTTTATTTTATAATTTTACGTATCATTTTATTCATTATATTTTGAATATAATGCTGGTTATTTAAATATAAAACTACACACAGGAGTATTTTGAATTAGGCTTCTATTACCCACAAATAAAAATAACGCAGTGATATTAGATTACTATAAAAATATAATTAAAAAAAAATTATAGCTATCACTATCTACACACTCAGATTCATCTAATTTGTTAATTTTTCTTTAAAAGAAATTCCTGCGTTTTATATTAAAAAAAATATTTTGTAACACATTGTATGCTTCATATGCTGACATAGCATATAAAAAAATAGCAATAGTTGTTAATCGCTATATTAATGATGTTTTTGCAGTTTTTGTTTTATCTTCATTCTACTGTAAAAGCTTTTCAAACAAAACTAAACTTATTATTCATTACACAACCGTCCCTTCATTTACATAAAATATGCAATTATATGCATAGTAATATTTTACATATTTAAATTTCGCTCTACCTGGACTCAATAATTTCTCAGTTTTTACTTTAGCCATCTGAGTGGTTTGCCCGTATTTTTCCGTTTCTCAAAAACGACTTTAATCTGTTGTAGACAAAAATATTTACAGAACTATATTTCAAGATGATTAACAAATAAAGGGACATTAAATGTATTTTAGAAACAAACAGGGAAAGAAAATTTTAATTAAGATTATTTTTATAAGGATTTTTATGAAAATGCAGGAAAACACTCAAAACGCTCGGAGGGTTAAAGTCTTGCCTAAACCTCAATTATTATATAAAAAAAAACCCGAATAATCATCCATCAAACATAGCTTATGAATCATTTTCTAAAATCATCCAGAATGCCATATCGAAATTTTACCCTGTTAATATGCTGAAACGCTTTTCAAAGTGCATAACACATTTGAAAACCAGTTTTCAGCAACAGCCGCTCACAGTAGGAAATGTACATGAATCCTTTTGTGCAGCCCTGTATATGACATATGCATATCTATATATAATACATACATTTGTAAAATTTACCATAGCTAAAAAATACACAAAAATTCACACTGAGAAAACATCGCCAATAGTCGGAAATATATTTATTTTCTTATGTATTTTGCGAAACCCTGTCAGTAATCTAGAGATCTTTTATGCACTCTACATATTAACATAAAATTTAATCCAAGCAAAAATAAATGCAAAATACAGCTAAATGGAACTTCAGCTAATTACTATACATAGGTAGATGTATATCCATTTATTTACGCAACACCTTTTGAGCAATTGTTTACGTTCTCATGATATGTCTTAGTATACTAAAAATAGTGCAAATGGAAAATCAACAAATAAGTTAAATGTAAACGCACACCGCACCTCAAAACGCACTTTAAGTATCTATCGCTCATGTACAGTCTATAATGGAAAAAGAAATATGCCCACCAAAATACTCTGTAAATACCATACATGTCACATTCTACACTAAGCGTTTTATAGTGCTGACGTTAAAGAATTAGTTTATTATAAAAATTACCCTCATTGAATAAAAATTTCATTATGTTTGAAATAATGAAACATCAATTCAACATATACGCTGAAAACCATTCCCCTTAGAACAAATTGAAACTGAATTATTTTACATGGTCCTGCAATTGAATGGTAAATGCTTTGCTATTTATATTTTGCAGAAAGCGTGTATTAATGCATAGCATAAATATATATTTTTTCATTATGTTTAAAATAATGTAACGTTATTAAAATACACCGTGAATAGTTTTACACTATGTACCATATTGTAAGACCATTTTTTAATGTTCTTGCAAACAATCTATAAAATGTACAGTTTTAATAGAGAACTTATTATGTTTAACCCAGGAGCATATAAAAATTGCAAGACAATCCAAGCATATTTATGGAAGTTGTATGCATATTTCGTAATCGGTAGACCAATATACTGAAATCTTAAACATATTTCACATATGGTGAAAAGTGTAATATACATAGTATACTAAAAATTGGAAATAAGTAATTATAAATATCAGGCTTTATGCATAATAGAAATTTATTTATTATCGCAGTGAGCGTGTGTTGTAGAAAAACAAGACATGATTTATGTTGTTTAATGAAATGAAATTTGGTTGACAATAGAATATCACCTGACCGATAGACCAGTTTTATTTCATTACTTGAATTTCTTACAATTAAAATTTTAAATCATTATGAATTAATGCTTTTTTAATTGTAGAGTGTTGTAATTATGTTTGAATTAATTTGAGTTTGCGATCAAAATTCATAAGCAGTGAAAAGCAAACTTAAAAGAAAAAAAAAAACATGAAAAATACCTCAGAAAATTATTATTTTTAACTTTGGAGCAAGCACTCAAAAAAAAAAAAAAAAAAAAAAAAAAAAAAAAAAAAAAAAAAAAAAATCTTGGCTATAAATAAGATTACTATACTTTAACGAAATATAAATTTAGTCCCTGGTAATTTCGTGTCAGCTTGATCACATTGTATAGTCTTGTACTATATTAAGATTAAAATTAACATGAATCCACCTTTGTATTCCTATTTTATTGCTGTTAAGGCGGCTTATGTTGCTTCGGAAAGACCCCTAAGCCCTTCCTGGAAGACAATATTCCCTAGACGAATCACTCACGTATATAATCGGCTGTAACTTTACTGAAAACCACCATCAATAATATTCAAAATTGATAATTATACTTGTCATTCATTAGTCAATGATAGATTTTGTTAAATTCTTTAAATTTATAAAGTATATATTTATTGATAATCTGTCGGAATATATTAATTATGTTTAATTTTTTATTCTAAAAATTACTTTAGCCATATGTTTAATTCTATCCTAACAATATTTATTATTTCAATATTTAGAACGAGAAACAGATTTCCTGAAATTATTCCGCTGAAAAAACAAACCTCTCTCAGATAATTTCATAAATTTTAAAGGTGAATGATTGCATTTGAATTTCAAAATATTTCCAAATAATTTCAACTGGAAACGACGCATTGAAAATTGATTACTGAAAAGTGAAAATTGGCGAGCATTTACTAATAATATTGTAAAGAAAATAACTAAATATGAAAACTTCGCATCACTGCATGAAAAGGAAATATAATATACATTACGAGTGTTCACACCATTAAATCTTGATTAAGATATATTTCTACTTCGAATGATCAACTAATTAAATAATATGCTGATATACGCTGCGTGAAAATTACATAGATAATGTAAAAAATACATCAATAATAATTATTTTATTGAACTAATATAAGATTTAAATCCTTTTGATGGTAATTTTGATGTGTTAGGCAGTTTTTAAACTAAGGGGTCTGTGAAGCAGAAAGTTAAAAAATGCTGTAAATTATAGTTCTTGGAAAATACTGTTTTATAAAACTGTTCTTTTTCAATTTAATAAAAAAAAACTACAGTAATTCATGTCCAAGAATAAATATTATATATATACTAGGGGGCTCTGCACCCTGCAAGCGACGCTCGTCAATCCCCGTTCAGACACTGTAGAATCTAAAAGTATGCTAATCTGATCGGGTTTTAAAAGATTAGAGAAGATTGAATTATAATGAAAATACCTGTAGTGATCTCCATGTAAACGGGTTCCCATTCAATTACCTTTGTTTGCGAAAATTTAGGGCCTAATCAGTTGTTAAGACATCCAATGGTTCTTTTCGTGTTTGATTAAAGAAGATCAGTTAAACATTTGAAAAGAAGCTAAAATAAAATGAATTAAGAAAACAGAGTCATTGCCTCCCGGTATTTCTTAACAGTGTTATAAAACGATTGATATAATAAAATTTACCACAATTATTACAATTTACAGCTTTAACCCTTCAAGGGCGGTGGTTCATTTTTGGATCACTTAATTTTAATTCTTAAATGCGACATTGGCACCAGAATATTGGAATGAAAATTTTCCTTCTATCAAGTAAGTCAACAAAAACATTTTCGTACTTCGATTTTTTTTTTTTTTTTTTTTTTTTTTTTTTTTTGTAAATTCTGGTGCCATTCACGGATTTCAATATTTTACGAATAGAAGTACCTTGCCCCTGAAAGGATTAAATGCATATTAAGATATTTATTATTTTAAAGTTTCCTTTCTCTTTTAATATTCACGAGTAAATACAATTTTCACGACGTAATTATCAATATTTTCCTGCTTTTAACACGTACTCATTTAACAGTAATTTTAAAGGTATTTTTCTGTTTTCAATAGTCACGTGTATATAATTTTTTAATCGTAAGGAAATATTATTCTTTGCGCTCTATTTAGAATTGAAAACAATCTCTATAATAAAAGCCTAAGTCATGTGACTATCATTAACAGTTCCGGACGTATCACTTCGTTTTTGATATTCCAGGCGGCCATTTTGGTACTTTAATGTTAGTCATCCACAGGTGATAAGTCGCCAAATATTATACTATCGCCACCATTTTACCTATATTATAATAGTCCAAGTCATGTAACTACTCTGCCATAAACAATTATTGCTCGTCGGTTTTCTTATGAAAGGTTTCCATTTTGATTACAGGATCAAATTTTTTTTTTCAAATAAAGCTACACAAAAGTTCCTATGATCGCAAAGCATTCTTGGTACTTTTATGTTAGCCTGGTGCAAATCTCACCAACAGCTTTTTTTTAACTCTGCCAGTTAGAATTTTTTTTTTATTTTTCGGGTGGTAAATAAAATGGCACTACTTTGTTATGACGTCGACCAAAAATCTATCGCCAAACTATAAGATTATATGCCTGTAATGGTTGATCGTAAATGTCACATTCACTTTACCTTAAGGAAGTTACACGTGTTTACGCCATCAAGTGATTTTTATTTCGACTTTTTATTTGTATTTTTATTAATGTTAAACTAATTTATTTGTTCTTTCGTTATTTAAAATAAGAATTATGTCAATTTGTATAATTTGGCGAGTGTTTGGCGATTTATATAATTTGGCAAAATTGGTCGACGGGATAACTAAGAAGTACCAATAAAGCATTACTTTGAAGTTGAAATTAAATGACATGATTTGTTGCATTATTTAATATGTGTTTGGCGAAAACCTCGTTTTCGTATATCAGTTACATATGTATTTTTAAATTATTTTCTATTATTTTTAAAATTTAATAACAGTAAATAAAAAAGTTTAATTAATAAATATACAACAAAGCAATTTATAACTTTTTTTAAATAAAAAGAAAATAAATGTAAATAAAAATTTATTAATAAATAAGCAACAATTGCCGTGTTGCCATGTCAGGCAAAATAACGCCATTTTGTCCCGATATCGGCTTGTATATGACATCTGCACCTAATATTTTTGTTTTCGTTTCGTTTAAAAAAAGAAAAAAGTGAAATCCAATAATTTTAAATGTTTCAGTTTTAAATGAAGGTTTTGTATTAAATAAAATGATAACGAGGAAAAAAAAGCTTTGTTCTTAGCATAGATTTAAAGGAAGCCAAACTGGTCTCCAAATTCGTTTAAAATAATAACATTTTCTGAAATATGAAAAAAAAATATATCTGTTATGATTAAAATTTGAGCTGCCATCATTAGAAAAAAGTATTTAACATTAGAAAAAAAATAATATTTTGAAAAGTAATTCGTATTTAAAAATTCTAATACCAGTTTTGAGATCTGCGGATCAATACGGATTTTTGGGGTTAATTTCATCGCAAATTATTCCATATTTTAGGAGAAATCGCCGTGATACATAATCAGTTGTTTAATCAGTTGTTTGAAAGAATCGTTTCATAAATTCGTTTCATTTCAGTCGTTTCATATATCCGTTTCATAAATTCGTTTCATTTCAGTCATTTCATATATCCGTTTCTTAAATTCGTTTCGTTAGGATTATATATATATGTATATATAGGGTATATATATATATATATATATATATATAACCATTAAGAAATTACAATTCATCATCTATTTCCAATTACTCAAATTAAATTAATAAATTTAGCTTCAATACATAATACTGACATTATACAAAATAATAATGGAACCTATGAATTGTAACACAGAGTCAAACACAATACCACTAATTCACTAGCACATTATGGACGATTAATCCATATAAAACATATGAAAAACCACCAAATTTTGATACAAAAAGCTATTAAAGACAAAAGATGCAAATAACCAACGAAATAATGTTAAACCATTAAAAGATGTATTATAAATAAATAATATATCAATTAGATGGTTGTATCATGAAGCTTATATAGCATTTCACTTCATCAGGGGGTACACGAAATACAAATTTTAAGTAAAAACATAGTCGATTTCTGTAATAGAATCCAGCTATAAGCTAAAGATAGAATTCATTATGTACCCGATCGCTATACTCTAAAAAGTTTAAATTTACCATGCCATATAAATTGAATGAAATAAATAATTAATTAATGCAAGATCCGTAATAATGAACAACAGGAACAAAATTGGAACACGTAAATTAAAAACTTACCAAGGAAGAGAATTGCTATGACCATATCATAATCGCAAACATGTAACCCTTTTTAATACAGCGAAACTCCCGCCTAATTACATGATCACATTTAAAAGCGAATCCTTACGGTTTCAAATCATCACACCTTGCAGATAATATTAACATGATTATAAGTATAAAAATTATAGTTATCTTAAATAGTCTAAGTATTATAATATATATATATATATATATATATATATATTACCATTAATTAAACATAACCTACCACCGTCAATTATTATGAATTAAAGCTGTAAGTATTAAAAAAAAAAAAAAAAATATTATAAGAATTATTATGGAAGAAAAAAGAAAAAAGTGGACACCGACAAAAATTGAAAAGCTTATACATTGAATTACGTTATCAAGGGCACAGAATTCAATGATATAAGCAAAATGGTTGTTTTCTGTGGGAAAAATAAGCTAAAGCTAAAATTAATTTTCCCCTGTGCCCGAACAACCACTAAAATCAAGTGAATTGATTAAAAATGAAAGCAGAATAGAAACAAATAATATGAAATGGAAGAATCAATAAAACGTATTTAAATATTTATAGGATATAAAATATAAATAATAAACACCATACCGATTAATATTTCAGTATTTTACAAAAATCCATGTGCACATGTCTACCAGTATATCAAAAAGATTAAGGTGAATAAAACAGTTAAGAAATCACAGTAAATGATACCAAAGGATGCAGTTAATACATTTTGAAATAAAATTTGAAATACCTTGTAAAACAAATTTAATCTAATATAAAATAAATAGATATTAATTACATTATTTAAAATGCACTATTAAATTAATAGATAACAGTTTAACAATATCGTCAAAATTTAGCTAAAAATACACCCTGGTGTATAAATTATAACTGAAATGGAGCTAGAAAAATTAAAAATTAGAGCAATCTGAAAGAGACAATTTTGGTGCTGCCATCTATTATTAATTATATTAAACATCTATCGCAAGATAAAAATTTGCAAGCTTTTGAATGTAAATAACTGTTTAAACAGCAAAACAAAACAAATCCTTATATATAGAGAATTATAAACCTAATATAAATCACACAATGTATTTAAAACTATTGTTAATAAAATTTAAAAGCATACAATAAATTCTATTAGCTAACTTATTTAAACTAAACTAAGAGTTTAAATAATGCTAGAACATTGATAACATATAGCATATAGCTATATGCTATAAAACAAAATAAATTCAGTAATAATTAATATAAATAATTATTAAAAATAATTTAAAAATTATTTTTTAATGAATTATATATAAGATATTTATAAAATGAACAGGAAGTAAAAATATGTGGAAGTATATAGAAGGTTAAATAATACTTAAAATCCCATTACTTAAAAAGCACAAATATAGAATATCGATTATATTTAGACATTCATAAAAATCCATAAAGTATGAATGTGGGGCATATATATATATATATATTACGAAAATTAAATTTCCGCGCCTTATTAAAATTTTTCCATAAAAATTTGTTTTCAAAATTATTCTAGAATCATAGTTTATTAAATTATTCCATATCTATCTATATTAAAAAGGACAAACATATCTGTGCCTAACGCTGGCGTCATTTTACGAATGGCAACACATAGAAATTTGAAATGATAATTCGGACTTGCAATTTTCTCTACAGCAAATTTTTAAACTTACAAACATTGGACATTTTCAATTTTTACACCGTCGTACAGGTGGAAAAATGTACTATTAAATGCAATTTGATTGAAATCTGTATCTCAATTTATGTTTGAGATATTAATTTTTTTGTAGTTTTTAATAGCATTTTTTGTAATCTTGACAACTGAAGTACTCCATTTCTATTGAAAGTAAAGGTAAAATACTTGATTACTGTATCGTTTTGTTGCCATTTTCACATAAAAACTAAAAATAAAATTGAAATTGAAATACGAGCTCTGTCAAGAATATCGTCTGTTATAAAATCCGGGGAATTTTACTTTTATTTCGTTTTTATTTATCAATAAACTGATCCTTATTTTATTTTACTGATTACGTATCTATAATATAAAGGACACACGTATATGTGTGTAATGCTGGCGTCATTTTGCGATGGGTAACACTTCACGATCACATGTCGGTTTTGAAATTTTCGTTACTGCAATTTTTTATTCTTCTGACCATTGTACATTTGTATTTTTTAGAACGTCGTTGTGGGGAAAAATCTACTTTCAAATGCAATTTGTTTAAAAAACACCTTAATTGACTGATTTATTATATTTTTTAAAGTAATTTTCAAGCATTAGTTTTTTTTTGCAATTTATCTAATCACGTGCCGCAATACATAATAATAATAATAAACATTTTGCGCATAATGAAAAAAAAATCTGTTCAGCATTTAGATCTGACTAATTTTCCATAACGAAATTAATACTTCCTTTATAAATAATTGAAAGAATAACTTTAAAAATAACACATAAAATTAACATATATGTAATTGAACAATTTAAATTTTTAGACAGCAAAATAGAAAAAAAAAGAACTCTTTCAAACGGAATTTATTTTCACAGTGCATCTCAGTTTACTGATTGTCTATGGTTTAAAAAAAAAATTCAAGCATGAAATAATTTTTAAATTTATCTCTATCACGTGCATCTCGATTACGAATGATTAACCCGTGTGCCATTAAAACAACATAATTTTCTTACGGCTAATATTCCATAAAAAATAAACAAAACTTCCTCTGTGCATACATAAAAAAATAATATAAATAAAACACAAATTCAACAGACATGTAATAAGCTAAAGATATGAAATTGTCAGAATATAAAAGGAAGCCTTAAGTAGCAAAATGTTGGGTTAATAACTCTTAGCATGCGGCTAATACGTAAATATCGCTTTTAATAAATTTTAAAACTTTATTTGATTGTATATTCATATATATTTTTAATGAAAATGTTTTTTTATTGTTAGTACGCAATCTAAAAAATATATTGCATGTAAAAAAAAAATATTAATTTTCGATTAAAAAAAATGTTTTCACCTATATTCTGTAGCCCGGGTACGATCCCCTATTGTTAAATAATATTCCATTCGTTCCATTTATTTAAAATCATGCTATTTAAAATGCGCGTTTAATTTCCTTAACATAAACATTTAAAAAAAAGATTTACTCTTAATAATTTTTCTTCAGGACCTTTTTATTTCTCATCTTAAATCGCTGCGATTTGTTCTGTTAAAGTTATCTGATTTACACCATTTTTTTCATCTTTATTCTTTAACTCGATTTCCCCCGTAATATTTGCTCCGTCAATTCTCCTCATTCTTTTCAGCTTACAAAAAAGAATTCCTCAGCTGTAACGCAATATCATTGTTTTTTCCTCATAGTAGGAGAGCTGTTGAACATTTTTGAGTAGGTATTTGAGGCACCCTGAAAATTTGTGCAGCACTTCTTTTGTAATGCCTGGATACAAAATCGAATGTCTGGCTGAAGGATCGTGGCCCAAAACCTTTGCCAGACACGTGTCAAGTGCCATTTTTTTTACACTACCCCAAAAAAGTATTTGAGGCACGCTGAGATTGAAACAGAATAATATTTATACTTAGAAAAAAATATTTTGAAAATGACAGACACTTTAGTCGGCCCAAAAACTGTGCCAGACACGTGTCAAGTGCCATTTTTTGACTACCCAAAAAATGTATTTGAGGCACGCTGAGATTGAGGCACAATAATATTTATGCTTAGAAAAAAATATTTTGAAAATGACAGACACTTTAGTCGGCACAAAAACTGTGCCAGACACGTGTCAAGTGCCATTTTTCGTCTGGCACAGGTTTTGGGCCACGATCCTTCAGCCAGACATTCGATATTGTATTCAGGCATTACAAAAGAAGTGTTGCACAAATTTTCAGGGTGCTTCAAATACCTTCCCTAAAATGTTTAACAGCTCTTGGACTATCATAACTGGATTCACGTAAAATGTCGTCGGCTTCTGACTATTTAACCAGAAACAGGATCACGGAGTTCAGGATTTTTGCGTGACATTTGTTGTTATAAAAACCACGTTGCTGACCAGAAGAGGTAACTCAAGTAATCGAATAAAGTTCTAATATTGTATAATGTCGTATAAAGTGATTGCTGGAAAAGTTTTTTTATTATTTTTTTTAAATTGTGGTAGATGCTTGGCCCAAGTATTATGATAAAGGAAGTAATAAAACTTTTTTTTTATGTGAAAACTGTTTTTCTTTTTTTCTGGAAACTGACAGTAAGTATCGACCAATGCCATAGGTAAGATGTAGACGACTGCAGATGAACCATTGAATTTGTGATCTTGATCGGTATCGTAATAACGGCTGATTACGTTAACAGAATGTTACGAAGCGGTCTTTGTTTTATTTTACATCGTTCCACGACATATCACCCAATAGCATCATATAGATGTATAAATCAGTTACATATATCGATTAAGTAAGATTTTGTGAAGCAGGCAGATTGAAGATTGCCATGACGCTTTTTCTTGCAAAATATTCAACTTTAAACGCTATTTTTTTCAAGTAACTAAAAAGTTGTAACAACATTGAGACTACATCGCTCTTCTGAGGGATTTTGGAAGTGAATGTTAAAATAAGTGTTTATCCTTTACATTTGAAAATTTTCAATGATTATTTTTGAATATTATATTCAAGTTCGGAAGTTGACCGCGATGAAGATTTTTTGATTTATGTTGTAATTTATTTAGAAAGACACTTTCTAGTTCAAAATCAGTGGGGAATCTGGTACTGTATTTTTGGTACTGGTAGCACAGTGAAATTTATAATTTCCCCATAGACTACAAAATGAGCCTTTGAAATCAGATATCTTATACAAAAGAATCTTTTAAATACTATATTGAAAGCCATGGCAACTACAAATGGATAATTTGTAAATATCGCGTACATTGATGTAGCGCTACATTCTGAGTGTCGAATGATGTCTATTGTACGCTGTTAATGTGAAACCGTCTGCTACTTAAATATTCTTCTATAGCATAATGAATAACCAAATAGTATTTAAGCATGCATCATTTGGAATAAAAAAAATAAATCTGTTGTATAGTTTTTAATAAAGATTCTTTAATATTCTCATGTTACTTATGAGTATAATTATAAAAAAGTCGGCTGTAAAAAATTGCTTATTTAGAGATAATAACCAGGATCGTTACTTCGCTAAACCAATCTGCAGTATGCCGATGATAGTTTAGGAGAAAGTTCTTCATTCAAAAGTGCGGAGGAGCTCTGCTTTTTGCAGCGTACACAACAATTATAATATCTGCATGTTCTTGAGATTACGATTTGGAACACCATCACAGCCGCCAGAATCAGAGTTAAAAATAACAGTACTACGCGTGGAAAGCAACTGAATAGCGGGTCACACGGATAATATTCTATCAGACACTTTACCAGCACTTTTTATTTAGTTTAAATGTATTAGGAGTAAACAATAAGTATCTGACGAACCTCTTTACTACATATGTGAAGGTGAAACCTCACCGATCCCTAACGATTTTTATCCATTTTTAGAAGTTGGGTGTGATACGCACTGAAACTAAAAATGGAAAATGAGACCTTCATGACACAGTTTCTCTTTCTCCCCCCTGTTAGTATTTGGGCAGCATTTAATCATTGATGGTATGTTCCAGAACACCGGGATTTTGATACTAAAGAAAATTCTCTTCATCCAGCTCCAATTTAAATTATGTTTCATATTCCAAAATTTTATTAAGTAGCAGAGTTACGGAAATCCAATTTTCAGATATTTTCTTAGTCTCCTAAACAAAATATCGCATAGTTTTTTTTTTTTTTTCATAAAAATCTCTCTTTTTGCTCACCTTCACCACATGAATCGATTATGTGACTTCAACTTAGATGTCAAATTTCTTCGAGAACTCTTTCCCTGATAATTCTCTAAATACTCTCATTATTGCATTTAAATTATCAAACGGGCAACGCATGTAATATACTTTAAAAGTTTTGATCAAACTCTTCTTCCTTCCTATCCGTCCAAAATTCAAAATTTCCGGCGAGTTTACAGGTTCATTTTCGATAAATAACATCACTTAACACTAGAATTACCGAGGCGGGTTATCTGTGACCCAAACGTGATTTTTCGCTCGTAGCACTGTTGCTTTTCAAAATAAAACTTTGAAACTTTTTTACTTTTCCCAAATACTCAGTATAATGCCTTAACACGGATTTAGTTGAAATCCAACGAAATATTTTTCATCGGCAGCTCTGTATACCTAGAATTACCGTGTTGGGTCATCATTGATCCGAACAAATTAATGACTTTTTCTTTTATTTCAGAAGGTCTTTCAAACTATATATTTCAATAACAGAAAAATTAATGCAAAGACATGTACCGCACTTGCGTTTCATAAAATGGGGGATGATGGGCGAGTCTGCGTGTGATCACACATCTGTCATGCATCTGCAAGGCCCATGTTTCACCTTTTACCTGATCTCAAGATCTATTGTTTTAATGTTTTAGAATATTGTTATCTCTGGTATACCTTAGAAACTAAGTGAAAAAAAACTGCTAGTGGTATTCCAGTTTCGCTCATTTATAGTGAAGGCATCTGAATAGATGTTTTTCGAATGAGGAAATTTTAACAAATAAATTTAAACAAATTAAATCATTGCCATATAAAGCAATAACTAAGAGAACAGAATTAATACGGTGAGTGGAAACTGTTTTCGGTAAGGATTATGCACATTCGGGAGGAGTGAAAAAAGCAAAAAAAAAAAAAAAATAATAATAATTTTAATATTTACTGACTCAACAAATGGTGCTGTTTGGCAAAAAAGACACTGCTAAAATACCACAGTGCAGTCACTCATCGTCTGCAGATGCCACACAGGGGATCATAGTAAGGAATGTTAACTCAATAATTGAAAAAATTCAATTTATTTTATTTTATTCTTATGTTTGCAATAGCTTTTTTTTCCTAACTTAAAAACAGTTCTAATTATTAAAAATAAACAGAAAAACATTTTACTTTGATCAGTCTTCAATTTTGGCTTCCATATTAGAGCCAAACGTTATAACTTTGTTGGCAAACTTTGGAAGTTTCTTTCGTGACTTCATTCCACTGTGTATGTACCTATCCCTGGAATCTTCTCTACATATTATCAATCATACCAGTCGCAAATGCCTCCTACCGCTTGACACTGGCAAGGGAGCTTCTCTATTTTAAAACGTGGACCGTTTCTGATCATACTTGCTATGTCTTCGTCACTGAGGTTCATGGTAGCTGGTGGTTCCAAAGCATTGTCCCAGTGAATCATCTCAAAATATTCCTCTGTTTCGAAATTTAAATTTCGTAGTTCAAATTCGCGTATTTTTCTCTTCCAGTCAGTTTTCCTAGCTTTCAATATTCTCCTGAGGATCATTTTTCGAATATATAGTCGTTCATCTAACAGCATTGCCAACATAATGTTTTCAGAGTGAGCAAAATAAGTGTTCCTCTGAATAATTTCGTGAACAACTGACTTAAAATCTTCTGGCAAAAGTGAGCTTTTTTTTTTATCATTCTGTGCAGTTGACGTGCTTCATGAGTTACTCCTGGAATTTTCTTTTTTTCAAATCACGATGACACGAAACCTTCATGAGTCATGACATATTTTATTAGGAGCTTAAAGTGTTCTCTTGGTCCGGCAGTCAACACATATAGGCGCAGAATTTTGTTAGCTGTAGTGAGCCATCTTGAATAAGACATCGTTCCGGAACTTCTGTTTACTAAATATGGACGACACTCCCCGAGGATATTTCAGAGAAATATGGAAGAGATATTTTTGGCTTGCACCGAGGTCTTCAGGCAGAGCAACTGGAATAGCAACAAAACTTGTCAGCAAGGGTTTCCCAGGTTTCCAGAGATTTTTCTGTTATTCTGGAAGACTGGTGTGGCACAGATATCTTTCTGTCAATCTTGTGGAAAAGGCGGCGATAAGGTAGTCCATTAATATGCAGTAAGCATACCAACCTGTGCAATGTATGGCTAACAAAGATTTCAAACCGTCTTACTAAGCTATTTTTCTTTCCATTGTTGACATTCGTTCCATCACGACCAACGGCAGCCAGTTCCGAAAGTGTAATCCATTTATGTGTAACGAATTTGATAATGCTTTGTATAATATTCGCATTACAGCCTATGTCCAGAGTCACATGTCATATATAAACCTAATCTGGTTCTTACAACAAAACAATATGCTCTTACACAGCTATAGTGGTATATAAATAACTCCCCTTCTTTTCTTGCACTATAGTTTTGTCCATACTATTAACAAAGTAGATGTCGTACAAAGACTGTGTTACTTTAAAAATGCATATATAATTACGTCTGGATTACTTTATAATTAACACAATTTGCATAACTACAGACATACACATATTAAAATTTTATTAAAAACAATTAAAATATAGTAAAAATATATATATATAAACGTTTCGGCTACTTTCATAGTCCTCATCAGTAAACGAGCCGAGTCACAAAATAGCAAGAGCCACAGTAAACGAAATCGCAGTTAAAATCACGGTCTAAGTAGGATAAAATAATGAGCAGGAACTTGGGTTGCTTCGTTCATTGGCGATTCAGCCAAATCAGTTCTCCAACCCTCAAGGAATACACGGCTAAAATATACGGGGCAATTGGCCTCCACAATTCGTGCACTCTCAAAATAGGGGACATGATCGAACTCAAGTTCATGTGCAGCCAATCTTGAATTCAGAGTACCTTTATTAAAAGAATTTTTATGCTCATTGAGTCTAGCATTTAATAAGCGTCCAGGCTCACCAATGTAAATCGAGCTGCAATCTTTACAAGGAATTTCATAAACGACACCATTCAGGTCAAACTTCTAATATTTATGTTTAAATCTACTGAAAAAATTACCAATGCGGTTCAAGGCAACATGAGCTGTCCTAACTTTAACATCCTTGGGTACGGCTGAAATTTTCTCCGAAATATTACTGTAATAAGGCAAAGATATTGTTCCTATGGGATTGACACGCTGGTAAGGAGTGGGATACTGGTCTGATTTGCTCGTAAGTTCCGAAATAATTCTAAGACACCAATGACGTGGATAGTTGTTGAGACGTAAATCATTCATTATCTTACAAATTTCATTATCAAAACTACAGCGCCTAGAAAATGCAGTGTGGAAAACGGCTACAAAATAGTGCTAAAAAATTGAATCCCATAAATGTACAACGATGCTGAATAACAAGATGTCGATCGTAGCGCCATCGTAGTGATTTAAAAACGATAGTCATTCTAAAAGAGACTCTTTAACCTATTTCACGTCATTCCTTAACTAAATTAGCTTATAACAGACCAAAATATCTTATATTTATAGTTTCTGATATTTAACATTCTGTTATTTTTGAAAACACAGTGTTTATATTGAAAAGAGTTACGAGATGGCGCTCGTATGAGCATATTGCCGCTGAGCATTGTTGGAGATTTGTGGGATACAAGTTTTTAGCACTTTTTAAAGCATTATAGGAATAGCCGTTTTCCACACTGTATCTTCTAGGCGCTGTAATCAAAACTAACTCTGTCACTGCAAAATCTCAAGGCTCTGTTGTACAAGGATCTGACGACTGCGATTTTATGTGAAAGTGGGCTATTGGATTTAAAATTTAAATATTTCCCGGAAGAAGTATTTTTTCTGTAAACAGAAGTTTTCAAAATAGGAATATTATTAACAATTTCTCTCTGGAGCAAAACATCAAGGAAAGGGAGTGACCTGTTATTTTCAAACTCTGTCGAAAACTGGATTGAAGAGGAAAATAAATTCGCTTTGTTTTAAATCTCCACAAGTTTATCTTCTTCAGCAATTATAAAAACATCATCAACATACCGCCTCTAAAACTTAATCTTATTACCCAAACTGAAAATAATATCTTTCTCCAAATACTGCATAACAATCTCTGCTACTCTCACGGACAGGAGGGGACCATTGCAGTTCCCTTTAACTGTTTATAAAACGTATCTTGAAAAACGAAACAATTTGATGTCAGACAAAATTCAATGAGTTTAATAGCAACTTCCATATCTAAATTAATAGCATTAGCAAAATTGGGCCACATGCTCTGAACAGCGAGGCAGGCTAGATTTATTGGTATACATGTGAACAAAGATACCACATACAAAGATGCCATCACACATTTGTGAGGTATAACGAAACTCTTCAAATCATCAAGAAATTTAATTGAGGAATTAATACTGTAAGGGGAGGAGACTGTCATGGGTTTGAGAATAACTGATAAAAATCAAGATAATTTATACACTGGGGAGTGACTGTAATCAATAATAGGTCTAAGAGGAATATTAGGTTTGTGAGTCTTCGGTAGCCCATAAAATCTTGGAACGAGACCAGTATAACACTTAAGACTTTTGGCAAGAGTACGACAAAATCTACCGGACTTCGTTAAATCACTCAGGAGGTTATTTATGTTTCTTTGAATACTCGGAGTTAAATCTTTATTAACAATACTGTAAGTTTGAACAATTGATATTACTAGTTAAATTGTTATTACTTGAGCGGGTAAGGGCCATATTACTGTGGTCATGGATAGGTCTGACTATATAAATAAGTCCCTTGATTTATTGAACGATGATCAAACTTATTTTTTAATAAACATTGAAAAATGAAAGTTACTATATGCAAAACGTCAGTAAGTAATGAAGGATATGTTTAAATCTAACGGCTGGTAATCTTAGCACTGTAGAAAGCGAAATGTCAGTGAAAATGATGCCACAGTAGTTCAAAAGTGACAGCATTATTCGGATCTATTTATATAATATCCAAGTCTCTGTGTGTCCCTCACAATTCCGGTTGGACCGACTCATTGATCGCGACCAAATCAGGATTAGGCTTCCTATGGAGAAATCGGTACCAGTTTCAAGAAGTTTTATTGAAAAATACTAATGGGGAAATTGCCAAAATAGCGCCAAAATTTGAAAAACTTGGGAAAATATCGCCAAATTTGGCGACAAAAGTAAGTTGCCATATATGAACCCAACTTGCCGATGCTGGCTAATTTGTCGAAATTTCCGTTGAAAACCCATTAATCTTTCATAATCGAGCTCACCGCTACTTAATTTAAACATTGAAACATTGAAAAAGCAGAAAGGCTTTTTTTTCAAAATTTGTGTCAAAATTTAAAGTGTAATATATGAAAATGTACGTCTTTATAACGTCACCCCGATACTGTTAATAAAATAACCCCCACTTGACAGCGCTGTGCAATCGGAGTTCCTAACAGGCCAATTTTAAACTGCTTTACATAGCCGAATACGGAAATTAAGTTATTGGTATTTTTCCTGTATAGGGGACTTGGCGAAATAGAGAAAACTGCTTTGATGAAGAAGAAAATTTTGCAAAATATTTCCACATTTTAAAATGTGTTATTTTCATCTGTCACTGCGGAACAAACGTGAAAACTGCCCATATGCTTGCACATGTGTTGTATATATGCATCTTTATATCTCATTTCCCGTCATTTTTGACGAGCTCTCTAGTATATATGTATATCTTTCTAGCATAATATAAAAATGCTTGTTTTCTTTTAAATCCATGTCTTTGTTTTTTTTTTTTTTTTTTTTTTTTTTTTTTTTTTGGAGGGGATACAATTTTGATTTTGTATTGTAAAAAAAATGTGTAAAAGAATGTAAATAGAAGAAAATTTGAAATTATTTGAAATTAGATATAATATAAAAATGCTTGTTTTCTTTTAAATGCATGTCTTTTTTTTTTTAGGGGGGAGGATACAATTTTGATTTTGCATTGTAACAAATATTGTAAAAAAAAAATGTAAATAGAAAAAAAATTGAAATTGTCATTTATAAAAATATAAGACTTTTATATAAATGCGATTTACCTCAGGCATATTCTTACTGCTATTCTCCATATTTTATAAAAAATTACATAATTATCTTTGAACAATCATCATCACTCATGTCAATAGTTGGCTTCAAAAATGAGCCATTTCGGGAACTATATGGCAAGTTAAAGAGAAAAATTATCTTGCTTTTAAAACTGCTGCTAATTTTGCGCCACGTTGTATCGCCATGGCATCAAACTACAGCGAAGTGGTTCTTAACATAGCAAAAATATAAACACAGTTATACATTAAGAAATATTAGCATATTTACAGAATATTTATGAAACTATTTAAGCTCACGAAATCAATATTTGGTAAAATCAATTCATTTTATTTGTTTTAGGCAATTAAAACGAGTTTTACCGGATTTTCTGAATTACATAGGAGAATATCTAATGAACAATCTAGTATAGAAGGGAAGCCCTTAGTGCCGCCTTCGAGATCGTCTTTTATCCTGTTGATGGCGAAAATTGGCGATGATTCAGATTACAGAAGATTAAATATTAAAAAAAAAAAAAATGCTTAAAATTACCGTTTTTTTTTCCTTTAAACCGAAGTCGAGAATTAGCTGGAAGGTTTTCTCATAATAGAATAAAGCATATTTCATAATAATAGTCAGAATTATTTTCGATTGATACCACCTTTTTGAGTAATGAGTTTTTTTTAACACTGAAAACGAGTTTTCTCGAAGTGACATAGCTAAATCTATTTCACGTCTCCGAATTAGTATAAGCATCAATATTTGTGCAAATCGTTACAGCTATTTCGAGTTATGATAGAATTTTCAGTACTGAGTTTGTTTTAATAGGTCAAAACGAACTGTCATGAATTCGAAACATAGCTATATGTGTTTCTCGTACTCGAATTAGCATAGACAACACGTTTCATGTAAATCTTTTCAGCATATTTCTAGTTATAGCAAGAATTATTTTCATCGCTGAGTTTGTTTTATCCTGTAAAAACGAATTTTCCTGTATTCGGGACCTAGCTAGATCTTTTCTCTTATTCGATATAGTATATGAGCCAAGTTTTGTGAAAATCATATCCAGTAGTTTACGATATGATTTATAAGTGGGAAAATCACTTGCTCGTTTAATATATATATATATATATATATTATTTGAAAGAGACTTAAAAATCTCAAAGTATCTTCTTTGCAATTAAAAATTAAAATTTTCTTTGGTGGTAAATATTTACCGAATTTCCTATTATGTGATAGTTCAGAAGTTAAATCGTGTTAACAATTAATAAAAATCATTGTATTAATCATCAAACACATTTCTGCCTGTATCTCCCATACAAAATAAGAATAGCATCACTAAAGGTCATGGGTCAGCCATGACCCACCCCGATTGTTCTAGATATGCAAAAATACCGTAATTCTAGTGTTAATCGGTAATTAACATCACCATATCACTTAAATTTTAGATAAACCTCAATCTCTAGGTTAAAAAGTAGATTAAATCAACCTTCCAACAAATAGGTGGTTACTCATGATTTAGAATCTTGATTTTCAACTTACTGATGGTTTAGAGTTCCAATTTCATTCACTTTCAATTATTTTTTACAGCTCGTAGCTTCTTTTAACGATGAGCCAATAAGGGCTCAAGTTGGAAATCTCCATCTATTTCTCCTCCAAAAAGTAGTATTAATTTATCCTTCGACATTTTAAATCGACGAATCTATTTATTTCCTTCCGCGCAAATAATGTCATTTTTAGTATCCACCTCCCAAAAAAAGATCTGCGTTTCATAAACATCTAAATCACTTGTCATCTGATTTTTCGTGCGGTTTTTCAAAAATCTACTTTGCTTCATTAGATATCGTATTTTGGTCGATAAGAAAACTTTTTACCATCAGACGATTCTCACACAATATTTTCGACAATAATCCCCTTTCAGAAACAAGGGATTGCGATTCACCATAGTATTTATTGAGGGAGCCTTATTCATCTCAACAAATTTTTGCATTTTATGATTGCTAATTGTTCCTAGAGTCGTACTGAACAAATTAACCTTTAGGGGATTTCATGTGTATTCATTAATCCTTCATAAAACTCGATAATTTCATGTTTTGCTTCTAACTTTTCAGTTTTTTCTTTTCTGCAGATGTTGAATAATACTTTTTCTTTGGAGATGTTTTTTCTTTGGATTTTCTTTCTCCTGTCCGTCAACATTAGTATTTCCGATACGAACTTTAAATGAAAATTGTAATACACGAATTTTAATTCCACGAGTCGTAATCATTATATGTATAATCAATTTCATAGAAGACGATATTCTCAACTGATCGTAAATGGAATCATAAGTATGCTATAATTTTGCGGTAGAAAATCTAGGCTTTTTAATCATTTGGAAGAATGGTTATTGTTCTTGTCAGGGTAGGAAATCAAAAGCATATCTGAAGGTTTTTATTGGTTTAATCCGCATTTTATTTGTTTTCTGATTGGTCTATACAGTAATCTGTATTTCCCCTTACTTTCAACAAAGATGGACAACAGAGTGTTGCCACTATGACAAAAAAGTAATAAATACTACAAAAAAATTTAATAACTCAGAAACAAATTGAGATACTGCTTTCAAACAAATTGCATTTAAAAGTACATTTTTTTTTCTATTCGACGGTGTAAAAAGTAATATTGTGGGATGTTTAGAAGTTTAAGAATGAAATTTCATTTAAAATGGGCTGTCAGATTTCTTAGAAATCTGACGATGGAAAAGCCTTTTCCCGAACAGCCAATGAAATGCTTGGGTAATACATAATTTTCATGTGGATAATACGTACGTGTCGCAGGCGATTTTTGTCACTTGGAATTTTTACGTGTAATAACACTATTAATGTTTAATTCATGGCTTACGTAATGTATGATGAACTCCGTGCGATTTTTTTTTTTGCCTTAAATTTTAGTCTTTAAAAAAATCATTTTCCAAATGGTCGTTGTAATTTGTTAAATTGCTTCTTTTTTCTTTCTCAGAAATGTACGTTCATTTTTTTTCAATAAAATGTTTCTTGTTAATTAAAAAAGTAAAAACTTTAAAAGTTATTTATATTTTGTCAAAGGGATGTTTTGAATGATATTGAATTGAAATGAAATATTTATAATGATTTTAATAAAAATCCTTTAAAAATATATAAACATGAAAATTTTAATTTTGGTATTACTTTAAAATACTTTGGGATTACACACAGCTGTATTGTATTAATGTCATTTCATATAAACATTAGAATTATTTTATATTTCAGACGACAATTTCATGAAATTTAATTCTATATACTAAAAGAAATTATCCCCTAAAATGCGGACGGTGCCTTTTTTTAGTACTATTTTATTCTTTTATAAAGTTTCAAAAATAAACTAACCGAATTAATTTCAATCAGACATAGAATGGATAGAAAAACGAAATAAAATCCTTAATTAGATTCTTGGAATTGGTCCAAATCTCAGAAATCAAATAACTGCAATTTCTGCTAAAAGAGTTTAAATGCATTAAATGCTGGCCGTTTTTCTTTTCTTCTCCTTGTTTTGGTGTAAAAGGTTTTTCGTATTTTTTATATACATTACAGTTTTTCACTTTACTAAAATGGATGGTTTTATCTGAAAAAGAAATATATAAATGAAGCTGTTTTATTAAATCCACAAAACTAAAATTATTTATTACTACTATGACTCTGTTTTATTGATAAACCAGAATGGTTATTATAGTAGCAATTCTTTTAATAAAATGAAGTGTATAAATGTAAAATTAATAATTTAAATGCATTATTCAAATTTTATTAATTTTTCAAATTTAATTTAATTTAAATGCATTTGCAAATTTAAACAATAAATATTTTTCCCCTCATCAATGAGGAAATAATCTAAAAAATAGATATAATTTATGGCGCATTCAGAATTATATAAATATGTAGCATTTATAATCGTCGTCTTGTGAGTCCGTCTATCTGTCCGCATATAAAAACGCAAAATTTACCCTCCGAATGGTTTGAAATTTAACATATATAACCGTTTCAGAATTTTGACGAGCCATTTCAACTTTTATGAAAATCGTATCAAAACTTAAAAAGATATTAATAAAAGTTTTTTCATTCTATTAAATCCTATAACACGTAATTAATTCAATGATGGGTAATGATTATTGGTTGCCATTGTTATTATGTCATACTAAAATGTAGTCATACTATTTCCCTATTACTGAATTTAATATACATAAACATAACATATTTTATATTCATGCGTTTTTGCATAAGAATGCATCAACTATTGCACCAAGATCTAAAAATTTATAAAACTAGTCATTTTACGAAAGCACCTTATTTGTCAATTTCGACTTACATTTCCCGACTTGTTTACATTTGCATTGAAGTTTATGTACATAGCCATTGTACGACTCGCCGCGTCTTTTAATATGTAACCTAGATTGTCAAAGCTGTGTATAAATTATTATAAAGAACTCAAATCGTGTATTTAAAAATTTTAGGAACTGATATAAATTATTGAATAAGTTTTCATTGCGTACTAAGTCCTTTGTAAACGAGAACATGGCTCTTTTTTTTCGTTATCCAGATGCTTAATCTTTGTCTGCATCAATACTCCAATGAGGGTGACCAGTCTGTGTGTCATATTTTATCGCCCCGCACCTCCCTGAAAAGAAGTGGAGAATACTTCTCTCATAATAAACAAGTAATATAAAAATTTTGTTTTTAAAGTCAATTCCTACTTAGGTCATCAAAGAAAAATTTAATATAATCCCTTAAACTAATATTAGTTTTTGTTGCGTTAAAATATCTCAATTTGTTGATTTTCTGTAAGCAAGTAGGTTTACAATGGAACTCTATGGGAATTTGGCGAAATATTAGAGATATCGTAAAGTTGACGTCACTTTTGGCGACTCATTTTGGCCGCCAAATTTGGCGATATATCGTCAAGTTGGCGACAAACTTGGCTGCACTTGGCGACAGAACAGGGTCCACCATATGGTAACCCCTTATTGAAAATACTTTCATTGATCTTCAATAACCAATGGCCGCCATTTTGTTTATCATGCAAAACTGAAATTAATTAATTACAATTTAATTAATTAATTAATATTTGAAAAAACTGTATTAACATCCATTGTCATCCAGTACAAGTTTAAAAAAAATTATTTCAACTTGATAGGATGAATGATGAGTATTTTATTAACGATTGAAAATTTGAACAAGATATATAATTATATAAATATATAAATAAATATATACATAAATAATTATAGGGAGAGTGTGAACTAATAGTAGGAATTGAGAAAAAAAGATGTTTTCTGAAATTTATCTGAAGAATCGCAATTTGACCTTAAATAAAACGCGTCAAACTGAAGGTAGAGTTTCTTCTAGACGAATTTCAATGTACCCATTGGTGAATGTGTTTACTCATGAATTTGGCTACCTTCGAATTATTAAAATGCTAAATTTCTATGAGTACACTACAATTGAATAAACTATATACAATATTTGCTAATTAAAAATACAATTTATCAAGTATTACGCTTTAAAATAAAATATAAATATTAAAAATAAAATACATCGATCGGACTTTTGTAATTTTTTATAAAAGTCCAATTCTTCCGATATTCTGGAACTGACACAAAATTCTACGTACTTTATGTCAATGTGAAATACGTTGTCCATGTCTGAAGAATATTTACATCTGCTTTCTTTTTGTTGTGGGCAATTTTTGTTTGCTAGATAATAATTGTAATACATTAACATTAATTTTCATATTCTGCAGTTAACAGTGTCCATGTCTGAAGAATCTTTACATCTGATTTCTCTTTGCTGTGGGCAGTTCTTGTTTGCTAGATAATAATTGTAATAATACATTAACAGTAATTTTAATATTCTGCAGTTAACGGTGTCCATGTCTGAAGAATCTTTACATCTGCTTTCTTTTTGTTGTGGGCAATTCTTGTTTGCTAGATAATAATTGTAATACATTAACAGTAATTTTCATATTCTGCAGTTAACGGTGCCCATGTCTGAAGAATCTTTACATCTGCTTTCTTTTTGCTGTGGGCAATTCTTGTTTGCTAGATAATAATTGTAATGCATTAATAGTAATTTTCATATTCTGCACTTAACGGTGTCCATGTCTGAAGAGTCTTTACATCTTCTTTCTTTTTGTTGTAGGCAATTCTTATTTGCAAGATAATAATTGTAATACATTAACAGTAATTTTCATATTCTGCAGCTAACGGTGTCCATGTCTGAAGAGTCTTTACATCTTCTTTCTTTTTGCTGTGGGCAATTCTTGTCTGCTAGATAATAATTGTAATACATTAACAGTATTTTTCATATTCTGCAGCTAACGGTGTCCATGTCTGAAGAGTCTTTACATCTTCTTTCTTTTTGCTGTGGGCAATTCTTGTCTGCTAGATAATAATTGTAATACATTAACAGTATTTTTCATATTCTGCAGTTAACGGTGTCCATGTCTGAAGAATCTTTACATCTGCTTTCTTTTTGCTGTGGGCAATTCTTGTTTGCTAGATAATAATTGTAATACATTAACAGTAATTTTCATATTCTGCATTTAACGGTGTCCATGTCTCACGAATCTTTACATCTGCTTTCTTTTTGTTGTGGGCAATTCTTGTTTGCTAGATAATAATTGTAATACATTAACAGTAATTTTCATATTCTGCAGTTAACGGTGTCCATGTCTGAAGAGTCTTTACATCTTCTTTCTTTTTGCTGTGGGCAATTCTTGTCTGCTAGATAATAATTGTAATACATTAACAGTAATTTTCATATTCCGCAGTTAACGGCGTCCATGTCTGTAGAATCTTTACATCTGCTTCCTTTTTGCTGTGGGCAATTCTTGTTTCCTGGATAATAATTGTAATACATTAAGAGTAATTTTCATATTCTGCAGTTAACGGTGTCCATGTCTGAAGAATCTTTACATCAGCTTTCTTTTTGCTGTGGGCAATTCTTGTCTGCTAGATAATAATTGTAATACATTAACAGTAACTTTCATATTCCGCAGTTAACGGTGTCCATGTCTGTAGAATCTTTACATCTGCTTCCTTTTTGCTGTGGGCAATTCTTGTTTCCTGGATAATAATTGTAATACATTAAGAGTAATTTTCATATTCTGCAGTTAACGGTGTCCATGTCTGAAGAATCTTTACATCTGCTTTCTTTTTGCTGTGGGCAATTCTTGTTTGCTAGATAATAATTGTAATACATTAACAGTAATTTTCATATTCTGCATTTAACGGTGTCCATGTCTCACGAATCTTTACATCTGCTTTCTTTTTGTTGTGGGCAATTCTTGTTTGCTAGATAATAATTGTAATACATTAACAGTAATTTTCATATTCTGCAGTTAACGGTGTCCATGTCTGAAGAGTCTTTACATCTTCTTTCTTTTTGCTGTGGGCAATTCTTGTCTGCTAGATAATAATTGTAATACATTAACAGTAATTTTCATATTCCGCAGTTAACGGTGTCCATGTCTGTAGAATCTTTACATCTGCTTCCTTTTTGCTGTGGGCAATTCTTGTTTGCTAGATAATAATTGTAATACATTAATAATAATTTTCATATTCTGCAGTTAACGGTGTCCATGTCTGAAGAATCTTTACATCTGCTTTCTTTTTGCTGTGGGCAATTCTTGTTTGCGCGATAATAATTGTAATACATTAACTGTAATTTTCATATTCTGCAGTTAATCCCCAACTGGTTATTGAAAGCAGTAATGATCATTTTTAAAACAAAGTTTAAAACGTTTTGAGTTTCTGTTCAAAACAAAGATTTACATTCGACAACGATAACAAAGATAAACATTATATATATTTTTTCAGTTATGGGTTTACACTAAACGTAACGATATTTTTTTATACCTATTACAACCGGCAGGGGGTCAAATGATCCAACCCTATATAAAAAATTATATATTTTGGGATGATTTGCGAAAAATATACCAGTTGTTACATTTTGATGTATGAATAAAACATTTTTTTTTCAAATAATTATTACAAATTGTTTATTTATTAACACCTTGAGGGGGGTTAAATTTCATCCCACCTTCAATTAATGAAGATTCGCATCAGAAAATTATCATTAAATTTTACTTTTCTAAATTTGGTGAAAAAAAAATAGTTGTAAAATTGCTTTTCCCTATTTTGCAAAAAAAAAAAAAAAAAAAAAAAAAAAAAAAAAAAAAAAAAAAGAGTTTTTGCAGATTTCGGTGTGAATCCGACATTACGCAAATACAATTATTTACCTCTCAATGGGTTAAAGTTAAAAAAAAATTACAATTACGCAAAAATATTAAGAAAAAAAAATAATCCGAAAAGAAATTCGAAAATTTAATAATCAAATATTGTGCAAATTTGTTTATTTTCACTTCATGTTTTTAAGATTATTTCGTTCTCGAGATAACCTGAAATGTTCAAAATAGAATCTCACTTGGAAAAAAATTAATTTCTAATTATACGATCACATATTAACAAATATGATGTAATAGAGTTGATCAAATGATGTAATAGCGAAAATACGCAATTCACTAATGATTTTATAAAATAAAACATTTATACCTTTATGATTTAACATAAATGTATTCAGGGTTCAAGTGACCCCTTCAAATGCGGTAGTTAAGCTTATTATATTTTTTTTTCTAGGCAAAAAAGGTAGTTCGGAGATGAGACATTTTAAGAAATAATGTGATCACATATTTTAATAAAAGTCGTGACATATAATTAAATTTCGTAATGTTGTAGTTTAAGAAATCTCCCCCTCAAAAAAAAAAAAAAAAAAAAAAAATCAGAAAGTGCTATTTGGCCCAACGCGGTTGGTTTAGTGTTAATGTTGAATCCATGCAGTATATTTTAATTTTATTTGTAATTCATTAATAGAAGAAAAATTATTATTATTATTATTTCTTTCTTTATCTTATAATATATATATATATATATGTATATATGTATATATATATATATATATATATATATATATATATATATATATATATATATATATATATATATATATATATATATATATATATATAGTTTCTAAAACCTCAACATAACATTTTACGAAAACAAAGCTTTGTGAATATTTACTAGAAAGCTGTAATAGATAGGGATTAATAATTAAAGACTCCTTTACAGGATTAAGAATATTAACATAATTCTAAGCAGTAAACCAAACCATCACATAAAACAATTAAAATGTGGTGCCAAAATAAAAGAGGTTACATTCACAACTGCGATTAACAAAAATTATTTACAGATATATTTACACAATCCAATATACGCAGCCGGAATTATCCAAGTGCATTCACGCTCCCTGCACAAGACAGCATAAAAACTTCTGCTTACAAAACAATTATTTAAAATAATAACATTATCCTTAAATCACTTTTTCTATCCACATTATTTATATTTTAAAAATAATTAAGTAATTCAATTTTAAATCAAAATATATTCTAGATTAATAAAACAAATAGCAATGTAAAGTAAAAAAAAAAAAAAAGAGTAAGACACTATTAACTACTCAAAAGTATTCGTCGGCGTTTGGAACATTCATTAAATAAATATTATTCAGCACTTGAACAAATTAATCTAGAAAATACTTTTAATTTTACTGTGGACTCCCACATCATCAACTGCGCGGTCGGTTCCCATCAGAACGGTGAAAAATTGGCATTCATTAATGGCTTGCACAATTTTTTGTTCCCTAAAAAAATTATTGTTTTCGTGATTTGGATTGCTGAGGTCCAATCTGCTTTTTTCAGATTACTTGAAAATAATATTGGAAAAAACCCTCAAGCCTTAAGTGGAAAGTATTCATAGCAAATATTTAAATTCCATGCATAAGTTCCATGCATAAGTTCTGAGAAGTAAGTAACAAAAAATACACACACACACACACACACACATATATATATATATATATATATATATATATATATATATATATATATATATATATATATATTAAGAGTCCATCGTAAAAAAGTTCAAAGTTAAAGAGAGAACATAAGTTCTGTGATTTCATTTTAAAAATGGCACCATGTGCGCGGGAAATATCTGATTTCCTCTCATTGGAGATCGTCCACGCTCGATGATTATAGATGGTTGGACTTTAGTTCCATTACCTCTCCGGAGGCTGAAACTGTATGCCAAATATACGACACCATTCTCCAAGCAGTGCTGTAAAACTCTCATGCTATTGTATTCTTCAACCTAATTCTCGCCAATACGATTCTAATGCAAATAGAATATTTTCCGTATTACATTATGTCTCCATAAAGATCCACAATAAAATATGTAATATATATTAAATATTAATCAAACATTCTTAATACACATACATTTTAATAACTGATACATAAAATATTTCTTATATCTGTATTCTCTGCGAATATATGCGTAATTATAATTCTTAATACGCTGATTTCTTCCCTGTAGCAAGTTGATGGAGGATAAGAAGAAAAAATGATTTTTCTTCAACATCAGTATTTTGCTATAAAAATCTAATAATGTAAAATGAAATGCTGTATTAATAGAAAGTTTGTGTTTTTCAGCAGAAAATAATTAGCAATATAATACTTAAAAAAAAATACAAACCAAAATATACGAGGATATTTATTTTAAATTAAAAAGTCTCTGCCTATTGAGAATTTCAATCATATGAACATTAAAAACAAATAACGCGATTGCTTGCCGTGAGCTAAATAACAGTCTTTTCATTTATAACTGATAATATTCGGTTAAAATTTTACTGAATGGCTTCCGGATATTAAAAAATGTCTTTTATTTAAAGAACATATAGATATTTTTACCTTACTGTTTCATATTTTGCAAGCACTTATTAAACATATTGTTAACGAAAAGAAGTTAAAATTATTAAACAGAAACATAAGGTCAAAAGATTAAAAAGTATATATTAAAATGCTTTAATAATAAATGTCAATTGTATTTATATTTTTCTAGAAATAAATGTTCTGAAAGCAAATCCGTTTAAAAACTTTTTTCCATAATTTAGATTTTATTTTATTAATAATGGTTTTACAGGAATTTCTTTCATAATAATTAGAAGTGCATGTTTGTCTGTTTGCGTATTTCTCTGACTTCATACTCATTAGGTGAAAAGTGGAAGTTGCTGAGACGCGTATAGGATATACTTGTAATTTAATGAAAAGCCTCGTAGCCTAAATTTTAAATTTTTGTTTCTGTATTTTACTTTATATTTTGAAATGGTTGTTACGTGATTTTTTTTTTGTTTGTGTGTGTGTATGTGAGTGTTTTCTGGTATTTGGGAGATTTTATTTTAATTTTTATGTCCAACGTAATAATGCATATTTTGTGTTTTCAATAATTTTATTTTCTTTGTTATTTTTATTCAATTATATTTAATTTAAATTTACTATTTATTTCGTTGTATTTCTTCTCAGCGCAAGTAGTGTTCAGTATATTATGCAATTTCAACATCAAATTATTTTCATCCAAAAAATAAAATTGCATCTTATAGAGAATTTTTTAAATAAAAATTAAAAGAAAAATAATCTTAAATATGTTCACTAGTTCATGTTTTATTAATTTTAAAAATCCCTGACAAAGATAGCTTACCTAAAAAAAATGTATTGTTAATATATGTTTAATAGTAGGAAATTGCAAATTGTTTTCAAGAGTTAACATTTTTAGCGGTATTTTCAATCTTTTTTATCTGTGTAATTTTAAGTTACTACTCAAAAAATGTTCTATTCTAAAAGTTTTGTTTGTTTATTCTATTTTAAACGTTTTATTTATGAGGCAAAAAGCGTAAAAGATCGAAAAATTAGTTTTTTGTAATAAATTACGTTTAAAGAAAAGAGTACATATTTTTGGGGCGCAGTGGGAGAAATATCGTCCTTTTTGATGTCGAGAAAAATGATTTTATAAAAAGGTTATTTAACCTGAAGAATTTGTAAGAAGAAAATATTTCAATTTTATCGATTGCAACAGATTTTTTATTTTTTTTTTCATTAAAAGCATGTAAAGTACACGATATAGTTAAAGTGTTGGACAAAATAATAAATACATTAAAGTAAATATTACCCATTAATATCAATACTTTATATACCAGTATCACTAGCTGACACGACCGGCGTTGCCCATGCACGTGATAAAACTCTTAATTATACCCAAAATCCCTATACAGTGAAATTATGAATTTTACTGAAAAAAAAATTAAAGGATCCTAATACTGGGTTCACTTCTTTCAGTAGTTATAGTCAAATCAAAAGCTATCCAGCATCTTAAATGTAACTAAATTCAATGGTGAATGAGTTTATATATTTAACCCTATAATGCTACACTTTAAAGAACTTACGACAGTGATAACCATTCGTTTTCGAGACGAAATGTGGGTAAGCATCTTAAAATCAATTTTAAAAGATAATTGAAATAAAAGTACACTATCTACAGATGACTTTATTACGTTCGATCATCAAGTAAGCAAGAACATATGATTTATTTATTGTCAAAGCAATATTTACACATATTAGAGGGATGTACACAACACATTGTTCTGGAACACGTTAGACAAAAGTTGTGCGTCATTCTTTGCAATTAAATGGCAAAATATACTTTTTTTTTTTTCATTCAGATTTCCGGGTTGTTGAATGTTCATACCCAATTTCAAAAGTTTACTTAGAATTGTCATTGATCGGGGCAAAATTGATAGGCTGAGACGAATCTACGATGCAAGAAGATATTCATTTAGCTTTATGGCAAACTTTTTTCTGGATAATGTTTTTTCGAATTTTTGAGCCATCACTGTGATAGTTTTCCTTGGCAGATTACGGTGCACAGACCGACAACAGAGTAACCAAGGAACACACCATTACTTTACAGATGTGAACCGTAATCTTAATATAAGGTCAGTAAACCGTAAGTTATATTAATGTCAACAACCTGTAAATTTACCAGTGTACCATTTTTAGAAATAGTTTGTACACCGTAAATTAACTAATATAATATTAAAGGGGCTCAGGGCTTGAAAATTTTTAAAAAGTCGATTTTTTCTTAGCATCTATTTTCATTATTTAATTAATTCTGAAAACATTGCAAAAATCCGCATAAAAATGTTTGCATTTTGAACGGAGTTATGAGCATTTATGTAACAATCATTACAAAGCCGCACCCATTTAATTGCAAATTTAAGTCGCGTTTTCTCAAAACTTGATTTTTGTCGACTATCGGTAAGATTAAAAAGTACAGTCGAATTTCGTTATCCCGACACTCTAATGACCAGAAAAAAGTGTCGTCATAAGCGGAGTGTCGCGGTTACCGGAGTTGGAGAAAAATATATTTATAAAAAGCTGTATTTTTAACTAATTTAACACAATTTTAAATTAATAAATGTTCTTGCAGTTTTAAGCAATAAAACATTATTATTAAACAAAATAAACACAAAAACAAATTGAAAACAATAAAAATAAGATGTATGATGACTTATTTTTTTATTGTTACATGAAATATTGATGAATTAAGGTTTACTTATCCCTAGATGTGCTTCGTACAATTATTTTTTCCATATTATGTAATGCAATGCTTCGGTTTTAGTCGAATGAAAAATCCCGTGTAATCACAAGAAAGCGCCACCTGACCAGAACAAAAAGACCACGAGTAGAATGATACGTCTAACATAAAAGCGCCGCCTGACAAGAACAAAAAGACCACGAGTAGACTGATACGTCTATCTGGAGCTCAAGTGGTTTTTTTTATAGTGTGTGGGTTTGAATATTCAGATAAAGAATTGAACTAAAATTTCTCACTTATCTCAATAGGTATTTTAGACACTTTTGTGGAAAGTTTCGCTAAGACATTTCTTACCTCCTAATTCCTGTGCTTATAATATAGGTTATGTAAAATGGACAATTTTCCTAAATCGTCGAGATATCCGAAGTTGAAAATTATTCAGCGACGTAAAGTCCGGACTTTATTTACATTAAAATCATATACAGAAAATCGGGACTTTGAAAAACTGACGTGATAAGCGGAGTGAGTGACAAGAAAACCGGGTGTCCGAATAACGAGGTCACACTGTATATATTTGATGGAATGGCTTATAATTTTTTTGTGCATGCATATAACATCATTATATATAGAATGAATTAATATATTTTAGCTAGTTTAATATTTTGAGTATTTTTAATGAAAAAAAAGTTTTAAATTTTCAAATTTGAGAGGATTTTTTTTTTTTTTTTTTTTTTTTTTTTTTTAAATAAGGTTTCCTTTGAGTGATAGTTATATCCTTAATTCATTCTATAAAGTAAAGTTTCCTGATCATTGTAAAGCAAAAATTAGGTTCTTATGTCAATTTACCGTTACGATATCTTATGGATGGTGATATGACACCTAAAGTTTTTTTCCGAAAATTATGTTTTATAAATTTTACTATGTTTTTTGTTTTATTGCATTGAAGTACTTCATTTTATAATTTTATAAGACTACAAACATACCTTAAAAATATCAGAAAGTTTAAATTAGTTATATTGAATACTTCTGTTTTCATATGAACTCGAAGCGAGAGCTCTGTTTGCATGTTTTTCGTTATCGATCAAGCCCTGAACCCCCTTAACAGATATAGTTCATGGACCGTAAATTTACTATACTAATATATCAAAGATGGTTCATGGAAAGCAAGTTTATTGGCCATATATTATTAGAAATTATTTGTGGACCATAAATTTACTAAACTAATGTTAAAGGAGATAATTCATGGACCGTACGTTTACTAGCCTAGCATTATCAGAAGTGGTTGAGATGTAAACTTACATATATTTATAGTCTATTTTAAATTTGTTCTAATATACGACAAAATAGAGATACAGTACATTTTTTTATTAATGCTACTTTTCTGTCATCCATGTTAGAATTTAGAATAAATTATTTTTTAAGAAATAGCAATTTTAAGCAAGTGTGGTTTATCAACAACTGATTTTATCAGAATACAACCAATAACACGAAAAGTTTTATTTAAAGATATACGTGGATTCCATATTGTTACATTTCAGAAAGATGAATTTGTATGTAAATTGTAAATATATATATATATATATATATAAATAAAATAAATAAATAAAATCTTTCCTTTAATGTTGGGTTATAGGAACACAAAACAAACTGTACGCAATTTTATAAGATACCACGAATTGTTTAGGCATTTAAACCTTTGGAGCAGATATCATTGTTACATATGTATTATTTGATATTTTCAAAAGAAATAAGCAACCAACATAACATAGTTTTAGTGAATTCTCGATGTCTAATAATATTTTAAAAGGAAGTTTTCATAGCATCCCCGGCATCGGTTTTGTGCATTAAATGATTCTTGATAAGTCAACCTTGCGATAATGCTGTATTTTTGCCGGTTCTTTTAATTTAAATTTATCGAGAATTGACTGTATCAGTCATGTTTAACTGGAAATAAGATTGCATAGTTGAAGACCAAAGTAACGTGGTTTTAGGGGTGGAGACAAATATATATAAGTATTCTGATAGAACACTTATTTTTTTAATTGGGGACATTCCCCACTCCCCGTAATACTTATTTTTTTAATTGGGGGATATTCCCCCGTCCCCGTATTATATCAGAATCTGGGGTATATTTGTCTTTTGCTGTAATTGGTGATTTTTCCAATTTTCCTTTAAGATAACATACAAAATTCTTTTAAATATACTAAATCTTATAAACTAACAACTTTACAAAAACAATAAAAATGAAAATAAAAGCGGGTGTGAATTATTATAAATTTATTAGATAAGAAATTATATAAAAATTTCTGTAATTTATAAAAGAAAAAAATCAAATACTTTTGAAATAAACCTCTTTTGAATAATGTAGTAAGTTTGATAAAAAATATCAACTTTAAGGATTTATTTTCAGTTGCATTCTTTAGATATAAGCATGTTAATCACTTTATAATTTTACCAAATAGGTAATACTTAATAGCTTTCATGCAGCATTTAAATATTTTATTTGTTATTTTTATAAAATAATATGTATATATCATCAATCTTTACTAAAATTAATGCACAAATAGTTTGTGAGTGTTAATATATTGCGTAATGTATTGCAACAAAATTCTCCTAATCAAATATGTCAAAATACAGTTATTATAAAAACCAAAAAAAAAAATTATAATTGTATCACAAAATCCAAAAAATTAAATGCAGTGAGCTTCGAAATAAAATAGAATTAAAAATCTATATATTACATACCTATACTTGAAGCTGCATTGATTTGCATTTAATTCATTTATTTTAGTAAAAGAAAATGCATCCTATTTTTGACTAATAATTTTGAACATAATAGAATTTTTTTTAAATATTTTTTCCCTTTTTACCATTTTGTAATCTTATTTTTTAATAAATGTTATTCCATATACAGCACTAAATTAATTTCATTTGTAAATTCATTGTTACAAAGAATATTCCGCACATATAATATTAATTTCTCATTTATTATAATTAAAAAAAAATACCTCTTCAGAGATTAATTTTAAATTATCAAAATCCTATTTTTAGCAAAATTAATAATTTTACATGAATTGGCCATATTGAAAAAAATATGTCTGAATTTAGCTGGAATTTCCGAATTCACAAGACAAAATTATCCAGATTTCTAAATAAAATCTGACCTACAAACACTTTTGTATTAAAGAAAATTGGTATATGGTTTTAATTACATTAGGAATTAAAATATCAAATTACAAAAAAGATACACTTTCAGAAAATTGTAGAAAGAATAAAATGAACACACATATTTGGATTTATCAATTTTTACTTAATTTACGATCGAAAATCTTTGCTCCAGGTATTAAAATACAACTTTTGTTTTATAAAAAGGAAACAAATTTTTTGATTTAATCCAATATATAAGTTTCTATTTTCTTCCCGTTCAGCTTTAGATCCACTTTCTGTATTAATTCCTACCAAGCACCTAATAAAAGAAAAATTGTTAGTAGCATATTTGACGTAAGAAAACTGATTAATGAGTTACAAGATATAAATATTACACTCAATCAGGGTAACTTTGAACCACGGGGTGTAACTTTGCACCACCTCCTATTTTTCAATATTTTTGACTCTAAAAGACTAAATAAACTCCATAACTGTGCTCTGTTGGCAAGCTTCTAAACTGGGATTTCTACTCTTTATTTTAGAAAATAAATTAGCAACATTATACACAATTAAATGCATTATCTAACTATTTTTGTGAAGTACTGTTTTCAAGGTAATTTTGAATGCTGTTTTGAAGTTGCTGTAATCCAATTAAATTTCCATAGTAAGTAAAAATATACTCATTTATCAGACACATTATTATCTAAATGTTGTAAATGGGTTAATATTTTGTAATTATTTATTTATCAATAGTTAATAAAATGTAAAATAAGAAGGCACTAGCATTTTACCGCATTTTCAGGGTAACTTTGAGCCGGCTCAAAGTTACACTGATTCTTATAATTTACTGATTATAGGTGCTACTGTCGAAAATTTCACGTATTTGCACGTATATTTTATATAATTGCCGAAAGTGTGCATTAGCTATAACATGTAAATATTTTCACAAATATGTGTAAAATACATAAAATTCATTTAGAGGCGTGATTAGGGGCAGAGCTACTCAAATTTGACATTGCATACGTTCGACGTTTTTTATTCTTGTTTGAATAATACTAGTACTTGTATGCATTACTGTAACTATGGATATATTATTGAGTTAAAACATTGAAAATTGTTTTTCACTGCATTTTATGTTTTATATGAACAATAAACAGATTTTTTTTTTTTTTCTAAATGTTCAGGTTCTCTTCTTCCACCTTTCGTATGGCTGATATTTGTTGTAATATCATACATTATACAAATGTTGTGATGTTGGGAAATGTAAATTCGGAGTCTTTACATACCTGAAAACATTTTTGGGGGTTTAAAGTTGTCCTGACTACAATACTTTTTTTTATAATGAATTATTTTATATAAAAATTTATCATATGGTGCAGAGTTACCCTAAATGGCTGAGTAACTTTGAACCAGGCTAAAAATCCATTTTTTATTGCTTATATTCATATTATTCTTTAATTTTTGATAGTCAAACAATAATTTAGGATTATTTCGTCTCTTTTATACCCCTAGTTGCGACAATATTCTTCAAATAAGAGTGTGGCATATGAAAATAGAGAAAATGCGGATCAAAGTTACCCTGTTTGACTGTTGTAAAGTCATGTTGTTTATGAATCATAAAAAAGTAATCTTTTAAAACTTCACCTTTGTCAGTTACACAAAAGAGTTACATTTCAGCGATAAGTATAGCTGTAGTTAGAACATAAATTATTTAATACTGCAACTAATACACACGCTGCTAAGTGCAAGCAGCACAATGAGTACGGGAGAAGAACTGCTACTGTGGCTCCTGTTACAGCTTGCAAATGTGTAAGTACTCAGATGAAAGATTGTTGTCTGGATTTATAAAAAACCAAAGTAAATTTTCAAAGAAAAAATAATTTGGCACCTTAAAAAAAAAAAAAAAAAAAAAAAAAAAAAAAAAAAAAAAAAAACTATCTACAATATGTTGACCAGTTGGCAAAAATCCAAATACACAATGTTGTCATATTTATTTATTACTACTTTGAATTTTAAATAGAAATTAAAAAAACATCCGCATTGTTCGCAATGTAAAATCCATAGTATAGGGAACTAGACAAAAGAAATATTTTGAGGCTTTCCATTCTGTACTTTTCTTCACACTTGAAAGTTTGGCAGAACGTTTCAGTGCAACATTTACGCATTAAAAATATTTCAAGTGAGTTCTTAGGTCTATAAAACTAGGTTTCGTACATAGTAAATCTATATTAATTATTGTTCATTCCACAATAACTCATAATTAATGTGTCCCCATTGAAAATGATTGTGTCTAAATTTCGATGTAATTTATGCATTTAACATGGTCCCACTCTAAGTTAACAAAAAAAAAATTCCAGAACTTTCCCTGAAGTAGTTGCAGTTTATTCCAAAATCATTCAGACTCAACAACGGATAATTCGTCATCTGTGTTGGGATGATAAATGTGAAACGTGAACTGTGTTATGCATTCTTGGAAGAAAATGAGTAGAGAAATATGCATGATCTAAGAGCAGAATTGCAGAAGTGAATGTCTCTTAATTTAAATTCTTTATTATAATGCAATGCTGCCATTATGAATCTTGGAGAAAAATTAATTAGCATTAACTAAGCGAAATTCTATTTTTTTTCTTTTTTTTACGATGGAAAGTGTGAAAGTAGGTCATAAACAGATATCAGAGGTCGGAAATTAGTAGTAAAATGTTGAGGAAATGGTTAAGGAAATTGTTAGAGCTAACATGCGAACAGCAACAGACAACATAGCAACCATTTTCTGATCCTTCCGCACCGATTCTTCTGTCGCAATCTCCATTTTTTATCATCCGCGTTTGTTTTTTAAGCATTGTCTTTTCTTCATCTTTATTGCCAAAGGATAATTTAACATTTTAATCCCTAGCGCTATCTGCAATTTCGGCATTTTCAACTTCAATAAAATCTTCATGATTTATCCTCGGAAGTAGAATTTTCCTCATCACTTTTTCTTATAATAGTTCGTTCCGGGATAGGGCTTAAGATCTACCCCAGAAATTTTCTCCTAAAAACGTTTTGACATATCACGGCAGCACAGGAAAAAAAAAAAAAAGTAAGCCAGATTCTCAAATGCAAACGCTACTGGTAATCATTCGTCTGCGAGACTAATATTGTTCTTAAAACGCACAAATATTTCGGGAAAAAGGAATATCCTTAAGTGTAGTAGCCCATGTCAAATGAAGGTACTGAGTGACACGAAACATTTCCTGTTTTGGGGGAAGTAAGTCAAGGTTATTTGTTATGGGCTTCGTTAGTTGTTACGGGAACACAAATTGGTAGCATTCTATGATTAAACGAAAATCTTTCCAAACGAACAAAACACTGGTGTTCCATATCTAACCAAAATGTATTTTCTTTTCCGTTATTTTCCACATCGGTCATTTAATAATAAAATTGTCTGTTAATCGCTTTGAAATTTTTATGGGATATAAATATAATGTTACTGAACTCGGTGAATAACTTTTGATTTTAAAAAATAGTAAAAAGCAGTGTTTCCTTATGATCTACCTTCTTTTTTTCCCTCACACATGTAATTCCTACGGTATTTTTCTTTTCAAACTGATTATTTTATACCTATATTATTTCTGATAAATATATATATATATTTTTAGTTTTAGTTGTTGCAATGCGTCATGTGTTTCTTTGTATTTTCATTTAAGAAGCTCATGCTCAATTTTAAATATTCACAGAAAAAAAAGAAAAAAAATTCATAAATGCGTATTTTGCAAAGGAATTTTTTTTTTTTCAAAGCGCTAAAATTTGTACATTTACAAAAGGACTGAAAACAAAGAAATGGAAATTAACGTAAATATGGTCTGGTATTTTTGGTTTTTTTGCTATCTTGATCACAAGCACCGATATGTATTTAATTTACATTGCGCACATCGCGAAAATCACTAAATGGTGCATGGACAATATTTTTTTTCAAAGGGTTAATATTAATACTTTAAAAAAACGGTCAAGTGCTAGTATGACTCGCGCACAGAGGGTTATGCACAATAAATATATGAATTAGTAATTATATTATTAAAAAAACTAAAAAGAAAATTGCTAAAAGAATATTAAGACTTTGTAAAAAACTATGCAAAGTAGGGTTAGGTATAACAGTACATACTAGAAAAATGTAAATGGAAATACCATGAAAGTTCAAGATATAGAACCTAAATAACATCCAATATAACTATTATGCGTAATTCATTTTTACTTTCTTCTATCTTTACAAGAAGAAAGTATTGGATTCGTGAAAATTTTCCAAATTCCGGCTTTCGACGGATTTATACATTTTAGGGGACAGAGATAATGAAAAACATGTTTTTACAAAATGTCTGTCTGTGAGTCTGTCTATTTGTGTGTGACAAAAATTTTTTGGGCACTCTGTCTTAAGAACTATTGAACGAAATTTAATAAAATTTTAGAGTCAGTTAGTCCCTGATATAAATTGGTGCTGATTACTTTTTGGTGTAAATCGCCCAGTAGCTGCACTGCTATGCTGCATTATTCATGATATCCACAATCGCTATATCTCAAGAACTAAAGCACGGATTTTCAGAAAACTTCACATTCAGTTAGTGCTTGATATAATTCTGTGCTGATAACCTATTGGTGTAAATCGCCCAATAGGTGGTTCTGTTGTGCTGCATTATTCATGATTATCGCAATAGCGCTATCTCAGGAACTAATGCACGAATTCTCACAAACCTTCAGATTCAGTAAGCCCGAATTATATATATTAGTGTTGTTTAGTTTTTGGTATAAATCTTCCAACAGGTGGCACTACTATGCTGTAATTTGCACTATTTCCGCAATAGCTGTATCGCTAGAACTAATGCGTGAATTTTCATCAAACTTTAGATTCAGTTAGTCCCTGATATAATTTTTTCCTGATAAGTCTTTGGTGTAAATTGTTCAAGAGATACCACTGCTATGCAGATCTTTTCAGGATTTCCGTAATATCTCTATCTCAAAAACTAAAGCACGGATTTTCATGAACTTCAAATTCAATTAAGAGTTCACGTAAGTTGTCCCTGATTAGATTTTGGTATAAATCGTCTAACCGGTGGCGCTGCTGTGCTGCATTCAACAAGAAGTATTAAGATGAACGATATAGAAGAAGGTTTTGTGATTGACATATCCAACTAGTTGAATATTATCTTAATATGTTTATAATGAACTTAAATCGGTACTGACAATAAAAGCAGTGAATATTTAAACTTCATTTGGCATTTCATAAAACTAAATTCAGCATAGTAATGACCTTTCTTTCTACAGTGTAGATAAAACTAAACATTCGTTTAAAGTTTACATTTGGAATTGAGCTAAGCGCGCTTCGAAAAGAGGTAACACATTTGCAAAGCCGCCTTGTTCATTTGCGCGTTTTTCCAGATAGGTTTTTAATTAACTTTTAAAGTCACTCAAGGCGTATTGAAAGATTACATTCAATGCAAAATATTCGAGAATCCCATAGTATTTATTAATTCATTCAAATTAAGGAGTCTCAGCGCTCAAAACTGGAAAAAATGAAAAAAAAAGAACATTTTCAACATTTAATATACAAAAATACATATGATTTTAAAACACAATTTTTATTGTGATGAAAGATATAAGTATTTTCTTTTATTTCATGTATTCAAAAAATGCAAGATGCATAATTAGCACTTATAGAGAGCTCCAAGCTGTCAGATATTTGACGAGCCAAAAATAGGTATAACAGTTTAAGCGCCGGATTACAGAATAAATATTGCAATTAGAATGAAATTTTTGGTACCTACTTATACTTCAGATTGTAGTAATTACCTTGAATCTAAATAAATTTGTATTTAAAGTATTTTTATATTTTTAATACAAAGTTGTATTTAGCTAATACAAAATTTTGAAAATTTCAACAACATAATCACTTAATTATTATTATTATTTTTTTTTTTTTTTGACCAATAAAAAGGAAATTTAGGTTCAATTTATACAGATTAACATGAAACGTATGTTTTGATAATTTCATGACAAAATATTCAAAAGTTTTTGAGATATCGTGCGCGTTATGCCTAAAAACGCCATTTGGGGAAAAATGACTTCAAAGTTTCGAAAATGTCGCATCAGCTATTGAGCGAGTATAATTCTAAAAGCCATAACTTCTGTTCTAATGAGAATTTGAAGGAAACAATTACATTAAAATGGTCAGAAAAAATATCTCGGCTAATTACTCACGATTTTTTTCATATATCATGATCAACAATGCTTTAATACTTCTGCTACGATACGTACATTCAGCGCTGCTCAACAGTTTTGCTGAATGCCCGTAAATCGAAATTTGTGTGAAAACGCAACTATGTGTAACGGATGAATGCGATTTTCTCAAACTATGTGACCTAGTGTAATCGCTATAATTTTCCTGCAAGGTTTAAATTAACGTCTACTATCTCTATTTTTTTGTTTCATAATTTTAGTTTCAGTAGATTCGGAATTAGAGTGGGGGGGGGGGCATTTTTTGCGCTACATTTTCGACGATATTTTTGAAAAGGTAATACCTAAAATTTAAAAAAAAAAATGTATTTTTGAATTCAGCGTTACGAATGCTTTCACGTGATACCCCACACGATATACAAAGATTTCTTTTTTTTTCAAGTAACTTCGAAATCGTAACTCTCCACATTTTAATAAATATATTTATAAATGTTTAATAATCTGACGATATGTGGGCCAATAGTCTTTATTATTTCCCCAATTTGAACTTTCCACGTTCCATAGTTTACGAGTAAAATGACAGTGACAGACAGACAGACAGAAGCAGGAGAGTTCCTATAATGGTTCCGTTTTTACTTTTTAAGTGCGGAACCCTAAAAAACAACGAAGGCTGCGTTTTTATTTGAAAAACATTGTGTTTAATTTTGGTGAAAAAGATTTCTTCCTAATTTCGGTCAGTTCGGAGGATGGAAGGTGTATAAAATTGAGGGTTGGAGGACAAGAATTCGAAAATTCATAAATAATTTGTTTGAAATAATTAACTTTAATAATTCGTATTTAAAACGTAAAAGAACGTAATTTAAGATATATTACCCGTTCTTCAGTGTTTTTCAGATTGGCCTAAGTGCGTTAAGAAAATGAACAAATTTCACAAGTTGCTTTTTATAAGCTTCTTGCTTCCAGGAAACTCCGAACGGAGCATGAGCAACACCTATTTGACACAAAGCCTTTGGGCGATTTTGTGACGCCTTTCTTAGTCGACATACGATCTTTTTCCACGCTGGAACTCTGCGCTTTTCTTGGGCGTTGAAAAATTATTAACTGTTATTTAACTCATGAATTTCCCCACTACATGGTCTTTTTTAAAGAGAATTAAGTTAAGCACTTATTTTTTCCTTTTCTTCCTATTTCGGAAAAAGTATTTATGTATTATTATTTTTTTTTTTTTTAATATGGCAATATGTTTAAAGAGGTCTCTAAAACGGATAACTTTCAATTTTACCAAGTACACGTTAGTAAATAATTAATGTTTAACGAGAAAAATAATAAAACTTTAATTCATTAAAGAATTTTTGCAAATTTAATAATTATAATAATTCTATTCTAGATGTAACTCATAAAAAGTCTCTTTCAAAAATAATCTTTTTGTGACAATAATTTTTCAATTTTTTTTCTTTATCTCTTACCACTGCTTTTAAATTTAAAACACTTTCTTACCCCTGCTTCTTTCAAAATTGTTAAAAGTACAGTTTATTTATCTAATTTTTTAATATCTTTTATCATGTTTGAATATAATTCTTTAATCCTTTATGAGAAGTAATAATTCAACTTTTCTTGTAAAATAATATGCTTAAAAAAAAAAAAATAATTTTTATTTTCAAATTTTCTCCATTTGTAAAGCATATTAAAAAGTGCTGTTCTTATTATATTAAGGACATTTATTGTTTTAAGATTAATGTTTTTTTTCTTTTTTTTTATATATATATAAATATTAGTTCAAAATCTTCCTGGATCTTTATTTACATAATTTAAAAATTATTAATTGGTACATATCTTATGAATTTTCCCACTACATGACCTCCTTTTAATGACAATTAAGTTAAACATTTATTTTACATTATAGCCCAGATGTAAGTCATAAAAAAAACACTTTCAATTTTTTTTTAACCTTTTAACATTGTTCTCATGCACTGTTTACAACTTTATAGATAATCGGAAAACCAATTTATAATGTGGTAAGTGCTTTTTATTTTGATAAATCTTAAATCTTGTATGAATTTACTTATGTGTTTTACTTCAAGAATCCTGTATGATGTATTGTATACAAAGTATATAAATTATTTTGATAATGTTGAATATTTAAATATAAAAAAGCATAAAGTAATATTGCTATGTTTGTTACTCTTAAATCTACAGATAATAATGTTTAATAATATGTAATTTGTTTTTGTTGGGCATTATATTTTTCTTTTAACAATGAAATTAAGCTAGAATACATTATATATCGTAAAAATATATTATTATTATTTATCATTCATATTTATGTTAAAATATGATAAATGTTTAAATATGCCCGGAACTGAAACATAATAATTAAAATACCAACAATTTAAGAATAAAGCGTTTAGTAAAATTAAAAAGTATTAAAAAAAAATAAATTGCAATGCTAAAATTATGCATTATTTAATGTAGTTTAATTTAACAGAAAGAAAAACATGTTTGATTTACTTATATCATTACTGACTGTCATTAGTATTATCCTAAAACTTAAAACAATAAAAATAGTAGTATCAGTATGTAGAAACTAATAAAAGAGAATATTTAATTATCTGAAAACGATATGCATTTTACATAAGCTAGAATATTAAATTGTTAGATTTGATAAATTTTAAAATATGCATGGTACTAAAAAATGTTAAATTAAAAGACAAAAATTAAATATCTAAAATTTTAATAATACTTTGCATTATTCAAAATTGTTTAAAGCTCAATTTGGTTACTGAAAAAAAAAATAATGAACATTAGATTTACACATCTGACTTTTATAAAAAACTTAGTGGAGTAAGATATAAAAAAGAGCAAAACTTTTTTGGGGGGTTGGGGGGCGGACTGGAAATCTTAAAATATTATTAGTATTTGTTCTACAATTTAAAGAAAATCTATAAAGGTATAACACATATAAAAGTGTTAATAAAGTTGACATTATAGATGGAGATTTTTAGTGAAACTCAAGATAATGCTTTTATCGCAAATTAATAGTTTTTGATAATGTGAGAAATATAAATTACACTGTAAAAAAAAAAAAAAAAAAAAAAAAAAAAAACTGTAGTTCTACAGATGTAAAGTTACATGCTTACTAAACTTTCACCTGTAACTGTACGAAAAAAGCTGCAAATCTACAAAACTAGTTTTTGTAAAGCTACAAAAATCTGTAACTTTACGAATGAATCTGCTAAAATTTCAGTAATCTTACTAAACTTTTATTTGTAACCCTGGCTGCAGTTACATGAAAAGTTCTCGAAATCCCAGTTTCCAAAAAAATTCTTAGTAACCTTACAGATTTTTTGATTTTCGGCGCAAAAGTGTGCCTGATACATGAAATTTTGTTGTTGCCGTTACATGAAAAGTTCTAGGAATCCCAGTTTCCTAGAAAAACTTTAGTAACTTCACAGATTTTTTTTTTACAGTGTAGCTTTAAATATCTAAAAGCGTATAGTAATATTGTAGTGGTTATTATTCATAATTCTACAGGTAATAATTTTTAACAATCTGTAAAATTTTGAACATTATATTTTTCCTTCAACAACCAAACTAAACTTTAAACTACATTAAATTTTGTAAAAAAAAAAAAAATAAAAATAAAAATAAAAATATATATATATATATATATATATATATATATATATATATATATACATTTAAAGTTTTAACTGTCTAATTTTTTTCTTTTGCATTATACAACATATTTACTTATCTGACTTAAATACTGTTTTTTGTATCTATTCTATGATTGAATTAAAATTTCAAAAACAATATCTCCAAGCAAGTACCATTCAATTAATCTTTAAACCATTAAAAAAAATAAAAATTAGTATTGTAAGCAATACTTTTATGGTAACTATGAATAATGAATATAGATATATATATATATATATATTGAAAAAGACACGATTTATACATACTACATAGAATATAAGTTAATTTCGTTAAGTTAAAAATATTTTGGGGTACTACAAATTATTAACTTACAAACAGAAACTAAATCATTAAAAATTAATAATAAAAAATAATAAATACATGACAATAACAAATTTGTGCCTTATTTAACATAGTTTAAAGTTTAAAAGCAGTGATATCATATGCACATACATTTTAAAAGCTGATACATGCAATTATTTCAACATTGAAACAAAACAGCGCTGCTTTTCTTTCTTTAAAAATTAATATCACCGCTTAAATGTTAAGATTGTGAGAATTCGGTACTTTAAGAGGTAGTCTAACAAATGAATAATTAATTAAAAACGCATTGAATAAATCTATTTTATTTTAATAAAATGTAAACCAAATATTTTAAATTAATAATAATTATTATTTCTACAACTGAATGGAAACACACTGTTATGCTTCAGTCATGTTTATAAATATAAGAATATTTGAAAAAAAAAATGAGCCGATAAAAAACACTTAATATAGCATAATTGCAGTCTGAAGTAATGGAAAATTATGTACATATATTAAACAATGTGAAAAAAGATATCACAAAGCACTCACATTAAATTACAGAACACGTGGTGAATTATATCTTATATTCAATATATCAAAAGCAGGTAAAATGTACTAGAAGTAAAACATATAAATAAATAAATGCACACAAGATTTAAGATTTATCATGATAAAAAAAAAAAAAAAAAAAAAAAAAAAAAAACTCTTAACTTATTATAAATTGATTTTCCAATTATCCCACAACGCTTTAGAACAAAGTCAATGTGTGATTTCTTTACATTTTGCCTATGAAGTACAAGTACAAACAAGCAACGCTGTATGCCGTAAGGGAGGAAGAGAAATGGAGGTTGTTCACAACCAGTTCAGTTCGACTGGGGTGACTGGCAAGGTGAGACTGGACGGTCCACTGTTAATGACGTCAGTGGGATTCAGGATGAGCGCCAAATGGCTTTATAAGAGTATCAAGTAGGTGTTGGCATGAGCGGGCGCGATCGCTGATTTTCAGAAAAAAATGTGTATTTTATTAATTTTTAATTAATATCTTAGCTTATTGTAACATAACAAATCTAACACATAGGTGAATCAGAACAATCCTCGAACTATCCTCATATTAATTTTTCAGACTACGTACGCTAGATATCGCTAGACATCGCCAAAAGATACACACACACAGAGCGAAAATTTCTCTTACCAGTATTGATAGCCTTTATTTATTAAATCTTCATATGTTTTATGCTAATTCTAAAAATAATTTGCAAAAGTTTAGAGGAAAAAAAGACTACTTTTTTGCAAATAATCCTATTCTTTTGTATAATGAATGTCATAACTGTCACATATTTAGAACATACTTATATTCGCATGCCTTTGAAACACAAAAAAAAGTTTTTAAAGTATTAAAAATAATACTTATAATATTTTCAGAAATTATTTATGCCATAAATATTTCTTATTTATTGAATAGTTTTTGGATATTTCAATGTAAAATCTTTTGGTTATTGAAATATACAAAGAAAATTCATATTACATAAATTATATTTGTAAAAATGTGTTATTCAAGCTAAAATGCTTTTTTACTTAGGCGCAAAGTACTCAGTGCCAATAAACATATTCTCTTTTAAATTTTTAATTACAAATAATCCGACGAAACTTTTTTTTTTTTAGTTATTCAGGGCACAACATGAAAATTAGTTTTCACAAAAACTTGCGATAAGGAAAAGAATAAGTTCTATGCATATATATAAGTAGAAAAAAGATTGTTAATGACAAAGAAGCTATACACACCTTCCTCTAGCTTTATATATACATACGACACGGACATGCACACCCACAAACACACATATATATATATATATATATGCAATTGTTTTATGTTAAATCATTATTTTATTTCGATATTTAAAAAAAAATTATATTTTGAAATTTTTTTGATTTGTTTTGTATGTTGTTAAAATAAGATTAATTTATAAATTAGCTTTAATAATACATAAATAAAAAATTCATATATATTCATATGATTTCAGCTAATTAACAAAAACGAATAATATAAATTGTAAATTATGCACAATGCATTAATTTCTTCATTTAACCGTATCTAAATATTTCCCAAAAATGTTAAAAACAGAACAATAACTGATATTTTGAAATATCCATTTGTATATAAAAAAAATTATCTAGTTGTGCATTAATATGTTATCATATACCCAATAATCAACAACTATAACAAAAAAAGTTAAATTAGTTAATTACGATTTTTAAAATTTCCATGTAGTCATTTTTATTCCCAAACTCTTTAGTAAATTTATTAAAGAAATTACGAAGTATAAGCTTTCTTTAAAAAGAAAATGAGAAAAAAAAACTTTAACGATAGCATCATGTATTCTTCAAAGTCACGTATCTTTACGATATTTATAGCATCAGTTTCTTCTTTGGATCGCTTATCTTTTCCCTTTGACCTCAATTGATCATCTAACCTGATCTAACACAGCCTAACTTGTCATATTTGGAACAAATTTTTTTAAGTTGTTCACTCACAATAAGATTTTTTAGGGGTAGTTTTATCTGTAATTCTACAGTACGTGGTATAGTATAAATTATCAGAATATATTTTTTTTTCTTCTATGATGATGTTAATCTGTGTTTATAGTAGTATGTTAGTTTTTTACTGGAAAGCTAAAATGTGATCGTTCATTAAAATTATTTACTACCGAAAAAAACTACATTCCGCGCATTGCAATATTTTCGTGATATATTAAATTATGTAACTCTACGTTAAACTTACATAGTTATATTATTTACTAAATTATATAGAATTAAAAAAAATAGTTTTCATTAAGTGAAGTAAAAGTTATTTAACAGGATATGATATTCATAAACTTCTGTTAAAATGTATGAGGACATGTCGAAAATCGCCAACTGTAAACATAGATAGTTGAAAATATTTTACAACTTTTGAAAAAAGAAAATGTAAACGGAATATTCATTTCAATTTTATATCTTGTACAATTTTTGAAAATAATTCCAACTTGAATAAATGCTATGGTTATGTATATATTTTGTTTAGCCATCGCAAGAACACGGATATTTTCTTTAATTGTGTAGTTATGCCGTTTGTAAGATATTCAGTGAAAAAACTGATAAAAAGCGGGGTGGGAATGTTGATTTTTCACTCAGGAGCTCACACATGCCGAAGAAATGACTCTGCCAGGGAAAGTTCATGATAAATTGGCAAAACTCTATTATCAAAATCATATGAATGCTGCGGAACACTGATTTTTATTTTTATCTAGTACACCATTACATTTGGTTGTTTCGTCTAACATACTCCGGCATTCAAAAATAGATTCGTGTCCAATAACCATAAATACAAAACAGCTTTTGAGCAAAGTATAACTGTAACTGTTTATTTTTGAATGTAATATAATTTTACAGACGATATATTTTTCTACCTTTAAAGAAAAATTCATAAAATTTTCAACTCAAAAGGAAATTCTTTCGCCGTATGCTCCATAAGAAGGAAGTAATTCGAGAGGATCTTTACAAAAGAGATTAACAAATGTATACCCCGCCATAACTAAATCAGATTATAAAGTTTGTATTGCCATCATGTAAAATTAGTTCCGCGTAGATGCAAGAAAGTTATCTTAAATAACTTCCAAAGTGTACAATGGAAAATTAAATATATGTATTAAATGCGATTCCAAAGTTTGACGGAATTACAGCTGTAGTTCAAAATTGTTAATGAAATTTAATTTCTAAAGAGTCACAATGCATTGGCATTCTTTTGAACTAAAGTATGCAAGACAAAATTTTGAATAAAACAAAAGCTCCGACAAAAATTTTAAATATCTTCTATTGTTCGTGTGCGAGTTAATCATATAAATATTGTAGATGTTATTTTTAAAAAGTTCAGAAAATGTAAAGGAAATATGTAGCATTTTGTCTCCCTCAAAAGCACTTTGGTAGAAGTTAAAGGAAAACACTTTCTTAAATTTAGGTTTATGTTTACAACAAGTTATATTTTTGTATTTTAACTTATTCTAAGGTGTACAGTAATACGAACGAAAGATTTTAATTTTAATCCACATCATATTTGACAGTGGAAAGTGTCAAACAATAGAAAAAATATATGTTTGCAAATGCTTTTTCTTGAATTACTCATGCTCAGTGTTGATTTTTCATATTTCAATTCATCGGATTTTTTTTCCTTTGAATAAACCGTTACATTTATTTATTCAAATATATTTATCCGAAACTGAAAGCTTCTATACTCAACGATCTTTTCATATATGACATCGGCTTCTGTTAATTTCAGAAAGTGAACTAAATTTCTTCATTTTTTAGATACAAACATGGAAAGATCATTCCGTACATTATCCTTATAACACATTCTAAGAAATAAAATGGACTATGGTGTCAATTTGATTTTCTTGGAGAGCTTTTTTTTCTGAATTCCTAGGTAAAAAAAAAGAAGATGGGTAGTAAAAATGGAAATATTTAGCAAACAAATTTATTTATATCTATGTTATTTTATTATTGCCCAAAGCACTTTCTGCTCAAATAGAGAAAGTGTAGTTCGCTTAGGATTTCAAGAGTTGAAAAGTTTAATCACAAATACGGTACAATTTCATTGCAAATTTGAAAAAAAAACATATTTGATGTGATAATCTCTAAAGAGAAATGCATAACGAAACTCTAAACCGTATTCCAGATAAGTATGAATTTCTTCGACGTCGTAATGAGGCGACAAATTTTTGTTGAAGAAACGCATTAACAGCGGTAACATAAGATTAGGGTATGGAACTTATATAATTAAATGAAGTAAAGGAGATAATTTTAAACATTCCATTTATACTGTAGTATCGAAGAAACGGATATATTTGGTAATATTCCATAAATACTCTAGGATGGAAGAAACGGAAATAATTTTAAATATTCCATAAATCGTTTAGTGTGGAACAAGTGGGACAGTCTTTTGTGCGAAGTCCCAAGAGAAGAGATCATACGCCCTCACTTGAAAAATATATGCCAAAATTATCTCGAATTACCAGAAGACATACCGAACTTTTTCCCGATATGTAGATATTTCAGGTTTTCTGAAAATACAGGGTGATTCTTAAGGACCAAACAATAGGCTATTTCCTTAAATATTGCCAATAGACACATACTTCTAATTGCAAAGTTTCGGAAAAAAGGTGTAAAATTTAATGATATGAGTTGCAACTCCATGGGAGGGGTGGTCTAATTGAGAAAGTACAAAACAAAAATTTTATACTACCCCGTAGAGTAAAATTTCCATTTAAGAAATTTTCCTTATCCATTCTTCAATTAAACACAAAAAAGAATTTCCTCTCGATATCTGCAAAGATCGTAGATATATTAAAGTCCAAAATTCGTTACCCATGCCTCTGAGTGGCGAGTCATTGATTAATATTGAAGGCAAGATAGGTTTCAGTCACAAATTGTACTTTATTAAATTCGAATTAAGACAGTGCCGGTCCTTTGGATATAAAATTGCAGTGTAGAGATTTTACATTAAACCTGCTTTTAAAATATAGTGGAGGCCTGAACTGGAGGTTTGCACGGGTCGAAATATCCTATCCCGGTCCCGAGCAGAGCAAAAAAAAAAAAAAAAAAAAAAAAAAAAAAAAAAAAAAAAAAAAAAAAAAGTTCGCCCCGGCCTGAGAAAAAGTTAAAATCTTCGCCAGAGCCCCGCCCGGCCTGGCGGAATTTCTACGAAACATAGTTTTTTAAGTCGATATGGTAAAAATTTATTTCGCATGTAAGTGTTCTGACAAAAAATACTTCTTATAGCTTTTCTTTTTTCATGTTTATAATTTTCATTTTTAAAGAAGTTTCAAATGCTGTGATATATATCGACCCTATTTATATAAAATCCTAATGAGACGAATATATGAAACGGATATATGAAACGGTTGAAATGAAACGTATTTATGAAAAAGATTCTATGAAATGACTGATTAAACAACTGATTATATTTTACGGCGATTTCTCCTAAAATATGGAATACTTTGCGAGGAAATTAGCACCAAAAATCCGCATTGATCCGCAGATCTCAAAACTGGTTTTAGAGTTTTTAAATTCGAATTAGTTTAAAAATATTATTTTTTTTCTAATTTTATATACTTTTCTCTAATGATGGCAACTCAAATTTTAATCATTACAGATATATTTTTTTCATATTATAGAAAAGGCTATTAATTTAAACTAATTTTGCGAACAGTTTGGCCTTCCTTAAATGTATGCTAGGAAAAAGGTTTTTTGTTTTTCATTTCATTATCATTTTATTTAATACAAAAGTTTTATTTAAAACTTAAAGATTTAAAATTAATGGCTTTCAATTCTTTCTTCCTTTTTTTTTTTTTTTTACGAAACGAAAAAAAAATTGTTAGGTGCAGATGTCATATACGCACAGGGGTACGTAATTGGCGCAAAAATGGCGTTATTTTGCCTGACATACATGGTAACGCGGCTATTGTTGCTTATTTATTAATAAATGTTCATTTACATTCATTTTCTTTTTATTAAAAAAAAAATGTTATAAATTGTTTTATTCTATGGTTATTAATTAATTTTACTTTTTATTGATTGTTATTTCATTTTAAAAATAACAGAAAATAATTTAGAAATATACATGTAACTGGTATTCGAAAACGAGGTTTTGGCCAAATTGTCGTAAAAAAAAAAAAAAAAAAAAAAAAAAAAAAAATCACTCAAAACCTGTTTAAATAATGCAAGAAATCGTGACATTTATTTTCAAATTCAAGCAATGTTTTAATGGTACTACTTGGTTATCCCGTCGACCAATTTCGCCAAATTATATAAATCGCCAAACCACTCACCCAATTATGCGAAATTGGCGTAATTTTTATTTTAAATAACGAAAAAAGAAATAAATTAGTATAGCATTAATAAAAATACAAATAAAACGTCGAAATAAATATCACTTGATGGCGTAAACACGTGGAACTTCCTTATAGTCAAGTGAATATGACTGGTGACATTTACGATCAACCATTGTTGGCATTTAATCTTTTAGTCTGGCAATTGATTTTTAGTCAATTGGATAACCAAGTAGTACCGTTTTAATTTACCGCTTTGAAAAAGAAAAAGATATTGGCGAGTTTTGCACACGGCTAACATAAAAATACCAAGGATTCTTTGCGATCATGGCAACTTTTATGTAGTTTCTCTTCTCTCGATTCTAAAAAAAAAGAGTAACTAACGCTGTCACCTTCGCCGCCGGTTTTGAACTTTTTCTTTGAGGTCTTTCTTCGTTAATATTGAGAAAAATATTGCAGAAAACAGAAATATAAAACAGAAATATAAAAAAAACAGTGGTATTACGTACATAGAAATGTTTGATAAACACGCTGGTGCAGACAGTTTTCAAATCAAGGAATTCTTTTAAGAGGTATTTAATGCTAAAGTTGGACAAAAGCGTTCCATTAAAAAAGTTTTATAGGAGCAAAAACTATACATGGGGATTTAATCATTTTTGGATCATTTTATACGTTTGAATTTCCCAGTGTGCAGACTGCATTTATTTATTTTTTAATTTTACTCATTTTTTTGAGGTTTTATTTCTATATTAAATTCAAAGTTTCAGCATTTCGAGAGAGATATTTTACATATTTTAGAAATAGTTATTAATTTAAATTGTTACCAACTGTATAAACAGCGCAACCAATAATGTGTGCTTCAAATAAAAAAATATATATATTTACACGTGACTATTATAAACAGAAAAAGCCGCTTCAAATTAAAATTAAATAATTACGTATAAACAGTAGGAACTTATTGAGAATTGCTTCATAAAAACTATATTTACACATGAATTTTAAAAGAGAAAGGATATTGTAAAGTAATAAATTCATTATCATGCGTTAGAAGTCTGTAATAGGAGAAATTACGTCACATTACACTTATTATGCAAAATGAACAAAAAATAGTATTGCAAAACAGTTTAAATTTAAAAATTGATCGAGACAAAATATTAGAGGTTAAATATTAGATTTTTTCAAAATTTTATTATTTGTCGTTTGATGTGAAGAGTTCAGCTATAAGTATACAAAACTTCATGCCTCCAACTTAATTAGGGGCTGAGTTAGAAAAATTGTTTAAGATACACAAGTGAGATCCCAGAGGGTTAAATATTAGACCTTTTTCAAAAGTTTATTATTTGTTGTTTGATGTGAGGTGTGAACATTACCGACCATCATCAAAAACTGCAATATTGTGAATGATTGACTACACGCCATAAACCAACAATATAGAACTGTATGTGTAAAATAAGGTACCGTATACCTAATTACAAGAACCAACACGGAAGAAAAAAAAGAAGAATATGGGCTCCGAAAAAATTGAAAAACTTATATATTGAATTACATTTTAAAGAGTACAAAATTCAATGATATAAGCAAATCGGTTGGTTTCTGTGGGAAAAAAGCTATAAGCTGAATTTTTTTCCCCTGTACTCAAACAACCAATATAATCAAAATAATAGTTTCAATATGAATACAGAACACTATCAAATGGCATGAAATGGAAAAAAAACTACAACCCACTGAATATTTAACCCATAGCAATAGAAATCTTACAAAACATACCGTATTAATTCTCAGTAGATTTTCAAAATGAATTCCCGCACATGGAATCCAAAAAGCATGTTAAGATTAAGGTGAATATAACATTTAAGTTAACACAGAAATTAAAAGCTATGGAGTCAGTTAATTCATGTTGAAATATTGTGATAAATATAATTAATATAATATAAATAAAAAATAATTACATTATTTATAATACCTAAAAACAATTTTAAATTGTATAATAACAATTTTACAACATTGCCAATATTCAGCGTTAATTACCGCCTAGTGAAAAAATTAAAATTATGACTATTAATAGAGGCAATTTAAAAATACAAAATTTATGGTGCTGCCATCTATTATTTTATATTAAAAACTATTATGATTATACAAATGTCACTGTAAGTAGAACCTAATACATGCTAATGAATTAAAATGTATCAACTGCATTCCTACACACATCCTAATATAAACAATACCATACTGTATTTCATTATTCAGAATTTTTTTTTAAATAAATTAAATGTTAATACAATATATTCTATTACCATACCATTAAATCTAAACTGAGAAATTAAAAAACATTTTTAACTTGATAATATATAGAATATAGGCTATATGCTATAAAATAAAATGGATTATAAATTATAAAAATATAAGTCTTAATATTTAGCTTTACATATAAAAATGAACAGGAAAGAAAAAAAAAAAATAATTAAATAAATTATAAAATAAATAAATAAAAATGGATGTTTATATAAGATAGACAGATACTAAAATTTCAAATAGCCTAAAGATCACATATATAATGCGTGAATTATCCTTATATTAGTCATAAAAAAGCTAAAAAAATATGATTGTGCCACTCAAACATATAAACCGATAATTAATCATGAAATACAATGTTGAAAATAAAACAATATTAAATAGTATAAAGGAATAATAATAATAAAAACTATTGACTCAATTTTAATACATACAGTATAACATTAGTTAATCAAATAAAACAATATGCATAATAAACACTAAAAAGTTGGTATACAATTATTAATTAATATGACATTGTCCTGAGTAGACTAAATTAAAAATAAGTTAATATTGAATTTGATTAAATAAGTTAAATTTAATATGAAATTAAAAAAGAGGAAAAGTCACCAATTACATATAAAACATCAAATCAACATCCATATAAAATACATATTAGAAATGTATATATATATATATAGATATATATATAACCATTAATTAAACATAACCTACCACCGTCAATTATTATGAATTAAAGCTGTAAGTATAAAAAAAAATATATATATTATAAGAATTATTATGGAAGAAAAAAGAAAAAAGTGGACACCGACAAAAATTGAAAAGCTTATACATTGAATTACGTTATCAAGGGCACAGAATTCAATGATATAAGCAAAATGGTTGTTTTCTGTGGGAAAAATAAGCTAAAGCTAATAATTATTTTATATATATATATTTAATGAATTTCTATTTCCATGTAAATGTTTCACTTATCATTTCATATCGTTAATTCATAAATTCGTTATAGACAAGTTTCCTTCTTAGGAGTTGTACAGGTAGTCTATTCTTTTCTCGGGTATTATTATATTACTTTTGCACGAATTAACGCATTTTTAAGTTTAAGACAGGATTCCGTCATAGGCAGGTTCTTTTTCAGTGGTTTTTACTGCATTTTATATTTTTTGCCTTTTAATCTACTATTTTTCCAAAAAAAAAAAAAAAATGAATTTTAAAGTTTAGTTGCAAAATAATGGTGATTTAAATGTATGTACAGTTTTTGTAAACATTTTTGGGCTGAGCGAAAATTTTCTGACATTTGCACGATCAGTCAGATACAATGACTTTAAAATAGGTTGGGTCGACACCGGGACTGAAAAATTCGCCTCGTGCAAAACTAGGAAGAAAGAACCCATACCTTGTTCGGTAAAAAAAATACGTTAGTCACGACCCGGCCGAGCCTTCAGAAAGAATTAAGGTACGTGCATGGCCCGGCCCCGGAATACAGAATTTTTTAACTGCCTTCCACGGGCGATGTAAAACTTGTAGTTGTGAGGGCTAAAATCATGAATACCATCTTAATCGGCATGTTAAAATAAGACTTGATTTAAATCAGCAGACGGACATTTAAATGGTACGGAAAGAATGCGGAGAGTTCAAATGTTAAACTGAATCGGAAGCTACAGGAAGATGTTACTTAGTTACCTGCAATTGTAAAAAAAAAAAAAAAAAAAAAAAAAAAAAAAAAAAAAAAAAAACATTTTATTTGGAGCCAATATATTTTTTTAAAATTTGAAGGCGTTTTTATGCAAAATGGGTTTTATTCTCCATTTCTCATCTTTAAATTATCATAAGTCAGGAATTGTTAAAGAAAAAAGTGCAAACTTGGAACTTTTTTTTTATTATTAGTTTACGTTAATTTTGTTTCGGCAAATTTGAAAAAAATAAATATTTACATTTGAAAATATGATTTTTTTAAAAATAAGTTACGTATTTTTTTTATATATATATTTTTCTTATTTTGAAAATTAATATTTTAATATTTAAAAAAATCCTGATAGAAAATTTTAATTACATTTTCTTTAATGAAAAATTTTGAAATTCGACAAATAATGTTATAAGTTACATCGATTTTAAATTTCTCCATTTAAAAAAATAATAATTATTTAAATATTTTTTTTAATTTATAAAAACTTTCAGAATGTGATTTTTTTTTTTGCAAATTGTATAGTTAACTATCACAAAGAAAAGAAAAAAAAATCAAAATTCTAACTCAATAAATGTGTTTTTTAGACGTTTCATGGAACTCTTAAAGTAACAATTTTTCTTGAATTAAACGCATTTCAACTTCAACATTCGTGAGAACCTGACGAATAAATTAAGCTGGCATATCTCTGTCGTTTTGCAGGTATGAAGATGGAATTTTTAGTGTTTAATTCAGGAATGGATAAGGAAATTAACTGGAAATTTTTACCGTACACGAACCGTATAAAAATTTAGTTTTCCTATTTTCTGAATTAGATCAATGAAAATTCCATGGAGTTGCAACTTATCTCATCAAATTTTGCACTGTTTGTTATGAAACTTTGAAATTGGAAATATGTGTCTAGAAGCATATTTAAGGAAATAACCAATTGCTTCGATCTTTATAAATCACTATGTATACGCTGCTACACTACAGTCACATTACAGAAATCTGTAACAAAATCATCTTCGTTAGTTTTCAAAATTTTGGAACCAGTTTAACGTGTGTATTTTATATACAGCCGAATGAATAATTTTTGTAAGTAGGGGAAGAATTTTCGGCCGCAATACATCTGTATAAATTCCAAGATACTTAGAAGTAAAACAATTGTAAAGTTACTTATAAAAGGACATTACAGTGAATTTAAGTTAACAAACTATGACTACGGCTAATCAGTGTATATAATATATTTTAAAGTTCACAATTAAAATCATATAAAATACCTGCAATAATAATATTATTACACAACATTAATTTTAGACAATAATAAAAATAACAATTATTATGCAATAATAATATTATATAATATAATTTAATTTTTGTAAGTAGTTTATGTGATTTTAATTATGAACTTTAAAATATATTATATGCACTGATTAGACGTAGTCACGTTTATTCAATCGAAAAGTGTTTTTAAAGAACATAATGAAACAAAAAAACATATATATAGATAAGTTGAAAAAGAAGATAAATTCCTAAATGTTTTTATTCATTAAAATTTCATTAAACTACTTTTATACAAAATTCAGAAATTGAAAACATTTACTCGGTAAAATAAACTAAAAGAAATACCTTTAAAAACGTAAAACTAAACAGAGTGCTTCATCTTTTCTTAAAGCTATTAAGAGATTGTACTATGTATTAAGAAGTAATGAGTGTGTATTACAGTGTTGCACTAGAAATCAAACATCCAGGGATCTTTTATTTCGAAATCGTCTTAAAACACCAAATAGCTGTAGGATTTACTGTAAATCCCTACCCATTTAAGGTTCTATCTTTCATGAAACACTAAGCTTAAAATATTACATTCATATTTACAGAATCATAAAAGTCATGTTTTATTGTGAATACTTATCACAAAAGAATTTGTAGGATTTGGTAGTATTTAATAATATTTCAAAATGTGTTGTTTTTTCGATGTTTTTAGAACCTGCTTGAGCCAATAAGAAGTATTTTGCATTTTTTTTTAATATAAACATGGGATTGAAAATAAAAATAGAAATTCTGAAATTGTTTCTAAATACCTATAAAAATCTACGTAGTAAATTGCATTAAATATGTGGTGTGTTTGGATTATTTTCATTCCAGGTAGACGATGGAAATAATAATCTCGCATTCATTAAACAAGAAAATATATTCCTCATTTCAAGTGATTTTAAAATGTGATGTTTAAAAGTTCTTATGGAATTATGGACATTTTTGACATGGTAAACTACTTTAAAATTCAGACTAAAATTGGCTTATTAACTGGCCAGCAGGGAAGACCGAACTATGCTTTATTAAAATTAGATTTTTCTTCAACTGGATATAACTATAAATAAATTACTTTATTATTGCTACAAAGAATTTTATTCTATAAAATTATGATTTACAAAATCTATCAGTATTGACACCATGTATATATTTTTATATTTATCATAATCAATCTGTACATAGTCAATCATAATAGGAACATTAGCTGTTGAACTTCACAGACTTACGCTTCGAAAAAAAAACTTTGTTATACAGGGTGTCCACTCTCAAAGGTACGCAATGGCTAATTCCTAAACCGTTAGGAATAGATATATAGTTACAAATACAAAAGGGTTTAAATGTGGTAAAGAAATAGTTCAAAAATAATTTGGGTCAATAAAAACAATTCTTAAAAAATTACGAAATTTAAATTTTTATACGGTCCCACGGTCCTATAAGTTATATTTAGTAAAATTTTCTCATTACGCTGACAAGTAACACAAAAAAGTCCGGTTCATATACACAAAAATTGACCGAGTTATGAAACCTTAAAAATGCATAACTTATACCAGTTTTATGCATCTAAACACAGACGAGTTCCGCCATCCTTTGAGGGGTCATATAACAAGTGCTTAACACTTTCACGCCGGCGCGGTGGGTCACACTCGACTGTCTCAGAGCTGTAACGTCTCCGGCTCTTTGGATACCAGTATTTTAATACAGAAAATGTTGTTTTATTTAATTAGAACAACTGGGCGATTTAAAGGAACAACATTTTCTCTAAAATAATACTGGTGTGCAAAAAGCCGGAGACTTGACAACTCTGACACAGTCAAATGTGACCCACCGCACCGGCATGAACATGTTAAAGTATTAGAAAAACTTATTTAATGTGTATCTGCGCTTTGAAAAAAAACATCGTACAAGCACTACGATTGAGTTAACTTTTATTAAGTTTCAGATTGGCTAAAATAATTGTATTTTAACATATGTTTTATTTTGTAAGGATTTGAGATTGTTTCTTTTCATGATTTCTTTTAACAAAAATTATGTTATTTTTATAAGTTTTTATTTAGCTTCAACGATTTTATGTATGTTTTTCAGGTTCAAAATTTGTACTCGAAGTTTAACTCACTTTCAAATATACGATCTAGATTAAACTTTACATGCTGACTTAAATCCGATTACAATCTAATATTGTTATGATTTTCAGTGGTTACCATTTAAACATATTTTACAGGATAACGGATAGATTACTACGAAGAAGATTAAGAAAAGTTTTAGATTAGACAACACAAGACTGCGATGGTTGTGTTTTTTAACTTCGATGTATTTTTTAGCACTAAATCCGAAAATTACCTTAATTTTTAACCATCATGTCAGGATGTTTCTCAATTCATAAATTATCAATGTTGAAAAATAAAAAAAATAGGATACTATAAAATAGAGAAGATGACTGTATTTTTTAACTTTTGATAATTGCTTTTTATGCACTTTTTAGCACTGAATCTGAAAATGACCTTCATTTTTAACCACCACGTTAGATTTTTTTGCAAATCGTAAATGTCAAAGTTAAAATACAGCGAAAATCTAATTCTATAAAACAGATGTACATTTTTTTAAATTTAATTTTATTCAAGGAGGAAGGATATGGAGCTATTTATAAAAACAATAACAGTAATTTGTGCACTGCAAAGAATCAAATTATTGACCAGATTTATCCAGGTCAGTTTTATAATAATATTTTGATGAAGGTAATTTTTGATGATGGTTCCAAATATTTTGATTTGAGAATATAATATCTCATTTTTTACTGTTCAGTGCATATGCTTAAAGTATTTTTACGAGCTCATCGAACTCTATAATATATATTTTCATGTTGCAACTTTTTCTCAATTATGTGTGTACCATTTTATTGCTACAAATCTTCATATAGGTGTGCGAGCCAAACATAACTGAGACTGCATTATTTTGTGTGAGAAAGTTGGGGAGATATACGATGATAAATTTAACAAACAAATAATACATCGGTATTTATCATCCATTTTAAATTTAAAATTCTCCTTTCTCAATTATAGATTTTACTAAAACTACATTTTCCTTCAAAGATATATCTATTTCTTCTTATCTTTAGCGCTTAATAAATGACATTCACTTAAACATTCCCAAGTTCTCTCCAGTCGATAATGAAATAAATCAAAAACAAACCTACTTTCACGTACCAAAATCTCCAACGAAGCTCTTAGATACCGTCCGTCCGTTAACGAATAAATAAAGCTATCCTTTGATCATATGATCATTTGCAGGAGTAATTTAAACTCATATTATTAATGCTGAGATTTATAGATAATACAAATGATTACTTCTGTCTAAAAGATCTTTTCTGTTTATATTAAAGAAGACGTCAGGTATTAATTGTTGTCTGTGTGGTTACTTCTAAATATACGTTTTGTATTTCTGAGTCATGGCACCGTGTATGCGCATTAAAATTTACTTTCGCTAATTAGAAGTTGCTTCGCTTGATTGCAGTTAAGAATTTCTATTAAGTGATGTTTTGTTTTGGTATTTAATGTTCCAAAATTCCAACGTCTTGGCTCGACGCACTTGAGTCTATATATGTCTGACAACTTATATTTCACTCCCTGACCGCCAGGTTTGGAACACCCCATCGCGATAGTGTCAGTCTCTGGCAATAATATCAGATATCCGCTTTTTAAAAATATATAAATCTACTTGAAGTGTAATAACTGCTTTTGATTGCTTCCATTTATATTAAACTTACCTTTTTGAAATCTGCATATTTTAAAATGACAACACAAAATCACAAGCAAAACCGCCACTTAGTGCAAAATTATTTATGATCATGAGAAGTCTTCAATGTAGAATTTAACAGTCTTCAGTATTCTATCAAATAAGCGTTCAGAGTGAATTATAACAGTCAGTTAAAATTATATTTAGAAATATATAGAGAGAAATTTTGTAACAATAACATGCCTTTGGACAAAATTTTTACTTTTTTTCGACTTTTACAGAAACATTATAATGCATGATAATGAATTCAAAGTGTTGTGTTCTATAAACACGTAATTTAATCGATAAGCATTTATTTTTATACGTTTCTTCTTTTTAAAATTAGTCTAGAAAGTTAATGAAAATCTGTAAATGTACAAGAAAATCAAAACACTGATATTTTAATTTAATGATTGCACTGTAAAAAAAAGACGATTGTTTCTTAATCTACGAAAATGTACAATAATCACGAACGCAAATCCTTATAATATTATAAATGTCAATGTGTGTCCGAAAGTTTAATTGAATTCAACGTCTAAACGGATGAATTAATGCTTTTGTATCTTTGTATATAGGTGCATTATAAAACGGAAATGAACATGCGCTATATTTTGTTTAATTTATTCAAGTATTTCTCTTAATAATTCAAATTTCTTCCTTTTTCATACAGAATCAATTGACATTTTTCTGATAAATTCAGTCATCTTCCTTTCTTGCTGACAAGAAAATCTAAATCTGGAATAATAATTTCTCCTCTGCAATTAATTAAAAATTAGAATAAAAAGAATTCAAAAGAAACTAAATACGACGTCATATTTGAAACGAAAAATGGGGTATTTTTATTATACATGAAGATGAATATCGGTTACGTTAATAAGGGGTTTTCTCCCAAAAATGAAGTCATAATTAGAAGGAAAAAGAATGAAAAAGAATATTATTAATAAAGTTATTCGCTTTGAAAAATATGACGTCATATTTAAAATAAAACAAGTATTCGTAAAAAATACAAGGGGCATGAGGTCTCTGTGACCGAGTGGTCAAAGCACCACGCTGCTAATCGCTTGCGAGCGTAGGAAATTGTGGGTTCGATTCCCGCTGGTTCCATTGCACACTCCCAGAATGTATTTCTCTTGTGTTGTAATATTTCCTTGCACTATCTTGTCTCTGACTTATAAGCGGGCTCTCATGTCAAGCACACAAGTCATATGTTTGTTGTTCAATAAATAAATAAATAAATAAATAAATACAAGGAGCATGAATATCAGTCACTAATGCAAATAGATAAATAATGACGACATATTAAAACGAATAACAGAAATGTTTTTTATTAATGGACCCTTCTCGCTTTCTGTTCGAGGTTATGAAAACTGCCATTTTACCAATTGTGACGTTACAGGAATACTGTCGCTACTGGTTAAAAATTTTGAATATAAGTTACATACAAATGATAGTTTTCTTTCCTCTTCACGTTATGATTATAAGTAGAAGATATTTTTGGTGGAAAAAAGGGGAATTAAAACGGTTTAATATATTTTTTGACGCTATTTCCTCATTAAAATTAAAAAGAATTGAATTTCAATTAATAGAAATGGTACAAAGACATGATTAAAGTAAATTTTCCAAAACTGAAAACACATTTACGCACATCGAAGCTTCATGAATGAATTCATTTCACAGAAGCGAAAATCGTCTGTGAATATATTGACGTTTACAACCAAGGATGTAAATATACCTTTAGTACATTTCATTGGATAGTTAGTGCCCACTATTCATACGAATTAAATAAAAAACAAAAAGTCATATACTATTTTAATTAATTATTTTTAAAAGATGGCAGTTAAAACATGTCACAAAAGCGTTTTTAGTAAAAGCTTTTATCAGTTAAAAATGATGTAATATTTTTTTATGGAAAGCATACATTTTAATACGAAAACATTAACACATATTTATTTTAATGTTGTCAAAGCGATGTCGTTTTTATTACACCAGCTTCGAAAGTTAAAACGAAATCTTGAAACTTGAGAACAGGAATTCCGCTTTTTCAGAATTTAGTGTCGCCCCAAACATTTCCATTACATCATTTTCTTCTGATCAAGAAATAGTGGCTTCTATTATTATGAAACAGCCATTATAAATGAAACGTTTAGGTGAATATAAAAGAGCAGTCGTAAAAAGTTAGAACTTCATTTTTTCCGTTCTGACCTGAAAATCAGAGTTCTAACTTTTTACGACTGCTCTTTCAACTTCACCTAACGCTTCATTTATAATGGGTATTTCATAATAATAGAAGTACACTAGTCCACCAGAAGAAAATAACTCGGTTAAGCGGGACTCTACTGTAGTGCAAAACATATTTCAATTTTAAGACTTAAAGCCTACGCTTTTATTTTACGTAAAATGACGTCATTTGCATTAATATAGATACTTAAAATTAAATATAGTTTATAATAGATCCATGTTTTATCATAAATCATTCACTTATATTTTCTCAAAATAGCATGTATTTTAATTACATTTTTTCAGTTTTTATAAGAAAATGGCAACAAGAAGATATAAATGCTTTTTTTTAACTATTTTTTCTTTACTTTCAACTGAAATGGACACTTGAGTTGCCAAAATTAAACAAATGGTGCTAAAAACTACAAAAAAATTAATATCTGAAAAATAAATGGAGATGCAGTTTTCAAAAAAATTGCATTAAAAAGTACTTTTTTTCCCAATACGACGGTATAAAAATTGAAAATGTGTGGATGCTAGAAATTTAAAAAAATTGCTATAGAGTATAAAATTGTACTGTTTTGTTTTACCGGTGGCTTCTGTAATGTAACGTTATTTTTTGGAATTCACAAAACAAGCTGGGAGAAAGAAATAGCAACCCGTACCGGGGGCTAATAACAATATACTTTTCAGAAATAAAATTTTGCATCAAAAGTCGCATTATTTCAAAATGAAATTTTAGCTTACATTTTAAATACATTTTCTTACTTGAAATTTAGCATATTTAATAAAAATAATGTTTCAATGATTTTCTAAATGCACAATAATATCGGAGTTCATTAATCGATTTCATGTTTTAAATAAATTAAAATGCATAGTTTTAAATGATTCATGAAGTGAAAGAATATATATATTTCTATTTCGGCAAGTAGGAAAATCTAACCTAGTGGAAGCGTCGTCATATTTTTAATCATTAGCTGCTTTTCTTTCAGAAAATATTAGCATTTTATAGCAGTTATACAAAATGGCTGCAAAGAATTTAACAATCACAAATACATAAGTTTAACACCCTTTTGCCGTACAATCTCCAGGAACGCTGGTTTCAATAAAATTTAATAAATGGCACCTGAAAGTTGGCTTGAAAATGTTTAGCAAGTAATTTTAATTGGAGATTAGACTTTACATGTGACATCATTTACAAATAAACAAGAGCCAAAACCACGAATTAAGCAATAAATTCACCTTTCACCTCAGATTTCTCTAATTTTTAAAGCCAACGTCATTATCTAAAAGCGCAAAAAAGAACGGGGATTTTCTTTTTATATTAAAATATCGAACATAATGTTGCATGTGGATTTTTCGAGTATTCTAATCTTATCAAAGTCATGTCTGAAGTGACCTGTTAATAATATATTTCCTTAATATTCTTTGTCTCGAAAACATAAATTAAATCAATATCATTGAACGAAATAAATATATAGTAGAATAAATATAAATAATAAAATAAAATAACAGAGATGTAAATTTATTCCTCATTTGATCTTAGTATAGGTGTATGAAATTTCGTGCTCACGACCGAAATTCAAATGATCCTATATATATAAACAAAAATAAGGAAAACGGGATCATCAGATGCGTTTCCACTATAAAATGTGATAAAAGGTTAATTATATATGCTTTTAATTATTGAAATTTTTTGCTTAATTGATGAATTTCTTCTTCTTAAACTATTACGTGAACGTTGTCACGGTTAACAGCTAGTATTCAATAATCTCTTCCAAATCACCCCAGATTCCAAAAAGTGTTCTTTGATCTTCAGAAAACTCAGAAAACTATTTATTTTCTAAATTTAAAGAAGAATTTATAAAAATTATTATCTTTTAGCTGCTAATTTTTGGAAACGTTTTCCAGTAACTTGTACAATGCAATAATCAGTCCTCTATACTCGGGAAATCGGTATTTTGTATACAATCAATTCTTAAGTAAACGTTTTCAGCTGCATGCTGAATGTGTGCATGCAATTTTAACAAAATAATGTTTATTTTCATTTTAATTTTAATGCTGTTAATTATGTATGTTTGTCTGTTAAACATGTTTTCTGAATGTCAAAATATTTACCCAAGAATTGATAGCATCCTAAAAAGTGATATTCAGATTTGAGAAAACTGATTATTGCACTGTAAAAGCTACTCAGAAACGTTTCCAAAAATAACGGGCAGCTAATAAAAATTCACTTTTATAAATTATTTTATAAATTTCGTAAAAAAAATAGTTTTCTGAATTTTTTAAATGTAAAAGAAAGCTTTTCGGAATTTTCTGGACTCTGAAGGTGTTATTCTATATTTTCGTTACTGATTATAATACATTATTGTAGATTAAGAAAAGTCTTTTTTACAGTGTGGATGTTTAATGAGATATCATCATTTAAAAGAAGTATTTTTTATCATTATCAATTATGTAAAAAAAAATTATGTGTTTCAAAATTCGATGACAATCCCCTACCATAAAAACTCTTTTTCAGATTCATCCAATTACTGATTGGTGTAGGATGTATAGAATGCGTTTTTCAATTCCTTCACAAAGTAGTCTAATAATAAGAGTTCTTACAGTAATTAACATTTTTTAAAGAAACCTTAGGATAATTATATTAAAAAGAAAATTCAAATTTATTTACAAATGTCTTTTAATCTAGCTTCTTTTAGAAAGTTACTAAAATATTCAGAAAAGTGTAAGAATAAAATAAAATGAACAATTTTATAGCAATACATTGGATGTAAATAGATTTAATTTTATTAATCTAACTTTGTAAAAAGATAAATATATGATGCAGAAAATATCTTAATAACATACCTTTGATCCCACAACTTTTCTCTGCAGGGATGCTATAAATGACAAAAGCGTGATATTTAATTAAAATTCTTATTTGATCGGAATTAATTCATATTTTAATTAAATTTGGTAATTGAAAATTCACATGTCCATAAAATAAAAACAAATTGTACCCGCATTTATGCATCCAACATATTATGCAATTCTTAAATTATAAAAAAAATAATTTTAATAAAGAGTAGAATTATGATATCTTAAACAAAAGTCATTTTAAGTAAAAATACGTTTTATAATAACTAATCACTTCCTCAAATATTTTAATTACATTATTGTGTAAACGAAAAGAGATAACTATAAATTATGATGCCCTTTTCCTAGAAATTCGATATTTTCATAGCAATTTAATTAAGGAAAACAAATGATGTACGTAAAGGAAACACAATACGAAACAGGAAATAATGCAGATTGATACTGATTATGTACGTAAATGTATTTTTATTTAAATTCCATATTGTTTAATTTTTTTCTGTATTTTAAAATATAAAAGTAACACGCATTTGAAAAAATTATTAGAAATTGTCCATAAGTCTACGTAATCTGTACATATAATAAAAAAATAAAACTAAATTTACTAAAATTGTGGTAATTATGTACAAAAATTAGAAATAGATATTTTTCATATTTGCATTAAAAAATCATCCTTTAAAATTTAAATCTATAACAATTTAAACAAATCCTACTATGCCTATTTTGAATTAGATTTATAGAAAAAAAGAATGTACAATAAAATCAAGATACTACAGTGAAACAGTGTTGTGAAGAAACCTTTCACCTTGACGAATATAATAGTTAAACACATATATTTATTTACTTAAAAGGTGATAAAATATTAAAAACACATGTAAAGATGTTAGGTTTACATAATATGCCCCCGAAGCATTTCACGACGCACACGCGCTCATTTTGAAGGGGAAGAAGGTTCTAACTGGAATAGTTAACATAACCTGAAAGGCAAAAAAGTCCTTCCGGCCAGTGCCGGGAGGAAGAGGTAGCTTTCATATTCCTTATTTTAAAAAAGCCAACTTATATTATTCAAACACACGAAGCTCAATTTAGTGGAAACCGAATATAGGAGATTCAATACTAATTTTTATCAATACTAAATCATTATGAATGAGAATTTCGCGAAATTAGTTATTAATTTCGCGATTAATTAGTAAGTTTATCCAAGCTGCTTTTATTTAAAGTAATTTATATGTGGCTGCCAAATTCGGCGATTTCTTAAAGTGCCCGCCATTTTAAGACAACATGGTGAATGAGGCTAACCAGTGAACTTGGTCGAGACCTTAGTAATTGCTGTGCACATGCTCACTCACATCGGAATCGGTTGATATATACAAGTGCTGTCGCAGGCAAAAAATCAGATTTTTCAAAATGTCACCCACATTAGCAATTGAAACTGCTATATCTGAGCCATTTTTTAAGATAAAGACAAACAAAAAATGCTCCTGAATCCTTATATCAAGGTCAAATACTTAAGAAAGAAACATTTTTCAATTTCTAATTTTTTTGCACCTCACTTTAAATATAATTTTTTTTAAATTTAATGGCCGCCATTTTGAAACAAGATGGCTGATGAAGCTGGCCAGCGAACTTGGTCGAGATATTGATGTATACTATCCACATGCCTTCTTACATCGAAATAGGCGAATGCGTGTGTTATCGCGTGACAAATACAATATTGTTTCAAAATGTTAGCCATGCTAGAAATTCAAAGTGCTATAATTCAACAATTTTTTAAGATATAAACAAAAGAACAAATTTTCAGAAACTGCTCCGGAATCAAGGCCAAACACATAAAAAAAATCTTTTTAATTTTCCAATTTTTTAATACCTCATTTTAAATTTTAAATTTAATTTTTTTTAATGGCAACCCTTTTGAAACAAGTTGGCGAATGAAGCTGGCCAACGAATTCGGTCGAGACATTGGTATGTACTATGTACAGACGAAGTTACATCCAAATCGGTTCATAAATACGCCTGTTATCGCGTGACAAATATCAGGTCGTTTTAAAATGTCAGCCACAATAGAAATTCAAAGTGCTATAACTCAGCCATTTTTTTAGATATAGACGAAACAAAAACTGTTCCGGAATCTTTGTATTAAGGCCAAACACATACGAAAAAATCTTTTTCATTTTCCAATTTTTTGGTATCTCATTTTAAATTTTAAATTTTTTATTTTTTTTAAATGGCCGCCATTTTGAAACAAGATGGCGGATGAAGCTGGCCAACGAACTCGGTCGAGACATTGGTATGTACTATGCATAAACGAAGTTACATCCAAATCGGTTCATAAATACGTCTTTTATTGCGTGACAAAATTCAGGACGTTTCAAAATGTCAGCCACGCTAGAAATTCAAAATGCTATAACTCAGCCATTTTTTAAGATATAGACGAAACAAAAACTGCTCCGGAATCTTTGTATAAAGGTGAAATACATAAGAAAAAAATATTTTTCCATTTTCAATTTTTTGGTACCACTTTTCAAATTTTAAATTTTTTAAAAAATTTTAAATGGCCGCCATTTTGAAACAAAATGGCGGATGAAGCTGGCCAACGAACTCGGTCGAGACATTGGTATGTACTATGTACACACCGAATTACATCGAAATCGGTTCATAAATACGAGAGTTACAGTGTGACATAGGTCAGATATATATATATATATATATCAATTTTGAACGGAGGGTGGTTTCGGGGTCTGAGGGTCATGATCGATGAAAATATACCAAAATTTTTTGAAATCGCTTTCCTCCGAACGGCTGCAATAGGTAGCTTTTTGTAATGAAAGCTACCTAACAAAATAATGCCACGCATATGCGTGGCATGCAAGCAAAGCCATAATCCAAGAATTACTATTCCATAAACAGTGAATCCATTGAGATTAAAAAAATAATAATAGTCTATGCAACGACGTCATTTCTTTTAACGTTCCAGCTATTTGGTTCTATATTCTCGGAATTTCAAGAGGATCAGCACCTGAAAATTCAGCTTGAATTTTCTATTTTGCAGTATCTTTTAATGATTTTACCATACTTCAAACGTAATGTAATTTATATACCTTACGGAAGGACAATATAACATGTTTCCTATTGATAATGAAGTTTGTGGAATTTATGAGGGTGGCATTACTGCCTTCAAAATGTTAAACACATCCATAGTCCGTACTCGATTTCATATATTGTTAATTCTGTCATCAGTAAAGGAATACCAAACGTTGCTCTCATAATGTTGGCAGCTACAATGACCAGTATTTAAAAAAAACAATCAATATCATAAGTATAAAACGTAATAAAGTTCGTTTTTTATTTGACTTTCCTGGCCAGTATTTCAACGTATTCTATATAGGATTTCTTGTGTCCTACACTGAGGCACTTAGCTCTACAGACAAAAATAAACTGAGGTGAAATGTTTAAAGAACAATTTTCAAAGCATTATCCCATGCAGAAAAAATAATTGATCTATCGAACACTCTCTGTTAGTACAGTCATTAAAACTAAGGACAAAATAAGCGAAAATATCCTTTAATTGTCCACTACTGATCCATTTTCCTTAAATGAGCTTCGTTTCGTTAGTATTTTGTTACATAAATAAATTGTTACTCATACGTATTTTGTAATCATATTACTTTCTTACTTAATTTTATTTAACAAGTTTTCTTCATGATACATATGATGTTCTTTCAATTTTATTTCTTAAAATTACTTAATGATGTGCATGATTAAACATAATATATTTTCTATTTCTTTTTTTTCATAATTAAAGAACAATAGACAGTCACCGTATAAGTACCATGCGATAGAAAAAAAAACTTTTTATAACAATGAAGAAACTTAAAATTACTTTAATAATTATTCTATTATAAATGAAGTTACCATGCACAAATATTTTACTATATATTTTACATTGTAGGTTATCACTCGACAAATTTTATTAATTTTTAATTTCCTGCGTTACAAAAATTACTAAACATGAAAATGCGTCTGATAAATTAAGAAAAAACTTGCCTTTTTATAATATAAATAACTGTTTTAAACTAATAACATCATTTACAAAATTTGGTTAATTGTAACTTTTTAAATAGAACGTAAAAAATAGAGAAAACATGTTAATTATCCTAATACTCAAACATTTGTAAACAATTTAGAGAAAAAAAATTCGCTAAATAATATTGTCAAAATATTTATTTACAGGAGTATTGAATGCTATTATTTTATTTATGCTAATAAGAAAAGCAATTTTAATGAAATTATTTAAACAAGTAAGAAAAATCATCTATCAAGAACAGATTATGCAAATATTTCCTACACACCCTGAATACTTTAACAAAACTTCGCCGATCAATTAGGTGAAAGAGAATGTTGAAGTAAGAAATTTGGGAAAAGCGTAACGCATTTCAAACTCAATTTCAGGAATTATTACCCATAGCCGGAAAGGTACTTCAGTTATTTTGTTCAACTCTGTATGTGATCTGTCGATTTGTACAAATTCTACATAGTATGCTAAAATTTAGTTTAGAAAGAAAAACGCATAACACAGTTCAAATTCACCTTCAGTCAACAGACGAAATCGTACTTTTCTAGAACAATATATTAAATAGTAAGGTATGTTTTTACATTAAGAGATATGATTAAAATGTTTGAATTGCAATTATAAGTTTACAATCATAAAATTCTTATTGTGTTCGTGTTTTGATTAAACAAACATTTGCAGGTGCATTTGTAAAAAAAAAAAAAAAAAAAAAAAAAAAAAAAGGTATTATTTGATTATCCCGTCGCCCAAAAAACTATCTTCAAACTATGAGATTAAATATCAAAAATGGATGATTATAAATGTCACATTCACTTGACATTAAACACATTGTGCGTGTTTGTTACGTAATCAAGTGATTTTCGATTCGGCGTTTTATTTATATTTTTATTAATATTTTACTAATCTACTTGTTCTTTCATTATTTAAAATAAAAATTCTCTCAGTTTGTCTAATTTGGCAAATAGTTTGGCGTTTTGTATAAATTGGCGAAATTGATCGACGGAACATGAAATAGTACCAAATTTCCATTCTTATTATATTACGCTATGCAGGTGAAACTATTACTCTATAAAAAAAAATATATATATAAATACGTAAAGGCTGCCTATAATTTTATTGAAATATCATATAAAGTCGTTTGGTGATAGTATAAAAATAATCCAAAAAGGCAGTTCAAAATATTATATAAAAATATATATATATATAAACACGTAAAGGCTGCCTATAATTTTATTGAAATAACATATAAAGTCGTTTGGTGATAATATAAAAATAATCCAAAAAGGCAGTTCAAAATATTAATACTCTTTTATATCAAGGAATTCTCATTTTCTTTCCTGTAGATTAAACGAAGATGCCTCTCACATCTTTATAAAGCCACCTGATACGTCTTTAAGGATAAATGTTACTGGAGATAAGGAATCGATCAATATTGATTGTGCAATACAGTGGAAAAATTAGATATGCTCTATTATCTAGAAACAAGGTTTAGGAAAATATAATAACACCTCTTACAAGTTTTCTATATTTGCAATAATTGTTCCTTATTAAAGGTCTCAGCACTCTTAAAATTTGAAAAAATTGAAAAAAAAGAGACTATATTCAACGTTTAATATGTTAAAATGTGTATGATTTTAAAACAGGTGTTTTATTAAGATGAAAGAAATTAGTACGTTCTTTCATTTTATCTATTTAAAAAATGGCAAGTTTTAGAATTAGCATTTACAGGAGGCTCCAAACTGTCACATATTTGACGTGCAGAAAATAGGTATAACCACTTACGCGCCGGATTATAAGATAAATATTGCAACTAGAATGAAAATATTGGTGCCTACTTATACTTGAGATTGTAGTAATTACCCTCAATCTAAATAAATTTGCATTTAAAGCATTTTTATATTTTAAATAAAAAGATGTATTTAGCTAATACAAAATATTTAAAATTTCAACAGTATAGTCATCTAAAAGATATTTTTTGGAACAATAAAAATAAAATTTTAGCTTTAGTTTATATAGACTAACAAAAAGCATAGGTTTTAAAAATTTCATGAAAATATATTCAGAAGTATTCGAGATATATTCATCCGTAAAACGTCATTTGGAGAAAAAAAAGACTTCAATTTTTTGTAAACTTTGCTTCAGATATTGAGCGGGTATAAGTCTAAAAGTCATAACTTCGGGTCTAATGAGAATTTCAAGGAAGCAATTATCTTAAAATGCTCAAAAAAATAGGAATTTAACATCTATAAAAATTAAAATTTCGAAAATTTTGAAGCTTTAAGAGTCCTGAGATTGGTTGTGTTTATGACGGCCAATTATCATCACGAGGGATATAGGCCCAAACTGGGGGGAAGTGCCCTCCGTGGGTGTCTTTCTATGGGAACCTAACTATCGTGTGATATATTTTGTTTTCAATCTCTAGTCTGCCAGATTGGCTTGTTTATCTCCGCGCGTTGAATGTTGAGAGGTGATTTTTCTCTCTCTCGATCTTCCGTTTTCTGCGCGCGCTTCGAAAAGAAAGTCTTGGTGAATTTATCGTCGGTGTTGGACGTTTTCGTTCTACTGGAGTCCGTAGAGAATGTTTCCATTGTGTCCGGAGCACGTGTCCGATGCGACACTTCGACTTTTATACATTATGAGCAAGAACCTATTTTATTTTTTAATTGTTTAATTTCACAGTTTATCTTTACCTTTTAAATGTTTATTCCTAATTTGCGCGTTGTTCAGCGTTTGGTGAATTCAAGATACGATGAAGCTACCAGGTCCTAATTCAAGACAGCACCCATTCTCCCTCCTTAATCTCAGAAGAACTTATCAAGAATAAAGTGATGACATCTTTTCAAGTATTCATTGTCCTCTTGTTTAATAACTCCTGTGTCTTCTTTTCTTCGAACTCAAGGTAAAATCTTTTGTTCATAATTTCTCTCAAGATGACGTTCCAGAACCTGAAAGTACGATCACGTGTCTTTTCTTTAAAATGTGAATAATGCAATAGAGTAATAAGCATGAATTTATAGTTTAATATTCCTTAATAACCTTAAAATTTAAACAGTGGAACAAAAAACTTCACAATACTAACCCGTATTAACGCTTGGAAAACCGAGGTTCGAAGAAAACCACGAAAACTCCGAACAATTAGGCCGACGGGCGCGATTGTGATGGAACCCAGCACCTCCCGTCTACCAGCTTCGAGAGCATTAAGAGTCCTGAGACCCCTTAACGAAAAACTTCAGAAAGTAATGTAAATCGTCGATTTAAATATAGACTCTTGAAACAAAAGTCTTTAATGCTAATTTTGTTGAATGTTTTGAAATAGATTTAATAGTTTGTTATTCCGTTTTCTTACTTAGGTATGAATCTATAATAATAATATTAATAACATCATAACATTAATAACATAATATTATCTATAATAATAATATAGGTAATAATCTATAATAATATTTCGCTCTATCTGTCTGTCTTTGTGGGATGCCCAGCAAAATCTATGGGACGTACGAGATTTGAAAAAAAAAAAAAAAATGAGGCTAGCACAAAATATCTCGTGATGCACCTGAGACTCGAATTTTAAATTTCTAATAATTAGGAGCGCTATTATTTAAATATAAGTCACTCTCATCAAAAAATGATCTGTTTCATCGACGGTCAAGGACAGGAGTTGCGCACGCACACAAACCCAATTTTGCATCACGAGCTAGCGAAGAAACGTTTGCGACATCATTTCTGTTTGTTTTTTTTAATTGTTTTATTTTAATCGAAATTGATCGAATCGCGTGGTGCAGTTAGAATTAAAAGACCACAATCCGAAAGACTTACGTCTTACTAATTCGTCTTTCGAATACTCTTACGTCTCAAATGCCGTAATCAATATAAAAAATGCCGCTATTAAAACTTTGATTTTTTTTTAAAGGGTCGTTTTTCCGAAAGCGTTTTTCCCTGTTATTGGAACGCTCCTTTAAGGCGCTCTTTTAGAGGTACCGACAAACCAAAAATATACTCTTAAACCTAAAAATTTATTCTAATCCATTGTGCAATTGGTTTTTAAAAATATGAACGTTACTGTTTCAAACAGACCGAAGAACTTAACACTTTGCGCCTCACGAAGAGCATATTATTTATATTCTAAAAGTCTCAAACATCCGCATTTTCGCACAATCTTTTTGGAGCATCTCAATAGACAAGATGTACATCACCTATAAAAATTTTGAAAATTTCAGACGGGTACAAATATTTTTTTACAAAATAAAAATGTGTAAATTTCGACGAAATCGGTAAAAACACGAGTTGATTTTTCACCCGTCCATCGCGCAATTTTAGAGGTACCCACAAACTAACAATATGTTTTTAAATATAATATCTACTGAGAATCGATACTGCAATCGGTATTAAAAAAAAATAATCTACATCCGTCGACATATACTGGCGAACTCAGGTCACTTCGCGCATCACAAACACGATATTTTTTTACGCTAAAACGGACAAAACGTCCGTATTTTAAAACAATATTTTTACAGGATTTTAGGCGATCAGATTTACATCACCAACAAAAATTTATTTATAATCAGATATATATTTTTTCTCAAAATAAAATGTGCAGAAATTTCGACGAAATCGGTAAAAACATTAGTGTTTCTTTGGGTTTCCGCACGCTTTTGGTACGCATAGATTCCAAAAATAAAATTACGCAGAAAATAAAATACTAAAAAGCATACACTTTCAATTCAGTATTTTTTCGCCCTTTTTTCATTTAAAAATATAAATCAACAAAATGGTGTTAAAGCTATTAAATCATAAACATTTAAGGTTCATTTAAGGATCATTCATGACGGGCCCGTGCAATGCCGTGCGAATAGCTATTTGAAAATAAAGTTTTTCGGAAGAATTAAATCTCCATGTAGTAATTTTTTGCTTAGCAAAAGAATTTACAAATGCAAAAGTAATAAAATAATGCTTCATTCTAGCTGTTATTTTATAATATATATATATATATACTGCTTGCTGTTACTTGTACTTGTACTTACATGTTGTAAATGAAATTCTTTAAATAAGAACTGATATCCGCGCAATAATCTATGTTTCAAGATAATATTCGATTAAGAAAAATATTAATATACTTTGTATATTGCTTCGTAACGTTTCTGAAAATTAGATTCTTATATTTTTTTTTATTTGAATAGCCTTTTTACTTCCTAAATACCTTTTCTTATCTTTAAATGATTAAAAAATAATGGAACACTTTTATTAATTTTGAACGAAATAAATTATTCGAAATTTTAAATCTAATTTTTTGAGTCTTTTTTTGTTGCTCAATCGTAGATTTTTTTTCATAAAATATGTAATAATACAGTAAAAATGGCACTTTCTGATGACTTACTGAAAAAGAAATATTTCTCATTTTATTTACATTACAGGCTTCTCAAAAGTCCCTATAAGAGAATACGGATGCTATTACACAATCTGTCAATAAAATAATGCCATAGATTCAAATATATATTTTAAAAGTTTATTTCAGATTATTTACAACAAATCATACATCGAGCTGAAGATAGACTAATCTAGTTTCCCTAACAAATCTTCGATATGTGCACTTTTAGATTTACGGTACACTTCCGACAAAAAGTTCAAATCTTCACCCACTTCGGTTAACATGTCCAGAGTAATAGAAGCAATAGCCTCTTCAATGCTGTGTCTCAACACTCGAAAATCATTAGGTAGCTCCGTAGACGCACAACGTAGAAACGATCTTTTATAAACCCCCAAAGGGAAATATCGCATGTCTCTGCCTGCTTTCAAATCTTCAGCCCAGCAATAAACCTTTACGTTCAGGAATCTCTATTTTGCGTATGTGGTACCTCAAGCAAGCAAATAACAAAGCATTAATTGCGCGTTTGCTTATCTACGTCTGTTTGAGTTATACTTCATTTGTGTCCTTTAACCAAGATTCTACAGCACATACAGTTGATAGTATATAAATTTATTAATTGGGTACAATTTTATAGACACTCTGTATATTGTTCAAAGATAAATAATGCAAAGTTTTTTAATTTAGTCTTATTTTTAAATCCTACCGAAACGATAAAAATATATGGAACGCTAGTATGTAACATTAAATGATTATTAAAAAAATTTAATACGAAATGCATAATATTACATATAGATGTTTAGTGATAATTAAAAATGGCATTGAGATTAAATATATATGACACTTTTCTCAATGTGCATCAAGTTTAACAAGAATTAAAATATATACATTGACAAATTTACTGTTCTTATTTGGCGAAAAATATAGTTAAATTCTTATGTTCTTAAAATTTTCATTAATAAATTGTCATGCTGTTAATGGGCCTCCATTCCTTTCTAAAATCAGAATAATGAATAAATTTTTAATTATTCTTAAAATAACAACAAAATATTTGAAAATAGACGATTTAAAATAAAACCCCTCAGTCAAATGTTTATGTTTTTTATGTGGAATGGTAACAATACTTAAAAAAGTGTACGTTACATACTGTCAGCTAATAATATTTTCCTTTATAAATAAAAATAATCAGTATAAAATGGGTTGGAAATGCCTCCCAGCGTTAAAAGCTTATTTTTTCAAACTTTTCAAAAAGTGTAAATCACTTAGATTTTGATACTTTTCAGGTATTTAACAGAAGCAAAGACTAGAATATTTAACATAATGTTAATGATATTAAAAGGTTCAGATTTATATATTGCATTTCGTTAATTAATTGTATGGTTTCTAATTTTTCCTTGAAACTGAAAATTGTATAACCAAACATTTTGGGTGTAAACATTTGAGGGGGTGATGAAACTAGCCTACATCCGCTTATCCTAGTTAAAGATGTTTCTGAAAAAAAGATAAATATCGCAGTGATGTTGGTATAGTACACTGGTTTTGAAAATGATAATGCCTTTGGATCGAATCCCGGCTGCGAAGATTTCCAGACTCTAAAAAAATACTTCGTATCATTATCCAGGTGTTATGTTTTTATAAAATAAATTTTAATGCGAAACAACAACTAGATATTTGATTATCACTTTGTAAGATTCAGTCGGAACGGTGCTAGTATCGGCTTTTTTTTTTTTCAAAATTAAATAAAATCTGTCGAATGTTAAATGAGCGGTCAAAAATTATATCCTTATAAAAGTGTTTCCAGGGAAATATAATGAACAACGTCATACACTGGCCTCTAAAAGTTAAGGTACAGGAACTGGATGCCTTCGATCGTACACGTTTTGTCGAATATCTACCAACATTATTGACGAATTGTTCTTGAACTTCTAGATGTAAAGAACATGCTTCATTTTTCATTTCTCCTTGAATGTTTATCGGGGGGGGGGGGGGGGGGGGGTTACAATTAGGTGGCTAATAATAAATTTAATAATAAAATTATATTTGCGATCACCTATGTAACAAAAAAGGTTGGTTATGGTTTGTCACTGTCGTAAATGACTATTTGAGTCCTGATCAACGTTTGTATGCATATGTGTAAGCATAGCACTCATATTCCTGAAGATGTTAACGTTTTTGTGAAAAATTCAAAAGTTTTTTACTTATAGCATACAGATTTTGTAACCAAATTTAACACAACTTTCCCAAAACCTTACAAAGTATCGTATTAACAGTGTACGGAAATTAAAACATGAATATATTGAATATTTGATGAGATATGGGTACTTGTATGAAATAATTTTTAATTACACATGCGTGTACGATTTCAAAATTTTTATTTCATAATTTGGTAGCTAGCTATTTTGAGTAACTTCTGTAAAAAGTCCAGTCAAATATTGTGAAAACTCAGAAAGATATAGTGAGTTGATTAAAAATTTGTGGAAAAACCCTTATAATAAAGCTGTTTTTAGAAAGCAACTCACTATATCGCCCCTATCTTTGTGAAATTTCTCGATAGTTAACTGGACATTTTAGATAAGTTGCCCTAAATAGCTAACTACCAAATTATGAAATAAAAAATTTAAAATCTTCCACGCATACACAGTTAAAAATTATTTCATACAAGTGCCCATATCTCATCAAATATTCAATATATTCTTGTTTTAATTGAAGTGTACTGTTCCCACTATACTTTGTCATGTTTCGGAAAGTTGTGTTAAATTTAGTTGAAAACTCTGTATGCTATAAACAAAATCTTTTGAATTTTTCACAAAAACGTTAACATCTTTACGAATATGAGTGATATGTTTACACAAATGCACACAATCCAGGACCCAAATAGTCATTTAACGCAGTGACAAACCATTTCCAGCATTTTATGTTGCATAGCTGATCGCAAGTATTATTTCATTATTAAGTTTATTATTAGCTACCTAATTGTCAGTCCGACTAAATCTTTATCGAGAAATATGAAACCAAACATGTTCTTTACATCCCAGATGTTCAAGAACAATTCGTTATTAATGTTGGTAGATATTCGACAAACCGTGTGCAATCGAAAGCATCTAGTCCCTGCACCTTAACTTTTGGAGGCCTGTGTATGTTAAGAGACTAACTAGGAAGGGATTTTGCGAGTAGTTTGGCACATCAGGATTCCATGTGCAATTAAAACTTCAAGCTGTCGAGTATCACACTTATATAGAATTATTTAGAACTTTTGTGAAAGAGCCCTTCTTATAAAAGAAAACTACTTCTTGAGTGCTGAAGTGGCAAACTTTATGTTTTTAAGAAGATTACGTAGAATGCTAATGCGGTATAGCACATGATTGTTTGGTTAATATTTATGGTGATGACGTTAACATTATGATTTTGTAAAATTCTGTATGTTTTCGATGAATAATTGATCTCTGCAAACTTTGTGTTTTTAAGAAGATAACTGGGGGGTGGGGTAGTATACTAATGCGTTTTAGCACGTGGTTGTTTCGTTAATATTCGCAGTGATATTTCTTTAAAGGGCCGTTCTGATTTGCAGTGATGCAAGGTCACATACCCTAACTAAGCTAGTATTATCGGTTCAAGTGTGTAAAATTTAAGAGTTTGACGTATAGAGGTAAAACGTTCTTCGTTTTACGAAATTAAATTGCATTAGCTTTAATGCATTAATTTTAGACACTCTTAAAACATAGTCTTTGACAGCCATTTTCATTTTGGACAGCGTTAATAACATATTAAATATTATAGTATTGTTTAAGTTAATTTTGCAAGAGCAATTTAATTCCTGTAATATCCTATTCAAAAAGTACTTTCGTCTTTAAGTATCTGATCATACGCTGTTGCTACTTATTAATATTACATAGATGTGTACTAATATAGAGTGCTGACATGGCTTATAAGGGTATATTACACAGTAGGTAATTTTGTTTTCCATACAGCACTGTGTTTTTTTTTGTTTTTTTAATTTCACAGCTTTATCAGAAAAGAAAGAAGGATTTTTGAAAAATGGCAAACATTCTATTTAGATTAAAATATGTTTTGTTTATATATTACGATAAAATAAACTTTAAAAATACTATGAATGTTGTTTACTCTAATACATGGTTTTGACTCTAAGAATTAAAAGAGTATTTTATTGATATTTTTTTAAATAATTTACATAAAATGTTGTACAAATTATATTTTCTACATGATGTTTTTCTGTAAATATTTTTTCTTGCCTTACTTGTGATGTTTTAACATGGCTTGTAATTGTAATTATTTTAATATATCTTAACTAAAAAAATGAATGAATACAGCATAAGCAACGATGCTTTATAAACACATGATTTTAATAAATGATTACTTATTAAATCTAATGAAATGTAGACTACTGTATTCGTTTTATTATAAAGCCAAGAAATAATCAATAAATTCCTATTACTGTACGTTATTATTACTATAAAAAAATAACATTACATGTAAATTATCAGGCTCTACATTTTCAACACTGAAAACAGTTATCTCAAATGAACTACCACATAATATGAACTGATATATATTTATTAAAATAATCTCTTATGATAATGTTCAATATTGTTTGAAGTATAAAATAAATAAAAAAATATATTTGTTTACCATTTCGAATTCCAATTTTGTTCTCGAAATCATTTCAAACATTTTTAATATTTCAAAAATTCTGATCACAGTTTAATTGTATCTGAGTGTATCTTTAATTATGTTAAGTCATATCAAGAAAAAATAATGTTCATTATTTCTATCATTTGAAATAATAATATTTCTTGTTATATAATGCTGCAAAACTATATATATATATATGCTTATACAATAATACATAGATAATTATTCCATTATTTTTATAAATCAAATATATTTTTCTCTATAACCATCGCAATATATATATATAAATTATATGTATTCTTATACTAACATAAAGTACATATCTGGTACTTAATTATTGTTCCAAAAATATTTAATAAAATAAACTCTAAATTTTGTTCTTCGAAGTGTATTTTGTATATTTTTAACTTTTCTGTGTAAACAAATAAATGTATTCTTAACACTGAAATCAGGCTTCTTTGTATCAGTTATCCAATTATATGTAAATTTCTGGAAGTATAAACATTTACAACTTTTAAATAAATTAAAATGGAAATAACTAGAAACAGATTTAAAACTAAAATCCTTACTAAAATCTTCAAATAATCTCCAAAGTAACTTTATTTAAATAAATAAAAAAAGAACTGCCTTTGACTACTTAAAGCTATCTTGTTTTATGAAAGAAATAATAGATAATTCTTTTATAAATAGGAAATTATAGAGGTAATAAACACTTTACAAGATCTTTCAATCAAATATTAGTTTAAAGTAAGAGGTATTTTTCATATCTTTATAAAATACGTTACATATTTTCTGGTATAAATATCAACTAAAAATTAAAACAATTGTTTAACGAACCACAAATACTGCCAAAAACAAATACACAGTCAAAACATCGATATAAAATCATTATTTTGGAAACAAATAGTGTTTTATATTTAAACAAAATTGTGCGTCAGAGCAATTTAACTCTTTTCTTTATTAAACTCATCATTCTTCGATAAATAACAGCAGGATTTCTGTAAAGATTTTATTTAATTGGCTTAAAAGAGTTCTATCATGAGAAGGATTTTCGGTCTAAATTTCATTGTTGTACGCTAAACATTTCAAATTTATAAAATTATATGCATGAAGACATTTTTTCACACCTTGTACATATTATTTTTAAAACGAAACAAACAGCAACCTATAATTTAATAAGAATAGGTTACAAATTAATTAAAATTTCTTCAAGATTTCTTATTGAATTTTTTTTAACAACATTTGCCATCTAGTTTTAAATTTAAGCTTTAAATAAATAAATAAATTTATATGAAGAATTTGGAAGTTATGAAAAAAATACTAAAGATTATAAATTGCTTGAAATTACATTAAACTTTAGAAAATGCTGAATTTCAGATAAAAAAAAATCCATTAGGTAAATATGTTTTCATGCTAAATTTCTTCGTGCATGAAACATTTTTATGGTGAACTTTTCGCAAATGCTTTTTAATGATATAGAAAGAAAATGAATGAAAAAGAAAATAAATAATTACTTAAAAAATATATTTTTATTCTAAACTATTTAAATCAAAATTGCTAATGAAATGCCATATTTTTTTCATGTTGAAATAAAACATAACAAAAAAAGTTTTTGAGTGAAACTTTTCCTTTAAAAATAATAATTGAGAATAAAATGGATTTCATAAAGTTATAGGAGAAGGTTCAAATACCATCTACTACTTTTGTTTTCAATCTAGATCATACAATTTTCAAAATTATTAAAAGAAAATGTGATAGCAGGGTACCTTGAAATGTTTTACACCTGTTTAGAGAAAAAAAAATCAGTTTAAAAAGCGTTTTTTGCTTACAAAAAGCAAAATTCTGAAAGTCTTCAAATTTTGAGTTTTGAAAATGGGGTCTAAATACCTAAGTTATACCTAAGTTACCTAAGTTATTTTTTCCAAAAGATCACACTAATAGAGCTAATGATAGTTATTAAGCAATTAGAATATTATTTAATAAATTTTGTTGATTAATAACATTTCTTATGCACAGAAGAAATACGTAATTATTAATAAACAAGCATTTTTGTCAAACTTATAAAATTTTTAACGGCTATCTCTCACATTCTTCTTTCTATTATGTTTCTAATTTTGTTTATTAACGTGTAAAAAAAGCTTGCTGATTGAAATGAGAATTCTTTTATCTGAAAAATCAAAAACATAATATCACTCTCTATGTCTATGCAGTCGCTATACACCACATATCGCAATCTTAACATTGAACCGAGAATCCCGCGACACACACTCTTGTCCGCATAGAAAGCACACATGCAGAAGACAGAAATTGCATCATCTTCCTCTGTTGGGTATCTTCCTTTTTCACTTAAAAAAAATCCAATTTCTTCAACTTTCACCTGTTTTCCTCCGTCATTTTTCTTCTTCCTCTTCACATTTATTGCAGGCAAATTTGGAGTGTTAAAAACTTAACTGTGTTCAGGAGGGGGGTTCGAATTTCAACTCCTGAACACAGTTCAGTTTGCGATAATTAACCACTCCCAACGATTCAGATTTTGAGCTCAAAATTTAAGCCTAAGTCTAAGCTTTTGAAAGCATTTAATGAGAAACAAAAAATAACAGTAAAAATTAGTTGCTCGTTACTCAAATTCTAAAGCGCGCTCTATCGGCATTTTTTGAACTTTATCTTTAAAATTTATTTTCAAGAAAAAAATGACATAAAGAATAGTTAAAAAAAAAAACTGCAAATGAATCGACCAATTTTTCCGTTTTTTATAATCATTTGAAATTTTGGACCCCAAACATTGATGGCGGCTATCTCCTTTGGAAGATGTTTGAGACCCTTAGTTTCCTATTTAATATTGTTTGTCTTGATGTGTACAATCACCCCTTAAAATTTTTTCCCAAGAATTTAGATAAACCCTGTATATAAAAAAATAAATATATTCTGTAAAGCTACAGTAAAATGGGGTGATGGAAAAGAAAACGTTTAAAACTGATTAAAGAGAGCCTTGGTCTAGATGCTGTAGAATAGAAGTGCAATTCGGTGGAAAGTACGCAGCTTGGATGTATTCCAATTTTGGGGGATAATTATGAGGTATGCAATTATCAGTCTGAAGAATTTTCCGTTTTTTAGCTTTCATTTCTTTGTCAAATTGCACTAGCCAATCATTAAAGATATCTTGTGTCATCCAAGCCTTCCTATTGAATTTATAATTGCAAGGCAATGAATAACAGTTCTTAAAGTAACGGAGCCTGCCAGAGTGACCAACGATTAATATTTTTCTCTTCTCGGTTTCAGATTTGTTAAAACAAAAGTGTGCTCTAATTCAGTGCTTTGAAGTTTTTCCTACAATGCATTTAAATGTTAAAGTTTTTCTCGGTTTAAGTTGATAAAATGTTCCAGTTTTGTCATCATTGAAAACATCATCGGAGCCGTATGTCTTTATAAAGGCAACTACTTCTTCAGCTCTACATTCATTTACAGTCTTTGTGCGTACATTACTTGCTTCGCCGCAAATTGATTTCATTACAATTTCATACCGAGTACGAAAGCGATTGAGCCATCCGACACTGGCTTGGAAATTTTCGATACCAAGCATTTGATAGAGTCAAAACACTGTTTTAAACACTAGTGTCGTGAAGGTAATTTTCACCTTGTTATTAATAAACTTTATAATATACTCATAACTACTTAAAAGGTAACAAAAACACATAAAAATATTATTTAATGTAACCCGGGATCTTTCGAACACATACGCGTTCATTTTCAAAGGGATAAAAGATGATTGACTGAATAGAAATACATTTAAAAACAAAAACAAAAATAGTACGCATGCGCAAGAGGAGTTCAGTCAATTTCTCTGCAGAGGAGTGAAAAGATCAGTTCATATTATCAGGAGGTCGTGAAATATTTAGGATATTGTACAAAATTGTGGGAATATTATAGGAAAAGACGTCGTAACAAAAGTTATCACTTCTAAGTAAAATTTCAATGGATTCGCGGATTATTGATGAGTAGTGGTTAGACGTTGAAATGATAATTTTAGCTTTTTCGAAGTTTATCTTAATATTTTCTGTTTCATGCAGTCTGGATAAAGATGTAATGGGTTTGTTAAACTTGATATCAGAAATCTGGGGATTATGATTCCTTTTGATTGTAACTCACCATTTTCATATAAAATTGCTGCCTACAGGTTTTACGTTAAACGTGCCTTCGAAGTTTGTGCAGATAAATACCTAGAAGACGAGATTAGTATAATAAAATAAATTGATATTGAGAATGGTTTCCCTCCTCAACATGTTAATAAATTAGTTAATCAAGCAAAACAACCAAGACAGAAGAAGGAACTAAATTTGTCTAAGTCTATTTTCTGCACATTTGATTATATCCCACAGCTTTATGAGAGATTAAGATACGCCTTACTAAAATATAATATTAATTTAATAGGTAAACCTCCAAAAAAATTGAAAGGTTTGATTCACAGCAAAGTTGATCCTATTCCCGATTATGAAAAAGCTGGAGAAGAATTTATTTTATATTGGTATGACATGTCGAAAATTTAAAGAAAGATTAAAAGAGCACATTTCTGATATCAAGTTTAACAAACCCAATACAGCTTCATCCAGATTGCATCAAACAGAAAATATTAAGATAAACTTTGAAAAGGCTAAAATTATCATTTCAACGTCTAACCACTACTCATCAATAATCCGTGAATCCATTGAAATTTTACTTAAAAGTGATAATGTTTGTAACGACGTCCTTTCCTATAATATTCCCGCAATTTGGTACAATATCCTAAATATTTCACGACCTCCTGATAATATGAACTTTTCACCCCTCTGCAGAGAAATGGACTGAACTCCGCTTGCGCATGCGTACTATTTTTGTTTTTGCTTTTAAATGTATTTCTAATCAGTCAATCATCTTTTATCCCTTTGAAAATGAACGCGTGTGTATTCGAAAGATCTCAGGTTACATTAAATAATATTTTTATATGTTTTTATATGTTTTTGACACCTTTTAAGTAGTTATAAGTGTATTATAAAGTTTACCAAGCATTTATCCGAACTCTTGAGGTTTCTGCCTTATCAGAGGATCACTTATAGGTACAATGCATGTACGAACATCTTCGAACCATTTGAACACGGTTTTATCGACATCTTGAAATTAGGACTGTCGGATTAGTTTTTTGTGGAAACCAATGCTTGCATTTTGGAATTGTCTCCTTTTAGAAATGTAGATAAAGTCGATGGTGCTATTATATATTTTTTGGCCACATCATTTTTCCGCAATCCTTTATCAATCTCAGAAATTATGGCTTTCTTTTCTTCTAACAAAAATTGTTTTCGTTTCACACAAGCCATTTTATCAATGAACGAAGCATGAAACACACTCCGACAGGTACTGGTGATAGATATATCCCAGAATAAGCAAACACTCCCTTAACATTGAAGCCCCCTGCTGTCCGCCACGTGAGCATTTTGAAGCGCACAGGCTATTGAAAACAAAAGAAATCGGGAAAAGTAGTAGACAAAAGAAAAAAATAGCAAACAGGAGAAACATCTAAAATATCACCTACCCTCAAAACAACAATGTTATTTTTTATCCTCGACATTCTTTTCGAAGCATATTTCATTTCTGTTAAGCAATTGAAAAAAAAAGAAAATAAAGAGCTCGATGAAGATTTTTCATTGTAACAGAATTCCTAATAATGAACTTCGTTAAATCGAAATTTTTAATACATTGGGGTTAATGCCTTTTGAATAGGGGATTTTTCAAATTTTGTAGAAATGGGATTTTTCGTTGTAATGTAATTCGTTGTAACGGAAATCTATTGTATATATATATATCATTCTTAATGCATGCCTCCGACGTATCCTCCAGACACATTTGATTGATCAGCAAATAAGTCATTACTAAACATTTATTCCAATGAACTCAAATGATTAGACATGTGAAATTGACGGTGATTAATCGATATTTGGCGCTGATACCTAATAATTATGTTTTAAGGCTATACTCGAGTGTGACGAGTAGGATTGTGATTCAGTTCCCGATATTATGTGTTATCCTTATCTTCACATAATCGTACAAAAAAGAAACATGTTTAAGTGTATGATTAGCAGAAATACGTTTAGATATTTAGATTTATTGATACTGGAGATGTCTTCTAAATGAATATAGATTGATATAGAATAGTTATTAGCGTAAGGACATCTGGAAATTTCGCTAATTGAAAAGAAACCAATCCAACATTTTCATACGTAAGCGTTATTATAAAAAAAAAAATACTAAAAGCGAAAAGATGTATTCGTTTATTTCTTGTTTATAAGTTTTTATTCTTAATTAAGTTCAAAATAATAAATATAAAGGAAAATTAAATTGAACACTTTGATTTATTTTTTAAATATAACTATTTTTGAAAAGAATATGAAAAGAACATATTTATTTTGTCAAAGAACATAAAAAAATGTAATTATTATTTTTTTTTTTGGCTCAGTTAAAAATTATTTTCTGTAATAATAATAATAATAATAATAATAATAATAATAATATATATATATGAATAATCATATAAGAGAATATATAAGAGAGATATTATAAATATATATAAATATTTAAAATATATTTATGTTAAAAATATTCAGGAAAAAATAACAAATCTAAAAACGTTCCCACATTGTTGGACTTCAGATCCTCAAAAGGTGATTCATCATTAAACGGCCATTCAAATACCTTTTATCATTTCATGATAATTTTATATGTATATTTTTAAGTTAAAAAGAAAAGTGATAAACGCAAACTTCCTTAAAAAAAAAAAAAAAAAAAAGTAGATATTTCAGAGTTCTTCGCATCTAACTTTCTTTTATTAAATTGGGGGGGGGGGGGGGTTCTACCCTCTTCGAGCTACGCTTGCCAACCCCCGTTCAAACTCTTAAAAAAGTTAATTTAATCTTCGTTAAAATAATTACGGAAAATTAAATTAAATTTTAAATACCAATGGCGATCTCCCTGTGTAAGGGTTTCCATGCATTTTCCTTTTACTAAGGGATTTTAAGGCCGAATCAGTTGCGGTTATTTGCTGTTTTCGTGCTTGATTAAATCAGATTAGTTAAACATTTGAAAATTATATTATATAAAATAAACTAACTCAATAGAGTCTTTTGCTTCCTGGTACCTTTTAACAAGGCTATAAGAAAATAATTTTAAGTAAGATATTTTAAATGTAATGTTCACCTGAAAATATTTTTATTGTTAGAAAGATATTATTATTTGCGCTGCCTTAGAATTTGTTTCAATAGTTAAAAAAATCATCACGAAATTTAAAAATATCTATCATGTAAAAATATTTTGATAGTTAAAATGTTTGGCAATATTATTATTTGTCCATTTTAAATATGACGTAAATTGCAAATTTTAACGCATATTAATGAATTTAATATTTCACATTTTCTTTCTTTTTTAATATTCATGTGTAAATATAGGTTTTATGTCGCAATGTTCAATACCCAGCTAGAAAAAGTTTGCAAAAAAAGTGTAAAAAAAAGTGCACAAAAAGTGAGCGTATTTGGCACATCTGCTTATGCATAATAAGTGCACACTGAGTTGTGCACAAAAAGTGCATACCTAAATTGTTCACTTTTAATGCACAATCAGAGGTGCCAAATACGCTCGGATTTTGTGCACTTTTTTTCACTTTTTTGGATACCTAAATTGTGCACTTTTTATACACAATCAGTGGTACCAAATACGCTCAGATTTTGTGCAATTTTTTTTACACTTTTTTTGCCTGTCTAAATTTTATACTTTTTATTCAGAATCACAGGTGCCAAATACGCTCAGATTTTGTGCACTTTTCTTTTTACACTTTTTTTGCTTATCTAAATTTTTCCACAAAAAGTCTTAATTATTGCAGTTCCCTTAACCGGAAACGTACCTTCTGTGAGATGGTTTCGTCGACATATCTGCCCTTAATATTTTCTCACTCCGGCATTCAAAACTTATTTTTATGCTGTTACATTAAAAAAATTGCTCCTGTTAATGCATTACTATTAAAGATTAAATGTTTAAGTTCACTATTTCATAAATTATTAAGTGTTCTGTTTGTGCACTGGATTTTCACATTTCTGGTTAAGGGGTAAATATATTGCTATCACATACATAATTCACACTGCAATAATAAAATTAATAATAAGACCAAAAAAACAAGCATAAATTTATTGGTGTACCTGTAATGAAACAGTGGCGCAACAGAAAGCTGAGCAATATTCTTATAATAGCATGAAATTAAAAAATATAGTTAAAGAAAAGACGTTTCCATAAATATAACCTAAAATTGAACCTTATAACATATGATGAAGCTGTATTTTAAATTTTAAAACATTATGATGAATTTTTCACAATTTTTTAAATGCTTGTAATATTTGGTACTTTTCGGTTAGCCGGTCGCCAATGTTATATATACATATATAAGTCTATATACATGTTTATATAAATATACACTGGCGGAAAAAAAATCCCAACACCAAGAAAGACTTGTGTTAGATAAACGAAATTTGGTAGGCGTGTTTATACATATGAAAAATGACATCGATTGAAATTTCGTTGTTATCGTGTTTCTTTTTTATCAGAAAACACAACAGATCTCCACTCCGTCCTCCAACGAGCTCTGGCCTGACACCAAGGGCGTCGCAAACAGCAATGGCTTAGAGTCAGTAGAATGCACGCTACAGGGCGCCTGGCTCGGAGCTGTCCTTGAAGTAACCGATTTCTAACAGTTCGTTGTGTCACTGTGATACCAACTGCAGCTCGAATTTCTGCCGCAGACGCAGTACGATGCGCCACAATCGTACGCCGAATACGGCGATCTTCCCTCTCAGGAGTGCCACGTGGCCGCCTGGAACCTGGTCTTCTTGAGGTAGTACCATCCCTTGACCACTACTTCCAACAATCATGCACAGTGGATAAATTCCAGCCAAGTCTTTCTGCAATATCGCCGACAGAAAATCCAGCTTCTCGTAGCCCGAATAGGCGACCTCGTTCCAACTCGATGAGTTGTTGACAGTGGCTTCTTCGTCTCGTTAAAGACATTCTTGGCTAACATCAACTCAATACGCTACATTTCGAAGCTAAATAACGCCTACGAACTTTACAGCTCGCATTTAAAGTAAACCTGATCTGCAAGTTCTGAGTGGCGCTACTAGCAACATACTTATGCGCGAAACGCGAAATTTCAATCGATGTCATCTTTCATATGTATAAATACGCCTACCAAATTTCGATTATCTAACACAAGTCTTTATTGGTGTTGGGATTTTTTTTCCGCCAGTGTATATACTACATATATGTGGATATATATGTATATAGGTGATATATATACAATATATGTATATGTGTGTGTGTAGTGTATACATAAATATGTATGTATATATAACGCTGGCGCCCGGCTAACCGAAAAGTACCTAATATTTTAACCAGTGGTTCACCAAGTACTCGTCTGAGTACCAAGTAATTGAGTGCAAGAAAAATTCACTGATGTGCACATGACGTGAGCTTAGGGATAACACTCCTATGTGTGCATCTGTTTATAAATACACATAAACATTCATCATGACCATATAATCATATTTTTTTTTTATTAACTTCAATTCAAAGGTTAATTTACTGCATACCTTTTGAAGCCAATTTTTGTAAATTAAAAAAAAAATTAAAACAGTAGCACTACTTAAAAATATGAAATATTGTGAACAAAAAGTATATATGAAATGAATAAACCTGCAACAAAAATTAAAATAGATGATCAGTTAGATAATTATTTCAAATATTCTATATGGAAAGAAAAAAATCATTTAACAGAAAAATTTGTAAAGGACAAGTCCATTGGTTTCATATGATTATGTGTACGGTTATTGTATATATACTATGCAAAAAAAATCTCTAAAAAACATAAATGCAAATTAAAAATTAGTAAAGGATGCTTCTATTTATTTAACATTAGCTTGTAAGTGTTGTCACATGACTAGTGTAGGCTCATCAGGCTAATAAAAAAAAATCCCCACCAAATCAGCCTACAGCTGCAGGTAGAGTTTCATGTTAACTACTAATTTCACCAACAAAACTGAATCAAGATTAGATATAATCCATTTTTAATTAAACACTTTTATCTGAACATTTTGACATTTCTGACATCACCCCCCCCCCCCCCGCCGTAATATTATGGCTTGTTGTTTACTTCTCATTTGGATATACCAATAGCTGTTTTAATGAAAAGTAACAAAAGTCCCACCTTTTTTTTACATAACTGCAAACATAAATCACAATAAGTAAAGAAAAAATCCTATAATATTGCACAAAATTCCTATAATCCAAATTCAAATTCATTTAATCCTTCTAAAGTTTATTAAATGATTAGGCAAATCTTCTAAAGTAGTTTAAAGAATCCACGAAAAATGCTTTAGAAGATAAAATTTTCATGAATTCATAATTCAGTACATAAAGGGTTAAAGACAAATCTAAAACTGGAGTCAGAAACTGACAGTTGTGCTGTTTGTTTAGTTGAACCGGAGAAAATAAGAGTGATGTTTAATTTCCTATACTGTTTGTTTTCCGATAGCAAAAACCTCCGTGCTTTTACACATGCATCAGGTCTTCTCTGATTTTGTCAAAATAGGGGTGATCGGTGTTTGTTTAGCTGTGTTTGTCTGAGCGCCAATCCTAGTGACAACCAATAAAAAAACAACTTTGGAAAATACCCAGCTCAGTGTAACACCATTTCGGTTAGTAGAATCGTCCCAGAGTGTTAGGCACGGCTTTCGAAAACGAACAGTACAGCGTTAGAAATCCTTGGTGGTCCGCTGGTCTGAGATCACCAAAAATTTAATTGGACCACTAATTTGAAAAATTTAGTGGTCCACAGGGCCAGTAGGTAATTTTTTCCCTATCTGGCAGGTAAACATACATTTTACCATCTCTGAGAAAACTGCAACCAAACACAAATCACATAATTATATTTTATTTAAAAAAAATAAATATAAAAAATTGCATTAAATCATACAGCCAGTTGAAATAATCATAATTTAACAGTTTTTGTTTTCATAATTTTTAGCAAATTATAATTTTACATTTTATTATGCTGAAAATTTTGGATAACTGCAAAGGTAGATTGGATTATAGCCTAGGAGATGGGGTGGGGAGTCACTCAAAGGGAAAAAAGAGACAGAATTTTATGTAGCAGGCCAGTGATGATGACTGCGGACCAGTAAATTTTCGTGCTTACTGGTCCTTGAAAACCAGCGACTTTTTTTTTAACAATTCTACTGCTGTACTAGGTGCAGACTCATGGTCACCACTTGCCAGGTGGCGGCAATTTTTTTTCTGTGGCTACTAACTTTTAATATCTAACTTGCCTTTTTGTGTGTGTGTGTGTGTGTTGTAGAAGAACAAATGTTTGAAATTGTATCTTGATTTTTATGAAGTGCAAAATAATATTGCAGTTTCAGTATGTATTTTTGTATGACAAAATCAAAATAAGAAATATTGTTTTCCTAATATTCCTTGGCTTATACACATTTTTTTTTAAAACTAAATATTACTCAACTTTTATCTTCTGACTGTACATATTTAAATATTTATATTATATTTAGGGCCGTTCCATGCAGAAAGTAGGTAACACACGTAATGTAGGCTTTAATTTTCATTCATTCAATTATTTATTAAATTTTAATTGTGATTTTAGATGGTATGATAAATAAGTTATTACCATGTTTTTTAATTTAAATGTGTGGTAATAAAACTCACAGAAATATATCATTTAATGTCATTACTCAAAATTTGCATTTTTCTAAGTCACACACATAACTAAGATAAAGTGTATATTTTTTACAGGATTTTTGTTTACATTTTTAAATAAGAAATATATTGAAAAATCCTTGATTAATTAAAAAAAAAAATACATACAACAGAGCCCCGGTTATACGAAAATTGGCTTAACCGAAATACCTTAAGATTTCTTAAGTTCTTTTTAAATGGGAATAATTTTATTGCCAACACTGTATTTACCTATGCCAAATGACACCTTTCAATATATTTTGATTTATGATATCTATTTTATTTGTAAGTTTTAGATGAAAACAATTCTGAATCATTTTTAATGCATAGACAAGTTGTTTTAATACTTATTAGCTTTAAAAATTAGAAACAAAATAAGAAAAATCAGAACTTTGAAAGGTATTATTGGACACTGGCAGAAATAGTGTTAAAGCACGTTCTTTATGAAATAAATAGAGCAAACTTTCTTATTTTGTCCACTGCGTAATTCTGAGCACTATATTAGATAGACACCTACGACAATTGATTTTTTTTTTTTTTTTTTTTTTACAAAATATGTTGTGATTTTCTGATTTTGTTGTGAACTTTGCATCGTTTCAATGCTGCTTTATCATGCTACATTTTAAATAACAACACATCTGATGCTGTTGCATCTTCTTGTACATCTTAGTACAAGAAGTGTACAGTGTGTAATCCTGACATTATCAATATTTTCAGGCTCTTCTTTTCCAGTATCAGCATCTCCTTAATTCACTGCAGCAACTATTTCCGCATTGCACAAACTTTTTTAGAGAAACTTACAAAAATATCTGAGTTGCCGAGGACTCACATCAGCCACACGGAGAGAATTCTATTTCAGGGAGGTGATCTGTGGTCTATAATCGGATAAAAAATACGGTTTCAGAGGGGGAGGGTTGTTTCACCCTTCTAGGTTCCACTACATAGTCAACAAATCCAATTCAGTTGGCAAGACATGACAAGTTTATGTTTGTATAGATATATATGAAGAAATTTCATGCACATTGATTTTGTCGAATAAATGTACTTCTACAGGGTCGGTGTCTAGAAGGAATACCAGGCAGATTTTTAACTAAATCTTAAACTTTAATGTTCTTGAATATATGGATGAGGTATTTATATATGGGGTATTTACATTTGAATTTAACCATGATAAATATAACTGGCCGGCGACATTCTGCTTTAAAACCGAGGTCCGCTGAACCGGTATTCGGTCGAACAGCGACGTTTCACACGTCCTTTCACGAGAGCAATCAACAGTCATCTCTCTTTCTCAGAATAGTTTTTGTAGGTTCAGCAGTTTTTCGTAGGCTCAGAGGTTGGGGTGGATCGTCCTGAGCCTCATTTAAAGAATGTGGTAGTCTTTGCAGTGCAGAGTTCAAATTCTGTCACCACATACATATATAACACAAATATAGCAAGGAGTTATAATATTCCTTGACTTTATTTGGGGAAGTAAATTTTGTTTTATTATAAGCGCTAAAAAACTAACAGGCATGAAAGTGGCCAGTGCAAAAAAAAATGTAAACTTTATGAACGAAGGGGGGGTGGGGGAGAAATAGTAAATTAACGAAATTTGAAATTTGTCCATGCCTGATCAATGAAATTAGCTATTTTTCCCCGCCTGATAAAAAAACTTTGTGATATTTGCACACCTGATCGACAAAATTCACAATTTGTCCAAAGTCAATCGATAAAATTCAAAATTTTCCACACCCAATTGACAAAATTCGCTATTTTTTTCACACCCGATTGACAAAATTCACTATTTTTCTACACCCAATAAAACACAAAATTCTCTTTTTTCCGTGCCTCATCGACGAAGTTCGCTATTTTTCCGTGAGTCAACGAAATTTGAGATTTATTCACTCCTAATCGACAAAATTCAGGATTTTTCTACACCCATTCAACAAAATTCCCTTTTTTTCCACTCACCCGTTCAACAAAATTCCATTTTTTTTCCACACCTGATGGACAAAGTTCGCTATTTTTCCGTGAATAAACAAGATTTGAGATTTTTCCACTCCTAATTGACAAAATTCACGATTTTTCCACACCCAATCGACGAAATTCACGATTCTTAACTGACTGACGGAATTTGTAATTTTTTTTCCCGCAACAAATTGACAAAATTCACGATTCTTCTGCAGCTGATGAACAAAATTTGTAATTTTTCCGCACATCAGCAACACATGTTACGAGCCAGACGAACGATATTTGCGATTTTTCCAATTCTGTTCGACAAAATTTGCGATTTTTCCACGCCAGACCAACGAAATTTGTGATTTTTCTGATCGTGATTGTCAAAAGATACGATTCTTCCATGCCTGACCGACAAAATTTGTGATAATTTTATCCCGCAGGAAATCGAAAAATTTTGCAATTTTTCTCTCGCGATAAACTTTTGTCATTGCCGATCAACGATATTTTCAATTTTCCCACACATTATCAATAAAATTCGTAATTTTTTAGTGCCCGATCGAACAAATTTGCGATTTTTCCACACCTGTGAAAATTTGTGAATTTTTTGTACCCGACCAATGAAATTCTTAATTTTTTTTAGCCTGATCGACGAAACTTGTGATTTTCCTGTACATATCAATGAAATTTGTTATTTTTCTGCCCCTGATCGAAGAAATTCATGAATTTTCTGCACCTAATCAATAAAATTCTCAACTATTAACTGAATGATGAAATTTCCAAGATGATTTTCTCCCGCGGGAAATCGACAATATTTGCGTTTTTTTTCCTCACGATAAACTGAGGAAACCCGCGATTTTTCCATTGCCGATCAACGAAATTTTCAATTTTTCCACATGTTATCGACAAAATTCGCAATATTTCCATGACAGATCAAACAAATTAGTGACGCGCCGGAATGACAAATTTCGCTAATTTTTCATACCCGATCAGCGAAATTCGCTCACACCCAATTGACAAAATTCACTATTTTTTGACACCCAATCAACAAAATTACACTTTTTTCACACCTGGTCAACAAAATTCCCTTTTTCCGCTCCTGATCGACGAAGTTCGCTAATTTCCGTGAATAAAAAAAAAATTGAGATTTTCCTACTCCTAATCAACAAAATTCACGATTTTTCTACACCCGTTTAACAAAATTCCCTTTTTTGTACACCCGTTCAACAAAATTCCCCATGTTTTTCCCACGCCTGATTGGCGAAGTTGGCTATTTCTCCGTGAATGAACGAAATTTGAGATTTTCCCACTCCTAATCGACAAAATTCTCAATTTTTCTACACCCGTTCAACAAATTTCCCTTTTTTTCCGTACCCATTCAACAAAATTCTCTTATTTTCCCTCGCCTGATCAACGAAGTTCGCTATTTTTCCGTGAATGAACGAAATTTGCGATTTTCCTACTCCTAATCGACAAAATTCACGATTTTTCCACACCCAATCGACGATTCTTAAGTGAATGCCGGAATTTTTAATTTTTCCGCACGTTATCGACAAAATTCGCAATTTTTCCATGACCGATCAAACAAATTAGGGATTTTTACACGCTGGATTGGCAAATTTCGCGATTTTTTCATACCCGACCAGCCAAATTCGCTATTTTTTCACACCCGATTGACAAAATTCACTATTTTTCGACACCCAATCGACAAAATTCTCTTTTTTCACACCTGTTCAACAATATTACCTTTTTTCCGCGCCTGATCGACGAAGTTCGCTATTTTTCCGTGAATCAACAAAAGTTGAGATTTTCCCACTCTTAATCGACAAAATTCACGATATTTCTACACCCGTTAAACAAAATTCCCTTTTTTCCACACCCGTTCCACAAAATTTCCCTTTTTTCCCACGCCTGATTGACGAAGTTCACTATTTTTCCGTGAATCAACGAAATTTGCAATTTTTCCACTCCTAATCGACAAAATTCACGATTTTTCCACACTCAATCGAGGAGATTCACGATTCTTAACTGACTGACGGAATTTGCAATTTTTTCCTGCAGCAAATTGACAAAATTCACGATTTTCTGCAGCTGATGAACAAAATTCGTAATTTTTCCGCACATCACCAACACAAGTTACGAGCCAGTCCTACGATGGTTGCCACGAAATTTGTGATTTTTCTGATCCTGATTGACAAAAGTTGCAATTCTTCCATGCCTGACTGACAAAATTCGCGATGATATTATCCCGCAGGAAATCGACAAAATTTGCAATTTTTCTCTCACGATAAACTGGTGAAACTCTTGATTTTTCCATTGCCGATCAACGAAAGTTTCAATTTTCCCGCACATTATAGCCAAAATTCATACTTTTTTTCGTGCCCGATCAAAGAAATTCGTAATTTTTCCACACCAGATTGACAAAATTCGCGATTCTTTCGTACCCGACCAATGAAAGTCGCAATTTTTATGAGCCTGATCGACCAAATGTGTGAATTTCCTGTACATATCAATGAAATTTGCGATTTTTCTATGCCTAATTAACAAAATTCGTTATTCTTAAACAGCTGACGAAATTTTCAATTTTCCTGTCTTCAAATGGACAAAATTCATGATTTTTTCCTGCGATTTGCAAAAATTCGTGTTTTTTCCAGTTGTAAATTAACGAATTTCTCGGACCACAGGTTTTTCAATTTAACTCCAGGCCAATTAGGCAATGCACAGAGCCCAGTAGCTCTTTTTAATTATTTTGTGTTCCCAATGGTTCTTTTTAATTATTTTACACATCTGGTGGCACTTACTGACATTTTTGACTGCCCTTTAGATTTCATTCTTTTTCTGGTTGTGGCAAATAAATCATAAATTTTTTCAAACAGTTGTTAGATACAAACCGAAAAATTCGCCTGCCAGTTATGCAAAAAATCATGTAATCGTCCAGTCGTCACAGTGAAATAATATCTCTACGTTCCTCCGTCGATAACATTGGAAAAAAAATAAATAAATAAATAAACCTTGCAACCTTTTGCCAGTAAGTTGTTGTGAAAAAATCCAGAAATTCACCAGCAATCCCCCCCCCCCCAAAAGTGTCCTTCAACTCTCTTGCATAACACCTGCAAAGTAAAGTTTGTGTGCAACAGAAAAATGTGATTTTCATAAACATCCCATAAAAATAAATGACATTTTCATTTATTTTTATATATATTTCTTAAATTTTTTTAAGCTCTAATGATGCAAATTTCTACTTTATTGGTAATTTCCAAAAACTTTCAAAAATGTTATTAAAAAAAATATGCATTAATACTTCATAAAGGCAGTGACTCGTAATTGCAGGTAACAAAGAAAATCCAATTAAAAAATAAATAAAAATATTTTGTGTAAACTGAATGTTTTATTCAAAAGCTACAATATTAAGTCAACTTCATGCCAAATTTGAAAATTTCATCTTTTACATTTTCCTAGATATTGAGATCTTATTGTTTCTGACCCGTATTTACCCGATGTCACTCAATTTCAGTCGTTTATTTTAAATCGCTAATTCTAACGCCGCCGGCCACGCAGTTCGATGCATGTAAACACGAGGAGTGTTGAATGCAGCTGCACTTGCGAAAATAATAATCAAGGCCGTGATCGAGTTAGATTTTTCGCTGTTACCGAAACGAGATTGACTAATCAGAAGCCTGCATTTTTGCGACCTTTTAATTGTTTGCAAATATGTTGGCTTCTGATTGGTCAATCTCGTTTCGCTAACAGCGAAAAATGTATCTGGATCTCTGCCCAAATGCTTAAATAGAAATTTGAAATAAATTAATAAGAAATAAACGTTTTTCATTTGATTTTTAAAAGCAGAAGTAATTTTCATAATAACTGGAATTTATGCTTCATAGAGGATAAGGGATGCATTTAGTAATCACGGGATTCGTCAAAAAGAAGATTGTTTGCGTGAGTGTGTGTGTTGGGGGGGGGGGGGGGGCGGGGGCAGTCCACTGCCCTTTGCTCGATTTTAGAATTTAACTAGCTAAATTTTCTTTTTTGATAATTTTGATAACTTCATAAAATTTATTCTTTTCGAAGAATTTAAAATAAAAGAGGAAGTAAGGAATTTTCTGATAGGGTGTGGAAGCATGGGAGCGCCATTGCACTTCCCTGCATTTTAAAATTTGATTAATTAAAATTTATTTTTCTCCCATTTTGAAATATAGAGTCAAATTTATTATTTACGAGTAACTTAAAATAAACTAAGAATTTTCCTTTGGGGAAGGGGGCTTAGGAGGGCCATTTCCGATCCCTCGATTTAAAAATTTAACTAACTAAATTTTATTTTTCTCCGATTTTGAAAAAAAAATGTAAAATTTATTCTTTCAAGTAACTTAAAATAAAAGTGGAACTGTGGATTTTCTGTTAAGGAAGGGAGGGGGGGGGGTAGGAGAGGCCGATCTTGCCCCTACCTGGATTTTGAAAGTTATTCAATTAAAATGTCCTGTTCACCGATTTTGAAATGTACAGCAAAATTATTTATTTCGAGTATATTAAAATGAAAGAGGAACTAAGAACTTTTACTTGGGTAGAAGGGGTCATATGAGAGCTATTGCCCCTCTCTCGAATTAGATTTAAATTTGATTTAATCTGAATTATTTCTAAATTTTATTTTCAATGATTTTGAAAAACACACTAAAATTCTCTTTTCGAGTAACTTAAAATAAAAGAGGAATTAAATAATTTTCTGTAAAGTTAGAGGGTTTAGGTGAACCATTACCCCTACCCCAGATTTTAAAATTTAATTAATTTTTTTTTTTTTTTTTTACTTATTTTGAAAAACATAGTAAAATTTATTTTTTTCAAGCGACTTAAAATAAAGGGGGAACTCAGAAGACTCCCGTTAATAAAAGAGGGGGGGGGAGGAGCCCCATTGCTCCTTTCTGGATTTTGAAATTTAAATAATTAAAATATGTTTTTTTCTTATTTTTAAAAACATAGTAAAATGTATTTATTTCGTTTACCTTAAAATTAAAATGGAATTGATAATTTTCGTTTGGGGTGGGGGAATAAATATACTATTTAAAATAAATGTTTTTACATCCATAAAAAATACATAATTTTTGGAAAATTGGAATCTACAGTTTTTTTTTTTCATAAAAAATGCACACTTTTCGCGAACATGGAATATTAATTTATTTTATGCAAAAAATGTGCACAGTTTTTGACAACATAGAATATATACTTTTTTGTATGTATAAAAAATACAGACAGTTTGCACAAAAGGTGCATACTTTTCGAAGTGTTCAAAAATAGTCACTTTATATGCACAAATTGTGTACAATCTATATATTTTTTCAAAAAAAGTGCAAACATTTTCTAGTTGGGTATTTTCCTGCATTTAATACGTAATCATTTAATTCTAATTTTAAAGTTTCTGAAAGTCTCAATGTTAAATAATTCTCTCATGTAAATACATTTTTAATTTAAATTATTTGGCAATATTTGCAGGGAGGATCTGGGTTCATTAAAGAAACCACTTAACCCTTGGAAGTCCAACCCAAACATATAGTGTCGTGAGCATAGAACTATCTAATAATGGGGGATTGAATATGATAAACGTTGGGTGAAGGAGGGTAACACTCCCAATTACCTAGTGTGGGTCAAATATTAGCCTGATTAACAACTCTTTTACCTGTGCTCATAGCGTTAAAAAAACACATGATAATCAACATAATAAAACATGTGATATTTAAATGATCCTGGCTAACTTGTTAGAAAATTTAATACACTCAATTATCTCAATTAAGTGGGAGACAAGGCCTCAACCAAAACCTCAATGCGTTGTGAATATTTTTCGTAGAAGAAGCTAGCTTTTTGATCGCACACCAGTGTCCGCATTCTCGGTCGAGAATCAACCGACTAGAATAATTGAAATTTTAAAATTTGACATTAAAAATCCTTCCTATTCATTAAACTTAATTTTTCCTGAAATGAAAACTCTTAGAATTACTTAAATAAATGAGATTCATGGTTGTACAAGTACGAACTAGAAATTAATATACTTAAATGTTTATAAACAATCAAATGTACATTTTATTGTAATTGTGTCAGCAGACACATTCGCACAAACGCGAAAAGAAAGCGCTTTACTTAACCTTATGCTTAAACTTTCCATATCACTACTTAAAATATGACACTTAAATCCTAAATTCAATTGGGCATACAGTATCCTACTGGAACATTTTTTACATATAATTCTATATGCAATGGAACAAAATAAACTAAATCAAAGTACCTTCTGACATCAAATTGGTAGTCGACTAGTAGACGAGGAACTTTCCATGGGTGGTCAAGATATAGCTTCCACAGTACCGCACAAACAATAATAAATCCTACTCATTTCGATTTTTCGAAGTTAAGCTAATAAATGTTCTACATCTAACAAGAGCTAATACGGGTGGTCATAAACTCTGAAACTAGTAGACCATTTTGATGTGGCATATCGCCTATCATTTCTCCGAAAGAGCGCATATCTAGGATGTTGGATAATTCTGCACTCAACTTTCAACTTCGGAATTGTATAGCATCATATGGAATGAATTCGAATGACTGGGGAAGACTAGGAGAGAGTGCTTGAATGCATACTTTTACATCTGCTGATCTCTCTATATATTTTAAAACTTTTTATACAAGATAATAGGGGGGTTGTTCCTGGGATCCTGTGTTACCACTTAGGATCACACCATTGGCTTCGCGGATCTCCCCTCAACTCGACTCTCTCTAATTCGACAAGCACCAGTAGCGGGCTGGCCGCTCTCTGCCACCACTGTACCTCTTCGCGGCAGGGCAATTTCGTGGAGCTCCTTTGAAGTGACCATGTTGTGAGGTCCATTTAATAACCTCATAAATCTGCTCATAAATCATAGGATGACATAAACTGTCTACCCTTTCTTCCAGATCGCATTCTCGGCAACATCCTGCATCGTATAGATACCTGCAAACTTTTAAAGTAAACCCCGGACCACAATGACTCCTGTCTTGTATTGTAAACAACTCATGTTCTTAAACTTTATCCTTTAAATATATTTAAATACATACAAATACTGATTTAAACTAATAAAAAAATAATAATCCATCGATACATCAATTTTAGTACATCCATAATAATAATAATAATAATAATAATAATAATAATAATATTTTACAGTCTTTATTATTGTGAAAAGAAAATTAAACTCTGCGGGACACACTTCGTGTCGAGCAATGTTATTACTTGTACATTTTAAATAGGACCTCATTTCCCCCATTTACTGCTTTTTACACATATTAAAAAGTTGATTATTTTATAGTTTTCATTCATGTTTAATATCCTTGTGTAAAAATAATTTTTATGACATTTTGTATGACAACAATTTATTTATGTAATGTCTAATATTTTACTGCTTGTAACAAGTAATCATTTCATTCCAATTTGAAAGGGTTTTTTTCTGTTTATATGTCACGTGTGTATAAATTTTTAGTTTAAAGAAAATATTATTCTTTGCACACACGCGTGCGAGCGCGCGCGCGAACACACACACACACACACATATATATATATATATATAAAGAGAGAGAGAGAGATTTATATATATTAAATTTTATAAATACGACAATAATGTTAATGTCAAATATTTCAAAAAAATCAAATAAATTAGCTTAGCAAAATATTTAGTTTTAAAATATAGTTTTGATACATTTAATATCTTTTAGAATACGCTGATAAAAAATTAAATATGCAAGTTAATAATGTAAAAAATATATCAAATATCTCAAAGATTCAAATAAATATGATTAGTAAAGCTTTAGTTTTCAAAACCAGTTATGAAACATTTAATATATATTAGTCAGACTGATAAAAAATTAAATCTGCAAGTTGATACAGAAAAAAAATCACAAATATTCCACATTATGTAAGATATAATTCTCAGTTTAAATGCCAAAATCTAGTATTAAAATAATCTTTACTATTTTCGAAACATTTTGTGACATATATTTAACATCATAATCATAAACACATGTATACTCTTGCAATAAAGAAGTATTTAAATACGTTTTTCTAAATTTGAATGTGTTATTATTCATAGAGAAAAGAAAACGATTAGAGCTTTTCTGTTTCAAAATCTCCTTACGGTATGAACAGAAAAAGGATTTACGATAAAACCTTAGGCATTACTATTTCACTGTTTTAAATGAAAGACAAAACTTATATTACTGCATTCTTTATTTCAGAATCATAACTAGAAGGCTTTATTTGAAAACGTAATGCTATAGAGTTTTAAGATTTGTAAAGATTTGAGAGTGTTGCAGGAAATTTCAACAGAAGGGATTTTCAAAGGCTATTCATAATCCGCTTCAACCAATTAGTAAGATTTGGCATTTATTATGAACATTTTATGTAGAAATGTAATTTAAAATTCTGATTAAGTTTGTGTGGATTCAGATTAAGTTCTAAAGAATAAAGTATCTGAATTTGTGACATTTTAGCTTATTCGCAAGTAAAGAAAATTATTATTAAGCATTAAAATTCTTACATGAAATATAAAATGACATTTTTTTCTTAAAAAACAGCATATAGAGACGATTTTATACAGGGTGGCCCAGAACAATATGTTGAAAAGTAAAGGCAGGTAAAAGGGAACTAAATAAGGAGATTTTCTGTAGGAATATGAGTGCGTAAATGTAGTGTTGAAGCACAAATAGGCTCTGTTAAGTTAGGAGGATGAAAGGGCTTAGCTGACTTCAAAATTGAATTCTCATTTTCTGCTTGGATTATGAACAGCATGCGTCGTTACAATAACGCAGAACTTTCCGATATGCTTTTCGTGTATGGGTCTGTGGAAAGAATTGGCCTAAACTCAACGCACGTCAAACAGAAGTCCAGCATGTCGAAGAACTCTCCTCTACTGTCCGCAATACTGCTTCTTTCGCTGTATGAATTTTGCGATGTCTTTCAGTGCCCGTATCACGCCTTGAAGCATAAAATTATCTACTCGCACACAACTTCCGATGAACACGCTCAAATGTTTGGAGATCCAGCAGATTCCTGCCCTGGAATCGTCATATGTACATCATTTGATCAACCGCTCCATTTCCTTGTGAAACTCCATACATTAAATGCATGTCGTCAAGCTTGATATTTGCGTAACGACGCATGTTGTTCACAATCCGAGCAGAGAATAACAATTCAATTTTGAAGTCAGCGAAGAGCTTTCATCCGCCTAACTCAACAGCGTCCTCTACTGCCTTAACGCTGCACTTTCCCCCGCATTTTCCTATGCAAAATCTGCCCTCTAAATTAGGTCCCCTCTACCTGCCTTTACATTTCTAACACATAGTTCTGAACCACTCTGTGTAAGATTTAAGTAACTTAAAAAAAATTTCAAATTATATTAACTTATATACTTTTCATATTTTAATTTTTTTCTATTTAATAGAAAGTACCGTGCGTTGCAAAATATTAGATCATCTCATAAAAATCTATTTAACTTCTGAAAAAACATGCGCATTTTATTCTCAGAAAGTTCTAGACATTGTTCTCATTTAAAATTTGGATAACAAGAAAAAATACATTAAAAAATCTACTAGGAAAAAAATAACTTTCTCATTTTTTAGATGTTATAAAATTATACGTTAGTTTTTTTTTTCATTTTAATTTTTAGTTAGTCCTGATTTTTTTATTAAAATCGAAACATTCATGATTGTTCAATTACTTGACTTTGAAACACAATTCAAGCAGAGAAACAAATATTAAAATTCGTATGTATTGAGTTTATAATAACAATTTACGGAAAAGGAGAAATGCTTAATTGTAGATTTTAAGGAATGCGCTAGCAGTAATATAAGATAAATTTTAAATGATAATGTAAACAATAAAATAAAATAAAAATACGACTAATATAAAAGTTCAAAATATATATTTACTTACTTAAGGGGACAAGGGACCTTTAAAACCTTTAAAATCAATTTTTATTTTTTGTAAATTTCAATTTAAATATTATTCAAGGGTATATCATATGCATTATGGCAAGCATTTGTGACAAAAAAAAAAAAAAAAAAAAAAAAAAAAAAAGAGAGAGAAATGGAATTTTACGCGTTGTGTTAGAAATCTTCGAAATGCCCCCTACGCATTCCATAAAAATGGAATCCCCAATATTTTTTATAAAAGTTTGGTTTATATATATAAATAAAACTTTGCATCGAATTTTATATATTTGAATATAAAGGATTAAAAAAAATTCAATTTTTTTTTTAATTTTAATTTTTTTTTCAATTTTTTTTTTATTTTATTTTATTTTTTTGTTGTAAATTTCACTTTAAATGTTACTCAAGAGTTCATTATATGCATTATGGCATCTATTTATCACAAAAAAAAAGAAAAATAAATTGTTTTTGAGAAAAAAAAATGGAATTTTACGCGTCGTCTTAGAAAACTTCGAAATGCGGCTTGCGCGTTCCATATCAAGGATAATCCCCAATATTTTTTATAAAATTTTGGTTTATAAATATAAATAAAACTGTGCACCGAATTTTATATATTTGAATATAAAAATAAAAAAAAAATTTTTTTTGGAAAAATTTGAATTTTTTTCGAAAAAATTTCAAAAAATGTTGACTTTTTTTAAACCTTTATATTCAAATATATAAAAATTCGATGCACAGTTTTATTTATATATATAAAACAAAATTTTATAAAAAATATTGGGGATTTTCATTGATATGGAATGCGCAAGCCGCATTTCGAAGATTTTTAAGGGGACGCGTAAAATTCCACATTTTTCTAAAAAATATTTTTTTTTTAATTTTTTTGTGATAAATGCTTGCCATAATGCATATAATGTACCCTTGAATAATATTTAAAGTGAAATTTACAAAAAAATAAAAAATTGATTTTTAAGGTTTTAAAGTTCCCTTGTCCCCTTAAAAGGTGATAAAACATTAAAAACACGTGTAGAGATGTTAGGTTTACATAATAGGCCACGAAACCTTTTCAGACGTACACTCGCTTATTTAATCTTCTTCCCTTTGAAAATGAGCGTCTGCGTCTCGAAAAGTCTCGGGGTATATTATGTAACCGAAACATATTTGCATGTGTTTTTATTATTTTATAACCTTGTAAGTAAATATATATTTTAATCTTTTACTGATTATGTAATGTTGTAAATAGGGGCTTTTCAAGTTAAACATTCTTTCGGAACTAGCCAATCTCATGAATGATCTAACAGTATAAATTGACTATAGACGCGTGTCGATCTTTTTGCCGCCCATATAAATTATTTTCTTCTAACTCATATCCCCTTACAAATACAATTGAGATCTACCATGTAGCTGACGCTTAATGTTTCTCCACAACCATAGTGAAGTAACAATACATCTCTGGTTTTCCTTCAGGTGCATTTTTCCAAGCGAAATCGAGATTGGTGGAAAAATCTGCGCAACAATCACTAATGTGAGCTCATTTTTACTTTTTCCTATTATTCCCAATCTCACAAATAAAATTTATAATTCAAGTAAATTGCAAATTTATAACTTCACTGAAATGTAATATTCAAATGTAAAGCGAAAAATATTCATTATTTTATCGTTTCTGTTTTTTTTTTTTTTTTTTTTTTTTTTGGGGGGGGGGGGGGGGGGTGGAGGCTGCAGAAAATACTGCATCACGTACTGCAATCACATTCGCGCATACAAGTCCAATCTCCAAGTGCCTTTTGCTGTCCCGTATAATGCAAAATTCTACACTTTTGTTTGGTGTTATCACATTTACAACAACAGTGAGTATGTCTGTTAAATGTTTTATTATAATATACGTAATTTGTCTGAAGGTTATTACCGTAAACCCAAATTTAGTTAGTATGAAACGCTCTGAATTTTTGACTAAATAAATGGTTCCTCTGTGATTTTCCATCCTTGTTTTATGCCAGATTTGCCATGTTCTTTTTGCAAATGATTTTTTTAACCACCCTGCATACATGTCAATGTATTATTATTTCCGTAATGTAACTTCTTTTTAGACTCTTAAAAACATTAATTGCAGCTCATAATCTCCCATAAATACATTCAATGATATCTTACATTACTTTAGCTGTTTAATATTAATTTACAAATAATAATAATAATAATAAATTAATTAAAACTGAAATAATTGAATTTGAAAATAATTTTAAAAAACGGAGAATTTGAAGAAAACAATTGATGTAAAGAAAGTCATATACCTAAATAAATTAAAGAGGTCTAAGTCTTACATTTGATAAAAAACTAAACAGTTACAAGATAATCATTCGAGACACAAAACATTTCTTTAGTCACATGCCTTTTTTAATTCCTTTCGTTAATGCATTTTTGTAGACTAGCTCAAAGCCGGTAAACAAATGTAAACTGTTAGACTTTTAAGACTTTCTTTAAAATTTGCAAAATAACAGCGAATAAAAATCATTGTCTGCCTCCAGAAAATAATTTCTTTTTTTTTATTAGCTAAGATTTTTTATAGATATAAATAAGCTTAATGTTGTATAAATTTATCTGAGAGAATATTTTACCTTTTGAGAACATTTATTTATTTTTACTTTTTATTAATTATACCTCTTTGCTAATCGTAAAAAAATTCCGCGCAAAAAAAAAGTCCAGAAATGTATTTTGTGTTTAATCATGCTCTGCATAAGAAAAGCAGACACATTATTTTCAAAGGAATTAAATTAAAAAAAAAAAAAAAAAAAAAAAAAAAAAAAAAAAAAAAAAAAACGCTATAAAGAAAGTAATTTTTCAGTGTGCTTAAATATTTTCCATTTTAATCAAAAGTGATTAAAAGAACTGTGTTCGGATACTGCTTTTTTTTTGTATTAATATTTAAAATGTATTTTTCACCATATTTTGGGGAAAATAAATATTTGAAGAAGCATATTTCAGGTTATATTTGCATCATCTTTAAGTGGATTTTAAGCATTTTAAAATTTTGATAAAAATGTTTTTTTTTTCTTAGAATTATACCTATTTACATACACACACATATATATATATATATATATGAAGGCTGTTTCAAAATTATATGTTAGAAATGTAAAAGCAAGTAGAGGGGAGCTTAGTAAGGAGATTAAGTACATGGATGTGGGTGCGACAATTGAGGCACTAAAGGGCGTTGTTATGTTCGACGGATGAAAGCGCTTCGCTGATTTGTATCGTCATTACCCTCACGGATTTCGGGCACCATGCATCGCTACACAATGATAAAATGATCGGAGCTCGCCGACATTCCTTTCATGTATGTGGCTGCGCAAGGAAGTGACTCACAACCAACGAACCTCCAACAGTTCTCGAGCTTTTCGAAGAACAATCCTCTACCATGCATAATTATGCTTTTTCATTGCAGGAATTCTGCGATATTTTCTAGTTCCCGTATCACGCCTCAAAGCATAAAATGATGGACTCGCGCACAATTCCCGATGCAGACACCCAAATGATCGACGATCCGTCGAACATTCCATGTACATTCTTTGCACAGCTGCTTTATTTTCTTGCGCAGCCTCATACATGAAATGCGTGTCTGCAAGCTTTGCATTGGTGTAACGAGTCATGTTGCTCGAAATCCGTGCGGACGATTCAAGCCTGGGAAAAGCTTTTAACCACTGAACTTAACAGCGCAGTCTATCGCCTCAACGCTACATTTCCGCACCCACCCTCCTATACAAAGCCTGCTTAGTACCCCCCCCCCCCTCTACCTGCCTTTACATTTCTGACATATAATTTTGAAACACCCTGTATAAATATTCATTAAAGAAGATAAAAATATACTTTATAACAATATTTAAACGCAAGTAACATAAACTTGTATGAAAAATCTGTTTTCAAGATATATTTAATAGTGGACTAGCACCTCTCTTATAAAGGTTGTATAGTTTTTTTTTAATGTAAATTTTCTGTCAACACTAACATGTATGCAAAAAAACGACATATGTACTTTATTTTATTTTTAACTTTCTGAAGTGTCTTTGTTGCTCTCGGAATTTGTGCTGGGCGCTGTGATTTTATGTAATTTGGTTACAATTATCCATCTGCTGGGTAAAAAGCAGGTTCGAAAGTTCGTATTAGCGTATCTTGGATCGAGTCCTACCTCGTGAAGGCGTCTCAAATAAGTGATTTGTAATTAAAAAAATTCCGTCACGGAGAGCGAGAGATCCAAAGTAGTAGACTTATAAGAGCACATGTTACCATTTGGTAAGATTAAAATTTTATACTTCATCAATAATCTGTATCAGCGAACCAAGAATTGTTATTTTTAGTGACATTTGTATTTCTGGGAGATAACATTTACTTGTAGATAATGTTTGTGACTGTCGTTGAAGTAGACAATTTTTCGAAACTTAAGCGAGATTCGAATTTAGTAATCTTGCATTTTTTTTATCTAAGGACGGAATTGTTATTGTACATGTTTTCAATGTATAATAAGTAAATTTGTTTCTTAAAAAGACCCGAATAAAATTCATTTAAAACATGCTTGTCCAGATGTCACGTGGGAAGTGGCATAGAACCGACAAGGATTAATACCTAAAAAATTTAAATGGGGTTTCTCCAAATTTGGGTTTCTCCAACCTAACTAGAGATTTTCTACTTTTTTTTTCCACTTGCCTGATGTTAAAATATATTATCCTCCTCACATACTAAAGGCACATCGACGAAGGAAGTTTTTTCGAAGTGTTCTGCGGCATTTAACATAGTATACTTATATATCATGAAACCACAGTTTTTGAAAAAAAGAATTGTAGTTAATCAAACATTAATGAAAAAGCGTATTACAACATCAAAGATCACGGTGAAGAAAGTCTCGCACGGGTCTACTGTTTTTTTCTTAATTGCTGACTCTAATAAATTGTTTAAATTTAAAATATCTTTACAACGCCCACTTACAATACTAAAAATGACATTTATGTGAAAAATATCAATACAGCATTCAACATTTTTCTCTAAGTATTAAAAGCAATATTTTCATATTGGTCTCACGTCAAAAGTTAACAGCTGAAAAAATCTTTAAATATCGCTATTTACAAACAGCCGTTTTGATTCTTTTCATTTCAATGGATTAAGCGCTGAATTCCTTGGCATGCCTTAAATTTGTTTTGTTTTTAATATTTTTTTTTTAATCTGTTGATTGAATAATTTTTTAATTTACTTATGGAATATAAGCTGGGATCAAGTAGGAATTATTTATATTAATTTAAATGCAAACGTATTTATCTATTCGTAATCGTTTGCATGCGATAGAGATAGATTTGAAAAAAAAATCGTGCTTGAAAATTAATTTAAAAACGGATACTGTTTTCAAATAAGAAATTAAAAAAAAATAGTAGCAGTAAAAGAAAAATTGGTAATGCACGCGGTAGAGAAAGATATGAAAAAAAAATCAAGCTTGAAAATTAATTTAAAAACAGTAAAAATCGAGTAAATTGCGATACACTTTTCAAATAAATTACGATATAATTTTCAAACAAATTGCATTTGAAAGAACACTTTTTTCACTAAAAATTGTGAATGTGCGATATTTAGCCCAATGTCAGATGGGCGTCTTTTTTGCTTAAGTACTATCCATTCACAATGCATTGTGAATTGTGAATGGATAATACTTAAGCAAAAAGCAGCAAAAAAAAGACGCCTGTCTCACATTGGCCTTAGAATTAAAAAAAAAATCAATAGAAGTTAGTAACATTTTAATTAAATATTCTACTCTTTCGAAAACATTTGAGAAAAAAAATATGCATAATCTTCGCAAATTTGGATAACAATGTCTAACTTGAGACAACGTTTCATGTTTTGAACACTTTGATATCCATGTCACGCTGACTATTCTCCAATGGTAATTAAAAAAAAAAAAAAAAAAAAAAAAAAAAAAAAAAAAAAAAAAAAAAAAAAAACAACTTGGACAGGCTTTAGATAAAGACCCTACTTGGGGATGCTCAAAAGCAGAGAAACTTCCAATTCATAATATAAAGGAAATAAGTACTTTAGTATTTCAAAGTTTAAAAAAATTGCTGCTTCAAACAGACACAGAACATAGTTGAAAATATTTAACATGCTTCTGATGTAACATACAGTGGTATAAACGTTCCCAAACAGCCCAAAACGTTGAAAGTAAGAACGATGTCCCAAGTATGGGCTTTTGACTATTTATAATTCTCATTTTTATGTCATATATAAGGATAATGTCATATATTTCAAACATAATTAAATGACAGACATAAAATTTAATCTATGAGTTAATGAAGAATATATATATATTTAATTTGAATTAGCATTTCAGTTTTCATGTCACATTCCAGAACTGAAAAAAACTTTACTAGTGGGGAAAAACTGTGTGAAAAATTTCTGATATACTTTTCAAATGATACATTAAAATTGGAAATAAAGCTTAATGTAAAAGGTAATACCGTAGCAATTTTTACACCTCAAAATTGTATTAAATAAATTTCACAATTTTAACGTGAAAAACTACGATTTAAAAAATCTTTACTATTGTAAAAAAAAGATATATATATATGTATAAAAGGTAATGAGTGCTATAACTGTATTGTGTCATTTCATCATAAAAATAATATTTAAACATATATACTAAATGGTAAGGTCTTCTTGAAGGACAAATGACTACACCTTTTCTCTTTCAAAATCCTATTAAAGAACGAAATGCAAAAAGGACTTACAATAAAACATTATGCATTACTATTTCACAATTTTAATATCACAAAAAGCTTATATTATTAGGTTCTTGATTTAAGATATACAGCTAGTGGGACTTAATATGAAAATACAATAGTATTGAATTTTAGGATTAAAATTTAATAAATTGCAAAGAATTTTTAAAATATTCTTTAAATTTTAAGAAACCTTGTAAAGCTTTGCAAACATTAAATAACTTTCAGAAGAAGAAACAATCTTTGAATCTTGATAATCCGCTTCAGGCAATTAGTTGTCTTTAATGTTTATTCCTACCTTACAGAAAAGCCAATTAAAATTATTAAAAGATTTGAAAGATTTGTTTAGTTTCCGAATATGTGATACAGAATAAAGTATTTCACATTTTTTATTTTTTTTTACGTATTGTCTCTGAAGTTAAAAATTTAAGATTAATATCAATATAAAAATTGTTATCATTGTTTTTTCTGAAAAAAAACGAAACCTTTGAGAAGCGGGTGTATAAAATATTCATCGTAGTAATAAAATAGATCCTCAATAAAATTAATAATTTTTCGTGTAACTTCTTGGATATTTTTATAGTCCAATCTTGGTAAACTGTTAATGACCTGATTCTGCCCCATTTCTTTGATTTGAAATGTGCTTAATCATTATAGATGATTTTAATGAGATGTAGTAACTTATCTTCAATTACTTTACTAATTATGTTTACAGTCCTAGTACAATTTTATAAAAAATGAAAATCGGAAGAATTAAAGAGTATATTTCCTTACATTTTTAAAAATAATTTTGTTTGTATTAAGGATTTTACTATAAAATATTCTATTTTTAGACTTTATTTGAACGTGAGTGGCATTTTTATCAATATGAATAATTGCTTGGTTAAATATTCGATGGTAAGTGTGCTCTACTTGTAAATAAGCCTAAATGCTTACATCTGGTTTTAGACTAACTCTTAAAGTGATTATATTATAAATATTTAAAAGTATAATTCTTTTGCAAATAAACAAATTTTATTAGATTTATGAAGCAGAAAGGATACCTAGTTTAATATAAATTCAGTGACACTAATTATCATTGCTTTTCTGAAATTATTCGTTGAGAGTCAGATTTGTAAAACTCTTATAGTCTTCTACGAAAAATTTTGCTCTTTTGCATAAAGATTATTTTATATATGAGGGGCTCGCAACCATAGTAGACCGTCCATTAAAAAAAAATGTATTACTCAATTCAGAAGGTGCATAAAATCTGTTTTTCCACTCTCACAGTAAACCAAGTCTCTAAACAGATGACATGTATGGGAAAGTGCGTGAAAAGAGACTTTGGCCTCTGTGGGAGTGGATAAAACAGATTTTATGGACATTCTAAATGGACTATATCATTTTGTTTTCAAAATGGACTTGGTCTATTGTGGCTATGCGCCCCTCATATATATAAGAAAATTCATACCTAAAAAAAACATATATTTATATTAGGATGTAGTGTAAATTATCAACCAATGTGATGTAAGTAAAAAGATACATTCATTTTTCAAAAATCGTAGTTTTGGAAAAAAATATGCTTAAATTATCATGGATAGGATTTAAAAATATATATTTATTTTAAAATGATTCAAATAACGAAAGATTATGTACAGTTTAAATATTTCAACATCGTTTATTTATATTTCGGCAATATAATGTTATATAGAAGATTCTGTGTTCAAAATCTTTCACCTGGACGCAGATTTATGCAAATGCGAACAATACACACACCCCTATTAATCTGCATATAGGGTAATAAATACCCTATTAACTACTTTCATTTAATTTTATGTACAAAGCATTCAATTTAGGTAAATCCACTAGCATGAAAATTACAATATTTTACTAATTCACATTTAATTATGACCAAGGTAGTTTTTCCATTATTTAGTACAAATAATCATTTATTTTAATTTAATTCTTATCTAATTATGATTTAAGCACTGGACTACAATTATTTTTATTGACAACATTTTAACTTATAGAATAACATTTTTATTAAAATGTTTGTTCCAAACCAAAATAAAAACAAATATGTGTTTTTTACGAACGTGATTGCATTTTTAAACTAAATATATATTTTTAAAGTTTATATTTAATTGTACACCTAGTGAAATATTTCGATTTTACAAATTTCGATGTTAGTTGCCAAGACCATGTAATGTTAAAAACTATATAATACCAATGCAATTATATATATCTTTACTTACATTCTAAATAATATTTAGGTTCTTCTTACTTTTAAGTAATATTACAAATATATTATCTTTTTCTGAAACTGAACTTAAAATCATTTATGTGTATCAAATATTATCAAATAGGAAAAGAAAAAACAATTGAAATTTCAATAACGAAATTCATTTATAAATGACTCAGAGAGTATGCTTTCACGCATTAAATTAGATATAAATGCAATTAATTTCCAATATCTTCTCCGCAATATATATATATATATATATACCTGCGAACAAATTTACTAATAAGATTCATTTGAAACATACAATTTTTCCTCTGACAGATACCATAATCATGATATGATAAAGTTAAAATATTTAATTAAATTTATCATTTAATGAAAAGTTATTAAAATTTTAATTAAAGTTCGTAATTGAACCAAAAATTATAACTGCATAAAATAAAACAAATGATCACCGACGTTATTTGAAATTAATTTTCAGTCAAGCATCGATCTATAAAAAGAAATAAATTTTCATATATGAAACAAAGGCTAGATTTTAATATAAATAATAACTAATCGCTTCAAAAAATGTTTAATCAGTACTTATTTAAAAAAAAGTGAGAGATAAGTCATTTAAAATAATTTGCCATTTTATAAGAATACGTTGCTTAAAGAAATTGTTAATTTAAACGCATAAGATTAGATTTGACCAAATAAATAAGTGTCATTCATAACAATATAATTTAAAATTTTATGGTTAAAATATGTAAATTTTATTTAAACTTTTAATGTAAGTTTTGAAATTTATTAAACTTACATTCTGAAATTTCTTTCAAGAACAAAGACTGTTTTAAAAGTTTAGAGTAAATATTTAAATATCTGTCCATTTCTGTAAATTAAAGGAAAATAAAATATAGCAGATACGAAATTTTATTCAGTTTTGTGACTTTTCGTTGCGACTTTATGTCTCTGAAATTGGGAACTAAACAACCAATTTATATTTTTGCGTTTACAATTTTCTTCATTACGTTATATTTAGGCTTCTGATAATTTTTCATATTCAAAACAACAATCGTACCTGTAGGTTACAGCCGTACCTAACATCATATCCCCCCGGACATCAAAACTGAAGTCCAATTAAAAGCGAAGCCGTTTGAGATCACACCCATTTCCTCTTATATATATACAGGAGACTAGGGACGGTTGACCATACGGGAGGCTTAACTCACCCATCAATTTTCATATTTAAAAGAATTTCAGAGTTTTATCAATAGGTGTTAACCAAAGCTACAGGAATGCTCAAACAACAGTCTTCGTTTCAGAGAGATAATCGGAATAGGTGTGGGAAAAATCAATTTTGAGGGTTTTCAACCTAAAAGTTATGTTTTTTAGGAATATTTTGAAAGCTTTTTTCAGATAAATTATATCATAAAAATTTAAGTAAGTATGTTTAAAGTAATGCCGAAATATAGAGCTTTCATTCCAGGTATGAAAATTTTACAGTAAGTTAGGCTTAACATAACAATGTGCTATTCTTTAGAAAAGGTCTATGCAGGGAGGCTTGACCCAGTCAATGTGAGGGAGGGTTGACCAGATAATCAAGGCTCCCTTAATTAAGTGGGTTTGGAAATATTGTTATTAATGCACTAGGGTGGGCCGATTTTTTTTTTCTTTTTGATTCGCTATACCGCGGAAAACTTGTCTCTAGGGTAGCTTAGTAAAATGCAATAACAAAATAAATATTTTTTTTTACGTTTGGCGTTAGCGGAACGTGCCTAAAATTTGAGAAAAAACACGATTTTGATAATTTTTCTAATAAATGGAAATAAATCGAATAACTTCTATAACAAGCAGCTATATACATATTTTACTAGAAAAGAGTGCAGGAATGATAAATAAATCAAAAAATAAACGAATGTTAAAAAAAAAAAAAACATTTTCTTTAAACAACAAATTTTCATTGAAATAAAACTTACTTTGCTGATTGTACTATTACATGATCTGATTAACTTTATCTGATTGTACCTGAGTGTAATTTCATTTTGTAATAAAATATAGTCCTTTACTTGTCTTTACTGTCTTTTGATAGTTTGAAATAAGATTTGCTTGAAAAACTGTGCATTGAAGATCTCGAGGAAAGTGTCGTTCTTATAAAACCATCCTTGGAATTTGACCCGAAGACTTTTTGTGACGCCTCGGTTACCAGCTTCACGCACCGTTCTACTGTTTGGTTGTGACATGGGAATTGGTCAAAGTTCCACTGGGCCGCTGTTTCACCTGATTCGACACTAGACCAAATGTCTTCGTTGGTGACTCTTCTCAGAAAAGGTGGTAGTGAAAGGGTAGTAGAGTTCCAGTTAAACATTTCGATGTAGTCTGTAGATAGAAAATTGATTTTGGATGTTTGAAAATACCTGATTGACTTTCTTTTAGAAGCTGACTTTACATATGACTTTACATATGACTTTTACATATGACTTTAGGAGAAAAAAAACTATAATCTTTTGTTCGTCTGTTGGATTTTCAATACTTAAATGCAACTGGAGAATTCTGTCCGCCGTCGTTAACCACCTCGAGTGGAAAGTGTACCAGGTTAAGAACAGATAAATCTTCACGACAGCTGCCTGCTTTTATAGCACAACTAATGACCTGTAGGTATTGCTGATCTTTGCTTAAAATTTGCTGGCAGTTCTGGAAATTCACACTCAACACTGTCAAAATTTACCACTGGGAGTTTTTCGCATTTCCTGAGCTGCGTGCGAATCAGACTAATGATATTCGCCGAGTCGTTTCACCATCTAAAGTTTGAAACAAATGCGGGAATGACAATTCATTGAGATGTAAGAATCATCCCTTCACACACACACAGAAGTGGTATTTTAATTTCTTCTTCAATTCCGTGAATAACACTGGTTTTCCACCCCATATTAGTAACTGTGCCATCACATCCAATCATTTTTTTTTTTTGTTTCCTTTACGTCGACACTTTAAATTTTACCAATATCATGCATTCTTTGGAATTACATGAATTTTAGTTCAATGATGGGTATCTTTTTTGATTTTTCACAGTTACAAGTATTAGAGACAGTACAATTACAAAATTCAGGGACCGTTTTACAATTGCAGTCTAATGTTATTTTGCACTTATACGCAGATACATCAAACAGTAACATTATTTTTTTAAATCTTCAACTCTGTTTTTGAAATTTTACTTTCCCTTATCACGCTCAAAGGAGTCCATAAGATTATGATAACTGTTTTCAAATACATTTATTAACTGAGCAATTCTGTAAGGCGTTTAGTATTGAGGCTTTATCGAACACAGATGTAACTTGTGGTGTCCCAATAATGGACACGTGAGAAAAAATAACTGACCTGTTGTTTGATTTCAAGGCTAAGTTGTAATTTTCATGAAAACAACACTTGCGAACGTCTTTATAAGTTGGAAGTTTATTCACAGGTAACTAACTCTGTTGGGTGGCCAAATAACGGGCAGTTAAAGTCACTGCGAGTAATTTCCTTGGAAACAGCCGTAACACAGTAGTTAATATAATCAATACATCGAACTACTTATTAAGTGGTCACTAATTAAATCAGTCTTTAGACCAATGTCAGACGGGCGTCTTTTTTGCTGTTTTTTTGCTTAAGTATTATCCATTCACAATGCTAGCATTATGAATGGATAATACTTAAGCAAAAAAGCAGAAGAAAAGACGCCCGGCTGACATTGGTCTTAAGAAACGCGATCGAAACGCACAAGAAGAACACACTGCTAATCATTGTCGGCAGAATTCTGGTGAACAACTCACAGAAGCCGTTGTGTCATAAAAGCACACGCATGCGTATCGCACAGTGCATTCTGAAACGTCAGCACAAGTAGTATTGACGCTCAAATTCGCAGCAGAACGCGTCGCAGTGGACTACTGCCAGAATAGAAGGACCCAGAATACAACTTCAATGCGTCTATTTAAGGATTTTTTAATTGCTTTACGCTACCCTAAATGAAGTAATTTTGTTTCTTTTTTTATTATAATGTGTTTTTTTATCTTTATTTTAAAGCTTTTTCATCATAGCACTTTTTTATATTTTTCGTTTATAGCTTTAAAAAATCGTATGCAAACTAGTGCTTTTTCAATAAGTTTCAAATATTCAAGTGCGATGCGCTACCGCCAAACGTAAAAATTTATTTAATTTGTTTTTGCATTCTACTAAGCTACTCTAAACCCAAGTTTTCCGCGGTATAGCAAATCAAACAACAACAACAAAAAAAAAAATCCGGCCGACCCTATTATACACTGCGCATAATGAAAAGTTAATGGTTATATATAAAAAATTTAAATTTATTCTGTAAAGCTACAGTAAAATGGTGTGATGGAAAAAAAAATATCTAAAACTGACTAAAGAAAGATGTGAAAAATTGCTAGAAATCGGGAAAGTTGATAGGAACTTTTTTCCATTTATTTACGTATAATATACGTAAATTACATATTACGTATTTACTTATAATATGTAAATAGAAACAGTGCGAAAAACTACAAAGGGTTAAAGCAGCAGTCTTAACACTTTCAGAAGCAGTGATATGTTTATAAAACCACTTACTTTTAATTTCGAAATGTCACAACGGTACCAGAATTTTGCTAAAATCTTTTCCATTTAATATGTATGTGAATTATAGCCCTTTTCCTATTACCAAATAAATTTGTTCGTAAATTCCGGTGCCAGTCATTTATTTTAACATTTTAGTAGTTTGCCCCTTAAAGCTTTAAATCATGTTAATGATAAGTTATGTTGCTCATTCGGCTGCAAAAGAACATAACATCGATCGAAAAACTTTAGGAAAGTATGTAGACAAATTTCACCAGGGTGAATACAGTGAGACAAATAGAGTTGTCATGTCGAGTGTCACAAAAATAGGACAAGGAGATAAAAAAAAGCGGGACAGTGGCTACTAAATCAGGACATAATAACACAAAACACTATGAAAACGGAACATGTCTCTAACAGGATACTGGCTTAAATGTTAAAATTTCATTTTCCCTGCTGTACAGTTATACACGCTCACACAAAATCATCCTGTTTAAAACATAATTTGTCTCCTCTGACTTGCGACTACGTCTCAACAGGTTTGTTTAAACATCATATTAAAATAATAATAATAATAATAATAAATAAAGCATGTAGCATAAAGTTATTTTGCTTTTTCTAAACTGATTTTATTTCTTTTCACAAATATTGCAATATAAAACAAAGTGGGTCAAGCCTCCCATATAGTGCGTCAACCCTCCCATATATTGGGATCCTTGAGCCATTATTTTTTCATGATTAAAATCAATCATTTTTCAAATTTCTTATAAGTTACACTTATGTAGCAATTTTATTTTGATAACTGATTGTATAACAAATAAAAGGATATATAAAACTTTATTCTATATTCAATATATAAAAAATCGTTTTGTAAAAAGTGGGTAAACCCTCGCTAGTCTCCCCTATATATATCGGGTTGAGAAGAGTTCCTAAATTGTTCACCATTTCTTACACTATTTTAAATAAAGATTCCTTTAACATTGGCAAAAAAAGTTTTAAATAAAGATTATCGTTTTAAAATAGTTGTAGCGAATTGCGAAAATTTGAGTAAGGCTGCAAGCCCTAACCTGATATATATATGTACATCGGGTGATAAAGAGCACTCACAAGAAACCTGTTATATCAGATGAAAGCTTGTATTATATAGTATCCAAAAAATCTCATGCAAAATTGTATTATCGTGCTGAATAAATTAAAAGTGCAAAACCCGAATTCTCACAATAAAGAAAGATTAGAAAGAAAAAATATAGCATATTCACGATTAAAGTTCTAGATGGTGCTAGTTATACGAGACCTCTAAATCAAAGCGTTGTCAAACTTTCAACATCTCAGCAAACATAAATACAATTTTAAAATTTTGTATTTTTAAAATGCTTTTTAGAAGAAATAAAGCAAACACTTCATAGCAATTGCATTATATTTACAATTTATGATCATACTTTTAATTTATGTTATATTAAGGCATAAAATTATTACAACGGATGCATTCTAATTTTTAAAGAAATTGTGTTTTAAACCGGAATGGGAAAACTAAAAAATCAAAAGAATATATGTTTGTAAAGATTTCCATTTAACTTTCACATGAAATACTCTTATTCAATATTTAAGTTGCATCTTTAGGTTCAGCTGACTTCTTCTTTTATTTATTCTTTTCAAATACTTTTATCTGAAAATGAAAACTTCTAGACTCAGCCTTATTCCCATAGCTGTCATTCTTTGCCATATACTTCAAAAGAAGAAATCATTCATTTTTTATTTATAAATATTAATAAAATACGATCATTCGGATATTTTTCTTTTAAGTTTATTTCTAAGTGCTAAAGAAACTCCTGTCGAGGAGATTTTTGTGGAGCATTTTCTGTGAAATTCTCTTAAACGGAAAGAAGATATTAAAGATTTTCACGTTTTAAAAAAAGAAGGATTGAACAAGTGAATTTATGATTTTATTGTCTAAAGTGTTGTTTGAATGAAACTTACTATTGCATAAGAATTTAACAAGGAAAGGGCCAACCTTGTTAATCAGAGATTTTGATTATTTTAATATATGTTGTAGGGTAGACACCCCGTAGTGTCAGGTTCAACGGATTTTATCCAATGCCCCTTAGTTTTTGAAAAACCAGGGGGTCTAATATTAGTAGACAACTTAAATACTTACCTCGCAGGTAAAATGACAGGTTAGTCGTAGCTCAGTTGGCATGGCGTTTGCCGGCTGATCCGAGGGCCCGGGTTCGTACCTGAATGCGCTACATTTGTTTTTCTCATTTTTTGTTTTATAAATATAGTTATAATTATAATTTAATAATTTCAATAAAAAATTTTAACACCAAACATTAATTATAATGTTAACAAACTTAAATTTATCTTTTCTTATTTGTAAACTATCATTTCTCATCCATTAAAGAGATTTAAAAAGAAATTGGATCTATTATTGAATGATAAAAATTCCAAAATCGTGACAAATTCTGTTGTGGTGCCATCTAGTTATGATAAAAAAAAAAGGAATATTCAAATAAAATAAAAGCAGAAAAAAGATAAAGGGGAAAGCAAAATAATTGAAAGCGCAAGCATACTTATTACAAATTTAAAAATCTTTAATATGCAAAAAATCGGTTGTAATTTAATTCTGATGCTAATTTTTAATATGATTATGCTTGTTACCTTAAAAACAGAATAATAGTGTTATCTCATTGACTTCCTTTGTTAAAGCAATGCGTAAATGATGTTTCTTTAAAATCACGAATTGACACAATTGCTCAATATCATTGCAACAATAAAGAATATATGAAATACATATTAAAAGTGATTTAAAAAAAAAAAAAAAAAAAAAAAAAAAAACAGTTTTATGATGTTTTATTACAACTATTCAGTTAAAAGTAAAAAATTAAATAGGTTAAAATTATAATTGATATACAATATTAAAAATTTTAATTGACAGTGAGATTATTAAGTTATACTTACAAGTAAATTTATAAAACAAAAAATGAGAAAAGCAAATGTAGCGCATTCAGGTATCGAACCCGGGCCCGCCAATCAGCCGGTTAACACCCTACCAACTGAGCTACGACTGACCTATCATTGTTGTAGCAAAGTAAGTATTTAAGTTGTGCACTAATATTAGAACCCCCGGTTTCTCAAGAACTAATGAGCATTGGATAAAATCCGCTGAACCTGACACTAAGGGGCCTCTACCCTACAACGTATATTAAAATAATCAAAATCTGTGATTAACAAGGTTGGCCCTCTCCTTGTAAGTCGTTGAAAAGATGTGTACAGATTCATTAGAAATGATAAGAACCTTATTTAGTAATTCCAAATGATTAATGAAAAAAAAATACTTTTTACATGAGCATGCATCTTATCGACGTGTCAGTGATGAAGCCTTGATTCGTGGCAGAGACGCATTTGGTTATTATTACGTGTTTGTGAAAACATAATGGAAGAAGTATGCAAAACTTCAAATATTCAATAAATAATAATATGCTAAATAATCTCTAAGATTTCACAATCTGTCTCTAACATTATTATTCTTGCATAGCCACAAAAATTTTCTAATATGACCTCCTATCTCTACTAGAATAAGTGAATTAGATGATTTAATTTTTTGAATTTATATTAGACAATATGTATTCTATTATATTTTTGAATTAGTATAAACTCAATTGTTCTTAACCGTTTTATAGTCCATGAAAAGGAAATCAAAACCATACTCATTACTGTAAAACACCACACTGAATTCAATGGAACTAAAAAATAATAACAGGAGAAAAATAAATTTCATAATGGGCTGTATCCCGAAATGCTTGAAATTATTTGTACCACTAGAAAATCATTTTACTTCTTATGTGTGGCATTTAAGAGCTGTTTGCTAAATTTTTCAAATTTTTGTATTTAGACAAACTTTTCTTTTAAAATTTTGACGACATTTACAGAAAATTTTAAAACATGCGATTAAAACAGAACACATATTAAGTAGCTTACATTACAAAATGTAGAAAGCTTCTATTGTAGCCGCCAAGATAAAGCAATTCCGGAACATTTTCGTATATTTTCACCGATCATAACTACTAACTCTCGTACTTATGATGCTATATCAATATGACTTAGTATGTGCATAGTAGATAACATTGTATGGCAAAAATTGTATTACACGTGACAGAGTTTGCTGGCCAGCTTCATCCGCTATCTAGTTTCAAAATAGCTACCATTTAGTTCTTTTTTAATTAAAAAAAGATATCTTGAGATACGAGGAATCCGGAGCATTTTTTTGTTTCGTTTTTATGTTTACAAATGGCTAAGTTTTAGTAGTTTGGTTTTCTAGAGTGGCTGACATTGCTTCACAATCTCATTTTTGTCATGCATTTTTGTGAATATATAGATGATTTATTATCTGATTGGAATGTGACTAAGCAAGGGTGCAGGATATAACAAGGTATCGTCCGACTTCGTTAACAAACTTCATCCGCCATCTTGTTTAAAAATGGCTGACATTTAATTTTTTTATATTAAAATTTAAAAATAGGTACAGAAGAATTTAAAAGTTTTTTATAAGTGTTTGCCTTTGATATAGGAATTTCGGTGCTTTTTTTATTTTTTCATTTTTATCTTGAAAAATAAGCTAATGTAGGAGTTTGAATTTTTAGGGTGACTGGCATATTGAAAGAAACTGATTTTGTCCTGCAATAGCACGAGCATTTAATAAGAGATTAAGATGTAATTAAGCATGTATACAGGGCATAACACTATGTCCTCCTATTTCGTTATAAAGATTCATCCGCCTGTTGTTTAAAAATTGTGGTTATTTACGAAAAAATTAAATTTTAAAAATAAAAACGAGTTACAAATGTGATAGAAATTGAAGAAGATTTTTCTTTTAACTGTTTGACGCTGATACAAGTATTACAGAGTATTTTTCCCTTTATTCAAAAAATGCCTCTTGTATAGCAGTTTGAAATTGTAGGGTGGCCGACACTTTGAAAAAAGCTTTTTTTGTCGCAACAGCACTTGCATGTAGTGACCGATTTGGATGTCACTGATCACGTGTACTAGATTTACCATAGTGTCGATCAAGTTCATTATTAGGTTTCATCCAGCATTTTCTTAAAAATTCTGGTCACATTAAGTTAAAGCCCAATTTGGTGACCAAACATAAATGACTTTAAATGAAGTCAACTTAGATAATTGGCGAAATTCTCCTTGATATTCAGTATTGACGAAAACTGGTATTGAATCTACTATAAACGGGTTACACAAAATTTAACTTATTGTTGTGTTTAAGTAACGTAAACTGGGTTTTTAAAAAGAAGAAATATGGAATATACTCCTTTTCTGTCGACGCAAGCCGGAAAAAATTTTGAAGTGATTGTTCAGTCAAATATGAGCATTTAAGGACTATTTTTTTTAACTTCTCAATTTTGAGAGTTTTTTACTTTCTTCTACCTTTACAAAAATAAATTATTGGATTCATAAAAATTTTTGAATTCCAGTTTTCGACGGACAGGTTTTAAGGGTCAAAGAACCCCAAAACATGTTTTTACAAAATGTCTGTATGCGAGCCCGTTTGTCTGTCTGTCCATTTGTCTGTCTGTATATGTGTGACACAGATATTGTGGGCGCTCTTTCTCAAGAGCTAATAAACGGAAATTAATGAAACTTTAGATTCAGTTAGTCCCTGATCAAAACCGGTGTTGATTACTTTTGGTCGAAATCGCCCAAAAGGTGGCGCTGCTATGTTGCAATTATTTACGATTTCTGTAATAGCTATGTCTAAAGAAGTAACGCACGGATTTTTATGAATTTTCAGATTCCGTTAGTCCTTAATAAAATTTGGTGCTGATTACTTTTTAGTGCAAATCGCCAACTGATGGCACTGCGTTGCGGCATTATTCATGATTATTGCAATAGTTTTATCCCAAGAACTAAAGCACGGATTTATATAAATCTTCAGATTCAGTTAATCCCTGATATAAACTAATGCTGTTTATTTTTTTTGTGTAAATCCCCCAGCAGGTGGCGCTGCTAGTCTGCATTTATGACGATTTCCGCAATAATTGTATATCAAGGACTAATGCATGAATTTTCATCAGACTTCAGATTAAGTTAGTCCCTGATATAAATTTGTCCTGATTAGTTTTTGGAGTAAATTGACCAACAGGTGGCGCTGTTATGTAATTTTTTACAATTTTCGAAATAGTTCTACCTTAAATACTAATGCACGGATTTTCATCAAACTTCAGATTCAGCTACAACTTGACATAAGTTGTTGCTAATTAGATCTTGGTGTTAATCACCGAACCGCTGGCGCTGATATGTTTTATTTTTCAGGAAATATTAACATATATGAGATAGAAGAATGTTTTGGGTTTGCCAGATCCAACTATTTTTAACATAATTTGATATTATAGCGAGAAACTTACATAAAAATTTCATTTCAATATCAGAAAATGTCAGAGATTTATCTTCATTTTATTGTATGAGTTTTTAAATTACCGTCAACCGGGGCTACTTTGGTCCTTTGAAAAACTTGGTTACTTTGATCCGTTCCATAAAAAAGTTTTTATTCTTTGTATTGAACAAACAATACAAGATAGTTAGGAGTTTTTGCCTTTGAAAAGTATTTTATACCCTACTATATGGTATTTGTCTAGTTTGGAGGAAATTTAATTTTTTTAGTGGTGACACGGGATGTGTTTGTAAACAACTATTTTCGTGTAAATTTAAACTTTCCAAACTTTCTATAGTGAAACAATCTGGATAAGAGCTAGAAATAAGGTAAGTGTTAAAATATTACCTTTAGTAACCTGTAACCCATATGTGATCTTAGCTTTTTATTTTGGCAGGAAATGTTTACGTTTTCATAAAGCTAACATGAAAGCTAATATTTCGGGTCTACTTTGTGCCAGGCTTTTTCTGGTCGGAAAATAGACCCGATTACTATAAATGCATTTTATACAACCAAATCTCTTAAAATGTGTTTTAAGTAACATTTTTTTTTCAAATGTTACTGTAGCAAAATGTGATATAAATTGTTTTTATTCCAGTTGCTGGGGATAACACGACAAAAAATGTTTCTCGTTTCTTTAATATTAACAATTGGTTTATTGTGTTTAAATGTTAAGAAAAAAAATGTTTATCCGAATGCAGTGTTAATTTATTAGCAAATGAAGCCAAGGGGGTTTCAATAAAAATGTATTCATTTACATATGAAATGCATTCATTTTATATGAAACTAAGTAAATGAACCAAAGAAGACCCCAGCAGGGGCTACATTGTTCCAAATCTTTAAAAATAGTTTAAAAATGAAAAAAAATAAAATATTTCCTCTTTAAAACCATAAGTTTGCTTCATTGTTTCATGTTAATTGTTTACAACTCCATTTTGATGTTAAAACGTCACATATAGTATTTTTTTCAATTCCTACTACACTCTAAAAAAATAAAAGTGTAAATTTACACGTAAAAACAGGTATATCGAGGATACAAAAACGATTTATCTATATGTGTAAATTGATGTGTAAATTGCCAAAATACACACCTAATGTGTAAATTTCAAAATACACATTTTGATGTGTAAATTGATGATAACAATAAGTGTCTAAAAGTTATCTGATCACTCTTAAAATACACATTTTAATGTGTAAATTGCACAAGAATACATGTATTTCTTTGTAATATCCTTACACATTTGTCTGTGTAATTTTCTGTACTTACACGTATTTTTGTGTATTATACAATAAAACACATATTTTTGTGTCCTATGTAAATTACGCAGTTGTTAATATGTAAATTACGCAGTTGTTAATATGTAAATTACGCAGTTTTTAGTGTTAATGTGTAAAATACACATATATTTGTGTAATATGAAAAATACACAGATGTTCGTGTAATATTCTGTTCTTACATATATTTCAACATAATATGGAAATCACAGATTTTATTAGTATTTAAAATACATATATTTTTACGTAATACGCCGAAATAGACAAGTTTTTATATATATAGCTTTCTATACCTTTATATTTTGATATGTTTAAATTATGAACTAAATGTTTTTATGATAGAAAAAAATAATTGCATTAAGAACAATTTCATATGCCGTATGTTTGTTCCCTTCTAGTAGGTTTGTTTCGCGACTACAAAACAATATACACACACTGTAATTTGGCAGTTTACTTTAAGGACAAATCGTTTTCTTATCATCAATATACCTATTTTTACATAAAAGAAGATCAACTGAAATTATACACTACAAACCATATTTCTGTTAGTGTTGGTTTGGGTCAAAAATAGTAAAGTAACAATTTATACGCGGAGCCTGTGTAACCTGAATTCCACATACAGTGTGGAGACTGTTTTCTAAATTAAAGTTAAAAAAAGAAAAAAAATTCCTCACTCAGCCATACAACTAAAACCCCTCGTGTTGTTTTTAATATTTTAAAGAATTTTTTTCAGAAATATTTTCGCAAGTTTTATTTAAATTATATATATATATATATATATATATATAAGATCTTCATTTCTTTATATGAGAGAACTGATATCATACAACTCGAATTGAGCGTCAGATGCATTGCAATGATCAGAGATGTAGTGATGAGTATACAGAGGTATAACACTGCATATCTTCTGCATTAAAAAAAAAGTTTCGTATACTCTCTGCTTCTCAAATAAAGCTATAGCATATTCGCTAAACATGAACTTTCATTACTCTATATTAATCATTTTTGTTGTTGTTGTTTACAACATTGTTAAGGATAAACTAAGATTTAAAATTGTTATATGAGGTGTTCAGAGACGAAGTGGATCAAGTCCATTTCTTCTCTCAACCGAAATTAAAATATTGCTCTAGAAACAGTAATTTGTTCGATTTCATTACAAAATAAGTCCTAAATTGAAATTTTAAGCTACAAATAATTCTTATCTTATATTATTCTAAATTTAAGTACATGAGAGCTCATTACCTTTACCTCAAATTAAGTCTGGATAAAATTTTATGGACGTGGTCTATTTTGGCACTGAACACCTCGTATTTCATTACAATTCCCACCAAATTATTCTTCTTATAATTCACAAAATAAATAAATTAATTAATTAAATTTATAATAGTATTGAAATTAAGAAATGTGGAGGTCAGGGGCCACAAATGTCAGTTCTGCAGTTTTGTTTTGAAACCGCTTTACTTATTATATAAAATATTTAACCCGCAGTTTCATTTCCTTCGAATTTGTATTACTATAAGGTAAGCAATATTTCTTATCGTTTTAAATTTTAACTGTTAATATTTGCAACAGGAAATAAGATCAAATTAGCTGACGACTCAAGACATATTTTTCTGATTTTTTTTTCCCCTAGCCCTCCTTTGTCTCAAAAATGATACTTCAAGACATATTTTAATTATCCCCCCTCCTAATTCTCTTACCCCCATTGCCTCAAAAATTTTTAAATTATAAGCAAATGAAATGAAGTATATTTTAAATTTTCTATTTAAAATAAGTAAAGTGTCATCTTGTGATAGTAACGATAAATTATTTGAACAATAAATATTCTAGCTGCCATTGGTTTATCAATAGCTGGCGTGTGTTTTCGCATTATTTATGTAGGTATTTTAACTAAAAACTGACTTTTTCAAAGAAAAATTCGAGTTTTATAAAACATACGTATTAAAGAACAATTAGAGTATTATTATATGACTTACTGCTATGAATAACTGTATTTGCATCTAGTGGAACAACTTCTGAAACACAAAGTTATGTTTAATACTATATCTCGGATGAGTTTTATAAAAAATCCCTACTGTTCCACTAGATACACAGTTTTTCTTAGCACTAAGACAGATATCTCCTTTTCGATCATTACTAGATGCCCTACTGTTTCCCTGAGATGACGATCTGTATGATATAATAAATTAAAGTGGTTTATCTAAAAGAAAAATCTCCAAAAGAAATTACGCGCAAGATTTTATAATAGATTTTTTCGAAAATATACACAAATATATGGCTCAGTCGTAAGACAATAAATTGGCAAAGATTGGAGGGAAAAGCATTAAATAATTTAATAGAAATCTTGCATGTAATTTTAAAAAAAGCGGAATTTTAACTTTTTGGGATAAACAACTTTAAAGTAGCTTTTTAATCATTGCTTAGGTGATAATAACAGACCAAATTTTCTTCTAGAAAAATCCGGTTTTTTATATATCTATATATTTTTTTAAGATTAAACAGCTGTATGCCTTTTTAACCCTTATCTGGTGTGACAAAAATTATTGCCCTAACCCGTCCCCCCCCCCCAAAAGAAAAAACAAAAAAAAAAAAAAAAAAAAAAAAAAACACTACCATGGCTAAATCCGTTGTAGAACATAATTTTTACTTTTTTCTATCTTTAAGTATTGGATTCCTGAAAAATTTCGACTTCCGGTTTTGGACGGATTTATACGTTTTAGAAAGCCCAGAACACGATTTGATGGTTTTTAGAAAATGTCTGTCTGTGAGTCTGTCTGTCACTCAATCACTCTGTCACGCTGTTACTCTGTGAGTCTGTATGTGACAAAAATTTTGTGGGCGCTCTATCTCAAGAACTAATGCACGGAATTTCACAAAACTTCATATTTAGTTAGACCTTGATATAAACTGGACCTGATTAGTTTTTGGTGAAAATCGCAACAGGTGGCGCTGCTATGCGGCATTACTCACTATTTCTGCAATAGCTATATCTCCAGAACTATTGCGCGGATTTTCATAAAACTTCAGATTCAGTTAGTTCAAGATATAGTTTGGTGCTGATTATTTTTTTGTAAAAATCGCCCAACAGGTGGCGCTGGTATGCTGCATTGTTCATGATTAGCTTTAACTCAAGAAAAAATGCACGAATTTTCGTCAAATTTCAGATTCAGCTAGTCCTTGATATAAATTAGTGCTGTTTAATTTTTGGTGTAAATCGCCCAACAGGTGGCGCTGCTGTGCTACAATTTTCACGATTTCCACAAGAGCTGTATCTCAAGAACTATTGCACGGATTTTCATCAAACTTCAGATTTAGTTAGTCCTTGACATGATTTGACGTATAAATTAGTGCTGTTTAATTTTTGGTGTAAATCGCTCAACAGGTGGCGCTGCTATGCTGTATTTTTTGCGATTTCCGCAATAGCTTTATCTCAAGAACTAATGCTTTGATTTCCAACAAACTGCAGATTCAGGTATACCTTGATATCGTTTAGTGCTGTTTTCTTTTGGTGTGAATCGCGCAACAGGTGCGGCTGCTATGCTACATTTTTTCAGAATTTTCGCTATAGCTCTATCTCAAGAAGTAATGAACGAATTTTCATCCAACTTCAAATTCAGATATACTTTGATATGAATTGGTGCTAAATCGTTGTTATTTCTTGTACTATTTAAATGATTTAATTGACGTGATTTATATAGAAGAAAGTTTTGTGATGGCCACAACATACTAGTTTATTCTGTTTTCTTTTAAATATGCATATGTCCCTATTTATGCAAAACGGGTGAATGTGATGGGGAGGGGAAGAAACTGCAATTTAGATTTAAAATCTCAAGACGTAGACGATTGCGCTGGGCGCAAAACTGTTGAGTCACAAAAATTGTTTCATAAAAAAAAAAAGAGACATCGTAATAATTATTATAAATACTAAAAGGCACTAAGGAAGCGATCGAAAAAAACCCAAGCTGCGCTAATGTTAGGCGAGGAAACTGATACCTTGTAGGTATCTTCTGTTTCCTTAAGGGGAGGTGCTGGGTTCGAACCCAATCGTCACTATACAACGCACAACCACTACCATGGCTGAATCCCTTGTAGAACATAACTTTTTATTCTGTTTTCTTTTAAATGTTCATATTTCAATATTTATGCGAAACGGGTGAATGTGATGGGGAGGGGGAAGGAAGTCTAAACGTTTAATTTGTTTGTTTTGAAACTGCTGTTACAGTAATACAGTACTATAGCTGTGCAACCCTTGCTTAAGACAATTTTTTAATTCTGTTTACTTTTAAATGTTCATGTACTGCAAATTTAGCTGAAACAGGGGTGGAAGGGGGGCAGAGCCTCTTACAAAAGAAAACGTAAGCGTTTTAGTTCTTTATTTTGAAAGTACTGTCACGGTACTATACTTATGCAACGGATTTACTGAAATAAAAAGTGCACACCTGAATTATATTAAAGACACAAATCTATTTTTTAACATCTACACACTTTAAGATTTACACACTTACAATTATGTGTAACACTCCAATTCGTGTAAATCCAGGTATTTTTTCATTTACACACTTGTCTGAGTTTATCAACCAAAAACAACTTACAGAGTTAATATCATAAACTAAATACACACAAAAACAGGCGATTTTTTTGTACAAAATGTGTAATTTTTATGACAAGTGGGTGATTTTAGAAACTTACACACTTATCTGTGTATATATAATTTTCGAAAAATTACAATAACATACGAATTCGTGTAATTTCAGACATTTTTCTACATTTACACACTTATTTGTGTTTTTCAAGCGATAACAAATTACACACTTAGTTTTATAAGCTAAATACACATAAAAACAGGTAAACATTTACAAAATGTGTGTAATCTTCATGACAAGTGAGTAATTTTAGAAATTTACACATATATGTGTGTAAATTTGACTAATTTACACATTTATTACTTTCTTCTATCTTTACAAGAATAAAGTATTGGATTCGTAAAAATTTTCGACTACCGGTTTTCGACGGATTTACACGTTTTAGAGGTCAAAGATTTCAAAAAACATGTTTTTACAAAATGTCTGTCTGTGAATCTGTGAGTCTGTCTGTCTGTATGTGACACAAATTTTGTGGGCGCTCTATCTCAAGTACTAATGCACGGAATTTAATAAAAATTTATGTTCAAGTAGTCCCTAAAATAAATTTGTGCTGATTAGTTTTTTTTTTTGTAAATCGTCCAAAAGGTGGCGGTGCTATGCTGCATTTTTCGCGATTTCAGCACTAGCTCTGGTGTAAATCGTCAGACATGTGGCACTGCTATGCTGCATTTTTCCTGATTTACGCAATAGCTATATCTCAAGAACTAATGCACGGATTTTCATCAAACTTCATATTCAGTTAATCCTTGATATGATTCGGTGCTGGTAACGTTTTGGTGCAAATCGCCCAACAGATGGCGCTGCTATGCTGCATTTTGAAGCATTTTCACGATTTTCATAATAGCTCTATCTCAAGAAATAATGTACGGATTTTCATCAAACTTCAAATTCAGTTAGTGCTTCACATGAATTTACGTTTTGCACCTATTGTGTAAATCACTCAACAGGTGTCGCTACTATGCTGCATTTTTTGTGATTTCCGCAATAGCTTTATCTCAAGAACTAATGCGTGGGTTTTCAATAAACTTCAGATTCAGGTATACCTGGATATGAATTAATGCTGTTTATGTTTTGGTGTAAATCGCTCAACAGCTGCCGCTACTATGCAGTATTTTTCACGATTTCCCAATAGCTCAATGTCCAGAACTAATGCACGGATTTTCATCAAACATCAGATTCAGTACGACCTTGACATGAGTTGATGTTTTGTACCTTTTCTTGTAAATCGCTCAACAGGTGACGCTGCTGTTCTGCATTTTTTGAGATTTCCGCAATAGCTCTAGCTCCAGAACTGATGCACGGATTTTCATCAAACTTCAGATTCCGGTATACCTTAATATGAATTAGTGCTGTTTGTGTTTTGGTGCAAATCGCTCAAAAGGTGGCGTTGCTATGTTGCATTTTTCAAAATGTACCCTACAGCTCTATCTCAATAACTAATGCACGAACTTTCATCAAACTTCAAATTCAGGTATACTTTGATAAGAATTGGTTCTAAATTGATGTAAATTCTTTCACTATTTAAGTGATTTAATTGACGTGATTTATACAGAAGAAAGTTTTGTGATGGCCACAACATACTAGTTTTATAGAGTGTATTAATTCACGCTCTCCCTATATTTATTTATTTATATATCTTGTTCAAATTTTCTATCGTTAATAAAATACAAATTATTCATCCTATCAAGTTCAAATAATTTTTTTTAAACTTGTACTGGATGACAATTGATGTTAATACAGTTTTTTTTCAAATATTAATTCATTAATTAAATTTTAATTAATTAATTTTAGTTTTATATGGGAGACAAAAGGGCGGCCATCGGTTATTGAACAGCATTTAATGCATCTTCATATCGATAATGGGGGTTATCATAGGAGGGACCCTGTTCTGTCGCCAACTTGGAGACATATCGCCGAATTTGGCGACCAAAATGAGTCCCCGAAAGTGACGCCAACTTGGCGATATCTCTAATATTTAGCCAAATTCACATAGACATCCATTGTAAACCTACTTGCTTATAGAAAATCAACAAATTGAGATATTTTAACGCAAAAAAAACTAATATTAGCTTACGGGATTATATTAAATTTTTCTTTGATTACCTAAGTAGTAATTGACTTTAAAAACAAAATTTTTATATTACTTGTTTAATAATAGAAATGTGAGTAAAACAAGGAAAAAGTGGACCAAAATACCCTTTTGACGGTAATTTATAAACATAACTGAATGATACAAATTATTGCACAAATAGTATTTTTTTATGCGAAATATAATAGGAATGGTACACTGTAACGATACAAATTTGTTGGAAATCCCTTGCCAATTGATTATCTACCTTCAGAAAGTAAAGTAAAATATGGAAAAATGTCTACAAATATATTAGAATTAAAGTTTTTTACATATTAAAATATAAATACTTAATGTATAATTACTCATTCATAAACTTCAAGAAAGGCTAAACATATGAAATTCGCAATTTTATTTATGAAATTTCTTTTATCAAAATTCATATATAATTTAAGGTGGGAATTTAAATCCATACTGCATAAAATTAAAACAAATATATCCGTACTAATTTGAGTATGATATAAAACAGCATGCTAAATTAAAAATATATCTGATTTTTTTAAATGAATAAAATAAAGAAAAATCAAAACTCTGATATCATAAACAGAGGGTCACAATTACAATGTATACAGCCGACGCTCGTTATAATGACCGCCCATTATAGTGACCATTTCATTATAACTACCGATGCAAAATGCCTGGAAATATATCCCATTTATGGTATGTTATTTTTATATCAATTATAAAGACTGGCCAACTGCCAGCTTCCCAATAAAGCGACCGAAATGACCTTTCCTCCCGATTTTTTTTCAAACAAATGGTTACCATTTTCTTTCCCCCAAAACTGTTTGTCAGTAAGATCTGAAGGGAATATATTATTTTCCTGCGGTGAAATTTAATAATGACTCGCTTGAAACTGATTCTCCTTGCCGTAAGCATATGCGCATGCTTGTATTCTACTTGCTCGCACGCTTATTCAGTTCGGGGCACTGGTGCATTTTCCCAAGATGGCAGTTTCAAATGAACGAAATGCGATTCCTTTGGATACAAAATTAAAAGTTGTGGCAGCGGTTGATGAAAAATTGATGACTAAATCTGAAATTGCTAAAACATTTAACATGCCAAAAAGAACTCTGTTTAAGATCATTAAACACCGTGATTCGATTTTGAGTCCTTTCTTCTCGTAGTCGATCGCGAGAAGTGAAATTTCAGCAACTAGAGAAATCATTGCATGAATGGCTAAAATGTATGAGATCAAAAAGAAAATAAAAACTCCCGTAGATGGAAAAATGAACATAGATGAAGAATCTTTTAAAGAATTTATTTAAAGCGTCAGATGTAGGGCTCCATAAGTTTAAATTGAGACATGTTGTTTTTTTTTCGTAAGCTTTATAGGGAAAGTGGCTCTGTAAATCATAAAACAGTATATGCGTGGAAAAAGAACAAACTGGGAACAATAATCGAGAGGTATGCTCCAGAAATCATATTTAATGCGGACGATAGCGGGCTGTATTTTATGATGACACATGATACATCTTTAGTTTTTAACCCTTTCAGGGGCAAGGTATTTCTATTCGTAAAATGTTGAAATAAGTGAAGGGCACCAGAATTTACAAACAAATTTATTTCGAAACACGAAAATGCTTTTGTTCACTTACTTAAAAAAAGAAAAATTTTCATTCCAATATTCTGGTGCCAATGTGGCATTATGAATTAAAATCAAGTCGTCCAAAAATGAACCACCGCCCTTGAAGCGGTTAAAGACGAATCTAACAGTGGACAGAAGAAAGCTAAGCACCGAATTATGTTCTCCTATGTGCTAATATGTCGGGGACTAAAAAACTTCTACCCTTACTTATAGGCGATTGAAAACATACTAGATGTTTTAGAGGGATTAAAATTCTGCCATTACCCTATCAAAATTGTGCGAAATCGTGGATGACAGCATGCATTTTTGTGGAATGGCTACGTTGTTTAAATAAGCAAATGACAAATAAAAGCAGAAAATTCGTCCTTGTAATTGACATCTGTAGTGCACATCTTCAGATTGATGGTTTGAAGCCTATAACTGTGGAATAGTTTCCGCCTAACGCCAAGTCAGTTCTCCAGCCTCTAAATCAAGGAATCATCGTAAGCTTCAAACGCATCTACAAGAAATTATTTTTAAGGAAAATTGATTCTGCACTGGATGAAGACAAGATTTATAAATTGGATATACTTCCAGCACTGCACCTTTGCAAAGCAGCATGGCATGCAGTAACAGAGAAAACCATTAAAAATTGTTTTCATCATGCTGGATAGTGCAATCGGAACCTGTGAAATCGTCCGGTCTTAAATAATCAACGAATCAATGGTGAACATTTTGACGAGGAAGAGAGAATAATACTAGAAATTTGTGAAAAAATGACACTTTTAATGATTATGTCATGTTTGATTGTGTGGAAAATGTGACGGACAGTGGTATTATTACTCACTTTTCTATACAAGAAGAAATAGACTCATCGGAAGAAGAAAGTATGCAGTCACTGCCGATATCTGTGTAAAATGTTTCAAATGCTATTGACACTTTAAAACATTTTTTGGAAAGACAAGAAAACACAGAAAATTACTTATCATCCGAGATCTAAAATTTCGTTTTAAGAAAATGCGAAATGCATAAAAAACAAATAACAATTTCAAATTATTTTTTTAGAAAATAAATATTAATACGTAGGTAACTTTTGGTGATTTAACATTTTCCTTAAATTTTACATTAGAAATACATAAGCCTTCTTTTAATTGGATTTTTTATTAACATCTCATTGTCAATGTTTATTTGATACGAAAGTAAACAAAAAATTGTAATAATATTGTATTATATAATTTCCTTTGAAAACTTAATTTTCCTGCATCCGATTACAGTATTTTTCGTTTACTTTCATTATAGCGACCGACTCCCATTATAACGACCATTTTCTTTGGCACGCAAGGGGTCGTTATAAAGAACGTCGAATGTAATAAATTTTCTTATCACTATTCTATTTTTCATATTTTAAATATATTCAGTAAATAAAAATTGATATATGTATAATATTATAAGCTTTTTTTCCAGAAATTTGGTATTTTAAAAATTAATAATTTAAAGGGCGTTTTATCTATTGAAAAAAAAGTTTTTTTTTTTTTTTTTTTTTTTGCGAACACTTTGAAGTTTGAAATGAAGTTTTGGTTTTGCAATTTTCGCTACTGCAAATTTTTAAACATCTAAACATCGCACAGCTTTAATTTTTACACCGTCATATAGGGAAAAAATGTACTTTTAAATGCAATTTGTTTGAAAGCTCTATCTCAATTTATTTTTTGAGATATTAACTTTTTTATAGTTTTTAGTACCAATTGTGTAATTGTGGCAACTGAAGTACTCCATCTCTATTAAAAGTAAAGGGAAAATACTCATGGTTTATTTATTTTTATTTATTATATCTTTATTGATGCCATTTTGACATTACAAATAAAAGTAACTTTTTACTAATTTTTGAACAGAAAGTGACGTCAGCCATTAAAAAAATCATGCATTCTTCTTCATAAATCAAAAGATTGAAAAATATGTTTCAATATTTTTACATTACGCTGATACGGAATTCGAGATGCTAGGCAAGATTAATCAGTGAGTAAAAATGGTGTCATATTTAAAACAAAACAATCATTTTCTTTGAAAAAACTAAATATTTGACCAAAACTAAATGGCCAATTCTTTGTCAACTAAAGGCAAATTTCTGAATGGTAAATTTTCGCGGGTACTGAGATTAGAACTTCAATTTTTTCGAATGTTCACACAAAAAGTTGTATCGGACAATCGTGACTTTAAGTTTGGAAATACATTCATTAATAATGTATTGCGCATTAGAATGCTTTTAAATTGTGAATTTGAGTGGTGAATATAAATTTTGAGAATGTGAAAATAAGTTTAGATTTTATGGGGGAACATTTTATGATTTGTTTCAGCGCAAAATCCTTTTTACTGATTTTTCATCCCGTAAAACCAAGCGTAAGAGCCTCAATCGATAATTTCAACATAATTACGCATCTTGATTACGTACTAGGGTGGTGCGAAAAAAGTCAAGTTGATAATTCCGAGTCGCTATAGTGCGGAAAAGTTGCGATTGGTCAATACAAGAAAAACAAAAAAAAAATTCTTTAAATCGGACTTTATCTTCCGATCCCGCAAACCGCCTAAAAATTCAAAAAAATTGAAAATTTCCGATTTTTTCAGAATTTTTTTTTTACGTATATATATATTTTTTACCGTTATAGTTTAAAATATTTGCAGATTATAACGTTTAATAATAATAATAATAAACAGTTACGTTTAAAGAATTTCTTCCGATCGCGCAAGCTCAATAAAAATCGGGAAAAATTCAATTTTGAGTGAATTTGATGAATAAAGAAAATACTCATCTGAGATCAGTTTCCGTTCCAATGTTAACATTTACATATAAATTGTACAGGTTTTTGCTTGTTTAGATATTTGATAATATTTAAACAAATCAGAACTCACAACGGGAATGTAGCTGCACTTCGAGTTCAATCCACACCTTTCCTTTCATCCAACCAATGAGGGTGTTTGCTATTTACATTAATTAAATACATAATTTGTTATAATCGAGTCAAAACATTGTATTAAAAAACAAGTGTCGTGACAGTGTAATATATGTAATTTGTTTTTTTATCTGTTTAAGTGTCACATTTAGACGTAACTTAGTATTGCAAATTGGTGGTAATGTCTGGAATCATGGACATTGATTTCAGTTGATTTCAGCCCTAGCTCTCTTATGTGCCTCTCTTACCAAAGACCATTGCCATCAGTAGGTTTTCCGGATGAGCAAAGAACCAGTTTCGTTCAATATCAGGGACTAAACTTTCTTCAGGTTGTCACGCAAGTATCGAGATGTTTCAATTGCTCTGTACAGATGAATAGGACCTTCTGTACTTACTGCATTTTATTTCAAACCAAACTGGGATGTAGGATTTTAAAATAAATGTCAATATGGCTTTTAAGGCATCCAATGGGTTTTCCACGCTCACGTAAAGTCGAAGGACACTATTTGCACAAGTGAGCCATCTGGCATGTGAAATTGGGCTGGGGTTACACTTTGATAAGCCATTTGGAAAGTTGCCACTTTTTATTGTTTGACTTAGGTAAATAAGATATCTTTAGTCCTTGCTCAATAGTTGTTTGTTCACGTCTGGAATTTCACAATCGGTCAATTAAAAATTTATCACCGAGAGCTTTACACAACAATGAGATTCTGCCCAATTGGTCTACTAAATGATCTTGGGCCAGTTGTTTCACCATCCAAAAGTTGAAAAAGATGGCGGAAAGGTAATTCAACAAAATGGAATAAATAAAAAACCCACTGCAGCGGTCGTCCGAGATGCATTTCAAGCTGTCTAATAGCAACAACTTTCTGTCCAGTATTGGTATTTGTACCACCACAGTTCAGTAAGACATGATACTATGAAAGCTACAATGTCCTTTGCAGACCTGGAGGTTGGAGACACATGGCCTAAATAAACTGAGTCACGTTATTTTATGATAGAGTAGTGTCCCTCTTTAATACTTCGACGAACCTGTTTAGATCCAATATTGGATCTAAGGATATCCTTTCTTTAACTAGGGTATTTTCTTCCGTCAAAATATATGCCATGTAGTTCATCCGAATCCATTTGACTTTGCTGTAAATTTTATGGAGTTAGGTGAGACTAGGTGGGAGTGCGGACGCCGACTTCAGCGCTGTTTTGCAACGTGGCTAACGGCAGTTGGGTGAACTATTAAACTTTTCAGATCTAGAACGAACTCTTCGTAGTAAGTTCTAGGTTGTTTAAAAATAACTTAATAAGCTCAATAGTACCAATTAACATTTAAATCTTAACCTTAGACCGAAAACTGACCTCAGTTGATTATATTCTTAATGCATGAAAATCACTCAAAAAGTGAAATTTTGTCGATTTTTGTTGAGCTTGCGCGATCGGAAGAAATTCTTTAAACGTAACTGTTTATTATTATTATTATTAAACGTTATAATCTGCAAATATTTTAAACTATAACGGTAAAAAATATATATATACGTAAAAAAAAAAATTCTGAAAAAATCGGAAATTTTCAATTTTTTTGAATTTTTAGGCGGTTTGCGGGATCGGAAGATAAAGTCCGATTTGAAGAATTTTTTTTTTCGTTTTCTTGTATTTACCAATCGCAACTTTTCCGCACTATAGCGACTCGGAAATATCAAATTGACTTTTTTCGCACCACCCTATTACGTATCTAATGCAGTTTAAGTTTTCAATAATTTAAGCAGTTGAAGTTTTTGGAAATAATATTTTGATAATTTTAGATTAAAAATATTATTTGTTTTAAGAGTTAGATAACCAATGCAAGATGAATTTTTTATTGTAATTATTTTTGTAGGTTTATTATAAATTCGATCTAACAGTTCGATTCTAAACATTTTAATTCGTCGAATTTCGACGGGTTCCAACTCGTTAGTATAAATTACTGAACGGGAAATTTGAACCTGTTATGTGTTTTCTTGCTAAACTAGATTTTCCCATTATATAGTATATATTTCAACACACAGATCACATACAGGGCTGTTCAAAAGAATTGGGATACAGTGGCTATGGAAAGGAATTGCTGAAATCAGTTTTTCAAATGTCTTATGCGTTTTTTAAAATGCTTATTTAGTTATCTTACTTAACTTATTTCCCTAAATAACGAAGTTTTGTTAAAGCATTCAGGAAGTGTTGGAAAGTGTTTCATAATCTATGCTTAACGCATGATTTTTCTTTGTTGTTTATTATTTAATAAGTATCCTAAGTCTATTTTTATTTTACTTTTTCTTCATTTAGTCATAAAGGGAGATATATTAAATATTTTCGAACAAAAATAAATCGATTCTGTTATACATTGCATATTTTACAATTACTTGTAATCTCGCCCGGCGTCAACCACGACCGTTCTAATAATCTAAAATATATCAAAAATAAGGCATCAATGATTTAAGATTATAAAGGGAAATATTTCCTATCGAATTTTCTATCAAAGACCCTACTGCTTTTGGTATCGTCAACCAGCGAATTTGTATTATGTTATATTTTTAATGAAAAACTATCTTAGGAAGTCTATAGTTCCTCTCGACTACACAAACACACTCACTCTTAAATCAACAGCTTACACCTTCAAGTGTTAAACACCAAGTCTATTTTTGCGAACGGCAATTTGTATGATTATATATATTTTTAACGAAAATCTTTACAAAGAAACTTTTTGGGAGCAGAGTCTGGACACTCTAAAATTTGAATAATTTTGCATTTTGAAACATAAATATATCCACACGAAATTTGATTTGAAGAATACACTGGTTCGGGAGCGTACAATCCGGCCTGCGATTGCTAACCTAAATATTGTGTGCTTTATTAGTTATTAAACATATTATTAATAAACAAACAAAGGGCAGATTGCTGATTTAATTTCCAGAATTTAGATGCATAATAATTTGCATCCAGAACAAAAGTTACTGATAAATCCTAAATAATAAACGACTTTAAAAGTATTTTTATTGACATAGTAAACAGTAATATCTCATTTTAACTTACAAGGGAACCACTTTTGGTGTTGCCCGCACCTAGCATCGTGACCTAGTGTGTTTTGTAGCCCTATACATAAAAGTTAGAGAACCGAAAAAATTTCTCTGTTAAAATAATATTTTATATACTTTTTTATACTTTTAATTTTTTATTATTATATGTTAATTTGTTTATTTCACGCCAAAAATGAGTTAATTCACCAAACTTCATAATATAGGGCTTTAAAATGCACCAGGTCTCAATGCCAGGTCTCAATGCAGTTGCGAGCAACACCAAAAGTGGTTCCCTTGTTAGTATATCATTAGTACTGGAAAGATAACCCATGTGAGAAAAGAAAGCCCAAAATAGGTGTTTTTTTTATTACTTTTTATATTTCCATTCTGTTAAACGGAATGGCATTTTAAATTAAAAAATAAATAAAAATACCAAAAAAGCCGGTAAAACAAACACAAAATCGACCTTGTAGCAATTGACTTTTTGAAGTGCGGTTAAATAATGACATAGTTAGAATTTGAAAAGTACCTCGAATAAGTTTTCTTTTGTTGTTGTTTTATTCTCATAGGATAAATCGGATTGGAAGTTTCAAAAGGCAGGAATAACGGAAAATGATAAAACAATTGATAGAATAGTGAAACATGAAACCTAAAACACCCGAAATCGTACATTGGAGAATACGTTTTGTGAACTAGCAATTATTACTATTTTTTATGACCTAGTTAGAAACCCAAAGTTATCCTGAATAAGTTAGTATTCTTTTTGTTCATGCTTTTAACACGCAATCGCAGAGGACAGTTTTTGATAGTTTAAGGCTGTACAAAAAAAGCCAAAAAAAGTTAAATCTAAGATGTAATTCTACTCAATAAAACAGTGTCTTTTGAAATAGCAAGTATTAATATATAAAATACTAGCAAAACCTGCAACTTTGCTCGCGCAATAGTTTAAATATACTAAGTTGTATTTATGTGTTTATTTCATTAGAAAATTACATTATTAGGAATAATTCAAAAATTACTAACAAATCCCTAATTTCACTACACTTCATTATTACAATACACTAGGTGAAAATGAGAAATAAAAATAGGAAGATTTTGAAGTAATTCAAAATAAATGCTAATTTAATATGCGTTTTGTAACTTTTACTCTGATTTTAGTTTTCATTTGAAGTTTTGTATTTTTTAGAATACATTAGCCCTCATTTACATATTATAAGTGATCATAATGCCATATTCCATATTTTTTTCTAACGGTCTACCATCTCAGTTAGGGTAGTGTCACCAACATTAAATATAGCATATGTTGGAACAGCGACTGTCACATGAATTTGCTTACATAAATTTTAAAATATGTTTAGTATTTCCTGAGATACCAGAGAAATCGTAATTCCCTCGTAATCGTAAGAGAAATCCCTTATTTTAATCCTTTAAATCTCCTATCTTTTAGAAACTATTCTTAAAGTACATTCCCTTATAATAAGTATCTATCATGCCAAATTTTAAGTATCTATCTTTAACAATTCAATGGAAATTTAGAATACCTTTAGAATCTTTTCGCTTATTTTTCAATTTTAAATTTAGATTTTTTAACTGTTATTAGAGAAGATTTGAATTATGTAACAAACTACCATTCGAAATTTCAAGTTTAAATATTTAACAATTAGAAAAAAAATGGAAATTTACAAAGATTTTAAAATGCTTTTCATTTATTTCACCTTTTTAAATTTGGATTTTTTCACAAATAGCCCTTAGAGAGCATTTATATCTCATAAGCGACTACCATACTAAATTTAAAGTTTTTAGCACCTTCAATATCACACAATTTGCAATTTTAGTGGGTTTTTCGCTTCTGCACCGTTTCTCCACAAAAAATATAACTATGCCAGCATAGCTATGTTGGAACTATGTTGACAGAAACTGCGGGTTCTGTTACTGCGGTTTCCATTTCTAATCATATATTTTTACCATTTTATAATAGTATTAGCTTTAAGATAGCTAATATCTTAAGACATTATGATTTTAATGGTTTTTAAACCAGTTAATAAATTAACTTTTTCACAGCTTAAAGATCAAATTCCTCCTCAAAATTATTGGGGTGTTTACAACATTCAATGCCAATGTGGTTTGTCCTATATTGGGCAAACTAAACGAAAACTCCGTTACAGAGTCAAAGAACACATAAACTATGTAAAGAAAAATAATTGCAGAAATCCTCTATCGCCTCTCATTGCTGTGGGGAGGGAAATAATTTTAATTTTGACTGAGCTACCATTATCAAGAAATGCATTACTCCAATGGATTTAGATTTTTTTGAAGCTGTTCATATTCATAGATTTAAAGACTCCTTGGTTAATAATTTGTCTAATGCGCCACACATCTCAACTTTCTGTGTGGATTTGTTGTGTCACGGAACTTCACTTCCGCTTTAATTTTATTGGCTGTTAGAACTTGATGGTCTTTTCGTATTGAGTTTTGACATTTGGGTTTTCACCGTACATGTAGTTGGGGGGATATTGTTTTTAAAGTTTTTGTACACTGAGGATGTGAGTCTTGGAGTTCACAAAACGTATACGTCTGTTCAAATTAAGTTATTTTATTGCGTGTTTAAACGTTGTTTTTAAATAATTTACAAATAAATATTGTTCATTTTTAACTTGAAGTTTATATCATACAAAACCTGAAAATGTTCCATGAATTTCGTTCCATGAATAAAATAATTATTGAGGAGTGTATCTTAACACTAGATTGCACAAGGAAGTCATTTTTACTGCTTTTTAATTTCAATTAGAAAAACAATTATGTATATAATGACACAATTTCTTTGAATTTTGTGACTTTTTGTACAACATATAAATGCGTTTATTAATAATCGTAATTACCTCCCCCTCCTTTATTTCCGGTATATATGTATGTGTTATACCTATATTGCACAAACGCAGTCATTTTGACTGCTTGTTAAATTTTAATAATCAAATGACTCTTATTATTGAATTGAGTGAAATTTTATATGACCACTTCGGTTCTGTATTGAAATAACAGTTTTCATTTTTTTTCGATTACCATCACATGATAAATTATAGATGTGGGATAAGTTGAAGTTGCTCAACAAGTTAAAGTAATACTTGTTATTCGGGTCTTTATGCGGTGATAGTAATTCTAACAAGCTGTTTGTTTTTTCGTTTGCGCCCTAAATTCATGAAAGAAATGTCGAATATACTTGACTTATTGGAAAAGCTAACGAACATAAGTGAAGAGTGCTCCGATATAGAATAAGATGCAACAAATTCTGAACTATCATCTGAAGATGAAGCGGATTACATTCAAAGTGAAACATGTGACACTGAAGATAGCGATGAAGAGTCGATAACCAATGATGAAAATGAAAGTGTCATCAATATGCCCAGGAAAAGGTGCAGGGTGGTAAGTACTTCAGACTCTAATGGAGAAACTTAAAACATCTTTCAGGAGTCCGAAACAGCTGTCAAAATGTGACAAAGACAGTATTCCTGGAAGGTTACCATCTACTTGTATTTTCAATGGTGTGAAAGGGCCAACAAGATACGGAAAAAGGAACATTATGACAGATAATCCCATCAGTGCATTCTCGTTGATAATAGATAACTATATTATCAAACATATAAAAAAGTGCACAGAAGTAGAAGGCCGCCGAATTTTAAGGAACAATTAGGTAACAGCATTACCAGAAATACGTGCGTGTATTGGGATTTTATATGCTGGTGGAGCCTACGAGGCAAAAAATTTAAAAGTGAGTTATTTATGGTCAACAAAGTGGGGTCTCGAATTTTTTAGAAAAACTATGGCCAGAGAAAAGTTCAAGCAAATCGTACGGTTTATTCGTTTTGACAAAAGAACCGAGAGAAGTAGGTGCCTAGAAACAAATAAATTTGCCTTTGTTTCGGAAATATGGGACAAGTTCATTGAAAATAGTCAAACTTGCAATCAACCAGGGCAAAATCTAACAGTTGACGAGCAATTATTTCCGTCAAATAGATGCAGGTTTACACAGTATATGCCTAATAAACCCAACAAATTTGACATCAAATTCTGGCTTGCATCAGATGTTAGTAGCAAATATGTTTTGAATAGTTTTCCTTATTTAAGAAAAGATGAACAACGACTATCGTCAATGCTTCTCAGTGAACACGTGGGGCTGAAACTTGTCGACCCATATACAAGCTGTGGAAGAAATATCACGACCGATAACTTTTTCACTAGCATGTAACTCGTGACAAAATTATTGGCCAAACAAGCAACTCTAGTTGTAACTATTAGGGAAACAAAAGAGAACTACCCAAAGCAGCCAAAACAAACGAAGGATAACATTGCCTCGTTTTTCCACTCAGCTATTTAAATCAGAGAATTGTGTTCTTACAATATATAAATGGAAACCAAATAAAAGAGTAGCTGTTCTAAGTTCTAAGCATAAATTTGTAAAAATTCATAAAAGTAATAAAAAAATGTTACCGGAATGTATTCAATTTTATAAAATATGGAGTTCATATTGCGGATCAAATGGCCGGAAAATATACAGTAAAAGCAAGTTCTCGTAGATGGCCCCTCCAAATATTTTAAATATTTTAGATTTGGCTGCTATAAAGGCTTGGATCATTTACAAAGAAACGACAGGAATACAAATACAAAGAAAAAAGTTCTTGTTTCAATTAGCATAAGATCTTTCCACCGAATACAGAGCTGCAAGTCAGAAAAGTTCATCAGAACATGAAGACCCACAAAGATCAATTGCAACATCATCAAATGCAACCCATTCTAACAATTTTAACTTATCAAGAACCTCTTTGCCACAAAAAGAAAACAAATAATATATGTGAAAAATGTCAAAAGTATGTTTGCGGAAGATGTACACATAAAAAGATTTCCACTTTCATTTGCATAAAATGTACAAATAATAATGCATAGATTATTTTATTGTTAATACTTACTAATAACTTGTTATATAACTGTAAATAATATAAAAAAACATTAAAAATTAATTTTAAACAAATTTCTTTACATATTGGTTATTCTTTTACAATGCAGTCATTTTGACTGCTTTTGGGCAATATAGGTATATACTAACTTTCAGTCTTTCTAGTGTTAAGCATTATGAAATGACAAATGATAGTTTATAGGATTAATTTTCATGCTTAAGTGTAAACTGTGTTTTAAACAATAATGCATTCTGCAATTAGTGAAAAAATACCACTTTAAATTTCGTTTGGTCACTTGTATAATATCGAGACTAATTTAAATTATGTGATTCCATTATACATTATGGTTCCTTTTCTCTAGTACTAAATCTAAACCTTCCTTTTTTAAATTAAAAATTCAAGTAATTTATTTTCTATTGCATGCATATGTGTTCTTTCCATATTCATGTTTATTCCTTGTTTGTAATAAGAAAGATAAATGCTCTGTGTCATTAGATACCTCCGACTTCCAATAAGGCGACTTGATATGAGAGTGTTCAAGAACTATGTATAAAATTAGTTGCTACTATTCTGGACAAAAGCGAATTTTTAATCATCTTGTTGAGGCAGCCATTCTCGCCAAGCTAATACTTATTAACTTGTATATCTCATGTAATCGTCCAGGCGAGTATATGCAAATTATGGAATTGGAAATTGTCTAGGTTTGCCATAGTTTGGGCGTCTGAGTAAGTACATTCTGAGCATTATATTTCATTGTTCTCATGCAGAAGCAACCTGCTTCAAATTGTTATACGTTATAACAAAACAGTAACAATTCAGATATAGTGTTATGTATAACGTTAAAGTACATTTAAATAGAAGCACTGAAAATGGTTTTAAACGCAGATCGAAACGTATATTTTTCAAAAAAGAATTGAGTACATTAAAAAAATACATGAAAATGTATAATAAATAACGCAAATCACCTCCGTTTATTGTCATTCAAAATCAGTGCTGGAAAGTTATGCATCGTAAACGCATAAAAGTTTAAGCGTAATGTTATTACTACATAAATAATAACTATTAACAAAAATAAGATTTATATTTGTTTGGGAAATATTTTTACTAGTGAAGTTCATACATCGAATTATTCTTTTTTATTTTGTTAATGCATTTTGAGATTATAAATAAAAATCATAATATGAATGATCCACTGGTGAAGTTGAGTAATTGGTTTTTAATATATCACTGGTTGATTTTTTTTTCATATCAGTTTTTTAAATTATTATGTTAAAGTTGCTGCATTGTTTTATTTTTTTATTTATAGTTTAAAATAATACAAAATAAATATAAAGCATTTCCATGCCGTTCTTTAATACGCGTAATTTGATATTCTCCCGTTATTAAACTTCCACATCCTTTTAATTGAATAAGCCTTCAAAATTAATTCTTAGAAAATATCATTATGCGTAAAAAGCCTCAAATGCTTAATTACATATATCTTCATTTGTGACATAAAGTGTATATTAGTTTTAATACTATTTTAAATATCAGTATCTAGCTTCAAGTAATGCGTTTGACGAACCATTCACAAGGGGGAAAAATGTACTGATTAACTTTTGAAATTAATCATCATAATATAATTTAATTAAATATTAGCAGCAACTTTTGCCGTAGTTTTTATATTTTACTTTATTGTGTTTGTTTTCAAGCAAATTAATTAAATAATATTTTATTAAAGTACTCTATAAAGTAGTTGAACATTAATTCCCGATAAAGAAATTTGGACATAAACCAAAAGCTTCTGTAATCTGTGGAAGTGGTAATTACAGCTTCCGGAGATAAGAGCTATTTTGGTTCCGATAAAACAAATGTGACTTAATTGTATTAATGTAATATAGCTATCTAACGTATTTGATAATTCGTTTAAGGAGTTGTTTGTACTGAGGCAAATAAATGACTATATTAAATGTGAATATCAAATTACTCGCAGCTGTTTTTTATGTTTTACATTTATTATAATTGTTCATATATATATATAATTTGTAAAGGACTATTATTTAATTTTTAATTTATTGTGAAGTATTTTAGACATATTATTAATTCAGTATAAAAGAAGGCTTGTTTTTTTTAAATTTTATTCCCAATGAATATGATTTCTTTATTGAAAATAATGTTTTTTGATTTATTGTTTAGATCCTTATTTTTCTTTTCTACGGTCATGCTTGTCGTTTTCAGAAAAATGTAACCCACTTTTGAACCCCAGCTGGTAAACTGGTAGCTAACTTTATCGATCCTAAATGGTATAAAATAAATACATAATTCCGTATTTTCATTAATAAATAGAAAAAAATTGCCTTTTTAGATGAATTGCATCTGAGAATATTAACTCTAGTTATTTTCTATGTTACTTTTAATATTTTTAAGCATGAATTTCCATAAATGTATCTGAATAATGGATGTTTGTTTGCTATGATTATATAAAGTAATTAACAACAGATTACCAATATTAATATTTTTATTACGAAGAACAAAATAAAAAATAAAAAAACTAATTAACCAATAGGTCAGATTAACCATAAAATATCGTTTTTTAGTACTAAATTGTTTTTAAATAAACAGGTTGTCATTTATGTTAAAAATAAGTTTGTTTATTTACATTCGATTGTTTGAAATATAAGTTGAATTAGAGTATGCATGTATTGTTATATTTTTTATCACGATTTCTATACGATTACTGCATGTCGAGTGTTTATAGAATGAGTTAGAAACTTCATTCTAAAAAGTTAAAAATGATTGATTTCATTTCAATTTTTTTGTCACGTTATATGTAGGGTTCTTATCCATTTGGCTTTAGACTGGGCTATACATATATATATATATGTCAGGAGCTCAAACGTTCTTCTATTGCTCAACATTCTTGGTCTTCTCAACATAGGTTCGATATTTCCTCAGCCATCATTATCCAAAAATGTTCTTCTAACCTTGATCTTGATTTTTGGGAAGCTTACCATATCATTAAAAATTCTCACTCTTTAGTCAATGACTTATCTAGTACTCCAGATTTTCCAAGTATTTGGAAAGCGTTAATTTAATTCCCCTTTTTTGGTTTCTTTTCTCTACTTCTCCGGTAGATGTCGCTACTTGTCCACCCAGTCGTTTCCACTGCATCTCTCTCATTGGTTGTTTCGGCGCCTTCGCCACCCGCATGGAGTATAAAAGCCAGCGCGTCTCTGTCTATGATTTTGCTCAGCCTTGCTTTTTCTAGCACGCTGTTCCTTTTTCACTGAAGAAGAATCTCGCTAGTAGATTCGAAACAGCTGTTTGCTGCTTTTCATATATTATTTGTGCATTTTAAACGTTGGTTTTTCTGCTTTTTATTAGTTAATCTTTATCATAAAACGGCCACACAATACCAAAATTAAGTGTATAGAAGTATACCATTTTTCTCGAAAATTTATTATTCCACAATAAATTTATAAAATATATATTTAATAACCTTTCACAATTTCTTTTAAGTATATAAAAGGAAAAGGAAATATACTTACGCTGATCAGCATGTTTCATTCTATAATTAACGTTTTCTGAAATTTAAGATGAATTGTTTCAAAATTTGCTGAGAAGTTATAAACTGTTATTAAAACTGTTCTCTCAAAATATAATTTATATGACGTAATTTGTTAAGAATTATGGTAAGTAATTAGATATACGATATTAATTTAATGTCTACGTGATATTTATTAAAATTGAGCAAGTAAATAATATTTTCCGAAATCCAATTTAAGCTCTTTTCATGTAATTTTAAAAGATAAAATTAAACATAAGACATAAATTAATGATTTTTTTTTTATTAATTTTAATCATTTTTTGTGATTGTTTATAATTTGTATTTTTCCTTTGTATAATTTTAGATGACTAATTTAGGTGATGTTTTAGAAAAAAAATATTGCTTTTTTTTAAGGATTTATAAAACGCGATTGTTGAATTGCGAAATTGACGCGAAATTTTATTAAGTGTCTCAAGTAATTCACATGACAGATATTATTTTGATAGAGACGTCAGGCGGTATTTGGGATATTTGCGAGAATAGGGAGAAGGGAAATAACTGTGATTATATGGGTGTAGCCTACACTTAGCCCATGGAAGATATTATTACTATACAGAGTAGAGATCTTCACCCGCTATCGGGCACCATGAATATGTATTTTCAATTGGGTTGATAATGACAGAGTTTGGTAAACTCAACCTAATAGCAATAGCGTTATATATCTTGGTTCATTATACACCGCTACGAGGCGCTGTCCTAACCGACTTATATTGGCCAGATTAGAACTGGGTTTGGCTCATTCGACTTGATATCGATACCCTTATATACCTTACATATTCCTGCATAATTATACATCGATATTTGTCACTGTTTCTGAAAAGTAATTTTAGCAAATTTCTTACATTCTTATTTGAGTACCCCACCCTCTCGACTAATATATCTACACATAATTTGTATAATGGATTTTCGTTCGGATAAGATTTGTTTAGAATAGAGCGCACTCACTCGTGGTAGAGTATAGAACTAATAGATTTTCCAGTCCATGAGCAACACCCCTGCTACAGGGCATCTCAAAAGTATATGGACAAGCGTTTTTTTTTTTTTTTTCAAATAGCAGCTCAAATGTTCAAGCCATAATCACGAAAAAAAATTAATACGCATATGGAATCATAATATATGTTTATGACAATAACAAAATACAGTATAGGTTTTACAGAATTTTTGTAAAAAAATAAAATTCAAAATAAGCTGTCACAAAATATATGGACAATGAAGGGAATTGCTTTTTTTACCACAATATCAAAAATTTTGCATTTTCTGCGTTTTGTACATGTGACACTTCGAAATATAAAATCACTGCTCATTCTTCAATTGTCAAACAGTTGGGAAATGCCTCGCAACGTTCAATTCTCTCCATCTGATATAGCTAAAATTTAGCATTTAAAGGCTCAAAATATTAAAATTTCTGATATTGCTAAACAAATGAAGAGCAGAAGATCCGGAATTTATGAAATATTATCAAAAAGTATCGACTGCAAAACAACGTTCGGGTAGACTAACAAAAACATCTCTGTGACAAGACAGGAAGCTTTTGCGAGCAGTTTCAACCCAAAAGAAGTCTCTTCGTGAAATTTCAAAGACTTTAACGTTTCTTATTACGAGATCTACTGTTCATCGTTGCGTACAGGCAAGCAAAATTCATAAATATCACAGAATGTGTCGGGCGCCGATGCTGAAAATGCACCATCGAAATGTACGCAATCTTTGAACTCAAAAACACATGCCTTGGGAAGATGCAGTTAAGTGTTTCTGCAGTGACAAAAACAAAATCAATTTAGATGGCCCTGATAGCGGGGCATACTATAGGAATAATCTGCGACGAAAATTTCGCTAATTCTTTAGTCGACAACAAAGAGGGTATTCTCTTATGAAGTGGGGCGCGATTTCTTTCAACGGGTATTGCTTTTCTTTCAACGGGTATTGGTCGACAGTGCAATGAGGGTTATTAAAATGTCCTTAAAAGCAATCTGCTTCATTTGGAAACATTGTAGGAAGAGAAAACTCAAACTCCTAAGAGGACAATGCGTCGATTCACACCTGCCACTCAACAACAGCTTGGTTTACGTGGAATCAAGTGACTGTTAAAGACTGGCCAGCCATCAGCCCAGACTTATATCCAATTGAAATCCTTTGGGGAGTACTTGCACGAGATGTGTATGCTCGTGGTCGTCAATTTTCTACTATTTAGGAATTAAAGTAACAAGTAGAGCAGAGTTGGTTCTCTTTACAACCACACATTCCCCAAACACAAGTTTGAATCATACTTGATAAGGTTTTCAAGATAATTCGAAGGAACGCTTACAAAATTTTAATTTAATTGCAAAATACACAGAAAAAAACCCACACATTTTTAGGGGAGCCTATTTTGATTTTCATTTTTTTTACAAAAGTTCCGCAAAACATATACTGTATTTCTTTGTTGTTAGAAACATTTATTATATTCTATATGCTTATTATTTTTTTCGTGAATATTGCTACATTTTTTGTAACTGTTATTTCAAAAAATCACCTCTCCATATATTTTGAGACGCACTGTATATGGTTTCACAGGCAGCAGGGAGAAATGTTGTATGATTGTATAGAGCATATTGCGCTCCCTGGGCGCCCCCTGGCGTTGGAACATGTAAGAAAAGGAATTTGCACTCCATGCGCAGCATACCTCTTATAGGGGCTGTATGCTAAGGCACGTGTCAGAGTTCCCTTGAGTTGTTCATAATGTGGATAATTAAGAACCGATTGTGCCCCTGGCGATAAAAATTGGAAGTAGCAGATTTTTCAACGCGTACGCAGGACATCCACAAAACGGTGCCACAGGCAGAGAGGACAGGAAGTTCCATTTAGAACATATTACGCCATTCGCGATGAAAGACGAAAATACAGAATCATCCGGTATTCAGTATGAAAATAATAATAATATTCATTTAGGACTCCAATGTGAAAAAAAAGTAGTTTCGCGTAAATCAGTGATTTTTATAGTTAATTATCAATATAACGAAAAGTACGCAGCCGTCGTAAACTATTCCCCATCCTCCGTTTCCGTGGGAGTTATTTCGAGTCTGTTTACCGCTAAATATCATTGTTTTTGTTTGTATGTTTGTTTGAATTTAACAGACTTTTCACACAGTCAATTGGCATGCATTTCAGACAATTTCGAGTTTAAGATATAAAGTCATACAAATTTAAGGTTAATTTAAGATTATTAACACGTACCCAAGAACGCCGGGCGGGAAACCGAATATGAAATAAAAGAGAAAATGAAGAAAATAATAAGAAATAACACTCTAAACCAAGATATTTTATTTGAAGGCCGATTCCTTTCTTAAATTTTAATCACACGAATAATAAAGCTACTACTAGCGAAAAAAATAAAATAAAAACACTGCTATTGACGAGCTCTATGCTCCTCTGACGTAAAAGTACTTACGTAAAAGTACTTACGTAAAAGTACTAGTTTTAAAATACTCACTCACCATTTTTATATTTTGTTTTTTACAAAATGAGCCCTTTTTAATCTGGGAACTGCTTTCCGTCTTACAAGTTCGATTTTCGTTTTAATTTGTTGAAAGTACAAATTCAATAGAATATATAAAACAGTTCACTCTCTAACAACAACATAAAAGGCCTGTGAAACATGATATTTGTAAAATTATAAATCGATTACAAATTTTTATTCTATGATGTGAAGTTGCGATAACTATTACGTATTTGATTTTAAAATATATGAAGAGAAATAAAATGATAAAGTAGAAATAAAGGGCATCGAGAAAGCCGAATTCACTTTAACTGCCAAATTGTCATTCAGAAAAATGAAAACATCTAGTCGATTAAGAATTATTAATTACGAAGAAATATTTAAAACTTAACAAGACATGAACGTTTTGGAAATTAAATTAAATTTGAAATTAATTATTATAGGTAAAGGTAATTAGCTCATAATTATTCATAATCATTTTTTAAACATCAACTTCCCACGTATTTGCCCTTTAATCGAGTCTTTAACTCTAGAATTTATAATGACACTAATAGTTTCCAATCTTTATAACTCTAATTAACTGCGTGTTTTAAGCAATTACTTTTATTTTACCCTCAATCAAATATTTGCAAACCAAAGTGCGGCTTCTGATATGAATTACAGCACTTCGAATTCAATTTAACAATATTTGACTACCTTTTTCTCCCTAGCCCTAATTAAACTTTTTTGCATAAAGGTTATAAATATGATTCAAATCAAATAATTACGATAAGGTACTTAATAATTGTAAGACAATAAACAAATTAACAATTAATAATTTTAATAATGATGAAAAATCATAATTAAGAAGACACATTTTAACATAAGAAGCTCAAACACATACTTTTGTGTAATATTGTCCTTGACATCATCAAGTGATAACTTCACATGTGATATTTGAAGCTTAAATTTACTGAAGATTTTAAAGCTAATTTGGGAATTTTTGAAAATTTGTTTATTTTCAATATGGAGACAGTAAACCCAGTAAACTTTTTATTCATACAAATTACAGTAAGCACATCTCTATAGCATTTACGAGCATTTACTTTTAGCATTTACGAAGCAGAAAAGTTTCTATCTGTGTATGTGTTATTTCTTGTTATAACATGCTATTCATAGAGTAACATATTTCATAAAATTGGGTTTTCAGCTAAGAAAATAAATATTTTTCACAGTGTAAAGAGTTTATTTTCAAGAAATGGAGATGAAAAATTAAAAGAATAATTGTTTAATCTGGTATAACAAACATAATTCAGATTAGCCAAGTTATAACTTTTTTTTTTTTTTGAAGATTTCTCGAATTCACTACGATGCACATGGAAAATAGGTATACAGATGTGCATAAATGGATATATACACATGGATATAAAAAGCTATGAATAGGTTAAATATGCCATATTCGAACCACATTTCTGTGAAACCCTTAAATATGAATCTGAAAACACATTTTTTTTTTTTTAGTTTATACATTACCGTAAGCTGAAACATATCCGAAAATATGTTGCACAAATTTTCTTTCTTTTATTTTCAAATCATATAATTTTATACCTTTACACGGGGTATCGGACAGCATGTGTCCTAGAATACATGCAAAAACGGACAAATACTGTCAAATCCACACTGTAAAAAAAATTCCGCAACGTTCCTGGGAAAAAATGGGCAGCTGAGTTGCCCATTATTTCCAAGAAACATTTCTTGAAAATGACTGGAACTTTACTGTATATTTTAAAAACATTCTACAGAAATGCCAGTATGTTTCCTGCGAAATACCAGGAATATTTCTGTTGACAGTAAAACATTACTGACATTTCACAGCATGCGGGATCCGCAGACGATTTTTACATTTCCAATTGACAATTTTCGCTTTATTATCATTATTTGTTGGAATGAAAAAAATATTTTGAAATTGACATCAAAATTATTATTTATAATTTACACGAAAAAATAAATTTTCAGTTAAAATTCAATAAAGTAAATATATATATGATATATTGTTTCTGAACTTTGCTTAAAATATAAAAATATATAAATGTAAATAATAATTAGAAAAAAAATCTAGACATAAAATATTTTGGATTTTCGTCAGTAATTATGTTAGTTTACAAGTTAGATAAAATACATATACATTTTTATGAAAAAAAAATCCTAAACGTAATTGTATATTTTTTCCGAAAAAAAAAAAAATTCAAATTTGCAGCAATTCAAAGTGTGAAATATATATCAAATTTAAATCAAATTTTAAAGTGTTAAAATATAAAATTAATTAAAAAAGAAAAAAAAAAGTCAAGAGGTAGCATCGAACTCGGGCCGTACGGGTGGCGTGCGAACCTTCTGCGTCCACACCACGAAAGACACATTGAGAGCTGCAAACTAATGGGTATTTGAAACGTATGCTAAACCCCGGCATCTAATTTCTGAAAATCTAAGGCCCATTTGAAGAAATCCTTTCACAAGAATAATTAGAGATAAGAACTCTAAAACATACTTTAAATTAATCAAAATCGGTAAGAATCATGTTTGATGGTCCCCTGGTCCAAATAATAGGTGTATTCTTTTTTTACACGGTCTGCTCGTTAAACATTCCACAGACAAGTACGAGAGATAATCTCTTAGCGATGTCACAGAGGTATTGTATTTTCATCTGAATGGTTGACAATAGAGACGTAAAGGATTATGTCGTCTATTGATTTATTTGCATTCCATATTGATTTTTTTACATTCATTTAAGGAATTCGTTTTCGACACTCGCAAACGAGCAACGGATTATAGCAAAAAAATAATAAATGGCGGCCGCAGCGTTTTGCTGTTCCCAACTTTTGTTCAGGAACGTTTCAGATAAGAAAACCAGAATTTCACAGGAAAGAGCTAAATTATTCTGAAAACCTGAGAAAAGGCGAAACGTTCCTGGATTTTACATGGAACGTTACCATTTTTTTTTCTTTTTTACAGTGCACTCTGTAAATGTTAAATATTTTTATTTGAAAGTAACTGAAATGAAAAAAATAAATAAATGTGTATAGATGTATATTGATTTTCTGATCATCTATAAACAAAAAGAAAAACTTTTCCATTTAAATTCCATATTGTGTTCCTGCAGAACAATGTCTTAGAGTTTTAAACTCATGATCTAACACCTTTCATCCATTCATGTCTATATTTCATCCATTTTATACCTTATGAATTGTTTAATTATTCATGTTTTTCTTATGAATCAAACATTTATTTTGTATGCAATTTATTGTATGTAATTATACACATTGTGATTATAAAAAAAAATATCCGGATATATGAACACCTATCGTTAATTACTAGCGTTGGGCTACTATAGAGAAAACATGATCTTTTAAACGAAATTAACAAGTTAGATCTGAAAATAAAAAAGCAAGTATGGGAAAAATATTTTAGTATACAATTATCATTATCCTGACATACATATGCTAAGGAAATGACATATAATTAGAATTACATAAAAATGAACTCATTTTTTCTGCTCTTCAAACTTTAACAATTTTACATCGAAAATCCTTTATTCTCCAATAGAAAATAAATTTACCTCATAAAATTTTGAATTGTTTTAAATGGATAATTTTAATGTATTAGTTGGTGTTGCCGCTAGAAGTGCCATCTACATGGAATGTTTGGAAACTTGTGAGTTGAGTTTGAGACGCTGATCCGAGAAGTAATGTAAACATTGGGTCTGTATAATTTTTATAGTGTTTTGAGAATTAAAAATAGTGATACAGCCCGCAAGTTTATTTTTATTGTGAGTTGTGTGTGGTAATTATTTGAGATTGAGCTATCGGCGGGAACATCTATTGTTTGGTCCCCTCTCCCAGGAGTAAAAACCAAGCATTTAATTAGGTATTTAAGTGAAGTTTCGATTCTACGAGTTACAAATGTACCGATACGAATTGAGTGTTTTTTTTCTGATGAGATTCGTGGCGTTTGCTTATTAGTATAAATCTAATAAGTTATAATATTACTTTAATACTGTGATGTTAAAAAGTGCTTTATTTGCAGTTTAAATAATGTGGTTGTTATGATGCAAGAACAAAAATAATTATGTTCTTTCAGTGAAGTATTTTGCAATCATACGTGATAATTTAAAGCAGAGAATAAACGAAGTTGCAAAATGTTTATTTTGAGAAGACAAAATAAATAAATAAAACAAAATATTTTTCTGCCGTGGTTCAGCAATTTGGAAAATAAGATTCGCCTTTATTTTGGAGGTATGTGAGATTTATTTATTAAAAACTTTAATTATTAAAATGTTCAAAAGGGCGAAAAAGGAAGACTATCAGATGATAGCTTTAGAATTAGGAATTGATATTTCTGATATAAAATTAACTAATTACGATTTATTGAATTTAATAAAGGAAAGTAAAAAATATAAAGCAGATTCTAAATTGGTAGAAGAAATGGCCAATAATATTATAGAGGAGACAAAAAAGGAGGAAGAAAAGGTACTAGAATTTGAAAAATTAAAAATTGAACGTACAAAATTAGAGCATGAGTTGGCTAAGGCCCTAGCAGAAACCAAATGTGAAAAATTAAATGATTTCGAGAAAGGAGAAAGGATAGAATCTTTAGACTCTCTCATTAAAAGTATATGAACACTTACTATCAAAATTCCGTCTAGACGGGAAGGTTGGAGTTATTTCTTTATGTCTTTAGAAAGGGGTTTTATTTCAAAAAATGTCCCAGAAAAGTATAAATCGGAAATTCTTCTAAATCTGTTAAGGGAAATGGCAACAAATGTTATTACATACATTAAGGATGGGGAATTAGAAGCTTGTTCAAAGGTGAAAGCTATAGTACTTAGAGAATTTGAACCAACTGCCCAAAATTGTTTATAAAACATTTAAGAAAAGCACAACGTCAACCCAATGAATCATATGTACAATTTGCACCCCGATTAACAACGAGTTGGGATTATTATTTAAAATTGAGAAATGTGACAGATTTTGAAACTTTAAAAAAGTTAGTGATTTCTGATAAAATTTTTTCAGACGCTTGATAAGTAAGTTACGTGTTTTATAAATGTTAGGCAAGGAGATTCTTGGTTTCATCCAATTGAGTTATCTCGTGAGATTTATATTACACATCAAAGGGAAAACCTGTGGTTGATAATTCTAGGTCGAATAATAAAATTAATTATTCCAGGCCAGTTTCTAAAATTTTTCTAACTGATGTAAAAAATTCTAAATGTATTTTGTTATGTAATGAAAATCATCTTTTGCATAAATGTCCTGTTTATAAAAATATGTCAGTGAGTGATAGAGTTGAGCTGGTAAAGGCAAAAAATCATTGTTTTAACTGCCTTATGAAACATAAAGTAGTCGATTGTAAATTATAATTTTCGTATATTATTTTCAGGAAAAGGTACAATGCAACTTTGCATTTTCCTCGCGAACAAAAAGTAAATAAATTTGAAAACCAAGAAGAAATTTCACAGGAAATGAGTCATATAAACAAAGGACGTAATAAATCTAATTTGGATGTTTCGGCCCAATATTTCAGCCTTTCCTTGCTAATAATCAAAACAATTTATTTTAAACCCATGTAATTTGGCTAATGAGTTAAAAGCTGTGTTACTTAGCACATTTGTTTCTTTAATAAAAGATGAATTGGGTAATTTTCATGAAGTACGATGTTTATTAGACGTTGGCGCAAACTCTAACTTTATGAGTAAAATGTTCGTAGATAAACTTAATTTTAAAAGAGAAAAGACTAACATTTCCATTTCAGGCATAAATAATTTATCGCTGAATGTTAGATATAGAGTTAACACAACTGTTTCAAATAGAGATAAGGATTTTTATTTAAAATTAGACTTTTTAGTCGTTCCAAAAATTACAGAATTTACGCCGCCTAGTCCGCTTGAGACTTCTATCCCATTGTTTAATAACATTAAATTAGCCGATGAAAAATTTAATGTCCCAGGTCCGATTGATTTACTTTTAGGCGCAGGAAATTTCTATGAATTTTTAAGACCAGGTCAAATTTATCCTCAAACATTAAATTCAAAAATTGTGTTACAAAACAGTGTTTTCGGGTATATTGCCAGTTGAAGCATTCCGGCTAGGGATAAAGGTAATATACATTGTGGGTTAATTACAGATAATTTGGAATTACAAAAAGTAGTTAAAGAGTTTTGGGAAATAGAAAACATAGAGAGAGAGTCTGAGATTTCTAAAACTAAGGAAGCAGAAATTTGTGAAGAGCATTTTTTGAAAAATTATTCTAGAACTGAAAAGGGACAATACATGCCACTATATGAAGATCCGTCTTGTCTTGGCGAATCAAAACAAAATGCAATGAATATTTTAAATTCATTATAGAAGCGCTTGGTTAGAGAACCTAAATTTAATGATCTTTATAAGCATTTATGGAAGAATATCTAAATATGTGTCACATGGAAGAAATGATAGAATCTGAAGAGCCAGAAGTTACTTATTATATTAAACACCATTGCGTGTTCCGTACAGAATCAAGTAGCACACCTCTATCTAAAACTGCTGCTAGAATATGGCAAAATGGCATAAAAGTCACGACTCTCCCCCTAATTCTCTTCGGAAGGTGGGAGGGGAGGGATTTCCTCTGAAATGGATGGTTAATTATTTTCTTAATATGTTTGTTATCCAGAATTTCTCGCTCCTACCTAAAACGGCTGCTGAGTTATGGCCAAATGTCCGAAACGTTTTGACCCACTTTAACCCCATATCGCTGAAATATGTGTTTAACTATTTTTTAGACGATTTACTTTCTGTAATTTCATTCACCTACATAAAACAGTTACTGAGATAAAGCGAAATGACCTAAAAGTTTCAACTTACCCTTTAATCCTCTTAGGTAAGGCGATGGATTTCTAAAATCGTTGAAATAGATCTTTATTTAATTTTTAAGAGGTTTGCTCTCTTGAATTTCACGCTTTCACCTAATACGGCTGCAGAAGTATACTAAATGTTCTAAAAATTTCGAATCCCCCTTTAACTCTTCCAGGGTGGGATTTCTCAAATTGCTGAAATATGTGTTTAAAAGTTTGTTTAGTAGATTTATTTTGTGAAATTCCATGCACATACCTATAGTGGCTGCTGAGATATGCCAAATGTTCTAAATGTTTCGACACCCTTTTTAACGCTCTTAAGGGGGGAATTTCTAAAAGCGCTGAAATGCGTGTTTAGTTATTTTTTTCGTAGATTTATTTTCTGGAGTTTCACTCTCCTGCATAAAACGACTGCTGAGATATGTCAAATGTTATAAAATTGCCCCCCTCCCCCCCCCCCCTTTTAACTCCAATAGAGACAGCATTTCTAAAATCGCAGAAATATGAGTTTAATTATTTTTTATTTTCTAAATTTCATGCTCCTACCTAAAACGACTGCTGAGATATGGCCAGATGTTCTAAAATTTTCTATCCCTCTTGAACCCTTTTAGGAGTGGGGATTTTCAAAAAACTTTTCTAAGGCTTGCTTATGTCATAAGAAGTATTTTCTCCACGATTTTCATGTTTTTAGATTCGGGAGTTGGGCTGTCTATTAATTATGAGTCAGTCAGGTCAAATTGTCATATGTAGAGAGAGATGGATTATATACATCCAAACGATGGATTTTTTTTTTAAATTTCAAAAGTACGAAACATATATTCTTCATAGATAGTGCCTGGACATAGTCAGCTAATATTTATTCTAATCCAATATACTTGACAGCTCATCAGTTTATTTATAACATAAATGTCAAATAAAATTTTATAACCACAGCTGTAGCTTTTCTGATAAAATCATACTATGATATCATAGAGGATGTAATAAATAGTAAGTCCGAAAGTAGAGATTACTAATAAAAATATTAATTTTTCAAAATTTGTAATAATATTATAAACTGTTGGACAGCTAGTTTTAATCATTCGTTTTTTTTCTTTTGTTTAACCATCGTTTTTTTTTTTTTTTCAGGCGTAAAAAATAAGTTTCATTTTATTTAAATATGTAAATAATTTTATTTAAAAAAGTATTTTATCCGGATGTAAAATATTACGCCTTTGAAAAAAAATGCTCTGAAAGCAATACATAGCTGCAAACAATAAACTGGGGACATAGCTTCTGTTCTATGAGAATAAATGTCTTCATTCTAAAATTATCTAAATTCTTCAATGAAACAAAAATCCATTTTTAAATATAGCAGTGATTGGGGATGAAATAAAAGTAAACTGGCAGAAGGAAAATCACTCATTTTTGTTGACTCTATTAACATTTAAGAATATATTAAATTAAGAAAACCCTTTATTTGGTGTATATTTTTGTGCATATTGCTCATCTATATTAAAATACTCCACTGCTACGACTCAATTTGTTGAAACTGAAAGTATAATTTTATTTTTCCTTGTGATATTTTCCCATTAAAACTATATTTAGGTTGGCTGGTTGGTTGGTTGGAGTTTTATGGCATAAAGTCCCTATAGGTACATGCTGCGTCAAGAAAAAATTAAGGAGTAAAACATAGTTAAAAATTAAAAGGTTCATTAAAAGACTGTCAGAGATATAAAAATGAAAAAATAAAGTAAAATGAAGAAAGCAATGTGAAGATACATGTAATTAAAAAAAATGCACAAGGAAAGCGACAATACACAAGGTTTTAAAACAAAAAAAAATAGTTAAAAGACAAGAATATTTAAATTAAAAAAATTTAAAATCTCTAAAGTTATGAAAAGTTATAATTAGTCCAAGAAATAAAGCATAAAATGTTAGATAATACTGCTTTAAAAACAAAGTTATAATTCAAAATTTTAAAACGATATAAAGTTACGTAGGATGAATAACTTCGAAAACAGTATTATTGTCATCATTATCAGAGTCATAACTACATAGCTTCTTCTGCATAATTGAGCAGCTGTTTGTGATCTTTAATATTAGTGATTGCTTGGCTAAGACATGATTTATTGCTTTTTCTCTTCACAGTTTTCCACTGTGAAGAGATTTGAGTTGGAGGTTTCTTTCTTTCTTTTTGCGCACAAGTTTTTTCATTTGCTTTCTGAGTTGGACGAACAATAGGTTTCACAAATTTGCTTTTATCTGGAGCTGGCTTTTTTTAGTCTTATGTTCGGTTGACATTTTTGATTGAACTGGTGATGTTCGGGGAGAATTAGGTTTCTGTAATGGTATTGGAGATGAAGCAGCCTTAGTTTCAGTCTGATGATTAGATGACTTTTTGGATCCAACTGGAGATTTTTGTGACTGAGAATGTCAATATTCCAAACAGGTTCTGAGGATGGTAGCCAACGTTCTAATAATGTGGTAGCATAGCATTTACTACCACAACAGACATCACGAGTTTCTCTATTTGAAGTGCTGATTGATTGTGTAGTAGCGGAATTAATTGGCGGAAAAGGAGAGTCTGTCTGCGTGATTATGTACCTTATGGATTTCGATTGTTGTCTCAGTAAACTAGAGTAAGAAACCCCGACAGACGGGGTTCTAGACTCAACAAGTTTACGAGCTTCAGGATAGGAAATTTTTTGGGTTATTTTAATAGAAAGTATTTCATTTCACGGATCCAGTTGGACAAGAACGGGAGTATGCTGGATGATCACCCTTACAATTTATGCAGCGTTCAGAGTTTTCACAGGATTTACCGTCGTGGCCAACTTCTGCACAACGAGGGCAGGTAACAGAGCTACGAGAAGTAGTATTGGTATGTCCATATCGTTGACATTTGAAACAGCGGAGAAGATTTGGGATATAAGGCCGGACAGTACAGCTTAGGTAAGCTGCTTTAATTCTAGTAGGTAGAGTAAAACTATAGAAAGTCAGAATGATGTGCTTTGTGGGAAGCACTTTCTCATTCCGACGAATTGTTATACGGCATACATCGATGACATGTTGATCTTTTAAATTTTCTAAAAGAAGTTCTTTTGTAGACAGTAAAAGGTCAGGTTCCGATATTACACCACGGCAAGTATTCAGAGTTTGATGTGCTTTAACAGAACATAGAAAGGTCCCATTGTATTAGAGTTTGAAAGAAGTTGAGATTGGCTGGCAGAAGAGACCTCAACAAGCAAATCTCCAGAATGCAGTTTTTTAAGTGAACAGTTGTCACCAAATTCAGAATGAAATGTTTTTGCAATAAGAAAAGGTGAGGTTCGCTTAAAAGAACTATCAGAGAGGCTGTCAGTACGCTTAATAATAAAAAATCGATTGAATGAAATATTCTATACATTTTGTTGCTCTACACATGGGAGAGTGTTAGAACGAAATGAAAATTTTCCATCCATATTAGAATTCCCCAAGATAAGAATTCAGACCCCGACCGCACCACCCGCTACCGAGCCCAACAAGGGGATGCACAATTGTGCACCAGTGCTAACCAGGGCCCATACGGTCACAAGACATTCCTATGCCAGTCTCCACCCTTAACAAGATGGCTAGTAAATGCCCGCTCACTTGATCCCTAGCTAGTGACAAGTCAGCTGACCAGCTGGTTGATGCATACGGGACCAATATGCACCTCCCGTCTACCTGAAGCAGAGGCCAAAGCATAGTATACTAATAACCTAAAAGTTACATTAGTATACTTATATATATCTTTGTGTCAGGCGCATTGATATTTGGGATAATCTAATTTGGTAAAATAAATGTACTTTCTAAATGATATATGGGCTAATGTCAGTTTTCAAAAAGGCTGTGAAACTTGTAAATTTGATTAAAAAGAATGAAATATTTATGTAATATTAATGGATATATATGAGTTGAATTTATAAAACCATGTTTTATTACTACACATGTAGATTTAATTATAAAAATTGCGTAGATATCCATTTTGAAATCTCCAGTCATAAATATATGTATAATGTTTAAAGAGTATCAATAATAGAAGAAAATCATATGTTTGGAAGAATCAATATTTTCTGTCATTTATGTTTTGAAAGATTGTTTTACTTGACTGGAGATTGGGGATATTACCCTCACTTTAAGATTTATACTGAAATGGATATGATAAGATTAACATTTAAAAGAATATTTTAGATTTTTTACTCCTCCTACTAAGATTTCCTTGTAAAGTAACTTTTCTTTTCCCTTTGACGAAACTTTATCACATACATTTTAACATAAAAGCGTATTTTTCAATAATAATTGCATAAACAACAACGTTTTATAATAAAGGGCATAAGATATTAAAATGTTTGCGGAATATTAACAAAACTTTTAAACTTTGTTAGCAATTTTGAAACTTAAAAAAAAAATAATTTTAAGAGAAAAATAAATTCGACGAAAATAAATCGAAATAAATATGATTATGTTATGGAATTATTATTTGTAGTTAAAAAAGAAAATCAGTTAAATACGTTTTTTAAGTAAAGCCTCTTAACTGCTTCCCTGACTTTACCGCATTATCTCGGGATCTAATATATTACAATTAATTAATATCACGAGGAGAATCGGATGTCAAAAAAAATGTCACTACGATTTGTTTTATGATTTTTTTACTCGGTCTGAAGCTTGAAGAAGAAAAATATTCTTATATTATAATAATTAATTTTATATAATAAATTATATATAATATTTTATTGATAATTTTCCAAAAATTGCGATGTGCAATTCAAATTATGAAATGGAATGATGTGATTGCAAAAAAATGTGATGCTTTTTTGCAATTTTTTCAAAGAAATTGGTAAGGGAAGCGGTTAAAACATTTTCTATAGACCACGATATCCATCGAACTAATGTTTGATTTACGCTGAAACACTATGTGAGCAATAAATTAAACATACGTGATTTAAAAACATGTGAATTATTGAATTCTCAATTTGTGATTTCTCTCATCCCATTTTATAATTTATTTTTTTATTCTATTTATAGAAAATTTTAAATAAAGATTTTCGTAAAACTGTTAAATCATTCAATAAGTAATAAATAAAATAAGGAATTGTTAATATCTAAGTATAAAATCACATAAATAGAAAAAGATGTATAACATAAAAGTTGAAGAAATAAAAATGGATTGTTAGAATAAAATATCTTCAATCTAAATTTATCTAAATAGCAGTCAATGTGAACAAAATAAAAGGAAACTGACAGAAGGAAAATTACTCATTTTCGTTATGTAGTTACATTGTCGTCAATTTTTTTTTAAAGCAAGTGTTAAAATTGATGTCATCTGCTTAAATTCTTTTGCACAAAATTAGTTAGCTTTCTTGGAGGAATATTTTTTCTCGTGAAATAAGTTCTGTTTATTATTGTTTGAATAAAAAATGGTATAAAACGCACACTAAAAGAAAAAGAAACATAATTTTCCAGCGAAATAAAAGGCCTTATTGATGTTTCATGAACCAATATTCAGAGAAATATGAGAGCTTTTATATAATCTACGTTTTGCAAAAATAAACTGTATTAATTTCAAAATAATTCGACTATAGTTCCAAATCTAAATTCATCCATTTTCTTTCGTAATTCAAACTTCTTTTAATACTTGCATAAAAATAAAATTTTGAGGTTAAATTCCCTTAGCGAAAAATGAAAACATCAAACATTTTTCAAAATCAACACCTAGTTTCGACAGAAGGATACAAATCTTGACTCCGAAAATGGTCTTAATTTAAATTTAGTGATATAGCTGTGATGGTTCTAACAAAATAAATTTCAAATATACTCTAGCATTTAGACCGATTTTAAATAAGAAAATCACCGTTCGTAATTTAAGAATTAATAAAAAAATATAACAATTTTCATTAACTGCAAGGATACTAAGTAATTCGTCGCACTATTCCATTGGATAACTAAGAAATCAATTATTATGTTTGTGAACGTAATCATTGTTTTAATAATTATACTGTGGTATTTTAAACAAGTATCATAGAATTATCTTTTAATCCAGTTTTCAGCAAATGTATTTATCATGGGACTTTGCAAGAAACACAACACTGATTATACTATATTATTTAAACTATACGCTCTAGTAATGCAAATGAAGTTATATTGTTTAAAAAAATAATTAAAAGACAAATGAAACTATATAACAATGTTCGTACGTATTTTTTAATTAACATTTAATGACTCACCTTTCACAATATGAAAGGAATAATTCCCAAATTTATTTCTGAAATACGTACTAAATTCCATCATTAGTTTATTTCTAAACAGTTATATTAAGTGATGCATTTTTTTCTTCGTTATAAAGACACCTGATAAGTCTCTAAGGTAAGATGTTACAAATTACGGCAATAGATCTGCATGGATTTCCCGGTGTGATTTCAGATATACTAAGACAAGAGAAAAACAATAACATAATGGAATTTGTATCTTTAAAAGCTAAGAAAAATTATATTGTTTTATTTATTTGGTATGTGTTTTCAATACTTCTTAAAAAAGAGAAAAACATACTTTTTATGATATGAGAATTTGAAATATTTAAGAATGTCCTTAGTAAATAACATATACGTAAAATTAAACGTTCTGATAATATTATGTTCCAAGTATATAATACATATAAATAAATCAAAATTTTTTTAATAGTGATTATGAAATATAAAAGTAAAAATAAAACTTATTATTAGTATAAGGGTATATACAGTCAGATGTTTAAAATATACAGCTATTTCTAGATTTCTAGATTTCTAGCTTTTCTTTAATTTGATATCTGAGATACCATGTGCTAAAAGTAGTACAAGTTTTAAGAATTACAGTCTAAATATTTTAATTAAAAAAATTAATAATTCAGATATAAAACAATAATTTTTTTTGTTCCATACTTTCTTTTTGTACACAATAAAAAGTTCTAAAAATGTTTCATCCGTCTGAAACATTGGATGTTGCATTAAAAAAATAATTACTCTCAGAAAAATTGTACGTGACTCTCAAACCTGGTAGATCAATCTCTAAAAATCACATGACAACTAGAAAATGGGATGGAAGTTCTTAAATGTGGGAGTAATAAACTGTAATTTGTCATCTTGATTAGATTAGGGATTCTTGGCATTATCTTGCAGACCATATGATCAGATTAAATATATTTTAGAGTATACGTAACTTTGTATCCTTTCTAATTTTGTTCACATACTCAGTCACATCCAAACTGGACCATAAATATGAGCACGGACTCCTGTTCGCACCAATGTTTCTTGAAAGGCATGCTACACCGATGTTCACATGTCGATAAAGTTGTTAATAATAATCTTGTATATTGCGTATTTTGAATTCAGGACAGTACAATAAATATAGTACTAGAAATTTAAATCTTTAAAATTTGAATCGGATACGAATCATAAATTTAAAAAAAATCCTTAAAAAATATATAATCGTGAGACGTATATGGGTTAGAATATTTTTAATTAACATAAATATACAAAACTCGCGAAAGTGTTATAGGACACTATCCTTTAACAATAAAGTCAAAGTGTCAGAAAAAATGAAATTTTAAATTCCAAAACGTATTAAAAACACGAATTTCATAAAAAATACTTAAACGTATTTAAAAGTAATCAACGCATTATGTATCCACGAAGAAGGCCACAACATTATTTATTTTAACAACACGATAAAGTAAGACATAATTAATAAAGCGTAAAAGTAGCTTAAATAATCGTAGCAAGTTATTTAAATGCAACTTAGACAAAATTAATCTTACATATATACACAAACAATAAATGAGCTAAATTAATAAAAGCAACACATAAACTAACATCTGCTCAAATGTGAACATTGAAGTTTTAAATCTTTAATTTCTCTAGTTTGAATGTTGATATTTTTAGCAGAACTTTAAAGTTGTTATAAGCTACATTACTAGAAACTGAATTAGTGAAATCATTCTGTAAGAATGATCTCAGCTAAACTGATTTAATAAAATGTTCCAAAACAACCTCGAAGCTTATAGCAAGTGCACCAAAAATGGTTTTAAACAATTTAAATGTCAAATGATGTATTATTAATTCATTGCAGTTCAGTGACATTTCATAACTTGGTTATTAATGTGCCATCAGACTAGAAATAATAAAAGGCTGAAATAAATAGAAATATTTTGAATCAATGTAGTGAAATCAAATTAAATTCTAATCCAAGATGTTGCAAAAATACTTTTATTATTATTTTTTAAATTTTTCTTGTATTTTTAGTTATTGGATTAAATTTGCAATCTTGAAACATGTTCGAAAATTCAGTACTGTATAATTTAATCTTGATTAATTTTATACAATTAATTCACTGTCGTTTAATATAACAAATATTTTAGGGTTTTTTTAAATGATTTTGTTTCAAATGTTGATATTAAAATAGTGATAAAAAATATCACCTTGAAACTAGTTTATCAATAAAGATAAGTGATATTTTAGTCAATGAAACCATATCTAAAAATATAATTTCTTTCAATCAATATTCGTAACACTTTTCCTTTTTGATAGAAGTTGTAACAAAATACAAGATAGCGAATACGGATGTACAATGAAATGTAAAACCCCAATTCTTTTATTTTATGGGAACGTCCAGTATTACTCTTGTAACCATCAGAGGAAATATCCATATATATTTACTATTCTTTTATTATATTTAATATATTATGATAAATTTGATGTAAGCACTTAAAAATACACGTTCTCTACTTTTATAAACAATATGCAGTTTGTAACAAAAAGCATTTTACTTGCCTATATAATAATTGAAAATTTTACTACTCTTGAGACCACAAAGAAATGCAATTTTCAAAAATTGTGTCTGACGCAGAAATTCTGTGAATTATATGAGATTATAGAAATAAAATTTACAGAATATAACAGAGTAATTATATCTTTTAAAAAGTATTATTGAATTCATCTGATAACACATGAATTACTTACATTGGATTTTACAAAATACAAAGTGTTACTCTTGTGACGTTACACTTGTGACATTATGCCCATAAGGAATTTTTAGCAAACATTCATTTTAAATTCTACAAAATACTCATTAAATTATGTTTTGATGAACTTAATTTTCATACAGTACAAATATGTATGTTGGTTAAAGTTTGAAATATCATAAAATAATGTAAAAAAAAAAAATATATATATAAAATTAGAGTTTTTAAAGTTTTCAAATATGTATATATCTAAGAGCGTTACCGTCAACCACAGATTGTTTTTTTGTTTTTGTTTTTTTTTGTTTGAAATAATGTCGTCAACAGATTCAAACTTGAAAATTACTTCTAAGCTTCATGGATCTAAGTACTTTATTTGACAGTCATCATCTAATAATTCAGTATAATACCATGAAACTTTAAATCATCATATTTTACTCATCGCAATCACATTGCAATATCCCAGTTTGTGCCGCTGAACAGAATAAATTATGGTCTTCAATATCAATAATATAGTTTGCAACTTCTCCTATATCATTATTTATTTAGTGAAATGTAAATTCTGTGTACGAATCGTGTTATGTGAAAGGTTTGTAGTAGATAGTGTCATTTTTCCTAGTTTTAACAAATTGTATTTATTGAAAGGCCTTCGCTGGTGGTATTTTCTCTCAAAATAATGATACGTTATTTTATTTCTTCATCTGTTACACGGGGTATGTTTGCTTATATTTTCCATGAACAATTTTGACAAAATAAACAGTATTCCTTAGAACTGCTCTTAGCACTCACTTCATTCCAGATACACCATTATACAACATCACAAAATAAATCTTCAGCAACTATACCGGAAGTATTTTAAAAAGAAACATGCCCAATTAAGTTAATTGAGAAAGAAGGCTCATTCATTTCAGACATATTTGCATAATTATATTTTTGTTTAAATTGGAAAGCAGAACCATCATCATATAAAAAAGCAAAACAGATACACTTTCGGAAAATACAAATTCCCTTAAAGGTGCTATGTTGAAATTTTAGATACGAGAGCATTTACAGAAAATTAATTATGAGCTACATTGTCTGAAATAATAGCATAAGATTTTACTTTATTGGGATCATACTAAATAATAGCTGAAAATACAGTCGCTTCTGGATTTGACCAGTAATTATGATAGCATTATAGTAGTTAGGATTATAGTGATTATGTATTATAGTTATAATCGTTTTCTAATATAGATTTTACTGAAGAATAACCTCTTCTTAAATCTTCATCGACATAAAATTCGCCAAAGCTGTAAAGTTAGAATTTTTTTCGTTACAGAATCTAAGGTTATGTAGTTCTCTACATTTTCGTTTTCATAATATTACCATTCTCTTGCTGAAGCTTTTACTGTCTCTAAGACTTTTCTTCACTGTATCAAAATATATTTTGTTTTGTTTCTTTCTAATATCAACATATTCAATTTCAGACTTATTTTTTCTCTACAGTTTTTGGCGCTTAGCAGAATTCTGTCTGCTCTTTAAAATAATGTCGTGTATAAGAAGCAATATTAAAATCTTTCCTTAAAAATATACTATTAGAGTCCTTTCCATCAGAGTTACTATAAGAATCTCTGTAGGTCATACAGCCGAATTTAGTAAACGAACCCTTACAACGCCTATAAAATATTTTTTTCAAAGGCCATGTACCTCAAACCAAAAGAAAGCATACAAAAATGACACGAGTTGAGTCGTTTTAATCTATCGTTAATGATTTGTCATGATTATTTTATAATCTTAAGTAATAACAAAAATGAATAAAAATAAATCCATCCCTTAAAAAATACACTAATAAAGATAATTTATCTTCCTTAAAATAATTACAAAATAACCTTAATTATGGCTAAAACTATTTCCAAAACTGTTCTAATAATGGTGAAAATGACTAAACTTTAAGCATTCTGGTTGTTTTGTTTGTAACGCAGTTTTAAATCAAACTATGGACAAAAGTGTTATGTGTTAGTCTTGTGACACAGACGTTTGTTACTCTTGTGACAACCCCCCAGAGCCTATTTCATGCATACCATAAACAAAATATTTAATGTAAAATCTGTCTTATACCTCGAAATCAGAGAATTATAAGTTTTGGGGAAAAAAATTGAGTATTTCATATAAAATTAAATCTTTAATATGTTTTCTGTTACTCTTGTGACATTTAATTATCAACTAATAAATAAAGTTAAATTTTCATTTAATACCGTAGATAAAAACTTTTAATTCTGTAGATCTGAACGGATGTAATAATAGCTTGTTATATTCAATGCATAATAATATCATTTCATGAACTGAAGTAAAAAAAAAAAAAAAAAAAAAAAAAAAAAAAAAAAAAAAAACATATAACTCAATATGTGGATTTTTATGATTAATTGTAAATGAATTTAAATACTGTTTGTTTCTATCTCAGTTTCTGTGTAGACTTATTCTTCTGAAATTAAAACTTAATAAAGCAATTCTTTAGCTTTAAATTGATGTATCACACTTATATTTCCGCTTAAAAAAATATTTCAGCAAAAATTTTCTATTGCCGTGGACGTTCCCATACCTTCTCTTGTAATGCAACCTCTTGTACAAGTTGAGCACTCTACTAAGAGAGAACAAAAATTAATTAAAAAAAATACTTGCGTATAAATTGAACCTCATTCCCTGAGACATAAACAACACCAGAAAATAAATCTATTAAATAATAATAATTAAACATGAAAAATTCTATTTAAAAAGAATTTTTAATAATGTTATATAAGTGAAATACATATACAAGTAGGTAAAAAATGATAAGTGCAATGTTCGTAAATATAGCTTCATTAAAATACTAGATTAATATTAGCACAATTATTCTAATTGGTAAACAAATCATATTAGATGTAAATTTCCAACTGGGCGAAAAATGTCCGGACCAGGATTCGAACCCGGTACCTCCTGGCTGAAGGCGCCAGTGCTCTTGCGGCACTGGCGACATCTTGCTACTTGTCATAAGAGCACTGGCGGCTTCAGCCAGGAGGTCACGGTTCGAATCCTGGCCCGGACATTTTTCGCCCGGTTGGAAATTTACATGTAATATGATTTGTTTATCAGAATAATTGTGTTAATATTAATCTAGTGCAATTTCGTATCCAGCGATTTCTGGAGTTCCATTACCTGAGATTTATTCTGTTGACCTGGCTGAACCAGGTTTCAGACCAGATGCTGTAATCATCAAGGTTAGCTGGATGAAAAGTTCGACCAGAATCTTCCGGGATAGCTCAGATGGCAGAGCACTGGCGGCTTCAGCCAGGAGGTCCCGGGTTCGAATCCTGGTCCGGACATGTTTCGCCCAGTTGGAAATTTACATCTAGTTTCATTAAAATAGTTTAAATATTGAACCCCAGTTAAATGCACCAAACAGTTTAACGAAGTCCATTTCTTCTATCTTTACAAAGTCTTTCGATCTCATCAATATGTATCATTTGAATTATTAATCTTTTAATGCCATATAAAAAAAAATGTATTGTCCTCTGTAACATCACGTTTTTGCTCGTTCATATTTTTTAGTCACTTGATGATAATTTTTGTTAATACAGCGCAAAGTGCATCTTCATTACACCATGTCACAAACCTTTTATTTGGCTTCTTTTGTTTTCATACTAAATTTTAGATGACAAGCCACATTTGATAAGGCATTAACATTATTTACGGACTCTGCATACCATAAAAGAAACCATAAACATATAATAAGGCAAGATAAAAAACTTATGAAATTAGTGAAAGAATAATTCGATTGTTTTCTGCTTGTTGTTATCCTGTATTTGCACCAAGTTTTACAAAAAGGATTGATTTCTTTCATATATATTTGATGCTCATAATATCACCATAATTTCTTTCATAGGAATGAAAGAAACTACCATATATAAATGCATTACTTTGGGGAAGAGGTTTCAGCCAAAAGTCATCACCAAATTGAATAAATGAAATCCAACTGACAAGATAGATCTACCATTATTTTTGTCAGTTTTTCCCCAGTAGTTAGAAAAATGGATGCGTTTTTCTCATATCTGATTTATTGTTTCTTCTTATGGTATGTTAGAGGTAACGAGAGCTGTTTCAACATTAAAATGCATGAAAATCCAAAAGGAAAATACAAAATACTGTTTTCTATTTTGGAGCATACATCTTGAGAATTTCTTCAATAAGAACAAAAACTTTGTGAAATTTTGCTGGTTTGTGTTAACCATAAAATATATGTATATTTTTAAATCACGTGTATTAAAGTGATGAGGCTTAAAAAAGTATCCTAAAGGAAACTTTTGAGATTTTTAATGAATTTTAACTCTTTCGGCCCTAGCCTCTTGTTAATAGGTAATGTTTTTCGTCGAGTATTATTTTATCTTAAGGGGACGGGGGAATTTTTTTTTATTTTAGTTTTCATCTTAGGAATATGAAATTTTGTGCAAACATACATTTCATCAGATGCATATAAAACGCTTTAAAAAAACTTCCAATCGTATTAAAATTTTAAGATTTAAAAAATAAATTATTTCTAAACGAAATTTTAAAATTCTCCATGCGTATTAATTTTTGAAATATTTCCCCAATTTTACTTTATAATCAGTTAAAGCTGTATTATAAACAAATCTGCATATCGATTTTTTAATCCCTTAATTTTTTTCTGAATTCCATATCGATTTTCATCAAAATTTTGCGTTTAATAATTTCAAAATAAAATTTAATAATCTTAATGAAGTCTAATTTTAAAATGCATACATACTTTCTTTGTAAGCAATATCAGGATCCTTCCTTATGAATTTTATGAATTTTAATAAAAATTTAAGATGCGAAAATCTAAAAACGTTGAAAAATCAGTTTTGTGGAAAACAGATTTAAAGCATATTAAAAGATTAAAAAAAAAAAAAAAAAAAAAAAAATGCAGGTGTACAGAATTAAATCTCCCGTAACTTTACAAAAAAATTATCGTATCTGCATGCGGTTTTTCAGGAACATTCAGTACAAATTGGAGGAAAATAATACACACAATAAGAAATTTTAATTTGGGACGATTGTAGCTCAAATAAAGGTACACGGTACATTTAGCAATTATTTTTTGTTAATATCCGCATCTAATTTGAAATAGTATATATCTATATATTATAATTTTTTTATGATTTCCTTAATGTTTAAGAATTTGTAACAATAATAATAATAAATGTTTCCTTAATTATCGTTAAACCATTGACATTTCTTTTATTTCAAACATATGTTTTACTCTTTAAATTTAAATTAGGGACTACTGTTCCGAATCAATAATTTCTGATAAAAGATAAAAAATACTATTATGTTTTTATGTCTGTTTAATTCTGTTGCAATACGACGTTTTCTAATCATCTTCAAAATTTATTCCTTTACCTATTGTCATATGAAAAGTACACAAAATTATGCCTATATTCGATAAGCTTCACCAAATAACATATTCGTTAATATTCAGTATACCTTCTCTTATAGGAATAGGTACTTTTAACTTTGTTAGCGTAAAAATAACTGTTTGAAAAAAAAAATCGGTGCCGAAAGCGTTAGAACACTGTTAAAAATTTGCAGCATTGTGGCAGGACATTTGACCGTTTTTTTTTTTCGAAAACGGTTACACAACCGTGAATTTAACACTATTTTGACCATATTATTGGCCATTTTATGGTTAGAATATAGTTAAATTATGGTTATGAAAACTTTTTTTCAAAAAACGGTCGAATGACCTGCCAGAATGCTGCAAAATTTTTAACAGTGTATTGCGATTAGAGAAAGAAAAAAAAATCATTGTTTTCTATCTTGTGATTATGTTGACCATCCAACTCCTGTTTGGAGACTTCGCTTGCCCAAATCCTTCTCATATACAGGGTGGTTGAAATTAAACTATCCCAGTTTGGGACGCTCTAGAGAGAGAAGCAGTGGATGTAACGACTTCATATTTGGAGGACATACATATCAGCCCATGGGAAACTGATTGGTGCAGAAATAAAATTAGTTCAAACAAAAGCCGCTAGGGGAAAATGAGGCGCTGCGATCGGTTTGGAAAATGTAATATGACCAAAGGTGTAAACATCTAGGTGCCAATAAGCCGATTCCCACGAATAAATTTTATTAGTATTATTCGTTTAAATTTTATAATGTATGCTCCGATTAATCCTGTTAGTATTCTTATTCGGCAAAGAATACTAAAAATTTAGTGGTAGGATTTTTTTTTTAAATGTTAATTACCGACACCTTGTATTCTTTGCTTATTTGTTTCTCTACATTTTCCTTACCTTAAACCGATCGCAGCGCGTAATTTCCCCCTAGCGGTCTTTGCTTGAACTAAAAAAAAATTTTGCACCAATCAGTTTCCCATGGTTTGATATGTATATCCTCCAAATATGAAGACGTTACATCCACTGCTTCGCTCACTAGAGCGTCCGAAACAGGAATACTTTAATTTGAACCACCCTGTACAAAAGTATATACAGTAATTAATTATTTACATAAATATTTTTCTTTATAAATGTCTTCCTAATCTTAAAGGTTACTAAATTTGACGAACGTATAAAGAACATATAAAATGGAAATACATTTATTATTAAAGACTGTATACGTTATTCGAGACATAATTTGTAATTTTATAAAAAGTTATTTATTCTTGAAAATGTAAAGGTAAGATATGAAAAAAAAAAAAACGATTAACCCATTTATGCCTGAATTTTTATTTTCCCAAATTTGCTAGTAAGATCACATTAAAATGTTGCAAAGTAAACTGGAAAAATACTAAAAAAATTAAGCTGAGAAAATTTTGTCTTTATGTGATAAATTGTGTGTGGCAGCTTTCTTTGCACATATCGGTTTCCAGCTCCCCTTTACTCAAAATCTACTTTGAACATAACTCTTTTACTTTTAAGACAGTGCTCTTTATCATCCCCCCCCCCCCTTTTATACAAGTGAAATCATTAAATTAAGTCATTTAATAAAAAGTTCTATCTACATGGTTTTTGTTTTCCTTTTCGCAACGAAATTAATGCAAAACGTTCAAATACAAAGATTTATGATTTCATTTATCAGTTATCAAAATTCCATTCTCGCATAATTAATTTCTATTTCTTAACTGTCTTTGTCTAAAATTATTCAAATAAAGACACAAAAATCTATGTGCACTTGCCCTTTTTAACATTACATTTTCTTTTATTGTATTTTATCTGTGTTCTAAATAAGTCTTTCTTAATTGTAACTAGAATTTGACGGTTAAACAGAAATAGCAGAAAATAAAATTAGTTTAAGGGAATTGCGGTTTCAAATATATTTCATTTATGTTTGCACATATGCTTTATCTCTGCATTTTTCATACATTCGTTATGATTGCGCAATCACAATTAAGCTAATTCGTTTGTGTTAAAATAAACAAAACCCAGATTTTATGTCGTTGTTACTCATGAAATAAAGTAGGGTTGTTTTACATCCCGGTGAGTTTTTGCTGGAAGTGGCTGCCACATTATATTCTGCTAAACCTCCCGCCAATGCTTTGTCTTTTCATTCCCGCGTCAAAATCTTTTTAAATTGGCACTATTGTACTACGCCAAGCCATGCGAACCAGTGCGCAAAAGTTCAGTTGACTTTCTCCTTTGGTTGCTGCAAGGTCCCGATAAAAGGGCCGCTGGTTATTCTTTTTAACATGACGAGGTACTTCTCCCTGTATCGATATATATCTACATATCGCCATGTATTCTAACTTTTACGAACTGTCTGTTCCATTTGAAATGAATAAATATTGATTTCATTTCTGTCATCTATAATGTTGAAGGTTTTTTTTTTTTTTTTTTTTTTTTTTTTTTTTTTTTTTTTTAATTTTGCAATATTATTGAACCCTGAACCATCGTTGCATGGAGGACCAAACGCCGTCACAGTGTGAACGTATCTAAATATGGGAATATGCATAATATGCATAATTATATGTTTTGCATAAATTAATATAAAATAATCTTTTAAATTGTATATTATATATTATAATTAGTATTTTTATGAACTAATAAAAGATATATTTTCAGAGACTAATAACATTATAAGCATTAATAATAATAATCAAAGAATAATCGTATTTGAGGCTTAAAACATTTTATTTCATAATCAGCATGAAAAAGACTTTACATCAATAGCTGCCCCTAAATGAATAAACAAATATGTACCCATTCAAGCCTAGCGCCTAAAATTTTGTACATTACAAAAATGCATAAAAAATGGGCTTCAATATATAATATCACAATTTTAAAAAATACATATTTCTAAGAACTCTACAAGCTAACATTATGAATAATTTACTTTGATGCTTTTTAGAAAAAATACGAATAAACTTACTTTTTACATTTCCCAATTTTGAAAAATGAAATATCTATAAACACCGAAAAAAGCCTTCATTTAAGCAAAAAAATATCCATCTCATACTGTCATCTCTCGGTAACAGAGAAAGATATTTATATATAATAATTTCATATAATTTTCATGTTACAAATAAGAAGAATATTATGCAAATTTATTAAATTCGTAGCGTCCAAAAAATGGGACGCTAGACATAAATGAGTTAAAATTATTTTCTTCATGTTGGTCATAATGCTTCATAAATTTTACTGTTAAACATATCTCGAACTGCCTCTATACGGTACTTTAGAATTTAATGAAAAAAGACAGCATTAAATTATATTTTATTTTAGATCAAATACTCTTTTTAGAAAACTCACTAAACAATTTTCTCTGTCACTTTATTTAAAGTTGAGGTGAGGCGGAAGATATAAATTCCTTTCCCAGGCAGCAATTTATTCCGAATGAGATATATTTCTAGGTTTAAATAAAATAGAATTATTTATGGAATTTTTTATGGTTAAATTTGAAATATCTCATTGAATAAAAATGTAAAGATTTTTTTTTTCAAATTGAGAATTAATATGCATTTTATTTATTTTATGCTTAGGAAGATACGTTTTTACTGAAGAAATTTCTTACTGTATGTATAAATTACATTTTATTTTGGGACAAATCTTTAATATGTTAAAGTCTTTTTTTTTATTTAAAGGACGTATAATATTGTAACAAACGAAACATCCATTTGTAAAATAAAATTTTAGACACAGATAATGAATCTTTGGTTGTGTAAAGATATTCTTTAATCAGATAGTGCTTCGGAATTTGGAACGTGTAACAGTTAGGTGTGTAATCAATGAAAAATGCATAATCAGAATCATAGAAGTAAATTGATTTGCTAACGACAAATTCCATCGGCAGCTGCTTCCCTAGACGTTTGTATCAATGCACGATATGCTTTGATAGTTAATATATATATGTTAAGGCAGGATGAGGTATGGCCATATAGAGTTAATGTTGTGGTTTACATGGTCAAGAATGCATATCAAAATCATATTAATATTTTGCACAATTTAACGGTTCATAGAAAAGGTACTTCAATCGCCAACATGTAGACATGATACGGACTAATATGATTGATTACTAAAAGTAGATTACCCTTTTGGTTTATTTGAAAGATCATGTTTTCTGCTAAGGTGGTTAAAAATTGGGAAAAGTAAAAGGAAAGACATGCACGAACCCCGACATTGAATGCGAATTATTGGATTATTTCTGTCATTTCTTACATAACATTAGAAACTGCGAGTGTGGGATGATGGGAACTTCCATACACTAACAATACACTAACAAACAAGTGCAGTTACACAATCACTCCATCTGATCGACATAACTACAAAAACGATCAATTTTCACACAAACAGCTAGCTCAAAACAAACAGGTACAAGCAAAAGGCAAAGCATGTATGTGGTGGCTAATTGATAACATAGACCTAATTTTACACAAACTTGAAGCAAATCTGAACAAGCTATTATCTCTATCCACCAATTCCCCAGCATCAGTAGTAATCTAGCGCAGTGCATAACGATGTATTAAAGGAATTAATAGAATCCTCTATTATTGCAAAAAGGGAAAAAAACAGTAAAAGAAAAAAAATGCAATTTAACAAATTACAACGACCATTTGGAAAAAATATTTTTTCAAAGACTAAAATTTAAGACATAAAAAATAGCACGGAGTTGATCATACATTACGTACGCCATGAATTAAACATTAATAGTGTTATTATTATACGTAAAAATTGCAAGTGACAGAAATCGCCTGCGACTCGTACGTATTATACTCCTGAAACTTATGTATCATCCAAGCATTTCATTGGCTGTTCGGGAAAAGGCTTTTCCATCGTCAGATTTCCAAGAAATCTGACAACCCATTTTAAATGAAATTTCATTCGTAAACTTCTAAACATCCCACACTATTACTTTTTACAACGACGTATAGAGAAAAAAATGTACTTTTAAATGCAATTTGTTTGAAAGCTGTATCTCAATTTGTTTCTGAGTTATTCATTATTTGTGTAGTTTTTATTACTTTTTTGTCATAGTGGCAACAGATCTCTGTTGAAAGTAAAGGGAAATACATATTACTGTATAGACCAATCAGAAGACGAATAAAATGCAGATTAAACCAATAAAACCTTCAGATATGCTTTGATTTCCCATCCTGACGAGAACAATAACCATTTTTCCAAATGGTTAAAAATTACATTTACTGCACCAAAAATGTATATGTGGTATATTAGAAAATTTTAAAACCACAATGTCCACAAAAATGAAAAAAAAAATAAAATAAAAGTCCAGTTTATTTTTATTTAAGCCAATTATATTTTTAATTTAAAGATTTCTTTTTCCAGGGCAAGATACTGATTATCGATGGAGGATCTTTCTGGTACCACTATAATGTCTGCCCTTTATCCTGTGGTGCATTCTCAATATCCAATCCAATAAAACATCACATCGAATGAAAAGTTCAACAAACACATCAAGTGAACATAACATTGCGTTCTAATCGTTACCAAAAACAAAAGAGACAAAAATACTATTAAAACACGCGCAGACGATGTTTAGAAAAGAAAAAATATTCAAAAAGGAAAATTAAATTGTTTATGGAAACATCCACACTATAAAATAAAGCAAGAGTTATTCAATGCATAAATGTCATAGTTTTGATTATATATTCATTATTTTATGAATAATTAATCATTAAAATGTGTCAGACCTTTGTTAGACACTTTGTATTTAGTGTGAAATTTTTATATTAATTAAAATATAAGCAACTGCTAAAAGTATTTCATTTAAGTCAAAAACGTAAAAAAAAATACCTTTTATTTATAAAACAAATAAAGTTATTTTTCGATAGTACTTCTTCCATTTATCAGAAACATATCCCATTTATTACAGTGGAGTTGCGTGAACTATGTCAAGCAAAATTATTATTTTAGAAAAAAAAACTGATACTATTCAAACTGTAGTGAGAGAAAAAGAGTTTAGATTTTTTTCAAATTTCGATATATTTATATTGTTAAAAGAAAATTAAATGATTATTATCGCAATACGCGTTGTCATTTTTATAATGTGTTTTTTGAAAGGAATACGATTATAGAAAAATGTAAAAAAAGAAAAAAATCACTAAATTATATTATCGTATGATAAAAGTCTCAAAATATTTGACATAACATTTTAAGGTCTAACAATGCTTTGACGCCCTAAAATTTAGTATTGTGTTTATAAAAAAAATCCATTTTCTATAAATTTCTATACATATATTAAAGCAAAAACCTGTATTTTGTTTAGTTTATATATTAAGAAATGACGAATAGAAATTGTTCTTTTAAAATATTGATTGAGCTAAATTGTTTTTGAATGAAATATCTTCAGTAGTATCATCATCCCGACATGTTTTTTATTCGATTATTATCTCCAAAGTTAGTTTAAGGGGAAATAGACGCGGTCTATTGGTTTGGGATGAAACATGTACGGGAAAGTTTCTTGAGCATGCCTTACTCATATCCAGATCTATAAAATTATATTCCTCTAGCAAAGGCTCAACTACCTGCGAATATAACTCTTCTTGCATTAAGCTTAATATATATGTCATTATTTAAAATATTTTATAGTTAGAAGATAAAACTAAATTTATCAAAACTAAATTTATCAAACCACTGTGCAGTGAAAAGCACTTTGATAGGGATTTCAGACAGCAAAGCGATCACTCATCAGCAAACGTCAATAAATTCTTTAAATAAGCGCAAAAACGAAATTTGAAACCAATCATGTACCGGGATTGCAATGGAATTTGTGGATGAACGCATTCTAAACTAAAATGTGAAATTTCCAAATGACTTAAATAAGAATGGATAAAAATATTATATAAAATACGCCGATTTTATTTGTGGATGCCGGACAATTCTCGAAAGTTGCGCGAATCAAAAACTATTTACAGTTAAGTCTAAAAAAAAAAATTTCGACTACACATACTATTCTATCAATGAAAATATCACATATTTCCTTATACACAGGTCTTTTAAGAAGCAAACTGCCTAAAACGCAACATGACATATTTATTCTCTATCATGCTATTTGTAGCTCTTAAAATGAGGTGAACTGCCACCAAAAATATGTCTAGAAATATAATTGCTCTAAGTTCATCGACGATAGATGAGTTAATAAACACTTAAAACGATTACTCCCTAAATATTCTACATGTTTATTACATATGCGGATTCAATTGAGTCTTCAAAAATATTCTAATTTAAGCGGATAAAAACCACTGACTGGAAGCGAGAAAAAAATAGGATACATTTCAGCTCTCATAAAGGTACGAGTGATTAAAAATTAAGTAATTTCAGTTATCTGCATTGCATAGCATTTCTGAATTTCAGTGGTGATTCGAGATCTGTTTGATATGATAATTTTTTGTATGATATAAATGCTAAGGGCATAGAAGTCATATGGGAACGTCCACTGTTACTCTTGTGACCATTCGTGCGTTTTTTTTCAAATACTTGCAATTATTTTACTATAAAATATAATTAAGATAAAAAGTGATATAACCAGTAAAATACTACTGTGCTCCACGCATTTAATATATATCTAATTTGTAACAAAAAGCATTTCCCTTGCCTATATAATCAATCAAAATTTTGTTACTCTTGTGACCAGGGTGTTACAAGAGTCATTTAATATATACATAAGTATTTTTTTTTGTTATAAATTAGATATATGTTTGTGTGCGGAGCACTGTGGTATGTAGTTGGTTATATCAGTTTTTATCTTACTTATATTTTGTCATAAAATAATTGGAATTGTATATGAAAATTTGCTCTAATTATCACAAGAGTAACGAATGGACGTTCCCATATAGTGAATTTTTTTAAAAAAATGGAATAGACAGCCCCTTTTAATAAGATGCATCTTTCCGAAAGTCTACAATTTAATGTAGAATTACGTGTAAAGGGATTTTATGTTAAAATTTCTGATATCCCTTAAAGACCGGGAGGTTTTTTGATAGAAATTGAAAGTTTGGGTGGTTTTCCCTTATCGATAGGATCGTACATGATTGAAAAAAAACCTCAGGTTATGCCAAGGGAGGGCCCGCACAATTCTGCGGGTTCGGACTTAATGCAGCCGTTTTGGGGCTAAATCTACACAATTGTGTAATTTCGGATTATGTGTGCAAATATCTAATGATAAAAGTTTAAGCAAAAAAAGTTGTTGTTTATGGAGATAAATTTCATCAGCCACAATGAAAATGTTTGAAATAATTTTTGTTTTTGGACAGGGCACTACAATTTCATTTTCTGAGACGTGCTCAATGCTTACACCCATCTTAATAGCCATTGAAAAATGGTATGCCCTTCACTCCGTTTGGATTGTACCTGACCCTTCAAATTTCTTTTTTCAGTTTTTCCAGCAGCGGTATTTTGTTGAAATACCGATCGAAGTACATAAAACTATGCCTGAACCAGAGTAAGGACTACAACAGGTCCTAAGCCCAGATCTTTGTGGATGAGGTCTGTATTTTCATACTGGTATACTACAAAATTTAGAACCATCCGTTACAACAGTGTGTTGTTTGCTTTTTATTTACTGCTTTACTGAAGCACGTCCTATAAAAAGGAATCGTCTACTTATCTATGCAAACTTTTCCCTAATCTCCTGGTAAATTCAAGCAGACACTACGGAATCTGACGAGCATTTGCTGAACTTTCCATAATTTATTATTTATTCCTGGTGGTTTACTTGCTGTGTCGTCAAAATGAAAATACTTTATCGAACTTAAAAATCTATCTCGTGGTATGCATATAACTCATATAAAACTTATTAATCATATATGACATCTATAACTCAGAGCAGAAACATGCAGTTCGTTACTTGCGCATATTATAAATCTAATACTATCAATTTTAAATAGAAATCATTGAATAGAACTATTAATAGAAATTAATAGTAGAAACCTATTCATTTAAAATTAATCCGCTTTAAAAATGTAATTAATAAAAAATAAATTGCTAAAAACATAAGTTTTAAAAAATCACTTAAAAATAGAAATTTTATATATTTGAAAGTGGTAAACACCGGACCCGCACAACTGTGCGGGTCATTTGTTTTTCAACATTTGTAAAGTCTAATTAAATTTATCAAAGACAAAAACAATTAAAAACACGAATAAAGTATATGAAAAAAAACTAAATCTAAGCAAACACTAAAAATCATATTTAAAAGAAATTACGACAGTACATACTTTAGTCTATTGCTGTCAGATGATATAATCTTTTTAAAAGCAGTAAATTTAACCCTGTATTGTGTCTTATCAAAACATCTGAAGCCAATTAACTCATATAAATGTGCAGATTTGGTTTTAAATCTCACAAAAACAGGAAATAGTCATTCTCTTTTATTTTAGTATCACCCGCACAATTGTGCGGGTCAGGGCTTAAAGGGTTAGTTTTAGCACACTTTGATCAGTTTAAAAAATAGAAGAATTTAATGAACATTTTGCCATAAAATTAATTCACTGTTATTACATACGTTTCATTAATACTACTACAATTACTCTTTCCGTAGATACGAATGGACACCTTTCAAAAATTATGTTAATCTACGTGAATCTAAGTATATATATAATATAATAATAGTATATATATATATATATATATATAAATTAGCTCATTTTACTTTTTCCTGTGCTTCTCATTTTGTTTTAAACTTTCTTAAAATGCTTTTACTATTAAGTATTTGGAAATATAACCCAACGTGAAAGGCTGCATTAAATTACTTTTAGCTTCCACGTAATATCCTTTAAAAGGAAACTGTAAAACGAATTTCGATATTACATTTTTTTAATGTTGTATGAATGTGTATTTTTGTAGAATAGGTACTCTCAGAAACGGTGATTTATAGTTATAGTAATATTAGAAAACCGTATACTAGTTATTAGGGAATGGAGTCTCATTTTCACAATAATAGATTTTTTGTGAAATAAAAATATTAAATAGAAATATTTTAACACAATTTTAGTTTTATGAAAGAGAGTAAACAATAACCTGAACCTTTTTTAATTTAAAAAAACATTTTTTTTAAATTAAAAAATATATTTTTTTCTATTTTCTTTTAAATTTGTTACTTAAAACCATTCTGCAGTATTTAATTTTAACTAATCTAAATAATATTAAAAATAAAAATAAAGCTTTAAAGTATTATTTATCGTCTGTTTGTTTTTTCATAAAATGTCTTAATTACGTGTTTATAAGTTAAATTTACTTGTCATGAACAGGATGTAACTAAATTAACATTACGAAAGCGCAAGTTTCTCATTTTTTCAATATTGCCTTAAGAAATTATACTAGTCAGTATAAAAATGCGAAAGCTAATGTTAATTCAATGAAGGCATTCTTTGAAAATTTCTCTTTTGCATTTCAATATTTCATTAAAAAAATATTAGCTTTGTAATCTTTATTGCGATAATGTTTAAAAAAAAATAATATTCCGACGAGAAGGCCGAAATCACCTTTTCTCTTCTAAATAATGAAAAAATTCACAAAAATGTGCAGTTTTTTTCACCATAAACTTATCATATCATTACATCGTTTAAAATTGTAGCTAAATGCAAAATTCTGTTTTGTTTACTTAATCGCTCAACGTACTCTTGTACACAGCTCAGTCTTAGCCCCACCTTACCCTATAATTAAGCAAAACGTTTCTATTACGTTATGTGTTTCGTATTTATATAAATATTTTTTTAATTATATAATTCGTAATTTTATTACTGAATTTAGTGACTGAAATTACTTATTTAATAGACATATATTTTAGATGTGAACTGTAAGAGAAAGAAAATGTTTCACGATCTTTCAAAAATGTTTATAAAATCATAAAATTATCTCTCCCGATGTACGCAAGATTTTAAAAAGCGTTCCCTTATATTCCGAATTGCCAGATATAAATTTATTACTGGTATTTGAAGCATAAATTTTAAACAAATGTTTTTCTGCTGCCGGTAATTTGTGGAAACTTTATGAAGTAGTATTTGTGTTATCTTAACATATAAAATTGAAATAGGTTTAAATCCGGGTTAGATGTCCCATCGGGTTAGGTGACCATTCACTGTATTTCAGTTATTGGACCTGTGACAAAACTAGTGACGCTCTTTTACACTCAATTATTATTTAAAAAAGCGTAGTGAAAGAAGTTACAGTGGTTAATTTCTTCAATTACAACTTATATTCATCAAAAATGTAAGATTGGCTTTTGTTGTATGCTCTCATAAGATAGAGATAGTACCAGATGAAATGTAACGTATTTATTAAAAATTTATAATTATATATTTTTTATGAAATATTTAGTGAATGTTATAAGTATAGAATGCTGTGTTAGTTTATAGGTCGCAGCCATATTTCTTCCTTCATCCAGAGCTACTGACTGGAGCATGTGTTCCGATCATGTGAGGGGATTAGATAGCAAAAAACATTGATTTATTTTTTTGATAAAAATCCCATTTTAACTGGTATTTACTATATTACAGTAATATTTTTTAGATGTTCTAAATAAAATTTAGGGTATGTAGGCTAAATGTGCAGCATAAAAATCATTTCTATATAAAAGGAAAATTATGGTGTCGAATGTGTGCAATATTCCCTGACTGCCCTATTGCTTATTCGGACGCTGTCATTACTTAAGTAAAACTTGAAATAAAACGTTTAGTAGAAAAATATTCTATATTATTAGCTTAAAATTAAGGTTATTTTGCTAGTCTTGCATGCATAAATTGTGTTTCCTTAAATAAAAATATATATATATATATATAATCGCAGTTTAATAATATTTGATTCTGGTACCGGAATGATAAAACTGATAAATACGGTGTAAGATACACTTGGAAACGTGCGTTTTAAAAATATATAGCGTATGGTTTGAAAGATGCCTGTTATTTACCACACATATGCGATAGCAAAATATTTTCAAGCGATGAGATTCTTAAGAAAGTAGCTGGAGACGAATAAAATATCGTGCCTCATTGAATCTGTGTGTAAATCACTCCCTAGACGCTGTCAAGCTTGTATAACTGTTCGCAAAAGCAATTTTAACACTTATTATAAATAGAGCAGTTGTCAGTAATGATGTCAATAAAAATTTTTATTCCTTTTCATGTTTATGTCCTGCGTTTTTGCACCGTTCTCAGAAGAATTAGCCTAGTAGTTGAAATAAATAGCGGCTGCCGTAGGCGTTTGTTTATCACGGCCCCACCAATTTTAATACCAGTATATTTTGTAATTTTTCTTCGATGTAATTGATCTCAGAAAAATAAGGCATAGAATACTTTAAATATATACTGAATCTGAATTCAAGAGACCGTGAAATAGCTGAAAAAATTGTCTACGACAGCCATACTATTTTGCACTATCGCGTAGACCTAGCATTCCAAGGGTGGTCGTTTGTGCCTCAATGCGTTGCTTGTGCCCGTACATCCCTATAAAATAAATGATTTTTAAAATGCTTCAAACAGTTACAGTTTCTAGCATTATTTTGGAATCGCACTGTATATAGATTTGTTTCTATACTATGCTACTATGCTTGATTCAATTTTTCTTTTAATTTATATTAATGAACACAAAAATATAAAGATTATATACACCTAAGTATAGGTACACTTTTTTCGCCTATTAATTATTCATTTTGATAAAAAGTTGATTGTAAACATGGGAATACTATTTATTTTTATAATTTTTTAATATTATAATATATACATTATTAAGAATATAGTAAATAAATTAGGAAACATAAATGATATATATATATATATATATATATATATATATATATATATATATATATTTATATATATATATTGTTCGTTACTTCTGAAAATATTAATTCATTTATAGTAGTAGTCGATTGCATGCATACAAAATTCATGAAAATATATCCAAGAGTTACAGTAACAAACTGTAATTAGGTAAAAACAAATGTGAAATTGGGGAAATTGAGTAAACATTTAAATACATATACAGGGTGTCCCTGCTAAGATGTTACAAACTTCGAGAGGAGGTAGGATACACCTAAACGACTCGGAATCACTCAGGAATGACGTGTAGGAAATGAATTCCTGACCCAGTAAGGGCATTGACAGTGTTGCCAGTGGGCTACTTCTTTAAAATTCAGATTTTTTGATTGGGACCACTTTTCTGAAATGGTAAACTCCCCCTTCTTTTCGACTTAATTAATGTGTCATTGATTAAGGGGAATTTTACTAATTCAAAAAACTGGCGCCAATCAAGAAATCTGAATTTAAAAAAAGTAGGCCACTGGCAGCACTGGGCATTGAAAAGGCTGGATCACATAGAGCTGAACTTTAGCCCTGGTAGAGTGGCCAGTGGGCTACCTTTTTTTAATTCCGATTTCTGGATTGGCACCGCTAGTTTGAAATGGTAAAATTCCCCTTGTTTAATGACATATTAATTAAGTTCAAAATAAAGAGAATTTTACTATTTCAAAAAAAAAATGGTGCCAATCAAGAAATCGGAATTAAAAAATGTATCCCACTGGCAACACTGTCAATGCTCGTACTGGGTCAGGTTGGCGTTTCAGACACAGCATTCCTGTATGATTCCGAGTTCTCTAAGTGTACCCTACCTCCCCTCGAAGTTTGTAACATCTTAGCAGGGACACCCTGTATATATGAAATAAATATTCACGAAATAAACAAATACCCATCATGATAAATTTTCATCTTCTAACATTTTCCAATTGTACAAAGGCTTCGTACGGGTGCCGTTATTTTTAAGACCAAATATCAGTAATTATTTATAGAAAAATAAATAAAGTTTAAACGCATGAAATTTCGTCTTATTTAAGGAGAGATTTCCCATAAGAAAATACTGGTAAAGATGAATTTATTAGTCTGGAAATCTAAGGAACCGTACGAACCCTGGTACAACTGTTTTCTTAATTACTTTTACTTTGTTCAATATATATATATATATATATATATATATATATATATATATATATTTCATTGTTGGAATATATTGATAACAAGATTAATGAAAGTGAAGCATATATTTAAGGAATTTCCTGTATAAGTAACTCACATTTATTATGTAAAATTTATAACTTGCTCTAGGTACAACCGTAGAAAATAATCACATCATGCTATTTTATCAAAAAACTGTCGTAGGGAGTAGCGTGGGATTCTGTTCGATTCTGAATTATATCTAATATCAGGATCTAAATCATTTTTTAAACAAGTTCGAATATATTAAATATTTTATCAACTTCAACGAGCCACGTTCGAAATTTATTTGAGTTTTTTGGATCAAAGGGTTTTTTGGATAATTTTATATACATTTCTAATTTTCAGAGATGTTTGTGTTTTTTCCATAACTTTCGTAAATTAGAATTACTTTCACGAAGGAAAAAAAAATAGTTTACCGCAAAATACACAGAGATACTAAATATAAGGAATTAAAAAAAAGAAAGATTCCTGCACGATTTCCTGTACAGTTTCCATTAAATTACAAATATGGTTATGTAAGGGCAACTGGGTCATCGTATTACAATGTGACTCAGGCGATTCTGGCAATTCAGCTTTAAAAGGTTAATATTCTTTTGAATTAAAGTCTGAACTTTTGTAAATGTGTTCAGTTAAGTTCCCTCTATCAGATAGAAATGTTCAAAATTAAATTTTAATATCTAACTATATATATATATATATAGTAGGGGGCACTGCCCTCTGCAACGTACGCTCGCCAACCCCCGTTCAGACACCGCATAATCTAAAAGGACGATAATTTGATCGGTTTTAAAAAGATTAGAGAAGATTTAATTATAATGTAAAAACCTATAGCGATCTCCCTCTAAACGAGTTGCCATTCAATTCCCTTTGATTGCGAAAATTTAAGGACGAATCAGTTGCTGTTAAGACATCCAATGGTTCTTTTCGTGTTTGATTAAAGATGACGAGTTAAACACTTGAAAGGAAGATAAAATAAAATAAATTAAGTAAACAGAGTCTTTTACTCCTGGTATTTTTTAACAGCGTTATAAAACGATTAACTTATTACAATTTACTACAATTTCTACATTTTACCGCTTTAACTCCTACAATGGTGGTGGTTCATTTTTGGACCTTTTTATTTTAATTCTTAAATGCCACATTGGTACCAGAATATTGAAATGAAATTTTTCCTTTTATTAAGTAAGTGAACAAAAGCATTTTCGTATTTCGAAATTTGTTTCTAAATTCTGGTGTCATTCACTGATTTCAACATTTTACGAATAGTAGTACCTTTCCTCTGAAGTGTTAAACATATATCAATGTATTTATTATTTTAAAGTACACTTTCTCTTTTAATATTTACGTGTAAATACAATTTTCAATACATAATTTTCAATATTTTCCTGCTTTTAACACTTACTCTTTTAATAGTAATTTAAATGTTTTTTCCTGTTTTTAATAGTTACGTGTAAATAAGGAAATATTATTCTTTGCGTTGTTTTTAGAATTGAAAACAATCTCCATAATAATAGCCTAAGTCATGTGACTATTATCAACAATTCCGGGCGGATCCTTTCGTTTTTATATTCCAGGCGGCCATTTTGGTACTTTAATGTTAGCCAGCCACAGGCGATAAGTTGCTTAATATTATTCTATCGCCATCATTTAACTTATATTATAATAGTCCAAGTCATGCTATAAACAATTACAACACTTCGCTTTTCATAAGAAAGCTTTCCATTTTGATTAAAGAATCAAAGTTATTTTTTCGAATAAAACTACATAAAAGATGCCATGATCGCAAAGAATTCCTGGTACTTTTATGTTAGCCGGGTGCAAATCTCGCCAATACCTTTTTTAACTCGCCAGTTAGCATTTTTTTTATTTTTCGGGTGGTAAATTAAAACTGTACTATTAGGTTATCACATCGACCAAAAATCTATCGCCCGACTATAAGATTAAATGCCAATAATGGTTGATAGTAACTGTCATATTCACTTGACTGTAAGGAAGTTACACGTATTTACGCCCTAAAGTGATTTTTATTTCGACGTTTTATTTTTATTAATGCTATACTAATTTAGCTGGCACAGAAGTCATATCCCCATATTGGTGCAATTTTTTTTCGACGCCATTTTGGCGAAAACATCAACACCATAAATAACAACAACATCCGGATTACCATATCAAGCAAAGTAACGATACTTTGGCGCCAGTTAAGTACCCGTTGCGTATACGACATTGGCGTCAGAAAGAAATTGCACCAATATGGGGCGTATATGACATCTGTGCCTTTATTTGTTCTTTCGTTATTTAAAATAAAAATAACGTCAATTTGTATAATTTCGTGAGTGCTTTGACGGTTTATATAATTTGGCGAAATTGGTCGACAGGATAACTAAGTAGTACCATTAAAACATTGCTTTGAATTTGAAATTAAATATCAGGTTTTGTTGCAATATTTAATCGGGTTTGGCGTGATTTTTTTTTTTTTTTTTTTTTTTTTTTTACAACAATTTGGCGAAAACCTCGTTTTCGAATACCACTTACATATGTATTTTAAATTACTTTCTATTATTTTTAAAACGAAATAACAATAAATAAAAAAATAACTCTAAAACAAAACAATTTGTAACATTTCTTTAAAGAAAAAGTAAAGAAATGTAAATAAACATTTATTAATAAATAAGCAACAAATAGCCGGGTTACCATGTCAGGCAAAATAACGCCCTTTTGGCGCTATTTAGGTACCCCGGTGCGTATATGACATCTGCAATTAAAATTTTTCTTGTTTCGTTTAAAAAATAAGAAAGAAGTGAATACATTGATTTTAATTTTTTCAGTTTTAAATGAAAGTTTTGTATTTAAATAAAATGATAATAAAATACAAAATACAAAAAATAAATAAATAAGTAAATAAATACAAAAAAAAAATAAATAAAAGCATTGTTCTTAGCATACATTTAAGGGAGTGCAAACTGGTCGTCAAATTAGTTTTAAATAATAACCTTTTCTAATATATGAAAAAAAAAATATATCTGTTATGATTAAAATTTGAGTTGCCATCATTAGAAAAACGTATTTAAAATTAGAAAAAAATTAAAATTTCGAAAACTTATTCGAATTTTTAAATTTTAATACTAGTTTTGAGATCTACGGATCATTACGGATTTTTGGTGTTAATTTCATCGCAAAACATTCCATATTTTAGGAAAAATTCCCATGAAACATAATCAGTTATTTAATCAGTCGTTTCAAAGAATCTTTTCATAAATTCGTTACATTTCAGTCGTTTCATATATCCGTTTCATTAGGTTTTTATGTAATAAGGGTAGATATATATTCAATCTTTCCTTCCTTATTGGTCCAGTTGCTCCATAAAAATTGGGCAAGTTGACCAGAAAGGTCTATGTGCCACACGCGGTTTTTTTTTTTTTTTTTTTTTTTTTTTTTTTTTTTTTTTTTAAATATTGGGTATTAGGTCCTGTTTGAAAAAGTGTAAAAAAAAATAAATAAACCAGGCACGTAACGTAAATTATATATCAACTAAACAGCGTTGTAAGGGAAACCTTTACTGTCAATGTGTCTATAAAAAGCACTAAAACTGAAAATATTAGATTTATTTATACAAAAAACATAAAAATTAAGTAAGTACTTATGTATTTTAGTATAGGTAATAAGTATAAAAGTTACATGGGTATTTTAAGGAAAATATAACAAGATAAATCTATAAACGAACGGCTACGTAAATACTTATGTATCTAAATTATGTATGTAATTTTCTTTATATGGATGCCAAAAAACAATAGAGAAATTAATTTCCCGTAGTAAGAGTACTCAAAACGATATTTATAATTGTTGGAGTAAATGGATCCAATATGGTCCAGTTGCCCCTGATAAATGTCCCAGTTACCGCGTTTTTGAAAAATATATGGGGTAACTGGAACACTGGCCTTACATTTGAAACATGAAGTAAATATGTATAGATATTAACGTACATAAATATATTAATGATACATAAATATATTAATGTATTTATGTATCTAATTTTTAATTAAAAATATTGTTTAATGAAAGTACTTAACGTATTTTAATAAAAAGCCGAGGAAGTTAACAAAATGGACGTTGTCTTTTAAAAAAAGCAACCTAAATTTTCGTCAACGTATCACAGTATCACAGTTAGCAAAGGTTTAGTTTTATGACTGATTTGACACACTCTACTCTAAGAAGTAGAAGTGGGGTTGCATTTTGACAAAAGCTAAAACTTAAAAAAAAAACAGCGTTTTTTTTTTATAAATTAGCCTATGGCCCAGTTACCTCGTGGGTCCAGTAACCCCAGCTTACATTAATACGAAATAGCAAACAAATATCATGAAAATTATCAAGTTTTTTCAAAAAAAATAATGTCAGTCATTTTTTATATTCTTAATTTATAAGTAATTAATAAAACTTTCCTTCTGTTCATCAGTCTTATGATCATTTATATGTTGTTGTTGTTTACCTCATTTATTGAACTACAACTTCTTTATATCTACACTACATACTTATTGGTCGGAATTTTAATGTAGGTCAATGTTCTAGATCAGGCATGTAAAACACGTGGTCCGTGGGGCACAACTGTCTCGCCGACAACTTATCTATGTGGCCACTAGACAGACAAAGCAACAGACAAGCAGACGAAAGCGTGAGACAGGGGAAATTGTAGCGTTCAAAAGGGTTTCTTCTTTCAGGGTGAAATGTCTCTTGACTTACGTTTTTTGTCGCTTGTCCTTCCAGTGTGTGATATGCCTAAGGCGTTGCATTTAAGTCATGTTTCATTCAGTTTCGAACACGCAAGCTTTAAGTAAACTTTTCACGAACACGCTTGTGTCAGATTTTATCTGGAACATATCAAGTTCACCCCAGTTTTTCAAAATCTACTTTAAACAAGTAAATTCACTATAGCAATTCTTTTTTCTTAAAACAATTCATAGTTCTACATTCATTTATTTATTTATTTTTTCTTTCACAAGGATCTTTACTCAATACATATAAAGATTTATAGTTTCATATTTTTTTCTACTTATTCAAAATACTCATTCTCGCATATTTATTTATATTTCCATTCCTAACGGTTTTTATTTAAAATGCAATCACTATCATATTTAACTCCGTACAGCTGCACTTTCTTTTAACCGTTCATTTTCTTTAACGTATTTTATTTCGCTATAATAAACTACTCTCATTTCCTATTAGAACTTGACGGGTAAAAAATGAAATAAAGAAACGATGTATTTATTGGAATTGCAGTTTTAAATTATATTTTCAATTATCAGTATGCTTTCTACAGTTCACTTACATTTATTAAAGTTTACTCAATCACATTTAACTGCAATCTGTTCATGTAAACATAATCGAGACTTTTTGTCGCTCTTAGTCTTGAAACATGTAGGGCTGCTTCACATCCGGTGGGTGCGCCGAAAGGCTGGGCTGTCACGTTATTTGTCTGCTAATCCTGCAGCCAATCCTTTGTCTCTATATTATCGGCGTCAAAAACGTGATTAGTTTGGCGATAATGCAATATGCAAAGGCATGTGATTTGAGTACGCATCACCAGAGAGTTCGCTCCCGACCGCCCTGCTGAAGGGTCCGCAAAAAGGACCGCTGTTGTTTTCTTTTTCCTTCTGTGACGTTGCGTAGCAGATTTTCATGAACGGATATGTCTGCACATAGAGATATACTTAATCTCTGCTTTTACAGAACTTCGTGTTTGTGGCTAACTTTTTGTGAGATGTCTTTCTTTGTATTGAAAAATGAATAAAGACTAATTGTGCTTACATCTATATGTTGGAGTTTTTTTACACCATTTCAGCGAACCCGTGAACCACCAGATGTCCGCCCCACCATAAGTTATTGGTGCAGATCAGCCGAATTTATTCTCCAACGCCAAAATAAAAGGAAATGAAGAGGTGATGTTACTTCTATTAGCCTGCCCGCTAACAAGCATTCTATGAACATTCTCGCCGCTCCACGCCATCGCCAGTATCCTGCGTATGCTGAAAGACTGCGAATCGTCGCACGGAAAATCCTGTCTATCGAGAGATCTGAAGTTTTTCTTTCCGGAGTGACGGAGGTCGTTTTCTAGGACGGATGTTTTCCAATACTCTTTCACTCCCTGCTCTCGGCGAAGTAAACACAGTGACTTCTTTTTCCTTTTTGCTTTCCTAATATGGGCATCTTTTAGTGACATTTGTTTGTGTGCTTCATCCGATTCTGCAGTGAAAAAAATAAAACCAATAGTGTTCCAAAAAATTCCCTTTGTGAAATTATAGTGCGTCAATTTTCAACTGTGCAAAGAATAGCGTTGTGTGACGGCCAAGTTTGTGTGCAAAAAAATGCTTGTGAAGTTTTATAGTGAAAGAATAAAACCACAAGTGAAATAGTGTGATTCAAAAAGTGGTTTAAAAAAAAAAAAAAAAAAAAAAAAAAAAAAAAACTGAAGAAAATTTTCGTCCCATAAGTGAAAAGTGGCTGAAAAAAATGTCATCGTAAAACACAAAATTTTTCTGGCTGTTGATAGTAAAAAGAAAACTGCTCATCTTTTTCCTTACACATATATATAGAATACGAGAATTGAATATTTGTTTCAAAATTTTTTATCTTCAGTAATTTACTGAAGTCACATTAAATGCTTGCATTGCATTATATTTAATTCAATTTTCGTATTCACGAAAGAATATTTTACAAAGTATTTTTTTATATGATTTAAATGATTTAAATTATACTTGCCTTGACTTTAATGCTCTTTATTGATTTAATTTTGATAAAAAAAAAAGACGATTATTTTCAGCATAAAGTTTAATCCCTTATTTTTAATTTGTGATTTTTCAAAAACTTTAGGGATATTTTACGTAATTATATTTACATTCCTCTATTAAAAAAGAGCTATTTGCATATGCATTTTTTTAGTTGATTTATTGGCATGATTTATATAGACTTTTTTTACTCTTAAAGAAGTTACATTAAGACTTTTTATTTATTTATTTTTTGGATTAAGATAAAAGGAGAACATTTTTCTTTTCTTTTCTTTAAATTATTCTATATTATATTTAATTATATTTTATAATGCTATAATTTTATATTGCATTTATTATTTGATATGCTTTGGTTTTATGCAGTGATATTATTATTATTTTACATGTAGTATTATGCAGAAACTCAGTAATTATCAGTTATCACATTACTTAAATTGATTTTTTTGTGACAATGGCTAAAAACATCCCAAATGGTGTTATTGAATTTGATCGGGGCCCCGAATTATTGCAATTTTTCTTTGATCAGGTCAAAGCTGTTGCCGAAATTAATAAATATAATGAGCAAACAGCTATTTCGTTCCTCATTGGTAAATTACGAGGACCGGCTCAGAAATTTTTTGCGCAAAACCCTGATTTCGAAAACGTAAAAGATTTGGAAACTTTACGTAACGAATTCGGGGCTTTCTTTTCCCCGCCAAGTAAATGGGCAGACAATCTCAAATTGAATAGCTTATCCCTCTTGCCTGCCGAGACCATAAAGAATTTAGCTCACCGCTTAAATGTTTTGGCAGCAAAAGTATAGGAGGATATACAGGATCCCAAAGCACGGGATTCCATGAAATACATGAAATTTCTTAAGGCGATTCCTTCTCAAATTAGAATTAAAATTAAGGAAGAAGGAATTACAGATTATCGTGCCACGGTTGAAAGGGCAAATCAGTTATACGAGATTCTGCATAATGAAAAAGTGTTACATGCTTTACCCTCTATGCCAAAATCAGAATATAATGTAGAACAACAGTTACGCGAAATTTCTGAAAAAATAAATACATTAACATTTAAATCAAAGGAATCAAATAAAGATGACATAAATAAAAAATCTGCTAAGAAATCTAATCGCAACTCGAACAGTTTTCTTTACAGACAAAATTTCAAATATCAAAGACATGATAGACATTTTTCTCCTCGTAAATTTTATAAAAAAATGTTACAACTTGTCAACTATGAACCGATCTGGCCATGACGCCCAGGTTTGTTTCAAATGGAAACGTGCTCAGAGAAGAGACTCAGAGAAGAGAAAATAATTATAAAACTAACAGTCGCCATAGTCAGGAAAACTAGAACAGAGACGCAATGTTGCTGATCGTATTTTTCCTCACATTAACAGTTCCATATCAGCTAATTTTTTTATAGACCCAAACTTACCAAAAATTTGTAAAGAAAGATTAGTTTATCTCTGTTGGTTCTCAAACCAGAGAGCATATTATTATTGCTAGTTGCATAGCGACACAAACTGTAAACAACAACAAGACACACTTAATTTGTAATGTAAATAAAGACACCCCTATCTCTTCCACTTGTTAAAGCTACTGTGGCAAAACAAACTGTCACTTTTTTAGCAGATTCTGGAAGTTCCATCTCACTTTTGTCAGAAAAGTTGTTTAACGATATTAAATATACACTTAAATACAAGCGACTATCCACTGGCACATGCATCAAAACAGTAAATTCAGATGTTGAATTTTCTGCATGCATTAGAGCTACAATAAAATTACAACATAAGTCTTTTTCTCACCACTTTTATATTGTCGATATTCCTAAATCCTCGACTTTTGAAGGTATTCTGGGATATGACTTTATAAACAAATTCAATATCATAATAGAATCAGCTAACAAATGTGTACACATAAACAACAACTTAACTATTCCATTAGAGTGTCCAGATACTGAGGCAACTCTCAGTAATTTAACACAATGTAATAATCACTCAGTTCGCACAAAAATTCAAGATGTTCTTCTAACACATAAGGTGACAATAGAACCACATGAAGAAAAATGGATATCTGTGTACACCAATAAAAATGACAACAAGCAATCCGTAAGTTATTTGTTTGAGTACGTGCCACATGAAAAATATATAGTAGGATTTGACGTCATTGTTCAAATAAATAACAAGCCTAAACGCAAAACTAAAACTGCTCAACCGCATGATTTCTTTACTGTTTTGGTTAAAAACAATTCAAATACTACCATACACCTGCAAAAAAAGACAAGAGTTGGTGAATTATCTGAAGTTGAAGAAATTTTGGAGTACCTCGCCTAAAAATTCAGAAGAGCATCATAACTCGGAACAACACTTTATTAATCTTCTACAGGCATCTAAGGACACTTTAAAAAAGAGAAAAGAAGATTTAACAATTAATGATTTTGATCTGAAACACTTAAACTCTAAAGAGGCAAAGACTTTAACTGAGTTACTACTCAATTACTCTGCTGCATTTTCAAAATCTTTAAATAACTTAGGTCACACTGACAAAATAATTCCAGACTTAAAATTTGTTAATGAATACTCTATCAAAACTCTTTCATTTCCCCTCCCTTAGTCTCTACAAAAATATGCTCAAGATCAATTAAATCAACTATTAGAAGCTGGTATAATTGAGCGTAACTGTTCCGAATGGGCATGTCCTCTGTTACTTGTTAAGAAAAAGTCAGATGCTAATGGGAAACAAAGATATTCCCTTGCTCTAGATCTTAGGATGGCCAATAATGTAATACAAGGTTCTTCATACCCTCTGCCTAAAATTAAAAAAAATATTTCCAATCTGTCATCTTTTAAATTTTTTACTACTCTCGATTTTCATCAGGCCTACCATCAAATCGATTTACCGGAAAAATTTCAAAACCAATTAACCTTCACAACCATGTTTGGTTCGTATAAGTACAAGAGACTTGTTTTTGGATTAAAATCCAGTGCTTCTATTTTCCAAGCACTAATGGACTATTTATTGCATGAATTACAGTTAGAAGGTGTTTACACCTACCAAGATGATTTTATATTGGGTGCAAATTCATTTCAGGAAATGTATGCAAAACTTGACAAAATCGTGAACATCTTAGCTAAATACAACTTAACACTTCCACCTAATAAATGTACATTCCACAAAACCGGTATCGACTATTTGGTCTTTCACATTCAAAATCACTCTGTGTCACCAATTAAATCGAACATTGTGAAAATAGCCTCATTCCTCATTCCTACAACAAAAAGGAAATAGAAAAGACTCATTGGCGTAATCACATTTTACAAATCTCTTATTCCATCCTTTTCTGAATTGGTACAACCTCTGATAAACTTAACCACACCTAAAGCTAAATTTAAATAGACAAAGACACACCAGGATATTTTTGAAACTATACAGAAAATCTTCTTGCCCTAACTCGCCCATGGTAAGGTTACCGGATTGGGATAAAACTTTCTATCTAAATAGAGACGCTTCAAATATTGCCATTTCTGCTGCCTTGTTGCAAGTACATGACAATCAGTTATTACCTGTTGCTTATTTTTCTAAATCTTAAAAATCTTCAGAAAAGAAATACCCGACATTAAAACTAGAACTTATGGCAATTTACAAATCAGTTATTGCTTTTAAATATTACCTATACAACAGGGGTTTTGTAATTCTTTCTGACACTAAGCCTTTAAGAAAATACAAAAAGACAACAAATCCTGCTGATATAACTACTAGATGGCTTATTGAACTTTCTGAATATTCTTATACTTTTCATCACATTCCTGGTGCAACAAATGTATTGGCTGACTATTTATCTCGTTGCAATTTTTAAAATAATCAGCAAACTTTGCTTACTAAACCTGAACTTCTACATGACACTCAACCATTACCTATTGTGGACTATGATACAACAGAATCTAACAACTACTCGACAAATATCAACACTCATAATGTAAACTATCTTGTAACTGGCAATCAAACAAAACGTGATCCAATGTTAGAAATATCTAATGAAACTTTCTGCATGGAACAGAAAAACGACCCTAATTTTTCTTCAATTTACAATGAAGTTCTAACTAAAGTATCTCCACAAAAGATCCCTAAATATTTCATTCCTCCTGATTCGAAAGTAGTAATGATAAAGAAAGAAGACCTGAACAACAACTCCTTTTCTTATCATATTGTTGTTCCAGTTACCCTAAAAAGTAAAGTCCTAACTATTTCACATCTGTCTCACATTGGTTTCAGTAAGACATATGAATTTCTTTCTGTTAGATACTTTTGGAAAAACATGTATGTGGACACTTTGAATTTTGTCGCCTCATGCGTCAAGTGTTTACAAGCAAAGCATCACGCACTCTTCCAGCACCTTTACAACCCACTTACACGCCCAGATACCCTGGCCACACAGTAAGCACAGATGTAGTTGGACCTTTCTCAATTGGAAAACATGTATTAACTGTCACTGATAATTTTTCACGACACGTAGAACTTTATCCACTTAACGATACTTCTGCTTCTAAGATAGTTAAATGTCTTTTCAGTTACATTACTACTTTCGGCAGACCTGCTGTGGTTTTGTCTGACTTAGGACCCTAGTATACTGCCCATGTATAGAATATTTTTAATGATACTCTTGGTATAAAGGTTCTTCACAATTCTGTTTCAAACCCCCAATCGAACAGTCTTTCGGTACGTATAAACACCTCAATTAAATACTCTTTTACTACTCTGTTACAAAAGGGTCGTTCTTTTGAAAATGCAATTTTTATACACAAATCTCTTTACAATGGTTCAAGACATTGTACTACATTATTTCCCCCTAATTTGCTTCATTTGGTCGTGAACTTTCATTTATCTGTGACACTTTCGATCATTCTTGTAATCAACCTTTTCTAGATAAACATATTGAAATTTATAAATTACTAGAAGACTTGCACAAAATTTATGAAAAAGCCTATTCTAACATTAAAACTGCTCAAGATAAAAGATATAAAATGTACAGTCGAAAAGCTAAATTAAGAAACATCTGTTTGAAAGACATTGTATACTTAAAAACGGTTGACAAATTTCAACCCAGATATACAGTACCATACATAGTTCCACATAAACATTCACCTGTTTCTTTCTCGATAAAAAGATTACATGCTGCTGATGATACAGCATTTCGTGCGCACATAGATAGGCTACTCCTTGCGCCACCTCGTTATGGACATTTGTTTGATCCTTCAAGTCATGTTAATAATAGTAATTTCACTAGTAACTTTCAACCACACACATATAATTTAAGACGAAGATAATCATTTATTATTTACTAGACTTATTTTGAATTTATGTATTGTGACACTATGTTGTTAATCCCTGATCAAGATTATACATGTGTTGTTTATAGGTGATCTTTGATAATATTGTGGCTGGCCTATGAATGTGTTGCTTCGAAGATCGTGTGTGAACAATATTCTGTGTCACTTTGCATTTTTCTTTTTTACGCACGTAAGCTAAGCAAAATAAGCTAACTTTAAACGCTTTCACTTTTAATTACAACTTAACAGTAACAAGTCTAGCTAGATATTCTTTTGTCATTCATAAAAAAAGAAAGGTTATAATTTTACATGTCAGTTATGTCTAAAAAAAAAAAAAAAAAAAAAAAAAACCTTCAATTAAATTCTATACCTTTTTACATGACATGAACATAATTTTACCGTATTATGACACTTCGTCTCTCACCACTTTAGAATTGTCTTTTTGGGGAAGTCTGATATCCACAACTTAGTTTTTTTTTCTTTTTCTAATCATTGCTCCCAAGAAGTCGTGAATCGTGCAAAATTGTTGCCCTAAGGTTCACGCGGCACTGTGATGAGAGATAAATTTCACGTGAATTCGTTTTTCAATTCAAATTACTTACAAAGAAATTTATATGAGATACTGAAACGCGCTCCTTTCGCAGATCACTGTGATCTACTGGAGAGCGAGGAGACTCATGTTGTGCGCAATGTGAGTCTTCCTTTTTATTCCTCTAGGGCTGAGGTCTTAAACCGAAGCCATAATACTTGTTGACTTACAAGATTTAGGGTCGCACCTTTTTTATGGGCGTGCTTTAGGTATCTCTTTATTTTTTTTTGTCCTGTGCCACGTGCACGAATTTTCAATTTTTACATTTATCCTCCTCATGTTTACATTTAAGTTTTAGTTACAATTACTCATACTTTATATATTTTTCAATTTTTAATTTTAGTGTACTTTAATTGTGTTAGGTAGATTTCGTATGAAATACTACCTATTGGGATCGTTCCTATGTTGGAATTTCTGAAAAATTTTTGCAGATCTACACAGATCATGACCCCTAGAACCCAAAACCACCCTCAGTAAAAAACTTTATATATATATATATATATATATATATCTATCTATCTATCTATCTATATATATCACTTTCTTCTGGACACGATAACATTCGTAATTCTGCACCAATCTCTTCCAAACTGATACATAAAATCAATGGGCATAAAATCTCGGTCAAGTTCGTTAATGGGCAAAATTGGACCAAGGGGAGGGGAATAGGGAGGGGTTTTGTGAAAACAGAAAACCCCCCATAACTTCTTAATTTTTGTACATATCAAATCAGTTTAAAGTTTTTATTACTTCTAAAAATAGGGCCAAAAATTTATGTATCACAGATTTTTGATAAAGTTAAAAATGGGCTCAAGGGGCGCAAAAAATAGGGTTTTTGGGAGAAAAAAATTCATAACTTCATCAATTCTCAAGATATCAAATTCAATTAATTTTATTACACATCTCCTTAACATTATCTAAAACTTTTATATTCACAAGTTTTTGATAGGAGCAATTCGTACCGCAAAAAAAAATTAAAAACGAAAACAAAAAGGGCGTTTGAAGAAGAAAAAAATCCATAACTTCGTCAATTCTCAAGATATCAAATCCAATTAATTTTATCATGAATCTCCTTAACATTATCTACAACTTTTATATTCACAAGTTTTTGATAGGACCAATTCGTACCGCAAAAAAAATTAAAAACGAAAACAAAAAAGGGGTTTGAAGAAGAAAAAAATCCATAACTCCGTCAATTCAAAAGATATAAAATCCCCATGAATTTATCATATATCTTCTTAATATTGTCTACAACATCTATATAGACAAGTTTTGGATAGGACCAATTCTTAGAGCAAAAACAAATTAAAAATACATACCGGTTGAAGTAAAAAATGATCTTAGTAAGGGTGTATTCAAATCCAAACTGCTTATTTTCTTACTCATTTTACAATTCATTTTTGCTCTCAAAGGCTTCCAATTGGTACGTTTTCTTACTCAGAAACTATATAATGTACCGTAATGGTCGATTTTCTGATAGGGGCAGAATATATTTTTTTAAATGCTGTTAAAAAGGGCATTTTGGACCGAATTTACCGAAGCGGATTGTGTTAAAAAAATCATTGTATTAAGGATGCGCTTAAATCCAAACTACTTATTTTCTGACTGGTTTTTAAATTCATTTTTGCTCTCAGACGCATTTAATTGGTAGATTCGCTTATTCAGAAACTATATAATGTACCGTAATAATCGATTTTTAGATAGAAGCAGAATATATTTCAAAAAATGATGTCAAAGCGGGCATTTTGAACGGAATTTCCCGAAGCGATTGTGTTAGAAACGAAAAATATTGTCCTTCTGAGAAAATAATTGTTTATATATCAAGTTTTAATTAATTGAACAAAAAATAAAAACACAGGTCGCTTATAAATCTCTTCAAACATCACGTGAGCAAGTTTCATATTTTTTTAAAATTAAAAATGAATCTGGAATTATGCCAGAAAATTTCGAGTTGTTGAGCATGGAAAAGTATTTTTTTGAATACCGCCCTAACATGATTCTGATAAAACCAGCTATTATATGAAAATGAAATAAAAGCTCGTCAAGAGCGGCCAGATAAAATTGTTAAAGTGGATTTATCTATAATCATGATTTAGTTTTTGTTTGTGAAATTAGTATATTTGACTTCGAAATCTACCTCTGCCTGTAGGCCGGGCCGGCAGGGATTTTTTTTTATCATTTCTTTTAAATGTTTGCAAATATGTATTACATGATTGATCCCAAATGGAGTCAAAGTTAAAAAGTGAGTCTTGTTACCAAGGACAGAAACATGATTGCTCACTGACTTTAAAGTTGCACTGGATCCAAAGAATTAAGCAACCTATTTGGATTTATGCTTTACATGCATATAACTGTTAAACATGCATTTTTTCTTTTCAAATCGCAAGCTCATATATAACCAGTTTTCTTATGTGTTATTTTATAAAAATGTGTTTGAAAATTTACAATTTGAAGATGGACAATATGTTTGATTTTCTATAAAGTTGCAACGTACCGTCACAGCTTTTTCTTGGTTGCCCCGGAGAGATATGTGGCAGATTTTATCTGCAACATATCAAGTTCAACCCCGTTTTTCAAAATCTACTTTAAACAAGTAAATTCACTATAGCAATTCTTTTTTTCTAAATCAATTCATAGTTCTACATTCATTTACTTATTTTGTTTTCTTTCACAAGGATCTTTACTCAATACATATAAAGATTTATAGTTTCATATTTTTTTCTACTTATTTGAAATTCTCATTCTCGCATATTTATTTATATTTCCATTCCTAACGGTCTTTATTTAAATCACTATCATATTTAACCCCTGTACAGCTGCAGTTTCTTTTAACCGTTCATTTTCTTTAACGTATTTTATTTGCGCTATAAATAAACTACTCTCATTTCCTATTAGAACTTGACGGGTAAAAAATGAAATAAAGAAAAGATGTATTTATTGGAATTGTAGTTTTAAATTATATTTTAAATTATCAGTATGCTTTCTACAGTTCACATACATTCATTAAAGATTACTCAATCACATTTAACTGCAATCAGTTAATGTAAACATAATCGAGACTTTTTGTCGCTCTTAGTCTTGAAACATGTAGAGTTGCTTCACATCCGGTGGGTGCGCCGAAAGGCTGGGCTGTCACGTTATTTGTCTGCTAATCCTGCAGCCAATCTTTGTCTCTATATTATCGGCGTTAAAAACTTGATTAGTTTGGCGATAATGCAATATGCAAAGGCATGTGATTTGAGTACGCATCGCCAGAGAGTTCGCTCCCGACCGCCCTGCTGAAGTATCCGCAAAAAGGACTACTGTTATTTTCTTTTTCCTTTTGTGACGTTGCGTAGCGGTTTTTCATGAACGGATATGCTTCTACACATAGAGATATATTTAATCTCTGCTTTTACAGAGCTTCGTGTTTGAGACTCCCTTTTTGTGAGATGTCCTTCTTCGTATTGAAAAATGAATAAAGACTAATTGTGCTTACATCTATATGTTGGAGTTTTTTTACACCATTTCAGCGAACCCGTGAACCACCAACTTCATCGAACCCGATCTTTTCCATATGTTGGAGTTTTTTACACCACTTCAGCGAACCCGTGAACCACGAATCTCATCGAACCCGGTCTTTTCCATATGTTGGAGTTTTTTTTACACCATTTCAGCGAACCCGTGAACCACCAACCTCATCGAACCCGATATTTTCCATAACGCTTCCACCAACCGTGGACATAGAGATAGCAATCATCGGAAAGATATGCATAACGGTGTTAGTAGTTAGGACGCCTTTTATCGCCAAAATACAGCAATCGTTTTTTATTAGTAATATTTGTCATATTTACTAGGTCACTAAAGAAGGGGAATGTTTTTCTTCAGTATGTGCTCGAATTTTGCAGAAACTTCTTCCACTCATGCAGCAACACTGGTGTGTATAGACAGATAATATTCAATTTTAAATTTTCATTAAAATTAAAGCTATTGTAGATACAATGATAAGCAATCAGAACGTAATCCTGAGTAAGTGAATATAAAGATCCATAATTTTTTTACAGTATTTTTTTTCTTTTACAATCTGAATGTGTTTTATGTCGCAACTAATACTTTATTTTACTACTCTCTTCGATTTTATATCACAATTCAAATTAATATGCAGTATTTATTATACATGAAGAAATTCAATGTAAAATAAATAAAATTATGTGCCAGTTAAGAAGAGTAAAAAAAAATAAAGAATAAAATTAAATAACTTTTAAATGGGTTGTTTGGAAGTAAATTATTGTGTTTGTTCTTGACACAAAAGGTACGAATATGTCGTTCAGTTTCTTCTGTGGGACTTTAGTCAAACATATGGATTTTCGTTTTAAGATCTTTAATTAATTGTATGTATTAGGTTATTGTAAATGAATCCTGCATGATTTTTCTTTCATGTTTTTATTGATATATGCACACATTTTATTGGAATACTGACATATATCCTAGGATGTATAAAAAAGATGCTAAGCTTCTCTAGAGAATGAATAAATATGATTAACTCATGTTGATCCTGAGATTTGTGACAGACATCTCTCAGTTACTGAATGTGATTGACAAAATTCAAATTAAAACTGAAATTGCATGTTTGATACTTGGTGTTTTCATTTGAAACTATAAAAAACACGTGATTAAATCTCAACTTCAAGGCAAATGTTCGTATTGCTAACATATTATTTGGCCGTATAAATTTTCAAAAGGATTTATAATTTTTGAAAAAGAAATTGTATTTCATTTTAAATATTTCCAGCTACTAGGCCTTTGCTAGGTACTTTTGCATTATTTTCGATAACAATTGTCAAATTTTAAAAAATACATTGCCCTTATGCGCATTATATGCAGTATATATATAATGCATATTTTAGTTATTATTGATAGCTCATCATTTCAGTATCGGAAGTGCGTATGCAGTTTCGCCGTACCTGCCAACCTTTTATTATTTTTCAAATCAACTAAGCATAATTTCGTCCAGAAAATGTGTTTATTAAATGAAGTCAAATTACTAGCGTATCTATGCAAAGCACATTTCACTAAATACATTTCCTGATTCAAAATATGTTTGTTTTTATTTTAAAAGGATCGGAAGATTGGAACCTATATCTTGATAGATAAACATTAACTTAATAGGATGTACGATAGGTTTTTTAAACGAATTCAGAAAATTCAATTAAATTTTGTAGATTTAATTGCTGAAAAGTAATTTCAAACCTTTTTTCGAAAAATAAGATATAATAAATTTTGACTAAGAATAATTTTGGAAATTTTCGTGAATATTTCTTTAATGTGTTTGTGTTTTATACGTACAAATATTGTTTTGCGAATGTAATAATAATATCTATTTTTTATGTGACTTGTATATTAACACTTAATTTAGCCCACGTCGTTAAGCTCGTTACTGTTCTAGCTTTTTTTTCATTCATTGTTCCTGCAGTAATTGTGCTGGTATGTGAGTAGCTATTGTTACACTTTTACAAAATCATCTTGATATCTCCTTCAAAATAACGCTTTTAATTTTTTCAAAGAGTTGACTGTACCACTTTTAAGGTTACTTAATTGCATTAAGGAATTCAATATCTTTATGAAAAATATATTTCTATTTTTTTTTTCTGGAATAAAAATTTTTTGCTTCTAATAACCATATGATGAGAGCTAATAACCAGATACTCTGGAAACTATAATAATTTATTTCTAAGTAGAAAACAGAAGTATTACATTTATTGAATACTTTTATCTAATTTCTACTTTTACTAATTTACGAATACTTAGGCGCTTATCAATTTAAGAACACTGACCACATATTGAACCAGTTACTCTCGAAACTATAACAATGTATTTCTAAGTAGAAAACAGAAGTACTACTTTTATTGAATACATTTATCTAATTTTCTTCTTTTACTAATTTACGAACAAACATTAAAAGAGTAAATTGGTAGATAAGGAAGTTATACGAATATAAAAACTTATCCATGCTGCATATTAGTAAGCTAGTACTTCAGTTTTTAAATAAATTAAAAAGCATATCCTTAATGATAAAATGTTTTATGTCTACACAAGAAAAAATATTCATGACAAATGCTAAGATTAATGAATTACCTCGATTCTATTAAATTCATTTTGTAAAGTGCCGGAACTCATTTATTTTTATAACATACTCTAAACACAATGAGATTGTAAAAAATGACAAATATAAAGAATGATGCATTGTACAAAGAAAAAAGTAATTTATATTAGGGAAAAAATGTAAAAATCCCGAAGTCAAGAATAAGATATATTAATGCAATGGGAGCGATGTACTCCCAAAGATAATTTCTGAAGTAAAAAAGTAGATAATGTTAATGTACCTTGAAAAACTACGTATTTCTTTGTATGCTTATATGATTAATCTTTATGACAAATAAATTCCTCTCTTGATAAGAAAAATTTTCGACATTGTTAAAATAAACATTTAACGTGTAACAAAAAAAATTATACAATGAAACACTTTGAAAAATGATTTGTGCTGAAGAATGATACGTACGTATCTTCCAAGCTACTTAGTATATTTTCTAATAGTACTTTATTTATTTATTTTGCTTGCATTTGTAATTACAAAACATATCAGGTATCTTCCGTAAAACAATAATACATTACCTGTCAATTATTACTTCAAAAAAGCATTAGAATAATTAAAAACAATTAATCATTTGACGCAGTAATTTAACATAAATTTGTCATTATATCACCAAATTTCATGTACCGGTTTTTGACTTACTAATAAAATACATTTCAAAGAGGTGATATGATAAGCGCATATATAGTAAAATAAGAATGAACTATGATAATGTTACCGAACCATCTTTTGTCAGAAGTATGCCTAGTTTTGACTTACTAATAAAATACATTTCAAAGAGGTGATTTGATAAGCGCATATATAGTAAAATAAGAATGAACTATGATAATGTTACCGAACCATCTTTTGTCAGAAGTATGCCTAGAAACCACGCTTTCTTTCGAGCATCAGAGATTTAAAATGAAGTTATTTAAACTTTATTCAACTTCAATCAAAAATGAAAAACAAATACATATTTAATGTTACATATGCGCATATCTAATCATTTCAGTCATAAAATGTAGGTTTGTGGTTTAATATAAATAATGTAAATCTCAAATAACTAAATATCGGCACAAGAAGTGATTTGTTGAACTAAACAACTGAAATCTAAAACTATTTAATGATGACAAAAGTTTCATTTAATTAAAATAGATGCTTAAAAAATATATTTGTATGACTTGTAAAAATTAGAATATTTTATTTTTCTTTAAATGGCGAAAGAAATATTATTCCGTAATATTTTGTGCAGGAATCGGGTGACAAGAAAACACAGATACTGAGTTTTTAGAGAATTACGTCAATGCAATTGAGACTTAATGACCTTTTGTTAGTTAGTTCGTGAAGACATTGGAAATGTACATATTATTTATTCTACAAATCAAAGTGCTACTTTACATTTCTAATTATACGTCTGAGCGTATTTGCGCATATGTGTTTACATTTTTGAACTTTTGTGAACATAATTTTTTTTGCATGTTTTAAGTACTATACGTTCTTATTATAAAGGTTGTCCACTCTCAACGGTGTCCAATGGCTAATTCCTAATCCGTTAGCCATAGACATATAGTTCCAATTACAAAAATGTTTTAAATGAGGTAAAGAAATATTTTAAAAGCGATTTGGGTCAATAAAAACATTTCTTAAAAAATTACGAAATTTAAATTTTTATACGGTCCCATTATGCTAAATTTACGTGGGTTCAATTTTTGATTTTTTTTTTTTTTCAATCTGGCTTTCGCTAGAGAGTCTTTCATTCGGGACGTGGCTGGGCTCCTTGGAATCTTGCTTCCGCAAAAGAGTCGGAGTAGAGTAGAAGAATAAAGGGTTGCGGACGAAGATGGGCCGCTCGCCGCGGCGGTTTATGGAAAGCTTTGCATCTAGCTAAAACTATAGAGCAAAGGCCCGCATCTTAAACTTGTGCTTATCTTTGTCCCAAAACGGATGCGTACCTTTACCCCATTCTGCAATATTTTGCTTAACCAGCTATCTACAAGTTTAAACAAATGCGATCGAGGTAAACTAAACGGCCTTTAGAAGCTAAAGAGTTTCCGTTCTCCACTGAATTTTTGGATTTGTAAAAATTTGAGGTATTGTCAGTCAAACAATAAAGTGAAATTTAAAAAATGTTAGATAAAATTCGAAAATTTAAATTTACCTCATTTTCTTGGCACAGAGAGCTATTTTTTTTTTTCACAAAGTTTGAACACACAACTACTACACTTAAGACCAAACCTAGCCTAATTATAATAACCTAATAATAAGCTAGAAGAAGCAAGGGGTCGTCGGGTAGCTTCATCGCCCCGAGCCCTCCCTTCCCGAATTAAATTTGTCCGGTTTCGATTTTTGATTTTTTTTTTTTCAATCTGGCTTTCGCTAGAGAGTCTTTCATTCGGGACGTGGCTGGGATCTTGCTTCCGCAAAAGAGTCGGAGTAGAGTAGAAGAATAAAGGGTTGCGGACGAAGATGGGCCGCTCGCCGCGGCGGTTGACCCCCCCTCCCACCCCCAACCGCCGCCGAGACTAATAATAAGCTAGAAGAAGCAAGGGGTCTTTCGGTAGCTTCATCGCCCCGAGCCCTCCCTTCCCGCTTTTCGGTGTCTTTAATTTGTGTAATTTCCCTTTTAAATTTGTCCGGTTTCAATTTTTGATTTTTTTTTTTTTTTTTTTTCAATCTGGCTTTCGCTAGAGAGTCTTTCTTTCGGGACGTGGCTGGGCACCTGGGAATCTTGCTTCCGCAAAAGAGTGGGACTAGAGCAGAAGAATAAAGGGCTGCGGACGAAGATGGGCCGCTCGCCGCGGCGGTTGACCCCCCCTCCCACCCCCAACCGCCGCCGAGACTAATAATAAGCTAGAAGAAGCAAGGGGTCTTTCGGTAGCTTCATCGCCCCGAGCCCTCCCTTCCCGCTTTTCGGTGTCTTTAATTTGTGTAATTTCCCTTTTAAATTTGTCCGGTTTCAATTTTTGATTTTTTTTTTTTTTTTTTTCAATCTGGCTTTCGCTAGAGAGTCTTTCTTTCGGGACGTGGCTGGGCACCTGGGAATCTTGCTTCCGCAAAAGAGTGGGACTAGAGCAGAAGAATAAAGGGCTGCGGACGAAGATGGGCCGCTCGCCGCGGCGGTTGACCCCCCCGCCCACCCCCAACCGCCGCCGAGACTAATAATAAGCTAGAAGTAGCTAGGAGTCTTTCGGTAGCTTCATCGCCCCGAGCCCTCCCTTCCCGCTTTTCGGTGTCTTTAATTTGTGTAATTTCCCTTTTAAATTTGTCCGGTTTCAATTTTTGATTTTTTTTTTTTTTTTTTTCAATCTGGCTTTCGCTAGAGAGTCTTTCTTTCGGGACGTGGCTGGGCACCTGGGAATCTTGCTTCCGCAAAAGAGTGGGACTAGAGCAGAAGAATAAAGGGCTGCGGACGAAGATGGGCCGCTCGCCGCGGCGGTTGACCCCCCCGCCCACCCCCAACCGCCGCCGAGACTAATAATAAGCTAGAAGTAGCTAGGAGTCTTTCGGTAGCTTCATCGCCCCGAGCCCTCCCTTCCCGCTTTTCGGTGTCTTTAATTTGTGTAATTTCCCTTTTAAATTTGTCCGGTTTCAATTTTTGATTTTTTTTTTTTTTTTTTTCAATCTCGCTTTTGCTAGAGAGTCTTTCATTCGGGACGTGGCTGGGCACCTGGGAATCTTGCTTCCGCAAAAGAGTCGGGCTAGAGTAGAAGGATAAAGGGTTGCGGACGAAGATGGGCCGCTCGGCGGCGGCGGTTCAACCGCCGCGGCGAGCGGCCCATCTTCGTCCGCAACCCTTTATTCTTCTACTCTACTCCGACTCTTTTGCGGAAGCAAGATTCCAAGGAGCCCAGCCACGTCCCGAATGAAAGACTCTCTAGCGAAAGCCAGATTGAAAAAAAAAAAAAATCAAAAATTGATGAGCAATGGCGAGTTATATTTAGTAAAATTTCCTTGTTACACTAACAAGTAAGATAAAAAAAAAGTCCCGTTTATTCTATGATTAAAATTGACCAAGTATGTTTAAAGTTCGAGCATATTTTTCGCTTCAAATTGGGGGTCATTCACAAATTTAGCAGAAATATAATTTTGTCAGATATATTAAAAACATGGTTGAGGGTAAAATGAACACTGCAATATAAATTTGAAATCTTTAATCATTCTGAAATATTAATGCACAATATACAATTTCTAATAAACATATTAGAAGAGAAAAAAATCCTGAATTTTTGTTAAATGGAAATTAACAGCTTCAATTCTTTACAAAATGATACATATTTTAAAATGTTATTAGATTACACTAGCCTTCAAAAGTTCGGTTATGTCATGTTTTTTAGCTTTTGATGATTTATTCTTATGTATTCTGTACCGCTGAAGTCGAAAGTGACCTTCAATTTTTTACCATCACGTAAAAATTGTTTGCAAATCGTAAATTTTAAAGTTAAAGAAAGGAAAAAATAAACGTGATTGTTGTGTTTTTAACTTTTGATAATTGATTTTTATGTATTTTTTACTGCTGAATCCGAAAATGACCTTCATTTTTAACCATCACGTCTGGATTTTACGCAATATGTAAATTTCAAAGTTAAAAAGTTCAGCGTTAAAATTGAATCTTCTCCCAGACCTCATCGATCCCCTCAACTGTTTAGCTGTAAGCATCCCAGTCTAAGCCAAAAATTTTAATAAATTATTGAATAAAACAAAATAAAACAAAATAAAATAAAATAAAATAAAAAAGTTTTACACCTGTTTTACAGTATCAGATTTTTGCTATATTTTAACTTTGACATTTACGATTTGCAAACAAATTCTAACCTAATGGTTAAAAATGAAGGTCAATTTCAAATTCAGTGCTAAAAAGTTCATAAAAATCAATATTACCAAAAGTTAAAAATCACTGCCATCTCCTCTATTTCAAAGTATCCGATTTTTGTATTTTTAAAACTTTAACAATATACGATTTATGAAAAATCCTGACATGAGGATTAAAAATTAACGTAATTTTCGGAAAACTGAAGAACCGACTGCTTTTAACTTTACATAGTAAACACACATAATAAGAATTTTATAATGGTTGAAAGAGATATTAAACGAAACCCTATGTGCGATCTGTGATCACACTTACCCTCTTGTTTACTGACGCTTTAGTTCGTCTTGGAAAATCACCAGAACGAGCCTATTCAAGGAAAAGAAAAGTATCAAAATCTAAACATTTCTTCTAAATCTACTCGGTGACATTCATTAAGTACAAACTCCTTTGTCATTCAGCCCTTATCATTCAGCAGCTTTTAGAGAGCAACTAAAAATTCGTTCACTCTATTGCCAATATCTTTCTGAATTTTCACGATATTTCACTTACTTTTTTTATGAGTTGCTCCATACAGTTTAATATTAAATCTTGAAAATAAAATATTTTTTATCGTGCGTGCATGCGCAGATAAAAAATACTTCATTGAAGTGCTCATATTTCGTCAAATACTTAACCCTATAGTGCATGATTTTTTATTTTTCCTTTAAAAAATATATATTTGGTTCCTTAATGGGCATATCTTAAAGGAAAAACACTAAAAAAATTATCACTCTTATATTTTTCCATATTTTGCGTTTTTTTTAATGGTTGCCAAATGGTAACACCTTGCATTAAGCGTATTCTAGATACTTCTCCGGTCTTTTTTCTATTAATTGTCGGGTGGCATTTTGCAGCACGGGATTTTGTGTCTTATTATTATTCTAAGGATCGAATTTGATTTTAAAAGTGTCATTAGGTTCACTGACGTTTAATAGTTATCGAAATGCAGTTCATGATTTACAGGTTCAACAACTGGATGAGTTAGTCTAGCATTGACTCAAACGCTAACCTCCAAGTCATTGGTTGTATTTTTTTTTTTTTTTTTGCAATAAATTTCAAAATTCTACGCAAATCTTGATACTCCTGCAAAAAAATAATAAAACCATATTTATGCAAGGTTTTTTTTCTTTTTTTTCGGGGGGGGGGGGGGATATATACTGCTTCCTATGGTGACGAACCCTTGTCGCACTTATCTGCTCAAAAACACAGAGAGATTCTTCCATGGAAATGGATAAGAATTTCCATCTAGGGTACCGACTATCGGTCCCAACTTGAATAAATTGTGTTCCCCATTAGACAATATTTGATCGTTCAGATGGGAAAATTGTCGTATACTTTCATATATATTCAAGATCATAGTGCGACTACCTGGTGGTGCACCAGTGACAGGTTTCCGAAACAATCTTATAGTTTTTAAGTTTGCCACGCTACTCAAGTTACAAATTCTTAGATGCTTTTTTATATCAGTCGAGCATATGTTGAGTGGACCCGATCCGACAAATATATCTTTAAATATTCAACCAAAAGTCTAAAATTGAATGTGTCCGAACATTAATGGCCATATAGCATATGAGAACGTGAGATTCAAAACTCGCCTTATTAAAAAAAAAAAAAAAAAAAAAAAATCGTGTTTTCTTAATTTCGCTCTCCTTTTGCTAAACCTACAAAAAAAAAAAACATCGATTTGCGAAAAATACTAGTTTATTCCTGCATTTCTGTCATTGTAATATCTTGGTTTGCTTTGAAAACCAATGGACGCAGTTAGAGGCTTTTCGCTATTTCTCTAAATCTGATTTTTTGGATAAGATGATTTTTGAAACTCATGTCCTCATATGTTAACCCTCTCGCTGCGTAAGTAATTATTCGCGAAGAGCGTTTTTACAGAATTTTTATTCTTTTATCACCGGTTCTTTAAAGGAGAAATTTTTGGCTATCGTAATAGGGAAATGAATGTCCATCTCGGGTGCGCAGCGAGAGGGATAAACTCAGTAAATTAAAAAATGCGTCAATAATACTTATCAATGCAGGGTATGTTGCTTTGAAATCTTTTTTAAAATAATTTGCAATTACTGTACAGATTTTCTAATTCTACGAGATGTAATGATGATTTTGCGTATGAATTTTCAGAAGTGTATATATTAATAGATAATAATGTAGAGAAAGACATAGATGTCAGTCATGTCAATATTGTAATAACAGGAGTCTGCTTAGACATTTTGTTCAGGGTTTTGTTTTTAAAACTGTGTATAGTTTTTATTGTATATTAGGGTGGTCACAAGCAACATGGGAATTTTTTTTTTACATTTTCTTGGGAGGGGGGGGGGGGCTAAAAGTTGCCAATTAGATAAAAAATGAGATTGGCAAAGTTTCAGCTCAATTGAATAACATTAACCCGTGCCTCATCGAGGTTGAATTCTTGAAAATTTGCAAATTTTGGCGAAAAAATGTAGTTTTTCTTCCTTTAAGTACAATCTATTTGTTTTCGAAACCTGATTTCTGTTTTATTTCATAGAAACTGCTCTTACCTTGAACTAATACTCTCATCAAAACTTATATTTAATAAACTTTTTGTATTTTTCAGGTCAGCTTGTGAACCATACCCTCAAACTTTGTATTTTTGAAAAATAAGTGAAAAATGACAAATTAATAATTTTATTACTTTTGATAATTTAATGTATTATTTGCATTAATAGTCAAAAATACCTGAACAATTTTTGTAACTTTAAAAATATTTCATGAATTATAATTAATTATTAGTTATCTATTTCTGTGTCTAGAAAGAAAGAACTTCTCGATTTGTTGGTTGCAGTTGACGCGCATTTCAAACAAACCTCTCGATTTCTCTTTTTATTACAAGACTGTTTTTGTTACCTGCTATCGTCATCTATTGTCAGAATTAAGAAAATATTCCGGAAAACCCCTCCCCCTTTCGGCATGATGGCAGAAATGTAAGATTTTTTTAATTGGCCACTCGTCTCATCAAATCTTCGACAATAAGTTACCAAGTAATTGTCAAGCTTTGAGTATTTTATTTTATAATATTGACTGAGTGAAACTGAACGCCAGATAAGCTGCTAGACTTAGAATACATCCACCAATTAACCACAGACTTTAAGTAGAAGAGCAATACGACTCCGCAAATAACTATTTCGTAAGCAAAGAACAAAGAACTGAGCTCATAAAAACCAGAATTAAAAATTCCGATTTAGAGAGAGCTGTTGTTCACTGGGATGGAAAACTGCTTCCTCATTTTTTTAATAAAGAAAATTTAGAGTGGATAGCAGTTTTAATTAGTTGTGGAGATGAAGAACAGTTATTACGAGTTCCTCAATTTGAAAATAGTATTCAAATAATTCAGGCGAAAACTGTATTTTCAGCAGTTGAAGAGTGGGAGGGAGTTGGTAAAATCCAGGAAAGATGATTTGATAGCACTGCAGTAAACACCGGTCTGAGGCTTTGCCCCTTAATCCTTCCCAGCGCAGTGGTCCCACATAAAGACCACCAAATTTTAATTCCAAACTTCCAAACGGTACCAAGAATATCTTTTTTAATTTTGCTTTTACGATGAAAGCTTAACGTAATGTGCTTCCCAATTTCTAAAAAAGTCCTTCCGGCCAGTGCCGGGAGGAAGAGGTAGCTTTCATAATCCTTATTTAAAAAAAGCCAACTTATATCATGCAAACACACGAAGCTCAATTTAGTGGAAACCGAATATAGGAGATTCAATACTAATTTTTATCAATATAATGAATGAGAATTTCGCAAAATTAGTCAGCTTTATCCAAGCTGTTTTTCTTTAAAGTAACTTATATTTGGCTGCCAAATTCGGCAATTTCAAGTGCCTGTCATTTTAAGACAACATGGTGGATGAGGCTAAGCAGTGAACTTGGTCGAGACCTTAGTAATTGCTGTGCACATGCTCACTCACATTGGAATCGGTTAATATATAGGAGTGCTGTCGCATGCAAAAAATCAGATTTTTCAAAATGTCACCCACAATAGAAATTGAAACTGCTATATCTGAGCCATTTTTTAAGGTAAAGACAAACAAAAAATGCTCCTGAATCCTTATATCAAGATCAAATACTTAAGAAAGAAACCTTTTTCAATTTCTAATTTTTTTTGCACCTCACTTTGCTGGACAGATAATTACACCTTTTTACTTTTTATTAAATATATTCAAAATTGTTAATTGGTCCAAATCATCCAAGCAACCTCATAGCAAATTGGTATATAGTTTTATATACCTTAGATAAATTTAAATAATATAAGTGATCGTATTTACCTACATTCTAGTAGAAGAGCAACGCGAAGCATTAATAAAATTAAATTATAATTCGCGTCAAAAAGTAATTAATAAATTTGAATAATTACGAATAAAATTAAGAGTTTGCGTTGTGATTATTTAGATGAACTCTTCCACTTATGAATTAAACTAAAATTTAAGCTGTAAAAAAAGAATTGACACACTTTAAATATTATTAATTAAATAATTACAGAAACTTTTTTAAACTTGATTAAATATTTTATTTACATTGAACATATTTATTTACAGAAAAAAAAACATAATATTAATTCAAAAAATAGAAAGCAACACTTTTGTTTGCTTCTCATTATTTTTAAGTATGTTTAATTATTATAATTGTTTCTTTTTTCTAAAAGAAATACTCTCTTTCATTTTTAAAATTACCTTAATCTTATTTAATTATTGGTTTGATCGGATCTCAGATAACTCTCTACCATAAAATATCAGAAAAGTATTTTTTAAGTTTATTCATATGAACTTATGTGGTAAAAGAAAATGTGTAAAATAGTACCTTCTTTTAATATACGGGATGGTGGCCTTTATTTGTCAAATTCCGAGTTGCTGCGTTGCTTAGGATCATGGCAATGTGTCATCAGGAACGCATCCTCAATTTGGCTTGTTTAGGATCACTCCGATCTGTACATCAGGAAGACATCCTCAATTTGGCTTGTGTAGGCTCACTCCGATAGGTACCTCAGGAAGACATCCTCAATTAGGCTTGAATAGGCTGGATTAGGCTCGCTCCGCTAGGTCCATCTCGCCTGGGCTTTACTAGGGCTTGCGGGACTCATTGCACGGGCTTTCAGGAGAGCTCTTGCATCCTCTACATCTTTTTTCAGACTATCTTTTTTTAAAACTTATTCTTCTTGCACACCAGTTCCTGCAGTGGGTGGAGCTATTTTTGTCTAGTCCACTGTTATTGGATGTGAGAAGATTTTTTATTATACTTCGATAGGCCTATTAGCTAGTAGTCTGCAAATGGCCCCTTACATATACTTTAATATTATTATCTGCCTTAAAGTTTGGGTGGTCTGAAGAGTCATAAATTTATCCCAACACTTTTATTGAGGCCATAAATTGATTCCAACGTTTTTATGATTTTACGACTTCTAATTATACACCACGTTCCATTGGCTTGTCATAAGACGACACCATGGCGTCTGCGTATTGTTGTTGTCTGAGATCCGAACTCCATTCAATATTATACATTCATTTTACAATACAACAATTTTTAAAAATATATATTTACTATTTAAAATCAACTTAATAATTTTTGTATGAACTTACACTCTTATTTTACTTAAATATATAAACATTATAATTTTACACTCATAATTATATTTTATAAAAAATATTTATACAAACAGAAATAACAAATTACGCAATTTTACTTTGATTTAACCAACATGGTGCGGGAACATATCATAGTTATATGTTGCCCAGCATCTCTCCCGGTATCGGAAGAAAAAAAAAATAAAAACTGATTGCTGGTTTTATTTATTTATTTTTTTTTTAAAGCTTGAAGGAATGTACGTGTCCATATGACTGTGTATCTACACAGTTTTTGATCGAAGACTGTAAAGTTCAATTATGAATGGTTCTGGTATATTTTATAAGAAGTTCTTCTATTGTTTCATAACAGAAAGTTCAACACATGATAGCATAGTTGTCTGTTGACATTCACCTTTATAGAAGACCTCTGTACTGACAATCAGACGTCTTTCTCGAAGCCTTTTTTCTTTACCACACACATGTTTACTAATTTTGTAACTTTACAGTTTAAGTGCCCAAAATACATTCAAAGCTATAATTTTGTCTGAAATTAATATGCCGAAATAAACCTCATTATAAGAAAAATAATGGCATACGCATTTGACATATTATTTCATCACATACAACCTTATGACACAGTGTTTTATCTAAAACACATTTTATACTGAATAAAAGTAAATACAATGCTTGTAATATGACATGTTATATTTTCACATAATTAATCTGATGTATTCAAATTATAATCAGAAAAAATATTGTATACAAACTTGTTACATTATTTTATTCATTTGTTACTTCAAACATGTATGATCTGTCAAAATGTACAAGCTAATTCATCTCCTTTAATATATCATTACGCAATGCTTTCCAACTTTACCCGATACGAGAGAAAAAAAAAGAAGAAGCAGGAGAGAATAAAACCAGTTTTTTGACCGTCGCCGATCCTCCCGAAAAGTGGGGGGTGGTCAAGCTACTAATCGCTTTCTGTGAGGTGATTTGTGCTGTGACAAAATTTTACGACTTCAAAAAGTAAGTATTTAAAACCATTTCATGCTTGTAATTACCGTATTAATTAGTATAATTTCTTGATATACTTTCTTCTTAACTCACTGTGCATGCCTGTATGTAATTTTAAACATAATCTATGCATAAACAGTGTATGTATTTGTATCGTATCTAATGTAAACCTTCTGCTTTTTTTTTTTTTATTTTGCAGGGGAAAAATGGCGATTCTAGCATGTGCATTCTCCTGCCTCATACTGGAACTGAAGCGAGGGTGGCCTTTTTATGCATCCAGGTTTAAATCTAACCCAAATTGCCTTTCAGGATTAAAAAAAAAAAATGCATATAATTTTCTTTAACTGACTACATTGTATATTTTTAGACCTTTTTAACAAACACAAATTTTGATTCATGATATTGTTTACTATTAAAATGTAAACAACACGGAAAAATGACTTCTACGGCCTCTCCAAAATGCAAAATATGCATTACGCTGACCTTAAAAATTCACCTTCATTTAATACTATTAAATAGTGTTGTCAGAAAATGCCATTGACGAAGAAGAGAACAATTTTTTTGTCTTAAATTATTATTTATTTAGCCAACAATTCTATCTTAAAAGATTGTTAAATTTTCATATTTATTTATTTGCTGAATGAAATAAAAAATTATTTATTCAAAATTTTATTTATCATTAACATTCCGTATGTGTTTAAAATAAAAGATAATGAATTATTATTATTAATCCAACATTAATAATTATTATTTAATTATAAAAAAAAATGTTATTATTACACTTGTATAGTTTTAAAAAAAACAAAAGCAAATGATAATTACTACGTAAAATCGTATGTAGTAACCCATGAGTACTCGGCCGAACCAAAGAATTTCTGCCAGCAGAAAAGAATCTTTGTATACTCATAAATATCTACACCCAATTGTTACAGATTAAGTTTTTAAAAAATAATTACTGTATGTACTATAAAAAAATTAAGTAAATAAATTTATTAAGCCATACTACGTATTTTAATAAAATTAAGGCCAATATATATATATATTTATTTATTTATTTTGTTTTCTTATGTTAAACTGGCCAAATTATATATAAAAAAAAATTTATGAACTCACACACTCAAATTTATCAATACTATGTATATTTATATGTGTTAAATTTAGAATTGCATTTAATTCTAAGGGAAAGAAAAGAAAAAAAAATGCTTAAATTCTAAACTAACATAAATTTATAAAATATTTTATTTAAAAAAAAAAAATCTAATATCTAGCTGATTTCAGCAAGATGTCATTTAATATTTATATTAAATAATTTTGCTAATACATTTTATTAATTGTTAAATTCGCATATTTTTATATATACAATAAAAATATAATAGTCTTACATAAAATTTTACACTACAACAATGTTATTAATTAATTTAACTTGAATTTAAGCCTACTTTAATTCTAATTGAATACCGTTAATAAAAGTAAATTAGCTTATCAAGTTAAATATAATATAAACTATGTTTGTCTAATGTTAATTTTGCTGAAAATTCCATAAATTTTAACTGTAAATGCTAATTGCTATACCTTTTGTTATTTATTTTGAAAACAACACGAACTTATATTTTTATTTATTATTTTTTTATTAAATCTAGGAACTATACACTGAGCTAGACACTCCATAAATGTGTAAAACCTAAAAATCAAAAATTTTCCTAAAGAAAACTCAAAATGCTGCTTTTTTACAATATAATATTACTAATTTTATTGTTTCTGAGCATAACATCTAGTAATTATACCATACTTAATTTTTTCTTCGATTCCTTTTTCAGCCAAGAATCCTGAAATTTATGTCCAAGTGATGACTATATTGATGTATCTGTGAATAATTTTTCTACAAATATTTTGTTGGTGTTGGTGCATACCCAGCCGTAGGCCAAAATTGTACCCTATACAGAAAGCCTTTGGTGAGAAAATTTTAATTTTACTTCAATTATTTATTTGTGTATTTTTACTATTATTTTTGTGTGCAATCCTGTTGAAATAACTTGCCTTGTCCATTGTTATACATATATGTGTTTTTTTTTAAAAACCAATGTGCTACACCAAAATCCTTTTTTAATTTTTTTTTTTTATAACACTTTTGTTCATAAAACTTATCCCTGCTGTCTAAATTCTAGACTTTAGCATATAAGTTGTACTTGAACTACCGGAATAAATCTTAGCACTTTTTGTATATTTTATTATATTTAGGCTTATAGCTGACCGCTATCCTAATATAGAGTGCACTAATCATTTATTCCTTGTCAACCATATATTTATATAAGAAAAAAATATATATGAGTATGCTATAAAGCTGTTCTAACTACCCTGAACCTATAGCTTACACCTACTCATTTTAAAGAGTAATTCTGAAATTTTGTCATCTAAATTGTAAGGCTATTAGCAAAGGCTACCCTTATAGAAGACAGAAAAAATTCTTTTTTTTTTTTTTTTTTTTTTTTTTTTTTTTGAAAATTACTCCAACATTATTTACTATGAAATTAATTAAGTTTTAATGTTATTTGGCTTTGTTAAGATTTTATATTTTCTAATTCATATTCGAAAAGAAAAAAAAATATATAACTTTTGCCTGGAGCGAAATATTTCACTGCTCCATTGAAGTTTTGTGAAGCACATTACATAATTTTATAAGTATGTTTTCGGGTGCGCCCTGCACATTTGCTCAATATTGTAACCCTGAGACAAATTGGCGTTCCCATGTTCCTATCCTTTCTTATTATTATTTTGAATTTTAAAAAGGCAAGTTATTAATTCTGTTTCAATTTTTTTTTTATCTAAAAAAAGAAAAATTTATTTTTAAATTTTGAAAAATTTTTTAAATTTTGAAATTCGATTAATTATGCATTTTGATTTATTTTTAATACCAATTCATATACCTTACTTGTCCCTTTGATCATCAGTTTTACCCTTATTTTTATACTTTTTTGGATACTTTTGAGCATTGTCTTTTAAATTCTCATTTTTATCCTCATTTGGATAATAACTGGCATGACTCTGAGGTTGACTATTCCTATATGGCACATGCTGAGGGAAGTAATTTGGTGGGGGTGGGGGATATGGAGAATATCCATAGTAACCACCTGTGGGTGCATAAGATTGAAAATGCCACTGCTGGTTTGGGTTAACAAATCTAGGATTAAAATTCGCTCTCGGTTGATACTGTCCATTATAAGAGTACCTTTTATTAAAATGCCGACCTGCGAAATCTCTGCTATCCTTATATGTATTGTTATTATCATTTTTGTACCAGCACGTTTCTAAAGTATGCGAATTTTTTTTACATAATTCGCACCATCTGCTTGATGCAGTGTCTTTTGTTTTAATTTTCAAATTGTTTATTTCGGAAGTCAAAATTTTAATTTGCTCCGCGCTTTCCATATTTAATTTTAACAATTTGTCCAAATTTTCCTCAGTGGAGGTTTGTGTAATCGAATTAATTTCCTTTGATGCAACTTGATTGTATGCATCTTCCATTTGTTTCGCAAATTTACATGCGTCGTTGAAATTTTTCGGCGCCATTCTTCGAATGTCCAAACTTAAATCTGCCCTAACTGATTCTAAAAATCTTGTGAATTTTATCATTTCAAATAAACTACCATTACCGTTGTCAATATTTTGGCCACTTTTGTCTAGGTAAAGTTTTGCAGCCGCATTGAATTCACTGATAAAATCAGCGATAGTCTGCGCAGGTTTTTGCCTAAGAGAAAAAAAATTGCTTTGAGCCGCCGAAAAACTTGTTTTAGTAGAAAAAGTATCGATTAATTTTTCTTTAAATTTACCGTAATCTTTTTCTGTATTAAGATTTTCTTCATTAGCTAATTTATCTCTAGCACTACCGACTAATTTCGTTTTCAAGAGCGCTAGTTTCGAAACATTCTCTAATTCCGTTTGTTTAATTAGATTATCGAATTCGTTCAAAAAGAATTTAATATTCGACTCTTTCTTTCCGTCAAAGACGGGGATACAATTCAACAGCGTTTCAACACTAGGTTGAGTCATTGTATTCTTTTTAGTTTTTTGTAGCGAATAATTTAGAGAAATAATTTTATTTTTCTGACCTCTGGTTTTAACTCCAGAAGTATTTAAATCTACACTTCTCCTTTTAAATTTTCGCTTATTGTTGGGCATAACCTTTTAACAGAATGTTTCTGTTTATCATACTTTTTTTTTTTTCTATATTACCACATATGTATGAAAATATTCTAAATTGCATAAATACATAAAAACAACAACACTAAAATTTAAAAAAAAATTTCTTAGGAGATGAAGTTGTTTTGTAGATTATTCTTTTACACACATAAATACCCCTAAAATATTTATAATACACGTATATATAAAAAACAACATAATTTCATTTAACAGAAAAATATCTGTCTTTTTCTACAGAAAAAACAATCTTATTTTATTTTTTTTTTTTGTAAATATTGTACTACTACTTTGTAGTACGACTCATAAATTTTCTTTTGTATCAAGGTGATACAATTTCAAAAATCGTGATCTATTGACATTTCAATCATTTTTATACCAGACATATTATAAAATTTTACTCATTATTCTTATTATTATTATTATTTATACATTATATAAAAAAAAATTATTTTTACAAATGTGTCATCTGTGATGTGAATGCCATTATTTTTCAATGGTAACTGAGATCCAACCACAAGAGAAAAGAGAGAAAAAAAAACAAAATTGTAATTCCTAAATTTACCTATTATAAATCCCAGAATTATTTTTTTATTTCCTTTTTGTTTTTTACTAACATATATTATTCATTTTTATTTATATAAAATTATTATATGTGTGTCAGTATTGTTACAATAATAAAATTAATTTTAATAAAATTTTAATCAATTAAACTTACATACCTACAATATCTTTAAAATTGTGACATTAAAATAATACTTAAATTTATTTTCCTTTATTATTATTATTATTATTATTATTATTATTATTTCTAATGACCTCAGATGAACGTTCCTGAGTCATAGCACCATTGTACTTAATGAACGTTCCTGAGTCACGGCGCCATTTGTACTATGAAGGGGGGATGCTGGACAGATAATTACACCTTTTTACTTTTTATTAAATATATTCAAAATTGTTAATTGGTCCAAATCATCCAAGCAACCTCATAGCAAATTGGTATATAGTTTTATATACCTTAGATAAATTTAAATAATATAAGTGATCGTATTTACCTACATTCTAGTAGAAGAGCAACGCGAAGCATTAATAAAATTAAATTATAATTCGCGTCAAAAAGTAATTAATAAATTTGAATAATTACGAATAAAATTAAGAGTTTGCGTTGTGATTATTTAGATGAACTCTTCCACTTATGAATTAAACTAAAATTTAAGCTGTAAAAAAAGAATTGACACACTTTAAATATTATTAATTAAATAATTACAGAAACTTTTTTAAACTTGATTAAATATTTTATTTACATTGAACATATTTATTTACAGAAAAAAAACATAATATTAATTCAAAAAATAGAAAGCAACACTTTTGTTTGCTTCTCATTATTTTTAAGTATGTTTAATTATTATAATTGTTTCTTTTTGCTAAAAGAAATACTCTCTTTCATTTTTAAAATTACCTTAATCTTATTTAATTATTGGTTTGATCGGATCTCAGATAACTCTCTACCATAAAATATCAGAAAAGTATTTTTTAAGTTTATTCATATGAACTTATGTGGTAAAAGAAAATGTGTAAAATAGTACCTTCTTTTAATATACGGGATGGTGGCCTTTATTTGTCAAATTCCGAGTTGCTGCGTTGCTTAGGATCATGGCAATGTGTCATCAGGAACGCATCCTCAATTTGGCTTGTTTAGGATCACTCCGATCTGTACATCAGGAAGACATCCTCAATTTGGCTTGTGTAGGCTCACTCCGATAGGTACCTCAGGAAGACATCCTCAATTAGGCTTGAATAGGCTGGATTAGGCTCGCTCCGCTAGGTCCATCTCGCCTGGGCTTTACTAGGGCTTGCGGGACTCATTGCACGGGCTTTCAGGAGAGCTCTTGCATCCTCTACATCTTTTTTCAGACTATCTTTTTTTAAAACTTATTCTTCTTGCACACCAGTTCCTGCAGTGGGTGGAGCTATTTTTGTCTAGTCCACTGTTATTGGATGTGAGAAGATTTTTTATTATACTTCGATAGGCCTATTAGCTAGTAGTCTGCAAATGGCCCCTTACATATACTTTAATATTATTATCTGCCTTAAAGTTTGGGTGGTCTGAAGAGTCATAAATTTATCCCAACACTTTTATTGAGGCCATAAATTGATTCCAACGTTTTTATGATTTTACGACTTCTAATTATACACCACGTTCCATTGGCTTGTCATAAGACGACACCATGGCGTCTGCGTATTGTTGTTGTCTGAGATCCGAACTCCATTCAATATTATACATTCATTTTACAATACAACAATTTTTAAAAATATATATTTACTATTTAAAATCAACTTAATAATTTTTGTATGAACTTACACTCTTATTTTACTTAAATATATAAACATTATAATTTTACACTCATAATTATATTTTAAAAAAAATATTTATACAAACAGAAATAACAAATTACGCAATTTTACTTTGATTTAACCAACATGGTGCGGGAACATATCATAGTTATATGTTGCCCAGCACACTTTAAATATATATGTATTTTTTTAATTTAATGGCCGCCATTTTGAAACAAGATGGCTGATGAATCTGGCCAGCGAACTTGGTCCAGGTGTTGATGTATACTATCCACATGCCTTCTTACATCGAAATAGGCGAATACGTGTGTTATCGCGTGACAAATACAAGATCGTTTCAAAATGTTAGCCATGCTAGAAATTCAAAGTGCTATAAATCAACCATTTTTTAAGGTATCAACAAAAGAACAAATTTTCAGAAACAAAAACTGCTCCGGAATCTTTGTATCAAGGCCAAACACATAAAAAAATCTTTTTCATTTTCCAATTTTTTAATACCTCATTTTGAATTTTAAATTTATTTTTTTTTAAATGGCAACCCTTTTGAAACAAGATGGCGAATGAAGCTGGCCAATGAACTCGGTCGAGACATTGGTATGTACTATGTACAGACCACGTTACATCCAAATAGGTTCGTAAATACGCCTGTTATCGCGTGACAAAAATCAGGTCGTTTTAAAATGTCAGCCACAAGAGAAATTCAAAATGCTATTACTCAGCCATTTTTTTTTTTAGATATAGACGAAAGAAAAACTGTTCCGGAATCTTTGTATTAAGGTCAAACACATACGAAAAAAATCTTTTTCAGTTTCCAATTTTTTGGTATATCATTTAATTTTTTTTATTTTTTTATTTTTTTAAATGGCCGCCATTTTGAAACAAGATGGCGGATGAAGCTGGCCAACGAACTCGGTCGAGATATTTGTATGTACTATGTACACACCAAGGTACATCCAAGTCGGTTCATAAATACGCCTGTTATTACGTGAGAAAAATCAGGACGTTTCAAAATGTCAGCCACGCTAGAAATTCAAAATGCTATAACTCAGCCATTTCTAACGATATAGACGAAACAAAAACTGCTCCCGAATCTTTTTATCAAGATCAAACACATAAGAAGAAAATATTTTTTCAATTGTCAATTTTTGGTACCACATTTCAAATTTAATTTTTTCTTAAAAATTTAAATGGCCGCCATTTTTAAACAAGATGGCAGGTGAAGCTGGCCAACGAACCCGGTCGAGACATTGGTATGTACTATGTATAAACGAAGTTACATTCAAATCGGTTCATAAATACGCCTTTTATCGCGTGACAAAATTCAGGACGTTTCAAAATGTCAGCCACGCTAGAAATTCAAAATGCTATAACTCAGCCATTTTTAAGATATAGACGAAACAAAAACTGCTCCGAAATCTTTGTATAAAGGTCAAATACATAAGAAAAAAATATTTTTCCATTTTCAATTTTTTGGTACCACATTTCAAATTTTAAATTTTAAAAAAAATTTTAAATGGCCGCCATTTTGAAACAAAATGGCGGATGAAGCTGGCCAACGAACTCGGTCGAGAGACTGGTATGTACTATGTACACACCGAATTACATCCAAATCGGTTCATAAATACGCCTTTTATCGCGTGACAAAATTCCGGACGTTTCAAAATGTCAGCCACGCTAGAAATTCAAAATGCTATAACTCAGCCATTTTTTAAGATATAGACGAAACAAAAACTGCTCCGGAATCTTTGTATAAAGGTCAAATACATAAGAAAAAAATATTTTTCCATTTTTAATTTTTTGGTACCACATTTCAAGTTTTAAATTTTTTTAAAAATTTTAAATGGCCGCCATTTTGAAACAAAACGGCAGATGAAGCTGGCCAACGAACTCGGTCGAGACATTGGTATGTACTATGTACACACCGAACTACATCGATCTCGGTTCATAATTACGGGAGTTACAGTGTGACATAGGTCAGATATATATATATATATATATCAATTTTGAACGGAGGGTGGTTTCGGGGTCTGGGGGTCATGATCGATGAAAATATACCAAAATTTTTTGAAATCGCTTTCCTCCGAACGGCTGCAATAGGTAGCTTTTTTGTAAAGAAAGCTACCTAAAAGTCGTTTGTAAATTCCATTGTTAGTCAATCATTTCACCATGTTATGAACAGAATTTTTCTGTGCCGGAAAGGGTTAACGTGACAATTGTAAGGGATAATAATTTGTTTTCTTCATTATGCTTCCTTTCTTGTAACACAACTTTAATAATAAAATACATTTGAGCATTATTTGTTCTAATTTTTATACTTTCTTTGCCCCCATCCCCTTTTAGGTAGCTTTCTTTACAAAAAAGCTACCTATTGCAGCCGTTCGGAGGAAAGCGATTTCAAAAAATTTTGGTATATTTTCATCGATCATGACCCCCAGACCCCGAAACCACCCTCCGTTCAAAATTGATATATATATATATATATATATATATATATATATATATATATATATATATATATATATATATATATATATATATATATATATGACCTATGTCACACTGTAACTCCCGTAATTATGAACCGATTTCGATGTAATTCGGTGTGTACATAGTACATACCAATGTCTCGAACGAGTTCGTTGGCCAGCTTCATCCGCCGTTTTGTTTCAAAATGGCGGCCATTTAAAATTTTTAAAAAAATTTAAAACTTGAAATGTGGTACCAAAAAATTAAAAGTGGAAAAATATTTTTTTCTTATGTATTTGATCTTTATACAAAGATTCCGGAGCAGTTTTTGTTTCGTCTATATCTTAAAAAATGGCTGAGTTATAGCATTTTGAATTTCTAGCGTGGCTGACATTTTGAAACGTCCTGAATTTTGTCACGCGATAAAAGGCGTATTTATGAACCGATTTGGATGTAATTCGGTGTGTACATATTACATACCAATCTCTCGACCGAGTTCGTTTGCCAAATTCATCCGCCATTTTGTTTCAAAATGGCGGCCATTTAAAAATTTTTTAAAAATTTAAAATTTGAAATGTGGTACCAAAAAACTGAAAATGGAAAAATATTTTTTTCTAATGTATTTGACCTTTATACAAAGATTTCGGAGCAGTTTTTGTTTCGTCTATATCTTAAAAAATGGCTGAGTTATAGCATTTTGAATTTCTAGCCTGGCTGACATTTTGAAACGTCCTGAATTTTGTCACGCGATAAAAGGCGTATTTATGAACCGATTTGGATGTAACTTCGTTTATACATAGTACATACCAATGTCTCGACCGGTTTCGTTGGCCAGCTTCACCCGCCATCTTGTTTATAAATGGCGGCCATTTAAATTTTTAAGAAAAATTTAAATTTGAAATGTGGTACCAAAAATTGAAAATTGAAAAAATATTTTATTCTTATGTGTTTGACCTTGATAAAAAGATTCGGGAGCAGTTTTTGTTTCGTCTATATCTTAAGAAATGGCTGAGTTATAGCATTTTGAATTTCTAGCGTGACTGGCATTTTGAAACGTCCTGATATTTCTCACGTAATAACAGGCGTATTTATGAACCGACTTGGATGTACCTTGGTGTGTACATAGTACATACAAATATCTCGACCGAGTTCGTTGGCCAGCTTCATCCGCCATCTTGTTTCAAAATGGCGGCCATTTAAAAAAATTAAAAAATAAAAAAAATTAAATGAGATACCAAAAAATTGGAAAATGAAAAAGATTTTTTTTGTTTGTGTTTGACCTTAATACAAAGATTCCGGAACAGTTTTTCTTTCGTCTATATCTAAAAAAAATGGCTGAGTAATAGCATTTTGAATTTCTCTTGTGGCTGACATTTTAAAACGACTTGATTTTTGTCACGCGATAACAGGCGTATTTATGAACCTATTTGGATGTAACTTGGTCTGTACATAGTACATACCAATGTCTCGACCGAGTTCGTTGGCCAGCTTCATTCGCCATCTTGTTTCAAAAGGGTTGCCATTTAAAAAAAATTAAATTTAAAATTCAAAATGAGGTATTAAAAAATTGGAAAATGAAAAAGATTTTTTTTATGTGTTTGGCCTTGATACAAAGATTCCGGAGCAGTTTTTGTTTCTGAAAATTTGTTCTTTTGTTGATATCTTAAAAAATGGTTGATTTATAGCACTTTGAATTTCTAGCATGGCTAACATTTTGAAACGATCTTGTATTTGTCACGCGATAACACACGTATTCGCCTATTTCGATGTAAGAAGGCATGTGGATAGTATACATCAACACCTCGACCAAGTTCGCTGGCCAGATTCATCAGCCATCTTGTTTCAAAATGGCGGCCATTAAATTAAAAAATATATATATATTTAAAGTGAGGTGCAAAAAAATTAGAAATTGAAAAAGGTTTCTTTCTTAAGTATTTGATCTTGATAAAAGGATTCAGGAGCATTTTTTGTTTGTCTTTACCTTAAAAAATGGCTCAGATATAGCAGTTTCAATTTCTATTGTGGGTGACATTTTGAAAAATCTGATTTTTTGCATGCGACAGCACTCCTATATATTAACCGATTCCGATGTGAGTGAGCATGTGCACAGCAATTACTAAGGTCTCGGCCAAGTTCACTGCTTAGCCTCATCCACCATGTTGTCTTAAAATGACAGGCACTTTAAGAAATTGCCGAATTTGGCAGCCAAATATAAGTTACTTTAAAGAAAAGCAGCTTGGATAAAGCTGACTAATTTCGCGAAAATCTCATTCATTATATTGATAAAAATTAGTATTGAATCTCCTATATTTGGTTTCCACTAAATTGAGCTTCGTGTGTTTGCATGATATAAGTTGGCTTTTTTAAAATAAGGATTATGAAAGCTACCTCTTCCTCCCGGCACTGGCCGGAAGGACTTTTTTAATTCTTTCAGTTTAAAATTAGACATTTTTTTCATTTTCTTTGGAAGTTTTTTAAAAATTAAACCTTTTATCATGTACAAAAGAAAAAAACAAAAGGAAAAAAAGTTGGAAAGCAGATGAAATGGAATGTTACAATGTTTTTTTCGATTTTCATATAACATCAATTTTTAAGATTCGTTAGAAGTCTAGTCCATAAAAATGCACATATGTTTAAATCCACACATTTTTGGATAAAAAATGGTGTGTGCTTCTTCAAAGCAAAACTTTCTTTACAAAATGAGACCTGAATTATGTTTCTAGGTTCAATTATATTAATTTCATAAAGGAAAAACGGCATTTCTTTGCGAAGAATAACGTTTTTTTCAAACTTTAATCACAGTGAGGCACGGTTTAACATTATCCAAATGAGCTGAAACTTTGCCAATCTTATTTTCTGGTCAATTGGCAACTTTTTGGGGGGGTCCCCCTCAAAAAATTCGAAAATGGATTTTTTGTGAGCACCCTATTGTTTATATATATATTTACATTTGGAAATTTGAAATTATTGTCATATTCGGGTTCTTGTTTATACAATTTTAACAAGGTTCTTTGCATATTTAAATCTAGATAATAGGTAATTTTGCGACTTCAGCTGTTTTTTGAACGGTTGGCTGTTACTTTTAAATAATTAAATACTTATTTTAAAACGAACTTATTTTAGGCACTGTATCCGAATTTCAGTTGGGTACTCGATTGTTGAAACGCGTAGAGTGACTCAGTTACTTCCATTAATGTATTATTTTAAGATAATATGACCATTTCACTCACTTAATATACCTGGATTATTGCTAGTCCGAAATGTTTCTTGAATGTAATATAATTTGTATTCATTATTAAAAATTCAAATCTCAAATTATGTTTTTCTTCAAATCATATAGTACTCCTTAAATCATCATTTAGACGTTTTTTACAATAGAACTACCGATGTTAAATATATACACCACATCCGTCAAATTGACGGATTTTTGATGTTGTCTTTCATTGTAACTCTTGACTTAGTTAATGTAAATAAAAGAATATAAGTTAACAAAAACAACATTTAATATAATAATTTCTTAATTATTAATAAAGAAACAAAAACAGTTTCTATTTGCATTTATAGAGTAGCACATTTGGTAAGTCACGTCTTGTGGTATAAGCCACGCCTTGTGGTATTCCGACGGATTGTAGGGTTCCACTATTAGTGAGTGACATCGGCTGTCGGAAATCAATCTGTGCATGAATTAATGGAAAGCAATTAGCCTTCCTATAATAATATTTTTCGAGATTGGACTTTTTACAGATTATACTTTGCACAGGTTGCACTTTTCACCAAGAACTTTATCACATTAGAAGTAAATATGATAATGATTGCGTCCTGCTTACATTTAGAAGTCAGACCGTTCAGATCTAAACTGAATCGTAATCGGGGCAAAATAGATCCTGTTATAACAGTTGCCGAACACTTTGGATCATTCAACTTTTAAATTGTCAAAGATGGACTGCACAGGCGGCTAATTTTCTATTCTATTCGCACAACTACTTTAAGAAAATAAATTTTGTAGTATATTTCTCTTGCAAATGTTGTGTAACGGTATATCAAAGATTTTTGTTTTGAAAAGGTGGTGCAAGGGAGAATTAAAAAAATAGTCGGCTGCGGCAGCTCTGCCCAAGTCTTCATTCCACCGGTGTTGGTATAAAAAGGTATAGGTCATACTGATTATGAAAATTAAAGTGGATGAGTGTAAATTGAATAGGAATATTTAACTGTTCTTATATTTCATTAAAAGCCGTATCATAAAATTCTAGAACAATACATAAATTATATGAAAATTTTAAGCATGAAATTTGAAAACCGTCAAAATGACGGTCTTGGTAGTTTTAGTGTACTTTTGAAAACTACTGTTAAGAAAAATATTTTTGATTCGCATAAAGCAGATCATAATAAATATAAACCATAAAAAAACTGTAGGTTGAAATTCAAAATATTTTCGAATATTACTTGTTTAATTCAAAATTTATATTATTAAATTATAAAAATTACAAATTCAATGATCGTATGATTTTTTTTTTTTTTTTTGTATTATATTAATACAAAATATTAGCACATTAGGATTACAATTTCAGGAGATATTCATATAAATATGAAAATGCAATTTAGCATTAGATGCTGTTTATAATTCAAAACTTGTCATCCAAATCATTTGAATTCTCTTATCTAGGCATATTTGGAACAGAACATTTATAATATATTGTCATAATTGGATTTTGTATTTAAAAACAATGTATGGACTGGTTTTGGTTTGTAGGTGACGCCCTAAACAATTTTTATGTACATCATTTAAAGTAGATTGTATTTCCATCCATTTGGTACCAGTAACTTTTTTCTACTATAATTTATTGCATAATTAGTAGATGGCGTTTACTTTTTCTTATCAACGACTGTATATTATCTGTAAGATGAAAAAAAAAATATTATTAGAGTATATTGAAAAGCATATTTTATTTAAAACTGTAAAAATGTAATGTAAAACCTAGATAGAAGTATTTATCTACATCTTTTTTGTAAAATTTTGCATTAAAAAGAATTGCAACTGTAGAGAAAACAAAGCTGATCCCTGTGAGCTAATATCCTTAGTGGATTATAGCGTTGATGGTTTACTACACTGGCCTCCAAAGTTAAGGAACAAGGACTGCATTCTTTCGATTGTACACTGTTTGTCAAATATCTATCGAATTTTTTGGAGAATTGTTCTTTTACTTCTGGAATGAAAAGAATATGTTTGATTTCATATTTCTCGGTGAAGATTCAGTCGAGAGTACAATTAGAGGCATAACAATAAATTTAATGGTAAAATAATATTTGCGATTACATATGTAACAGAAAATGCTGAAAAATGGTCTGTCGCTGTGTTAAATGACCTGTTCAACGTTTGTGTATATTTGTGTAAGCATAACACTCATATTCGTGAAAATGTTATTGTGGCTGTGAAAAATTCAAAAGTTTTTTGTTTATAGCATGCAAAGTTTTCAACGAAATTTAACCTGACAATGAACAGTAGTAACACTATACTGCAATTAAAACACGAATATATCGAATATTTGATGAGATAGGTGCATTTGTATGAAATAATGTGTATCTGTACATGGTGGAAGATATCAAAATTTTTATTTTATAATTTGGTAGTCAGCTCTTTGGGGCAAGTTCTATAATGAGACCAGTCAAGTATTATGAAAACTCAGAAATATATAGTGAGCTGATTGAAAAGTTGTGGAAAATCCCATATAATGTGGCTATTTTTAGATAGCAACTTACTATATCGCCATTACCTTTGTGAAATTTCGTGATATTTGACTGGACTTTTTATCTAAGTTGCTCTATATATCTGACTAAGAAATTATAAAATAACATTTTTAAATCTTCCACGTATGAGCAATAAAAATTATGTCATAGAAATGCCCATATCTCATCAACTATTCAAATTCAGGTTTTAATTGCAGTATACTGTTGTCACTGTTCTTTGTCAGGTTTTCGGGAAGTTAAGTTAAATTTGGTTGAAAATTCTATATGCTGTAAATAAAAAAGTTTTGCATTTTCGCAAAAACAATAATATCTTCACGAATATTAGTGCTTTGCTTACACAATGCACACAAACCTTGAACAGGGCCCAAATAATTTAATAATGTGACAAACTATTTTCAACATTTTCTGTTACGTAGGTAATCGCAAATATTATTTTATTATTAAATTTATTATTAGCCCCCTAATTGTTCTCCCGACTGAATATTCACCGAGAAATATGAAATCAAACATGTTGTTTAGATCCCAGAAGTTCAAGAACAATTCGCTAATAATTTTGGTTGATATTTGATTAACCGTGTATAATCGAAAGCATGCAGCCCCTGTTCCTTAACATTTGGAGGCCAGTGTATTATAGATATTGTATGTGGGATAATAAAAATCTTCAACAATGCAACAAAATAAACTCAAGGGTTTAATTAATAGATACCCGATACCATAGGAAAATAAAAAGCATTACATGTGGAGCACAGAAATCACATGAAGATTATGAAACAATCTTTTTGCAAGACAATCTAAAAATCTAAGTGATAGAGATTGGTGGTTGCAAAGTTTTTATCTTCTTTATAAGACCACATCGTACAAATACATACATATATATAGATATAGATATATATATATATAAAATTTGAGAAAAGTAGTATTTATATATATATATATAGATATAATTTTCACAAAGTAGTATTTTCCTTAAAAATAAGAAACAAGATTTTTTTTTATAATAAAGAAAAGCTATTTATAATAAACACAAATTTTTATTACCACGAAAAATAGGAGAAACTTTTGTTAAAGTAAAATATTTTCTGTTGAAACTCATATTCATTAATGTTTATTCCTTATAAATCAATTTAATTTTTCTCTTTTATGGGCTCATTTAATCTTACACGATTTTATTTCTGATAGAAAAATAATTCACAGTGTAAAAAGCATTCTTTCCCAAAATTTGGATAATGTTATTTGTGGAAATAAGAGTTTTGCTGAATCTTTCATCTTTGTACTAGTTTGTAAACAGAATTTCATTTGTACAAATATCGTTAAATTAATGTCAATGTATAAAAGAATTCCTATGCAATAAAAGTCATAGAAACATATAGAAAAACATTGATACAGAATTCTTAAAAAACATAGGCATCTTAAAATACCTGTGTGTTTGTGCGTTCCTCATTTTCATAAATTAATATTATTAGTATAATAGTTTTAGTTACATAAATGTGTCATCCAAATAAAAATAAAAACATTCAATATAGACATATTTGTACTCCAAATAACCAAAACATATATTAAAAGATCAGTCTACAGTCTTTTTATGTGCGAATTTAAATTAAAAACTATATACATATAACCGTAATCGATACAAAACATTATTTCGGAAACGTTATTCCTTCTCAAATAAATTATCGTTCATTAAATTTTTTATAAAAGCTTAATAAAATTTAAATGGAAAAATACATAAATCCTGAAAAAAAACCTGCAATAAATTGTATTTTTAAGAAGTTCCTGCATGCAACACAAATTTTACAATTTAATATTTTAAGTAAACATCTTTAAAATACGCAAAGATGGACAAAAAGATGAAAACAATATTAATATCACTTTCGGTTTTTGAGTGAAATGCTTTATATGAAACTGCTAAACAAATTTCTATAGAATTTTCACTAATATTGACGTGAAGAGGGATCATTAAATGAGTTTTTTATGAAAGTTTCCTTTCAAAAAGGTATATTTATAATTATAAGTAAACACTTACTCGATATGGGGCATTTTACAAACAATATAATTTTTATAATGTTATTTTTGCATCAAATTAGGAGAATAATGTGTAAAAGCTTGCTGGCATAACATAACAGTTAATTGTTATCCATATAACAATCTGTGCAGCGTGTACCATAATGAGAGAGATAATAGTGCAATATTATTTGACTGTAGTTGTTTATCTTTTGGCGATACTAATTTAATGTGATGTAATTTTAACTGAAAAAATAATATAAGTTAGATCTAGAGATTGTTTTACTGTAATAATTCTGCAAATAATTTTCAAAAACATTTATAGATCTCACTAAAATTCTTATAGATCCAATGATCATATAAGTTACAATTATAAATGTTTTTCTCCATGCTGAAACAAATACAGTAATACAAATTTTAATACTGTCCTACAAAATCTTACAGACTCCTTATCCTTTGAACTTTATAAAACTCCAGTGATTTCTAAATATAGAAAAACGCGCTATTAATTCTGAAAAGACTATACTTAATTATGTTCAAAGTATCATAACTCGGTGAAATTTTAGTTAAAAAAGATTTCACTTTCAGATTGATCTATTTAGACATCAAGCAAATGCAATATATTTGTTTTTATAACTATCTATTTATCTCTGTATATATAAGTTACGAAAATTACATTTCAGCGCTTTATTAAAATTCTTCCATAAAAATGTCCTTTCTAAATTATTCTACAAACTACAAGACCTATTAAATATCCCTATCTTAAATAACATTTCATTCATTCCGTTCATTAAAATTCATATTATTTAGAAATGAGTATTTATTTTCTTTTCAAAATCTTCTAAGGAATGTTTTTCCGTAATCATTTCTCTTCAAGACCTTTTTATTTCTCAATATTAAATTGCTGATATTTGTGATATTAAAGTTATCTATTGAATATCATTTCTTTTTTTTTTTTTTTTTTTTTTTTTTTTTTGTTCCAAAAGTCATTTTCGCGGCTTTTCTCTTGAACACCGCATGTGTCCAAATTTATTTCGGGTCTAGCATATATTTTTTCTCTGTTTCAATGTTACGATCGGCTATTCCTCGCATCTGCATTAGCGCAGAAGTCTTTCCTTCTCTCACTATTTAACCTGAAACATGAGCATAGGATCAGATTTTAGTGGCATTTGCTGATTATAAAAATAACATTGATGTCCAGAAGAAAGTCACCGGAGTAAATCGAATAATATTTTAACATCTTGTTATAAAATGTAGTTTGTGAAGAGATGACATGACTAAGTGTCTAATGTTTTAAAGATTTGTGGTTGATTCTTTTCAACTGTATTATGCTAGAAGAATCCAATAACATTTCTTCTGTTATGCAGAATTGTTTCCTTTTTTTTCGGGAAAACTGTCTGTGTTATTCGACAAAGGCCAAAATGCATAGTAGCGACGACAACGTACGGGTTATTAAATATGGTTATCTCAACAGGCAAAATAACGATGGCTGCATATGAGCTATTAAATATGATGGTTTCAACAGACACCATGGAGATGGTCAGCTAAGTGCTTTAGAGTGTTATGGAGCGATATCTGCTTTATTTACATCATTCCACTACCTGTTACCAAAATATCGTAACTTTTACATATCACACACACTTTTATATGTACTATATTTATGCATACTTATATATGTATACATATACATATATATATATATATACATATCATACATATATATATCTCAGCTTGCTCAGCGAGCTCAGTCTTGCTCGGTGTGAAAAGTCATCTCTCACTTGTAATTAGCTGAATGTGCGTGTTTCGAGTGTTTCTGGAATGTAGTTCTGCTTATTCAGGCGCAATCGAACCTGTGCTGATAGTATGTTTGATTCGCTTGCATAAAAACTGCTTAGCGCCTGCGTAATATTAGACCAAGTGTGTTGCTAACACACTGCATATATTGCTACATCCAAGGCAGCTAAATTCAATCGACATTTGTGATTTGGAAGTAGCATGATCTTGTGTGCATGCGGGGTTTTCAATTCAAATGCTGACCCCTCAGAACCTGTATATGATCTTGCAAAGCACTCCTACTTGCTGTACAATTTCGATTATACAGAAAACGGCACCTGTTATATAACTGGCTTCGTAATGTTCAAAGAAATGGTTGATATTAAGGATTGCTATGCATGGTATCCTGATGCAGTTTTTGATAATGCTTGCTATTCAAGCGAATTCTATTCAATGTTGATCAAACAAGACCATGTTTTTGTTGAGTTTGGATCAATATGTGATACTACAGAAGACTACCTGTCTGAATACTTTAGTAGACTGTCTTTGTCTGAAACCAAATTCTGATATTTTTTTTTTTATTCATAATGAATTTTAATAAACATTGTGATTTATTAAGAAATCACAATTTAAATTTCGAATTAAATTTAATTATTGGTTCTGACGAATTGTAACTTGTAAAAATTTTCTAATTATACTTTAAAAACATTGTACACAGAACCAATACTCAGCCTGCTGATGATAAATCTGAAATCACGTAAAATAAATTGGACAAAAATATCAAATTACAATGATGAAATAAAAATTGCCGACACTGGGTACGAAATGTATATATATATATATATATATATCGCAAATGAACCCGAATATGGAATTTTCCCCAGCACATGCGCATGGCAATTGTCATGAATTTTATAAAATAACATAAAATCATTTGATGTAACATCACGCTTGTCGAGATAAATGCCCATCGATGGTCTGCAGAACATAAGTAAAATACAACATGGGTAAATTTCAGTTCGCAAAATAATTTCTTTCTATTTTTGTTGTACATTTTGTTTCTTAATAATTATTTTCTTTGAATGTTTGTTTGTGTGTTTTCATAGAATGGCTATGGAAGTCCTATAAGTGCACTCTTGTAAGGTCAAGGTCTTTACAGGCAACATGTTAGAAACCGCTTTAGTACGAAAATTAAACAATTGAAAATGATTTTTAATTTATAAATTTCTGTGGTATGAGATTAAAATTTAATGCGAAAGAATAATCTACATTTTTTTTTTCAGTCTAATAATCTCATGGAAAATCAAGTAGATATAAGGTTTGTTGGAGTAACTGGAACCACGAGGTAACTGGGCCATAGGCTATTTTACAAAAAACAGTTGATGTCTATTTAAGTTTTAGCTTTTGTGAGCAATGCCCCTTTATCTCTACTTCCTAAAACAACGTGTATCAACTCAATCATAACTCTCACTTTTCTGTGATAGGTTGTCAAAAATTTACGTTTTTTTTTTTTTTAAATAACGTCAGTATGGTTGAACTTCCTCGGAGTTTTATTAAAATACTGTAAGTACTTTTATTAAACAATCTTTTTTTTAAAGATTAGACATATAACTACATTAATATTATTAGGTATCTATACATATTTACTTCATGTTTTAAATGTAAGCCCGGTGTTCCAGTTACCCCATAAATATTTCATGAATGGTGTAACTGGTACATGCACCTGGGGTAACTGGGCCATGCTGGATACAGTTACCCCAATAGTTATAAATTTTTTGTGTTTCTCTTACTACGGGAAGTAAATTTCTTCATTGGTTTTTCCTCACAATAAAGAAAATGATAGAATACCTTATTAAAAAAAAATGTAATGGAAAATTTAAAAAAGCATATTGAGTGGTACCAAACCAAATTTCTTGACCCCTTGAGAGGCGATGATGCCGTTATGGCATCACTTAATTTTAATTCCTATTTGCCACATTGGCACCTGAATTTTATAATTAAAATTTAACCTTTAAGTATGCGAAAATATAATTTTACATGTTTTCAGACAGATTATCTTGTAAATATTGGTGTCATTAAATTATTTCAACATTTTACGAATGCAAGTACCTTGCCCCTGAAAGCCAGATAGCCAGACCTTGAAATTGTACTATACACAGGGGTCGCATTCTATAGGCATAGCTGCCAATTTTTACGCTTTCTTGCTTCCACTAAAATTTAATAGAGTTTTTCGTTCTGTTTAATCATAAGATTTCGACGATTAAATAAGAGAACATTTACTATAATATTTTAGTGGTAAGAGGAAAGCGTAAAAGTTGGTAGCTATGCTATAGGGAATCTTTTATCGTCACTACCACTATTTTGAAAATAATATCTTCATCGCACCTTTCTTTAAGGAACAATAAAATTTTCCCTATATAATGTGACCCCTGGATAAAGATAAAGTACTGAAGTACTTACGAGCCTTTTGTTCAGAGATTTACCTTGCTATTTTTTCCTTAAAATACCCATGTGACTTTTATACTTATTATCTATACTAAAGTACATAAGTACTTACTTAAGTTTTATATTTTTGGTATAAATAGATCTAATATTTTCACTTTTAGTGCTTTTTTAGGCACACTCACAGCAAAGGATTCCCTTACAACGCTGTTTATTGACATATAATTTACATGATCTGCCTGGTTTAATTTTTTTAAAGTTGTTAACACTTTTTCAAACAGGAACTGATATCCGATATGAAAAAATATAAACGCGTGTGGAACTTAGACCCCTCTGGTCCAGTTAAACCATTTTTGGGGCAACTGGACACATGAGGAAAGAAAGATGAAATATGCATACTTTTATATTTTTAAATATTAAAATGTAATTTTGAGCATTTCTGTCTGATAGAGGGAACCTAACTGAACACATTTACAGAAGTTCAGACTTTAATTGAAATGAATATTAGCTTTTTGAAGCTGAATTGTCAGAAGCTCCAGAGTCACATTGTAAAGTCATATCCCAGTTGCCACAACTAACCTTACTGCGGATAGTTAATTATCAATAAATACCTTTTTTTTCTCGAATACTGAAATATTCCTCAAATTGCAAAATAACGCAAAACTACAAAATAATTGTAATAAATCAATTAGTATAAAGTAAATGAAGTAATGTATTGATTTACTAAATATTTCGTTAATCCGGATTATTGTTCAGTATTTATAACAGTTGTTTCACGTCAAGAAGTGTAAATGACTAAATAAAATGTTTTAATAATTTGTGTGAAATTATTTATAAACAGGATCTCGATAATTACGCATGGTGAGAAGCCTTACATATACTTTAGACAAATAAGAAATCATTGAAATAAAACAGAATATGTGGTCTGAAATACAAAAACAATATGAGGACGTGAATTTCAAAACTCGCCTTGTCTAGCAAATAAAATGTTGGGAAATCGCGAAAAACATCTAACTGCATCGATTGGTTTTAATTGTAAACCAAGATTTTACATTGCTAGATATGAGCGATGGAACTCTTTTTTAATATATTGCAGTGTTATTTCGATGTATGTTCTCCAATAGAATAGATTGCTCCATTTTTTTTTAAATTTTGGATAAAGCGAGTTTTTAAACTCACGCCCTCATATATAATTATAATTAATTTATACCATAAATCTGAACATTTTTATTTTGCATCTCAGAGATATTAAATAAAAAAATAATATAGAGAATTAGAATAAAATCAAAAGGTATTAATATTTCCACAAACAATGCAAAAACTTTAGTTTCAACGAAATATTTAAAATTTATTCGTCTAACAAAATCATTTTAAGTTAAATATACAAATTGTTTAATTATAACTGCTATCAAAATATCATGATAAATCTTCATAATTAGCTTTAAAAAAATATTATGAACAAAAGCAAACTTTATTCAAAGAAATATATGTCACTTATAAATTATTCTACAAATTGTCAAGAACAGATACTGAATAAATACATTAATTAAACTCCATTTCATGACAATAAAGGGGAAACTGAAAAAACAAAAACATTATTTATTTCATATAAGATCTTCTCAAATAGTAGGATACATTTAAGAAACATATTACTCACATCGACTATTAAGTATTCATAAATTACAAATGTTGAAGAAACAGTTTCAAGTGATGCTGCGATATTTTTATTTTAGCAAGCTTCAGAAAAATGTAAGCCATTTTTAGCTCAATTAAGTAATTGCTAACTCTAATAAAAGCAGGGCACAAACATTCATTAACGGAAATTTGCGAAAATAAAGGCAGTAGCGTAGTTCACACAAAATTTAGTGCACTTAATTATTCCATCACCTAAATCTGTACTGAATGCATTAGGGCTAAGCCTCGAAATCTTGTAGTAAACTTTTTTAACAAAAAAATATAAAGTTTTCACATTTTCAGAATTTTTGAAAGTTCATATTTGATATTTGTATTTAGTTTATGCCTAAAAGAAAAAAAATATTTTAAACGTTAACAATAATGAAAAGAAAATTAACATTTAGAATTTAAACTCGTTAATAAATTTTAAATATATCTCATAATGAAGCATCACAAATTTGTTTCAAAATGCTATAAAATATAAAAGTTAAATGTTAAAAATATAAAAGTTAAAACAAAAATAATAAGAAATATCGGGTTTTAAAAGTATTTTTTAAAGCAATTAAAATAATATTAATGCATTTGTGAACACATTTAAGGAAACTATTGATAGTTTTCTTATCAGAAAGGTTCCATGAGAAGCGAAATTTTTTACTATAGGAAATAGCGATCTCCTTATTCAATCATTTGTATTTAGACTTCTGTATTTTCTTTCAGATAAATAGAATAATTGTAATATTGTTTTATGCTTATCTTTTAAAGTGTTAATAAATTAATATTTATCTAATTTTTTATTGGAAGTTACAATGAATGTAATTTAGCAATTAGTGTATGAAACGAAATATAACAAAATTAAAAAAAAAATCAGTACACTTAACATGTGTAAACCTGGATATTACATACTTGAATGCATTTTGTTGAGAAAAAGGTATGTGAAAATATTTTAGTCTGTTTTTTATAAGAATGTAATAATACGCAATAAATGTATATTTCTTCCTTATGTTTATCCAAATATATATCTCTTAAATAATTGTTTATAAATGTTCTTTATTAGAAACTCAATAAATCCATTACAATATACTATATATTTGATACGTTTTCACTAGTATGATATAAACATATCGGTCTTAAGCAGCAGCCATACAGTCGCTATCTAACTCAACCAAGAAATCAAAGTTTTTCAGTCGTAAAATCATAGTTAAGTGTGGAAGATCTGGCCGACGCAAATTGGTAGTTTCCCGGAAATTATAAGTGAAGCCTTTAAATTCATCAAATATTTATTAGATGATCATAAAATGCACCAACTAGATGTTACCGATATTCGGGTCGTTGCTACGTGGTAAAATGTAAAACCACTAGATGTTAAAAATTAGAACAAAATGACGAATAAACAGTAAAAAAAGCTCTCCAGGTGACATGGGTTATTTAAGCAAATCAATAATCGTAATATTCTCTTTCTATCACTGCCAATGCAACAGGTTAAGGCTATTGTCAGACGAACGTCTTTTTGCACGGTTTTTTACTTACGTATTATCCCTACACAATGCTAGCGGCATTTTCATATTCCATTTATCATTATGCCTTCTACATTTCACATACATTTATTAAGGATTTCACAATCACATTTAACTGCAATCTGTTTTTAAAGTAAACAAAGCCAGACTTCATGTCGGCTTATTCTTGAAACTTGCAGGGTAGCTTCACATCCTGTGGGTGCGCTGAAAAGGGGGACTGCAACGTAATTTGTCTGCTAAACCTCCGCCAATGCTTTGTCTCTGTAATTCCGGCGTCAAAAACTTTGTTGGTTGGCGATAATGCAATACACAAAGTTATGTGATCCAGTACGCATTAAGTTCAGTTCGCTCCCGACCACGCTATTGTAAAGGTCCGTGAAAGGGCCTTTGTTTTTTTTCCTTTTGACGTTACGGAACAGTTTATCATGGATAGTTATATAGCTACATAGTTTCATATCTGATACTTTTTCTACGAATTGTCTTTTCTTCATTTGAGAATAAATAAACAGTGACTATACTTTCACCTATAATGTTGGAGGGTTTTTTTTTTTTTATCTCATCATTTCATCGAACCCGTGAACCACCGCTGCATGGAGAATCATACGCCACCATAAGTATTTAGAATTCTCCCTCACAAGAATATGGTGCATATCAGCCAAATTTTTTTCTCCAGCACAAAGATAAAAATAAATGACATGAAAGAAATGAATGCAGAGGTGATTTTTACTTTCATCTGCGGGCCTGAGCGAATGTTTATTCTCTGAACGTTCTCGCTGTTGCATGCCATCGCCACTACCCTGCGTATGCTGAAAGGCATTGCAAATCCTTGCACTGGAAATTCCCTGTGCCGTCTGTCGAGAGTTACGAAGTTTTTTTGCCGAGTGAGGGAAGTCATTTCTTGAACGAATACAGTGCTGTTTTTCCCCCTCTTCTGGCCGAAGTTCATCAGTGGCTACTTCTGGTTTTTTTTTTTTTTTTTTTTTTAGTCTTTTCTACTCTGGTCATCTCTTCATTTTCCCTTCGGGGCTGTGAATTCGTGTCTGATTCCTTCGTCTCTTCAGCAAATTAAGAAGAAAATACCGATGTTATGTGCAACTTGTCATGTCACCAGTATTTTGTGTGAGGTATGAAAAGGGTGACATAGAATACAGTAAAAAAATGCAGTTTGTGAAATGTGGGGTTAATTCAAGTGTGTGACAGTAGTGGAAAGATTAGCGTTGTGTGACAGCCAATTTAGAGTACAAAAGAGAAAAAATTGCTTGTAAGGTTGTATCGTCAGATAGTAAGTGTCTTCAGCTTTTAGTGCTTCAGTGTGGCTACAATTTTTAAGCTGCAAACGAATTATGTGATAAAAAAAACCCTGAAAAAATATTCGGCCCATCTATAGTAAAAATTGCCTTCGTCGTACATAATTTTTTTGGCAGTAGATAATAAAAAGAAAAATGTTCATTTCCCCCCCCCCCCCCCAAACATATAAAGATTATGAAAAATGAATGTTTAGTTTTAGTTTTTCTTCTTTATTTTCAGTAATTTACTGAAACCACAATAAGTGTTTGCATTGCATTATGTTTTATTCAGTTTTCCTATTCACGAAAGAATATTTTACAGTGTATTTATTCATGTTTAATTGAAAAAAAATTATATTATTTTTGTCTTGACTTTCATGCTCTTTATTGATTTAAATGTTTTTGATTAAAAAAAGGGAGAATATTTTCATCATACAATTTAAATCCTTCAATTTTTTTAGGTTTCTGATTTTTCACAAACTTAGGGGATACTTTACGTAACTATTTTTATTTTCCTCTATAAAAAAAAGGGATTTTTTTTGTTTATTGGCATGATTTAAGTAGTTTTTTTACTCTTAAAGAGGTTTCAAAAAGACTTTTATTTATTTATTTATTTATTTATTTTTTTGACTAAGTAAAAAGAGAAAAAAAATTTCTTTTCTTAAAGAAAAGAAAACATTATGCTATAACACAAAAGAAAACATTATGCTATATTATGTTTAATTACATTTTATATAATGCCATAATTTTAAATTGCATTTTATTATTTCATATGCTATGATTTTATTCAGTATTATTATATATGTACTATACAGAAACTCAGTAATTAACAGTTATCGCATCGCTTAAATAGATTTTTCTTGTGACAATGGCTAAAAGCATCCCAATTGTGGTTATTGAGTTCGATGAGGACCCCGAATTATTGCAATTATTCTTTGATCAGGTCAAAACTGTTGAAAAATTTCCACCAGATTCGTCCGGGATATCTCAGATGGTAGAGCACTGCGGCTTCAGCCAGGAGATCCCTGGTTCGAATCCTGGTCCTGACATTTTTTGCCCAGTTGAAAATTTACATCTAATATGATTTATTTACCAATTAGAATAATTGTGTTAAAATTAATCTATTTCACATCTGTCTCACTTTGGTTGCCATAAGACATATGAATTTCTTTCTGTTAGATACTTTTGGAAAAACATGTATGTTGACACTATGAAATTTGTCGAAAAATAAGTCAAGTGTTTACAAGAAAATCATCACCGCACTCCTCCAGCAACTTTACAACCCACTTACACGTCCAGATACCCTGGCCCCACAATAAGCACAGATTTAGTTAGACCATTCTCAAATGTAAAACATGTATTAACTGTCACTGATCATTTTTCTCGACACGTAGAACCCTAACCACTTAACGATACTTCTGCTACTAAACTAGTTAAATGCATTTTTACTTACATTACTACTTTCGGCCGACCTGCTGTGGTTTTGTCTGACTTAGGACCCAAGTATACTGCTCATGTATATAATATTTTTAATGATACTCTTGGTATAAAAGTTCTTCACAGTTCTGTTTCACACCCCCAGTCAAACAGTCTTTCGGAGCGTATGAACACCAGAATTAAATACTCTGTTACTACTCTGTTACAAGAGGCTCATTCTTTTGAAAATGCAATCTTTATACACAAATCTCTTTACAATGGTTCAAGACATTCTACTACATTATTTTCCCCTAATTTACTTCATTTTAGTCGTGAACTTCCATTAATTTTTGACGCATTTAATCATTCTGGTAATCAACCTTTTCTAGATAAACATATTGAAATTTATAAATTACTAGAGGACTTGCACAAAATTTGTGAAAAAGCCTATTCTAACATCAAAACTGCTCAAGATAAAATATATAAATTGCACAGTCGAAAAGCTAAATTAAGAAACATCTGTTTGAAAGACATTGTATACTTAAAAACGGTTGACAAACTTAAACCCAGATATACAGGACCATACATAGTTACACATAAACATTCACCTGTTTCTTTCTCGATAAAAAGTTTACATGCTGCTGATGACACAGCATTTCGTGCGCACATAGATAGACTACTCCTTGCACCACCTCATTATGGACATTTGTTTCATCCTTCAAGTCATGTTAATAACAGTAATTTCACTAGTAACTTTCAACCACACACTTACAATTTAAGACGAAGATAATCTTTTATTATTTACAAGACTTATTTTGAATTTATGTATTGTGACACTATGTTGTTAATTTCTGGTACCAAGATTATACATGTGTTGTTTATAGGTGATCTTTGACAATGTTGTGGCTGGTCCATATATGTTTTGCTTTGAAGATCATGTTTAAACAATATTCTGTGTCACTTTGCATTTTTCTTTTTTACACACGTAAGCTAAGCAAAATAAGCTAACTTTAAACGCTTTGACTTTTAATTACAACTTAAGAGTAACAAGTCTAGTTAGATATTCTTTTGTCATTCATAAAAAAAGAAAGGTTATAATTTTACATGTCAGTTATGTCTCAAAAAAAAAAAAAAAAAACCCTTCAATTAAATTCTATACTTTTTTACATGACTTGAACATAATTTTACCGGATTATGACACTTCGTCTCTCTCCACTTTAGGATTGTCTTTTTGGGGAAGTCTGATATCTGCAACTTAGTTTTTTTTCTAATCATTGCCCCCAAGAAGTCGTGAATCGTTCAAAATTGTTGCCCTAAGGTTCACGCGGCACTGTGATGAGAGACACCTTTCACGTGAATTGGTTTTCCAATTCAAATTACTTACAAAAAAATTATATGAGATACTGAAACGCGCTCCTTTTGCAGATCACTTTGATCTACTGGGGAGCGAGGAGGCTCATGTTGTGCGCAATGTGAGTCTTCCTTTTTATTCTCTCTTCCTCTAGGGCTGAGGTTCTAAACCGAAGCCATAATACTTGCAAACTTACAAGAATTAGGGCCACACATTTTTTATGGGCATGCTTTAGGCACCTCGTTCTGTGCCACGTGCACGAATTTTAAATTTTTACATTTACCCTCCTCATGTTACATTTAAGGTTTATTTTACAAGTACTCATGCTTCATATGTTTATCATTATGTTTGTCATGTACTTGAATTGTGTTTATTATTTCTTTTAAATGCTCGCAAATGTGTATTACATGTCTGATCCCATGTAGGATCAAAGTATAAAAAGTGTGTTTTGGTGCCAAACAAAAACAAAGACAGTAAAATGATTGCTCACTGACTTCAAAGTTGCACTGGAGCCAAAGACTTAAGCAACCTATTTTAATTTATGCTTTAAATGCTTACAACTCTTAAACATATATTTTTTTCTTTTCAAATTGCAAGCTTATGTATAATTATTTTTCTAATGTGTTTATTTTGTATAATTGTGTTTGTAGATTTACAATTTGAGAAAGGCAAAGTGTTTCATTTTCTATAAAGCTGCAACGTAACATCACAACTTTTTCTCGGTTGCCCCGGTGAGATATGTGGCAGATTCTCTGCAACATATCGGTTTCCACTTCCCGTTACTCAAAATCTATTTTGAACAAGTAAATTTATTATTTTAATTCTTTTTCCTAAAACAATTCATAGTTCTACATTCATATATTTATTTTGTCCTTTCTGCTTTCACACTGAACTTTACTCAACACGTATAAAGATTTATAATTTCATATTTTTTCCACTTGTTCAAAATTCTCATTCTCCCATATTTATTTTACTATCTTAATGGTCTTTATTTAAAGGCAATGAAGGACATAGATATACCTCCGTGCATCTGCACTTTTTTTTAACGTTTCATTCTTTTTATCGTATTTTATCTGCGCTATAAATAAACCACCCTTATTTCCTATTAGAATATGACGGGTAAAAAGAAATAAAGAAAAAATGTATTTATTGGAATTGCGGTTTCAAATTATATTTCATTTATTATTATGCCTTCTACATTCCACATATATTTATTAAAGATTTCACAATCACAATTAACTGCAATCTGTTGTTAAAGTAAACAAATCCAGACTTCATGGTGTCTTATTCTTGAAACATGTAGGGTTGCTTCACATCCTGTGGGTGCGCTGAAAAGGGGGACTGCCACGTAATTTTTCTGCTAAACCTGCCGCCAATGGTTTGTAATTCCGGCGTCAAAAACTTTGTTTGTTGGCGATAATGGAATACGCCAAGTCATGTGATTCAGTACGCATTAAGTTCAGTTCGCTCTCGACCCGGCTACTGTAAAGGTCCGTGAAAGGGCCGCTGTTTTTTTTCCTGTTGACGTAACGGAACAGTTTATATCATAGATAATTATATAGCTACATACTTTCATATCTGATACTTTTTCTACGAATTGTCTTTTCTTCATTTAAGAATGGATAAACAGTGACTGTACTTTCACCTATAATGTTGGAGTTTTTTTATCTCATCATTTCATCGAACCCGTGAACCACCGCTGCATGGAGAATCAAACGCCAACATAAGTATTTAGGATTCTCCCTCAAAATCCCCCCTCACTCAAAAAGACTGGGCGTTAATATTGGGCGTTTGTTTTGTACACCGTGTAGTAAACTAATGATATTTTATCAAGTGTATATATTTTTTTACGGTGTAATTGTCCAGTTCTTTTATTAAAATCATTTTATTTCAAATAATTTAAGCTAGCTCTTTTTATGAGTATTAATTGGGTTTTTATTTATTTATTTATTAAACTATGTTTTTTTCTTTAAGCCTTCATAGTATAAAATGGTTTTCTATCTACAATTTTGTTTTAAATATTTTTTTTTAAGTTTATAGACTAAGTTTAGATTCAACATTAATTAGAAACTCTTAATAAAATTAACTAATTTATCCCATATAAACGAATTAATCCATCAAGAATTTCAATCAAATAAATTCTTGAGACATTTCCCAAAAATTCATCCGTAATGTTTAAAATAAATAATTTTACTTTAAGCTTTAATCGAAAAATTAATTACAGATATTTAAATTATAGGAGGTTAAGATTAATCTAGTTTTTTAACCTGAGTCTGCTGCTGTTGTTGCGATAATTGCTCATGTGACAATTTTAAATTATTAGAAGGGAGATATAGACGCAATTTTGAAACATGAATAATTTCGGTATCGTTAAATTGGGTTTTTTTATCAATTTCAAAGTTTACATCTGATATTTTTTTAAGGATTTGGTAAGGTCCTGAAAATACTTGGGAAAGTTTTCTAGTGATTGGATAATGAAACTCTTCATAAATAACAAGATCACCTACTTCAAATTTTGGCTCAACATAATTTTTATCATAATATTTTTTACTCTTTAAATGGAATTCATCAGTTTGCGCTTTTGCAATTTTAAGGGCTGCCTTAACAGGGGGCAGTAAGTTTGTTCTATGGGGAAATCATAGGGTAATTGTCCAAAGAGTAAGTAAGCAGGAGGAAATTTAGTTATTGAATGGGGGGTATTAATGTATTAATTTACGACTTCAGCAAGAAGTTTAGTCCAAGGAATTTTTGAGGTAGTAGAGTTATACTTACATTTTAGTCTAGTTACTATCTTTTGATTGGCTTGCTCACATTTCCCATTCGTTTATGGGTGAAGAGATGAGGATGCTTAATATTATGGTTCCTATTTTTTTTTAACCTGGAAGAATTAAAGGCGACATTCCTATCGCTTAAGAATTTTTGAGAGGTCTGTGTGGCAGATTTATCTGCAACATATCAATTTCACCCCCCGTTTCTCAAAATCTACTTTAAACATGTAAATTCATTATAGTAATTCTTTTTCCTAAAACAATTCATACTCCTACATTCATTTAATTTTTTTTTCTTTCACAAGGAACTTTTCTCAACACATATAAAGATTTATGGTTTCAGATATTTTGTTTCATTTATTCAGAACTCTCATTCTTGATTATTTATTTATTTCCCTTCCTAACGGTTTTTATTTAAATGCATTCATACCCATTTAATTCCGTACAGCTGCACTTTATTTCAACCGTTCATTTTTCTCTAACATATTTTTATCTGCACTAGAAATAAATCACTCTCATTTCATATTAGAACTTGATGGGGGAAAAAAAGGAAATAAAGAAAATAATGTATTTATTGGAATTGCAGTTATAAATTATATCTTCAATTATCATTATTCTTTCTACAGTTCACATACATTTATTAAAGATTACTCAATCGCATTTAACTGCAATCTGTTTTTTAATATAAACAAATGCCAGACTTTTCGTCGTAATAATTCTGGAAACATGTAGGGTTGCTTCACATCTGTGAGTGCGCCGAAAGGCAGCGCTGCCACGTAAGTTGTCTGCTAGTTCTGTCGCCAATGCTTTGTCTTTGTAATATTGGCGTCAAAATCTTGATTTGTTGGCGATAATACAATATGCCAAGTCATATGAGTTCAGTACGCATTATGAGAGATTTCGCCCTGACCGCCCTGCTGAACGGTCCGCAAAAAGGACCGCTGTTGATTTTTTTCTTTTCCATGGTGTGACGATGCGTAGCAGTTTCTTTCTTATTAACGGATATGCTTCTACACATAGAGATAAATATATTTAATCTCTGCTTTTACAGAGCTTTGTATTTGAAGCTCCCTTTTGGTGAGATGTCCTTCTACGTATTGGAAATAAATAAAGACTAATTGTACTTTCATCGATATGTTGGAGTTTTTTGTAATCATCTTTTAACGAACCCAAGAACCACCATCTGATGCGATCTCCACGATATAAACTTTGGTGCATAGCAGCCGTTTTTTTCTCTAACTCAAAGATTAAAAAAAATGATGAAATGAATAGAGACATGATTTTACTTCTTTCTGCTTGCGAACATTTTTCTCGCCGCTACATGTCTTCGCCAGTGACCTGCGTAAGATGACGGGCAGTTCATTTGTCGCACGGAAACGGGAAATACCCTGTTTTGTTTCTGGAGAGTTCTGAAACTTTTTCGAGTGAGAGAATTCATCTCTTGGATGGACAGATGTTTTACGGTGCGGTGTTCCCCCCCCCCCTCTCGCCGAATGTCGTCAGTGGCTTCTTCTGTTATTTTTTTTTCATCTGATCACCTTTTCGTTTATTCCGTGATTTGGTGAATTCGCGTGTGCTCCCTCCAACCTTTCAAAAAAATAATCAGTGCTGTGCACAAGTTCTGTGTTCTGCTTCAGAAAACAGCGTTGTGTCAATAATATAGTGAAATATGTTTAAAAGTGACATAAGATAACAGCAAAATAAAAGTGAAATGTTAGCCAGTCAATTTTTTAAGGGTGAGACAGTCTACAAAATGTGTGACGGCTAATATTGTGTGCAACAACAAAAAAAAAAGAAGCCTTGTGAGGTAGCAAGTGTCTTCAGTTTTTGTCTTCTTCAAGGACTACAATTTTTTTATGAAATTGGTGATTCGATAAGTGGTTTAAAAAAAACCTGAAGAAAATTTTCGTCACATAGTGAAAAGTGACTAAAAAAAAAGGCCATCGTCGTACACAAAATTTTCTTTGGCAGTTGATAATAAAAAAAACTGCTCATTTTTTTACACATATAGAATACGAGAATTGAATATTTGTTTCAAATTTTTTTCTCTTCAGTAATTTACTGGGGTCACATTAAATTCTTGCATTGCATTATATTTAATTCAATTCACGAAAGAATATTTTACAAAGTAATTTTTTTATGTGATTGAAATGATTTATATTATGTTTGCCTTGACTTTTATGCTCTTTATTGATTTACTTTTTAATTAAAAAAAAGAGGGCATTATTTTCAGTATAAAGTTAAATCCCTTATTTTTAAATTTGTGATTTTTCAAAAACTTTAGGGATATTTTACGAAATTATTATTTTACATTCCTCTATTAAAAAAGACCTATTTGCTTATGCATTTTTTTAAGTGATTTATTGGCATGATTTATATAATTTTTTTCTACTCTTAAGGAAGTTACATTAAGACTTTTATTTTTATTTTTTTTGGATTAAGTTAAAATGAGAAACGTTTTATTTTCTTTAAATTATCCTATATTATATTTAATTATATTTTATAATGCAATAGTTTTAAATTGCATTTTATTATTTGATATGCTTTGGTTTTATGCAGAGATTGTATTATTGTATATGTGGTATTATGCAGAAACTCAGTAATTATCAGTTATCACATTACTTAAATTGATTCTTTGGCGACAATGGCTAAGAACATCCCAATTGGTGTTATTGAATTGGACGGGGACCCCGAATTAGTGCAATTTTTCTTTGATCAGGTCAAGGCTGTTGCCGAAATTAATAAATGTAATGAGCAAACAGCTATTTCGTTCCTCATTGGTAAATTACGAGGACCGGCACAGAAATTTTTCGCACAGAACCCTGATTTCAAAAACGTAAAAGATTTGGAAACTTTACGTAAGGAATTCGCGGCTTTCTTTTCCCCGCCAAGTAAATCTGCAGCCAATCTCGAGTTAAATAACTTATCACTTTTGCCTGCCGAGACTATAAAGAATTTAGCTCACCGCTTAAATGTTTTGGCAGCTAAAGTCTATGAGGATATACAGGATCCCAAAGCGCGGGATTCCATAAAATATATGAAATTTCTAGAAGCGATTCTTTCTCAAATTAGAATTAAAATTAAGGAAGAAAGAATTACTGATTATCGTGCCACGGTTGAAAGGGCAAATCAGTTATACGAGATTCTGCATAATGAAAAAGTCTTACATGCTTTACCCTCTATGCCAAAATCAGAATCTAATGTTGAACAACAGATACGCGAAATTTCTGAAAAGATAAATGCATTAACATTTAAACCTAAGGAATTAAATAGAGATGACATAAATAAAAAAAATGATGAGAAATCTAATCACAACTCAAACAGTTTTCGTTACAAACAAAATTTCAAATTTAAAAGACATGAAAGACATTTTTCTCCGCGTAAATTTCATAAAAAAAATCTAACAACTTGTCAATTATGCAACCGATCTGGCCATGACGCCCAGGCATGTTTCAAATGGAAACGTGCAAATACTCAGAGAAGAGAAAACAATTATAAAACTAACAGTCGTTATAGTCAGGAAAACTAGAACAGAGACGCAATGTTGCTGATGGTATTGTGTCTCACATTAACAGTTCCACATCAGCTAATTTATTTATGGACCCAATTTTACCCAAGAATCCTAAAGGAAGATTAGTTATATAGGAATAGAACATCAGAGAACAAATGATTTTAAACATATTCGAAACAAAAAGAATTTCGTTTCAGAATAAAAGGAAAAAGAGTAATTTAATGGGTTTTGTAAGATTAGACGAATGGATTTAAGGTTTTTATAAATAATAAAAGAATACGCATTTAAACCATGGAAAAAAGATAAGGATATTTAAGATAGTATCAAAGCTCAGTAAAAATGTAGATATTATAATAATTTGGAATAGTTTAATTAAGATAAATGGGCGAAAACTTTTATTAATACATACTTTAATGCATGAAGATATGTAAAAATATTTTAGTCTGTTTTTTTATAAGAGTATAATATTACGCAATAAATGCATATTTCTTCTATATGTTTATCCAAATATATATCTCTTAATTAATTGTTTATCAATGTTCATTTTTTCTAACTCAATAAATCCGTTACAATACACACACACACACACACATATATATATATATATATGCTTCTATTTCGAAAATACACTGTTCAAAACAATTCAGGGAACACATAGTTTTGACAAAATTAGGCAAATATTTACACAGATAAATAACGTAAAATAAAACATCCATAATTTAAAGCGTAGTAAAAACAGATGATGAAAATTTTTACATGCAAATCAAAGTTCATGACGTCAAAACTAGAAAAGGGATATAAGTGCAGAAATCGAGATTTTGCAGAAATGTCTGTTTCACACTCTCAGTTGCTAAATTGAATTGCTCAGCTTATGTTTTAAGAAACGGTGACGTGAAGATGTCAAAACAAATGATTTATAGGAGTCCGTGGCTTGGCGTGTTATCGTGACAGTTGAATCTGGGTAAACACAACGAAGGGTAGCGAACTCTGTGCAAGAAGTGTCAATGGAAGGCTGTGGAATCGATTCCAAGACACATGTAAGGGTATCATCGACAAGGGAATGGTAGGCCATATGCTACCTCAGAAACTGATATCAGATATTTCCTGTTAATAGCTCGTCGAGACGGAACGAGCAATGCTACTCTTCTGAAAGCACAGATGTTCCTGGCCACAGGACGAAAGGTGTCCAGCCAAATGCTCAAAAGTAGGGTTCATCAGAGTGCTCCCTATGCACGTAAGCCAATGTTCTGTATTCCTTTGAAATCAAAACACTGTGCAGGTCAATGAAGTTGTGTAACGGAACATTGAGTGTATAAGAAACGTTGTTGAAGTCTAATTCTGTTTGCAGACGACTTCCATTTCAGTCTGGATGCGACATCCGATGTGTTTTGGCACTGATATAAAGGGGCACTCAAAATAATCCCACAATCGTTCGCGAAATATTACATTACAGACGAAGTGGTTTGATGCTACGGGCTGGATCAGCATTGCTGGACATACGCGCGTGAATATCATTCGGAATGGCAGATTGACTGTCCAAAGTTATACAGACGAGACACTGGGACCACATGTCGTATTTTAGGTTGCAGTTATTGGTGATTCCTTTTTTTACATGCATTATAATACCATACCGCATACAGCTCGTATTGTGGCGAACATACATAAAGTTGAAAAAATACGGCATATATAGCCAACATACTCTCCCATCCAGCATGTTTGGGACATATTTGGACGATGCATTGCAGTGAGACTGATGCCTCTTTTTATTGTCCGTGACTTGGATATGGCAATTCTTGAGGAATGGAATAGTATTCCCCGAAAACTTTTCGATGATGTCATCAAATCCATGGAAAACAGGTATTCAACAGTTTTATCTATTCGAAGGGGCCACACGCCATACTAAATACCTTGAATCATTGCTAAACAGTATTTTTTTGCCATTTACATGTAACTAAATTGTTGCCCTAAACCATTGTTTTACGTTCTACCATCGTTTCAGAGAATTAAAGATTTCTTGTAATTTTTTTTTCGTTTCTTTTCTGTACTGCGCATTAATACACATGTTAGTCTCACTTTTATGCCCATGCAAGGCTGCTTCGCACTGGTCTCTTCACTTTTTTGCTTGCTCCCCTAATTTTTTTGTGCAAAGTATTGTTTAACTAACAACAGCGATTTTTATAGGTTATAAAGTATGGACAAAATAGCATTAAATCCTTCGTCTATATAGTTTAACAGGCATAAAGATACCTTTTTCTTTGGTCAAGAAACAATTATTGGAAGCAATTTATCTTAAATATTCGTTTTGTGTAATCTTGTACGCATCTTTAAATGAAATTCAGGAATTAACTCTAATATTTTCCAAATTTGCCTATAATGCAATTACACATTTTTTTCTGTGTAAAAGATATGCTTTAAATACCCCAGAAAACGATATTTAGCGTAATAATATATCTTAATTAAATAATTGATATCGGCATTTTCATTTAATAAGAAAAGCTGATCATTTATAATTTATAAGTAATAATGATAATACATGGCAGCGTATTGTTTTTTTAAATTTTAAATGAAAATGCGGGATAAAAAGTATATAAATATATCAGAAAAAAATGTACGAAAAAAATTATATAACATCCTCACAAAATGTGTAAACTTAAAATTAATTTCCAAAATATTGTATAAAGCAAAATTTTTATTCACGATGTTCCTGAAATATGGTCTGCAATCACTCACGTACAGATTTCATGGGAATTACCAAGAATATATTTCAAAGGCGATGCCAAATATTTTCGATTTTCAGATACTACCGCCAAAGCACTCCTATTCAGGGATTTTGTGGAGGGTATACGGTGTCAAACACCGTATACCTTCTGGATTTGTTAAGGAACACCGTATACCCTATGTTTCTCAAAAATCTATAATATATACTCTGCAGGGCACACCCTATGCATTGAGCGTGCACCCTCTCCCTAGAGCGTATACCCTCGGTTTTTTTACTATTACACCACTGTTTCTAATTATCTGTCAGTTCAAACCTGCTAACATTCAATCAAGAAATGTACCACTCAACATGATATCTTGAATTCATGAGTTAGGCAAGCCATGCATTTGCGATGCGGCTAAATGATACATGTTTGACATGAAACTTTTTTTACTATCAGAGTAGATAGTTCTGAGATCAACTCGATTGTTAAAGGAAGTTCCCTCTAGGAACAATGCACTTTTGCAGGTGCTTTTGCTACAGATCAAAGACTTAAATCCGTTAATTTATTGAAATAATTCAAAAAGATATTTTTATAGCTTCATCATCATGAGTCTCATCTTAGGAATTTAAACGAACCCAATATATTTTGTTTTATTAAAAAGATAGACAAAAGTCCCACATAGAAAAATGAGGAAGAGCTAGGGTGAGGAAGGTCCATAAAATTGATGATTTTTGACGAAATTTGACTGTTATCCTTGCTGAATGACAAGAGAAACTGTAATTGTGAAGCATTATTCTCCTAATATTCAACTCTTAAAGAATTTTTTTGAAGACCCTTGTTGTTTGCCAATTAGCTATAACTGTATTTTGTCTCTAAGATTTATGGACATAAATAGGACTTGTATTTCTGAAAAGGACGGCCCACGTTTCGTTTTCTATTGTCCATTTTTTTTTTTTTCAAATACATACTTCAAGTTCTTGATGTGTTGGAATATCCGAAAGATGTATGTTCACATATAACCAGTTATTATTTTAGAAGTAATGCATTACCCACCCTATTTACGAAGATTGAAAGTTTCTGAAATGATACTGAAATGCTCCTTTTTTGTTGTTAAGTTGAATTATGAGGGCATAACGACATTTTTTTTTTCATATGCAGCTCTTCCTGAATAATTTTACGTATAGCTGTGTATACAATGTTAAGTTGTTTTTGTATGGTGTGGTAGGTACAGTGAATATCGTCATTTAACATTTTGTGCTACAATGAGCTCAGTACCTTTTAGGGAATACAGCTGAGAAGGATCTCCCTGTGTATTATTCTTCCAAGAAAAAAATTCGACCTATTCTGTAAACCATCTGAATAGAGTGGCACGAGATGTAGCATTATTCTAAACACCAATTATTTTTTATTGAATTTGACATTGAATTTTTTATTCTTGCTACAGCCCAACTTCAAAATCAACGAAAATTGCTCATCGGTAATGCTCTACCATACCTCATTTTCTCTTTTTAAAAGATTTAATCTACGATAGCTAAGTTACATTTGCTGCAACGATTTATTGTCCGAGAACATAAAAGAGAGAAAATTTAAATACGCTGAAAGGAAAAAAAATATAACACCTTCATCTAAAAGAATAATAAGTCATTTTCTAAATCCCTAAACTAGAAATATAGATTTCCGAGTTAAGCGATTAAGTTAAACAAATAAACTGAAAAGACGAAATGATCAAGAATTTCTAGTCCATAGTTTTATAGATGATGAAACGATACTTTATATTATGAATAGTTTGAATTGCGAGAGCTTATCACTTGATTTCTAGAATTAATTCATAAACTATAATTACTAGGGGATCGTACCCGGGCTTCCCGGGTTAAAGAATATAGGTTAAAACATTTTTTTATTGAAAACTAATAATTTTTTTTATATGCAATAAATTTTTTAGATTGCCCACGTACATTAAAAAAGCATTTTTGATATGGAAAATACGAATTATACAATCAAATAAATTTTTGAAATTTATCAAAAGCGATATTTTCTTATTAGCCGAATGCTAAGTGTTATTTGACCAAGATTTTGCTACTTATGGCATACTTTTATATTCTGATAATTTCAGAGCTTATACATGTCTGTTAAATTTGTGCTTTATTTATATTATTTTATTTATTCATAGGGAAGTTTTTTTTTAAATGGATATCAGCTGTAAGAAAATGATGAACTCTTTATTTTGTTTTAAGGGCAAACGGATTAATCTTTCGTAATCGAGTTCCGCGCGATAAGATAAATTAAAAAATATTTCATGCTTTAAAATTGATTTTAAAACCATAGACAATCAATAAACTGAGATGAACTTTGCAAATAAATTCCATTTGAGAAAAAAAATCCTATTTGGTGATATAAAAGTTTTAATTGTACGATTCCAAATATGTTAGATTTGTGTTTGTACAATATTATTATTTTATTTGTTTATAAAAGAAGCATTGATTTCGTTAATTTGTCTTTCACAAATATGTTAGATTGGTGGTTTGTTTAATATTATTCTTTTATTTGTTTATAAAGGAAGTATTAATTTCGTTATGCAAAAATAGTCAGAAACAAATGCTGAAAAATGTTTGTTGCTTTATGCGCAAAATGTTTATTATTATTATGTATTGAAACCGGCACTTAATGAGATAAACTTAAAAAAAACCATACTTAAATTTTTTTTAGAAAATATAAGACATCAGTCAATTAAGATACAGTTTTTAAACAAATTGCATTTGAAAGTACATTTTTTCTCTATGCGACGAAAATTAAAACTGTACGATGGTCAGAAGATTAAAAAATTGCAGTAGCGAAAATTTCAAGACCGAAATTCGATCGTGAAGTGTTAACATTCGCAAAATGAGCGTTACGCACAGATACGTTTTTTCTTTATAATATAGATACTTAATCAGTAAAATATAATAAAGATCAGTTATTAGGATGTGGTTATCAATTGAGGCTCTTATTCTCGGTATTCCTTAATGATAAACAGCAATTTTCACCTTCTCAAAATTTGCATACGCACTTCTCAGATCCATATTCATCATTTAAAAAAAAAATATGTTGTTTGATCATTTAAAAATCATTTTAACTCAAAACTTTAAGTCACGATTGTCAGCAACATCTTTTATGTGAACAGACGCACTCTTTACTTGATATTTTAATCTCAATTCCGGAGAGTAAATATTTCCGTAATTTATGTTTTTTAGACACATTTGTGTCACATCTTTAGTTTTATCTAAGAAAATGATCGTTTTCTTTTAAATATGATTTCATTTTCACTTAAATAAGCATTTCGCCTAGTGTCTGAAACTTAGTATCAGTACACATGCAGAAGGAAAAACAATAAAGAAAACTTATGCGGAAAAATTCGTGTTTTCAAAAGCAGTATGTTATTTTCCGTTATTATGCCCCTAATATAATATTCTGCTCCTAAAGTGATTTTGCGACACTAAACCCTATACAAAAAATTTTTACCAACAATTTTGCATTTTTATTAGAAAATAGTATGAATAAAGATAAAAATACGTCATTATTTCTCTCTTGTCTGCAATGTAAAACATTGCGTTTTATCAGTGTGTGATTTCGATTAAATTATTTTTAAAAGCGAAGCATTTTCACCTGTGAAGAATTTCTAAGCAGCTGGGCTGTGAAAATGACGCTATTCTACAAAACATAATTTAGGTTTAAGAATTAAAATGCATGCTTTTTTATAAAATGACGTCATTTGCATCCGCTAAAGCAAACCACTTTTTCAATCCAGACTTAAACTTCGTCTACAGAAAACTATGCATATGACGTCATTATCACGGAATAACAGACACTATTCTTAACATAGCCCATATTTTAATTTCAAATTTTTTTTTTCAGTTTTTATGAATAAATGGCAACAAAAAGATACAATATCTCCTATTTTTGACTATTTTCCGTTTACTTTCAATGACTTTCAATAGAAATGGGGTACTTTTGTTGCCACAATATGAAAAATGGTATTAAAAACTACAAAAAAATTAATATCTCAAAAATAAATTGAGATACAGATTTCAAACAAATTGCATTTAAAAGTACATTTTTTTCCTTATACGACGGGGTAAAAATTTAAAATGTGCGATGTTTAGAAGTTTAAAAATTTGCAGTAGCGAAAATTGAGAAACAAAATTTTATTTCAAATTTCAAAGTGTTGCCATTCGCAAAATGACGTATGCGTTACGCACAGATATGTTTGTCCTTTATAATATAGCTAGTTACTAAAACTCACTTCTTATATTCGCATTTATTTTCAGAGATTTTTAAATATGTTTGACCACGATAATATAGGAAAATGCACTTGAATTTTAATAGGGATGACTAGAAATCGCTATTAAAGGGAACTAGATTTTATACGGATGGCATGCACCTATTTTTTATAGAGACACAATTTATTTCCTAGATGCCAGTGCTAGAATTTCCTTTACAGCGTATACTAATATTTTTTGCGTGATATCGTCTTCTACTGATTAAGACTTTTCAGTTTTATACTGGAATGTTTTTGATGAGTTCGTTCACCTCCCAACAACATTTTCCAATAACATAAAGAATCTGTATAGGTTCTGTGGTAAAAGTGATGTAAAAGTTTCTTCATCATATATGAAATGTGTTCATATTCCTCTAAAAAGATAAAGTTGCAACTTGAAACGATGCACTGCACATGCAATAATTTTAATTTAAGAATAATCAAACAAAAATTAAGCCATTAAATTGCACTGTATATTTCAAGAAACATAACTATATTAAGTAGACTTAATTAATTTAAACTATCAATGCAATATCAAATAAAATTATGCACCCCAGTTAATATTTTCTACGATATTTGTAAGCTAAGCTTACTAGTAGAACAGTTGAAACTCTAGTTTAATCTTGGTGAATAATAATACCCTAGTTGACTGAAGGTCAAATAAAAATTCAGGCATGTACCTGAAGACTGGCAGCTCAGTTGTCAGTGAGTTGTAATGCTACACTACAGGTCCAGAGATTAATCCCTGGCATGGGCACGGATAACTGCCAATTTTACTCCTCCTGGTTGGGTAAAGCATCTCACTGTCACCGTTAACTGAACAGTATGTTAACGCAGACCAAGATGGTTAATGGATTTTATCGTTGTGAGTTTCGACTGGGGCTTACACAATATACGTTAATAGATTTTACATAGAGAACAAAAATATTGCAATTAGCACCTAAAATAAAAGATATAGCAATGCAATAAAACAAGTTCAAATAGTATTATTTACTCTGATATCACATTTTTTAATTAAATTTTGGAACGATCCTGACCACAGGTGTATTTTATACAAAAAACTATTTTGGAAAACACGTTACAACTATAAAAGGAAATTCATATTAAATGCTTTGTCAATTTATACTGTTAGATTTTTTTTTTCTAAAATTTTTTCCCTGTATTGCGTTCTAGTAGTAATTATCAAGCACAGTATTGTGATAGATTGTTTTTTCTGCACACTGTTACTTAATTTTTATTATACACATCTTGTCGAATATTTAATTAATTTTTAAAGTAATTTCTCTACCGCAATGATGAAACATTTACAACATGAATCTATTGAACATTGTTAATTATATTTTATCAGAAGTTTTCCATAGATAATATAAAGTTTGTAATTATTATTATTATTATTATTATTATTATTATTATTATTATTTTAAAACAGGTACAACGAAGCATTATTTTCCCTTATATTAAACGTTTGTATGAATATGAAAATATATTGATATATCTAATTAAATTTCACATTTGTTGTTTATATTTCAACGTTATAAGTAACATATTTAAAAAAAAATGGCTCTAATTAAAGATTTCATTTACTAAAATAATAATAAATAAGTATTGACTCAATGTCAAATAAAAATTTAGGCATATACCTGAAAACTGGCAGCTCAGTGGTGAGCGAGTTGTAATGCGACGCTACAGGTCGAGAGTTTCATTCCTGGCTTGGCCAAGGTTAACTGAAATTTTACTCCTTCTAGGTTGGGTAAAGCATCTCACTATCCACGGTCAACAGAACAGTATGTTATTGCAGGACAAGATACTTAATGTGTTTTAACGTTGTTAGTTTAGTTTAGACTAGATGCTTACACAATACACATTAATAGATTTTTCATAGAGAACAATAATATTTCAATTAGCACCGAAAATGAAAGTCATAGCAAGGTAATAATGCCAGCTCAAATAGTAATATTTACACTGATATCATATTTTAAATAAAATTTTGGAACAATTTTGACCACAGGTATATTTTATACAAATTACTATTTTGGAAAATGCGTTACAACTATAAAAACATATATTAAATGTCGTGTCAATTTGTGCTGTTAGATTTTTTTCTGTGTATTGCGTTCTAGTGGTAATTATCAATCGTAGTATTGTGATAGAGTTTTCAATTTAAAATGCAAGTAGAAACCACGTTTGTTGGTTTATTTTATTTATAAAGGATTACTTACGCAGTAAAATTGAAAGTTAAAAAAAGAAACTACAAGGAAAATAATTTATATTATTATATGCGCAATTATTGAATTTGTATGTTTCTTCAACTGATATGAATAAATTATAATAAAACATAAAATCAGGGCAGAATTGACTGGGAATGGAAATGGAAAAATTTTAACAATAAATTATTGCTAAAACAATAATTATTTTAATAAAAATATCTCTGGAATATAAATAAGGCTTATCCGCAAACTGTTACATATTTTTTATATACATTTTGTTAAACATTTAATTAACATTTAAAGAACTTTATCTAACGCAATGACGAAACATTTACAACATAAATCTATTGAACATTGTTAATTGTATTTTATGAGAAGGTGTCTCTAGATCCTATAATGTTCGTAATTAACTTTATTATTTTTATTTTTTTAAGGTACAATGAACGATTATTTTCCCTTATATTAAAAGTTTTTATGTATATGAAAAAGAATCATAAATCTAATTCAGTTTCACATTTTTTTTTTTTTTTTTTTTTTTCGAAATTATGAGTGACATATTTAAACAAATGGCTCTAATGAAAGATTCCCTTTACTAAAAAAATAATAAATAGGAAATACGATAAATTTTTATACACAAAATAAAACTTTTCTTCATTGAATCCTTAAAATATAATGAACACTGAAAGAGATTTTTGAAAAATCTTTATATTTTTTCATTTGCTAGATATCATTAATTATTGAAAAAATAAACTTTTTTTTCCGTGATGACCTTTTTAAATTTTTTCAAGGAATAACTCATTCTTAAAACAGAATAAATTTCTTTGAGAAAATTCTCTTATTTGTTCAAACAGAAAACTTCGTATGAAGAGAATATCAATAATAGAAAGACGAAGCATTACTTGCCATAGAAACCATTAAAAAAAGTTTGATGTTAAAGATAGCATTGTTCTAAAAAGATATATCGGAGATCTTTCTTTTGCGTGTATATATAATTATTCCCACAGAAGTGCAGTTTCACTTTAAATTTAATTTGATGACTTTTTAATTAGTTTTACAAAAACTTATTGAGAAATTTCGTGTTCTGTAAAAATGAACTGTTATTGGTTAATGATATTTTATATCTATTTTTATTAAGAATGACATTTTTCTCTTTGCAGCCTTTTTTTCACTGATTAAAAACTATGTTTAGTCCGTAAAATAATATAAAATAATAGTTTTAATCTCATGTGTTAAGGCTAGTTTAAATACAAAAAAAAATGATTAAGGAAACACTATAGAAATGATTTCTTTCAGAAGCAATTTTTATACAACACTTTCACAATTTGAATAAACGACTGCATGTAAAGAAATTGAAAAATATAGGGAGCTGTATTTTTCTAGCAATCGCAGGAAAAATCATATGGATTGATGGAACCGTTTTCATTTTTTATTTGCTTTAATTAAACGTTTATTTAAATAAATATTTTATTGTGTGTACGTACATTTTAATGAAAAATTGATTTATACTATAATAAATTGTTTTTACATTGTCTTAATTTAAGAGGTATAAAGATTTCATTAAAATAATATAAACACACATTTGACTCGAAATTTTAAAATTTGCGCAACAAATATGTGTTAAAACGTAAATATAGAAAATTTATTTTAATTAATTAAATTATTTTACTTACGTTTATTAACGTAATTTTTTAAATTAAATTTATTAATCTCTATTTATTATTACTTTATCAATATTGCAAAATTTTTCTCTTCATTCTTGCACAGTGACATTAATTTTTCATAGCAGGTCACATAATTGCATAAATTTACACTAACGGAGTCTATGAAACTACTGACACGTTTCTTTGATTTGTTTCCAAAGTAAATTTCCGGCACATGAATCATTTTAAATTTCAAGACATTGAAGATAATTAGTAGGAATAATTTCTGCTATAGTAAATGCCGAATTTTCTATATATAGAAAATTTCATCATTTCGCTGAAAGATTGGCACTTTTCATAAATACAATTATGCATTTTCTGCTAACTTAAGTGTCTTTTTTACTTTTAAAACTCTTTGTAAATATACAATTTAGATCTTCTTTATAAAAAAATAATTTTTCATTACACTTTTAAAAATCTGCAGCTTTTGTTACATAATCACCCCGCCACTTTTACAAGGAAAGGTTACTTGACTATATTATAGAGCATTATTATTGATGAGAATAGAAATATTTTCTAAAAGCGGTAGAGTGACTATGAAGTAAAATACTGCATCTTTTTAACAGTATACATAATTTCCCCAAAAGTGTTAGTCTGCGGTTTTTAAAGCTCTTCAAATATATCCTTAAGGGTTCGTTTTTTTACTTCCATAAATAAGCAATATCACACATTGACACATATTTTTAAATATTGTTTTTTTCTTGGACATTAAAAAATATTTTACTGATGCCATTTTAAAAATCGAAACCATTGTGACTTTCCGAATATAAGATTGAAACGATTTTAAAGTATTTGGAATTGAAGAAAACTGTGTCAATTTTTATTTAAAATAGACATAATATTTCCTTGAGGTCGTATACATAATATTCGTAAAATTTTTATCAGACAAAACAAAATTTATGTTATTCAGAGCTATTTTTGCATTTCTCCCTCTTTCAATTAAACAATATTAATTATTCTTAAAAACTTTCTAACAATAATTATTAGTTGTTCAATAATTATTAGTTGTTCATGAATACATGGAGTTAATCTTCCTCTTAATTTTATAGTCTTTATGTAGCCATAAGAAAATAAATGTGTTCACACGTTTAATTATTCCCAAATATTTGAAAAGTCAGGAAACGCACTAGAATTTAAGTTGAATGGAAGAGCATATTTACTAACACGTAAAACAGTTAAAACGATCAAATTTAAGAGTTCCAGATTCATTTGCCCCACAAAACTGCTGACAGTCAAAATTAATATACGCTATATATTTTCGATTAGCAAAATTAATTGCAGCATATGTTTACTTTAAACGTTTAGTATTTTCAATGGTATGATAGCATAGACTACGCGTAGTTTGCTTTTAATCAATATGTAGTTTTAAAAAAACCTAAACATCGGGTGATAAAAAAGGAAAGAAAATAATAATAACTAAATACAATTGCAAAAATTTTAAAAGTATTGGATATATTCAGGTTTTAACGCAACTTCCCCGAAAGGCGTGGGACTATTTGTTAAAAATAAAAATTTACAAGAATACTTATATATTTGTCACTAATAGTTAGCACTGTCGCATTTCCGAATCTCCTGCCTTTATCTCTTTTGTCAATCATGGGAGAAGAAGTGCTGAATAATGCCTTTACGATACTCTTTAGTGAATTCAAGCATCTTTAAAAGCAGTTCTTACTGATGACATCTACCAAATCGAACATTTCAGTGATCCAAAAATCAGAAAAAATATCTATTAATTCCAGGGCTGCCACGGGAGAGTATTTATTAATTCTATTTCGCACCACCTTTTCAAAACAGAAATCTTGTACAAACGCTTTGACAACATTTGCAATATAAAAATAGTCGCCTGTAGCAACTCGCTAGTTCAAACAAATAAGAAATTAATAACATGCAGATTTTCGAAAAAGTATAGAAGAAAACGTATGAATATTTGATAGAAATAAATAAATAATTACAGATGAAACTAGTCGGATGTACCAATCCCAAAACTTTCTTCTATCTCATACATGTTAATACTTCAAAATTTGCTATGACACTGCCAGAATCAAATTGCAATCTATGCATCTCATGAAGATTCTAAAGATATGAAATTCCGTGCATTACTTCTTGAGATATGACTATCGTTGAAATCATCTAAATCCAGCAAAATGCTGTCTGGCAGCGCCACCTATTGGGTGATTTATACCAAATCCTAATCAGCAACAATTTATGTCAACGTCTGACTGAATCTGAAGTTTGGAGAAAATCTTTGCATTAGTTTTCGAGATAGAGCTATAGCGAAAATCGTGAAAATTCCTGCATAGCATCGCCACCTATTGGGTGATTAACACCAAAACCTAATTAACAGCAACTTGTGTCAACATACAACTAAATCTAAAGTTAGATGAAAATTCGTCCATTAGTTCTATAGATTGAGGCAATCGTGAAAAAGGCACCACAGAAGCGCCACCTTTTGGGCGATTTACACCAACACATAATCAGTAGCAAGTCATATCAAGGACTAACTGAATCTGAAGTTTGATGAAAATCCGTGCGTTAGTTCTTAAGATAGAGCTATTGGGGAAATCGTGTAAATCCTGCAAAATTCATCATAACAGCCCCACCTGTTGGGCGATTTACACCAAAACGTAATCAGCATCAATTCATATCAAGGACTAACTAAATCTGAAGTTTGATCAAAATCCGTGCATTAGTTCTTGAGATAGAGCTATTGCGAAAATCTTGAAAAATGCAGCATAACAGCGCCACCTTTTGAGCGATTTATACCAAAAAACTAATCAGCATCAATTTGTATTAGGGACTAACTGAATATAAATTTTTATTAAATTCCGTGTTCTAGTTCTTGAGATAGAACGCCCACAAAATTTGTGTCACATACACACAGACAGACAGACAGACAGACAGACTCACAGAGTCACAGACAGACATTTTGTAAAAACATGTTTTTTGGAATCTCTGACCCCTAAAACGTGTAAATCCGTCGAAAATCGGAATTCGAAAATTTTCATGAATCCAATACTTTCTTCTTGTAAAGATAGAAGAAAGTAAAAATAGGGTAACTGGAGGTGAGATGCCTTGTTGGTACAAGATTTTCTGCGACGTGGTTTCATATACGCAGACACTGTGGAGAAACGCCGCCCAGTTTTAAGGAAGTGGGTTCCAAACTGATACTTTAATTTCAATTTTCGTCTTTTTTAAATTTTTAAGTGTAGCTTTTTTATTGCTATATCGTCTTAACATACGATAAAGAGACGCTATATCGTTTCTTTATCGTCTACATGTATTTGGTCTCTTACGTTCCTGGTAAGAGACCAAAATCTCCTACGTGACTTTTTATTTGCCTATATAAGTCATAGTTTAAACGCCAGATTAATGAATCTAGAGTTTTTAGAGAGTAATGCTACCTGACATTTCTGCAAAGAATCAATGGCGGCCGGTTCCCCCTTCGTCACGTCACTGGGGCGAGTGACGTCCAATATTTTGGGGCAAATCGACATTTTTTTTTGTTGTTGTAGTTTAAGATGAAGGTTATTTTCCGTTCCTGTCAAATGACTTTTTTTCTTCATTGTTTTAAATTAATCTGCGTATTACTAAGGTGTAAACAATTTTAATCAGATTATTTAAATAAGTGATTAAAGCGTAACTTTAATCAACTGATTTAAGAAAGTCATTTATTAAAATTATAAATTTTCTAAATGTTTAAAATGACATAAAAAATATTAAAATCTAAGATGTACATACTTTGGAAGCCTTCTATATGTATATTGCCGTATAAAATAAACCTTATTTGCTTTATAAATAATGGTTTAATATATATTAATTTTAATCATTATTAAAAATTTTATGTTAAATGTACTTATAAATAATTTAAATAAATATAAATATCGTTAGTATTTAATATAGTTTTAAATAACTTTCGTCTAGACATCGCAGCCTCTATAAACACGCTAATTTGATCTGTTTTAAAAACATTACGAAAGATCAAATCGTAATTAAGCGAGTAGCGGCGATCTCCTGTAATCAGGTTTCCATTCATTTATTTTTGTCTGAGGGATTTTTAGGTGGAATGAATTGGTGACTAATCAGTTCACAACTGATTTGTGATTGATTGAATAAGATCAACCCAACAATTCAAAATTTGCTTCTATAAAATCGCTAAATAAACAATTTTATAAACCCGTTATAGAAATTTATTTTAGATAAGACAATTTAAATGTGTCGTTTTAAATGGAACGTCATTTTCACCAAAATTTCGTTTCTCATTTTCATATTCACATAAAAATAATTTTTAAAGCCTATAAAAGCCAAACTGAAGCTGTGTGATGTTAACAACTGCGAATTCAGAGGTGTCTCAAGACTTTTTAAAAAGGAATACGTTAAGAAGTCAAAGGCTAGAAAGCTACAATCTTCACCAGATGATGATATGAATGATGATTAAAATACCTACCAAGATGACAAAAATGAAGATTTATTTATAGTGAGATGATATGAATGATGATTAAAATACCTACCAAGATGACAAAAATGAAGATTTATTTATAGTGAGATGATATGAATGATGATTAAAATACCTAACAAGATGACAAAAATGAAGATTTATTTATAGTGAGATGATATGAATGATGATTAAAATACCTACCAAGATGAGAAAAATGAAGATTTATTTATAGTGAATGAGAATGAGTCTTCAGAGTGTCTAGCAGAGGGCAATAAATTATCGGAAAAAAAATTGGATCAAGTGCATTCCTTGAAACGGTTTGTTACCTCAAAGTTCCTAAACAAATTTGCAGTTTGTGGCAGATCTCAGATATTGCTGAAACGAACAAAGCAGCATTTGAAAAACACCCACAGAAAAGCTGAACTGTAAAGTATTTTACCACAGTCTCCTTAACGTATTTAAACTTGATATATTTTTTTAAAAAAGGCATATTTAAGAACAATAACTCTTTTAAATGTTAAGCAGAACAAAATATTTTTTGGAAGTATTAGTTTGTTTTTTATTACATTTCCAACGTTTGTTATATTAATATTTTTTTATTTCATAACATTACGCATGTTAGCAACTTTAGTATGTCTAAAATATTAACCCATTTGTGCCAGGCGTCCTAATTTTGGGACACTTTCTTAAAACAAAATCCCATTACAAATGGAATAAAGATATCCATTCAAAACTTTGTAAAATTTTTTGTAAAATTTGTCGTTTAGGATTTGTTTTGAAGATTTATTCATATCTGGCAGCGCATTCTTAAGAATAAAAAGGTGAAATAAATGTTTGTTGTAGCGTAAAGTTGGATTTAGTATGTGTAAAATATTAACCCATTTGTGCCAGGCGTCCTAATTTTGGGACACTTTCTTAAAACAAAATCCCATTACAAATGGAATAAAGATATCCATTAAAAACTTTGTAAAATTTGTCGTTTAGGATTTGTTTTGAAGATTTATTCATATCTGGCAGCGCATTCTTAAGAATAAAAAGGTGAAATAAATGTTTGTTGTAGCGTAAAGTTGGATTTTCTTGAAATAAAATGGCGCGTAAGAAAAAGTAGGATATTTCTTTATTTTTTTATCAATCATTTTATAAGTGGTATTATTTATAAGATGAAACATTATTTTATAATACATATTTTTAAATTTTTCAGATTTCTGTGTTTTTTTTTTCGAATATGAACCTTTATATACCGTCCCATTTTTGGAACGGTAGGCACGAAATGGTAGGGTTTTTCTCCGTTACTGTCTATGAATTAAATCTATGTTTTATGCCAGTTATTTTGTTAAAAAATGGTTACATATCATTCGTATTATTATTTGGCTATAAAATGATTATTTGGATAATTATTTGGCTATTCTTGGTTATTACTATATGGGGGGAGCGACGGGACTCGGCTTAAGAACAAGACAACAGCACTCCGCATCCTTAGCTATTGGCTTACTAAAAATTTATGTCATACCGTTATGTTTTGTACTAATTTAGTATTTGACATCCTGAGGTTACTAATATCTTTACATATATACAGTAGAACCTCGATTATGCGACGTAATTGGGAGCGAACCTACATTGGAGAATCGAAATTTCCGGATATTCGACAATTTATCAATAATCATGTAGTTTAATATGTAACATCGTCATCGAACTGTAATTAGGACTATTTAAACTGCTTAATAAATATCTAAATTCAAATTATACATGGAAATAATTTTATTTGTTTGGAACAGGGACGTGTACACAGGGAAGTGGGGACAGAGTACAATTATACTGGGATCGGATCTTGGGGGAGCTCAAACTAATTTCAATGGCATTTGAGGAAAGGGGAATCAAAATACTTATATCTACGCGTGGTATGGAAAGGAACGCTCTCATACACAAGGAATGTGAAAAAAAAAATCAGGAAATCGATATTGGTTTACGGAGAGTTCCGGTTGAACAAGGGTCGTATAATCGAGATTTTACAGTAAAATATATACTTGTGTGTAAAATGATGAATGTCTTACAATTTTTTTGAAAGTATATTGTGGGGTAGACTTATACGCGAGTCAATTACAAAAGCCCCCCCCCCCCCCAAGAAAAATAATATATAAATTATACAAATAATAAAAAAAATAAAAAAATGCAATTTAACAAATTACAACGACCATTTGGAAAATAATTTTTTCAAAAACTAAAATTTAAGACATAAAAAATAGCGCGGAGTTGATCCTACATTACGTACGCCATAAATTAAACATTAATAGTGTTATTACACGTAAAAATTACAAGCGACAAAAATCGCCTGCGACTCGTACGTATTATCCACCTGAAACTTACGTATTATCCAAGCATTTCATTGGCTGTTCGAGAAAAGGCTTTTCCATCGTCAGATTTCCAAGAAATCTGACGGCCAATTTTAAATAAAATTTATTTCTTAAACTTCTAAACATCCCACAATATTACTTTTTATATCGTCGTATAGAGAAAAAAAAAATGTACTTTTAAATGTAATTTGTTTGAAAGCTGTATCTCAATTTGTTTCTGAGTTATTAATATTATTTGTAGTTTTTATTACTTTTTTGTCATAGTGGCAACACTCTGTTGTCCATCTCTGTTGAAAGTAAAGGGAAATACATATTACTGTGTAGACCAGGAATGGCGAACCTTTTTGAGAATGCTTGCCAAAAAATTCAAAATTATTATCTATCAGCATTCTAACGTGCCAGAAACATTTAAACTTAGATAAAATCCAACAATTAATTTTTTACAGAAATTTTACTTAAATATTTTTACACATACTAAATTCGATTCCTAACTTATTTATTATATTGTATTTACTCAATAATATAGTCATGCCGAATCGAATTCCGTATTAATAATCTATAAATCAGCTTTTCTCTTATTGTATACTTCTGAATTCGACCATTTTTAGTTATTCAGGTAGAAGCAGGTTCAATAGATACATAATTATTTGCACTAACAGTTAAAATTCAATTTTCATTTTTCAAAATTGGAATATAAATATAATACAACGTAAAATAACTTAAAACCATAAACCTAAATAAAATAAAACGTAATCTGAAGTAGAAGCGTGAAAATTAGGTATACTTTGCAAACTATCTCTTAAAATTCAATTTTCAAAAATGAACCTTTTGAAATTTGATAGAGAAGCAAAACGATTTGGAAAACACGGTGATTTTATTTATATGTAGAATACCTTAATTCATTCAAAAGTAACGGAGTATTTTATGTAAATTGTATATCTGTTACACAAAACTATATTTTTTTGTAAAAAAAAAAAAAAAAAAACATAAAATGGATTGTTTCCCATAAAGCGAATATAATCAATAATTTTTTTACGCGTGCCAGATAAGTTTTCTTACGTGCCAAGTTCGGCACGCGTGCCATAGGTTCGCCATCCCTGGTATAGACCAATCAGAAAACGAATAAAACGATGATTAAACCAATAAAAACCTTCAGATATGCTTTTGATTTCCTATCCTGACGAGGACAATAACCATTTTTCTAAATGGTTAATAAGAAATTATTATAAAAAAATACAATGATTTCTTTTTGTTTACTTACTAATCTTTCTCATTAGTAAGTGGATTGATTTTGTACAAAATTGAAGTAAAAAGTTACGGGGTCGACTTATACGCGAGTTTTTGCTGAATTTGCATTCGAAAGTTAGGGGGTCGGCGTATATGCGAGTATATACCATATATATACTCTATTAGTAATTATTGATTTTCATAAATTTTTACTAAATAAGTTTTTACTAAGCCACTGGCTAAATTTGGGGAGAAGGGGAGACTCGTTCTTGAGCCGACTCCGGGTACCCGTTCCTCCCTTATAGTAATAATAAAGAAATTTGTATAGTCAAATAATAACCCGAATGATATATAACATTTTTGTAACAAAATGAATGGCATAAAACGGAGATTCAATGCTTAAACAATAACGGAGAAAACCATTACCCTTTCATGCCTAGTGTCCCAAAATTGGGACGTTTAGATTTTTATATGAATAATGAAATGAATGTGAATGAATAAGAATTTAAATAAATATTTTTTCAAAGAGAATTTTTTTTAATATTTTTTACTTTCATTTTACACCATTAACTATGATTAAGCAAAATATTGAGTTGAAAAAAAAATTAGGCACTAATGGATTAAAGTTATTTTTATTCGCCCTAGTATGTTTTATATCGCTTCACCAAGAAGGCGTCTTACCCCTAGATAGTTGGCCATCTTATCCATACCTTGTGGTAAAATGACAAAATGCAAGCGTTTATAAAAGTATAATTTTCGATGTTTTCTCTAAGATCCGAAAAATGAAATAAGGATTTAAATCATACATAAGAGTAAAAACTGTAACATGAAATCAACGAATAACAAACTAAACAACAGGCGATTTTTAAAACAATTAACGACCGCATCTTCACCCTAATATACCTAATAAATAAATAGATAAATTAATTTAAAAAATATTAATAAATTAAACTGAAAGAATAGGTGTATTTGTCACTAATAGTGAGCACTGTTGGAGTCCAAAATTTGTCAGTGATCATTTGCGCATAACATGCGCCAGGAATTACAGATGAACTACTTCAAGATACACTACACAATATATAATCATATCTGAAATTTGTACTCAACAAAGTAATGATTCAAATTGAATAAGACCAATTTCCTCGTAGTAGTAGTCGTGTTGCAAGCTGTTCTCCGACAATGTGCAAGCTGTTGACGGATGAAACGATACTTATTTATTACAAAGTTAATTATTTTGCAAGTAAAATTTTATTTATATTTTATATATCTAACGTATCGCTGAAAATCCCTTCATGCGTGTGTTGTACTTTAAAAAAATTGATTTCATTTATTTGCTTTGTGGCTTTGTTTTTTGAAAAGCCACTTATTTCTATCTTGCTGATCATAAAATTTGAAACTTCTAATTTCAGATAAAAAGTAATAAATACTTATAAAAACATTAAAATTTATTTTATAATCACTAATGTGAGTATATATTAAATTTATAAAGTAGTTTATGTATATATATACTTAAAAACTTTTCATACATACTGGTATATTTCAATATGAAAATGGCCGAAAATAAATGTAAAATATTCTATTATATAGAATAAATATTAAGAAACTAATTAAAGTATTACTTTGAAATAACTATCTCGCATTTGCCGGTATAAGTATATACTAATTGAAATAGAAATTACCGTTCATATTGTTAAAATTTAGAACCTTCATGTAATGTTTAGAAAAAAAAAATCGCTTTAAAATAGCTTTACTAAGGAAAAAAGAAGTACAGTGTACAGTGTAACCTCTGAAGAACGGTTACCAGTGTAACAGATTAAAAGTGACCGCTATTCCGAGGTATGTGTTATTCAGAGGTTTCAGTTTAAAAAAAAACATAATTACATAAATTTAAATAGAAATACACAGTCACTTTATTTAATCCTCATTTTTTAATACATTAAAAAATCAATGATTTGCAATTGGTATTTTTGGTGCAAATGTCTTTCTCTAAAGAAATAATAGCATGAGTTGTTTAGCTGTACAACTCATCATCGTTATTATTCAATGCAAGATTTTTGATTTGACGAAGATTCGTCAAAAATTTGTTATATGTGTTAACACTGGAAATTTTGCGTGATTCTATAATCTCTTCCATGTCCCTTTCTACATCAATTTTCACTTCCTGTCTCTTATCATCCACCATTTGCTGAAGGAATCAGATGTAGCAGTACCTACCAAATCTGAGTCCAGACATACAAACTTACTAGCATTTGCTGTTTTAAGAATACTATCTAAATTTTCCACATCATTATTAATGTCTAGCTTTGGAAAAAGGGTTAAGTGTTCAAGAAATCTAGTAACATTTTGCTGACATATTAGGTACATTTTGTTTCATCTGTTTCAAATTTTGGTTTGCAAATAATTATGAAATTGTACCTGAAAGTGTTAAAAAAATTTTCAACAACAGTCTTCAGTAAATAAGAGTATGACAGCATGCCTTTCCATTTCCTCAGTTAGTCTATGTTCTTTAAACGAAAATACATGAGTTTGGAGAAGAACGTTAGAGATTTATTTCACAAATTTTACCGTTATACTTTTCAGAACAACTTCGTTATGACACCTGAAAATTGGAATAATAAGCAACAACACTGTAGAGACTTTTAGCGACTCTGTTAAAAATTCTTGTTGTGGCACAATCCAAATGTGGTTGCTGCAATAGCTGCAATTATGAGACAGTGAAATATCGCCCAAACATTTGAAGCACTTTTTGAATGAAGATTTGAATCTTTTAACAGTATGTCACCATCTAACGTTGCAGCGTCTTCAACACCAAAGTTTCGTTCCACTTAACCCAAAATTCAAAAAGAGTGTTCATTTTGGTACGATAAAATGCTTTATTTTATTTCATTATTAATCAAAATAATATACTTTAACTAAGAATAATGATATACAATTTAATTTTCTCCAAATTTAAACGTCAGTATTTCTTTCGAAGCACTTTTTAGTTTAGCATATCTAGCAACATTTTACAGTTTGTCCAAATTTGCGTTTATATTTAACTAGAAGGCCTATGATACTATAAAATGCTTTTCTAGATAACTTAAAATAGTATTTTTTAATATTAAAAGGAAGCTCGTGTTTGAAGAAGAACATTACCGTTCGTGAATTACAAATTTTGCTCTTACATTTTTCGGAACAGCTTTTTTACGACATCACAAAATTGGATGAAAAGAAAAAACGGTATAGAAGAAAGCATTACGTGAAATATAAAATGCTTAAAAAAGAAACTACTAAATGAATTTCGATAACACGTTCGACAACATGGAATTGGAGTGGAAAATATAAATGCCTTTCAGGTGAAATTTTTGTTTGAAAAAGCATTATTCATATTTCTAAATATGATTTAAAATATTATCGAAGACGTTACGACCAACTAAACTACTTTCTTAAAAGTTAGTTTAATATTGAAAAAAATGTAAAATGTAATCTTATATATCTCTTCAGAGTTTATATATAGATTCACTCATGCTTTTACAAAAATCACAAATGTAACCATAATTTTAAACTGCTTAGATGATCTATGTAAGACGCATGAACTTTCAACTATGATATATAAATCATCTGGAAAAAAATATCTAAATTATATTCAGGAAAGCAGAAAAAATCAGATATGTCCTGTTGTATCCTTCCTGCTTAACAAAACGTCGTATCAACAAAAGTAAACTAAATTAATTTCAAATGAAAATTGAAGCAATAAATTACAAGATGTATAAATATTAAAATTTTCTGCCATACAGCACACTCTAAAAGATACTGTCTAGCTACTGATAGATCTGTTTTGAGACTCAAAGTTGCATATAGCATTCGAAAATCTAATGCAGTTTTTCTCTTTCGAGACATATATCTGTAAAATGATTTTTGCCATTTCGTTTTTTAACTAATAAGAGTTGTTTAATTACAGTAATAATTACAACGGTATTCATTAACATTTTTATACCAGACTTTGTTTCCCTGCAATTTTTTTTGTCGATATTACTCACAATAATTTTGTATATTACGTTGCTAATCATACACGATACATATAAATGTGTGTGTCTATCTGGGCACATTATTCTATAATTTAAAATAATCTTTTAAAATAATTTAAATTCAATAATAAAATAAATTAATTTTTAATATTATAAGAGAAAAAGATGGAGATAAGAATTTTGATTAACAAGGGTAAAGGTGATAAAAATCTCAATATTTTTACAATGTTAAATTTTTCGTAATATTTTTACATAAAATAATACTAAATAACTCGTCCTCGCGGAATACATAATTAAAATTTTATTACAAACTAATATTATTAATTATGCATTATGCACATAGTTTTAATAGTTGAACCGAATTGGCTACAAAACTGAAAGTGATATTTAAGAATAATGTAAATGGTATGTACAAAGCTAATAAAATTGCGAAATCTGGAAGTGTCTGCTTGCTGCCAACTCTGTATTACCATTCCTATCTCTAAAATTATACGTGATACGGAAAACTTGTTAAATACAAAGTTGTAGAACGTCATCGATTTACCAAAAATGACGTATAGTACATAAAATTAACTACACAAATTTACATAGAGATTTTTCCCTAAAATGAATTTATTTAATTTGTCATTCAATAGCTTAATTGCGAAACTAATTGATGCAGACACTATAAAGCGAATTGCCGTTTACTGATAAAACTAACACATATATGTATGGATCAGTTTATTTAACAAGAAAACCATTTTATGTATAACACAAGCCTGTAAAATTTGGGTTGTGTCAAATTACCTACCTTTTGATAATTGATTCTTGCGTATTTTGTCGCGCTGAATCTGAAAATGGTCTTCCTTTTTTACCATCACGTCATAATTTTTTTGCAATTTTTGTACTTTTTAACATTTAAATTTACGATTAATGAAAACTTTTATAGTGATGGTTAAAAATGAAGGTTATTTTCAGATTTAGTTCTAAAAAGTACATAAATATCAATTATAAAAATTTAAAAAACAGAACCAGGCATGCATATGCATCCCAAAACTACTGGAAAATGTTTGTTTAAAACATCCCTTCGAATCAAAACTTCTTTCCTGGTTTTTGGGTGTTTGCAAATAATGCGATCACTAATTTTATTGTAATGAATAAACTCGAGTTCTGTACCATTTGAAACAGACGAACACCCATTTTTAGTTACAAATACAATACACCCTGGTTTTAAAATTAAATGTTCATCAATGCAATCAATGTTGTTGCATATGCAGAATGGATATAAAATTCTATTTTATAGTATCAGAATTTTGATATTTTTTGACTTTGAATATTACGATTTGCAAAAATATTCTGACATGGTGTTTTAAAATGAAGGTCATTTTAGAATTCAGCGCTAAAAATATAAAATAATCAGTTATCAAAACTTAAGAATACAACCATTCCCTGTATCTTTCAGTGTCAGATGTTCTCTATTTTTTTTTTCTTTTTTACTTTTTAACATAGCTATTTGTGATTTGCAAAAATCTGAGGTTATGCTTAAAAATGAAGATCATGTTCGAATTCAGCGTTAAAAAATGCATAACAATCAGTTATCGAAAATTAAACCCTCAAAATATGCATGCTTGTGTAATCAATGTCTACATAACCGGGAACAATGCGTCATGAGTAACAATGGTGGACATACGCAATTTTATTTCCGTATTAAAACAAACTGAATTCTATTAATAATGTTACAGTCGCTTTCAAAAGCAAAACTTATGTATGCAAGTGTATATGTGTGTGTGCAAGTGTATGCAAGTGTATATATTGAGCACTCGTGATTGTATAAGAAAAAATGCGTTTTCTAGTTTCAAGTAAAATGTTTCTTACACGTACGAAATCATTTCATACTAAATCGACGTTGGTTTATAGATCTGTAGTATGGTATTTTCCTGTTCCTTGTACCCTTTGAGAGTTCAAAAATCCGAATACGCAGCTCGCTGCCAGGCAACTCCGCTGATAGCCTATCGTGCCGAGCATGCATGCCATTTTGTCTATACGTAAAAACATCACATTTTTTGTTGTAGGTAACTCGGCTCATCAGTTATTTATATAAAACTGAATTTAAAAAACGCTGAATGCAAATACGGATTTCCTGCAGTTTACGCTGCATGTAGTATTTTTAGAAAATATGGGTATTAAGGTTTATTTGAAATATATATGATACATCTGAAAATATACTATTCCTGTGCTCATTCATAAACGGCACAATAATGTATTTAACTGAACACGAATGTATCAATTTAAGTAATTGTGTGATATACAGGCTGATTATTTTAATGTTGTAAAAGTAAAACTTAATAACAAAAGAACCACTGATCCAAATGACATGGAATTTCACCACTATTATCCAAAGCAATGGGAATTTCTTAGGCGTGGTTAAAAAAACTTAAAATCGCACCGACAGATACCGCTGTATATGCAGTAAATTCGGGAGACGAGCTTGCGTACGGCCTACTTACAGTGGCGATAGAAACATGAAGCACGCACACCTCGTATTCAATATTCTACGGATATCCTCACAATAATTATGCCATTGACATTTTGTGCATTGTTAGCGAAAATGTATTATCAAAATAATAACAGCGCAGCAACTACACTTAGAAGATTTGGGACACTTAAGAATTTAAGAAAATGTCCAATGACGAAAGAAGGCTTACGGAAGATGGTTTTGAATTTTGAACAGACTGGTTCACTGAGCCTAAAACACGATAGAAGAAGGAAATTAGTTGAGGTGACTGCTGCGGGAAGCACATCTTCCGCATTAGAAAATGATCCAGAAATGCTGTAAGAAGCTGCAGTGTACGGGGCACTGCCAGAACTTTGAACATGACGATCAGTACGATACATAATGTTTTGAAAAAACTTATGCGATTCTGTCAGTGCAAAATAGCCCATGTGCAAGAATTGGTTTCTTCAGACCTTCCAAAGCTAGAACATTTTGCTTTGCAATTCCTTACGCTCAAGGAAATGGACATTGCATGGCCGTACAGCATTTTGTGGACAGATAAGGCCACTTACTCCTGAAGAACGCAGTCTATACACAGAATTGCCGTATAAGATCAAGAGAAAATCTATACAATTCTCAACCATTACCTCTTCATTCCCCAAAGGTGACTGTATAAATCGGGTTTACGGAAGAATTTGTCGTTGGCCCGTACTTTATTGAGGAATTCAGGCTTGCAAGTCCTGTTAACTGCGTTGTCAATACCAGAAGATCCGAATTTCCGTTGTCCAGTTACGTTATTCCATCACTCCAAATTTCCGTTGTCAAGTTACGTCATTCCAGCACTTCAGCTTCGTCAGTGTCTAGGGAACACCGTATTTATGCAAGACGGTGCTACTCCACACATTGACAAGCAAGTTAAGGACTTAATTCCAAATAACATATTATGTTACATTTTATACTCAAATAACAATGCAAAGAGAATATCTTTGAAAATGCGCAATTTCAACAATAATTTTAGTGTATTAATAATTTTTGCTGGTTTGATTTTTACATAAATATATATAATATATAAATATAACAATATATATCATAATGTTTGTGCTTTGAACAACTCCCGTAAAGATACATTAACTGAAACTTAAGATAAAAATTAAGCTAATGTTTGTATCACTCTAAAATCCTTAAAATTTAATGAGCCAATTTTCATACTATATATTAATCAAATTACAGTAGATAATAGCATAATCCGTTACAATTTGTCAATGTCTAATGAATACCGAATGATTTTAAATTAAAACAATGACCTCACAAACTAATTAAGCTCCGTAAAATGAGGAAGTTAATAATTGGATTTCCCTATCATCCTATTGCAGATAAACAAGATTTATCTACTATATTTCTTTATAATAACAGTGTTTTTAAGAAAAAGGATCTATATTACTTTCTTTATTTGCTTCCCATAACAAAAACAAAATAATATGGCACTGTGAAGCTTAATGAAATCTATTTAAGAAGATTTGTCTTTTATGCTAGTTTATGATATGTAATAGTTATCTTTTCTTTGGAAATGTATCCTTCATGGCTTAATTTGTAGCAGTTTAAAGACTATTTTAAATCTAAAACTGCTGTTGAAGACTGTAAAATCCTTATTATGAGACATAAGGCATATATAGCATTTTTTAAAACAACTTCTTCCAACATATTCTGGATGTTAACATTCGATTTTTTAAACATAAATTTTTACATTATCTTTATACTTTTGTACATCATATACAACCTATTTATATACAGCGATTAAGTACATGATGTCCACTATGTTGTTCAGGATATTATCTTTATTAAGGATCAGAAAAATTCACATATGAATTTCATTATTATTTTTTATCCGTAAACTTTATTTTAATTATTTTCATAATGTCATGCAATAATATAATATCTGAAATTTTTTGTCACTAGTTTACTATTTATAAAATAATTACTTTGTAGCTTGTGAGCATGGTATATATTTTCATTAAATGCTTTCTTAACGTAATTTAAAAAAACGTTATTTTAAGCAGTATCTGAACAAATGGTGACTAAATTTGTTTCCACTAACTGAATAATTTTAATTTATAAAAAGGAAGATGTAACACTCATTTAGAATACATTAGTGTTTTATAAAAATAATTAGAATAGGTCTGGTATCAATTAATTCCTTCTTTTAAGAAGTTACGAAAATACTATTTATTTTCATGTAGGTATTTTAAATATTAATTTAGGATTTCTATTTAATTATGTTTATTGCATGTAATTGCATTTAGCCATATAATTGATATATACCTCCATTTTTTGCATCAGAGAATAATTCAAGAGCAAAACCTGGATATTTAACCTATTCGTAGTTAGAATACATATTTATGTCACGTCCAAATAATGGGCAAAGTAATTATGGTAAAATTTATTTGAGCTGAGAAGAAAAAGGGATGAGAGGGTACAAGTGAAAAGACCTTCGGCATAATGGCCAACCTCATTAGTCGGTCCGTCTACAACCAGATAATCAAAAATGAAATATGCAAAATATAACCACTGAAGGCAAGAGATTGTTGCATAATATTTGCATATTAAGAACATGCCTATGCAATGCATAAGCATGCATAGTATGCTTGTATAGTATGCATGTGTAGGACGCACTCCCTTCGAAGTTGATACAATGTTTTACTTTTCTCATAAGAATGTTGCATCATGAATTCTTATCGTCACATGACATTTTTGTAATTACAAGTCGAATTTATTTTCAAATCTCATTTAAAGGAGTGTGTCGTAAAAGGAGTCTCTCACTAAACCTCGTTAACACAGAAATGATGTTCTTGAACACAAAAATTCTTTATTTGGGCACATTCTATTTAAAACTATGGAAAAAAAAAGACTCACATGTAAAATAATCTCTAAAGTTAAGACGGAATATAACATTGAATATGTATATGCTTATTCCTGTCATAAGTACCAACGATAATTTTCTATGTAAATTAAGTGCTTTGCAGCATAACAATACAATAAACTAAATATCTGATTAACGCATCCTCAATTACAAAATATGCTACATTCTTCCGAACGTAACTGGTAGTTATTGTAATAAATACACTGAAAAAAATACTGCAATATAGCTCACTCTTTTTGATGTTAAAAAATAGATACATACCTATATTTTATTTAACAATATCATTAACATTTTCATTTCATTACATCTCTTAATTTTTAATTATTTCTTCATTCTACGCTTATATAAAATGCAATGCAGCAAAAACGTTTATCGAAAAAAAGCATAGCGAAAGGCAACGAAGTTCATCAACACCCCATAACAAAATATCTATTACTATGATGAACAAACCTAAAAATCAGCACAAGAAATACTCCCAGTTTTGTAACAAAAAAATGATAAATACACATTTCTTTAATTATTAACATAAACAACAATATTTTACTCATTCCTGTCATATAAAAACAGTAAAAAAGCTATAACGTTGGTCGTAAAAGGCATAGCAAATTGGTTGTGGGGACAGCAGCATCCCACACAAAGATTTTTAAGTATTAGTTAATCTTAGTTGGACGAAAATACTTACTTTCACTACTGAAACCAGCCAAAAGACAGAGCACAGAAGACATCTACTGGCAGGAGGACGTGTCATTTTTCACGAATAAATTATGGCTGAGTAAAAAACGTGCACTAAAAAACGAAATTTCAGAGAAAAAATTTACAGAGAGAACATTATCTGAGCATTACATTAAAGTTGAATACATTTTTAGTATTTAAATAGGATAACTAGATGTGAAAATACCAACAGTACATAGACATAAAGCAATTTTGTTTAAATATTAAATATAATGCAACACATTAAACATATTAAATATATTTTGACGATTTCTGTCTGTGATTTTATAAATGAACGATAACGGTGATATTTCCGCCAGAGCTCAAATTGGGATTTGGTATTGCAAGTTATTAGAAAATGACTAAAAAGGGTTTTAAACTGTGGTTCACGAGTAAGGAGATCCACCTATAGAGAAACAGAAGAAGGATAATTCTGACAACTTGAACCAATAAGTAGAACAATCAAAAGTACCTTTATAATTCGATTAAAATTGACCGAGTAATAACTGTTTAAAATTGGAACATATTTTTGCTGCAAATTGAGGGCCATTCTTAAATTTAGTTGAAATATAATTTCGTCAGACATAATTAAAAATAATGCTTGGGACAACATTGCAATTTAAATTTGAAATATTTAATAATTTCGCTTATTAATGCAAAATATTCAATTCGTTATAACCATATAATAAGATAAAAAGCAACGTAAAAAGTTGATGCAATGTAAAAAGTTTAAAAATATATTTTTACAGAAAATTGCTTTTAAGAATTAATAATAGATCCGTATTTTTATTTGCCAATCATTATAGCTCTTAGTTTTGTGTTAATGTTATAAAAATATATGAAGTCCTGAAACTTTCCAACTGAATAATTAACAAAACAATCATTATACTGAACATTTTTTATAACAAAATTTAATTTTAATTTTAATTTTTGTTAAATAAAATTATGAAAATTAACAGACTCAATTCTTTACAAAATGATACAGATTTTAAAATGTTATTTGATTACACTAGCCTGCAATAATTTGATTATGTCACTTTTTTTAGCTTTTGATAATTGATTGTTATGTATTCTGTACAGCTGAATCCGAAATTAACCTTCTTGTTTTACCATCACCTAAAGAGTTTTTGAAAATAGTAAATTTTAAAATTAGGAAAAAGAAAAAAGGCCGAAAATTTGATAATAAAAGAGATGTTATTGGTGTGTTTTCAACATTTGGCAATTGCTTTTTATGTATTTGTTACCACAGAATCCGAAAACAACATTCATGTTTAACTATCTCTTCAAGATATTTTGCAAATAGTAAATTTCAAAGTTAAAAAGTTCAAAGTTAAAATTGAATGTTCTCCCCCACCTTATCGGATCCATCTGCTATTTAGCTGTAAGAATTCCAGTACAAACCAAAAAATTGAATAAATAATTGAATAAAAATAAAATAAAATAAAATAAAAAGAAATTTTACATGTGTTTTATAGTATTAGATTTTAACTTTGACATTTACGATCTGCAAAAAAATTCTAACGTGATGATTAAAGATGGTTATTTTCAGATTCTGTGCTATTCGATTTCTGTTATTTTTTAACTTTGACAATTTATGATTTGCGAAAAATCCTAACCTGATGCTTAAATTTAAGGTAAGTTTCGGATTCATTGTTAAAAAATTCATAAAATAAAAAGAAAACAACCATCGCAGTCTGGTGTTATCTAATCTAAACATTTTTCTTAAAATTCTTGGTGGTAAACTATACGAAATTCTTTGTGTTATGCTTCAAAATAATCCTAAATGGTAACCACCGAAAATCATAATAATATTAGATTATTATCGGGTTTACGTCAGTATGTAAAATTATCGAATATTTAAAAGTGACATAAAGTTCGAGTGCAAATTTTGAAAAGGAAAAACATACATACGACCGTGAAGTTAAATAAAAACTTATAAAAATTAAACAATTTTGTTAATAGAAATCATCAAAAGAAACAGTCTCAAATCATTACAAAATAAAACATATGTTAAAATACAATTATTTTAGCCAATCTGAAACTTAATAAAAGTTAACTCAATCATAATACCTGTATGATTTTTTTCAAGGCGCAGATACACATGAATTAGGTTCTTAGAATACTTTAAGAACTTGGTTTATGACCCCTGAAAGCATGGCCAAACTCATTTGTGTTCAGATGCAGAAAAGTGGCATAAGTCATGCATTTTTAAAGCTTTATAAATCGGTAAGTTTTAGTGTTATATGAAATTGATTTTTTGGGGGTAATTGTCAGTGTGATACGCAAATTTTACTAAATATTACTTATAGGACCATGGGACCGGATAAAAATTTAAATTTCGTATTTTTTTAAGCAATGTTTTTATTGACCCAAATCGCTTTAAAAATATTTCGTTACCTCATTTAAAACATTTTTGTAATTGGAACTATGTTTCTATGACTAACGGTTTAGTAATTAGACATCGGACGAAGTTGAGAGTGAGCACCTTGTAGAAAAAGAAATCATAACAACAAAATAATACATTTCTATACTAATATTTAATTTTTACATGATCTTAGGATTTTGTGTTACATTTTAGCTTTTGATACATCAGAAGAAGTCACACAGTCAAGTCGTATAAAAAATATGCAGGTTTTAAATTTCAAATGCCTAATGTGACAAACCAGATTAGTCTTTTTTTTTCTTTTTTTTGTTTAATAAAGATCACTCCACGTGGTGTAATGTTCTATAATTTTGAATTTTCATGTTTCAAACATCTAGCATGTATAGCACGATGTTAGTGACATCACTCTAACTTCAGTTCAATCTACTGTCGAAATTTTATGATACTGACTTTAGTCGTTCGAGCTCTGCGTTGATGAGTAACTATCATCCAGTTAGGAGTTTCTATCTTTATTATATTAGTATAGATATAAATTCAAAGGTTCTTCTTTGATTAATTCCAAATACCTTTCTTCTGTAAACACAAAAATATCCGTTCTTTATCATGTTCTTTACAAAATTTTATCTTAAAAATAAATAAATAAACAAACAATTTTTATTTACTTTAACCCTTAAATGTCTGGTGTTGCTTTTTGGCAACATACCCAATTTAGGCTCTAAAATACTATTAGAATACTATTGAAGCTGTAATGCCTAATGTTTCCAGTAAAATACATTCTGAAGATATTATTAAATCTATTTTCAACATGTAGATGGCAACACTTGTGCTGTTTAAGAATAAAGATAGATTTATTTTTTTCAATTGCTGCTGCTTGTTCTTTTTGTTTTGTTCAGAAGCTTGCGAAATACCCTATTTTGACCTGCAGTGAGCAAGTAAAATTTATTTCTTATTATAGTTCCTAAAATTCTTGTGCGTTTAATATTATAGAATTTTATCAAGGGAAATTATTTTTTCAATTGAACACCAGTATTGCCGATTAGTAACAAACTGTTTTTTAGCCGTAAACTATACTTAAAACAAAATGTGATTTTTTTAGTATTTTTCCCATGATTTACATAAAAAATGAAAGCCGAAAAACATTATTACAATGATTTTTGAAAAATCAGGCATTTAAGGGTTAAAATTTTTTACATTTAAATTAGTTCTGAAAAAAATGTAATTTTTTTCTAAGGCAAGAGTAAACTTTAAAAACACCAATAAAAAATACCTTAAGTTTAGATAAACTTATAATTAATTTTCTGAATGTAGAATTAAATTTAAAAAAAATGTATTTAAATAACATTATTTAGAATAAAAAATATGCGATATTTCCCTTCCTATTTTTAAAACTTTCAAATAAATTCAACTGTTCCACATGAAGCAAATATAGTTATGAAGAAAAAAGTAAATTTTAATAAGGGATTTACAAAGATTTTTCAAATTATGAAATCTGGTAAGCATATCAATGCCCAAAAGGAACTTCCATTCTACAACTAATTTATATAACTTTCGTTACTAAACCATAAGAGTTATCATCTTAAATCTCTCGGGGGATTTGAACTTAACTAAGAATTTTTCCTTTCATTGTATGTTTCCACAAATATCTAATCAAATATTTTACAAAAAAAAAAAGTTAGATCTTTTATCTGAGAATGGGACAAATATCTCTTAAGATTATTTTCTTTATTTGGGACTTGCTTTTTTTTTTTTTTTTTTACATTTTTAAGATGAAAATTACAAATTGCATATGATTATAAGCAGTTATCGGAAATAGTATTACCCAACGCACATTTATTGTTTTAAACACAAAACTTGATCCTTTAATTATGAATTTTTTTTGTTTTTCACAAACTGAACTGAATTTGTATTTATTTCCTTTAGATTTATTTATATGCTGTTTTTGTGCACATCTGATACGCGTTATCAGTATTTCGAAATATTTTATAATGGTATAAATGTCAAAAGTATTAAACAACATTTTCAAAGAAAATCATAGATTTATTATAACAAAACTAAGAAACTAAGGTAACAGTCGATAGGCAAAACCAAATTAGACACTGTAAAAAAGAAACAATTTTTTTTTTTAGTAGTTTTTATAGTGAGTTGTGTAAGATCTTTCAAATCGAAAAATTGGTTTCTAGAATGATACGAAATCTCAATTAAACATTTACAGCTGTGTAATTGAGATTCTACATGCAAGAACAAAATTTTATCAATTTTAATTTTAATGTTAAAGTTGTTAATTTATTATGTTTCTCTACTGTTAAATATGTTATACTGAACATCTAAATGTTTACATGGGAATTGATAACATTCGGAAAACTTAATTAATTTCGCGATATTTCTATTTGGTTTTAAAATTTTTTCTTCACATAAATTGATTGTGATGTGATTTCATTATAACAAATTAATACTATGTTTACAATTTGATAAAACAAACATTAATTTGATGTGTTTCAAATAATTCTACTCACAAAAGTTAATGCTGTGTAATCAATTATTTAAAAAAATATGTAAGATAGAGTTATTTTTTTTTTTTTGTACAAAGAAAGAATATTTATGTGTCAGTTTCAAAATTTCTGATGATTCAATCTTTAGATCATACTGATATATTGAAAAACATGCAAATTTAGTACATTTTACAATTCCTTTTTCCTCTAAAGACCTCTAAAACTGTAAGGACAAGATATTCAAAAGTTAATTATTTTAAAAATAAATGCATAAAATGAGGTGGCATGTTACAATACTGTAACAAAAATAATATTTAATTACTTTTTTATTTATGTTACTTAAAATCGAAACATTAATTTTATGAAATGCACTTTAAAGATCGTTTACAGAAAATTGCGAGTGAATTGAAATGCAAATACGTTTTAGACTTTCGACCATGCTTATATATTGAATAAACACAAACTGAGAAAAATAAATTGAAATAATATAGTTATGCCTCATTTACAGAGATACGGATGCAATAAAAAATTTTCACATGTTTTTAATTAATGAATCTGTATGCAACTTCCTTAGAAAATAAACCGCAGAATTTTGAAAATAAAGATTTGTTAGGAAATAATGAAAGTTATCGATATAGAAATTCAAAACCTTAATACTTCTCTGAAAATAAAACAAGATCCAGATATTCGTCAGAACATTTGTGGGAGATGGTGATACTTTCTGTATCGGGAATTCAGTTAGGCGTGTAAGATACAAAATTGATTGCAGTTACATAGTGATTTTCTACTTCAGAGTTTTGTGTTCAACACAGCTTAGCATATTCCCGATATTGCGATGATTGCCATTTGGTTTTAGGAATTTTTCTTCATATAAATATATATTTTAATTATAACAACTTAATACTATGTTTACAATTTGATAAAATAAACATTAATGTGATCTGTTTCAAATTATTCTACTCACAAAAGTAAAGGATGTGTAATTAAATATTTAAAAAGTATAGAAATAGTTTTTTTTTTTTTTTTTGGAAGAATATGCGAAAGTCAGTATCTCCATTTCTGTTAAAGGTATTGAGTTTCATTTCTTCCAAAAATTAAAATTTGAATAATGATTATTGAAATTTTAATATTTATAATTCCTGTTTTTGTTTTGTTTGTTTCATGATTTCTTAAACGATTATAAGCAATACTTTTCTTAAAAAATATGCAGTAAAGAAATACAAAACTTGTTTAAAACTCGCATAAAAGTTAAAATTTCCGTCATTGATATTGTTGTAAGTTTTTCGATTTTATATTAACACGGTAAGATAATGAATTACTAGTGATTAATTTCTTTTTTCATATTTTTATTTCAATAAATTGGTTACATGTATCTTCCGTTGATAATATTTCTGCATTATGCAAATACCGATGTACTTTAATCGCTTATTAGTAAATGGTAACATAAACAGGATGGCCATAGGGGAGTAGTTTTTTTTTTCTATTTTTATTCAAAAACTATTCCAAAGAATAATTTATGCTATATACATGTACAACTTTTCTTTTTAATCCTGCAGAGTTATGTTATATTTTTGTAATTAGTGGTACAAATAGAATAATAATAATAAAAAATACGCAATTGAGGCAACCTTCCAATATGTAATACACACGGTCTGCCAAACACATGCATAACTAAAACGTAGAATATACAGTGTGTCCACGTATAACCTGACCGACCTTTATTTTCGCAACCGTTGGTCCTAGATGCATACTTCCAATTACAAAAATGGTTTAAAGAACATAAAGAATTATTTTTAAAGTGATTTGGGTAAAAAAAAAAACCATTTATTAAAAATTACGAAATTTAAATTTTTATACGGTCCCTCGGTCCTATAAGTGATATTTACTAAAACTTTACTGAGATACTAACAAGTAAGACAAAAAAAAGTTCCATTCATCTAACATTAAAATTGACCGAGTTATGAAACTTTGAAAAGCATGACTTATAACACTTTTTTGCATATCAAAACAGATGGTTTCGACCATGCTTTCAGGGGTCGTGTATAAAGTACTTAAACTTATTTCAAGATATCTGCGCTTTAAAATAAATCGTACAAATATTACGATTAACTTTTATTAGTTAAGTTTCAGATTAGTTAAAATTATGTTTTATTTTGTAAGGATTTGAGGCTATGATTTCCTTTAACTAAAATTATGTTATTTTCATAGGGTTTTATTTAACTTGCAGTGGTCGTCTTTCCAGTTTAAAATTTGTACCTGAACGTTAACTTACTTTCAAATCTCCGATCAAAAATTAAATTTTACATTATTGACTTAAATACGATAACAATGCAATATTATTATGATTTTCGACTTTTACCATCTTAACCATACTTATATTCGAGGATAACACTAAAAACTTGGGATAGATTACCGTCAAGAAGTTTAAGAAAGAGTTTTAGATTAGATAACATAAACCTGCGATGGGTTTTTTTTAACTTTTATAATTACATTTTATGTATTTTTTAACGCTGAACCAAAAAAATTACCTTCACTTTTAACCATCATGTCAAGATTTTTCGGAAATCGTAAATTCCAAGGTTAAAAAATAGCGAAAAATCTGATACTATAAAATAGATGTAAGACTTTTTAAGTAATTGGACGATTGCACCAAGAGCTATATGAAATCACTGTATTTAAAATGAAATACACTTTGGTAAACGGTACACACATTAAAAATATACAATAAAAACAGCGTTTCGTTCCGCTTCTGCGGACGTCTTCAGGTCGTTGACACACAAGTCTAAAATCTTTCAAGAATGGAAGGTCACTAACCACCTTGTCTAGAGGGCGCACTAAACGTCTCAAAGTTGCAAAGGCAACAAAAAGGAGAAAAACCAATCCAGTTATGGAAGAGGAGGGGGGGGGGGATGGAAATGACTCTAAACCAGTTTATAATATATTGTGCCAAATTTTATGTAGGCTGTAGGATAAGTTATCATTACAGGTGAGCTGTCCAAGCTTAACAAAGTAAGCTTAACCTGAAGACGTCAGCAGAAGCGGAATGAAACGTTGTTTTTATTGTATATTTTTAATGTGTGTACCATTTAACAAAGTGTATTTCATTTTAAATACAGTGATTTTTTTAGATGTAAGACTTTTTATTCAGTTTAATTTTATTTAATTCAGTAATTTATTCAACTTTTTGGCTTAAACTGATTTTCTTACAGGTAAACAGCTCAGGGGTCCGATGAGGTTGGGAGAGGAGGAGGGATCAATTTTAACTTTTAGCTTTTTAACTTTGAAATTTGCGATTTGAGAAAATTCCTGACGTGATGGTTTAAAATGAAGGTCATTTTCGGATTCAGTGCTAAAAAATACATAAGAATCAATTTTAAGACAGTGAAACAGGCGAAACACAGTGTAATCTAACAGCATTTTAAAATATGTATCATTTTATAAAGAATTGAGGCTGTTGTTTATAAACCTTTTATTTAACAAAAAATCTGTTATACTTATCCTCTTATAATGTTCAGTACAAATTGTACATTTTGCAGTAATATGTCAGAATGATCAAAGCTCTCAAATTTATATTGCAATGCTAATTTTAATCTCAACCATTTCTTTAATATATCTGACGAAATTATAATTCTACTAAATTTGTGAATGACCCATAATATGCAGCAAAAAATGTACCCCAACTTTAAACAGCTATTACTCGTCAATTTTAATCGTAGAATAACGGGACTTTTTTTGACTTACTTGCCAGTGTAACAGGGAAATTTTACTAAATATAACTAATAGGACCGAGAGACCGTATAAAAATTTAGATTCTGTAATTCTTCATTAAATTGTTTTTTCGCTTCAAACTTTTTTTATCTTAATCCTGCACCTAATTTTAACCATTTTTGTAATTGGAAGTATGCATCTAATACTTCCAATATATACAATATAATATATAATATATAATACAATTCGCACCAATGGTTGCGAAAATAAAGGTCGGTCAGGTTATACGTGGACGCACTGTATATTAACAAAAAATTACAATATTACATTTATAATGAAGATATAATATGTTAAACATAGCAATACTTGTAACTGCTTAAATAAAAATTATTGCACATAATTTCTATTCGCATCAAGGCGCAGTTAAGCAATTAAAAAAATTATAACTGTGAACAGAATTCAGATACATTCATTAATGGTGGTAGGAATACATTAATGACTGCCATTGACAATTTATGGGTACAACATTTTAGGATGAATAATAATGTTACTTTTGCTTACAATATTTTAAAATAAATTGTTTTTCCCAGATTATTCAAAAATATGCAGTCTTTAAATACTAGAAATTTTGCATTCTTATAATAGTGGTAGGTATTGCAGAAAATTTTATGAAAGCTATGAATGCTGATATAGATATAGAACTATAATGTATAGTCGAAAGCATTTTTTTGGAGTCGTCAGGTAGTGAATTATGTCATATCTTTCGGTTACAAAACATTTGTGATCTCTCCGACAATGAAAGGAAAACGGATACAAAAGTATTTAATAGAAACGAAGGGTAAGAACAGATATAATCCGATAGGAGATCACAGTGTGAATATACGTGCCTTTATAAAAATAATTAAAAGATGATCATGGGAGAGAAAAGGCTTGTTGATCATTTTCTTTTGCGTGCTAGATTTAATCCACGTTGCCTAAAGTGATAGCATATTACAGACATTTAATCAGTATTTCAGGAGATTGTCTGAGATAGGGATCTAAGCCAAATATTAAATATCTTACAATGATGCAAATATCATTAAATATACCCGTATATGATCTAATATAAATTTGTTTGGACAAAGGGTAGAAAAAATTCAAGTAATATTTAAGAATAAAAATAGTGGACACAAATAAGTGTGTTCAGAAAATACGTGCTTTGCGAAAATGCGATCTATTCGAGTATTTCGTCCTTTGGAATGAAGAATTCAAAATGTTATTTTTTACAAAACCACATTCAAGATTTTTTGTTAAATAGAAAAATTTTTATATGCATTAACGGCATATGTAGGGTTTAGGTATTTCGCTGGTGCCAGATATGTCTATGTCTATACTGTAAATTTTAGATACTGATGATTATTCAATAAAATATTATTCCTCATATAATTAAAATTGTGTTTATTACAAGAATACCCATTTATTAAACTGAATAAGTAGATTTTATACTTATTATTTAGTATTACTTTCAAATTTTCCAATTGAAAACGTGATGTGATAAGGAGATCAATAAAATAAATTTATAGTATTGCACAAAGAACTATAAAAAAATTGTATGATGAATTGAAAACTACTGTTCCCAGAAAAAATATACGAATGCTTGTGCATGTATTGTATAATTATGTTGCTTGCACATGTGTTTTAAATAAGTAAATAAATATATATCTATTACAAAAATTTTATTCCCGATACTTTATAAAATTAATCTAATTGTCCTGCATATTCACCATTTCCCTGCCTCTTAATTATATATTTAAATTCGTTTTCTTTTAAAACGCGTATTTTAATTTTTATGTTATTCAAAATTATAATACAAAAAGCATTTTCCTTTCTTAAAAATATTTCTTAAAGCTGTTCTGTTTCGCAATGCTAAAACCACATGATGCCAGTTCATTTCAAATGTTCTTTTATGCCATTTTCTTTTTTATTACTTATTATATCCTGAAATTTTCGTTTCGCGGTCTTTTCATCGGAACGACCCATTGCTCCAAATTTCGTCCACTTGTAAGTAAAGAGTCCAATGGTCTGATTAGATTCTTAGGTTAGCGAAGGCACATGATTTGTCAGGACCATACGCCAATGTGCCGATAACTCAGACCCTCGTTAAATAGGCTTGTATGAGTGTGAAGCGCATATTTTGATTCTTTAAATACCATGTAGCTGCTTCGAGATTAATGTCAATGTGTTAGTAATGGAAGGAAGGAAATTAACATCCTAATTTTTATCATCGCATTTGACATGACCGATAGTTATTACTCCAGATAAACGGTCGTATTTTATGCAATATGTGAATGAACAGCTTTCTACCTACAAGGGTATCTAATTTTGGGAAACGGCTAGTGGATTTCTTAATTGTTTTGCAATTCGACTCACAGGTGATTTCCTGATTAATAATCAACTGATTCTTCTTCATAATGCCCGTCGTCAACTCCACTTAAATCATCTACATATCTATTATATATATAAAATCCAAACGGAAATTTCGTTCTGAACGCCTAGATTTCGAGTTCTACCGCATGGATTTTTACGGAACTTATACCGTTAGTTAGGTATCGTTTCAGAAAAGGTTTTAAGCTATAACACATCATTCTACCTGGATTAGTTATTGAATTATGACGGAAAGTTCTGTTATTTTGGACGATAAGGTTTACCATTTTATTTCTTGGCGAAATTTATCGTTGATAAAAAAATTGAAACAGCTATTACATCTCGAAACATAAAAGAAAAAACTGTTACTAATTTTAATAAAAAAAGGAAGAAAAAATTCGTTTTAATGAGTGATAATATTAAAAAACGAAAACATTTAATTTAAACATGAAAGGGAATGTTCGTAATGCTTAAAAAATTACTCAGTTAAAATATTGCAATTGAAATAAGATTTGGCTCTTTATCTTTTGCGTCAGGTTAAGAAAAATGCATCTGAAAAATTGATAGGATGATATCAACGAAGTTTCGATAAGTGCATGCTCAGAAATATTTGAAAAAATTATATAATATTCTTCTCATGAGGAATATATAGAATATTCTTCTCGTGACATATAATATGTTTATTAAAAAAAAACCGCAGAACCTATATTTAGCGTTTGTAAAAAAATAATAAAAATTTAATTCTTTTGACGATTTAATGCTGTTTCGCGGCACAATAAAATTTTGAATGATACTTTTTTTATAATGAATAATTTTTAAGTAAAACCTTTTTCTACTCTTCATACGAAGATAGTTAGATTAAGTTTAACGCAATAAACACATTTTTATTACTTCAGTTTTGCCTTATACCTTTATATGTGTATATATTAAAATTTTATTATCGTAATTATACGGTTTAAAACAAAATTTCAGCTTATTAAATTTTTTCCAAATTCAAAATTAATGACCGATTCGGAACATTGGCAATTTGACTTCGATATTGTCAATGTGAGAAACAAGAAATGAAGGTTACTGTTGCCATGGAAACAAGTACTTAATACAAAATGTTTAATGGTAGCATTTTTAATTAGCCAGCTACTTTTAAAACAAATTTAAAACGGTACTACTTGATTTTCCCGCAGACAAAATAACTATCGCCAAACTATAAGATAAATGCCAATAATAGCTGATCGTAAATTCTACATTCACTTGACATTAAACACGGTACACGTGTTTGTTGCGTCATCAAGTGATTTTTAATTTGACTTCTATTTGTAATTTTACTAATGTTTAAAAATTTATTTATTCTTTCGTTGTTTAAAATAAAAATTTTGTCAATTTGTATAATTTGGCGAGCTGTTTGGCAATTTATATAATTTGGCGAAGCGTTTGGCAATTTATATAATTTGGCGAAATTGGTTGAATGAATAATCAAATAGTACCCTTAAAACATTTTCAGCCGGTGAAGCCATGTAAAATTAAATAACTACTGCAACACGCAATTTGTATATATTATATACGCTTAAAGATAAAAAATAATACGCTAATCCTTCGTTTAAGTTTAAATTCATTGAGTTTTAAATACTTTAAGCACTTATTTAACAAGCAATTTTCAAATGCATCTAAATATCTTGCATTTGGGATGGAAATGTGTTGGCTAGCCAAATAGCGTGGAAATTTCGTTTTTTGCGCCAAATATTCGAATATATATAGATTTGTTTCAGATTTTTACTGGGATTCCGCCGCCAAATTTGACTGATGTTTTACTACACACATGAGGAGTTTTAAAAGCATATTTCTTTTCAAAATAATTTGAGTATGCTCTTTAAGGAGACCTTCCTTGTGGTAACAATTTTGTTTATGATTTGTTCTTTTTTATTTCTAACTCTTCCATCATCGGACTTACAGACGAAACTAGCAGATGTAATTGTAAAAATGATGGTACTTATGATTTACATGTTATATGTTTATTTGTGATTTTTGAGTTCACTTTTGTTACCAAACAATTTGATTTTAAGCCAAAAAGATGTAAGCGTGAATTGGGTTCAAGAGATATGTACAATAAAGGTGATTTTACAAGTGTATGAAAGAATCATTTTTTGAGTATTTTTTAAAATTAAAATATACAATATATAAATAGCAATTAATATTTAAAAAATGGAGTCAGATATTTTAATTTTAGTATAAAAGTCTCCCACACACGCACATACATACTCTAAAATAATTTAATTTTAGACATTTAAAAAATCTCTCCTCATACTTTACTGCGAAAACATGGAGGTTTGTTTTCCCCAAATTTGTGACTTTTATAACCTCGAAGCCAGATTAGCTAATATTGTCCGTTCCTTTTTTAATAAAAAAACATATCGCCAATTTCCCTTGTATATCGTTCAGTGCTTGCAATGTTAGGTAGTAAAGATTATTCTTAAGAAAATGTAAGCAATTATGCGTTATTTCTATCACGAAAAAAGACATTTTGCAATAAAAATTGCTTTCTGAAATCACTTTTTGATATTCCATTCCATTCGTCATTTTTTTTTTCATATCTTCCCTTCTTTTAGAAATGTTATAAAAAGATATTGGATTAATCTTCCATAGTCAGCCACCTTACAATTGGCGAATTTACTGTATAGTGTTGGAAGATTCGTTTATATTTGAAAGGAACCGTTGACGGTAAATCCGATTTCAGAAGATTACGCGAAATTTGTACTTAGCGATTAGTAAATTTATGTTTTTTTATTATGGAGCGAACGGACAAAAGAAGATTTACTATTATACATTTTTCATGTGCAGTTATTTTATTATCACTGAAAAAACATTAATTTGAATGTACAAAAAAAAAAAAAAAAATATCAAACCAAAGGTGGCCAATGGTTTTCATTTAGCCTAGGTTTTAAAAAAAATGTACCTGAAATTCTTATATAATTACAATCATTATAAAGCGATTTTGACTGATGCACAGCTCAAGCAGCTGATCGTAGAGACAAATTTTAGGTTTATTTTACTGTCACTAAAAAAACATTACTTTGATTGTACAAAAAAAAAAATCCTTTCAAATGCCAAAGGTGACCAATGGAACAATATTCGTTCATTTACCCTAGGTTTGAAAAAAAGTACCTCAGATTCAAATAAAATGTCAATCATTATAAAGAAATTTTGACTGATGCACAGCCCGAGCGGCTGATCGTAATCACAAATTGACGTTTATAATTTTATGTAGGCAACATACTGATGAATAATGACGTCTTGAAAATAAAAGCATGTTTATTTCTCTGTCACGCTCATTAGAGAAATGCGAAAACAATCTTCGGTTCGCCAAAAAGATCACTACTAAAAATTTTCCATAACTAACTTTACTTTTAATTCACAAAGAGTTTTGATACTAAAATTCAATCAACAGCAATTTAACATTACTTAATAGAATGTAGTTTTGCGCGTAATTAACTTTGTTTTGTTGTCGGAGCACAGCTCCGGCTTCCCTGCAAAAATTACTCTTATTGTTAACATGATAGCGTCCAAAATATTTGTCGTATCGACACAAACAATTAAATGGACGTTGGTAGTACCAAAATCTCGGTGCGTATTGAAAATCATAAATATTCGTCAACCGTAACGGCATGAAATGTCTGCTCAAAATTTTCCCATTGAGATAACATTGCGGGTTTAAATCTATTTGAACGATAAGCCTTTTTGTTTTAGACATTCTACCTTGAGCTTTTTTCTGAACCAATTTTAATAATTCTTTTTTTAAATGAAAGCTGTTTCTTTGTAGATTTGCGGCAATAGTTTTTTTTTAAATATTCCATTTTTATAATTAAATTTAAAATATACAAATTTTCTATGATTTTTTTTTTCTCAAAATGGTTGCAATAGGATTATTTCCATTGTTGTAAAGAAAAGAAAATTAATAAAGTATATTTATCTTTATTGATGCCAATTTCTAATAAAATTCAAAATGAACTTTGTAAAAAAAGGGAACGGAAAATGACGTCACGCTTTAAAAAAACACTACATTTTTCCTCAAAAAGTCTTTACAATTCAATACTTTTTCACTCCACTGAGTTTGAGACACTATGTGAAATGCTTCTATGAGGCAAAGTGACATCATATTTAAATGAAAACCATCATTTTCTCTGATAAAACGAAATATTTTACTACGAACGCCTCTAAAAGATATAAATTTCTGGAATTTTACTCTCCGATACGGAGATAAAAATCACAAGTCAAGAGTGCGAATGTTCACATGCAAAGTCGTATATAACAAACTTGATTTCAAGTTTGGAAATATATGTATTAATAACTTATTGCGTACTGCAATATTTTTGAAATGTGAATGTAAAATTGAGAGATGCGTATGTAAATTTTGAGAGGATGAAAATGACGTTAAGTTTAGATTTCACGCGAAAAATAATTCTATGATTGGCTCATTCTATGATATGATCATCATTGACTCATCTTTCAATGGTTCAACGATCTTTCAATGACTCAACTTTCAAAACTAAGTGCCTCAATGGATAATTTCATCATAATTACTTACCTTGGTTAGGCACGCTAATACATTTTAATTTAACTAGGGGGCACGGCCCCCTACGAGCTACGCTCGCCAACCCCCGTCCAGACACCGCAGACTCTAAATGCACGCTAATTTGATCGGCTTTAAAAAGATTTCGAAAGATTGAATTATAATTTAAAAAACAGTGGCGATCCCTATAAACGGATTCGTATTCAATTCTCTTTGATTGGGGATTTTTAACGCCAAATCCGCTGCGGTACAAACTTGATTATCCCGTCGACCAATTTCGCCAAATTATATAAATCGCCAAACCATTCGGCAAATTATACAAATTGACATAATTTTTATTTTAAATAACGAAAGAACAAATAAATTAGTACAACATTAATAAAAATACAAATAAAACGTCGAAATAAAAATAACTTGATGACGTAGATACGTGTAACAACATTTCAAAATAAGCTAATATAAAATGAATTAAGTAAACAGTCTTTGTCTCCTGGTATTTTTTAAGAAACCGAAAAAAAAGTTCTTTTAAATGAGACATTTTAAATTAATTGTTTTTAATCTGACGTAATTTTGACCAAGCTATTATTTCTCTTTCAAATATTCACGTGAAAATACTTTTGTTAGAAATGAAATATTATTCGCGCTTTCCTAACAAAAATAGTTGAAAAGATCCTCTCAAAATATCAAATAATTGTCTAGCGCAATTTCTAAATTTAAACTGTTTTGCAATATTTTGTGTTCATTTTATGTAATAACTGTAATGTGACGTAAATATAATGTAATTTCTCCTATTTAAGACTTCTAACTCATGTTAATGTATTTATTATTTTACAATTTCCTTTCTCTCTTAAAATTCACGTGTTTCCTTTTTATGACGTAATTTTTAATAAGTTCCTGCTTTTTGTACATAATTATTTAATTCTAATTCCAAATGATTTTTTTTCTGTTTATAATAGTCACGTGTAAATAAATTTTTAATTTGAAGCAAACATTATTGTTTGCGCTTTTTATACATTTGGCAACAGTATAAATTAATACCATTTTCTAAAATAATGTAAAAAATATCCCTCGAAATGCTGAAAATTTGAATTTAAAATAGAAATAAAACCTCAAAAAATGTGTCAAATTAAAAAACTAAAAACAGTCTGCACACCAGGAAATTCTGACGCATAAAATGATCTAAAAATGATTAAATTCCTATGTACAGTTTTTGCTTCTATAAAACTTTTTTAATGGAACGATTTTGTCCAACTTTGGCATTAAATATCTCTTAAAATAATTCTTCGATTTGAAAACTGTCTGCATCAACGTGTTTATCAAACATTTCTGTATAATACTACCGATTTTAATATTTTTGTATGCATTATTTTTCTTAATATTATCGAAGAAAGACCTCCGGTCACAAAAAAATCAAAACCGGCGGCGGCGGTGGCGGTGACAGCGGTAGTTACTTTTTTTTTGGAATAGAGAGATACGTTGAACAGTCGCAATTTATGGAATTAGTATTTTGCTTAACTTTAAATTAAAAATAATATTTGTTGAGAGTAAGTATTAACTAATGTATGAGTTCCTTTTTAAACAATTTCTTTCGTCAAAATACGACGGGTTTCATCTCGTTATTAAACAAAACATTAGCTCCATTGTTGTAAATTATGCATTTTAATCTCATCCGAATCGTTATTGGCGTCGTCAATATTTGTGACCTGAGATATAGATTGACTTTTAGAAGTTTTATTTTCAACGGCCATAACGACCAATTTTTCTTTTTTTTCAGTGCGAACCTTTTATTCTCCATAACTTACCAAATCAATGCAATTCATTTTAAATTTTAAATTAAGAGAAACGAAAAGAAATCAAATACGGGGATTACGATTTTGGGTCTTAGCCGCATGGTAACGGATTTCGTATTGGTCGCACAGCTACGAGTGATAAATAAAAAAATCGAGAAAAATATAACAGGGTTTTGTACGGATCAGGGTACTTTCCAGGAGAGTTTCCAGCATTTTTTTAATAGAAAAAGTAATCTAGGCTAAACTGGTGAAATTTCGCATTCTTATAAGGAGAGATTTTCTGTAAGAAAATAACGGTGCAGAAGAATTTCTTCGTCGCAAAATTTCAGGAATCGTACGAACCCTGATATAATGTCATGTATGTATTACTTATATGTATGTATTCTTATGTATGTATGTTTATATTCAGACGTATGCATGTTTGTATTGGGAAATTTCCGCAATCGGGTTTGTAGACAATTTCATAATTTAGTGAGCGTTGTTTGATGCGCAAATTCAACCATTTGGTGGCGGTCCCAATTACAGAAGGTTACTCTTTTTTTTTTTTTTTATTCACTGTAAGTGAATGTGCTGCATCTGAAATGCACATGGACTTTCTCCGTAACCTTCGAAATCGGTGCAATTCATTTTGAATTTTGCTCCACCAGTGGCTGAGAGGTTTTGCTCTGGAAGCTGGTAGACGGGAGGTGCTGGGTTCGATCCCAATCGCGCCAGTCGGCCTAATCGTTCGGCGTTTTTGTGGTTTTCTTGGAATCTTGGATTTCCAAGCGTTAATGCGGGTTAGGTTCCCTTAGAAAGACCCCCACGAAGGGCACCCCTCCCCCTGGGCCTATATCCCTCGTGCAGATAATTGGCCGTCATAAATACAACCAACCAACCAATCATTTTGAATTTTAAATTAAGAGAAATGAAAAGAAATCGAATACGTTTCGTTTATTAGCCACATGGCTACGAATGATAATCAAAGAAATCGAGAAAAATATAATGCCATGTATGTATTACTTATATGTATGTATTCTTATGTATGGTTGTACTAAAACGTATATATGTTTGTATTAGGAAATTTCCGCAGTCGAGTTTATAGACGATTTCATAATTTAGTGAGCGTTGTTTGATGCGCAAATTTAACTATTTGGTAGCAGTCCAATTTCAGAAGGTTATTAATTTTTCTTTTTAATTCACCGTAAGTGAATGTGCTGCAACTGAAATGCAAGTGAACATTTTCCGTAACCTACCAAATCGATGCGATTCACATTGAATTTTTAAATTAAGAGAAATAAAAAGAAATCGAATACGGAGAATACGATTTATGATGTTAGTTGCATGATAACAGATTCAGTATTAATTGCATGGCAGCGAATGATAATAAAATAAGTCGAGAAAAATATAATGTTATGTATGTATTACTTATATGCATGTATTCTTATGTATGTTTTTATTCAGAGGAAAGTATGTTTGTATTAGGAATTTTCCGTAATCGGGTTGGTAGAAATTTTATAATTTAGTGAGCGTTGTTTTATGCGCAAATATAACCATTTGGTAGTGGTCCCAATTGCAGAAGATTACTCATTTTTTTTTTTTTTTTTTAATTCACCGTAAGTGAATTTGTTGCAACTGAAATGCGAGTGAACATTCTGAAGTGAATGAGATAAGCATTTTTGGCCTAGATGAACACTTGTAAACAGAAATATGTAGATAACAAAATAAAAAAAGTCCTAAAAGCGTAAAGAAAAGGTAGCTTACTTATTTCTTGATTTTAAGAATTTAGCTAATTTTACGGGAAAACACTAAGCTAAAAGGCGAAGAACCGGATTAAATAAGAATCATCAGTGCCGAATTTCAGTGGAAATTTTGCCAAATTTGGCAGCTACAGCCAAATTAGCTGCATTTATATCAACATATTTTTGGTCGCCAAATTTGGCGAAATTTCTCGAAATGTCTCCAAGCTTGGCGAAAATTTTGACGTTAATATATATGACCATATAGTTTTATGCTTATAATGGAAAATGGATACAACAACGAAAGATAATTCGAAATCAATTTCACTAAAAGTCGTAAATCATTCCGTGATTTATTTTTAACATGTTGCGTAGATGTAGTGTACATTTTAAGAAATGTACATATTTTTATATGTGTAACATTATGCACAAAAGCTTCGAAAATGCTGGTTAAAAGAAAACAATTGAGATAAAAAGAGTTATTCAGCGTAATTCTCTGTGGAAAAGTCACATAAAAGTAAGCCAGCTGCCTACGAGTAATTGCGCGAATAACGATATAACAATAACTCAGATGAACAAAAGTATCAAGTTTGATAGAGGAGTATAGCAGATTACCCATGTGTGCATGTTACATACGTGTTACAAACATTTCCCTGATACCATATTAAATAAGTCTCGGCTATACCAGACATGCAAGTCTTTGAAGGGGCTTTGAAGTTTTCTGCCATTAGCTCGATGGATCGAGTTCCAATTTTTGATTGTCTGAAAGATCGGAGCTACATTAAACAAATCAAAATCGCTCAACACATCCCCGGTGGTTATCCTTTCTCTTTACCGTAGACTCTCTTATTCAATGAATTCTCTTTACTTTTAACATTTCTGAATTATTTTAAAGAACAACAAATCACGCTGCATGAAAATTTTGATAATTCTGACATCAGATTTACAGATGAGCAGCAGAAAATACTTTAGTTATGCACAGAACAGCTTTCGTCATTGCAAACAAAAGCTACAATTTTCCCTAAGTCAACTTTTATTATTGGAAAAGCAAGAGCTGGAAAAAGTAGGATAATCAAAGAAATTAGTAAAGCAATCATAGAACAGTTAGGATCAGAAGCTGTCATTCTTTTGGCACTAACAGGTACTGCTGCGCTTAATGTCGAAGGAAAGTTAATTCACTTGGGGGTTAAAAAACCACCGTGTTTTAAATAGTTCGTTGATTTAAAAAGTCAGACAGAAAGAAATCTACAGCTCAGCATGAATACAGTATTTTTTATCTTTATTGACGAATTTTCAATTGTCGTCATATGACTGAACTTGAACAAAGATGTCGCAAAGGTACTTTGTTTAAATACTTGGAGGTATTAGGTAGTTACATCGCGTAAAAGACACCCCTCTATGCAAGGGACATTCTATAAATGGGAATCATTCAAAATGTCTATTTTGGTTCTTCGCAGACAAAAAATCCTTAGAGCTTTTGAAAATTGCTTTACATTAACAAAATCATTGAGAGAAAATGACGATCAGCAAAGACAGCTTCGAAAGACTCTATATTCGCTTTGGGTGGGTCATGTTTCAGACTACTCTCATCCCTTATGCAACGGTGGAAACCTACACTGCTTCCGGCTCAACTTGAATGATTTCAAGATGCTATATGTCTTTTTTTCAAAAACAAGCAAGCGAAAGAACATAATCAAGAAGTACTTCTTAAATCAAAGTGGTCAATGACAAGAATGTTAGCAGACCACATTAATTAAAAGTAAGATGTAGTGAAGATGATCACGTGTATGGACTTCAGGCTGGACTTTTTTCAGCAGTTGGATGCAGAGTTATGTTACACACCAATATCTGGATGGAGTGGGGATTGAGAAGCGGTGTACTGAGTACAGTAAAATATACTGCCTATGACCCAAAATTTCAACTCCCAGGCTTGCCACAGGCTATAATGGTTCATTTTGTTGATTATTATGCCACAAATTAGCATTTGAGCATTACCGCAGGCAACTCATGACGGAATTAAACGCTAGAAAATGAGGATTCAACGGGAGTTATTTCAAATTTAATTTTGACTATTAAACAGTAATCATGAAAATTAATTTTTTTTTTATTATAAAATGTTATGTGTTAAGTTTATACGACTCCATGCTCCGACATTTCGCCCTGCCGGATACTAGTAACTAACTCTGGTATATTTGTAGCCATACCGTTACGAACATTCCTAACGTTTCACATCAAACCTGGTTGTGGATCCGATTACGGATGATTGGGAAGATTTTATTGAATGAAAACTAGAGGTTTAGTTTTCTATTTGAATCAGTTATCGAGGTTATTTTCCTAGGTTAATAGTTGCATGGTTAAAACTATTATATAAAAAGAAACGGCAGTTAAAATGACATTGTTTTAATTTGATTCACACAATTCCTCTTTAAATATCCACTTTTACATGATTCACATACTTTAAAATATAAAAGTTAAATACTGGATTGACTGTATTTACTCGTCTGGAAATTGAAAATAAGAAACTGTAGAAAACCTGGCAAAAGAAGACGTATATTACCAAATATAATGTAACATAGAGAGAGATTGTATTTATGTTATCAAATCCACATATAGCACCAAGCTGAGAAGACCGGAGTAAAAGAACTAACAAACGAAAGTGAATAACCCGAACATTCGTTAAGTTAAATAGTCAATCTCTGCAATCATTATAATTCAATCTTTCTCATTAGTGAGGTGGTATGATCCTAATGGTGGTATGAGTTCAGGTGATATGATCCTAATGGCCGCATTTATCTCCAAAACATTATGATGTACTAAAGAGTTGCTTCTGAATTTCCCGTATTTGTCTAACACATTAGATAATGTAATAGCGCAATTGCGTCCGATGCGTATTCAGAAAATGTGGAAGGACTTTCCAGGTGAAGGTCCCTATTAATTTAAAATACAGAGTCGAATTCTCCATTTCGTTTGATTGAAGGTTTATTTGAAAAATGGCCCAGCGCAGCGGGCTCAGCCTGCTATTAGCATATATATGACACTAAAAATGTCGATGCTTTATACACACACATATATATATATAAGAATACATACTTAAATATATGTATTTTTTTATTATTTTATAATTTTTTCTGTTCAACAATTGCTAAACAATGAAGTAAAATATAATACCTTATTTTGATTTGCTTCTTGAATCCATGGTTCCAGCAAAATTTAAATTGAATTCATCAGTTGCGTTGGTTTCAGTTAACGTAACTTAATATGGTTTCGAAAAAAGAACTATCTTATTGTTATCATTCTTCGAAAAAGTCTACAATGAATTAAGTTTAATTGCATTGTTCAGACTAGTTAAAATAGTGTGCTTTTATAAACGCACTAGAAGACAGCTTAATGACGAAAATATACAAAAATAGAATATAATAGAATATACATTTATTTTTGCCACGTTTTCAAAATTAAATATCGTTAGATCTAACTGGCAGAATTAAATGCTTTTACTAAAATATTTATTTAAAAGACATGCAGAAGAAAACATAAAAATGAATATGTTGCTTCATTTTATTAATAGTTACTTATTTCTTTTTCAAGAAGCACGTCAAAATCAAATATCTAGAGAACTAATAGGTAGATTTCAATACAATTTTAAATTGTATTTTAAATATATCAAAATTTAATAACCTGATAAATAGTCAATACACTGTAAAAAAAATCTATGAAGTTACTAAAGTTTTTCTAGGAAACTGGGATTCCTAGAACTTTTCATGTAACGGCAACAACAAAATTTCATGTAACAGACACACTTTTGCGCCGAAAATCAAAAAATCTGTAAAGTTACTAAGAATTTTTTTGGAAACTGGGATTCCGAGAACTTTTCATGTAACTGCAGCCAGGGTTACAAATAAAAGTTTAGTAAGATTACTGAAATTTTAGCAGATTCATTTGTAAAGTTACAGATTTTTGTAGCTTTACAAAAACTAGTTTTGTAGATTTGCAGCTTTTTTCGTACAGTTACAGGTGAACGTTTAGTAAGCATGTAAATTTACATCTGTAGAACTACAGATTTTTTTTTACAGTGTAGATTTGAATTTTTTTTTACAAATATTATTTACATAAAGTAGGAAAGAGAAAATAAACGGTTTACATAATGCCCGCAGGTCGGCTGTTGGTCATCTCTTGCCCAAACTCTGCTTGCAAAGAGAGTGGGGCCAACAATCCAAAGTTTGTTTTAAAAGATTTTAGTCTGAAAATGAAAAATCGAAGTAATTCGAGGTTTGAGTGATTCGAAACAGTATCAGATATTTTCTAATCTCAAAAACCTCTCAAAGAGGCTCGTTTGATTCGGAATTCATGTGGAAACACTAGCACAAACTGCGATAGTATTAAATACAAAGTGTTTTACACAAATATTAAAAATAGATATAATCAATCAAAGTCGGAAATACATATTTATTATTTATAAAATATTAATTTCAGAAATGAAATTAATTAACGTTGGGTTTTTTAGTAAACCGTAGCGGAAATCACATATTTAAAATATTTTGATTGATTGGAAAATTAGTCATACATTCTTAATTCAATTTAAAAACTTTAAATGTAAATGAACTTCTAATTTATGGAAGTATTACATGCATAGAAGTATTTATGGAGATAAATGTAGAATATTAAATTGCTTCTTATTTTAAAATTTCTAACAAATGCAAGTGTTTAATAAGAAACAAAGTTAATTATATCCATTGAAAATATTTTAAACGTCATTTGAAATTCAGTATTTATAAAAATTTAATCTCCCGAAGCATGTGAATACTCATAAACCAATTTTACGCAATGGTGAATTTTAATATTTTCCACAACTCAGATTTAAGACTTTTATCGAACTAAACACACTCCAGAGAAATGAATATTACGATAAATATCTTCTGTCTTCAAAAGTTACAGAAAGCAGAATTTGTAATAGAAGAATATTTCGAGTAATGTTTGTGGTCTTTAATCTTAAAATGCCAGAAATTCCCAGAATGATTATTTAGTTTATCGAAAACTTGAATTTTTATAATAGTGAAGTTAGATTACTAACAATCTGATTGATCTGATATTTTTAAGGTTAATAAATTATAGAAATGTTCTTTAAAAAACATTTAAAAAATATTTTGAAAATTTCATTGGAAAAAAAGGACGAAATAAAAAGAAACTAAAATTTTGAACATGTATAAACACATAAACACTATACAAACACATGCAGACACACATATATATATATATATACAGGGCTCACACTAAAGTCCGTTAACCCTCTTAAATGCTGAACGGTTGCAGCTATAGCCATAAAACTGGTGTGTAGATATTATAAAGTGTCTATGTACTACTAGATAAGACCGCTTCTAGTGCCACGTAGTGAAACATGCCGAATTTAGGGTTATTATCTCGAAATCGGAACGAGATATTGGGAAAAGTTAATTACAAAGTTGTAGACCATCATCGATTTAGTGCGAAAAAATACCTAGTGAACTTGAATCCTATAAACACCAGGTTTAAAACGAGCATTCGTTTGTTAGTGATTTCCTACATTAAGGAGTGACGAAATGATATTAAAAAGAAAAAAAAAAAACTAATCACTAGATACCTTTATTTTCGATGGTCAAACTTCTCTCTGTCAGCTGCAATGCCAATCTGGATCATTGTTTGTACTTCACGATGAACATGTTGTAGCGTAGCGAGTGACACGCTGGCACAAGCATCAGTATTGCGTCCTTGGAGGACCAGCAATATTGTTGGAGTGGGTCACATACACCTGCTGTTTCATGAAAAGGAGCGCATTGGAGTGAGGTCATTTGAACGTGGAAGCCACTCAACTAAACGACATGCCCGATTATTTGTTTCCCGAATTTTTCCACCAGGAACTACTTCACTCTAGGGCGCAGGCGCACTGTGCAGTCATGCGGGCTCGTTTTTAGACCGAGAGATAATCATTCACCTTTTTTTTTTAATTGCGTTATGTTTTGAGCATTCATATTTACAAGGTGTCTTTTCTAATTAAATCGATGATGCTCTTTGTAATTCACTTTTTCCTATATCTCGTGCTAGGAACCGTCGAACATGTACTTTGGACCACTTTTTCCTGGTTCCACTCACATTTCCATTATTAAAAAAAATATTATAAATGATTTTTCAACGTCAAAATGGAGTTGTAAACATTTAACATGAAACAATGAAGCAAACTGTGTGGTTTTAAAGAGGAATTTTTGTTTTATTATTTTTTTATTTTTTAACTATTTTTAAAGTTTTGGAACAAAGTATCCCCTGCTATGGGCTTCTTTGATCCATTCACATAGTTTCATATAAAATGAATACATTTCATATGTAAATGAATACATTTTTATGGAAAACCTTTGCAATAGCATTTGCTAATAAATCAACACTGCAAGCCCAATAAACACATGTTTTTTTTTTTCTTTTTTTCTTTTTTTTTTTTTTTTTACATTTAAACACAATTGACCAATTGTTAATCTATATCTATACTCCTATTATAAAGAGGGAAAAATTGTTTATTTGTAGGAGATAAGTTCAGGAACTACCGAACCGTTTCCAAAAGTAATAGTATCAAAATGATGGTGTTAGTCCAACTTAGAACATAGGCTATATCTTATGTCGGTGCCACTACCCCAAAGGGGGTGCAGGAGCAAAAAACGTTCTAAAAATGCGATTTTTGCGTTACGGAAGGGCCTAGAAATATGAAATTTGGAATATTAGTAACTTATAAGATATAAATGATGTCTAAGAACAGTTTTTAAACAATTCGAAATTTAAAAGGGGTGAAAATGCACAAAAAGCGTTCTAAAGAACGTTCTAAATGGTAGTTTCTACATAATCTCATAAATACCAAACCGATTTGAAAAGTAATGGTATAAAAATGATGGTGTTAGTCCAACTTAGAACATAGGCTATGTATGTATGTAGTTTTATGTAGATGCCACTACCCCAAAGGGGGTGCAGGAGCAAAAAATGTTCTAAAAATGCGATTTTTTCGTTACTGAAGGGCCTAGAAATATGAAATTTGGAATATTAGTTACTTATAAGATATAAATGATGTCTAAGAACAGTTCTTAAACAATTCGAAATTTAAAAGGGGTGAAAATGCACAAAAAGCGTTCTAAAAAACGTTCTAAATGGTAGTTTCTACATAATCTCAGGAAATACCAAACCGATTTTAAAAAATTTGGTGTCAAAATGATAGTGACAACGTTTGCTCCAAGATAGGCCATGCTTTATGTCGGTGCCACTACCCCAAAGGGGGTGTAGGAGTAAACAAAACGCTCTAAAAATACGATTTATGTGTTACTGAAGGGCCTAGAAATATGAAATTTTAAGTATCAGCTACTTATTAGATATAAAGGATTTCTAAGAACAGTTCTTAAACAATTCGAAATTTAAAAGGGGTGAAAATGCATGAAAAGCGTTCTAAAAAAGTTCTAAATGGTGATTTCTAGATAATCCCAGGAAATATCAAACCGATTAAAAAAATAATGGCGTCAAAATGATGGTGAAAACCCTTGCTCCTACATAGGCTATGTTTTATGTCGGTGCCACTACCCCAAAGGGGGTGCAGGAAAAAACGTTCTAAAATGCGGTTTTTGCGTGTCGGAAGGGCCTTGAATCGTGAAATTTAGAGTGGTAGTTAGTTATAAGATATCAATGATCTCTAAGGACATTTCCTAAAAAAGTTGAAATTTAAAAGGGGGGGGGGTCAAAATGCGCAAAACGCGTTGTAAAAAACGTTCTAAATTGCGATTTCTAGCAGTCTCAGGAAATACTGAACCGATTTCAAATATAATGGTATAAAAATGATGGGGACAGATCTTGCTCCAAGCTAGGCGATATTTTATATCTGTTTCCACTACCCCAGAGGAGATGCAGGACCAAAATGAGCGAAAAGCGTTCTAAAAACGTTCTAATTGCCGATTTGTCACCAATATCTCAGGAAGAATCAAACTGACTTCAAAAGTAACGGTAAGAAATTGATGCTGACAGCCTCTGCTCTAACATAGACGCTATTTTAAGTCGGTATCACTATCACCTAGACATTGCAGGAGCAAAAAAGAGTTCCAAATTTCAATTTTTGTGATCGGTAGGGGCTAGCAACTTAAAATTAGGCAAGGTACATATTTATTACATATAAATTATCTTTAAGAACAGTTTCGAAAAAATTGGAAATTTAAAAAGGTGTGAAAATGCGCAAAAAGCGTTCTAAAAACGTTCTAAATTGCGATTTCTACTCAATCTCAGGAAATTCCAAAGCTATTTCAAAAGTAATGGTTGCAAATCAATGGTGACAGTCCCTGCTATAAAATAGGTTATATGTATGTTGCTGTCACTACCATCTGAGGGTTGCAAAAGAAAACATGTTCTAATTTGCGTTTTTTGCATAACTGAAGGGTCTAACACTTTGAAGTATGGCATGGTATTTACTTACAAGATGCAACTGCTTTCTAAGAACTGTCGAAAGCAAAATTTCAAATTTAAAAAGTCCTTCCGGCCAGTGCCGGGAGGAAGAGGTAGCTTTCAAATACCTTATTTTAAAAAAGCCAACTTATATTATTCAAACACACGAAGCTCAATTTAGTGGAAACCGAATATAGGAGATTCAATACTAATTTTTATCAATACTAAATCATTATGAATGAGAATTTCACGAAATTAGTCAGCTTTATCCAAGCTGCTTTTATTTAAAGTAACTTGTATTTGGCTGAGATGGTGATGTATACTATCCACATGCTTTCTCACATGGAAATAGCCGAATACGTGTGTTATCGCGTGACAAATACAAGATCGTTTCAAAATGTTAGCCATACTAGGAATTCAAAGTGCTATAATTCAACCGTTATTTAAGATATAAACAAAAGAACAAATTTTCAGAAACAAAATCTGTTCCGGAATCTTTGTATTAAGGTCAAACACATACAAAAAAAATCTTTTTCATTTTCTAATATTTTGGTATCTCATTTTAAATTTTAAATTTTTAAAATTTTTTTAAATGGCCGCCATTTTGAAACAAGATGGCGGATGAAGCTGTCCAACGAACTTGGTCGAGATATTTGTATGTACTATGTACACACCAAAGTACATCCGAATCGGTTCATAAATACGCCTGTTATCACGTGACAAATATCAGGACGTTTCAAAAAGTCAGCCACGCTAGAAATTCAAAATGCTATAACTCAGCCATTTTTTGAGATATAGACGAAACAAAAACTGCTCCCGAATCTTTGTATCAAGGTCAAATACATAAAAAAAATATATATTTTCAATTTTCAATTTTTTGGTACCACATTTCAAATTTAAATTTTTCTTAAAAATTTAAATGGCTGCCATTTTTAAACAAGAGGGCGGATGAAGCTGGCCAACGAACTCGATCGAGACATTGGTATGTACTATGTACAAACGAAGTTACATCCAAATCGGTTCAAAAATACGCCTGTTATCACGTGACAAATATCAGGACGTTTCAAAATGTCAGCCACGCTAGAAATTCAAAATGCTATAACTCAGCCATTTTTTAAGATATAGACGAAACAAAAACTGGTCCGGAATCTTTGTATAAAGGTCAAATACATAAAAAAAAAATATTTTTCCATTTTCAATTCTTTGGTACCACATTTCAAATTTAAAATTTTTAAGAAAATTTTAAATGGCCGCCATTTTGAAACAAAATGGCGGATGAAGCTGGCCAACGAACTCGGTCGAGACATTGGTATGTACTATGTACATACCGAATTACATCCAAATCGGTTCATAAATTCGAGAGTTACAGTATGACAAATGTCAGATATATATATATATATATATATATATATATGTATTACCATTAATTAAACATAACCTGCCACCGTCAATTATTATGAATTAAAGCTGTAAGTATTAAAAAAAAAAAATATTATAAGAATTATTATGGAAGAAAAAAGAAAAAAGAAAAAAGTGGACACCGACAAAAATTGAAAAGCTTATACATTGAATTACGTTATCGAGGGCACAGAATTCAATGATATAAGCAAAATGGTTGTTTTCTGTGGGAGAAATAAGCTAAAGCTAAAATTAATTTTCCCCTGTGCCCGAACAACCACTAAAATCAAGTGAATTGATTAAAAATGAAAGCAGAATAGAAACAAATAATATGAAATGGAAGAATCAATAAAACGTATTTAAATATTTATAGGATATAAAATAGAAATAATAAACACCATACCGATTAATATTTCAGTATTTTACAAAAATCCATGTGCACATGTCTTCCAGTATATCAAAAAGATTAAGGTGAATAAAACAGTTAAGAAATCACAGTAAATGATACCAAAGGATGCAGTTAATACATTTTGAAATAATATTTGAAATACCTTGTAAAACAAATTTAATCTAATATAAAATATATAGAAATTAATTACATTATTTAAAATGCACTATTAAATTAATAGATAACAGTTTAACAATATCGTCAAAATTTAGCTAAAAATACACCCTGGTGTATAAAATATAACTAAAATGGAGCTAGAAAAATTAAAAATAAGAGCAATATGAAAGATACAATTTTAGTGCTGCCATCTATTAATAATTATATTAAACATCTATCGCAAGATAAAAATTTGCAAGCTTTTGAATGTAAATAACTGTTTAAACAGCAAAACCAAACAAATCCTTATATATAGAGAATTATAAACCTAATATGAATCACACAAAGTATTTAAAACTATTGTTAATAAAATTTAAAAGCATACAATATGTTCTATAAGCTAAATTGTTTAAACTAAACTAAGAGTTTAAACAATGTTAGAACATTGATAATATATAGCATATATCTATATGCTATAAAACAAAATAAATTCAGTAATAATTAATATAAATAATTATTAAAAATTATCTAAAAATTATTTTTTAATGAATTATATATAAGATATTTATAAAATGAACAGGAAATATCAAACATGTGGAAGTATATAGAAGGTTAAATAATACTTAAAATCCCATTACTTAAAACGCACAAATATAAAATGTGGATTATTTTCAGACATCCATAAAAATCCATAAAGTATGAATATGGGACATTCAAAAACATTAAACTAAGAGTGGCATACTATTAGTAATTAATATGATATTGTCCTTAGTAAATTAGAATTTAATAACAAATAATTGTAAATTAGATTAATGAATAATTAAGCTAATTATAATATTAATGAAAATCTCCAACTTACATATAAAATATCAAATCAACATCCACATAAAATACATAACATGTATATATATATGTATATATATATATATATATATATATATATATATATATATATATATATATCAACTTTTGAACGGAGGGTGGTTTCGGGGTCTGGGGGTCATGATCGATGAAAATATACTAAAATTTTTTTAAATCGTTTTCCTCCGAACGGCTGCAATAGGTAGCTTTTTGTAATGAAAGCTACCTAAAATGCTATAACTCAGCCATTTCTTAAGATATAGACGAAACAAAAACTGCTCACGAATCTTTTTATCAAGCTCAAACACATAAGAAGAAAATATTTTTTCAATTTTCAATTTTTGGTACCACATTTCAAATTTAAATTTTTCTTAAAAATTTAAATGGCCGCCATTGTTAAACAAGATGGCGGGTGAAGCTGGCCAACGAACCCGGTTGAGACATTGGTATGTACTATGTATAAACGAAGTTACATCCAAATCGGTTCATAAATACGCCTTTTATCGCGTGACAAAATTCAGGACGTTTCAAAATGTCAGCCACGCTAGAAATTCAAAATGCTATAACTCAGCCATTTTTTAAGATATAGACGAAGAAAAAACTGCTCCGAAATCTTTGTATAAAGGTCAAATACATAAGAAAAAAATATTTTTCCATTTTCAATTTTTTGGTACCACATTTCAAATTTTAAATTTTTAAAAAATTTTTAAATGGCCGCCATTTTGAAACAAAATGGCGGATGAAGCTGGCCAACGAACTCGGTCGAGAGATTGGTATGTACTATGTACACACCGAATTACATCCAAATCGGTTCATAAATACGCCTTTTATCGCGTGACAAAATTCAGGACGTTTCAAAATGTCAGCCACGCTAGAAATTCAAAATGCTATAACTCAGCCATTTTTTAAGATATAGACGAAACAAAAACTGCTCCGGAATCTTTGTATAAAGGTCAAATACATAAGAAAAAAATATTTTTCCATTTTGAATTTTTTGGTACCACATTTCAAGTTTTAATTTTTTTTAAAAATTTTAAATGGCCGCCATTTTGAAACAAAACGGCGGATAAAGCTGGCCAACGAACTCGTTCGAGACATTGGTATGTACTATGTACACACCGAATTACATCCAAATCGGTTCATAAATACGAGAGTTACAGTGTGACATAGGTCAGATATATATATATATATATATATATATATATATATGGATATATATATATATATATATATATATATATATCAATTTTGAACGGAGGGTGGTTTCGGGGTCTGGGGGTCATGATCGATGAAAATATACCAAAATTTTTTGAAATCGCTTTCCTCCGAACGGCTGCAATAGGTAGCTTTTTTGTAAAGAAAGCTACCTAAAAGGTGAAGTGAGCGAAAAGCGTTATAAATTACAATTTTTATGTAATCTTATCAAATACCAAACCGATTAAAAAAATAATGATGACAAATTGTTGGTGATAGAACCTGCTCAAACATAAGCTATATTTTATGTCTGTGCCACTACCACCAGAGGGTTTCAGCAGCTAAAAACTTTCTAAATTGCGATTTCTGTGATACTGAAAAGGCTAGAATCTTTAAATATGGCATGGTAGTTACTTATAAAATATAAATGCCCTGGAAGGGCTGTCGAGAATAAATTCGAATTAAAAAGGGGTGAAGCGAAAAGGAGGTGCGGAAAGCATTTAAAAAAGTCCTAAATTACGATTTCTATGCAATTTCAGAGAATATAAACCAAATATAAAAGTAATAGTTGCGAATCAATGGTAACAGTCTCTGATCCTACACAGGCTATATTTTATGCCGATGATTCTACCACCTGGGGTTCACAAGAACAACAAACGCTCTAAAAAAGGCATTTAAAAGCTTTCTAAATTACGTTTCTGTGGAATATTATGAAATAACAAACCAATTTCAAAATTAATGTTGGCAAATTAATGGTGACAGTTCCTATTTCAACATAGCCCTTTATGTTGAGAGATGTGGTAGGACTTGGAATTTGTCATTATGGTTAATTTTAAGATGTAAGAAGGTGGTTTCTAAAGAATTCAAAACTTCAAATGAATACTGAAATGAGCGTATTAATTGAGCATAAAAGTTTCAAAATATTTTCTAAATTCTTATTTATTTAGTTTTATTTCGTTTTATTAATTTAAGTCTCATTTCTGCTTTATGCAGTGTAATAATGATGTTTAATCAAACTGTGTTTTAAAGAGTAATTTTTTTTAATTATTCCTAAAAGTAATAAGTACTTTTAATAAAATAAAATATTACCTTTTAATAAAATAAAAATTTAGTTAGTACCTTTTAATAAAAATTTGACATAAATATCACTTGGCATATTTCAAATATTACGCGAGCAAAGCCGCGGGGTTTGCTAGTATTAAATAAACGAGAAACGGTTTTCGTCCTGTTATCCTCAGCAACTGGAACAAAAACAATTAATGTAACAAGAACAAAAGAACTTCTTAAAAGTCTTTGAGTCTTTCTTCGTGAGACACAAAGAAGACGTGCTTCTACTATGAAATCTGCAGCAAGACTCAAATGCTTTCATGGTAGAAGCATGTCTTTTTTGCGCCTGACGAAGAAAGACCCAGGTCTTTCGAAAGGCCTAGCGAAATTAAAAGTTTTTGATGTTGTTTTAAGAAGTTCTTTTGTTCTTATTCATTCATATCAGTTTCCATTTAATTTCTTTCAATTAATGTAACATTTTGCAACAGTAACATTTGAGAAAAAGTTACTTAAAACATGTGTTAAGAGATTTGGTTGTATAAAAGGCATTTCTAAGTAATTGGGACTATTTTCGGACCAAAACAAGCCTGGCACAAAGTGGCCCCGAAATACTAGTTTTCATGCTAGCTTTATGAAAATGTAAACATTTTCCGCTAAAATAAAAAGTTAAAGGAAAAAATATGATCACAAATGTGTTACAGGCTACTAAAGGTAATATTTTGACACTTACTTTATTTGTAGCTCTTATTAAGATTGTCGCACAATAGAAAGTTTGGAGATTTAAAATCTACACACGAAAACATCTGTTTACAAACACATTCAGTTTTGCCATTAAAAAAAAATAAATTACCATTCAAATACCCTATAGTAGGGTATAAATTATTTTTCAAGGGCAAAAACTCTAAATTATCTTGTATCGTTTGTTCAATGCAAAGAATAAAATCTTTTTTTATGGGCTGGACCAAATTAGTCCTGATCGACGAACGCTTATTCCGCCATTTTTTACGAGGTGGCAGTGTAAGTGGTCTCAGATAGTACGGCATAGCCACTTTATTAATTTTATGAGTATAGTTGCCGCCGTTAGACAATTAATAGGGTGAGAACGGACTTTAATGTGCACCCTGTATATATACCTAGTGTGATTATTATTATTATTATTATTATTATTATTATTATTATTATTCAACATTTAGATTTTATTTTAAGCAACCGTCGCGGAATGTGTTTATAAAATATATTATTCTGAATTTCAAAATTTGTTTTCAACATATTATATTTATGTATTATGAATATTTTAGCTTAAAAATATTAAATCTTCAGCTATTTACTCATTAAAGTTTCTATTTTATTTGCTTTCTTAATTGAATTACAAAAAACTCAAACTATGGTGTGAGGGAGTGTGAAACACAAGTTATTATTATTTTTTTAACCTTTTATATGAAATTGGTCGTTATGAAAAACATACCAAAATATTAAAAACATTAGAATTATCTTAGATTTGACATTGATTATCAACGAAATATTATAAATTCACGATATTAAAACGTATTAACAAAAAATTATGTGCAGTCATGTAAAAATCAAATTTGCTCATTTTATAGGCCTTTTTATTTATTACTATTTTGTATATATTTTTAAGTAATTGATGGTATCCTAATCGAGTCGTAAACAAAATTTAATGAAAGTGACAGCAACATCCACAATTAAATTACTAAAAGTTGAAAATAGGTAATAGTTTACAATTTAGATGTGTTGTTTTCCTATCCATAAAGAATATTTTTCAATCGGTAAATTTCTTTTCACACACAAATTTGTACTGATATTTTTCAATTAAATATAGCGCATTTTTAAAGCAAACTCAAATGACAAATGTGATCCCAGTACGCCGAGGTTAACTAGAAAGACAAGCTAACGCGGTGGGTCCGATTTTTTTTTACAGACCGCTGGAGTCACGTGATGCTCTTTTCGCACACCTTAATTGGTGCATTCGAGCATCACGTGACTCCAGCGGTCTGTAAAAAAAGAAGAATCGGACCCACCGCGGTTGCCTGTCTTTTTCGTTAGCCTCGCCAGTACGTTTAGTGACGTCAGGAAGCGAGTCGCTCCCTATTGGCTGAGTGCGAAATGGCGCGACCTTGGTGCCTCCTACACACCATAAAGCCTATGTTGGAGAACGAACTGTCAGCAACAATTTTTAGACATTACTTTTGAAATCGGATCGGCAATCCCAGAGATTACTCTCTACAAAAACAAACAAAAAATTACAAATATTAAATATTTTTAATATTTATACAGATAACAGTAATTCGATTTTAACTATTTTACTTCATAAAATATTATACAATTTTTTATATAGAATTTCAGCTAGAAGTCTTGAGTTTTTATATTAATCGGTGAAAAGTATTTTGCTACATCCCACAGTTATATCATCAATGATAAAATATTAATAATATAAATAAAAGCATAACTTTCCATAAGACCACGTTTGATGTCTTAGAGATCATAATTCTAAAAAATATTATCAGAATTATATTATTTTATGTGTACAAATGTTCTTGTGAAATGTTACTTGTTAAGTTGTATATTTATTTACTTTTAGATTTCCATTTTAATATATATAATCTCTTTTAAACGATATCAAAAACAATATTTAAAAAACAAAAATTTAAATGTAATTGAAATCACAAAAGTATTAAATACCATTTGCAATTGTAGAACTTAAGGGTTAAAGATGTGACAGTTTAAAAATTGCATAAATCCAATTTGTACAGAAAGCAAAGTCATCTGAAAATAATTAATTTTAATGGGTTAGATTAAATTATCAAATAGAAAAAAAATAGTTCAAAACATATTTATCGATGAAAAACTTACTGACAGAATAACGTTTAAATCATTTCATTCTATTACCCCTACATGTGATTAACTGTGTTGAGCAAACGTTAATTTCACCATCAGCTGCTTCGCGTTCTTTCGATGAAATGAGCCGTAATTCACAGTTGATAAAGTTTTATCGTTCGAAGGCATTTTGTTACATTTTATTCCCGTCACATAAGCTGATATGAAGAAAGAAACTGTAATATAATGTGTAAGGCTAATTGCCGATTAAAAACATTTTATGATTGAGAAACTTTGATCGATAAAACATTACCGGAATTACTTATCATTAATGTTGGCATATATTATTTATCAAACTTACACACAAAATAAAACCCATGGAGATATGTTTGTGATTTTATTTTAGTTTTTGCGAAATTTGATTATTAACATTTTCCAATACTGTTGAAAATGTTTATGCATTCGGTTTGTCTGTCCGTCTGCCGTCTGCCCGCGCTCTAACCCAGTAAATATACTCGGATTCTCATGCAATAGATAAACGTTATATAAGTTCAATAAAGCATGTTTGGTATTGCATATGAAGTGTGTGGAATTAATAGTTCATTTACAGGGTCATTCAAAATAATTCCGTTACATTATTTCATAAGGGGGAATTTTTTTTCTAATGAGATTACGCTGTTTCATATGTATTGAAACTGATATAAATGATAAATCGCTGATTTTCACTACAAGATGATTACGATAGGATAGCACATTCACGGCATTTGTAATAAATTTATAGGGACACACAAAAGAAATCGGTTATAATATCGTCTTTGAGTAATATGGCAGGATGGCCGATTTAAAATTCGGTATACGCTTTAACATTTAAATAATTTTTGCATGTTATTCGTTGCATATAAATTTTATACCTGATATACAGAGTTGCGCAAAGAACTCACGTACCATTCGCTTTATTAGCGTAAATTAGTGAAGGGGAATTTTCAATTGAGGAATATGTATTCCTAAACTGAACAAAATTTTGGCATACATAGTTAATAGAAACAAGTCGATATATCCTGTACATGGATGCTCCAAGAAATTGGATGATTTTCCGTTGTAGATGGGGACAGATGAAATTCGGGTTTCAAATGGGTTATGCGTTTTCATATGGTTGGATTGGACATCATATTTTAACTTATTAAGAGGTGCAGTTTTTTTACATTTTTTTGAATGTGTTAGAAAGTGTTTCATAATCTATGTTTGACGCATGATTTTTTTCTGATTTGGTTGTTTCTTTAATTCTGCAAATTAAATGTTTAAGAATTGATTTTAGAAAATCAATTTGTTATGATGAAAATGTAATCCAAGACATAAGAGGGAAATTCGATTATATCACTCTTCCTTACAAATTATTGATATATTTTATTTATGAAGTTCTTTTGAGAAAATATATCGCATGATAATTAAAATGCTGTGTTTGTCTATAAACTAATAATTATTTTGGAAATTTCAAACAAATTGTTTAAATGAATAAAATTTTGTTAAAGATTAAGTAAACTAAGATATTCATAAATAATTAAAAAAAATCTTGATAGGTTTTGTTAAATTAGTTGTTTTAAGTATTGTTGTTTTTATTTATCATTTCGAAATATTGAAATTTCCTGTTTTATAAAACTTTTCAATACATTTAATGAATTGCTAAGGAAAAAAGTAAATTATTGACAGAGAAAATATTTTAATATTTAGTCTAACGATCATAAAAATGAAAAACATAACTAAATGGTACCTAACGATGAGATAAAATAACATGTCTATGCAGTTTTAAGTTGTGTCCACTTCTTATAAATTATAAGCATTTTAGAGGTATGTTTTCAGTACTAAGTAATTTATAATACCTTTAAATAACCCCAATTTCCTGAAAATACGACTAATTTAATTCGAAAAGAAAGAGGTTCTGCATGTAATTCTGCCATCAGAAATAGTTTTAAATTTTAATAGATATTTCAAATAACGCATATATTTTTTGAAGAACATAACTGAAATAAAAATTCATAATATACATACATATTTAAAATCTCATTATTTTTTGAGGTAGCAAATATTTTTTTATGAAATGTGTATATATTAATATTACAAATGCAATATAATTAATTCTAGTCCTGAAACTTTCTTCCTTGAACATAACCAAGAAACTAAGAAACTAAAAACAGCGGTTTTTACCAAATACAATGATTATGCACAACCTATTGAAGACTATATTTCAATAATCAATCCCTATTTGCTGATAGAACAAATTTTGTTTAAACATAAAATTGAACGTATACTAAAAGTAATCAATGCTCTTGGAAATATAGGAAATTAAAAGTAAATGAAAATTTTATATTAATCATAGGTAAGAAATAAAAACCTCAAGATTTGATATTTATGAATTTTTAAATATAGTCATAAAATTTTAATAATAATGTGAAAAAGAACAGATTAATATCTCTAAATAATCGTATATACTTCTTTCGAGAGATACACTGACATCCTGATCAAATTATAAAAAAAAAAAAAAAAAAAAAAAATCTTTTTAGATTTTCTTTTTTATCTATGCCATTCTTTAATATTTTATGTGTGTTCGTGCGTCACATTGACGTCATTTTGAGGTTCAGAACGTCTTTAAAAGTTTGATTTTGAAATTGTCGCTACTGCAATTGTTTAAACTTCTAAAACATCGCACATTTGTATACTGTACATAGTCGTATAGTATAAAAATGCACTTTAAAATGGATTTTTATTTTAAAAACTGTATAGTAATTTACTTATTTATTGCAGTTTGTAAAGTAATTTTCAAGCCTGAATTATTCAAATCAATCTCTATCGCGTGCGGGCTGTATTACGGAAGAATAAAAATACATACGCACTTAAAACACTATAAATTGTGTAACAGTTGTCTCTGACTAATTTTTCAGAAAAAAAAATTAAAATTTCATCAATAAATTAATAAATGAATAATGTAATATAAAATATAATACAACGCAAATTTAAAGTTGTAATCAAACAATTTAAGATTTTGCCCATCCAAAATAGGAAAAAAAAAATTACTTTCAAATATAGTTTGTTTGAAAACTTTCTCTCAGTTAAAAGATTGTTTATGGATTTAAAAATAGATTTTAAGTTTGAATTGATTTTTAATATATCTCTATCTTCTGTAACACGATTACGCGAAATATTAAGCAGTTTGCACTTAAAACGATACAAATAGTTGAGCATTTGTTACATTTAATGTTCCAGATAGAATATAAAACTTCATCAATAAATAAATAAAAGAAAAAAATTAAAAAAAATAAAACAGAAGTGTAATAGACATGTAATTGAAATACGTGCTTAAAGTACTGAGATTATCAGAATCAAAATGGATGCAGTAAGTAGCGTAAATTTTCGCGATTTTCTATGCTATTACATCCTCGCATACAGTTAGTTCGAAATTATCCCATTTGATAAAATAAAAATGAATACACTATTTGTTTTTGATATTTGTGTTATAAAAGATCTTTTAGGTGTAGTTAACGGGTAATCTAAAAAAATATATATTAAACGTAAAAAAAAAAAAAAATCGGTACTTTTCTGTTAAGGATAATATAATATACTTGGCATTTTTAAAAATATCTTGGGGCATCTCCGGTTTCAGAAATTGCGATTTTTTCCCGCATGATATCAACACAACAGCTATGAAAACAAACCTAATGAACATCTATACTTGTTTATATATATATATATATATATATATATATATATTCTAATTATTTATTACAGAGATGAATTAAATGCAATTTTGCATTATTTAATTCATATAATTTAACAACATTTAAAATTTATTTCAATATCGTTTTAAAGAAAGCTTATTTTTAAATTATTTCATATAGTTAGTGTAGAACATGTAACATTCTTTCTGCTTAATTATTATTCATATTATTCATTTCACAGTTGCACTCTCAAAAAATCTTTCTTCAATTCACGTAAATTCTACAGCCAGCAGTGCTGCCGGCATATTTCCGTGAATTGACGAATAGCCGTTTTTTTTTTCTAATCTACATTACAGGAGGTAAAATATCCCTCTATTGAAGAAAGTTGGGAATAAGTAAAAGTGGCCGACGTTGGATTCAAACCAGCCACCACAGCGTCACGAGCTGAGCACGCTACACAGAGCTATGGTTGTTCAAAGCAAAACACTTTGAAGTAAATATGTTTGCTTCAGAAGGGTGATAGATAGGGCTTGATAGATTAAAAAAAAAAAAAAAAAAAAAAAAAAAAAACTTTTAATTTTGAAGTTTATTTTGGGAATATTTCGTCTTTAATGAACTTGTTGCTGGGGTTCTTATATTTTAGTATTAATATAGTATAAAAATATAAATTTTAAATATTTTTACGTAGATTGGTAGTGGTAAAATATGAATATTATATTTCTATTCGATAAGTTTTCTATTTTTTAATAATATCAATTTTTTTTTTCCATTTATGTTTCTTAATAAAAATATCTTTTATAGGTGTTTATTTAAAGTATATTTTAAATGCGAATATTTATTTATAAACAATAAATTCAACTTTATTTAACTTTATTCAACTTATTCAACTTTAAAAGATAAATTTTGAGTACTTTTGAATGAATGAGAAATGTAATTGTTATTTATTTAGAAATTCGAAAACTTTTTTGTATTTTTTAATTAAATTAGGAATCTTAATTTATAGAATTTTTGGTTTTTCATTTAAAAAATAAATTCGGATTTATTATTAATCGACGCAATACGCATGCGTGCAAGGAATGAGCGGAATCCCCCCCCCCCTTTTTTTTAAACGTTCGGGGAGAATTCGCGGATAAAACATCAGATGCTTATCTGTTATATTATAAACTTCATCATTGTTGTCGATCGAAGTCACTCGTAAAGGCAGTAATAAATAAACTCTGGAAACCAAAACATATATCAAACGACTAATCTTACAAGGAAGGTCTCCTTTCTGGGCATACTCAGAATACTTTGAAAAAAATACCAATTAAACTACTTATGTATATAATAAATGGTCAGTCAAATTTAGCGGCGGAATTACAGTAGAAAGTCTGTAAAAAAATAAAATACTTTCGAGTGTTTGGCGCGAAAAGACGAAAGCCTCACGCGATTTGGCGAGCAGTACTTTTCCTCGCCAAAAGCAAACGATTTTTATGCACCTGAAAATTGATTGTTAATTGATTTTTAGAATGCGTGTAAAAAGTATTTAATGAATTTAAACATACACGATAAGAGAGTTTAATAAATACATTTTTTCGTATTACATATTTATGTTGCTTCTTATTTAACTTTACTACTTTAAAAACAATTCCATATATAAAAAATACTTTCATATATTTAAGCGTATTCCAAAATAAAGGCAAGATTCATTTACCAGTTATTCATTTCAATATCAAAGAATTCGTCATTTCCATAGCAACAAAATTGAATCGACAGTGCTCAATTCGACTTAATTTTGAGATATTCAAACAATTTTAATTTATTTTAATTTTGTTTTTATTCATAAAATTTGATAATTTGATATTTAACTTTCATTATATATATATATATGTGTGTGTGTGTGTGTGTGTGTGTCAAAACTATAGTTAAATCAAACCAAAACTGACAAAACTAAAGATATTTACATTAAATTTATTTAAACAAGTTCAATAGAAACATTTTTATCTTAAAGAGAATTCGACATAAAAAAGTATTTTTCGAAATTTCATTTCCTCGCCAACCGATGGTAAATCACCAAATAAACGAAATGTTCATTATTTTTTTACAAAAGTTCTATCGCGGTTCCGCCAAAAAGAAATTTTTAAACATATATATCCACATGAGACGAACACTCTGTAATTTTTTCAGATTTTTCTGAATATGCCCATATGGAGACCTTCCTTGTTAGTACAGTATCTTAAAAAGATCATTGTTACTATAATGCGGTAATAGAACTTTTATTGAATTGAGTAGTGTACTACAATTGACATATTATTATATATGTCTGCACATTAATAGTTTTATCCTATATGGGCTCTGTCATGTGAAATTTGGGAAACATTCATTACAGGGTTAGTACTCATCGAAGGATTCAGGGGATTTTAGATGTTTTAATACCAGAAATTTCTTAAAGAACTGGTCGCTATACCTGAATATATATATATAGATTTTTCATTAAATAATGCATAAATTTACGAAAATTGTGGTAAAAGGTCTTTGAAAATCCTTGAAGCGCAAGAAGATGGATGAACATTTCCCAATAAATTTTCAACGTGTTCTTTTGCAATTAATAACAAAACACAAATAATATATTATTGAGTTTTTTTAATTGTATGTTCATTACTATTCAAAATCTCTGTAACTGTTTTGTGTTAACAATTATATAATTCATGTAGAAATAAATGAAAAACAAAATAACATTATTATTATTTTAACATAATTTCTATTTCCAAATGCATACAATAAATTTTGGATGTGTCCGTCGGGGAAAATATGTCAAAATGCAATTGCAACATTATCTCTATCACATATTAAATAAATGTAATTTCACATTCTTAATTTTTTTGGCTTGCTTTATAAGAGAAATAAAATATATTTGTATTGTGCAGTTTAAATAAAAAATGTTCATTAAGAATCAAAATGCTCTACAAACTGTTTTTCTTTAATAATGTCATACTTTATTTAGGAATACCTGCAAAATAGATCCAGATTATTATTTTTAACATTACTTCTGTTTAGTATTTTTCAGAATACATATTAAATGATCAATTTTGTATAGAGACGGAGTACAAATGTTTTTTATGATTTGCTAAATAGTTTTTTTTTTCATTTTACAATCTTTCTCACAAAATTCTCTGCATAAATTACTTTATTATTTCTCATAATACTATGAAAAGTTTCCAGATTATTTCACATGATTCTACTAGTTCATTTTCTGATGATTTGATGCTATTACTATAATAATTCCTGACATTATTACTTATCATTTCATTCTTCATTATTAAATTTAAAGAGTTACTGGTTTCGTTTTTCTAAACTGTATTCATGTGGAAAGAATGATCAGACTTAAAAAAAAAATTAAATATACATTGACTTAAAAATATATTTTAATGTTACGTTTTCACTTACACTTGAATCTGCAATTAATTTAAAATTTTCGTGGAAAATGTTTCTTTGTGATTTGTTAATTAATTTCCTAGTAAATAAAGGAATATAGTTTTTTATTAAAATGAAAGGAATGAAAGAATGAAATTGTAACAATTATAAAAACAGTTTTAAGGTAAGTTAAAAATATAGAGTTTGAATACTTTAGTGTTTTTGGATAGATTGATAGTTTTGAGAATTGATGTACATTTAGAAGATAATGTTAAATTTAATATTGCATTTGAATTCAAGTTATAAATAACAAACATTTCTGTATTTAATGAAAAATGGTCTTTTCAGTTGCTGGAAAGATCGGGGTCAGTCAAATTTATCCGCTTACAATCTCTAAACTTATCCGATAAAAAATCTAACTTATCGGTTGGTTTATGCGCGCTACATTTTTGGCGGTTAATTTTCAGCAGGTAATAAATAAATTAATAAACGTGGCCAAAGATAAGTTCTAACTGGATCAGAAGAGTTGAGTTAAACTCTGGTGTAAGAAAACCGTACTAGCACTGGATGATTTTTTTTGCAGTAAATCGAGTATACGTACTGCTAATTGAAGTACACTAATAATTAATAAATATAATTGCTCCAATCCAAGAAAACTGCCGCATTAAACCAACATTAACCATATGAATCATATTACGCATAAAGAAAACTGAATAATTATTAAACTTTAATATGCAATTTATTTGCGTAACTTGAAAAAAATTCACATTTAAAAGAAAAGGAAATTAAATGTTAAGATTATCTGAGCTGCAGTGTACCTTAATCTAAAGATCGTTTGATATTTAAAAAAAATTCTCCTCAATATGGATTTAAGCGAGCAGTTGCATATTTGACATTTTAAACCAAAATATTTTATAATTACAATTTCCTTTATTAAATTACATAACATTTCTTTCCTTACCAGCATACCTTATTTGCTTGATTAAAAATATATGCATGTTTGAAAATTAATGTTTGTGATTGGATATACACAAATCTCTATTATAAGGGACAATCGTGTCTGTGCATTCAGCTGACTTCATTTTGCGAATAGCAAAATTTCACGATCAAATTTTGGTTCTGAAATTTTCGCTATGCAATTTTTTAATCTTCTAACCATTGTACATTTTCAACTTTTATACCGTTATATGGGAAAAAATAGTTTCAAACGCAATTTTTTTGAAAACCGCATCTTAATTGCCTAATTTAATATGTTATCTAAAATAAATTTCAAGCAAGAATTTTGTAATTTATATCTATCGCGATCCGGCTCCATTATATAACAATAATAAACATTTTCCATATAAAACAATAAAAACTGTTCAGCATTTGAATTTAAAACTTCCTCTATAAATAAATAAACTAATAATGTAAAAAAACAAACAAATTTAGTATAATAAAATCGAACAATTTAAATGTTTACGCAGCGAAACAACTTTCAAATGAAATTTGTTTGCAAGTTACATATCAGTTTACTGATTGTCTATGGTTTCAAAAATAATTTCAATAAGGAAATAATTTTAAATTTACCTCTATTGCGTGGAGCTCGAATACGAAAGATTATTCCGTTTGCCCTTACAACAATGTAGATTTCAGCATTTCTTTATTGTTAATATTCCATAAAAACAAATTAAAATTTTCTCTTTAATTAGTTAAATAAACTAATATAAATAAAACAAAAATTTAACATATTTATAATTGAAATACACTTTTAAAGCACCGAATTGATCATAATCAGAAAGTTTGCCGTACTTAGTGCAATCTAAGGCTAATAACTCGTATCATATGGCTAATATGGAAAGATCGTTTTGATAAACTTCAAAACTTTATTTGATTGCATAATTGGTATTTTTCATATAAAATTGCTTTTCTGGTGTTAGAGATCTAAAAAAATATATTGCATATAAAAAATGTATTAGTGTTTTCAATCTCACATGAGGGATAATCCCTATGCAACATAAAACTGAACATAATAGAACTAAATATTGAAGATTAATGTACCTGGACCCGAACATGGATTAAGGTGGCTGTCATCACGAAATATCTCGTAGAGTTCACCAATAGAAAATTAAAATTATTGGAATCACTAAGTCAAATACTTATTGACTTGCTATAAGGTTAGTTGGGGTAACTGGACCCACGAGGTAACTGGACAATAGGCTATTTTATATAAAAAAAAAAAACTGTTGATGTTTTTTAATTTTTAGCTTTTGTGAACAATGCACCTTAATCTCTTCTTCCTAAAACAACATGTGTCAACTCAATCATAACTCTCACTTTGCTGTGACAGGTTGACCCCAATAGTTACCGCAATAGTTTTTTTGTGTTTAATAAATAATAGTTGGTAATAAATAATTTTTTTGTGTTTCTCTTACTACGGGAAGTAAATTTCTCCATTGTTTTTTGCTCATAATAAAGAAAATTATAGAGTATCATATTAAAATTACGTTATAAAAATTTTTAAAAAGCCTATTGGGTGGTATCAAACGGTATTTCTTGACCCTTGAGAGGCGGTGATGCCGTTATGACATCACATAATTTTAATTCCTAATTGCCACAATGGCATCCGACTTTTATAATGAAAATTTCGCCTTTATTAAGTACGCTAAAATATACTTTTACTTGTTCTCATATAGATTCTCTTGTAAATACTGGCGTCATTAAATAATTTCAACATTTTACGAATGCGAGTACCTTGCCCCTGAAAGCGAGATAGGCAAACCTTGAAATTGTACTATATGCAGGTTTCGATTCTATAGGGAAACTTTTATTGTTCCTAACACTATTTTTTAAAATAATATCTTTATCGAACCTTTCTTTAGAATATGTTAAATAAAATGATCATGGAGGTAACTCATTAAGTGTTCTACTAGGAACAATAAAATTTTCCCTATATAATGCGAGGTCTGGATACAGATAAAGTACTTATGTACTTACATAGCCATTTGTTCATAGATTTACCTTGCTATTTTTTTCCTTAAAATATCCATGTGACTTTTATACTTATTACCTATACTAAAGTACATAAGTACTTACTTAATTTTTATGTTTTTGGTACACGTAAATCTAATATTTTCACTTTTAGTGCTTTTTTAGACACATTGGCAGCAAATGTTTCTCTTACAACGCTCTCTATTCACATATAATTTACATGATCTGCCTGGTTTAAATTGTTTTAAATTTTTTACACTTTTTCAAACAGGACCTGATATCCCATATGAAGAAAAATTAACGCGTGTGGAACATAGACCCTCCTGGTCCAGTTACCCCATTTATATTGGGTAACTGAAACCATGAGGAAAGAAAGACGAAATATGCATATTTTTATATTTTTAAATATTAAAATGTAATTTTGAGCATTTCTGTCTGATAGAGGGAACCTATCTGAACACATTTACATAAGTTCAGACTTTAATTAATATGAACATTAGCTTTTTGAAGCTGAATTGTCAGAAGCTCCAGAGTCACATTGTAAAATCATGGCCCAGTTGCCCCAACAAACCTTATCGACGAGTCATGATCATACTTGATCACATACCAGATATATTCCTATTCTGGCTAAGAACTGCTTTCTAGGTAGTTTTTTTTATCTCTGAGGCTAAAAAAATCATTCTGCCCTTGGAATAAAAGGGGTGGTGCAAAAACTAAACACTCTGCTAAAAACCTAATTGCTAGAATAAACCTCCTAGAGCATTCTAATTTTCCGTAGGTAAGTCAAAGTATACCGGGACCCAGTCACCCCTGATGGGACCCTCAAGTGAATTTCCTCAATGCCCTACTCACGCACAATAAATCAGTCCTTTGTAAAACTGTCTTCTTCTTTGGTCCTTTAAATCTTATAACAAACATTATGGCGTCTCGGCTGAGTAAAAATTAATACCTATTTTTGTTGTTTTTACTATGCCTAATGGACACTTACAATCTTAATTTTTAAAAATTGTAAATATTACATATAATACATAAAATTCAAATATCATATGGCTTTGATATTGTCCGTCATGCTGATATAACTTTCTTGTGTTTGCACAGTTTCATTCTGGAATAAATGTGGTATGATTAACTGTTTGCACTATTTTCCCGCACAGTCTAAACACCCGACTTTACAGGGATATTGATGCCTTATTTCATCCCAGCATCAATATGCAGTTTAAAATATATTATTTTGGTACTTCTTTTTAAGGGGTCTTGTACCTTTTAAACGCGTCGAAAATTAACGAAAAACTTCAAAGTTTGAATTAGTCTATCTTCAAAACCTTTTTTATGTATAAACATGAAATTTTGGATATTGATTAAACAGATTATGCTTTGTAATATACTACCAGCAGAAATTTATTAACTCTTTACAGAATTGGTGTATTGTTGAAATCAAAATAGCTCTTTTTTTACGCCATAAGTCATTCCGCGCATGATATCTTGAGAAAATATGTATGGATTGTCATGAAGTTTGTTAAATATACTAAACAAATGTGTGTGTTTAAAAAGATCTACTTTTAAGTATTTACAATGGTAATATTTTTAGTTATGACTATTTTTATTCTTTTAAAATACAAAATTATTATTATTTTTTTTTACGAAAATATTTTTTTTATATAGTTAATGAAATAATTTTAGCCTAAGAGTAGATCATTTTAAACACACATATATGTTTAGTATCTTTACCGAATTTAATGCCAATCCATATATACTTTCTCAAGATATCATGCGCGCAATGACTTATGGGGTAAAAAAAGAGCTATTTTGATTTCAACAATACACCAATTCTGTAAAGGGTTAATAAATTTCTGTTGGTAGCATATTACAAAGCACAATCTGTTTAATAAATATCCAAAATTTCATGTTTATACATAAAAAGGCTTTGAAGATAGACTAATTCAAACTTTGAAGTTTTTCGTTAATTTTCGACGCGTTTAAAAGGTACAAGACCCCTTAACGTATCAGGAAAACTATAAAACTATGATTATTGTCGATACTGGATAATAGCTTGTTTATAACCGCGCTGATTTTTGGGACCAGGGAAATAATGAATCAGCAGAAGATGGAGGAATTATATAGGACAAATTCACTGTAGAAGAATACGATAAAAAAAAACTAAAACAGGATTGAATTTAGATGGTTCTCACTCTAAAACATAAATTCCAATCAATGCAAAGACTAGTTTAATTAAAAGTAAACATTATCGCTTTTCGCATTTCTACATGATCACCCCCCCCCCTCCCATAATATGACCAGAAAATTCCACCTGACCCTAAAAATAAATAATTATTATGCTTTGAAAACGTATATCACAAATGAAACTTCGCAGATGCAAAAAAATTGTAAAATTCTGATCCGTTAAAAATATGTACATAAAAAACATCTAAATTGTACAATTTTTTTTTTGACAAATTATGAAAATGCCACAGAATAAAATTTGAAATGTACCTGTTCAAATTTCAGAAAGACTACACAAATTTAAAATTAAATCTCATAACTGTATTGATGCAGCACTTCAGTGACAAAGTGGAAGTAAGAAAATATCTAGTCTCCGAATGATAGGCTGATCTTAAAATAATTACATAATTATTTTCCCATATGCTATTCGTTTAAAAAATTCTCTGATATATTTATAAATATATTATCATATATTTGTATTTTAATACATTTTTACATATTATTATATTATAATTATAATATCATAATATGTAAATATATTTTTTTTATATTCAAGAATTTTTTATATTCAAGAAAATTTGTAATAATATAGGGTAATGGGGAATTTATGACATTTGTTTTTATTTTTCGGCATACTTGTCCGATTTAGAAGGGGAAAGTAAATGTTTAAATTATATTGATTAATCTCTGGCTTGTTTGATATACAAAGGTGATATATTTCGAGTTGTTAAATAATACTGTCTAACAAACTGAAAATGTACGAAAGAGAGGTTGCATGTATTGTTTCTATAGCACAATTGAAAGATACCGCTTTTTAGCACTGAACCAAAAAAACTTCTAACCAACTGGCTATATGTTGTTAGTAAGCTCTTGAATTTCCAGAAGTCACAAAATCAATCCAATCGCAATCTTGCACAATCTAGTAACTTTGTGATTCTTACATATAAAAAAAAATCGACGATGATTTAACTTCATTTTTCAGGCCCTTATAATTTTGAAAGATTTAGGCTCCCATTTAGAACTATTTATCACACAGAAATTACAGTAGTGTTAGAAGATGACAAATTAATATTTTATTTAAATGCACGGATTTTGGCTTATGCCGATGAAATTTTTGCGTTTCTTTTGTGGACGTGCTGTTAGGTTCATGTCGCTGTGTTAATTTAATTTATTTGTCACACTAAGCTTGTTGCTATACGTTGAATAAGCCGGCCGTAAAACGGAGCAAATCTATCATCGTACGGTTAAATACTGATAATCTCTACTGCAATTTTTTTAACTTCTAAGTATCTATATTTTAAATTTTACATCTTCGTATATGTAAGGAAAGAAATGTGAATTTAACTACATATTTTTTTATGCAACTCTATTATATTTTTATCTTTTTGAATGACATTTCTGTAAATTCAAAGGGAAAATAGTTTGAACATAGTAGATTACTATAAATTTTGTTGCCATATTCTCACTAGAACTGAAAAAAATCGCAATTAAAGTACGTACTATTTTGAAAAAAAATATATAAATTAAAGATTTCTGATAAAACATGGAATTATTACAAACAATATTAAATTTTAAGCATCCATATTAACGTTAAAACAAATGAAATCATTTGAATCATTAGATAGCTGATCTTTTTGTAGAGTTTACTAAATCGTTTTTTGCTGGGTTTGTACATTATTCCGAGATAGCATACTTTTCTATAGATGTTTATAACTGGATCGTAAATGTAGAATTCTTCAGCGGATTCAAATTTTATATAAAATAAAAGCGTGTATTTTAAGTCTTAAAACTGAAATTTGTTTTGTACAAGTGCATCATTTTCGCTCCAACAGCTTTGAAATTTTTTACTGAAGGAAATGCTTCTCTTTTGAAACTAAAGCAATTGAAATCACACACTGATAAAACGCAAAGTTTTACAAAAATTTAGAGTGTCTGTATAAAAGAAAAGTGACCTTTATGTTAAAACAATATTTGTTTGTGAGCTAGACTAACCAAAAAAGATTCATTTATTAGGTTGTAACGAAAGTTTTACGCCAAATCACCATTACATAATACTAATTATAATATACATAATAAACTTAAATTTTATATATAACTACCATTCCGCCAAACCTTCACAGTGTCATATGATACAGCACTAGTACCTAAAGCTGTACACTTTATTTGGTGACATTCTGTGGCTGACTTTTTGCAACAGAACTCGAAGCAAATGATGTTTCTAATCTGGAAGCGTGATAGTTAAATTTATGACACCTTGTACTTAATGATAACGGTTTTTTTTTTTACAAATTTCACAACACAGTATTATAAAGCAAATGTCTTTCTTTCAAATGCCACAAATCATTTGACAAAATATGAGCAAACACGTCAACGCGAACTGTTTGCACAGACCGTATTATATGTGGCGCGAAAATCCGTTACAACCTGATATATTGTAACTAATTTTGTAGATTTATTATAAATTAATGAAACAGTCTCTCCTTAAACATTTTCTTTCTTTGAAATTTGACGGGTTCCACCTCATAATAATATTTTTTTGTTATCGTGGGCGACACTAAATTCTGAAAAACCATAATTCCTGCTTCCTGCTTGTGTATTTTATTATTTTTACGATAGAGAGTTAAAATTTAGAAAAAACAGTTGGCATCTGATTGTTTGTATTTTTTTTTTTTTTTTTTAAATAAGTGTTTCTTTGGAACATTCTGCAGAGTATGGATTTTTTTTTTTTTTTTTTTTTTTTTTTTTTTTTTTTTTTTTAACAGTACGACTAATTTACAGGTTTAGTAACGCCAGAATTAAACAGTATAAAAGTAAAATAATTTATATCATTTTCCTATAAACCTTTTACAGGAACTACACAAATTTAAACAGAAATACGTAGTAAATGTAAGCAGATTGTTATTGTCAACTATAACTTCTACTTTCAGTCTTAGAAAATAAATTATAATAGAAAGTATCAATGGAAAAAATGACACTACAATTCATAATCAATTGCTTGCTTAACATTTAAATCTTTATTTTAGAGTAAAGCTATCTTATACAGAATCCGTACTCCTTAAGGATTTCATTAACAGTTTTTTTTTTTTTTTTTTTTTGGAAAGAAATATTTGTCTTATTTAATGAAGAAATTATGCGTTAAAATATGGTGACCATTACTTTCGAAGAAACTAGTATGCACATCATCTGAGGCTGACTATCACTCTATAACAGAATAATAAACCAATTTTTAGGGTTCCGTACTTAAAAAATAAAAACGGAACCATTATAAGATCACTCCTGAATCTGTCTGCCTGCCTGTCTGTCACAGCCATTTTACTCGTAAACTATGCAACGTGGAGAGTTCAAATTGGGGGGAAGTAATAAAGACTATTGACCCACATATTTACAGATTAATAAATATTGATAAATATATTTAGGAAAAATGTAGAGGGGCTAATTAAGTTACTTGAAAAAAAATATATTTTTTTTGTGTATCGTGTGGGGTATCGTGTGTAAGCTTTCGTAGCGCTGAAATAAAAAATATATTTAATTTAATTTTAGGTGTTATATTTTCAAATTTATGGTGGAAAATGTAGTGCAAAAATATGTTCCCCCCATCTAATTCCAAATATATTGAAACTACAATTATGAAAATATTAGAGGTAGTAGACATTAATTTAAACCTTGCAGGAAAATTATAGCGATTATCCTAGGTCACATAGTTTTTGAGAAAATCGCATTCTTCCGTTACATTCAACTGACGATTTACGGGCTTCAGCAAAAGTGGTGAGCAGAGCTGGAGGTACCTATCGTAGCAGAAGTATAAAAGCATTGTTCGCCATGAATTTTGGAAATAAATGTCGGTAAGTAGCCGAGATATTAACCCTTAAAGACACGGACGGTTTGGACATTCATAATGACAGGGACGGCATACTCTATGCTCCATCGGCTTTTAAAGCCTTGATAAAAAAATTTAAAAATATATTTATCTAATGCAATGCCCAGCAGCAGAATAAAATCAATAAACATCAAACTGTTTAAAGCAAACTAAATGAGAGTTAATCACATAAATACAATGGGATTCGCGAATAGTTTCCATTTAATGGCTCTCTCAATACACCTACTATGTCTTTAAAGGTTAACTAAAAACCTATATAGAATAACAAATAAACAGAATAGCTATATTTTCCATTATTTAGGTTCCATATATCTTTGAACTTTCTTGGTATATCCATTTATACTTTTCTAGTATACAGGGTGCAAAGGAAAGTTCCTCTAACCTGAAAATACTTGTGAAAGGAGAGAGCAACAGCTATGCAAGTGAGATAACGATATAATAAAGCGACTACGCCCGATTTAATGAAAACGACAGCAGCGCCCCCTAGTGGTGAAATTTGGAAGATAGTCACTGCAAATCGAAAACGAAAAGAGATAGAGCGAAATTTCCTGTTAGAAAGTTTTAGAGCTTCAATTAATTAATAGAATACGACATTTGGTTTACATGGAAAGAAAAATCTTCGCCTGTTTACCCAAAAATGTCCGAAATCGATGCACTCCAATTTGTGTAAACGTTTGAATGGAGTAGTCAGAAGTATGAAGAAATACGCACAATTTGTGGTATAAATACGTACTTATCTCAATACATTTTGATAACATCACACACACACAAAAAAGATAAACTGTCTCACAGTGATAATAAGTTAATATTCAGCATGTTCGAAAAGTTCGCCATTGCTCACGATACACGTTTGTATTCGTGAGAGTAATTCTGCATGCACATTTCTCAGCATGGAACGTCTATTGCAAGCCTCTTCAATACGACGACATAGATTTAACCCTTTCAAGAACGGTGGCTAGACGGTCTAGCCACCTAATTTAAATTCCAAAACTGACAAATGGCACCAAGAATATTTTAATAAAATTTTGCTTTTGTAATGAAAGTGGAAATTAGATTTTTTTTTTCTAAGAAATTCGTTTGAATATTCTGGTGTCAGTCAATTATTTCATCAATTTACGAACAGAATTCTTCTGGCTCTGAAAGGGTTAGTCTAAAATTTTAAATGCATTGGAAATTAAATCTTTACAGACATTACAGCACAGTACAATGTCACAATCTGCAATTGTGCACTGCTATATTTCCGGAATGTGAATAGGCAAAGTAGAATCGTCGCTCATCGGTTTCGTACATTTTTGGGTATGCAGGCGACCATTTATCTTATCCGTGTGAACCAAATGTTGTTTCGTACTAATTAATTGATGCTCTAAAACTTTCTAACTGGAAAATTTGCTCTACCTGTTTTAGTTTTCGATTTGCAATGGCTATCTTCCAAATTTCGCCACTAGGGTGCTGCTGTCGTTTGCATTAAAGTGACGGTTTCAAAGGGACTTTCCTTTGCACCTGTACACTATACAGCTATACCCAACCCTACGTTGTATAGCTTTTACAAAGTCTTAGTATTCTTTTAGCAACGGTATTTTTTTTAATAATACACTTACTAATTCATATATTATAGCACGGAACCCTTTGTGCGCGAGTAGTACTCGGACTCGACAGTTTATTAATGAAACGTTGTTTCATAGAATTGATCGTAATATAATCCTGAGCAAAATTCATGAATGAAATAGATACTGTATTTATGAAATAGATACTGAATTACAATGAGTATTTTAATACTACATCTTCTTCGTATAACTCACAGTAAAAATAATTTAAAATTCAAATTTTCTTGTAAGAAATTAAGTAAATTTTGCAGTGTTTAATTTTTTTTCATGGGAAAAAGAATTTACTTAATATGAATGCCTTAATACATTACTTAATATATTTCCTTTTATAAGAATATAGAGTTGCGGTAATATATTTCAAATCTAAATTCGTGGATTATAAATTCTTGTTAGAAATGTTCCCTATAATGAATATAAATGAAATAGTAAGAAAAGTTATATTAATATTCTTTCAAAACTTTATTTTAATTTAAAGTATACACTTAAAATTGCTGTTAGCTTTATAAATGAACTTCTTTTGAAAAAGTTTTTTTTTTTTTTTTTACTATTATCAGAAAAAAAAATCTAATAAGTAATGTAATTTTTAGATTATCACTTTGTTTGTGAAATCACACTGAGTTTCAGTTTCTTCTGTGAACTTTGAAATGTTTGCTTTTCTTCTGGTCGATATGTCCCTGATTGGCACCGGTATACAGTTATGAGGAATACCTCACGTGAATGTCAGTAGTTCGAGAGACCAAGAAACCGGAACAATCCTTTAAAAACATGCTAGCTGGCTGACAGAGGTAAATACTCCTCGGAAGACTATTTCCTGTCATTGTTACTGTTCAAAATTGTGGAGTAAATCCCGTGACTGCATGAGACTGACTCTTACGCTGTGATCCGTTTAGGGGATCGGATAAGCGAAATTCAACAAAAAAAACGATTTTTACTTTTTTATATCATTAAATAGTTTAAACTTCTTTCTTTTCAGCGATGCATTACACATGTTTATGTATAAAAAAAAGTGTTGGATTTTTTTTATTCTTTCTAAGAGGACTTCACAGCAGTGAACTCCTTTTTTAAAATTCAGATTTCTTGATTGCCACCACTTTTCTGAAATGATAAAATTCGTGGTAAAATGGCATATTTTGTGTTAAAATTTTAAATGAAGAACGTAGGCAATAACTTAAAATGAAAATTGAACAATCGTAGAAGAACTTATTTACTAAGATTTAAAAAAAAAAAAAAAAAAAATGTGGAGGTCAAATCATGAATAAATTATCTGCAAAGATTGATTTAAGAGATAATATTTCAGCCATGTACGAGGTGCCAATATATAAAAATTTATTATTATAAAAATGAGTGTTAAATCCATATATACCGTAGCGGGCAAAAGTTTTGAGATGATACATTTTTCTCTCCAAACTTTTTTCAGTAAGCAAAAAGTTTTAGTGATGTAAATTAGTAATTTGTAGCTTTATCCATCCTACATGTTTCGCAAATAATGATATGTGTGGAAATATGTTAATTTAAAAATATCAAACGTGAATTTGGAAAAGCTGAGAGCAGATATTTGAGAAAACCTAAAATAATTGGAATTTTTTAAACTTGATTAAAATACATGAGATATTGTCACACACGTAACGGCTCCGTTAGCTCAGTGTAGAACAGAGGAATTCCACGCAGAAGATGTGTGTTCGAATCACGTCCCTGGCTTTAAAATTACATTTTCGTTATTTCTTTTATATACGAGCTCTATGCAAATTGCTTTATAATTTCGATAACTTTATGCGGATATGCAATTTAGTAGCTTTACGTAGTCATGCTCCCATAATGTTTTTGAGTATACGATGCTTCATATGTAAAGCAAAAAACAACAAGGCACCTCACCGGGTTGTTGTTCAACAACCCGGTGAGGTGCCGTGTTGTTTCTTGCGAAATTTAATTGCTTAATCCTTAAAGCATTAGAATTCCATTTCGTAAGTAAAAATATTAACGTTAGTATGTGTATCTGTTTCAGTATGAAGACAGGAAAAAATACGCAACTGACCATTCGTTTTTTAATTAATAGAGAAGCGGGTGGAAATGTCATATTCTGCTATCGCCAGCATGTTGTGGATTCCAAAATCAACTGTTTGCATCATGGCAAGAAAGTGGGAGGTTTGGAAAGATCTTCCAATATAAGGAGCCCCAAGATAAATGACTCGACGTCAAGAGACGTTGAAACAAAGGAAGACGTTCCCTGACCCAAACAAAAACTGAAATATATAAGGAGATGGTTACCGAACATGGCCTTGCAGTGAGTAAGCACACCATAAGTCGTCGTCTGGTTGCCGGTGAATTCTGTACACGTGTCTCTTTTTTTTAATATCTCTTTTGGGAAAAGAATGGGAAATTGCGATTGAAATTCGCTAAGGACAACTAAACGTGGACAACTAAAGATTGGAAAAAGTTCTTTGGAGAGATGAATCCAAATTCAATTTGTTTGGAATTAATCACCGGTGTTACATCCATCGTCGAAAAGGTACCAGAATGGATCACCGGTAGCAACGTCCAACAGTAAAACACGGAAGCGGACCAGTAATGGTTAGGGGAGATTTCATTCGTGGTGACGTCGTCCCCCTCGTACGCATCGGTGGGTTTAGGGATCAAAATGTTAATAAAAACATTTTAGAATATCACATCCTGCCTTATGCTAGCCTTATGCTGCCTTACGCCTGCTTATGGATAATGGTCCTAAGCTCATCCCCAAAATAGTGACAAATTAGTTTACAGCTAAGTAAAAGTTTTGGACTGGCCGAGTTAGTCACCTGACTTCAAACAAATTGAACATGTTTGTGAAGACATCGGAAGAAAAGTTGGTACACGGAAGCATTCATCAAGGGCAGAACTACTTCAAGATCTTCAATCCGAATGCGCGAAAACCCCTATGTCTATCTTAGAAAGCTTTGTCGTTTCCATACCCAGACGACGTGCTGCAGCCCTGAAAGCAAAAGGATATGCAAATAAATGTTAATATTGCTGCATTTCGTTGCATTAAGACACTTGATTTCAATAAAAGTTTATAAAAAATTAATCGTCTGAAAACTTTTGCTTAAGTAAATTTGTGAATTTCCGAATTATATTTAATGCACGCATATATCTCAATTGTTCTAATTTTGCATTTTTTAGATCTTTAAATTGGGTACAAATTACTAATTTACGCCATTAAGACATAAAAACATGTGTAATAATCACTTATAAACAGATTAAATTAAATAATGCTATAAAAAGTGCTAAAATATCTTTATTAAGATTGACGATCGTTTCATCGCAGAATCGGCGAATTTTCAAAATCCATCTAACCCAATCTAATCCAGTGTCCATATAACAAAAAAGTACCCCATTTTTTAGAGATTCTAAAAGAACACTTTTATTCTAGGCATTATACTAGTCCGAGAGATAGCAAAATTTTTCATTTAACATTTTATACAAGTTGATATTCAAATATGTTTTTGATGTAACTTAATCTATAACGAAAAAGTCAGTCATTTGTCGATACAACGGTAGATACAACCTTGAGGGATGGATACACCTAAGGCAAAAGGAAATTATTGACAACCCTCTTACAGCCCTATTACAGACGATCGTGAATGGTACCATGAGAGTATATTTCTATACTGTCTTTATTTCCCGTAATAATCTCTTTAATTTTCTGTAATCGTGAAAGTATTTAGAAATTGAGCAAAATAACGTAATTTTATAGTTTCTAGTGGCTGAACGTGGGTTCGCCAGATTAGAATCTATGGGACAGAACTCCCTGCTATTTTTTTAAATTATGTGTCTGACTTATTGTATATATTCATTGTACTTCTCTCTGTTCTAAAAAAAGTAACTAACGCTGTCACCGTAAAGTCGACCGGAGCTCTTTTTTCGCTAATATAGTAAAAATTGCTCCATAAAAAAATTATGGGTGGTATTATACACGCTGAAGTAAAAAGTTTTTTATTCGAAGATTTATTTTAAGAGATATTTAATGTTAAAGTTTGTCAAAATCCTACCATTAAAAAAGTCTCATAAGAGCAAAAACTATACGTAAGAATTTAATAATTTTTTTAACGATATGCTCCGCACATTTGCGAAGTGCACACATCATTTATTAATTTGACTAATTTTTTTTTATCTTTTTTTTTAATTTTTTTGTCTAATTTTCATCATTTCAATACATATTTTTTTCCTATTTTAGAAAAGATTATTATTTTAAATAGTTGCCAATTGTAAAAACAGAGAATAATATAATATTTCCTTTCAATTAAAATTTTTTTATACGTGATTATTAAAAACAAAATAAAAAATAAAAAAATAGAATTAAACCTTTACACGTTCAATGTAGAAAGACATTGAAAAATACGTCATAAAAAGTGTATTTAAACGTGAATACTAATACAGAAATTAAACTTTAATTCTTATAATAAATTCTTTAATATGCGTTAAAAGCAGTAAATGTGGAGAATTACATAATATTTAAAATGGCCAAATAATAATAGTGCAAAAATGTTAAAATTTAAATATATATTTACACGAGACATTTATTTCAAATTTCAAAATGATTTTTTTAAACTGTTGTTGCAAATTCTAATACAGCGGAGAAAATAACATTTCCTTTTAAATAACAAAATTATTTTTACATGAAAAAGAGAAAGAAAACGTATTAATAATTTAATGTATTTAACCCTCCGACTGTCTTGGAAAAGGGCAAAATTGTAATGTTGTTTTTACTGCATTTTGTTTTAAATGCTTTAAAAAAAATTATTCTTTGAACATTTTATTAAAAAGACTTAATAACGAATATGAATGCAATCCTTGGAAGTATTAATCATTGTTCAATGTATTAAAAATACATTAAATCAATGGAATTATATTACTTTAAATTTTGCTTGTATTGCAGTGAAACCTGGAGCTTAGTGAACGTATTAACACGGGCTTGTCAGTGAGGAGGTTTGTATTTAACTAATAAATCATTAATATGTGCTAAAAGCAGAAATTAAAGAAATTACGCCATGTTTAAAAATGATGAAATTATAATACAGTCCGGCCCTATTATCAGCGGGATTGGGTTGCCAGGGCACCGCGGATAACAAAAATCGCGGATAACCCGAAAAAGACTAAAAATGGAGTGCAAACACACACACACACAAAAAAGAAAATTCAACATAAAAACTATTTTTAGTGTACAAAAAACATAATAAAACGTTTAAAATACATACATATGCACAGTATGTAAGAAACTTTTGCTTTACGTCTAAATCACTAAAATAAAGAACATTAAACAAGAAACAATGCCGTACATACTGTACAGAAATAGGTGAGTTACATATTTTTTTTAAAAATCAGTCACTTGTTTTTGTTCATGTTTTGGAAACACGTTTTCTTTATTCTAAATTGTAAACTATTATTTTTCTTTTAGTATGGAATAATTTTTATCTCAAAAATGAAGTTATTCTTGATATGCTCTCCTGGAATTTATCATAATAGTGTTATTTAATTGTAAAATATTTTAATTGCTGCGTTTACGTTTGGTTAATAAAATCAAGAAAATACATCAAGAATTTATATCTGATATTTCAAACATGGCAAACAAATCTAGAAAAATTCTTCTATGACTTTCGAATGCACTGATTTTTCTGTTCATATTTAATAGTAAGGCTTATTGTATTTTCCTTGCTGTTGACTTGAAATTTTTTTAAAAAGTTGCTTTGCGGATAATCGGGGCTTTACTGTATTGTCAAACAGTTTAAATTAAAAAAAAATATTTACCAGACATTTATTTCCTATTTCGAGATGATCTTCTTAAATATTATTACCAATTCTATGACAGCGCAAAGAATGATTATTATTATTATTTTTTTTTTTTTAACAATACAATTTTTTTCATGTAACTTTTTTTAAAAAAGAAAGCAAATTACAGATTTAAATCGATACATTTAAAACTTCTTATTGAAAACAATTTTCTTATATCGTTGTTAAAAATACATGTAGGCTAAGACTCAGTTTCCTTATTTTTTTTTCATATTAACTTATTTTCAAATGTTTCAGTGATCTTATTTCATTAAACACGAAAACAGTCATTAGAGGTCTTATAAACAGCTGATTTGGCATTTGCATTTCCCATTCAAAAGTAAATGGCTGGAAACCCATTTACCGGTTTTTAATTATAATTATACTCCGGTTATTTTTTAAGCCAGTCAAATTAACATGTTCTAGAGTTTTCTCAACTGGAGTTGGCGTTCAGCTCGTAGTGGGCCAAACTCTATAGTTAACAAAATAAAGTGTTTTATAATAGCTACTTTTGAGTCATTTTATTGCAAACATCTTTGAAAAAGTTTACTACGAAACATCAATTTAAAGAAAATTTTAGTGAAACAATCGAAAAATTTATATTTAGCCAGATATTATTTATTTGTGAAATATTAATTAATGTTCGAACTTTACAAAAAAAAAATGTTTAGCTAAATCTTGAAAAGAATTATTGCCTTACTTATAAAAGTCTTCAATATGATACTTCAATTGCTAATATTCAATGGTGATATTCCATCAAGTATTTATCATCTGAATGGCATGGTTAATGTGTGGAAATCAAACACGGAATAAAGTTTTTTAGAGGGGTTTTCTTCGAACTTTTTCTTCTACTAAAAGGAATCGAAAAATATATTGAATAATATTTCCGACATGTAACATAAATTTTTCCAAGGATTAAGAAAAAAAAAATACATCAGTTGAATAAACACATGAGGGAATGATATTTTATGACTCAAATACAGCAATCAAATAATGCATTCTTTTATATTGGCATTCCGTGTGATAGAGGATATTTCTACTTTTTTTATAAAACAAAAATGAATTTAATTTTGATTTAAATTAAGTAACATCATAAAATGTTTTCCGAGTATAATGTGGAACTGATGTACAGTGTAACCAAAACATTGATATCTATATAACTGGACTACCGACAGCTGTTAAAATATGTTAATTCCATATATATGGATTCATGGTTACTCACAAATATTTCAATGACGCGCATTAGAGTGCTATGATATAAATGTTTAATAATGCATATAATGCTTGCTGTTCATTCAACTCAGTTATTTAATACATTGATAAGGAATAATTCGTCATAATGGGATAATACATTACTCATAATGTGATTTCGAATTAATATTTATTTCTATCGCGAAGGAATACATAAGATTTTAATCATGAATATACAATAATATACAATAATATACACAAACTATACTATTATAGTATTATGTTTTAAAAAATTCTTTAAAATTTACGCATTAAGAAAGCTCTGTTATTGCTAGTAGGGAAGACATTTCTAGTGTTAAAACGGCTTTCCCACAAGCATGATATTTTAATTAGCATTAAAATATTATGCCTATATTACGTTTAATTTCCTTGAGATTCCGCTAAAAATAAGTTTTACTGATATACATATAGTTTTGAACATTTAAACTATAGTCAGGATTTTAACACTTTTTACTAGTTATAAAAGCAGGATTATAGCTGAAATTAGAAAAAAAAAATCTGTATATTTCAATGTATATTTTTGTGAACACGGAATTAGAATTAGGAAATAAATCCCATTCTTATTTAACATATTTTATCTCATCAATAATATTTCTAAAACAATTGTCTATCAAAATGCTTTAATTTATCAGTTTTACCAGAAAGAATTTCAACCTTTAAAAGAACATCCCCCGTCAAAAAAATACTTAGGAATATTTTGATGTCTAGGGCAGAGATAAAGACGTTCGTCCCTCTCTGAGATTTTCAACTTAGCTATAAGAAATAAAGAGCATATAAGATAACCTTTATTTGTTTCTTTCATTAAATGTTCAGTCTGTAGCCAATTTAACAGTGCTTAATATCATTCTGGTTATTATAGCTCATTATGAAACCATTAAAGGATAATCGTTGATCACACAATCGGAAATTATTTGAATTTTATGACTGTGCATGAAACAGTATAGTTTGCTTTTACATTTCGCTCTTTTTAAATATGAATGTTTTTTTTTAAATCTTAGTTTAAAAAAAGCAAACACTAAATAACACCTCCTTACTGTATCTCAGTATATTATTAATAATATTAGTGATATCTATTGTATCGTTTTTATCCTTGTAAAAATTTAAAAAATCTAGTGGAGAAAAAAAATGTTTGAAAGAAAGCCAAGGACCATATAATAAAAAAGTACCGATTTTTTTACATTTAATATGTGTGATAATATATTAAAATTATATTACAATGCAATGTAGCATGCGTATTATTGATCAAAATTAGTATACGAAATGATTTGACTGAATTTTTTAAGACAATATTTACATTGTTTTGTATAATATTACACTATAATTTTGAAAGTTGTATAACAGCTTATGAAAGATATAAAGAGTCATCAGGATAAGAGTTCATTTTTTTCGTTTTCTTTTAACTTGGAATTCAAACAGGGCGTTTTTTCTTAAAGAACCATCAGTAAAAACAACTTTTTTCTAATTATAATAGATTTTTTTGTAGTTTTCCAGTATAAGGGAATTGACGAGATGGAGAATGTGGTCTTGGCTAAAGAAAACAAAATTGGCAACATATTATCTGGTGACCTTTCAGCGGTTTTATGTGCCAATCTGTTTTTAATGGGTATACAATTTATTTAATATAAAAACGTCATTTACATTTTTTTATATATAAGCAGAAATTAATGGTATGCAAGAACAATAATATATATGCGCCTATTTAATACTTATATATATATATATAAATGATATGAATCCACTTGTTTGATATAAACACATCAGTCTTAAGCAGCAGCCATATACTCGTTATCTAACGCAACCGAGAAATCAAAGTTTTGCAGTCATGAAATCATGGTCAGAGTGGAAGATCAGGCCTGCATCCATTGGCAGTTTTTCCAAAAATAACAACTGAAGCCAATAGATGCATCATTTATTTATTGAGTGATCATAAAATGCACCAACTCCAATAGCTATAATGCTATCAATAGTCAGGTCGTTGCTAAATCATAACTGTAGACCGCTAGATGTTAAATATTAGAAAAACTTAAAAAAAATACAAGAAAGAAACCTCTGCAGGCGACAGAGGTTTTTGAAGCAAAACAATAATCGTAAAATTCTGTCTCTCTCAGTAAATGCAACAGGTTAAATAACCTCAAAAAAGACACGCGTACACATACTGATCCAAACAAGGCCAATCCATTTAAATGGAAGGAGGGAAGCGAAGGGAAGCCTTGTCAGCGATTGGCTAACTCCGGAGAAAAGGGTGGGGAAAGCGTGACGTTTTCACAGGGACATAACAATAGACGCTTTCAGTCATGACGTCAGATATGACGTTTTCCTTGGATACTGACTCCAAACAAACAGTTGCTATGCTGTATTTTCTACTTTTCTTATATATTATAGCTGTATTTTACAGCGATATCGCACAGATATGTGTTTGAATACTTTATATGCACTGGTGATATTTTCTACGATTTATATTTAATAAGATATGAAACATAGCAACCGTTTGTTTGGAGTCAGTTGCCAAGCAAAGCGTCACACTGAAAGCGTCTATTGACGCGTCGGTTTTATTGAGAAAAAAGGATGCTTGCAAGACCTTGTGGGATATCGAACGACAAGAGTAAATGATATTAAATACATTATTAATACATTGATATTAAAAACAAAAAGAGTTTAGTTTCAGAATATAATGAAATAAAGTAATTTAGTGGGTTTTAAGAAGTAACCTACGAATGGAAAGAAGGTTTTTATAATAAAAAAAAAATTGCGCATTTAAAGCATGGAAAAAGATAAAAGATATTTAAGATAGATAAACATGTTGATATTATAATAATTTGGAATAGTTCAATTAAGAAAAAAGTTCGAAAATTATTATATATATAGATATTTATAACAAAGATGAAATTAACAAATATATGAACAAATGGTAAAATCATAAAGATGAACATAGGAGACCCGTATGTAAAATAAGATATTATGAATAACCCACATAACAGTCAGAGGAGCTTACAGGTTTAATTCGTAGTGAAAATGCGTTATTTCATTATATATATATATATTACCTTTTAATCAAAATTTATCTTAAAAGTTCATGTAACGATGTTAAGCAAAATTCCAAATGAAGAAGGCATGAAAGACTATTATGCATTAACCATTATAAAAAGTATTATACTAAAGCTAATCGGCATACAAGAGCCGAAAGAAAACTCAAAATATTGAAAAACATAAATAGTTTATCATTATAATTTCGTAAATCTTATAAATTATTTGAATAAAGCAAAAGGAAAAAAATGTGTTTCTAAAAGTGGAGGAGCAATATTAGTCAGAGTAAAAATTTATAAACGAATACAAAGAAAAATGAATATCAGAAATAAGAATATAACTATTATTGAAGAACTTTTCATCAATGGAAATATCCAACAAATATAAGCGAAACACAATTGATTTCTAATTAAGAAAAGCGTACATTACATTTAAGAGCTATTTCTCAAATTGGCCAGTCAATTGTGCAACTGGATTTACAAGTAAATTAAGGTGGGCAAAATTAACAAAAGCAAAACAAACAAATAAATTTAATGAAATATAACGAAAAAAATACACACTGTCAGGAAAACTCTTCAATTTATACAAACTTATTCCTTATTTTTTAACTAATAATTCCGTACTCCATGAAACATGGAATATCACGCTACTAGCAGCTAAATGACCAATGCTTGCTGCATAGAATAAGTAAAATACAGCTTAGTAAAATACCATTTAGAATAAAATTTCTTGACTTTTATACTATACCTTTAATTTTCATTGAATGTCTGTTCGTTTTTAAAGTGTGGCCATGGAACTCCTGACACGCGCACACTGGTAAGCTCAAGATCTTCACAAGGAACATTTTGCAAAACACTTTATTACGAAAATTAAACAATCGATAAAAAAAAAATGTTATCAATTTATAATTCTTGTTCATCATTAATGACACTTGTATCAGGTCAAGTAAAGCAGCCTGCTGAATAAAATGATCCAATGATCTAAAACTGGTCTAAATGATCTAAATGATTTAAAATTATTTATAAATAGAATCTCACTGATTATTCCTTGTGAAAGAAGTGGCATTAAATCAAGATAAACAACAAAACATTAAAACGAATTGTAATATGTATTCTGAATCATAAAAAAATATATATAATTTTACTTAATTTACATCATATATCTGAACACTTTTAATTTCTGATGCATCTGAAGAATTTTAAGTTTAATAATAACATAGAGAAATAGAGTAAAATCTGACGCGTCTAATATTTTCACAGACAAACAATAAAATGTTATTTCAACATAATATTTTAGATTTATTTCTGTGGAAAAAACTAAATTTTTAAAGTAACATTTACAAATCGTTTCTTTGTAACTGCCGTTAATGTATCACAATTTCGCTCCTTACTTAGTTATTTTTAAAAATTACCCTTACAAAAGAAAACTTTATCCGAACAAATATGTTTCATTTACAAATATTTCTACTAATTGTCAAGAACAGATACATAATAAATAATAATAAATACACCTCATTAGCTGATACAGAAAATAAGAGCATCTCAAACACTTCAATAGATTTAAAAAGTATATTATTCAACGCGACACTTAAGTATTCATAAATTACAAATGCTGAAGAAACAAACTGAAATGATGTTATGACAGTATTTGTTTATTTTCACAATCTTTGAAGCTTGAGAAATATGAATGTCATTTTTAGCGCAATTTGTTAATTGCAGCTCTAATAAAAGCAAGAAACAAGCGATCATTAACGAAAAATTGACGACATAAATTTAAGGCAGGAAAGTAGATTATAGAAAGTTAAACGCACTTTATCATTCTATCACTAATATCTGTACTCAAAGTATTGAAGTATAACAAAGATTCGTAAATTATTTGTTATTTCTTTTAATAAAAATATGCATTTTGCACAATTTCAAGTAGATATTTTTAAATATTCATTTTTGCTTAAGAATTTTAAATTTTAAATTTGATATTTGTATTTGGTTTATATCTAAAAGCAAAAGATAAAGTAAACTTAATAAAAGTTAAGATAAAAAGTTAAGATAAAAAAAATTTAAAATTTTAAACTGAAAACCGTTAGCACATTTTTAATGGAACTCGTATTAAATCATCAGAGATTTGTTTTAATAAACTATAAAATATAAACGTTAAAGGTAAAAATAAATATCCGAATTTGAAATTATTTTGTAAAGCTATTGAAAGAGTTTAAAGGCATTCGTCAGCCCATTTATGGAAATAGTTATATTTTCCTTATAGGAAAGGAGTTTCTTAAGAGGTAAAATTGATTGTTGTCTGAAATTAGTGATTTCCTCATTGCATTGCAACATTTGCGTTTTGATTGCTGTAATTATTTCTTTCTAATAGGTATGATAATTTTGTTTTGTTCTTATATTTTAAAGTATTAATAAATTAGTATTTATTTAATTTATTGTAAAAGTTACCTTGAATGTACTTTAACAGTTAATGCATAAAACGAACAATAACAAGTTAAAATAAATAAGAGCACTTAGAATGTATAACACTTACTATTACAGGATTGTATGCATGCATTGAAAAAGAAATATACCGAAAATCTGCTTGTTTTATAAGAATATATATTACGCAATAAATGCATAATGCCACTATATGACTAATCAAATATATATGTCATTATAATTTATAAATATTCTCTTTTATTAACTCACAAAATTCATTATATAAATTCATTATATTCATTGTCAATACATTACTATTTCGAACATATATTTTTCATAACAACCGTGATTTTTATAGTTTATAAAGTATAATCAAGAAAATATTAAAGTACTATTTAGTTTATCAGAAAGCAAAAGAACCGGTTTTTCGGTCAAGATATAATTATTCGAAGCGATTTATTTTTAAACTCCGTTATATATAAACTTGTGGTCATCTTGAAATTAAATCCAGAATTTATGTCTAATATTTTTTCAAACGTGCTTACAAAACAAAGCATTTAATTTTTTATCTTCTGAATAACAGAAAAGTTTTAAATGTCCCATAAAAATTTACAAATATTGATATCAGCATTTGCAAAGAATTGTTTTAGAAAACCACATTTATTGTTTGGACAAATTTATAGTTAGCAAATGTTATAGTCAGGGCAAAATTGATAAAATAACATGCCCAATATGTGTAAAAAATGAATATAATTTTAACAATAAATAATGTACATAAAAATCATACACATTCTTGTATATTTTTAGAGGATGAACCTACAATAAAGTAATCACGGATTTTCAATAATCTAGAAATCGCATGTGGTATTTTCAAATATAAAATTCCTACGTGTTATTGTCTTTAAAATAACCTTTTCTCGTACAGAAGTTTCCTACATTTCATTTCAAAACATTTATGAGCGTATAAATTGCTTGTTTCATGTCTGTCATAATTTATAGAACATTAAAATTAAACAAGAAATAAAATAATGTGTTAAGCGTTGATTATGAAACACTTTCCAACATTTCCTGAATGCTTTAACAGAGCTTCGTTATTTTGGGAAATAAGGTATATAAGATAATCAAGTTAAACTTTTAGAAAACTCATGAAACATTTGAAAAACTGATTTCAGCAGTTACCATGCATAGCAAATATGTATTGCAATTATTTTGAACAGCCCTGTATTTGATCGGTTGGTTGATAGATATACTATATAATGGGAAAATTTAGTTTACTAAGAAAACACGTAACAGGTTGAAATTTCTCTTTTAGCAATATATACTAATATATGGATATATACTTGTATACTTTTGTAGAACCGTGTAATTAATCTAGTACCTTTATTACTAACCATTATTTAGCTAATGTTTAATTCAAACTAAAACACTCTTAAAACTAGGGAAATCATATTTCCAGAAATTATCATTTATAGACGACCATGTCTCCAATTCTTTGCGTGAACCCGTGTGTCAATTTATCTATGTTTTACAAACATTTCTCATCAAACTAAATGCAGTTCAGCGTAAAAATGCATAACTTATTTAAAATCCACCTTTAAGCAATTTACACTCATACCCAGTAACCATTACGTATTATTTTGTGTAGCCCTGTATATGACTTATAACATTTATACACACCATATACTATACCTAAATATAGTGAAAGATAAAAGCACTTAGCATAATTAAAAAGGCATTTTCAGCAATCATCGCTACTGTACAGTACTTTAGATAAAATATATTATCTGAAATCATTCGTGTGTCCCTGTAAATGCTATGCACTTCGTATTATAAATGAAATGAGTTATAATAAACCTCATCGACGTATATCAATTTTATATACATGAGATAATTTAACATAAATAAAATACGCCACAAAGAATTCCCTCCACCCCTATATCATTAAGTAACGGAATTCTTTTGTATGGCCCTGTAAATTAATAATTATTCTTTGAAACGCATATTCTACATAATGCATATTTTAGTGCATGTGATAAATGCATATCAATTTTATTATGTTTGAAAGTATGTAAAATCATTAAAAATCATTGTAAACGATTTTTTCCCTTAGGCCGTTCAGTAACAGAAAACTTTTGACAATCTCTGTAAATGAACTAAACATGCTACAAACTTCATTTGAAATAGGGAACGTGATATGGTAAACATTAATATCATTCAGAAATTTCAGGGCAATCCGAGTGTATTTACTGGAGTTAGAGCGCGGACAGACGGACAGGCAAACCGAAGTCATAAACACATTTCAACTTTGTTGGAAAGTGTTAAAAAGATTCTGAAAAATGATCATCTTAGTATTGCTAAGTTGAATTCTGAAAGACACAACGACAATTTTATTTTCAAATGCTGTGCTTTCAGAATAATTTTATGTATTGGTGTGATTCAAAAATTTGTACCATTTTTTATGATGTTGTATGTACAGTTAATGTGATAGTTTAAAATTTTCTGTATGCCGGCACATTTTAGGGGCCTACAGCTGACAACGATCTACCTGTGTTTTCTTCTTCCGAGGGAAAATTTATACCTATTCTGTAAACCGTCTGAATACAATAGAATGCAATGCATCTTTATTTCTAAACGCTAATTATAGACGTTGAATTTACCCTCTCTAATTTAGCCCCACTTAAAAATTTTAGAACATCATAGCGTGAAAGTAGTCTACCGTTACTTTATTTATTATTCTATCAAAATTTATTCTATGATGATTTAGTTACAATTGTTGCTACTAATAATCTTCTGTGGACATAAATGTTTTCAAATTTAAATAAACGGCCATAATGTTTTTACGCATATCGCCAACCTCTAATATTTAATATATATATATATATATATAATTTGTATGGATTCGTTATTTATCGCCTCCAAAAGTATTTTCCGATGACATAAACAAGCCGTATCAGTGACGTGGTAAAAGTGATGTAAAAGGATCTTAATCAGATATGTAAGGAATTCTGAATTCGTCAAAATGCTATAATTACATGGAAACAGCGCGCTGCACATATGATTGTTTTAATTAAATAATAATTAAAAAATAGGTCATTAAATAATTTTGTATATTTCGTGAAACGCAACAATGTGAAAACGGCTTAAGTAATTTGTATTATCAATAGAGTGGAAAATTTAAAATAAATATACACAGTGGAAATTTTCTGCAGTAATTGGAATCTCTGTATACTAGTGGAACATTTGAAAAATAATACTCTAGGTGGCTCGATGTCAAATAAAAATTTAGACTTATACCTTAAAACTGGTAGCTCAGTGGTCGCAGAGTTATATTGCTACGCTACATGTAAGGAGTTTGATTCTGGGCGTGGAAAGATTAACTCATTCTTTAATCCCTACCTGTAAGGGTTATACAATGTATAGAACCTCACAGTCCACGGTTTAGTGAACAGTTATGAGTAATGTCGGCCACGGTACTTCATGGAATTTAGCGCTGTGAGTTTACTTCAGACAAGGCTCGTACCTAATATATGTTTTGAGATTTTACCTAAAAAAAATAATTTTACAATTAGAACCTAATAGAAAAGTTATAGCAATACTAAGGCATATCAAGGTGTAATATTTACACTGATGTCACATTTGTAATTAAATTTTCGAACAAGTTTGACCACTGGTGTATTTCACATCAAATAATATTTCGGAAAACCTGTTATAATTATAAAAGACAATTAATATTAAATTTAGTTTGTTTAGACCCAAAATACAAGTAGAAATAAAATTGTGTGGTTCATCGCATTCGTAAAGGATTATTTACAAAGTAATACAATAAAGATCAAATAAAAAAAATTATTGCGTTGAGGTTTTTATTTTTATTTATTTATTTTTTTTTAATTGGAAGTGCAATTTTTTAATTCTAATATTTATTGAAGAGATAGAAATTAATTAAAGCGAAACAATAATTATTTTAATAAGCCTATTTGATATGTTTGAAATATACGCAAGATTTATATTCAAACTCGGGCCTATTTCATTTTTTTATATTAAATATATCTTGTCAAATACTTAGTCATATTTAAAAGTGTTTGTCTAACACAATGAGGAAGCGTTTACAACATTAAACTATTGAACATTTTTAATTGTATTTCACCATGACGTTTCTCTAGATTACATAACAAGTTAATTATAGTAAAAAAAAAAAAAAAAAAAAAAAAAAAAAAAACTTTTTTATATTTTATTTTGGGCACAGCGAAGTACTAGTTTTCCGTCTGTTAAACGTTTTTAAGAATATTAAAAAAATATTTTAATTTTAACATAAATTTAATTTAATTGCATAATTTTATTTATATTCCAATTTCATAAATAAAATAATTAAAAAAAGGGAATCATTAAAGTTTCCATTATCAAAAGATAAAATAGGAAAAAAGATAATTTTTTTGAACACAGAAACCATAAAATATAATGAAAATTAAAAGAGATTTTATAAAAAGTTTAAATTTTTCATTTTCTAGATATCATTAATTATCGCAAACAAAACTTTTTCCATTGTGACTTCAAAGAATAATTCATTCTTAAAACAGAATAATGTTTTTTGAAAAAAGCCTGTTTTTAAGTTACAATAGAAAAAAATATTATGAATAGAATATCAATAAAAAAAGTATTACTTCTCAGTGAAACATAGAAAGAATATTTGATGTTTCACAATGCATTTTTCTAAGAAAAAATATCGGCTATAGTTTTTTTACGTGAAAGAACATATAATCTTTCTCACAAAATTGGATTTTCATTTACTTTTGTTTGTTGATTTTTTAATTCGTTTTGAGACATTTTGAGTTCTCTAAAAATGGACTGTTATTGTTTAACGATATTTTAGAACAATTTTTATTAAGAAAAACAATATTCTCCTTTCATGTATTTTTTTCAATGATTCTAAACTTTTATGATTATTCGGTAAAATAATAAATAGCAATCAAAATTATAAAGAAATCAAAATAAAGTTTTGATCTCATGTATTTCGGCTTGTTTAATATACAAAAGATGAACGGAGCAGTATGCAAACTACTCTTTAGAAGCTAATTTTATACAATATTTTCACGAATTAAAAAAAGCATTGCGCGAATCATAACTGAAAAATGTAATGAGCATTATTTTTTTAGTAATGTGAAGAAACAAGATGGGGAATGAGGGTGACAATTTAAAATTTTTATTTGCATGAATTAAAAGGTTAGTTAAATAAATCATTTTTCATGCAAAAGTACATACTATGAGAAATTTGGTTTATACTATGATAAATACATTTTACGTAGAATAAATCACAGAGTTGAATGTTTCATTGAACTAATATAAATATATTTCTGAATCGAAGTTTTAAAATTTATGTAAAAAAGAAATATTAAAGCGTAGATATAGAGAGAAGAGTTTACGTAATTTCATAAATGAAATTTATTATTCTCCAAACATCCATCGGTGTAAAGTACGAAAACAGATCATCAATGTAGAAGTAGATATAATAAAAATCACAAACAAAATTAGCTTACTTATAATAGTAAATGTACAAAGTTATATGGACAATCTCGATCGTTTAAACTTGAAAATCTTCTACTTTGTTACATCGAGCATATTAACAGATTTACTAAAATCTGTTCTTAGCTTTCAATAAATAACTAAATTTATGAAATGGATATGAAGCAGTAGAGGGCATTAACACAGCTTCATTACGTATGGATTTGGGAAACGCACCCTTATTTAAATTATATTGTTTGTTTTAAATCTGAAAATGTGTGTGTCGTATATATAAGACATGTTGGTTCTGAAATTGCTAACACCCCCTTCCTGAATATGGACAATTTTTATTCACCCGAAACTGTCGGAATTTATGTGTGCTTTTATAAGTAATCTATGTAATTTTGTTTGTGAATTTTAATATATCTACTTTCTTTCTTTCTAACCGATGACCAGCCCCCTACCTGCCGGGCTGCCCTAGATTAACGGGTTCAGTAACTGGCATCAGGGCGGAAGATCGCCTAACCGCCGCGAAGCAGCAATAAACCTGACATCATTGCCTCGATCGTCAACGTATCTGCATTGCCTACTGCTCGTTTGTATATACTTTGTTTTGCCGATTACTTAACATTATATCCTGTTGTTTGGCCCCTGCACATTGTTACTCATGTTGGTCTCGTAATTTAGAACCTTGATCAGATGACGAGACCTTCACCTGGCAAGGCAGATCCAGAGGTATAATTCACAGGTAACTTGGAGGACTTTGCACCCACGACGGATTTTACATGCACCAGGCGCCATTAGCGTACATGGCGGATTATAGCCAGCAGTAGGCCTCGATCCCGCGGCCTTAACGGATTCGATGCTCTGCCAACTGGGCCACCGCTGCCTGACCTGGGGTTTAGAAGCCGTATTGTTGGTGCATACTTGTCGTAAGAAAATGGATTTTGGAGAGGGGGTGGGGAAGTAAAAAAGAAAAAAAATTGGAGCGCCGCAGATAGACAAGTTGCACCGAAAATTAATTTTGGGCCGAAATGCTAGGCAAACATAACTATGCAGGGGGATGAGACTCCGCCTATCTACCGTACCCCACCATGTAGAAACTGACTCCGTAGACTTCCCACTGGAGAGGGTCCGGTAGCTTGTGCAGGCTATAGCCTATAAAAGCGGTAGTCAAAAAAAAAAAAAAAAAAAAAAAAAAAAAAAAAAAAAAACTGAAAGGGAAAGGGTTTAGCTTGTACAGTCGTGGAAAAAAAAGTAAACACCCCCTACTAACTCCCCAACAAATTATCGTAGACGAAAGTTACTAGTACCGGACGATTGGAAATAAAGTCTAATTTAAATGGTGTGTATAAAATTTGCTTAGGGGGCCATATACATATAAAAAACGATTCCAAACTCCATTTTTTTCAATGGCAGTACCCAAATTTAACGATATATTTCAAATCTTCGGCTCAAAATATGCCTAGAAATCAAATTTCAAGTCATTCATATGATAAGTTTTTGAGTTATAGACATACAGAATTTAGTACTTGTAATGTTAAATTACATTTTCATATTTTTATTTATATCTCCTGAAATTATGTTTCTAATGAGGTAATTTTTTGTGTAGCAATAATACTAATATACCCAAACATAAATACGTTGAATTTGCAATTTTTATAATTTTATGATATGAATGATGAATTATGAAATTAATATTCGAAAAAATTATGAATTGCAACCTACAATTTTTTTGATGGATTTAGATTTATTAAGTCCTGCTTTATAGAAATCCCAAATTTCATATTTTTCTTCCAGGTAGTTTTTAAATTATGCTTAAAAAACGGCAAAATGATGGTTTAAGGGGCCGTCTATGATAGCAGTGAGTAAATTTTTGAAATTTATTCTGCTATTCTGTAATCAAACAGGTTTCATTGAGGCTTAAACGTGCCTTGATCAAGAAGGCGGCTCTCTCGGTTAACAATCGAGTTCGGAACTTCAATTTGGATACAACCCTTAAAATACGCTCGTTTTATAAAAAATAATTTCTCGGAAACTTACGGCACGAATTGCATAAAAATTTGTTTATAGGCTAATTGAAAGGTGTAGAGTTCATTTATGCTGTCAGAATTGTGTACTGCTGTTGAAAAAAAAACAAAGTTATCGTTCGTTTTAATATGTAGATGGCACCCTAAGCAAATTTTATATACATCATTTAAAAGTAGACTTTATTTCCAATCGTTCGGTACCAGTAACTTTCTTCTACGATAATTTGTTGAGAAGTTAGTAGGGGTGTTTACTTTTTTTCCCACGACTGTACATGTTATTACACTTAAAACTTGCTTATAGCTATTTACTTAACTATCATTTGTTATATATATTGTTTTAATATTATCCTATAGCACTAGGTGACATTAAAATAACTAGAGTAATTTACTTTAGATTACTTAAATATTGCCTGGCTATTTAAAATGAATTTATATTTTAATCATTTCTAATATTAGAATCAGGATTTTATTTATTAATTATTATTATTTTTTTATATTATCTTATGGCAAGTTAACTATGAATTGGCAAACTATTACTTAGGTAGGAGAGAATTGATAGGAAACTAACGAGCTGACCAAGTATCTCCCAGTAGTGCATAAGTATATATCTACTTATACACTGACGAGCTATTTTCGTCCTTTAATCTTTAAGATATAGTCCTGTATTTTTGTATGTATTAGTGGTTGATTTTTTATAGATTTTGAGTAGTAAAATTCTTTAATTTCCATTAACTTATAGAATGTAATTAAGTAAATAAGTAGTTTTTAATATACTGATTTTATAATAAAAGTTAATATTCTGTTACAGTCAAAGTTCAGTATTCTTTGATATTTTCAATACAATTTGTAAAAGATGTAATAAAACCCTTTAACTTTTAAACTTTAAACAAACCTCTACATGTAAATGCTAGTAAATCTGCAGATCTTGAGCCTCAACGTCAAATCTAAAAAAAAATAGTTTTTTAATATAATTTAAGTAGTATTTAACTTACTATACGAACAGCAATTTAAAGATTGTAAATTAAACAAATATTTTTATACTAATAAAAGAAAATTTTACTTTTTGCGTATGTGATTGTGTGTGTGTGCGATGACTAGAAAAATCTACGGTCCGCCTAAGGCTGCAAATATGAGTGATTGCAGTCCGAGGCCTATTCTGTTTAACCCGTATAATTAGAAATTAAATTTATGATCATTAACTGAGTTCTTAATATAAATTCAGAAAATCTCTGATCAAAAACTGATTTCTTTCCACCCAAACGTTCGCGGATGCCCAAAACTCGATTTCCATAGCAGGATGAAAATAAAGAAACAGAAATTTTATAGGATTCTTTTGTCATTCCTTAAACTCCATCGGCAAAAACACTTAGTAAAGTTAAATACCTAAGTAATATTCTAACAGACCGTACTGGTACGTCTGAAATGTCGTAAGCAATTTGAAAAAAAAACTGTTATCCTTTCGAAAAAAAATAAATGCGTCCTTTTCACAGTTCACAATTACAGCTAAGGTGAGCATGTTTGTTGTAATTTCCTATAATTTACTTCAGTTTTCTGAAAGTTTTTATTGTCAACACATGTTGATTTTGAGTTGAACACCCTGTGTTTTTGATCAAATATGTAGTTTTCGGAACCACGTTCCATTTCAATGTTTGTTCGTCTTGATACTTGCTATCAACGCTCTGAGTTTTTCGGATGAATATCTGAATACCCTGTATATTTGTCACTAACAGTAAGAACTGTTGCATTCCCAAAGCTGTTGTCTAAATCTCTTTAATCTAAAATCTGAGAGTAAGCCCTGAAGGAATGCATTAGTACACGTTGAAAATTATACAACCACATCTATTTTTTTCTTTGACAAATGCAATCTGCGAAATCAAACAATTAATAGATAAAAGTCACAAAAAAATCTAGTAATTCGAAAATTGTACGAATTATTATATTTTTCACCAAAATACACAGAAATACATCGAAGTTTTATAAATACAATGCATAAATAGAAATTAAATAAATAAAACTGTAAGAAATGTTGTACTTGTCATAAACAATGACCAATACTGAAGGTCAAAAGCTATCACTGATAATATTCACAAGCTGTAATGGGACATAATAAATGCAAAAGATATATTTTAGGATTTTCCGAACAGTATTCAGCAATATCTGAAAGCTGTTCTCTCCAATGACAAGGCAAGCATCAAATTGAACAATAGCATTTGTCATGTAATATATTTCTGCGATAGTATGCACGCTGCTGACACAACTGAAACATTTATTTTTTTAAGGTCATTATTTTCAAAATAAAAGTTTACTTATTTTAGGTAGCTTTCTTTACAAAAAGCTATCTATTGCAGCCGTTCGGAGGAAAGCGATTTCAAAAAATTTTGGTATATTTTCATCGATCATGACCCTCAGACCCCGAAACCACCCTCCGTTCAAAATTGATATATATATATATATGACCTACGTCACACTGTAACTCTCGTATTTATGAACCGATTTGGATGTAATTCGGTGTGTACATAGTACATACCAATGTCTCGACCGAGTTCGTTGGCCAGCTTCATCCGCCATTTTGTTTCAAAATGGCGGCCATTTAAAAATTAAAAAAAAAAGTTAAAATTTGAAATGTGGTACCAAAAAATTGAAAATGGAAAAATATTTTTTTCTTATGTATTTCACCTTTATACAAAGACTCCGTAGCAGTTTTTGTTTCGTCTATATCTTAAAAAAATGGCTGAGTTATAGCATTTTGAATTTCTAGCGAAGCTGACATTTTGAAACGTCCTGAAATTTGTCACGCGATAAAAGGCGTATTTATGAACCGATTTGGATGTAACTTCGTTTATACATAGTACAGACCAATGTCTCGACCGAGTTCGTTGGCCAGCTTCATCCGCCATTTTGTTTAAAAATGGCGGCCATTTAAAGTTTTAAGAAAAATTTTAGTTTGAAATGTGGTACCAAAACATTGAAAATTGAAAAAAAATATTTTTTTCTTATGTGTTTGACCTTGATAAAAAGATTCGGGAGCAGGTTTTGTTTCGTCTATATCTTAAAAAATGACTGAGTTATAGCATTTTGAATTTCTAGTGTGGCTGACATTTTGAAACGCCCTGATTTTTGCCACGTGATAACAGACGTATTTATGAACCGATTTGGATGTACCTTGGTGTGTACATAGTACATACAAATAACTCAACCGAGTTCGTTGGCCAGCTTCATCCGCCATCTTGTTTCAAAATGGCGGCCATTTAAAAAAATTAAAAAAAAATAAATTTAAAATGAGATACCAAAAAATTTGAAAATGAAAAAGAGTTTTTTCGTATGTGTTTGACCTTAATACAAAGATTCCGGAACAGGTTTTGTTTCGTCTATATCTAAAAAAATGGCTGAGTTATAACATTTTGAATTTCTATTGTGGCTGACATTTTAAAACGACCTGATTTTTGTCACGCGATAACAGGCATATTTATGAACCGATTTGAATGTAACTTGGTCTGTACATAGTACATACCAATGTCTCGACCGAGTTCGTTGGCCAGCTTCATTCACCATCTTGTTTCAAAAGGGTTGCCATTTTTAAAAAAAATGTAATTTAAAATTTAAAATGAGGTATTAAAAATTGGAAAATGAAAAAGATTTTTTTTTATGTGTTTGGCCTTGATACAAAGATTCTGGAGCAGTTTTTGTTTCTGAAAATTTGTTCTTTTGTTTATATCTTAAAAAGTGGTTGAATTATAGCACTTTGAATTTCTATCATGGCTAACACTTTGAAACGATCTTGTATTTGTCTCGCGATACCACACGTATTCGCCTATTTCGATGGAAGAAGGCATGTGGATAGTATACATCAATATCTCGACCAAGTTCGCTGGCCAGCTTCATCAGCCATCTTGTTTCAAAATGGCGGCCATTAAATTAAAAATATATATATTTAAAGTGAGGTGCAAAAGAATTAGAAATTGAAAAAGGTTTCTTTCTTAAGTATTTGACCTTGATATAAGGATTCAGGAGCATTTTTTGTTTGTCTTTATCTTAAAAAATGGCTCAGATATAGCAGTTTCAATTTCTAACGTGGGTGACATTTTGAAAAATCTGATTTTTTGCCTGGGACAGCACTCTTATATATCAACCGATTCCGATGTGAGTGAGCATGTGCACAGCAATTACTAAGGTCTCGAGCAAGTTCACTGGTTAGCCTCATCCACCATGTTGTCTTAAAATGGCAGGCACTTTAAGAACTCACCGAATTTGGCAGCCAAATATAAGTTACTTGAAATAAAAGCAGCTTGGATAAAGCTGACTATTTTCGCGAAATTCTCATTCATAATGATTTAGTAGTGATAAAAATTAGTATTGAATCTCCTACATTCGGTTTACACTTAATTGAGCTTCGTGTGTTTGAATAATATAAGTTGGCTTTTTTAAAATAAGGAATATGAAAGCTACCTCTTCCTCCCGGCACTGGCCGGAAGGACTTTTTAAATATCTCTCCACTTTCTATACGTATTATTCTGTCCTTCATCATGCTAGTGTCTTACATTTCGAATGAGTGATATTTTTCATTCTTTTGCGACTTTGTTTTGTGAAAACCCATTTTAAGTAGATTTCGTAAGAAATACTACCTGTTACAGTCACATCTATGCTAAGATTTATCAGTTCAATATATTTATATATACTTTTTATGTACAAGGATAACTTCCATAATAAATCTCTTCAAAATTGATACATTAAATCAAGTGTCAGAACACCTCTGTCAAGTTCGTTAAAGAACAAAATCTGACCAAAGAGGTAGAAATAGGGAGGGTTTTTTCTTAACAGAAAAAAACACATAACTTCTGAATTATAATAATTGTCAAATCAGTTTAAAGTTATTATTACCTCTAAGAAAATGACCAAAATCTAGGTATGATATAAATTTAGGTTTTGATATCATTAAAAATGTGTTCAAGAGGCAAAAAAATAGGGGTTTTAAGAAGAAATAACTTAACAACTTCGCCAATTCACAATGTATAAAATCCAATTAAATTTATTCTAAATCTCCTTAATCTTATCTACAACTTTTATTTTGAAAAGTTTTTTATTGTAATCAATTCTTACTGGGGGAAAAATTAAAATAAAAAAGCGGTAATGGTTAAGAAGAAAGAAACTCATAACTTCGTCATTTCACATGAAAAAAAATCCGATGAAATTTATTATATATCGACTTAATATTATCTACAACTTTTATATTGCCATGTTTTTTATAAGACCCACTCTTACAGAAAAAAATAAAATATCAAGGAGTTGAGAAAAAATCTTGAATTATTGTATTACTATGATTTCAATAAAACCAGAATTTATAGAAACTTATAGAACTTATAGAACTTAAAAACTCGTCAAAAGCGGCCAGATACAATTGTTAAATTGGGTTTATCTTTTATCTTGATTTAGTTTATGTTGGTGAAAGTAGTACTTAACTTTGCAATTTGCATGTGCGTGTAGGCAAAACCGGCAGGGTTTGTTTTTTTTCGTTTCATGATCACAAAACTTAAAAATGATTAAGATTTAACCAACTAATTGTTAAATCTGAAATAAACATAACTATTTGGCCGTAAACATGTGTACTAATCGTTATAGAATTTGCAATGTTTAAAATCTAGATGCAATTTTAGAAATGAACACTTTTAAATAGTTTTATTCGGAGTAAAAGAATGATTTATTTTATTTTTCTATCTTAAAATATTTCTAACACTTACGAATTTCAGATGAAAATAAACTATTTAAAAAATTGTGTAATCCTTATTTTTTATTCAGTTATTCATTAGTAGTCATTATAATTCAGTTTCATTACAAAAGCAGATTTTTTATAAAGTTATTCAGCTCCGAGAAGCTACGAATGTATCTAACCATTATAAGTTTTGTAATGCCAAATTTGATATAGAACAAACGTTTTAGAAAAAAAAAATACCTAAAGTTTAAACACTAATAAATTCCATGAAAATTTAATTAAGATTTTAAGTAAGCTTCAATGACTTTACTATTTAAATGACTGAAATGACTGTGAGTTAATTCAAATACCTATATTGTTATTAGTTAGCATTTGAGATCACATTTTCTATTCAATTTGCATATACTCACAAGCATTAAAATTAAAATTCTTATAATGGATAGAATGTGAGCCAATATTTCAGAATTGCTTCATTTTTCATAAATATTTCGATAAATTTGAACAGAAATTAAATATAAATTTTATTTTAGAAATATGAGCACAATGAGATATTTCCTTTCATTCATAACATGAGAAATAAAGATAAAAAATTGCAGAAACAAAGGCACTGTAAAAAAATATTTGCAAGGAAATTGCGAAATGTGTTATTTCTTATTATATTGAATTTTTAGAAACTTTATAAACATAAGTATACCTTGAATATTATGACTGAAGTACAACATATTAAACTTTTTTTTAAAAATCAAATTTATATATCTTACCTAGTAGTAAAACAATGCAAATTTTGCTCGTTACATTGCATAACAATGTTTCACGAATGTTACATTAAAGAAACAAATGAATTAAATCTAGTGCCTTTACACCGGAAATATTTGAATTCAAAAACAATTATTACAGAAATATTTGTAATAAAATGTCGGTATTGCATTAACGTTTATTTTGTCTTGATCTTATGGTTATTAAAGTAGCCAAATATGTGAACATAGGTGGAATCTTGATATTCTATAATACTAAATATAGAAATAAATGTATGCTTGTGTATATTAAATTAAATTTTTCTGCCTTTTTATAGCCATTAAGAACACAGAGACATGTTTTAAAAAAACATATCTAACATTTATTTATTTATTATAGTCTTTTCAAGCATTGAATAAAAAATATTCTGTTATCTAAGAATTTGTATATAAATATTGATTCAATTCTATTTCTTAATCCAGCATAAAACAGTAGTACACTGTAAAAAAAAATCTGTGAAGTTACTAAAGTTTTTCTAGGAAACTGGGATTCCTAGAACTTTTCATGTAACGGCAACAACAAAATTTCATGTAACAGACACACTTTTGCGCCGAAAATCAAAAAATCTGTAAGGTTACTAAGAATTTTTTTGGAAACTGGGATTCCGAGAACTTTTCATGTAACTGCAGCCAGGGTTACAAATAAAAGTTTAGTAAGATTACTGAAATTTTAGCAGATTCATTTGTAAAGTTACAGATTTTTGTAGCTTTACAAAAACTAGTTTTGTAGATTTGCAGCTTTTTTCGTACAGTTACAGGTGAAAGTTTAGTAAGCATGTAACTTTACATCTGTAGAACTACAGATTTTTTTTTACAGTGTATGGTTTGAAACATATCTTGATGTTGGCATAATTTTTTAAACAGCTTATTTTTCCTATCTTTATACTTGTCATTCTCCATAAAGCTTATAAGACTATCATATGCTTATATAAATGACTGAAAGTGAAATTACTGTTGGTACATGAAAATATTTTAGTTTGGAGTAGGATATTGTGGTTACTCTTCACAAATTTTCCAGTTATATATCTGAGAACAGCTTTTTACGACATCAGAAAACGAGATAAAAATAAATAGCATTGTACAAACATTTAGCGACACTGTTAAAAATGTTGTGGTCGCATGAATAAAATTCTTGTGAGGTAGTAGTTATAAAAAATAAGACGGTAAAATATATTCGAACATTAGGCGCTATTGTTTACCATTAGCTCCGAATGTTCTAACAAAATTTCAAAATATAATGGTTGCAAATGCTGCAGCACCAAAATTTGGTTCAAACTACTACATTTTTTTTAACAGTATACATTATAAAAAGCTTTATATATTTCATTACATTATTAGTTTTAAAATATATCATATGTCTAAGAAGTATTATGTAAAGATTATCGTTATCAAATTTTAAGAAATGTATATTTTTCAAAGCACAGTTTATATTAGTACATATAACAACATAAGTTTTTAACACTTTTTAACATATTTTACACGTGTTTATGAATTCGGTTTGTTTGTGTGTCTCTCTGCCGTCTATCTATCCGTAATCCAACTCCCTTAAACATATTCAAATTGCCTGGCAATTATTAATTATTATTAAAATGATAATGATTATTAGTATGACAAGTTTGATATTGAAAATGAAGTATCTAACGTTAATAGTTCATTTACAGGGCTGGCGCAGCATGTCCCTAAAAAGATTTTGTGCCATTAAACTCCAATAAACCAACCAATCATTTATATGGACACACAAAGGCATTACGTTTCATTACTGTCCATAGGCAAAGTCGTTTGTGGTGTATTTTAATGGTGTTGCGTTATTTGTAATCTATTGCAAGTTGTGTGTATCAATGAGGCGCAGTACATGAGATTTACGATAGAATATGTTCAGCATGGCATTATCGTTCTTTAATGGGACATGCACAGGGCTCTCGCTGCCGCTCGCTATTGCGCCAAATCGTTAAAAAATGCTCCATTTGGCGAGTACAAAAAGAAACTAGCCAATCAGACTAGCCAAATTGCGAGTAATCCATTTCTGCTTTATGTGTGTGTATGTGTGTCAATATAGTCGCGATTCTTATCTGCGTTGCTGAACGATTAATGTTCCTTTAACATATTCAATCGCACCGTGTCATTTACATTTCTCTACTTATAGAGATACTAACTCAAGACCAATTCCGTTTAGCACCACCCAGACACAGAAAATATTATGCGATAGGTGTTTCTCTGTTGTCAGTTAATATCACTGTATATGGGCCGGCGTCGCGCCAGTAAAAACACAATCAAAATTATTCTCCTGAATCACCAAATAGAGAAAAGGTTTTGCTGATATGCGGTGTTGAATTTACCTATTTACCATGTATTAGTTGTATGCAGAGTATCACTGGCCGGTTAATTTTTTTCTGTCGGTTAAGAGTCGAAATCGCATAGCAATTTTTAGTGTATATTTTCACAACGGCAAATCAAAGATAGCTGTTTTTCATTTTTATTTAGACTGCTGAAAGAAATGTCTGAAACATTTACATATGTAGCAGATATTTAGAATATAGTACTTATATTTAATAGTTTCTGTAGCGGATAGTTGAATTTCTATTTTATAAGTAATTACAAAAAAATAGTTTATTTTAAACCATTTTGGAAAAAATGAATATAATATGGAGTTAGATAGATTTTTCAGTGTTCCATGCCGAAACTATTTTGATAACATTTCTTTTCATTTGGCTACTGTTTTTTTATTTCGCATTCGCCAAATCACTAATACTGGTCAAAAGCCAGCGAGAATCCAGGACATGCAAAATAATTTGGTTAGTGTACTGTCTAAAAACAATAATTGCTGGAATTGTTTTTTAATTTGCGGTACATGTTTTCAAATGAAACAATTTTTTTGCCAATTGCTGTGCATAAATTCTATTGATGACAACAAAAAAGATTTGGAATACATTTCCGTTTATAAATGAGAATTAATGAAGGAAAATTTTTAACATGCTATGCGTTTCCGAACAGAATTAAATTTTAACAAAACATGCAATTTATATAAAAGTCTTTAAACCCTATACAGAATTGAACTAAAGAATTTAGATAATATTTTTGACTATTGATAATTTCTGGAATCGGGTTTTCAAATGTGTTGTGAATTTTCAAATTATTAAATTCGATATGTTATATCACCTTTTTAAATGATAAAGTTTGGTGAAGGTATTACGAAAGTGTTGGAAAGTGTTTCATAATGTATGATTCACTGATGATTTTTTGTCTTTGTTTAAACAATTTGCCCAGTCGTATGCTTATTTTATCCCGTAAACTTGTGATTCGATAAAATGTTTTTATAAATATCTTAAAGTATTATTTTTGCTTTTAAAAAGAAACACACGATTTTGGGATAAAAACATTAGCTTTTTGATTGAAATTTCGCCGTTAAAATTTTCGAAACAGCTTTTTCACGACATAAGAAAATTGGATGAAAGGAAAAAACATTAAAAAAAAAAAAGTATTCGGTTCAATATAAAATGCTTTAAAGAGAAACTGCTAAACGAATAACGATAACACTTTCTGTAATGTTGAGTTGAAGCTCAAAATATAAATGAATTTTCGATGAAATAATTCTTTGTAAAATCATTAAGTAAAATAGATGGTATTATAGTATATAAAGTATTATGGAAGTCGCGTTCTAAATTTTGTTTACGAAATCTCCATGTTTTTCGCATAAAAAATATAGATTAGAGACTAACCAATGCGGCAATGTTTAATTCAGCTTTTACAAACAATTTTCTGAAATAAAATTTTAGTAACAAATGTCTATAATTTTTAAACATAATTACGTATATATATTTTATTGGCGGAACATTATCGTTATTAAGATAATTTAATGCATTCTTTCATACATATATATTTTTTAAATATCTTATCAATTTTAATGCAAATCTAAATCTCTTTAATTAAAATTTCTGAGAAATTTGTTTTTGGATAAAGAAACATTATGCCGAAATTTTGATTAAAATATACTTATAGTTATTTTTATTTTAAAATAAATAAAAAAAAAAAACCTAACAAATTTTTTTGCGGTAATGGATATGCAAGATAAAGTATTTTAAGTTTGTAATGTATTTTAATTATTGAAATGACAAAAAAAAAAAAAAAAAAAAAAAAAAAAAAAAAAAAAAAAAATCTGCAACTTTATGAATAGATTGTTTCTTAATGTAAAAACAACTGATCTACCAAAAATCTAAAATAAAAGTATGCATAAAGCAAAGGATGATAGGCTATAAAATAGGTTAATTATGGATGTGTGTTAAAAATGAAATATTTATTATAAAAATCTATAACATATCGTAAAACATATGTCCCTTTTAAAAGATTATAAATTGATTGATAAAACGAAATTCAAGCAAACTGTCTTAAAAAACAGGATTTACAGGAAAATTTTAGAGCGTAGATCTTAAAAAAAGCATATCATTTTTGAAAGTCTACATGGACATTTGAAAGTGAATGCCTGAAAGTCTATAATGTCTGTAAAATATATCATAATAGATTTTCATTTGTCAATTTAAATTTATTTTAAAAAGGAACATTGTTAGTTTTACTTAGATTTTCAAATTTTTAAAATTATCAACAAAAAATAAAATACTATCAGTTTAATTTTAAACTAAATCTATATACACTGTAAAAAAACCACTGTAGATTTGCCAGAACAAACTCGATCACAGTGAATGTGCTGTATCTTTCTTTTATTTCCTGATTATATTAACATGGAAAATACAGTAGTTGCGTAAAATTAACAGCACAATATGCTGGCAATTTGGACGCATTTTTCTTACAGCACAAACTGCTGGCGTCCAAATTGCCAGCACATTGTGCTGTTAATTTTACGCAACTACTGTATTTTCCATGTTAATATAGTCCGGAAACCAAAGAAAGATACAGCACATTCACATTTATCGAGTTTGTGCGAGAGATGAACAGTACTTTGTACTGTAAAAATGTCGTTTTTTTTACAGTGTATGTGTGATTAACAATTTGATGAGAATTATGTAAAATCTTCAGGTTTATTTTCTTCTGTAAACATAAGAGGGAAGTATTCGAATCTTAAAAATTTTTAATTTTTATTGAATTAGAAGTTTTGGATGTACTGAAGAAGACTTGTCTAAATATCAATTTTGGATATATATGTCTCTTTCAAAGTCTGTGAAAAACACAAATTGTGTGGTCATTCTAACACAAGAACAAATGAGCGAAACTTTAGCAGATGTCCGATTCAATTAGACCTTGTCATAACCATGATATATATAGTAAAACGAAGATAGTCTGCGAACATTTCAAAAGAATAATAATAAAAAATCTAAATATTAATATTTTGCTAAACAAAGCATGAATAATTTTGACTTCATTTGTTTTTTATGCATTTCCATTATTATTTTGTTGTTATACTGTAATTTAATAGAACAGCAGTAATAAAACCAAGAAAACTATTTTGCGCAATCTCTCCTTACAGGGTAGGAGAGAATGCGCATATGGGTAGGAGAGATTGTGCACATAAGTTGAAGAGATTGTTATTTATAATAACTACAATTAAACTGATAACAATAATAATTACACTTAATTGACATTGTTGAAAGGTTTTTGTGAGTAAATATTATTGTATTAGGAGTGAATATTTCAACCAAATGTTTAAATAATAAGTAAAAGAAAGAATTTTAACGACAGTTAAAAAATTTAATTTAAGAAGATTAAAATATCAGAAAATCCCTACTAAGATTACAAAGTAACATTAATCTAATTGATAACAGGTTTAACTTGAAAATTACTTCATTTCCATTTCCATTGTTTCATAGTATTTTGTTTGCTAACCGAAGTTGTCGTCGTCCACAATCGATGCACTTATTGTTGTAAATCGTGCATCTTTCTTGCAATCACCTGCAACAAGTAATACATTGAATCCAGTCAGTTGCCAAAGTTGTCTCCTGATACAATTCCAGACATTCAGTGCACTCATCCTCATTGAACTTCGGATTTTTTTCTTGAGTTCTTTTATACCACTTTTTGTGGAAGCACCTTATCTTCAGCAGTATTTTTTTTTTTTTTTTTGTAGCGGCATCCTTCTTGAGTTTTTTTTTCATGTATATTTTGTGGATCAGTAACATTAGTTGCACTCTGTTTACTTTTGATTTGGATGACATTACACTACTTGGAATGGGTGAAAGCTTTTCCAAAACATTCTGTTAGAAAATTTATTTTAGTTAACAAAATGAATTTATTAGCAAATTAATTGTTCATAAATTACAAAAAAATATATAAATATTTAATTAAATTATTAACAAATGTATTATTAATTTATTAACAAAAACAATTACATAAAATTAATTTAATACCAACTGCATTATTAATTTATTAATAAAATTTTTATCTGAAAAAGTATTTTTTTGCAAATTTGTGGCCAAATTTAATTTTGATACTTATGTGTTTTTCCGAAATTATTTCGAAATTGATTCCTTAATATGTTTTACACGTAATTTGCAAGTCGTGGAAATTTATCAATAAGGTGCGTAATCTCTCCTAGCACTTAAACTTATGGGGAAATGCGCCATCTCTCCTAAGTAGCAGATGCGCAAACTCTCCTATTTTGGTAGGAGAGATTGCGTGGCCTTTTATTTAAATATGGCCACTTCTAAAAGGAATTGTTGGTGTTCGCATACTTAGTCCAGGTTAGTAGTTTATAAAAAATCGTTTAAGTTCAAAATATTTTGTATTACTGACGTTCTATAAAAATTCTGACGAACAGTTATGAAATTCAAGCACTTACTTTGGAAAAACAGAACAAAATAGCACTGTTTTATCCAAGACGCTTGGAACAATCAATATGCAAATTCATGTAGACACGGCACTAATGCTGCTGTGCAACTACCTGGAATCTCTGCTCGCGCACTTTACTCCTTCCCGTCGAATCTCTTTGTGCGTAATCTCTCCTACCGAGCGAATTCTCCTCGCTTTACTATATGGTTTTTCAATTGGAGCATCTTTACCACATCTTTTTGGATTTCGGTGATGTCGGCATCTCTTGGATGTAACCAACAAATTTCAGATTCAGATACATTTATATGCCTAACTTACGTATATGTTACAAAATAAGCTAAAGCTAATGAGTAATATTTTACACGATTTTTGCGATAATTTTACCACGTCATCTTATAAGATGAAATGTCTTCAAAATTCCTATTTAACCCTTAAGCCCCTTTAAAACATTCACTAACCTCCGGGTTTCGCTCCAATATAATAATTAATAAAAGTAATATAATACTATTGATTTTTATTGCATTGGACAATGATTAATAATTTCAAGGATTACGCTCATAATCGTAATTAATATTATTTTATATTACGTTGACACAGTATTTTTTTTTTTAATTAAAAACAAAATATAGAGAAAACAAAATTATAATTTTGCACTTTTGCTAGACTGCCAGAGTGTTTTAATTAGACAGTCACGTGGTATTTAAATTTACATAGTAACTAGTTAGATTTTAGTGCATATTGCCAAACAGGTGGCGTTGATGTTGTCTTTCTCTTAATATCTGTATTATACAACCTGTGGCCAGAAAGTTCGGTGAATGAATTTTTAGTTCAAATACAGTATTGTACAGCATTAAATACAATTTACTGTCCTTCAAAATAATCTCCATGGATGGTAATGCACTGTTGGGAACGAGTATATAAGTCCTGGAAACTCCTGTAAAAGAGTTCTTTCGGAGTGGCTTTCAGCTCGGCCGTCACGGCGGAGTCCGTCGTTGCCTAAAAAAAACCAACGTGCGGTCAGAAAAACCTTGCATAAAGACAATACTTTTCGCATTCTATGATTCTAATGGTCTCATTCACAAAGAATTCCTCCCTGAGAGTACCACATTGAATGCTGTTGCCTACGCCGATGTTCTGAAGCGTTTACTGCAATGGATCCGTCGCGTTCGCCCTGAGTACGCCACGCAAGGTTCTTGGACTCTTGTCCCCGATAACGCCCGGCCCCACACCGCCTTGGTTGTACGGTAGTTTCTGGCCGCGAATGGAGTTGTGATACTTTATCCCCCCCCCCCCTTATTCAACTTATTTGGCTACTGCAGACTTCTTCCTCTTCGCCAGATTGAAGTCAGCCCTGAAGGGAAAGGGATTTACGAACATCACCGACATTCAACGCAACGTGATGGCCGAGCTGAAAGCCATTCCGAAAGAACTGTTTTACAGGAGTTACCAGGACTTATATACTCGTTCCCAATAGTGCATGGAGATTATTTTGAAGGACAGTAAATTGTATTTAATGCAGTACAATACTGTATTTGAAATAAAAATTCATTCACCGAACTTTCTGGCCACAGGTTGTATAATACGGATATTAAGAGAAAGACAACATCAACGCCACCTGTTAGGCAATATGCACCAAAATCTAACTAGTTACTATGTAAATTTAAATACCACGTGTATGTCTAATTAAAACACTCTGGTAGTCTAGCAAAAGTGCAAAATTATAATGTTGTTTTCTCTATATTTTGTTTTTAATAAAAAAAAAATACTGTGTCAACATAATATAAAATAATAATAATTACGATTATGAGCGTAATCCTTGAAATTATTAATCATTGTCCAATGTAATAAAAATCAATAGTATTATATTACTTTTATTATCCATGGAGATTATTTTGAAGGACAGTAAATTGTATTTGATGCTGCACAGTACTGTATTTTAAATAAAAATTCATTCACCGAAATTTCTGGCCACAGGTTGTATAAATATGTTATTCCAACAGAAACAGAAATCACCCACTCGTGGACAGCCAACCTTGCGGTATAGGAGCTAAATGTCCACGAGGGGAAAAAACCCATATCCCCCATCCCACGAAACCCCCAGACACCGGAGCGGGCCCAGAGGCCTCAGCAGGATGGAAGACACCTATTTTTTGAAATTTCACTTAGGATGTAGTACAATCTTCTCACAAGAGATACCCAATGTTGCATAAGCTGGGCGAGCCCAAATTAAACAATGTTTTGAAACTTTGGATCTTTTATGTATGGATATTACAGATCATCAATCAGTTATTGTGAAAACTACTTGTGAGTAGAAACAATATGATTTATTTAAAGTTTAATAGAAATAGCTTAAAAGCTTGAAATCTTGAAGCCTGAAATTTAAAATTTTAAATTTAAAAAACTAATTCATCAAGGAGATTAGCATTAAATCTTAAAAAGTCATAGAAGTTTTGATAAATCTTAATAAATTCTTAATACAACTAAATAAGTAATCCATTTAGGATAAAACAGATAATTAAATCAATGCAAGAATTTGAAAAATTGAATAATATTTAAATTAGATATTAAACTTGCTGAATTTAATTATGTTCCTGAGTGATGACCTGTTAAACAAATTTGAGATATAGATCATTGCTTATTATTAATTTTAGAGTTCTAAATTCGAAAGTCTTTGTATTTCACAGTTCATAAAGTTTGTTTCACAATTTTGAATCATTATATTTTACAGATCTAAGGATTATATTTCATAGTTCGTAGGCATTATTTTACAATCCAGAGCACTATAAATTTGAAGATTTAATTCACAGTTTGAGGATTTAGATCACAGTTTGAAGATTTAGTCATATATCTCACTATTTTGGATCAAAGATATTACATTTCTTTGTTCTTGGGCATTATTTTACTGAGCAAGGCACTGTTTGAAGACATATTTTACAATTTGAAGACATATTTCACAGTTTGAAGATTTGAAAACATATTTCACACTTTTTAGACATACTTCATTTTTCACAGTTTTAAAATTTAAAGATTTGACGATTTTGTCAAAGTTCAGAAATTTAGTCTTTTTGCAAATCAAGATATTACTTAACTATTTTCTGAATAATCTTGGTTGTTTAAGGCATTTTATTATTTTCTGTAATATTCTATGACACTGTTTATAAAATCTTTTTTATGAAGGAATAATGTTTATTGAGAATATTGTAGTTTTCATTTAGCGCTGAAAAGTTTGCTGGATCCAGTAAAATTTTTTGGAAGTTTTTCCTTAAGGTTTTGCTTTTATTGAATTTGAAATGATTAGGTAAATGAGAGCAATTCCCAAAAACATAATGTTGTATTGTTCCTCTAGCTTTGGTGCAGGAGCACATGTCCGAATTTAATTTGCCGATTTTATGTAAAAATGCGGGAAAACTGCCATGGCCACTAATATAATAGACTGACGATCATGAATTGCAGGTAAATTCTTTGTTTACTTTATCTAGAATTTTGTATGTATCACGTCCTTTTTCAGAGTGTTTCCAGATGTCTTGCCAGTCAAGGATAATTTTCTCCCGTATATAATTTTTTATTATTAAATCTGGGTATGGTATATATTGAATTTCATCGTAGTGGTCGTGTTTAATTGCGTTTTTAGCCAAGGTGACTGCACGTTCGTTCCCAACAGTTCCTATATGAGCTTTTGTCCATGCTATATTTATTAATTTTTGCGGGATTTTTTGAGTTTCTGTATAAATCTGTCTTATGATTATATTTCTTGGGAAAATAATTTTGAGGGCATCTAATGAAGATCTGCTGTCTGTCAATATAAGAACTGATGTAAATCTGGAGGTTGAAAACCATTCTATAGAACTTAATATTGCTTTAAGCTCTGTCTGATAGATTGAATTATGAGGATTTAGCCGTGCAGCACTATCATGGATAAAAGAATCGTTTAACATTACTGTAAAGGCACATGATGTCCCCTGCTCCATTAAAGAGCCATCTGTATATATCTTTAATTTGTTGTTACGAATCTGTGACTCCGTAATTTCTTCTATTATATTCAGGTTATTTATTTTGTAGTAATCCGGAAAATCAAACGTACTTTCCTTCAACATTAAATTATCCTTATTTATTTTCATTGATTGAATTATTAAATTTCTTTTTCCCATTTTTGTCTGGTATGCCATGAATTCAGTCTGGATTTTCGTAATGATTGGTGGTATGCTTGTTAAAACATTTAATGCTTCGTGTGAGATACTTCTGTAGGTTTTGATGACACTCATTAAACTCATTCTTTGTATTGTCTTTAATGTTCTAATACCACGACTGTTTAAATTAGGGAACCAAATTTCATGTGCATAGAACATTTGTCTTTCCACTACCGTCGTATACCACATCTTTTTTATTTTTGGATTAATTCCTTTCTGGTAATTTCCCAGAAATTTGAAGCTGGTCACGAAATGAGATATTCTTGCCTTTAAGTCTTCTAAGTGAATTTCAAATTTTAATTTTTGGTCAAAGATAATTCCTAAGTATGGGGGTGATTTTTCAATTTTAATTGTTTTATTTTTTTATTTAAAAATTGGATGTCTGTTATTTAATAAATTTCTTTCAAAGAGTATGGCTTTTGTTTTTTCTTGTGAGATGTTCAGGTTTAGCCTGTTACAGATTTCTTCAAAACTTCGGATCTTATCGTTAGCATCTTTTTCCAAGCCAGTTCTTGTATTTCCCTTTACTAAGACCACGAAGTCATCTGCTTAGACTACTAGTTCAGGAAATTTTTTAAGTAGTTCCTTAATAATGAAATCTGCCACTATTAACCATAGAAGCGGGCCTAAATATGAACCCTGCGGGCATCCCTTGAAACTGCGAATCCACTGAATGAAATCAAAATTGTTTGCTCCAATAAATCTTTCACTTATATAGTTTATGAGTAAATTTTTTAAATATCTAGGTAGTTCTTCAATTAGTTCCGAGATCATATTCCAATCTATTGAATCAAAAGCTCCTTGGATATCAAATGATATTAGTCCTACATATTTATTTTGCTGGAGAAGTTTCATTATTTGATCTTTTACTGATTGTAATGCCGTTAGTGTGCTTCTCTTCTCTCTGAAGCCATGTTGCTGGTTTGCTAAGAGATTTCTGTTTTCTAGATAAGTTTGTGTACGAATTTTTATTACTCTTTCTGACACCTTACCCATCATTTGGAGTAAGGTTATTGGTCTGTATGACTTTGGAATTCTTGGGTCTTTATTTTTCTTTCGAAAGAATATAACTACACCTTTCTTCCACGCCGTTGGAAAATGGCCAATCTGAAGACATTTATTGTAAAGGAGTAGCATCAGTTTTGGATATCGTTTAGTTAGATTCTTTATTATCTTTATGTCAAATCTATCATACCCTGGTGCTTTTTTTAGGATTTTGTTGGCTGATAACATATTTGAGTTCCCTCATATTGATTTTAATCTTGTCAAGATCTTCATTTGTAATAGGGTCCCGATTTATTCTCGAGTGGATTTGCTCTGTATCTGGATTCCTAAAATGATGATAGATTAGATTTTGTTGTATATCAAGAAATGAGTCCTCTGTTGCTGATGTTTCTAGTGTTGTGTGGATTAAATCGGTATTTTTTAGGTATTTTCCCTTCATTATTTGGAAAGCTGTGCCATATACACTCGTGGTTTGTTGACAGAATGAATACCACGAGTCTTGTTTAGCTTTATTGATATGTGTTTTTGTATTCAGCCAATGCTTTTTTATATTCTTTCCTGTACTGTTGATTTTCTAAGTCTCTTCGAAATCGTTTATGTAGTGCGTTAAGTCTACTACGCTCAATTTTGAGTTTGTCTGTGTACCAGTTGATATTTAGGTCTCTTTTTTTATTTTTATTTTTAAGTGTCAAATTCATTAAATTTTCCATGCGTATTTGGAAGTTGTTTACCCATGTATCTAACTCCTCATGAGTTGATGTTTCTTGAAGTGTTTGTTGTCCATAATTCTTCTTCCTTTTTATCAAATTCTTTGTTGAATTTTTTAAAAGTTACATATTTGGTTTTAAATCTGTACAGATTTCGTAAGAGAGTTTCTAATTTCAATGTGAAGTTTATGTATCTGTGATCACTTAATGATGGAAAGTCCACTTCTACTGCCCAAGAGTCGAGTAAGTCCTTCGTACTTAATCCACATAATGTATGATCAGGGTTACCTTTCTTCTTTCCCAAGAAAAAAGTTTTTTCTGCTTGTGGGTCATTCACTATTGCTAGATCTCTATTTGCAAGATAATCTAGTAGGAGTTCACCTTTTGCGTTATTTCTGCTGTAACCCCAGGCCCTCAGATTGGCATCAAAGTCGCCTCCTAATACTAGATTAGTACAATTGTGAATGATATTTGACCAGTCCTCAAAATCTTTAGCTAGATCTCCTTTCGGCTTTGAGTATTGCGAAGCAAATTTAAAATTTTCTAACTTCGTTGTTACATTTATAAATACACTATTATCTGTTTGCAGAATCTTATTATGTACAAATAAGGGGTTGGCGATCAATATTCCCGCTGTTTTAATGTTGATTGATATAAAGCCCAAGAAATCGGGAGACCAGTAAAAGAGTTTTTGCTTCTATGGTAGTCCTGGATTAGTGCTATGTCAATATTGTTCTGGTTCATGTATTTAATTAATTGAAAATTTGCTGCACGACAATTATTTAAGTTTATTTGAGTTACTTTTATATCTTGTTGATGTAATGGTGTACCACCAAAGAAGTACGTTGATTGTGATGATGAAGCTTGGTTTTGATTATAAGTGCCTCTATCGGCGACTGGGAGGCAAAGCCTCCCTTGTATATTTTGGATATGTATAATTATGGTTCTTTCTGTTCGAGTTTTCGAAGGTTCGCATTGTTATAGTTCTTGTTTCTCCGTATCTATCCTTTACTTCATCCTCTTTATATTTTATCTGATTATCACTTCTTCCATATCTGTTATTTGTATATTCTTTACTTTTTGTATAATTGTTGTCATATTTATTGTCATTTTCATATCTATTTCCTCTAATTCTGTTTTCAGAAGGTTGGTTTCCAATATGTTGGTCGTCTCTCTTATAGTTTCTTCTTGACATTTTTTCAATTTCGTCTTTGTTTTCTCTTGTTAGAGTCTTCATATTCGGAAAGATTTCTTTTGATTTGTAGTATTCTTTCAGTCTTTTGTCTTTTTCATATTGGAAAATGGGACATTGTGGTGAATACGCTGGGTGATTGACTTCGTTTTTATTGTATCTTATACAATTTATATATTTTGTTACTTTGTCTTCGCATCCACTAGTTTCATGTTTCCCCGAGCACTTGGCACACCTTGTCCGAAATTCGCACTGTGATTTGACATGGTTATTAAGTTCTTGACAGTTTGTGCATCGCATTACTCTGATATAAAATTCAACTCTAAAGACTTCATAAAAGAGTTTTACTTTACCCATTTTTACCATTTTCCTACAGTCGGCTGGTGGCTCTTCGACTACCCAATTGTTGTACGATGTTTTCTGAATTTCTATTGATTTAAGTATGGTAAACGTTTCTAAATATTTTCTTTTAGTTAATTCATCTTCTAACTCTTCTTTAGTGATGTCTTTATTTATTTTCAGTAGTAATATTTTCATCGTTCTTTCTTCCGGATGTATGATTGTAAAGTTGTCTTGTTTATTTTCTAGTAACTTAGATATTGTGTCTATTTCTTTTTCTGAGGATTTTAGCTCTATATTATTATTCGTGGTTTTTTTATATTCTTGATTTCAGGAGGTTTGTCTGATTCTTTAGCCTCTTCTCGTATTATTTTTGAGACTTGTGAAATTTCCATATTCTCGAATAATTAATCGATATTAATTATTCGATAGTCATTTGAGGATTGTGTCATATGAAGTTATTATTGAACTGCATCAACTTGACAGGTATATAGTATAAAAAATGCATGTTCATTGCTAGTTTCATAATTTTTCAATGCATTATACATTAGTCAAATTTTTAGTATACGTTTCAGATAAAGTGTCTTTAACCCGGGAGAACTCGCTGCATGAGATTTTCTCTCACAGTCGTACTTTTTTAACACTCTTATTTGAACCATTTTTCATTTTAATTAAAATTTCAAAATGTTTTACAATTATTTTACCTATTTTGTGAATAAAAGTACGAAGCCAACCAAAAAAAGTTGATATTATATTAATGTAAAGTAAAAGAAAAGCAATTGGACATTCTCACTAGCGAATTCTACCGGGTTTTAAGTGTGTTAGCCAAAGCAAATACATTATGTCAGAAATTGTTCTATTTATGTAAAATATGTATATATATCTTAAAATGGGAAGAAAAAAATAGTAATACGCTAAAATAACTTTTCAATGTATGCATTTTTAAAGATATTACTGTCACATTGTTATCTATTTGCAACATAATGCTGTATGGAATTAAGAAGCAATTTATTTTAAAAGGTCTTTTGTTTGTATATATTGCATATATATATTATTTTTTTAAGATAGTTAATCATAAGTTATAGTTCCCAAACATTCTTGAATTCAAGTGCAAAGAAATAACTTTGGAATATCCTTTAATGCCTTCCCTCTATGTTTGTACACGAAACTCTGGGATACTCTGTATATCACACTGACTTAAACTGATAAATTCATTTAAAGCAATTTTTTTCATGTTGTTTTTTATTACGAACAAAAACAGTATATTTTTAGGTGTATCGCACATCTTAAAATAATCGTTCCCATATTTTCTAAAAATAATATAGACAGCATAATCGTGCAGAAATACTTATTTAATTCCAGTGTGTTTTCTGAGTAATGTTTTGCCTTTGCCTGATGAACTGATTTAGTTACAAGAATCATCGCAGGTCTAGAACTTAGTTGTATGCTTTTTTCACGTATATTTTACCGTTTAAGAGATGAAAACAGTATTTAGACAGCTCTGCCCTTGGCGACGTGACCGGTACTCTATCGTTTTACTCACATCGTGTTTTTATACGCATACATCACATTCACGGTTTGAGATAACACGGTTCGCCAGGTAAAGGCAAAACTACACTAAGAAAGCACACTGTAATCAAATAAAAATTCTTTGCACGTTTATGCGCAAAGTAATATTTTTATAAAACATGAGGAATGTTTTTCTTTTTAAAGATATGCAATTCATCTGAAAACATGCAATTATCATTCTTATACAAAACAACATGAAAAAAAAAATGTTATATAGAAAAACGACATGTGTAACACGGTGGAGTACCAGCAGCGTCACTGGGGGATCGCTGCGTAATTACAAGTTTGATATCTCAAACGGTAGAAGGTAGGGGAAAGTGTGATAAAACCAGGTAGTCGGGTAAAACCGGGTACCCTATTTCTTCTCTAGTAGGCCCTGCGACCAGTAAACCGACACATCAAGTAGGACCAATCGTCCATGTCAAGCATGTGTGATGTTAATAACCATTCGAAAACGACATTTTCTGGCGGTGTAATCGAATTTTTCGTAAAAGTGAAACATTTTATGCTTTGAAATGCCACTCGGATACATCCAGTACGTAATTACGGCTTTTCCAGAATTTTCAAGGTATCTCATACAATGATGTTAATCTACTACGTTTTCCTGCTTTTTGGGTAATTTTATCTAGTTTAAGTTGAGGACAAGTTTAGCTAGACATTTTCTTTAGAGCAAAACAGGGTATCCAGCCGATGGGGCAAAGACGGTTGATTGCACTTCCATACTTTCAGCAGTGGATCGTCCTTTAAATTTGCCCTCTTATGAATGAATCGAAGCCTCCTCCAAAAGAAAAGAAAAACATAAAAAGAAAATCTACAAACATTTTAACTTCATCCACCTAAAAATCCAAATTTCTTAATGAATTTAGCAATTCTAGAAAAGAGAAAAAAAAACAAGTCAAAAGAGTGTTGAGGCTAAAGAAAAAAGAAAGTCAAGAGGAAGTACAAGAAAGGAAGAAGGGCAAGAAAAGAAAGAAGGTTTCGTCTTCTGAAAAGGAGGAAGAAGACTGGCTGCCTTTTGACGGACGATTACGGAAATGGTGGTGATTCAAGCATTCATTGCAGCCACCTTGTGTACACTGCGCCAAGTAGTGCTGGATTCTGAATCAGCTTGAAAAAGATTTGTGAAATTTGCTTTGAGCTTGCCCACGATTCCTGCTGCAGACTTAACTCTGATCGTGAAGATGGTTTTGTCTCTAAAACCAGAAATAAAACGAAATAACATGCTTTCAAACTTGCACAATTTACTTGGATTGATTAAATTTGAATATTGGCTGAATAATAAATTAAAATATGGTGTTTGGGTACATTTTGTGCTTTCTTTCAAGGAACTTGGTTTTACCCACCACTACCTAAAAAGTGACACTTTCGGTTTTTTACACTTACCTCAAGTTTAAGAGCATATTCATTAAAATTTAGCTGATATGTAAGTTTTTCCAATAGTCTTGATGTTTAAGATTACAGCCATGCCTTTATGAGGTGCATGTTGAATGTTAGGTTGGAATTATTCATCATCAAAGTTATGGTGCCCGGTTTTACCCTTACTTTCCGTTACTGAAGAAAGCATACTACAATGTTCTAGACTTGTTTCGATTTATTATGAAACGCTGTCTTGCATGTAAGAATAACTTAATTTGAAATCGGAAATAGTATTGACCGATAAAGATATTTGTTATAGATTTTAATGGTAGTATGTTCAAATCGATTTTATTGATAGTATCAATATCGGATAGTATCAATATCTGATAGATGCATTCAGACGATATATTGCTAACTTGCTATTCTTATCCGAAAACCTATCTGATCTTATGAAACAAGATGATCTGCGATGTCAATCTATGAAGGTGTGGGTACAGAGTTTTTAGTATTTTCTATCTTCTTGTGGTGTGATGTGATTCATTATTAAATAGCGTGAAGTTGGGCTCTGATTTTCTGTTTGTTTACTTAAAATATTTCAAAGAATCATCTGCGAATCTGTGCGTATGTGTTTGTGCCATACTGAATCTCTTTAACCTATAGAGCAAATATTTAAAAATAAATTCTAAATCATGTTATATTTCATGTGAACGCATCACTTATTTTATTACAGAAAATACAGTTTGCGCGGATCTTTAAGGAATTTAACTATTTCGGGTTCAATTTTATTTTTTGAGAGGTGACAAATGCCTTTAAAAAATAAAAATAGTTACCCAAATTTTAAAATTTAAGATTTATCAAAATTTTACGAATATATTACTTACTGAAATCTAACGAAAATAATTATTTTATATAATACTAAGGGGCTCTGCCCCCTACGAGCTACGCTCGTCAACCCCCGTTCAGACACCGCAGACTCTAAAAGTACGCTAATTTGATCGGCTTTAAAAATATTTCGAAAGATTGAAGTATAATTTAAAAAACAATGGCGATCTCCCTATAAACGGATTTCTATTCATTTCTCTTTGACTGGAGAATTTTAAGCCCAAATCCGCTGCGGTACTACTTGATTAACCCGTCGAACAATTTCGCCAAATTATATAGATCGCCAAAGCACTCGCCAAATTATACAAATTGATATCATTTTTTTTAAAAAAAATAAATTAGTGCAACATCAATAAAAATACAAATAAAACGTCGAAATAAAAATAACTTGATGACGTAGACACGTGTAACTTGCTTAAAGTCAAGTTAATGTGACATTTACGATCAACCATTATTGACATTTAATATTATAGTTTGGCGAATGATAGATTTTTGGTCGACGGGATAACTAAGTAGTACCAAAAATACATATGTCAATCGCTGTTTTCGTCTTTGATTAAGTAAAATAAGATAAACATTTCAAAATAAGCTAATATAAAAGGAATTAAGTAAACAGAATCTTTGTCTCCCGGTATTTTTTAACAAAGCGAAAAGAAAGTTCTTTTAAATAAGACATTTTAATTTATCGTTTTTAATCTGACGTAATTTTTACCAAACTATTCTTTCTCTTTTTAATATTGACGTGAAAATACTTGTGTTAGAAATGAAATATTATTTGTGCTTTCCTAATAAAAATAGTTGAAAAGTATCCTCTCAAAATATCAAGTAAATGTCTAGCGCAATTTCTAAATTTAAACCGTTTTGCAATATTATTTGGTGTTCATTTTATGTAATAATTGTAATGTAACGTAAATATGACGTAATTTCTCCTATTTAAGACTTCTAACTCATGTTAATAAATTTATTATTTTACAAATTCCTTTCTCTCTTAAAATTCACGTGTAATTATAGTTTTTATGACGTAATTTTTAATAAGTTCCTGCTTTTTGTACATAATTATTTAATTCTAATTCCAAATGGGTTTTTTTCTGTTTATGATAGTCACGTGTAAATAAATTTTTAATTTATTACACGTATAAATATATTTTTTTTTGAAGCAAACATTATTGTTTCCGCTGTTTATACAGTTGGCAACAGTTTAAATTAATATCACTTTCTAAAATCTGAAAAAAATATCTCTAGAAATCCTGTAAATTTCAATTTAAAATACAAATAAAACCTCAAAAAATTAGCCAAATTAAAAAAAAGAAAACAGTCTGCACACCGGGAACTTCAATCGTATAAAATGATCTAAAAATGATTAAATTGATATGTACAGTTTTTGCTCCTATAAAACTTTTTTAATGGAACGATTTTGTCCAACTTTGGCATTAAATATCTCTTAAAATAATTCTTCAATTTGAACACTGTCTGCATCAGCGTGTTTATCGAACATTTCTGTATAATACTACTGATTTTCATATTTTTGTATGCATTATTTTTCTTAATATTAACGAAGAAAGACCTCTGGTGACAAAAAATTCAAAACCGGCGGCGGCGATGACAGCGGTGACAGCGGTAGTTACTTTTTCTTAGAATAGAGAGATTAATTAAATTAGACTATCTGACACTTTTGGAAACCTATATTTAAAAACCCTCCTTTGGCAAATTGGCTCATTCAAGAAATCGGTGCTACCGCTATTTATTTCCTGATGGCCTTCAAACATTCCTTCTATAAATTTTTTGACTAAAATAAATCTTAAATGGACCCAATTTGTAAGATATCTCGATATACCGCCATTAGGTCTTCGTTTTTCAATCTGCCTTTAGTTTTTCTCTAGAGGAAATACATCGGGCTGGTGTACCAATTTTTGTATTTCCGTGTCCGCATTAATTTTTATCTCACATACATGGTATTACTCTTTAAGCGCTTTTTGCGCTCTAATTCTTTGGTTTTAAATCGGACAGTAAATTCTAGCTAAAACAGAGCTAGCACTATCCTCCCTCTGCCTCATGCTAATCTTTCTTATTTTGAATATTATTTGCTTCTCGAGATTCATTCTTGGCCCCCCTTTTCACTCAAAAATTTGACTGCTATCGGCATGGGTGATAGGCTCCATTTCTCTATCTTCCTTTACTCATATATTGAACTAAAACAAACATTCAATGTATCTCAGATGTAGGGTATCGTCTTCGTATCTCACTTTATTTCCCTTCAATGGATCGTCCCATCTAAACATTGAAAAAACGATTGTTCAATACTATTCCCATTCTCTCAAACATGAGTCATTCCGATAGCAGATATATCGATCTATTACTGTCATTACCATCTAATTTCCTGCTAATTGATCTTTAAAATTTCCTTGCTAATGTTTTCTCGTTATTAATGTGACTATTCATTGTAAAATATATGGTAATAGAATATGGGTATTTGAATGTGATCATTTTCAATATTTTATAAGATGACGATTTTTATTGATAGTTGAATTTTTGAGAATCACCCTTCTCTAAACAGAGATTCGTTTTTTATATCGAATAACTGCATTAAATACTCAACTGCTTGCATGTAGAAGTGTGGAATTTTAAGGAAACTGAAAAAGTTATAAAAATAAGCAATGTATAGTCGTGGAAAAAAGGTAAACAACCCTGCTAACACTGCAACAAATTATCGTAGAAGAAAGTTACAGGTACCAAACGATAGAAAATAAAGTCTACTTTTAAATGATGTGTATAAAATTTGCTTAGGCATTATGTAGATTCGGGGCATCTGCAAATCAAAACGAACCCAAAAGTTGTTTTTTTATAGCAATACCTAAGTTTGACACCATAAATGAATTCTACACCTTTCAATTATTCTAAATCAAAATTTTCACGAAAGTCGCACGATTAGTTTCTGAGAAATTAATTATTTTAAAATAAGCATATTTTAGGGTTGTTGCCTTATTTATCGAAATTTAAGTTTGGTAATCGATTGATGAAATGCTACAGAATAATTATGTCACTTCTATTGATATATTATTTGATGCCAGTATTACCAATTTCAATCGTTTAATATGTTTCGACCATTAACAGCCCAAATATTTCAATAAAGAGTAAAATATATTCTTCTCAAATTATGCATTTCTGCACATCAGACGACACCTTAAAGCATCATTTTGCTATATTTTAATGATAATTCGAAAACTACTAAAAAGAAAATTTTGAGATTGAAAATTCTCATAAACAGGGCATAATAAATATAAATCTATCAAAAGAATCGTAGGTTGCAATTCATATTTTTCTAATATTAATTTCATATTTCATAATTCATATTATTTTTTTAATTACAAATTCAATGTATTTATGTTTGGGTTCTTTAGTATTGTAACCAAACATAAAATTATCACATTAGGATTATAATTTCAGGCGATATTAATAAAAGTATGAAATTTTATTTAACATTAGAATCTCAAGATTTTGGATATTTATAATTCAAAGACTTATTATTCAAATGACGAGAAATTTCATTTCTAGGCACAGTTTGAGCCTAATAATTAAAATATATTGTCAAAATTTAGTATCACCATCACAAAATGCAAAGTTAGATGTTGTTTTGATTTGTTGATGTCCCCTACAACACAACTCAATTTTAATTTCAAGTAAAAAAGAAGTAGAAAATGTATTTGAAATGTTTTATCTTTTTTATTTTTTTATTTTTTTTCAGTATAAGTACAGGACATGGGGAAATATCCATCAATTTGTGAATCATTTAAGAATGAGTTTGTTTACATGAAACAATATCTTAAATTTTCCTTATCGATTTAAAGTAATTTTTCATTTAAAGAAAAGATAATGTATGTTTCATTTTTACTGAAAATATACATGAAAACTTTTTGCTTTATAATTTCATTTTTTTTTCAATGAACCTAATCATTTTCATTTGTGAAAATGTATATCATATTAAGTTATTTCACTAAATGTCGAAAGCACTTACATAATGAATTCTAGCAATTACACTTAAAAAAATATTTAGTAGTAAGATGCTTACTCTGAAAAATGGGTTTTATTTTTATTATTATTTTTTTAAATAATATAAAATGTGAAAAAGCTTTGGAGAATCAGTTTCATTAACGTGAGTTTAAATTACTCTTAAACAATAGACGTTGAAGAAATAAATTTAACCTATGGTGAGAATTGTTTATTTTCATATACTTCTGCAGCTTTCGATAAGATGAAGTATATTTAGCGCAATTAAGTAATTGCCATCTCATATAAAAATGTAGCGTAAAGGATCATTAAAGAAAAATTAATAACATAAAGTTAATGCAGTAAATGGGGATAATGGAGACGGTAACTTATAGCCTTACTCATTTTAGCAAAGCTAGTTCTGAAAGACTTTCAGCAAAATAAAGAATCGTAGATTTTTCTAGTCAAAGATTTTTTTTTTCAACTTTATTTAGATACATTAGTTACACATTTCTACAAGTATCTTTTGCATTGTATGTTTAGAATATAAAAGTACGTGAAATTATATCTGATAACAATTTTTTTTCTCATGTTATTTTTGAAGAAATAACCCTTACTCTTTGTTTCTATTTAGTGTTGAGTTCATTTATGACGACCGAGTATCTACTCGAGGGATCTAGGCCATAGAGCGGGTGCCCTCCGTGGGGGTCTTTCTAAGTTTACCTAACACGTATTCACGCATGGAAATCCAAGGTTTCGAAGAAAACCACGAAAGCTCCGAAACGGTTAGGCCGATTTCTATTTAGTGAAAATATGTGGCGAATGAAGTTTTGAAAATTTACCATGTCTTCGGTTTAAGAAATTCTGTAAACCCCGACTTGAAATATTAATTCTACTAACTCATAAAATGTAATTAAAAAATGATGAAATAGAAAAAAACTGAATGAAAATATTTTTTCATGAAATACTCCATAGGGTAAGTGAGTGGCATTTGTCGTCTTAAGCAACCCCTAAATTTTCTAGAGAACACTAAATAGTGAACACTTAACCGATCTACTTCAAATTTTATGTAGAGCTGGATAATAATTATTGCTGTAATGTAAATACCAGATTAAGTAGGATTTTCATCAAAATATTTAATCACTTATTTTGACTATCTGTCCCGGAACTCAGGGTTACGATAGATTGGAATAGATGCTGCAGTCAGTATCTGTGGAAGTAGGAAGGAATATGGACCTATACAACCTATAAAACTAACACATTATTCGATATATGTGTCAACAATATTAACTAAATATACTCGTATCATGAAAAATCTATTAAAAATACACTACATTTCATCTGGTACTATATCTATCTTATGAGAACATAGAAAAATGCCAAACTTACTTTTTTATAAATAACTTTTATTTGAAGACATAAATCGCTGTAACTTCGTCTAGTACGTTTTTTTGTTATATATATATATATATATATATATATAACGATTGATAATAAAGAACGTCAGTAGCTCCGTCACAGGTCCAATAGTTGAAATACGGTGACTGGGTCAACTATCCTGATGTGGCATTTAACACGAGATTCGCCTAATGTATTTTTTTAAATAAGACGAAAATTTTCAGAAGCACATCCAGTAATTAATACCTTTCTGATAGCAATACCAGTAAATTTTCCCAGTAGACAAAAAGTACATTAATAAGGAATTTTTTATCTTAAAGTTTTAATTTTAACAATGTATTATTTTTTACATGATATAATGATTTTTATGAATTAGTTGTGAGCGTATTTTTCGAATCGTTGTATAATTAATGGCTTTCTTTTTAATTTGTCCCTTCATAGTGCAAATATTTTCATTACAATGATACTTAATGTTGCAAATTTATACTTATGTTTACTCCATTTTATTATCTACTTGTTTTAGCGAATGATTTTTATGCATTTATTTTTATTTTGCATTGAGATTTCTGTGATTAAACTTGCAAACTGCTTTTACTTTTACAGTTTTCAACGTAGTTGCAAAGTGTTTACGACTTCGGTTTGTCTCGCCATCTCTCTTTATGTCTGCCTGTCTTAAATGTAAGTCTGACCTTGCTTTAATTCACAAAAATGTACTTGAATTAACGTATTTTGGTAGAAGTTATTGAAGCTTATCATAGGAAATTCCGTTGTGAAAATGCTGTGTATAGCATTTATAGTTCGCATAGGAACACACAAAATAATTACGCTACGTTATTATCTACTGGGAGAAATCATTTGCAGTAAATTCTTATAAAATTAATAGAGTACAAACATAACAGAGTCGATACGCATTTTTGATGTACAACATAATTTTCTTCCATTGGACAATCGAATGCATAACATTTAGTATTTATGTGTGGTACAAACAAAATAATTCCGTTTTCCGAGTATTAATGCGTATGGTGAAGGTCATTAGGAGTATATTTTAACGATGTTATAGCATTTCTGAGATAACACGTTTTTAATAATCAGACAAACTTTTTTAGTTTACGTGGTGAGTATAAAATCCATAGTTCATATACAGGGCTGCAAAAAAGAATAGTAAACATTAATGTCTATGGGCGTGTAATAATCAGAAGATTTCTTAATTGTAATATGAATTTTCTTTTAAAATTATATTATGTACACAAAGATAAGTTAATAGAATATAGATAAATCCTTATACAGAGCTACTCAAAATATATTTTCATCTATGGATGGTAATATCGTTTTGTGCGTTTTTAATCATGTTATGCATTTCATATACTGAATTAAATCTTAGCTTTATATGTAATGTTTATAAAAATCTGTGGCTCATACACAGGCTGCACAAAAAAATTCAGGTTAAATGATATCGGTAATAAAGATTGAAAATAAATTCTGAAATATGTGATGCGTTTTATAGCTTAATAAAATTTCATAAATTATGTGGTGTGTATACTATTTTATATATTATATGCAGGGTAACTCAAAAAACTTAAAATATCATATATAATATGGACGCAGATGGCTTAAATTGTGTGCTTAACTATGTTATGGATTTAACTAATTGTTTATATACACTGTTAAAAATTTGCAGCTTTCTGTCCAGTCATTTGACCGTTTTATCGAAAACGGTTACACAGCCGTAATTTAACACTATTCTGACCATATTATTGGCCATTTTATGGTCAGAATATCGTTAAATTACGGTTATGAAACCATTTTTTTTTCGAAAAACGGTCAAATTACTGGACAGTGTGCTGCAAAATTTTAACAGTATATATATATATATATATATATATATATATATATATTACTTCTTTAAATAATTTTGTTTCGTTACAGTATTTAGAATGCGATAAAAATCGTTACATAATCTATGCTTGGCAAGCGAATTTTTTTGTTAATTTCCTAAATTTATGGTATTGCCATAGTCTGACCAAAGTATATGCTAAAACATTTTTTCAAATAAATCATAATAGCTTTCGTATAACTTCTAAGCCTTTTGTGAAATATTTCATTTTTTAAGTTTGTAGAATATTTTACGATGATTTTTATAAGGATTTTCATAATGTTTTTATTTAAAAACTAAATATAATAAAACTAAATATAATAAAAAAAAAGAAAGAGATCGAAATATAAAAGAATTACTTACGTGACAAAATGCTGAATACAGTGAAGGGACAACGAACGATTTTACGTATAGATATACTTTTGATTAGACACACTGCAAATAAAAGCGTCTTAAATTAAGATACATATGTGACTGAAAAAGAATTTCAGACACTTAAGTGTCTGAATCTGAAAATTCAGTCACAAAAGATGTCTTAATTTAAAACACCTAAGTGTCTTACTATGATCATAGTGTACACGAACTGATAAAAGTGTCTAAAAAATCTGCAAGTGTCTAATTTTAAGACACTTTGTAACTCCGCTCCGCATTCACCAGGGGGCACTCTCAGTTGCGCATGCGTCTTCCTTTCGAACTCAATGTTCGTTTGTAATTCAAACTGAATGCTTGTTTTTATGTACGCGTACATTTTAACTAATAATTTATTTTGACTTGATTGTTTTTTGCGGAATGTGAAGTTCCGGGATTTAATTTCTATCGACATAGTGGTACTCCGTATTAATATTTATCTATAAAACTAATACAGTGTTCTTCATCTCGTCAGATTTGTAAAGAGAACTGTTGTCTGGCGGGCTATGTTTTCAGGATGGAAATTTTCCATCCTTTTAACAGAGCTAGCCGGATGTGCAAGGGGATTTTATTTTTTAAATATCCAAGTCTGCCTAATTAACGGATACTAACGTAGCCTCCAATCCGGACGTCCTCTGGGCGAATGTGCTTTTGGAATAATCAGACCTTTTCCCAGGTAAGTGGGGTCTTAACTATGTATTTAAAACTCTCTGTGATTGTTTTATCTTTAAATGAAGACCTCACACGAGTCTATAGCTTTATTATTTCCTGAGTTATGCCAAAATATGTTCAAAGCATTTTGCCTATGGTATTTCCATGTTAAAATTTTATTTTGCTAATATTTAAATTTCTACTCTTCAAATCATCTGCAATCATATTTCTGTATTATTTTCTATCCAATGTTATCTTTAAAATAAATTTTGGTGTCTCTGCATGGTGTATATTAGCGGTTACTGAATTTATTAATTTTACACCTTCCTAAGCCTTTTCTTATGTAGCCATTACTTTAAAAATCGCAGTGACATCGCCTGTTGATTGGCTCATACTTCTTAATTACCATCAAGACTACCTTAATAGTATTTTTTGGTGTAATTATTACTCTGAAGTACCCTTTTTACTTTCTTCTATCTTCAATAGAAGAAAGTATTGTAATCGAAATTTTTTTCGACTTCCGGTTTTCGACGGATTTGCATGTTTTAGGGGTCAGAGATTCCAAAAAACATGTTTATAGAAAATGTCTGTCTGTCTGTGTGTCCGTCTGTCCGTCTGTCCGTCCGTCCGTCTGTCCGTCTGTCAGTCTGTCCGTCTGTCCGTCTGTCCGTCTGTCTGTCGCCATTGTACCATCAAAAAGTGTATGAAGTTATGTATAGAATTAAACCAAAATTTTATTATAAGTGTTTGGCTATGGCAAGCAGGTCCTCCCGGAATTTGGAAAAAATTCGCCGGTAGGGGGCGCTGATATAACAATTTTTGTGCGATTTTGAATATTGTACCATCCAAAAGTGTATGGAGTTATGCATAGAATTGAACCAAATTTTTAGTTTAAGTTTTTGTATATGACAAGCAGGTCCTCCCTGAATTTGGAAAAAATTCGCCGGTAGGGGGCGCTGTAAATGCGTTTTTTGTGCGATTTTGAATATTGTACCATCGAAAAGCGTATGAAGTTATGCATAGAATTGAACCAAATTCTTATTTTAAGTTTTTGGCTATGGCAAGCAGGTCCTCCCTGAATTTGGAAAAAATTCGCCGGTAGGGGGTGCTGTAATAGCGATTTTTGTGCGATTTTGAATATTGTACCGTCCAAAAGTGTATGAAGTCATGCATAGAATTAAACCAAATTTTTATTTTAAGTTTTTGGATATGGCAAGCAGGTCCTCCATGAATTTTCAAAAATTCGCCGTTGGGCGCTGTAATAGCGATTTTTGTGCGATTTTGAATATTGCACCATCGAAAAGTGTATGAAGTTATGCATAGAATTGAACCAAAAAAAAAAATTAAGTTCTTGGCTATGGCAAGGAGGCCCTCCCTTAATTTGTAAAAAAATCGCTCGTAGAGGGCGCTGTAATAGCGATTTTTGTACAATTTTTGTGCCATTTTGAATATTGTACCGCCGAAAAGTGTATGAAGTTATGCATAGAATTGAACCAAATTTTATGTGTTTATTTTTGGTCATGTCACGAAGGTCCTCCCTGAATTTGGAAAAATTCTGCCGGAAGGGGGCACTATAATTGCGATGTCTGTACTATTTTCATTATTGTACCATCGAAAAGTGTATGAAGTTATCCATATAATTGAACCAAATTTTTTGTTCATGTTTCTGGCTATGGCAAACAAGTCCTCCCTGAACTTGAAAAAATTCCGAAAGAAGGGGGTGCTATAATTCCGATCTCTGTGCCATTTTCATTATTGTACCATCGAACAGCGTATAAAATTATGCATACAATTGAACCAAAATGTTTGTGCTTGTTTTTGGCTTTGGCCAACAGGTTCTCCTTGAATTTGGAAATATTGCGCGGTAAAGGGGCTCCGTGCTAGCGATTTTTGTATACTTTTCTTGATTTTTTCGTAGTTCTATTGTGCATCGGCGGCTCATGCAGCGACGGGAACTCGCTTCCTGCTATGCCGGCTATTCACAAACAGCTGATAACGACAGAATAAGGAAAAATTAATAATTTTAACAAATATCATGATATAGATTAACTCGTTTTTAGTCCGTTTAATTGACTTGAGCAGAAATTTAAGATGAAAATCAAAGTTGGTATAGTATTGAACTAATAATATTGAAGTATTAACATGTGTAACTAGGTTTTGAAATATTAAGATGTATAAGATAGAAGAAAGTTTTGGGATTGGCACATCCAACTAGTTAATTATTTATTTACGTATACAATATTTTTATAAGCATTTAATGCGGCAGCATTTTTAATGTTTACATCGATTTTTACATTTCTGATAGATTTATTATGTGTTATGTACTGGAATTCAAAAGCATTTATAGTAAACATTCCTGTTAATAGCTGCTTTTATTTATTATTTATGCTTTTCTTGTCTAATGAAGTTTTCTTCTGCCTCATAGTGTGTACATCATAAATTTTAAAAAAGAATATAGTTCGGACATCTTTCTATTCATTGATTCCCCCATATATTTAATACAGCGAATTACTTGTGTTCATTTATTTATTTTAAAATGTTTTGACTGATAAAACTCATTAAATCCGGTCATTCTAATTAAAAGATTTCCCTTTGCTATAATTTTAGTGTTTCCGAGTATTTTAGAAATATCCCATTTGCCATACTGAGAATAGTCAACATATAATCTTTTTATGATTCAAAAGTCAAAACCACAGCTTCAGAACGGAAATTGACGTCACTAATGTAGACGTTGAATCAGAAAAAAATTTGTTGATGTCAACAAAGATTTAGAAAAAGGATCTCGCGTTATCTGTAGTCACTTTGTTAAATTTTAATGATTATTTTTAGATTCTTAAATTCATGTAATCATGTATCGTTAACGTAATTGTAAGAATGCGGTAAAAATATACAGATATATTTCATTTGAAATAATTATATAATATTGATTTTTTGATTACTTTTAGTTAAAAAGTAATTTGAAATTAAAAATGAATACAAAGTAAAGAGGTACATTTTTATAAAATATTTATTTGCATATAGCTAGATTTTGCACTTAAAACTGACACGTACATTTATCGAATCATAACACAGGGTTGGACTTTTTCCAGAAGGAGGGCCTGATTAAAGCATGGGCAGACCCTCCCCCCCCCCCCCTACGATTTTACGTGCTCCAAATTCGATATGGATTTTTTTTTTAAGCTTATATTTTAAATGTGTTTCAACATTCTATTGATTATAATCAGCATTTTGAACTTTAAAAGTAGAATTAGATTAAAAACTAAATAAAAAAATAAATACAGTAAAAACTCTCAATCGCGGCCACCTCGCGAAATGAACGCGTTTTGGAACGTTGAATTTGCCTGCTATTCGATTGTGTTCGCTTTTATGAGGTAAAAAAAATGTATTTATCTTGAAAAAGGTCAGTGTTCGCTGAAGAAAATTGTCCTATGAAAGTTTTGTTGTAAAATCTCCATAACGGACACTCCTACATAGAGGACACAACTATTTAAGAAGCACATTTTTTATTAACAACATGCACATATTTTATATTTTTTACCTCAGAAAAACAGACACTTCGGAATAGCGAACAAATTCCACGGCTCTAAGGTGCCTACTATTGAGAGGTTTTACTGTATTGTGACAAATATTTTAATTTTTAATCTTATTCTACTCTATAAATTCAAAATATTGATTATAATCAGTACAAAGTCGAAAATGATTTCGATTATCAGCTTTATGAAAATTGCATACCATATTTTGGATCCCCTAAAATAAGGCTGTGTGTGTGGGGGGGGGGGGGGGGGAGTAGGGCAGAATAATGGCCATATACTTTTCCAGGATCAACGTGGTCAAACATGGCTACGTGTAATGCTTTTAAAAAATGGCTGCGATTCAGACGTTTGAAGTGTCTAAAATTCAGACGCAAAAAGTGTCTGAAAAAATTCAGACATTTTAAAATGTCTGAAAATTGAACACTCCGTTTCAGACACTTAAGTGTCTGAATTTAAGACATTTCGATTTAGAGTGCATGAGCCAATAAATGTAAGAGGTAAATGAATTTTTTTTTATCAATTCCGCAAATCTTATTTTAGACAAAGGACAATATTTACATTTAGAACCCGTTGTTTATCAACAAGAATGTGCCATTCATTTTTAGGTGCTTTCTTACTTATATAAATACGTAGCACTATAGTCGTCGTTCGGTCCATCTGTTATTCTGTCCGTCTGTCTGTTCGTCCGCATATATCAGAGCAACAACTACCCAGCCGAATGGTCACAAATATACAATTGCTGCAAAATTTTGTCGAGTCATTTCAAATTTTATGAAAATCGGATGCATAGTTTAATTACAGGGAATTGTTTTCCCTTTCATTACGGCCAATGGGAAAAAGTTATTTAAAGTATATTTTAATGATGTTGCAGCCTTTCTATTAGAATGAAATTGATATGCACTTATGAATTGCACAAAATTTATACGTTCTGTACAATATGCGGTGCAAGAGAATTTTTATAAAACCAGTTACAGTACGATCGCACCTCATTTGCCATTTTGACCTTCAATTTACAACTCTTTTAAACTGTGAAAACGAGATAAAAGAAAACATTTATATTATATGGCCTATTGATAAATCTGAAGAATCAAGGAATTTCTCTGTGTATCATTTAGGCTAATTATAACAATGAATAAACATATCTTCCTTCTATAATAAAGCACACATACTACAATATATATTAAAACACACATACACACATAAATAACGCCTGCATTCAACAGTTAAAGGTATATATAAATATTTTACAGACATACATACAATAAATACAATAAACCCAACTGGAGTGAAAAATTAGCCAGAGCCAGGAATCGAACCCGGGACCACAGTATACAAGACTGCTGCTCTAACCACTGAGCTACTCCGGCCGATGCCTGAGTTTGCAATTTCTCACTAATAAACCATGTTGGGGGAGTCACCAGCCATCTATACGACAGCCTTGGATGACCGTACAACGATGAATAGATTTTTACTATTACATCGTACTATTATCGTTTTACTATTATCGTAGATCGATGTAATAGTAAAAATCTATTCATCGTTGTCCGGTCATCCAAGGCTGTCGTATAGATGGCTGGTGACTCCCCCAACATGGTTTATTAGTGAGAAATTGCAGACTCAGGCATCGGCCGGAGTAGCTCAGTGGTTAGAGCAGCAGTCTTGTATACTGTGGTCCCGGGTTCGATTCCTGGCTCTGGCTAATTTTTCACTCCAGTTGGGTTTATTGTATTTATTGTATGTATGTCTGTAAAATATTTATATATACCTTTATATCTTCCTTCTCTTCATTCTCACTTGAAGTATTTATGAACACTATTTTAATTACAATCACATTGTTTACTTATTGGATTCTGTTTTACCTTTCAATTAATAAAGCGGATTTGTCAAAAAAAATATATATAAATCAGTTATTTTTAGAAAAAATAAAACCTTATTTTCTTGGTATTTGATTATAAAGTGATGTAGGTATCAGATTACTGCATCCTCTGTCAAATCTTAAAGGGTTGACGAAAATGTCTATTTTACATTGACGTAGTGTCATGCAACTATCTCATTATTGTATGGTGTACAAAATCCCATATTTATGCTGTTATGGCAGTTGAATAATTTCTGACTGTGTAAAAAAGTGCATGATTTTTGTTTTTGTGTTGGAGTTTACTTCTTTACGACTGACATTCTAGTGAACTGAGTATGAAGGAAACAAAACTGCCTGAAAAATCGTAAATTGATAGCTTCAATTTAACTAAGCAGGATGTTGGTAGCTTGCATGCTTGATGTCAATAAATAATTATTTTGAAACCGAAGTCGAATATCATTTTGATGAATATAAGGAAACAATAATGATTTTAAGTTCCTTTCAATTCAATTATGGAAGTGAAGTCAAATTCTACTGCATTTCTTAGCAATCCTTATTGTGTTTGATAATAGTGCAAATGTCGTGAACAAATTCGATGTTTTAAAATATATTGACCTAAAGAGTCATACTCATTCATTATGGACAATAATAAATTAAAGGAGGACAAAGGGATCGTTGAGTGGCACAATATATATGCATTTCACTTCGTCTGCTAATTGGCCACATCATTTTAAAGCACTTGTCGATATCTACATCTTCTTCAAAATATATTACTCTTAAATTTTGAGGTCGGTAACCATTCATTGTGAGACTTTGGCTTCGAAGCATCTTGCCCACTAAGATTGAGGTTATGAGTTTACTTTTTTTTTATTTCTTTTGAGTCAATTACTAGAAATCTTCTTGTAAGTAAACAAAGACCAGTTGAATAATAGGTATATTGTTAAATTTTTCTTTGCCACAATATATAGCAATGTCATACCCACAAAAATGCGGTGTGTAGTACACTCAGCAATATTAAAGCATTTACAAAATGATACATTAAGAAACGGTATTGTTACAATTACCAAAGCTTTTACTAAGAGACCCTTTGGTTTACACTGCATTGTTCCGAATTTATAGTCTGTTACTGTAAAACAAAAAATCTTTAAAATTAACAAAGATTTTGTTAGGAAACTTGGATGCCAAGACCTCTTTATGTAACTGCAACAAAAAAACATGTAATTTTCCCCGGTTTACAAAGAAAATATAAGTAAGCAGTTAGATGACTGTAGCTTTACATAAGCTTATTTTGTAGATTTACATTTTTTTTTTACAGTGTACAGATAAAGTTTTAGACAAGTAAGCATACAGATTTCTGTAAATGTACATCTTTATAATTACATCTTTCTTTTACATTGAAGCTCTTGATATCTCTGAAGTTCAAGCATTTGTGTACATATTAGACAAATAGTCTAAAAGGGAATGTTTCCAGTTATTATCTTTAATTATTCAGAACAAATGTTTTTTTTTTTTTTTTCAGTCACTATTCCTGTCACTTTTTTTTTACCAAAGCTATTTATAATCATTTCTAGAGACATCTAATATATTTTATTGAACTATTAATGAATCTCATATATGGTAATTGTATGCTTTTTAAAATTAAAATGACGCTTTTGCCTATCCATAAATAAATTATAATTTTTCTTGAAACAGCGCCAAATCACATATAAATGGACAGTAAGCTTACTTAATTTAAAGTTTTTGGGATATCAAACACATTCAAGTTCTTGTTATATGATCCTGTTATATGAGTATCGTAAGACTTCCGAAGCCGCTTCCACTGTTTTCCCGACTAAAAACAAAAAGAAAAAAATTGTATAAGTTCATGATAGGAATGAAAGACAAAGCATACTCACACATTCTCCTTGACTATTTTCCATAAATATGATGCTAATGTGCCTTAAGATGGCGCTTTCAAATTTTGATTTTTTTTTTCTATTGTTTGCCATATTTTCAGTACTTAACTACTAGAGATATAGCATTCAAATCTTATAAATTTTAAGAATCATAAAACTTTTTTGCTATTTTCATAAACTTTCACGCTTATTCGCTATAGGCAAGTGGTAATAAGTAAATCGTTCTAAATGTATTTTTTTTTCTCTGTATGCTGGAATTTTTCTTTACAGTAGCGGAGAAAAAAAATAGTTTGTCAGTTTTTGGTTTTGCGTGACAATTTTATTTAAAGATAAAATTGGATTTTAAACATTTTTAATTACATAACATAATTATATTCAATTACATAGGAATAATAAAAGTATACAGTTTAAAAATAACTGTAAAATGCATTCTGCGAAATAATGAGAGGGCTTAAGTAATTCCTCATCAAATAATTTGTGATTCGTGATTTATTTATAGAAATATGCTTAGTCGCAATTAAGAAATTGCAATTTCTATGTATTTAACATATATTGTGCCATTTGCGTCACAGTATAGAAATAATATAGTAATAAATGTTATAAGTGTAATTTGATAGCTATAAGGTATTTAAAAGAATTTAATTAAATTTTCATAGACTTCATTTGATGTCAAAGTAAATATTCGGATGTATAGCTTGCAAAACAACACATATTAAATGTTATACATAAGAAATTACTGCGATAATAAAATAAGTCTTCTTTAAAAATTTACCATATATGTACGGATTTACTAAGAAACAAAATTAATAATAATGGGTGAAAATAATTTAATATTTATTTAAAATAAAGCGGTTAAAAAAATTTAATCTCCGACAAGCATGTGGATATTCATACGTAAAATTTTCGTAACAGAGAAATTGAAAAATTCCCTAACTAATCTCTAAAGCTTTTATCAAACTAAACCCTTCCAGAGATTAGAATAAAATTATGCATACTTCTAATCCTCAAATGTTAAATCACGCAGAAATTTTAATAAAAGAATATGTTAACTAAGATATAGGATCTTTAATCTTAATGTGCCAACAATTGCTTAAAGTATCACTTAGTTTATCTGATATAAATTATGCCCTATTAAAAAAAAAATCATATACAGGTCAGAGATTATTTATAGGTAGTAAGTAATCCTTAATTTTTCTTCTCAGTTTTAAAAAGAGTCGCGCATTTTTTTTTTCTTAATTTACTTTTCTTGTTTTCTTTTAAAAAATAAAGGTCTTCAAATGATAATTTATCTTAAAGAATATCGAGAATATTTTCATAAAATGAACTCGTTGTTGATAGAAGAAAATTAAAACATCTTTAATTCTCACAGGTTCAAAAGTATAAGACTTCCTTGCACAACGACAAATACGTTTACATTTCATACCTCCTTATGGTCGAAACTTTGGAATTATGGGAGCCATCCATAAAACTAATAAACCGACATATAACCACATTATGCCCAGTGATGTAAAATACCCAGGTATTTATTTTTAAGGGTCCTTTAACCAGGGTATATACGCAGATAAATACCCAAAATGGGTAGTTACATGGGCATTTATTCCTCAATTAAACATAGCTGTGAAAAAATATATAATGCTATTAGTTATGATGGATTACTGGAAAAGAATGAAAAAGTAAGAATTTTAGATTTCGTATAACTCTTAACCACTTCATCGGCGACAGGTATGGGGAAACACTGCTTTTACCCCCGAAGTATCTAGGGGCAAACGGTTAAGTGGTTAAATTTTTAAAAACTCAACATTTTACATTCAAATACACAATTAAAATGTCTGTTTTGAATTATAATGAAGAGTGTAGAAAAATAATGTATTTATTCAAAAGAATTTTTTTTAATTAGATTTTAATAAAATTTATGTAACTGTTGCACATAATAGGTGCAATACAGCTTGAACTAATGTATTAATACTACATAGGTTACTCCAGTCGTTACCACGGTAATATATTACAGTGGTAATGCTCCAAGAAAGGGTAACATTATTTAATTTTCCTTCAATAGATTTTTCTTTCCCTGATACCATCGTTTTCTTTGCAAATAACTACATCCAAGATAAATGCTATTTAATTTCATATGATGACCAGTTTAAAAAATAAATAACGCGTATCTCTGACAGTTTTAAGGTGCAGTCGGCCAAAGGGGGAAACATTGAAAAAATGACCCCATAAATATTACTCACCAAATATTCTCAGAAAACAACTGAAATGGACATGCGCACAGTGGTCCCAAATCGCGATTATGTGGCCAAAAATCAGAAAATCGAAGTTTCGTATTTCGAAATGAAATCTGTTCTACAGTATTTAGAAATATCTGAAGATTTATATTCTGTTATATTTTGCTTTTATCAGCTCACATGAATTAGCATTGCTTATGGATTGCTTAGGAGTTTTTAGCGTTTTCTGCTGTTGCGTGAATTTCAGGCAAATTCGCTGCATTCACACCCTAACTAAGACCATTTCAGATAGTTTATAGTTTTTTTCTTTGCACTTCTCTGAAACAACATTAAATTACATATTTAATTTGATTTTTCGATTGCAAAAATCTCAAAAATTAAAAAAAAGGAGGATTTTTTTTTTTTTTAAATACATAGTTTTAAGGCATTTTTGTACATAAAAAGTGATATATAAAAAAAGTCCTTCCGAGTTCCTCGGACTTTTATAGTACAAAATGTAGAATGTGCCTTCTAAATTCATATCCCAAGAGATTTATTGCAACTTTTTGAGAACTAGCAGTTTGAAGTTGTATATTGGATATTGCCAGTATTAGCCCAACATGAGTAATCGGGTTTAAAGTCAATCTAATTTCCGCACTGACCCAGAATTGTCAGTGTTTATATAATGCAACATTCTAAATAACATAACACTGTCAATTTCATTTTTTTTAATTCGCAGAGAGTGGGGATATTTTTTTATTTTTATATGTATTTTTATTTGTTTTTACAATTTTTCCCTTGCCTTTTTCGTTTACATAAAAATAATATTAAAACTTGACCTTATTTTAAAAAGTACATATTTAAAGTTCAGTTTATATATGTATATATATATATACTAAATTCTAGCAACATGCATGTCTGGGAAATTCAATCGACTGGGAAACATCATTTAATGTTTTAAATTTCCTGATTACTATTTGAAAAGTATGTTTAACCTACTTACAAATAAATTTTATTATAAAACCCTTCGAGACCGGAGGCTTTTACGCAAATTTTATTCGGTTGGCACCACTTTTTTAAAAAGAGTTACCTTTACTTAATCAATCAAAAAATGCTCTAATTAAAGAAACTAAATATTTAATTTAACTAAATTTTAACTAAACTAAATTAACTATATATATATATATATATATATATATATATATATATATTTTTTTTTTTTTTTTTACTGGTGCCTTAAACAAATTCTTTATGCTCTTTTTCAGGGTGCATGTATGCAACCATGGTCCCGAACGGGTTAAGTAGTACTATTAAGTTTTACTTTAATTTTCACGTATCGTCACATAAATCTATTGTACATTTTTTATTGCGTTTATTTTTTTCAGTTTATTATATGAATGTTAATTTAATTGTATTAATTTATATGCACATTTAAATTTTAATGAATTCTTTAATACTTTAACAAATTAAAAAAAAATATGAAAAATTCGCTGAACCCTTGGGTTGAAATGTTGCAGTTATTTGAAATGTGTAAATGCACTTTTCTGAAGGTTTATTTAAAAAACAGATTTTATTTTATTTTTCAATAAAAAATATATAAAATTGTTTTATATTAAAATATAGTTTTGATTTTTTTTTGTAAAAATTTTAAAACTGTTCGGGATGATAGAATTTTGTACCAGAGAGGACAGGGGGGAGGGAAGCGGAAATTTCAAATATACTAGAAAATTAGTGAGGTAATTATTTATTTAATATTACCAAAATAAAGAAACAAAGGCAGCTTCTTAATTTTTACTGGAATTTCAAAGGTATTATTGTCTGTGTAATATAGAGAAACAAAAGGAAAGGGGGGGGGGGGCGAAAATTTTGAAAGTAATCTAATTAATGAATTTAATGATTTTATTATTAATTCATAGTAAATAGATGTTGAAAACTTAAAAAAATAGCAATGATATTTTTAAAATTACCTTGGTATAGAGACAAATGGAAAAAGGGGAGATTTCACGTGCGTTTGTGTGTGTTGGGGGGGGGGGGTGGCAAAATTCAGCTGATTGATTCTTTATGCATTTTACTGCTTGCTTATACTCTTTATTGTTAATTTGAAATAACATCTAAAAGAAAAAAAAATAATAAGATTTTAACTTGTACATTTTCAGGAAGGGAAGGACAGGGGGACGAGGGGTTAAAATTTCACATTTTCATCATCTATTGAATTAGATGATTTGTTTTGAAAAAGGGAAAATATTCCCCATAATCAAAAGTGAAAAATTCTCATTCCTGTAAAAAAAAATCCCGTAACAAAAGAAAATTTAAATTTAATAAAAACTTGGCCCGTCTATTGCACCTTCCCAAATCCCCTCCCCTAGAACCCCAATTACATTTAGTTTATATTCGCTATGTAATGTCATTTAGAATGTTATAAAATTAAAAATGAAGGATATACAACCACCAGGAAAGCCAGAAATGATTTTTGGCCACTTGAACGCGATTTTGGACCACTGTGATGCGATAGGAAATTATACATTTTTGCATGTGATAAAAGAGAGCTTATGGCTCGTATTCATACTGAAATTGTATCAAACTCTGATATTTTCAATACAAATACAATGCCTTTGACATAATATCTGGCTTTGTCATTAAATTTTGCTTTATGAAACCAAACGGAAAGCCATTTAATCAACTAGTTCAGAAATTATGAAGATTTAAAATTTAGAACTCCTAATGTAAAATTTATTTTTAATAATTGCAATACGGAATGTGTTTTAAGCGTAATTCTATAACTACTTTGCAGAATAAGCTATAATTTTATAATCTACTTTTGTTAAAAAATATTCTTAGGCTACAATTTATAATCTTTTGAAAACAAACTTTTTAATTAGTTAAAAAATAATTTAACTAATGAAAGTTTTAACAGAAATGGATTTTTTGAAGTTTCAATTATGACAATATTTAAATTACGGCTCCTTCCGCCAAATACTTCTTTAATTATTCTTAAAAATCTCCGTGCATTGTAATCTATTTTGCAACAATTACAAATGAATTTAACATTAGGAATTCTAAATTTTAAATCTTCATAATTAATAAGCCATTTCATCGAATAGTTTTCTCATTTGGTATTCTATATTAAAATTTCCAAAAAATCCAAATGTGATGTAAAAATTGTCAGCTTGGTACAATTTTAGAATGAAAATGACCCTTAACCTTTTTTTATTACTTATTTATTGTTTGTAAACATAATTTGAAATAATCATAATTTGAATGGAAAGGCTATTTCTGTTTTTTTCTCTGACAATTTGGACGTTAAAATGCTTTTTTTTTTTTTTTTTTTTTTTTTTTTTTTTTTTTTTTTTTTTTTTTTGGCTTTAAGAATAAACTGAACTTTGGCCAACTAAATACCTATTGCAAGAAGGAGAAAACTGATTTTTTTTGTTTGTACATTTTCTTGAATAACCCCCCCTCCCCTTTTCTTTGCAATGAAGATACAGGAAGCAGTTATATAGTTAATACATTATGGTATTTGGTTTTTCACGTACTAAATTAATATAATGGTCATTTGATTGAAAGGATTTAATTAGTTTTACAACCGGTTTAAAAATAATGTTTTTTTTTTTTTTTAACTAATTTAACACATCCTCTAAAAGTTTTTTCTTTAGCTGATATGCTTCTTAATTAAGTGCCGTAATTTGTTATAAAAACGTATTATCTTTTATTCTTTTAACCGTTTATATTTCTTTTGGATAATAGTTTTCCACCATAGGTCAATTTTTTCATTATTGGTTTCTAGAGGGTTAAAGCGTCTTAATAGTTCTTATGCACATTAATTATTCCAGCATTCCTACTCATTTATCCATACCACTGCATAATAGTATAGTTTAGTTTTTGTCAACTGTTGGAGCATGAACGCCATTTTTCTCTTTTTTGCGTAAATTGCTCTTTTCTCTTACATCTGCTAGCGTATAAGTGCTACAATTTCTGGGATGCGCGTTCTAATTTTATTACAGACTGCCACTACAAGAACGAAAAGAAAACTTTCTTCTACCTTTGAGCTGGTTCGTAGGATGACCTCTTTGTGACTGATGAAGATTCTTGAAATTCGTTGCATTATCTTCTTTTTTATCATGTATTTAAGAAGTGCATTTCGTTGTTATTATGAGACAAAATTTTAGAATATCTTTTTCTGAGTTGAAAAAAATGTTTAGAAAAATAATTTCGATTAAAAACAAACTTTAAAATAGGTTGAGCGTTAAATGTCTAAAACTGCAAATAACTTCACTACAGAGTTCCAGCAATTTCAAGGTATCATTTCTTTCCTTTACCTTTTTCATCTTAAATTCGGCAGAATATTGCATGTAAATGGTTACTTCGTTTGATGGTTCTCACTATATTGAATACATATTTTATAAAAAGGCTAAATTGACTGCTATCTTAAATTATCAGAAGATACTAAATGGAAAAGATTTGCAAAGCCCCTCAATCCGATAATATGAAGTTTTTTTTTTTTTTTTTCAATTAAACCAAATACTGCTGTCATATTTGAAACATTCTAACCTATGATTTCAAGAATTGTTTCAAATTTATGATATTTTACAGAAAAATATGAAAATACCCAGTTTTTGGGTATTTACCCAGGCCTTGGGTACACTGTAAAAAAAATTCCGCAACGTTCCTGGGAAAAAATGGGCAGCTGATTTGCCCATTATTTCCAAGAAACATTTCTTGAAAATGACTGGAACTTTACTGTATATGTTAAAAACATTCTACAGAAATGCCAGTAAGTTTCCTGCGAAATACCAGGAATATTTCTGTTGACAGCAAAACATTACTGACATTTCACAGCATACGGGATCCGCAGACGATTTTTACATTTCCAGTTGACAATTTTCGCTTTATTATCATTATTTGTTGGAATGAAAAAAATATTTTGAAATTGACATCAAAATTATTATTTATAATTTACACGAAAAAATAAATTTTCAGTTAAAATTCAATAAAGCAAATATATATGTGATATATTGTTTCTGTACTTTGCTTAAAATATAAAAATATATAAATGTAAATAATAATTAGAAAAGAAATCTAGACATAAAATATTTTGGATTTTCGTCAGTAATTATGTTAGTTTACAAGTTAGATAAAATACATATAAATTCTCATGAAAAAAAAAAATCCTAAACGTAATTGTATATTTTTTCCGAAAAAAAAAAATTCAAATTTGCAGCAATTGAAAGTGTCAAATATATATCAAATTTAAATCAAATTGTAAAGTGTTAAAATATAAAATTAATTAAAAAAGAAAAAAAAAAAGGAAAGAGATAGCATCGAAGTCGGGCCGTACGGGTGGCGTGCGAAATTTCTGCGTCCACACCACGAAAGACACATTGAGAGCTGCAAACTAATGGGTATTTGAAACGTACGCTAAACCTCGGCATCTAATTTTTGAAAATCTAAGGCCCATTTGAAGAAATCCTTTCACAAGAATAATTAGAGATAAGAAATCTAAAACATACTTTAAATTAATCAAAATCGGTGAGAATCATGTTTGATGGTCCCCTGGTTAATGGAGATCCAAATAATAGATGTATTTGTTTTACACGGTCTGCTCGTTAAACATTCCACAGAAAAGTACGAGAGATAATCTCTTAGCGATGTCACAGAGGTATTTTCATCTGAATGGTCTTGACAATAGAGACGTAAAGGATTATGTCGTCTATTGATTTATTTGCATTCCATATTAATTTTTTTACATTCATTTAAGGAATTCGTTTTCGACACTCGCGCGCGAGCAACGGATTATAGCAAAAAGATAATAAATGGCGACCGCAGCGTTTTGCTGTTTCCAACTTTTGTTCAGGAACGTTTCAGATAAGAAAACCAGAATTTCACAGGAAAGAGTTAAATTATTCTGAAAACCTGAGAAAAGGCGAAACGTTCCTGGATTTTACATGGAACGTTACCATTTTTTTACAGTGTAAATACCCAGATATACCCCTAAAATAAATATCTACCCGATGGGTATTTACCCCTCCCACATCACTGATAATGCCAAGGTACTCTCATGATATCCGAGAAACTCTTCCACAACCTGGGATTTATAGAAGCATGTATTAATTATTGTCCAATCTACAGATCATAACGACTTAACCGTGTTATTTCAAGGACATTTCATCATTGGTGCTCCATTACGTGTTTTACCAGACATTCATCTCAAAATAATCCATGTTTTTCTTTTTTTCCAGGTGGCAGTTGTGTAAAAAGATTCGGATTAATTTTGTGCAACCTCTTTAATAAGATTGGTCAATTAGTTTGGATCAAAGAATACTCATTTCATCAAACTTATTGTAAGTTAGGCCTAGAGAACAAGTCCCTCCTGGTGCTGACGATGTGCTTATAGTTGTAACTATTCGTACAAAAGAGGGTACATCCATGCGTCCCAGTGAACACATTGCTGCTTTACCTGAAGCCTACTCCGCCTTCCCGATGTTATGAAAGGAAAATCTACAGCCGCTTCAGAGATGTCACGTGATGCACCCTGACGAAAGGGAGGCTTCAGGGCTTATGAAACAATTCAATGCGAAAATAATCATTCTAGTCGAAGTGTTGTTCGAGAAATGGCTACTAAATGTAATAGAGTTTATTCCCATATTATTAGAGTAGAAAAGTTTTATAATGAAATTAATCTAGTCTCTTATTTTTTTGGTCGACATTTTATTCGTATTTGGTCTCAAGCCTCAAAAAGTGTGCTATTCAGATGATTGATTCATTGGTTATGCATTGATTTATTCAGCATTTCACACTTCAAAAAAATAATGCATTTGCATACTCTTACAATGGAAATATCTTTTTAAAAATTAATTAATAAAAATTTAACTAAAACGATAAGAAGCATAAATCTGGACTAATTTAACAAAGTAAAAATATCTGACCAACTATTATCTACAAACAATTTTCTGGACACTTTTATAAAATTAAATTTGCCATTCATCTCAAATAAAAGTAAATTTTGTGATAAAAATATGTCGATTAATTATTGTTTTGTTAGGTTTCATTTGGAAAATTGCAGGACATTAATTATTTTTATAACAATGCCACAAACAAAGAGATAGAAAAAATGACAAATAAAAATAATTATTTATTTTTCATAGTTAAAAGCACTATTATCATATGCACGACATATTTTTAAATTCCAAGAACACGATAAAAGGTGTAAAAGCAGCGTTTTCCCAGAGATAATTTATAAAATAATACAAGAAATATGTCCTGAAAATGTGGTTTTATTGCATGTTTATCTAATAATGTTTATAAGAAATAAAAATTTATGGAAATAAGACTTTTTCAACCGTTTAAAATTAATCATGCATTAATCTAATTTTAAAGGCGAAATGTTTAAGCAATGAAGATTAACTAATCTATAAGTATTCTATGAATCTTTAAGCCTTTATATCCCACAATATGAATTCATGAAAATTTCATCTTTTAAAGCATTTTTAGTGAATGTTTGAGACTACATTACGCGATTTGGACAATTGTGTAATTATCTTTTAAATGATTTTGCCAATTAAAATTAATTAATTAAAAGTTGAATTAATAGGGATTTATTGCAATATTTATAACTCCACTCAAATCTTATATTTATAATATTTTTTTTTTACAGTTTATTGAATTAGGAAATGTAGAAATATAATTCGCTTATAATAGAAATACAGAAGTATTCCCTAATTTAAATTTTTCCCTCGCGATCTTTCAAGATCAAGGAAGCTGAAAATATGAAAATAAAAAAGAAATTGCACTTTTCAAGATATTTTTGTTTTGTTCAATCAATAATGTTTCTCAAAGGAGATAAAATTAAGTATCTGCAACTCATTTGCAAATGTTTTACAACTAACCGATGTATTAAATTAATTTTATAACAAGTTATTTTAAAGGTACTTTAAAATACCACCGTGGCATAAACTGTTAAAAAATGAATAAGTTATCAGGGATTGTAAGTAAAAAAAGTTGTTATTTCTTATTATAATATTTCACAAAATACAATTGCATAAATTATTCATTATAAAAATCTTTGTTCTAAAACATCCATTTCTTTATTATGTTAGTATCAATGGAATTAATTTAAGTTCGATTATTTTTTATTTCTTTAAATTTTACATTAAATCTATCAGGTAAATCCTTATACTATATGAAGCTCAAACAAGCATAAGTTTTTAAAATAATCTTTGGCGTACTATTTTACAATATTGTAAAAATAAATTTATATAACTTGTAAAATATAAAAAAATATATATTTAGCAATTATAGGAATATTTAAAGAACCGAAAACAGTTGTGAAATTACATCTAAAAGTAATGGCTTTCATGTACAGTCCAAAAAAAAGTGTTGACGCCAGACTAATTCTGCAACAAACGATCGAGTAAAAATGTTACCGGTACCAATAAATTAGAAATACATGAATTTTGCTTATGGAGTTCGTATGCATAAAAAAGTTGTATCAAACTTTAAAAAAAATTAATATTAAAATTAATTTTCGACATTATATAACGATTTATTGGTACAATTTACTTTCATAAACCAAAACAGGAAATCATTCGACCACGTTGTATAATTATTATAGTTAGGTTTACGGTTTTGACAAGCTATTTCAAAGTTCGTTTTATTTATTTATTTATTTATTTATTTATTTTGTTGTTGTTGTTGTCTAACAGATTTCAATTCGGATTTGATTTAAAAGCATAAATAAAAAGTACTCAGTGGAATGGACTAAAGCTTTTAGCCTTATATAGGAGTGGCAGTGACGTCACTTTAACGTAAGCGTAAGATACAATGGTTCCGTCATATCTGTGTCAAAAATGTCATCACTCAGTGACGTCTCATCGTGACTAAATTGTGACTTGCTTGAAAAAAAAAATAAATATGCATACAACATGTGAATAGACTTCAAAAATGCATGCTTAAAAAAGGGACAGTAACACTTCAAAACATATTACTGATTGCGAAAAAAATTTTTCTGATAAGGTGATAAATTTTTGTGACTATAAAATACTCGAATATAGTAGCTAATTTAAACCACGCATCTTCCCTTTAAACCCGGCACTGGCTAAAACATTTTTTCGGGACTAAAAAGTGAAAATTTTAACTGCTGTTTTATACATATGTGATACAATATAATATGTAATGGAACTTTTATTCCTCAGTAATTAAAATAGTACATCTCATATTCAAAATATTAGAATAATTACTTTTTTTTTACAAATTGAAAATATCGTTTGGTAATTTAATGTCTTTAATGCAATTATGCAAACAATATTTTTATTAAGAACTTATTGTTGATTAAACGTATTTATTATGTTAAAATTAATATCATTTTTGAAAAGATTAATTGCAAAAAAAAATATTTTGATAAGCCAAAATATTAGAATATTTATTCAAATGGTTCAAAATATTAGAATATTTCACATTAATCTTCTTTATTTATCACCAATTCATAACTGGTGGCATCATTGATTAAATTCGGACGATTGTATTTAAAATCAGTATTCTTTTTGCAATTTGTTTGCTTTTCCGTCTTAAAAATGTGTCGTGTGAGTGATATTCCTGGATCTATTAAACTGCGTATGAATGATTGGTATCGGCACGGTAAAAATTAATGTTATAACAACAAATTATTTACATTGTTCGCAATCAAGCGTTAGTAAAATAGTAACACAATATACAAAAAGGGGAAAATTTCAAAATAATCGCCAAAATGGCGGCCGAAAACCACAAACATCTGCTAGAGATGACAGGAAACTGAAGCGTATAGTTACGAAAAACTGTTCTAAAAGTGTGCGATTCTTCCACCGAAAATCGAAAGATAAAGGAGTTAAAGTTTCTACATCCACAACGTTAAGACGTCTCCATAAATTTAAGTTTGAATCTCGTGTACCGAAAGCAAAACCTCTCATGACTGCAAAACAAAAGCGTATAAGATTGAATTGGTGTAGATCAAGAAGTTTATGGAGCGAAGAAGTTTTAAAAAATATATTATTTAGTTATAAAAGTATGTTTTGTGTTTCACATGGTTGTAAAGGTATTCGAGTTTGGATAATGAAACAAGAAGCATTTGATAAAGAATACCTTAAAATTTTCGTAATATTTGCTGCATGTGTCATTGTTTGGGGTTGCTGGGTTTGCATGAGTGCAGAAGGACCTGGAAAGTTATGCATCGTCTACGAAATGGTTAACTCTCATATATATCAAGAAATTTGGGAATATTACATGATTCCATCATCAGAAGATTTATTTGAAGATAATTTCACCTTTCAACAAGATTTAGCGTAACCGCATACATCGGTGTCAACTAAGAATTGTTTCCGCCAACACAACATTAAGGTACTTCCTTGACCACCAAACGCATCAGACCTTAATCCCATTGAAACTTTATGGTGTATAATGAAGAGAAAACTCCAAAAAATGTTCCTTCAAGTAAAACTGAGTTAGTAGCTCGTATAAACTAAATTTTGGCTTATTTTGAACCAATCTACATTTGAACCAATCTATACATAATTTGCTGTACTGTATTTTATATTTTGTAAATGTTAAAATCTTATCTAAACATTCCAGATTTAATTTATAAGAAATTTAATTGCATTTACTTAGTGTCAAAAATAAATAAATGAAAAATATTTCTTCCTTATTACTTTTTCTCAATGATTCTAATATTCTGAATATAAGCTGCAAATAAAATAATACACTGAAAATCATAAGATGTCTGACATCAAAGTATAGTAACGTTACTATAAATATATTTTTTTTTTTTTAGATTTGGTTACATTTAAAAAAACTTCTATGGACTTAAGTATTGCATTAAGGATAAAACAATAACATCCAAACACCTTCCTGAGTAAAAATAATCTTACAACTCTGATAGGACAATGTTGAGTTCAGAAAAAAAGTATCTGTTAAAAAGGATTTGGTCGGTTCACTCACTTCATCCTGCAGGATCGTTCTCTAAAAATTATTTGTACAGTTCTAATATTTTTTTAAATTTTATTTAATATTATTTAAGAAAAAAGCGACATTTGAATCTAGATATCATTGTTGGGGTGACTCTGCTATCTTCCATTGTTATGTAACCATTTTTGGCACCAAATTCTTACAAAATTACAAAGTTAACTAAAAAAAAAAAAAAAAAAAAAAAAAAAAAAAAAAAAAAATGGACAAAGGAAAAATGAAGTATGTAAGTATTGTAATTATGCAAAGCCTTAATTTTTATGTCAAATGAAAATTTATAATACATTATGTTTTCTCTTTTCATATATACAACCTGTGGCCAGAAAGTTCGGTGAATGAATTTCTATTTCAAATACAGTATTGTACAGTAGGGTGGGTCGAAAAAACCGAAATATTTACAATCGAAATGTAATAGAGCGGAAAAGTTGCCTTTTGTAGTAAAGAATAAATTCGTAAAATATTATACCGATCGGTTAATATCTTTCACCGCCGCAAGGGGGCCAAAATTTCAAAAAATTGCGAAAAACGTGTTTTTTTCAATATATATATATTTTTTTAATTATCCAAATGTACGAATACAATTTCTAATAGGACGCAATACTCTACATAAAGATATAAGAAATGTCCCGGTAAATGTTCATTATGATAAAATTATATCTTTTACTGCCGCAAAGGGACCATATTAAAAATAAAATTGTAAAAATTTCAAATTTTCATTTTTTCAAAATTTTTATAATTTTGATAATAAGTCTAGAAGTAAATAAATTTGCTTTGCATCTATTAATATGTCATAAATTTTGTTAACTATATGTCATAGACTGGAAAATAAAAACGGTAATCATTCATTGTTCTTGAGGATCGTTTCATCTACTGCTGTTTTACTGCATATCAGCAGTTACAAAAATGATAGAAAATGAACAAAATGTTTTAGTATTTTATTAATTAAAATACAGAGATGTTTAACCGAAAAGGATTAAATAAACTTTAAATGAAGAAGTATTAAAAGTAAACGAATTTTATATTATGACTTGCTTTCAAATAAAGCCATTGTTCTTCGAGAGGCCGAAATTGATTATATGTGATTCTCACTCTGTTCTGGTCCACAAACTTTACCGCACTTCAGTGACTAGTTTCACGCATCTTTCTACTAATTTAGTTGGACAAGGAAAGTTGTAACAGCTGGTATCTTTAATCGAACATTCTAAATTCAGCAGCGGTGTTAGATCGTCAGTTGATAGACAAACCGTAACAGGTGGTTTCGTTAGTTTACAGTTTTGCCTTTTGTCTAAAGCCATACAATTTTAAGCTTCAAAGTAACTTCTGTAATGACGAAATAACGTATGGCACTATTCGTGTCCTCAGAACTTCGTGCTTTGGAAATTTTCAATTTTGGCCATCGGCTGATGCAGTACAATATTTAAATGAATCCATCATGTTTTTCAGATTCTGTGGACTATAATTAGTAATCCCCGTTACTTGCCATATCATCTACGAAAACATATAGTTCCTGTAATTTCAGGAAATGCCTGTTTTGCAAATCATGAAAATGGCCTCATTGGAATGATAGCATATGAAGACAGGACATCAGGACCCCAGCCATAAAGAAAACTGCCAAAGCACGAAGTTCTGTGGACACGAATAGTACCATCCGCCACTTCGACATTCCAGACTTGAACTTTGAAGCTTAAAATTGTATGGATTTATTCGAGTGGCAAAACTGTAAACCAACGAAACCACCTGTTACGGTTTGTCTATCGACTGATGATCTAATGACACTGGGGACTTTAGAATGTTCGATTAAAGATACCAGCTATTATAATTTTACTTATCCCACTCAATCAGCAGAAAGATACTTGAAATTAGTCACTGAAGTGCTGGTAAAGTTTGTGGACCAGAAGAGAGGTAGGATCACATATGATCAATTTCGGCCTCTCAAGCAACAATGGATTTATTTGGAAGCAAGTCATATTGCAAAATTCAATTAACTTAAATACTTCTTCATTTTAAATTTATTTAATCCGTTTCGGTTAAACATCTCTGTATTTTAATTAATAAAATACTGAAATATTTTGTTCATTTTATATCGTTTTTGTGATTTGTGGTATATGAACTGTTGATATGCAGTAAAACAGCAGTAGATGAAGCGATCGTCAAGATAAATGAATGATTATCGTTTTTATTTTCCAGCCTATAACAAATAGTTAACAAAATTTATGCCATATTAATAGATATGAAATAAATTTATTTATTTCTAGGCATATTATAAAAATTATAAAAATTTAGAAAAAATGAATTTTTACAATATTTTTTTAAATATGGTCCTTTTGCGGCAGTTAAAGATATAATTTTATCATAATGAACATTTAGCGGGACATTTCCTATATCTTCATGTAGCTATGGCGTCCTATTAGAAATTGTATTCGTACGTTTGGATAATTAAAAAAAAATATTGAAAAAAACATGTTTTTTGCGATTTTTGGAAAATTTGGCCCGCTTGCGGCGGTAAAAGATATTAACCGATCGGTGTAAAATTTTACGAATTTATTATTTATTACAAAAGGCAACTTTTCTGCTCTATTAAATTCCGATAATAAATATTTTGGTTTTTTCGACCCACCCTATTGTACAGCATCAAATACAATTTACTGTCCTTCAAAGTAATCTCCATGGATGGTAATGCACTGATGGGAACGAGTATATAAGTCCTGGAAACTCCTGTCAAACAGTTCGGAATGGCTTTCTGCTCGGCCGTCACGGCGGAGTCCGTCGTCGCTTAAAAAAAACAAGGTACGGTCGGAAAAATCGCGCATAAAAACAATACATTTTGCATTCTTCGACTCTAAGGGTGTCACTCACAAAGAATTCCTCCCTGAGAGTACCACTTTGAATACCTACGCCGATGTTCTGAAGCGTTTACTGCAATGGATCCGTCGCGTTCGCCCTGAGTACGCCACGCAAGGCTCCTGGACTCTTCTCCCGACAATGCCCGGCCACACACCGCCTTCGTTGTACGGCAGTTCCTAGCCGCGAATGGAGTTGTCATTTGATCACGACCCTTATTCATCTGATTTGGCACCTGCAGACTTCTTCCTCTTCCCCAGATTGAAGTCAGCCTTGATGGGAAAGAGATTTAAGGACATCACCGACATTCAACGCAACGTGACGGCCGAGCTGAAAGCCATTCCGAAAGAACTGTTTTACAGGAGATACCAGGACTTATATACTCGTTCCCAATAGTACATTACCATCCATGGAGATTATTTTGAAGGACTGTAAATTGTATTTGATGCTGTACAATACTGTTTTTGAAATAAAAATTCATTCACCGAACTTTCTGGCAGCAGGTTGTATTTTATGAATTCTATAATTTTCAGCAGTTTAAAGTTAAGGAATATTATATGAACAAAATTATTTTGTGTTATATTACTATCAACGTATATCATAAAAATCATATATTTATTGATTTAAAGTTTCATAAATTTAACAAAATTTGATTCTTTTATTTAGTATTTGATGAAAAATTTAAAAGCATGTGTTTTGTTATAGCTTCAGACTAATGATGAATATTTACTTCTATGTAATGTTTCTTTTGGTAATGGAATTTCAAATGAGCAAAAAGCAACCAAAAATACGAATTTCTGTTTTATTTGTTATTAATATTTACATAGATAAAATTACAACATACTGCTATACATTTAAATGTATTTCCCATACTTCTTAAACGTAAATATGGAAATTAAAAATGGAATTAACTTATAGTAATTTATGTGAAATGATTTTTTTTTCTCAAAAAAACATTTTTCGCTATTTAGCTTTGAGGGATCCTTATATTAATTTTTACACGCTATGTGTAATATCTGTAAGTTGTAATGTGTATACCTAACTGTAATATATCTATACACCAGTTTTACAATGTTGGTATATTAAGGTACTGGAATTAAAAATAATATCTGTTAAGATATGAATTTTCATAAAATTCAATTTATAAAATTATTTTCTTTTAAATTAAAAAATATATATATATATATATTTGGATAACATAAAATTGCACAGATTTACATAAAGCTTTGTTGTAATAAAAATAAATGAATGGAGAAAACTTTTATAAAATTTAACAAATGGCGTATATTGAAATAATTTCTTACTCCAAATTTAGAATTTTTAGAAGTTTAAGTAGTAAATGTATGAACTTTTTTTACTTATTTAAGTAATTTATGGTACAGAACACTTCTTTGAAGAATTTCTTGTTAGAATAAGAAATAATGAAAAATAGTTTTTAAAGTACCTAGTTTTTTTCAGGTTTTTTGGAAAAGTGTGTTATAAATTAATAACTACCCTTTAATTTTATATTAAGATTTGATTTTTATATTAGATAAAAGTGACCTTTTTGACGTCTATGTCTCGTGTCTGGTGGCTAAATGATATCCGAACCCGATTCTACATTTGTATGTCGGCTGTTTTTTCTTTTGTGTGTGCGTATCATAATCTGATTAGAATATGACACTTATTCTAATGACCAGGCTTTACAAAACCTAGACACGGGTCGTGTTCGCTATTTACCTGGATACAAGAGCCAATCCAATTATTTAATCCGAATCATACCACAGCTTCAAGGAAAGAAATAAAATAAACCAGCCTACACAATATGTTCGGGTCGGGTTTCCGGTTAAATCTGGCCAGCCGAGACGATGCATCTTTCTAATCCGAATAATGCCTACAGAAAATTAAAAACACATCATCGCTGACTCAATAAGTGCTTGGTATAATCTGGGCACCCAAATCGATGCAGAATCGACACAAATATCACATTTTTCACAAATTTCCCCTTATAAGATTTTCCCAAGTAGTGACACTGTGAAGTGTACGGGGAATTTCAATTTTCGCTGAAAAATTCATAATTTACAATACATATATATATTTTTTAATAATTATAGAGTTTATTAATAATCGATTGATGATATGTCTATTTTTATTTTTTAAATATTGAGCGTAGAATAAAATTTTATGTATCATTTTATTCATTATACAATCTGTTATCAAAATAAAATTGCTAAATAAATGTAACATGTAAGATATTTGAAATATAATTGTTTTTATTCATGAAAAAATAATGGGTCAAGGCTCCCCACATATGGGAGGTTTGACCCACTTTGTTTTATATTGCACTATTTGTGAAGAGAAATGAAATCAGTTAAAAAAAAGCAAAATAACTTTATTCTACATGCTTTAATTATTATAAAAAATATTTTTTAAAATATGAGGATTAAACAAACCTGTTAAGACGCAATCGGAAGTCAGAGGAAAAAAAAATGTTTTAAACAGGATTTTGTCAGTTCAGGTATAATTGTACAGCAGGGAAAATGAAATATTAACTTTTAAGGCTGTATTCTGTTAGAGACAGGTTCCGTTTTCATATTCTTTCATGTTATTATGTTCGGATTTAGGAGCCACTCTCACACCCCTTTTTTATCTCCTTCTTCTATTTTTTGTTACACTCGATCTGACAAATCTATTTGTCACATAGTTTGACTTCATCTCACTGCATTCACATTGTTGAAATTTTTCTACATACCTTCCTGAAGTTTTTCGATCGATGCTATGTATTTTTGCAACCGCATGAGCACTATCATTAACATGATTTAAACCTTTAAGGGGAAAAATACTTTCAATTTTTCGGGGATTTCAATTTTTGCTGAAAAATTCATAATTTACAATACAAATATATATTTTTTAATAATTACAGAGTTTATTACTAATCGATTGATGATATGTCTATTTGCAAAGGTTTACTACACCATTAGTACGGCAGGGTGTTGGAGTAGTTTTCTTTCCTAGGGTTGTGTCACTTTCTTGAGCACTTCTGAGAGGAATTAAAAAAAAATATTTATATAGTTTTGACTCTACTTACACTATGAATTGATCTGCGAGCAGAGATTAAAACTACAACAGCTAAGCCATTTCGAAAACAAGCAAACCTCATCTTGCAACTTTATGTCAGCATTTGCTGAAAAAATTTAATATATATATATATATTTTTTATAGTTCTGTCAGTAAACTGTAAATTTATCATCCAGAAAATTACTATAATTATTTACTATACAGAAAAAAAGAACATACGGATATTAATTAACGTAAAATGCTGTAATTTTAATTTTTACTTCTATTCGAAATTCCACTTAGGTACTTTAAAACTATTAGAAAAATATAGAAATCATTTCACTAATTCTCGAGAACACAGTAAATCAGCTGTTTTACATATGATATGTTTCTGTTTATGAAATAGGATAACTATTGTGTATCTATTCTTTGATTTCCGAACGACCAATTTATTGTTTAAGTAATGAGCAAACGATAAAAAAATCAAATCCCTAGAAAAATGAACATCAACCTCATCTATTTTAAATTATATTTTACATTTATTTTTGCTACTTTAAATTATCTGCATTAATTTTTATTCAATTCATTTTGTAATCTAATATACCATTTTACATTCAAGTGATAATTTTTGGTAAATGACGCACACGCACATTAAGGACAATGTCAGACAGACGTCTTTTTGCACGCTTGTTTCCTTACGTATTATCCCTACATTGTGTAGGGATACTACGTAAGGGAAAAATCGTGCAAAAAGACGTCCGTCTGACATTAGCCTAAAAGTAATTTGTAACATTTTAATTAATTAGTCTTCACTCTTACTTAATGGTAAGTCTAGACAAGAACGGAATAACTTGCATCAGACATAGAAAATGAACCACTTTTCTACGCTGGCAGAATATTTTAAAGAAAATTTATTATTTCATAAAATTATATGAGTTAACTAAATAAACAATTTAAATAACTCAGTAAAAATCAATTTTAGCAATTGTTGTTCATATACGATAAAGCGTGTGGATTCTATTGCGCGGACCTGTATATGAATACAAAAATTATACACCCCACCTAATACAATAAAAAGGAGATATGTTTAAAATTGCTTACACAGCGGAAAACGTAGTTGCAGCAATTATCGATCATATTCATATTTTTTACAGAATAGTTTTGTGGATTTATCTTTTATGCGGATTTAACTTGTTGATTTCTTTAAATATTTATTACCTCTTTTAAAGTACATTACATTTGAACTATATTACTATCATTAAAATTCAAGGCAAAAGATTTGTCTCAGTAGATATTTATGTAATGGGCGTTTTTTGTGTTTCCCTATAAAATAACTACATGCTACAACTGAGAAATCACATAGTAGTACGCCTCCATCGTGCATAATAATATCATTGTGTCTGAAATATCTAAAAACAATAGCATACACAGAAAACGTGTTTTCAAAATAAATGCAAAGGAAAGGAAATATCTTTTGTATCTCTGTAAATGGAATACAAATGCTACACACTTCATTTTTCATTACTAAAAATTACATATTTAACACCAATATTAGAAATAAAATTGCATTGCAATCCTATTCGAGTACGTCTATGAGAGTTTTTGCACGAAAAAAAAAAACCGAACAAACAAACCAAATGCAAACACACGTTTCAACTATGTTGCAATGTGATAAGAAACTTTTTTATATATTATTTTAAAAGCGGCTAAATATTTTCCATAGAATTTTCAATAAAACAAAATACGTAGGGCATATTTTCTTACAATGTAAATTCCTTATAAGTATTCATTTGATCTTTGATCTACAAGTACAGAAATTTAATTTACTTTTAAATAACTAAAACATTAAATACTGCAGTAAAAAAAATATATATATATATTTCTGTATTTTTCAATAAACGAACTTTTTTTCATTTAAAAACTTCTTTAGTGTACGAGATAAAGTTCAATAGTATTGTTATTCACTTCTTAAAGAGCTCTTCAGTAAGAAAAATTTTAAAAAGATGTTTGAAGAAGGGCCATTGAAATATTGAATGAATATATCTTCTTAAACTTGTTTCACAAATAAAAACATTTTTAAAGTGTTTTACATAAATATTCTTTAAAAGCAAATATTTCTTGTACAACAATTTCTTAAAATGAGTTTCATGTGACACTTCAAAAATGTTTGATACCATTTCAGACAGCTTGAAGATATGCCTACTGCAAAGTCAGTTCAATTTTGTCCTATATCAATATTATGTAGTACATGCACTGCATAAACGTCATCAATAAATTTTATAGTAGTGCTTCATGAAGCATTTATGCTATTGTAAAATATAAGGAAGTTTATATAAGGTAGGGATTTTTCGATACTTTCAACTTTATTCTTAATTTTGGAACATTATGTTCTTTCTAAAAATGATCAGACTCAAGGATATCGTTATGTATTTTTACAAACAAATTTACATATATATATATAAGTAAAACTAACAAAGAAAGACGACGTTCATATACCTTTTGGCTCTTTTAATGGCATGACATTGTGAAAATTATGTAGGCCAGAATCTTTTAAAGGTATATTGAAAATCTATTTAAATATAATTTTAAGGGGGAGAGATGCTTCATTAATGTTAAATGTTTTGCAAAAGTAACGTTTTATGTGTCTTAAAGTTTTTATTTCTTTAAAGTTTCATTTTTAGGAAGGAAAATTAAGGAAGATTAAAAATTCATTTTCTAATTAGTAAAATTGCACAATGCGTGAGCAAACACTCAACACAGGAACAAACAAGATACAGGTTTATAGGTTATATATATGTTCGATAAAACTATTCTTATCTTAACCAAATCAATTATACATACTACTAAATGTTCTTCTCTACAGGAAATTTGACGTTTGTTGATTCATAATACAAAAAATGTTTGTATGTTTGTTTATTGTTTTGCAACATTTGTCGAAAGTGAATGAAGTATTTGCGATACGAACCAGTACTTAGAAGTATTTATTGAAAATATACAACAACGACTGATAAATATTTTGAAAATAAAGAAAAGAATAAAATAACTATTTTGTAGATAATAAAATGATAAGGAAAAAAAAGCAGAATCCCCCCAAATTTACTGTCGCAAACTATCTCATCTAACTCAAATATTATTCTTTAAGAGGTGAATAAGTTAATAATTTGAACATAGAAATTTAATTACTACAATTAAATTAAGTTATACTGTTAAAACATCGGACGATATTTTATTTTTCCTTATTTTATTTCTAGATTGCAAAATGCTCAAAATTCAAATATTTAAAAATCCCCCAAAATTTACTGTCGCAAACTATCTCATCTAACTCAAATATTATTCTTTAAGAGGTGAATAAGTGAATAATTTGAACATAGAAATTTAATTACTACAATTAAATTAAGTTATACTGTTAAAACATCGCACGATATTTTATTTTTCCTTATTTTATTTCTAGATTGCAAAATGCTCAAAATTCAAATATTTAAAAATCAATAAAAATTAAAAAACGCCCAAACAGCTGTTTAATCGACAATATTTTTAAGCAATTTCGGCCGATCAATATCAGTATTTTTTACAAAGAATACTACGTTAAATAGTTTTGATTATTACCATTATATACGGCGTCAAAAAGTGTGTGTAATAATGATTAATACTGTTAAGTAGTGTCAAAAAATTTATTAGTTTTAAACAGTGTTGATTGGTATTAAATGATGGTCAATATAAATAGATAGCATTAAAAAGTGTTTTAAAGTAGTGAAATAGATTTGAATAGTCTTTATACATTTTATGTATTGTGAAATGGTGTTAATTATTGCTAATAGTGTAGTATTGCTTAATTGCTAGTATTGCTTAATAGTGTTTCATTTCCAAATGTGTTAAGTTGTTTAATGGAGCTATATAGTGTTAAAGGGGGTTAATTAGTGTTACAAAGTGTTTCATATTGTGCGTGGAATTGTTCTCAATTAGGATTAAGAGTGTTAACTGAATTAAATAGTGTTTAAAAAAGTGTGTTTCTAGTACAAATTGCATTACCAGTGTGGCAGCTTTCTCTGCACATACAAATTCCAGCCCCCCGTTATTCAAAATCTACTTTGAACAAGTGAAATCATTAAATTAATTCATATTCTTAAAACAATACGTAGTTCTATCTACATGTATTTTTTTCTTCTCTCCTTTTCGCAACGAAATTAATTCAACACGTTCAAATACAAACATTTACGATTTCATTTTCCAGTTATTCAAAATTACATTCTCGCATAATTAATTTCTATATCTTAAGGGTCTTTGCTTAAAAGTAATCAAACAAATACACAAAACCCTAAGTGCAGCTGTCCTTTTAACATTACACTATTTTTATCGTATTTTATCTGCGTTGTAAATAAGTTATTCTTAATTGCAACTAGAATTTGACGGTTAAAATGAAATTACAAATATAAAAATATGTTATTGGAATTGCGGTTTCAAATATATTTTATTTATCTTAGTACACATGCCTTTTCTCTGCATTTTCCATACATTCGTTAAGATTACACAATCACATTTAAGGTAATTCGTTGGTGTTTAATAAACAAACCCAGACTTTATGTCGCTCTTACTCATGAAATAAAGTAGGGTTGTTTTAACAAGCCGGTGAGTTAGTGCTGAAGAGGGGCTGCCACATTATATTCCGCTGAACCTCCCGCCAATGATTTGTCTCTTTTATTCCGGTGTCAACATTTTGTAAATTGGCGATAATGTACTACGCCAACTCATGTGAATCAGCTCGCAAAAGTATCAGTTGGCTTTCTCTCTCTGTTGCTGTTAGGTCCCGATAAAAGGGCCGCTGCTTATTTATTTTTTTTTTTTACGTTAAGGAGCACCTCTCCACATATCTCCCATGTTTATATGTATATGTTACCGTTAAAGCGTATAAACCGTTATTTCATAAACTACATAGTTATTTTATGAAATAACTAACCAGGTCCGTTAAAGTGTATAAAATTGTTGAATTTTACGACTTAACTAGCTATTTTATAGAATAACGATTGTCTAACCGTTAAAGTACTAAAGACGGCACACGAAAGCCGTTTGAATCGATTATAGCTGGTTTTTGTCAATTTTGAATCGGTTATGGCTGTTTCGCAGTAAGAGTTTATGCTGAATTTCTTAGACCTCTTCCTCGTTGCTAAATGTCTTTAGGAGTGCATGTTTTGTCGATATGTGTATTGAACTTGCATAATTTTTTTAACCGGTGTATTTATGTTAGCGTTTTTCATTTGGGATTATTCTCAAAGATCTTTTAAAACAATGAGTTCTACAGGTATGAAAGATCAATCGGCAAATAAGAAAAACTTAACGCAAAAGCGGTTGGAATTCTTGTTAAAAAAAAAGCTATACTTACTCGTGATTGCAGAATTTAGCACTGTGTGTTAATAAAAAGTGTGCCTGTATCAAAAATAATCTGCAATGCAATTCTAAGTGTCATCACAGCGATCCTTGTTCTTATTAATAACGGAAAATAAAATGACGGTATTCCGTAAATTTTAAATTAAAATGCTCTTCCATTATTAATTTTTAAAAAGTTTATGAAGTGTTGCTATTAAATAACAGTTATTCCTGCCAGCATGTCATTTTTTAATAATATTTAAAATTATTATTATTATTATTATTATTATTATTGTTTCTTTTGTAAGCATTATTTATATTTTGCGTTTTGGATAAAATCTTTGTAATATGTTTTAAAAAGTGTAAATGTTTTTGCCAATAGGGCAAAATACCTAATAATTACGTAATTGAAATTTATAAAAAAAATAAATATAACTATTGCCACACTGCATTATGTTATGTTGCATTACAGTTTTACTAATATAAAAATAATATTATATTATATATTATGTTTTTATATATTACTTAATAATTCATCTATTAATAATTTGAATGTTATTTTTGAATGACTAACTATTTATCATCAGTTAATTTCAAAACAATGGATTATTTTAATGTCTAAATGATTATTATAAACTTTAAAGGTAGGCAATCGTTATTCTATAAAATAACTAGTTGAACCATAGAATCCAATAATTTTATACACTTTAACGGACTTTGCTAGTTATTTCATGAAATAACTAGGTATTTTATGAAATAACTGAATTTTACACTTTAACGGTAACATATACAAATGGATATCACTGTGTTCTACATTATGATTGTTTTCTTGCTTCTGTCTAAATGAAAAACGTCTATGTCGGCACGTACTACTGGAGTTTTTCCTTCTTATTTGCGAACCCGGATCACGGTTTTCAGGCTAACTAAACGTCATCACAACCAGTCCTTTTCCAACAGGTAGTGTTTCTCTTATAGAGGAAGTTCTCGAATTCCTACGACAAACTGAAATGATTGATAGAAGAGTATGAAAAATTATCCTAGAACATGGGGCTGCAAACCATTTATTTAGTTATATATAAAGGATGTTGCACCCTAATTGAACTCCAGTGGACAATAATAATATTAAGAAAAATAAAAATACTGCAACGAAAATGTAACTATATATACCTCCTTATGATATGTGATAACATCAGAAAAAATTCCGGAATACCAGGTAGCTTACGCAATCGTTGATACCGTATGAAAAGGTAATTGCAATCCACATTGTGAATTGTTACGTTCTTACTCCTGGCTCGTATTACGAAATTTCCATCTCTTTTAAATGTTATCACATTTACAACAAAAGTGAGCATGTCAATTAAAAGTTTCATTGCATTATACATTAGTTTTCCGAAGGTCATTACCGCAACCCAAGTTAAGTAATGATAGAACACCCTTTATATTTAATTGAATATGTGTTTTGCGACACCATGTTACATTGCATTTTTTATTCCTCTTGATGCGTAGTATTACCCCTCCGAAATTGTTGGCCAAATTCGGCAACACCGTATATATATGTTGTTTTCAAACAGTTTTGAAATATTTTTTTTTCCTTTAACCATTTATATACACTTTAATGTAACTAAATAGTATGTGCATTTCTGAGCAATATATTATTTCATCTGCATTCATCAGTAGTTATAAAGCCTTTAGAAATGGTAATTAAATTACTCTAAAGTATTTCAAAATTTTATCATAAGAAAATGAACAAATGTGTGAAAATATCGAAAGGCTATTTTCCTTCAATTCATTATTGAATATGTCATTTAAGTCTGAGACGTTAAGAGTTTATAAATTAAGTTTTCAAACTTTTACATACTTTAAATAATCTTATCTTTAATCTAATTTTTCCAAAGTTACTACATAAATTGGACTTTTGGTAATAATTTTCTGAAAGTTTGATAGAGTCATAGAAATTATTAAACAATTACTGCATTTAGTATGTTCACTTAGAATATACACTTAGTATGTGCACTTAGTATGTGTATCAGCTCTAAAATAGCGATGTATATTCATTTCAATGAATTATTTTATTAGTATCTAAAGTAAAGCTAAAAATAGAAAACAGAGTTAGTCTTTTTTTAATATACTTAAATGTTAAGAAAAATTGAAATATTTTGTAAAGTATTATGTTATAAAAACGTGTATAATGATCACTTATAAACAGATTAAGTAAAATAATGCTATAATAAAGTGATAAAATATCATTTATTAAGATTGACGATCGTTTCGTTGCACCAACGGCGACATTTTCCAAATCATACACGATAGAAAATATTTTCACATAATTTAAAATAATAAACATAGTAAATAATGTCACGAGACATGATGCATAATAAAATATTGCAAACATAAAATAAATTAAAATTAAATTAGTTATTTGTGAACGTGGAATTTTTATATATAATTTAACAAAACAATAGCATGGTAAATAATGTCACGAGACAACATGCATAATAAAAAATATTGCAAAACATAAAACAAAATATAAAATTATCTTGGCTATTTGCGAGCGTGGATTAATTGTTACTATTGGTACTAAAATTATTTAGCATCTCTTTCCAAATTTTAGGTAAATCTAGGGATACTGAATCATTGCAAATATTCTTTTTGCGTAAAAATATCTCTATTGATTCTCGGATTATGGATGATAAATAAAATCTTGATGTGTAAATTAATTTGCTATTTTTAAATCGATCCGTAACGTTTCTTCATTGCATAATCTGGCCAAAGCTGTGGTTCTTCTGTTGTATTTGATGTCTGCTATATGTTCTTTGATTCTGGTTTTAAGTTGTCTACTTGTCATACCTATATAAAGCTGCTTTCTTCCATCTTCTTTGGTGAAAGGTATTTCGTATACTCCTGATAACTGGTTTGACTCTATTGGATCTATTTTCTTGCATAAATATAATATGTATATATAACGAATACCCTTTCGTTTTACAAAGATGATTTTTGAATGTCTAAAATTATTAACGAAAACTTTTATATTTATGTATTTATGAGTAAAACATTAAATATATAAGACAAATGTTACCTCTGCGTGGCAAAAAAAAAAGTGAAAACTGCGTGTCAAAAAAATTTCTAAACATTTATAAATTCCTTTGGTATTATCAATTTCATAATGTATATAAAGTGTCCGTTTTTCACGCCCAATGAAAATTACAAAACACGGACTGGACATCCAAATTACATTGCATGCGAATGCGAATGAATAACAAGAAAAAAAATATATTATATATTTGTGTTTCAAATTGTTTTAATTTCTCATTAGAAGTTTAAATCAATTTATGTAAAAAATGTTACAGCTTAACAGTGTTTAAAATAATGTTATTGCATACATTGCAGAACATAGTGCTTTATTATTAAGCTAACACATAATTGAACAATATCGACATACTCTTAACAGTATTATTAATGTAAATGTAAAATAAAAAATCTGTTAGACAGACATCAATTTTTGTAATAAAAAAGCTTAGAAAATCATTTTTTTAACAAATAGGATAAACTGAAATAATACTATATACATAAAATAGAAAAAAACTTTTCCATTGATTAAAATTACTCATATATTTTTTGTATCTAACGAGTAAAGGGTCAATAGTCCTTCGTTGCAAATTTATATTGTCATAGGGTATTCAAATCGTCTTATTTAGTTTAATTATGTGATGCCTCGCATATATGCGATTGAGTTTTAATACAGGGTGACGGGTGAAAGTTAAAATCGTCGTTCATTGAAAAACATTTGCCGTTATAAAAATAAGTATGAATTGAGTTTACTTATGCTTGTTACCCTTACATACATTTGTGATAAATGCTATATAATTATTTTATTAATTTATCATACCATATTGTAACTGCAAGTCAATAGCTGGTGTGCTATTTGAAATGCCGTTTTCCGCAACATATGAGGTCCTTGTCTAATTTTGCCCATCCTGTTAATACATTTTCCCGAGTTTCGAGTAAAATCCTTTTCATAAATACATGGCCGGTACTTTTATCTTGTCAGTTTTTCACTAGAAAGAATTGGTAGAAATTTTTGGGAACGCAATATGAATGCCAGTATAAGTTTCCGGGATTATAATTTGTAGGGGAAAGCATTTTATAGTCAACTCTTTAGATTGTCCATTAAGCTATTTTTGTACACAATGGTTTTGAAATATTTGCTATATATTTATCAGTGGACAAAATAATGCATGCAATATATTTTATAAGAAAAACAATAGAATGTATAGCAGAATCCAATGGGAAAATAGGGCGCATTTTCCCTTATGCCTTATAAAATTAATAAAAAGTAGAGCCTAAACGAACAAAGATTTCATGATCATTTTCTTTTACATGATTAACCTTTCCCTCGATTTCTAAGAGTGATAGCATTATACAGATGTTTCATGAGGGCGCTGAGGCTGATAGCCTGATGTAGGAATCACGTGATAAATTGTTTGCAATGATGCGAAACACATCATTGGAAAACGAGATGCGTTAAGTTTTTTTTTTCGTCCCTAATCGGTAGCAAAAAATTTAAATTATACGTGATTTAAAAAAAAATAAACTCAAAACACTGTGCCTGGAAAAGACGCACGATAAATATATTCTTAGGTAAACATATTGAAGTATAATAAACACACATGTTACAATATATAATATAACACACACAAATAACGCCTGCATACAACAGTTAACAGTATATATTGTATTTATTGTATTTATTGTATGTATGTCTGTATAATATTTATATATACTGTTAAATATTGAAGTATTTTTGTTATATGCTCAATTTTCATTTGCATAAACTGAATATATGGCTTTAGTATTTATGTTTTGTCAGCAACGTACATGATTATCTTAAAAATTTTTAAATGATAGTAATTTTTATAAATCAATACAAATTATTATTAAATTAATCTAAATTGTATTTAATACGATAAAATACATTTCTCCACTTGAATGAGATTTTTTTTTTCATGAAAAGTTTTCTTTTCCAATATTCCGATAGAAAAACTGATATGGAATTCAATAAAATAAAAATATATTATTACCTAAAGAGCTATAAATACTTTGTTTGATACCTACAAGAACATAGTTCTAAAAAAATTATCTTAATTACCTTTTTACCACATTGCTCATACAAGTTATTACATAAAAAACATATATGTTTTTTTTAATCTATTTTTTGATATCGAGTAAGGCATAAAAATGGTAAAAATGTTACAATATTTTAGCTTTTTAAAGCGCGAATTCACAGCAGAAAATAGTATGTACTTCCTTGCTTATAATTATCCAACACTTATTCTTGAACTATAATGCAATTTTAATTATATTTCATCACATTATAATTAATAAATAATTAACGATACATTTTAAATCACACTCTCGTATGTCTGTGGTAGGGTTATATTCTATGACTATGTTAATCATAGAAGATTGAAAAGGTAAATTTTTTAAAGTGACAATATATTTATTTCATTAATTTAATTAAGCAAATAAATTATCAATAGTTCAATTTTTAGCCTGGTGGTTTATAGATTTTTGAACCCAAAATGATAATTATTTCAATTCTAATTTGAGAAATTGCAGAAAGGAAGTTCACCTCTTTATCAGCTTCCTAAAAATCATAATAACACTTGTCTACGTAGTTTAATTATTTGTTCTTTATTTTACAGATATTTACTTAACTTATTTTTAATGTTAACTTTCATAACTTTATGTATTCCTTTCTATGTAGCTTTACGTTTGACGTAAGAAAAAGATTTTGCCAAACATTCTTCGCTTATTAATTGAGAAATCTACATTGACTTAACTATTTAAACATGATATAACACATAGGACTGTATGCAGTACATTATCAATGAGAAATCACAATCTTTAATGTTGGAATTTTTATTATGTGTTTATAAGTTGTAGAGTAATTTTTACTGTGAAGGAAAAAAAAAAAAAAAAAAAAAAAATCTGTATAATTTTCATACTGAAAATTTAATTAATTTGTAGAAATATTTTTTTTTCAACGTTTGAAATTGAGGGAAGACGATTTTACCAAAAGAAAAAAATTGTAATTTCAAAAAAATATATACATTCTATCAAAATTAGAAGAAAATGTTTGTAGGTTTTGGTATTATAAATTACTTAAAGATTAGCTTGACTGACATATAGTAACAAACCAAATCATCTCTTCTCTTTGTAATTATTTAAAATATGTATTACGCACTCGAACACATAATCCTAGGAGATGATTACAACAATTCATATACATGAATTACATCACATATTCGAACATATGCTTAATTGATTGCATCTAGAATTCTGGCAAAAGCGCTTTATTTTGCATATAACCAATTTCCAAACTGTTTGATAAAATTTAACAAACACGGAAACTGCTTTTGCTTTACTTAAGAAAAAAAAAAAAAAAAAAAAAAAAAAAAAAAAAAAAAAAAAAATCCTTATGTAATAAGTTTGCTCCATAATCATCCTACTATTTCCCGACGCACCTCGTGTTGTGCTTTTCTTTTTTCCATATGAAATCACGTATCTAATAATTGTTATATTGCATTGTTGAAGATATTTATTATCTCACATTTTTATGACTCGTGTACTATTGACTTCTGAATTGATATTATTTTTTTTTTATTTTTTTTTTTATTATTATTATTATTTTTTTTTTTTTTTGCAAAAACCACATATGTGAAATATTTTCTTAGATTAAAAAAAATAATCAAATAAGTTTAATTAAATTTTGAAAATCTAAATCTAATTGTACTTTTAACTTCCGGAAGTATTATTGCTTTATTCATGGAATTAAACTATCTACAATATTTACTAGTTTCTAATTTTAAAATTTCCAATAAATGAGAGTGTTTAATAAGAAGCAAATTTAATTATTTGCAGTAAAAACATTTATCTTCATTTGAAATTCCGTATTTATAAAAATCTAATCTCCAGAAAGCATGTGAAAGCTCATAAGTATGTTATACACAACGGTGAATTTAAATATTTTCCACAACTCAACTTTAAGACTTTTATCGAACCAAACCACTCCAGAGAAATGAATTTAACGGTAAATATCTTCTGTCTTCAAAAGTTATGGAAAACAAAATTCGTAACAAAAGAATATTTCAATGTAATGTGTGTGGTCTTTAATCTTAAAATGCCAGAAATTCCTAGAATGATTATTTAGTTTAGCGGAAACTTGATTTTTTATAAATATGAGATTAAAGTAATAACATTCTGCTGTTTTTTTTTTGGGGTTAATAAATAACAAAATACTTTTTAAATACTGTATTGAGAAGAATTGCATTATTTTTGGTTAAATAAAAAGGAGTAAAAAGTCTGTTTGGAAGTTTTTTTATGTTTTTAATTCAAGCTATATGTTTTAAAAGTAGTTATTTTTATTAAAAACTAAAGAACTATTCAATTTCTTATAAATAGTATTTATAAAATAACAGTTACATATTTTACATGTACAGGCATCCCTCGACTTACGTAGGTAATGCGTTCCGCAAAGTTTTACGTAAGTCGAATTTGTATATTGATTAGGTAAAATTTCGTAAGAAATTTCAGTATTTATTATACATATATATTATGAATGGTGATTTAAAATTTTTGGTCGATTTCATCTTCAAATGTTATATAATTGCAGAAAATTTATATATACACCTCTTATGAGATGCGGAATTTATCCATTTAACACTGATGAATCGATTTAAACAATTTTCAGTTTATATTAAAGGAACAGGTGAATCTAAAAGAAAAAAGAATACGCTTTCCTCTTCATCGAAACTTTGAAATTACTATTCGTTCTGGTTTGAATTCAGGAAAAATAATTGTTACGTTTGAACCCAAGATTTTTTGTCTCATTTTAATTAGATTTGAGTTTGTTTATTTAAAGTTTTCATTATATATACCCCCTCCCCCCCCCGGCCAAAACATATCACTTTCGCTAATATATAAAACTATATTATGATTGTCGTTTCGTATCTTCATATTTTGCTTATAAAATAAATATCAAAAGTATGCAAATGTACATCAAACGCGCTTGTGTGTTCATAAATTCATTTTCGAGATTTATTACGTAACTGAGAATTTACTTAAGTCGCATAATACGTAAGTCTAGGGATGTGTGTACCAATATACAGAGAGGAAGGTCCGGTATTATGTCCAATGATAAGGATAACTTCAATATCTAGCGTATAAGGTGTTGCAGACAATCGTAAATATGTGATAAGTTTTCCTTTTTAAGGTGGTGTTTCGGCTGATATGGAATATCAGTTAGAGAACTTTTTCAAAACGAGTTTAAAAAAGAAATTTTTTTTTTAAAGAATCTCATGATTTATGGATGATTTATTAAGGTTACCATTGAATAATTTTTGTTATACCATTAAATCATGGTTTTCTTTCATTTTTGATATTCCATGTGACCCTATTCCGTATTATCCGACAACTTACACTAACAAAGAAGTGCAACTTTTTTTAAACTATGCAAGTCAATTTCTTGCAATAACAGTATATAGATAAAGCTGGTAAAGTTAAGCAGCCTGCTGAATAAAATGATCTAATGGTATGGCTAAAATAATTTGTAAACCGAATCTCACTGTTTATTTCTTGTGAAAAATGTGATATTAAATCCAGATGAACAACAAATCATTAAAATGAATTATAATACGTATTCTGAATAAAACAATAAATAATTTTACTTAATGTACATAATATATCTGAACAATTTTATTTTGTGATGCATCCGAAAAATTTTAAGTTTAATAATATTATAGAGAAATAGAGTAATATCTGACGCGTTTAATATTTTCACAGACAATCTACAAAATGTTGTTTCAACAGAATATTTTGAATTTATTCCTATAGAAAAAAACTAATATTTTAAAGTAATATTTACAAATTCTTACAGCCGCTATAGATAACTGCCGTTAATCTATCATAATTTCGCTTCTTACTTAATTATATTTTAATTAACCTTACAAAAGAAAACTTTTTCCGTACTATATGTTTCATTTACAAATACTTCTACTAATTGTGAAGAACAGATACATAATAAATAATAATAAATAGCTGATACAGAAAATAAAAAATATGAAATAATTTTAAATAAGAGCATCTTAAACAGTTCAACACATTTAAGAAACATATTACTCAACGCTACTTGTATTTATTCATAAATTTCAAATGCTGACGAAACAAAATCAAATGATTTTATGACATTTTTTTGTTTATTTTCACAATCTTTGAAGCTTGAGGATATGAATGTCATTTTTAGGGCACTTTGTTAATTGCAACTCTAATAAAACCAAGTCACAAACGATCATTAACGAAAAATTGCCAACATAAATTTAAGGATGGAAAATGGAGCATAGACAATTTAACTCACTTCATCAGTATATCACCAATATCTATACTCAAAGTATTGAGGAGTAACAAAGATTAGTAAATTCTTATAGAATTTTTTTTATATAAATTTTGTACAGTTTTATGTAGATATTTTTAAATATTCACTTTTGCTTAAGAATTTTAAATTTTAAATTTTAAATTTTAAATTTGATATTTGTATTTCATTTATACCGGTATGAAAAAAATAAATTAAACTTAAAAATTATGAAAAAAATATTAAAATTTTAAATGGAAATCCATTAGTACATTCTTAATGTAATTCATAAACTGTCACAGATTTGTTTTAAAAGACTATAAAATATAAAAGTTAAAGACAAAATAACTAATGAATAACAATGGTCACAGAGTTGTACTGCTACTTTTCAGGTCAAGTGTTTGATTCTGTGCGTGGCAAGATTAACTAAAATTTTAATCCCTACCATTTTTTATATTTGATAAGTTTGAAAAATACATAAGATTTCTAATCAAACTTTAACTTATTTCTTTTTTTATATTAAATATGTCTTTTCAAATACGTGGCAAACTTTAACCCTTTGAGTTCTGATGGGTGAATTTCTTCCCACTTAATTTTAATCGCTAAATGTTACATTGGAACTGGAATATTCAACCAAATGTATCTGAAAATATATTAATGCATTTTTCCGTGTATATTATAAGACGAATCTTTGGTTTACAAAATGCTGGTGCCAATGGGACATTTGGGCATTTTGTATAAATTCACCCCAAAAGCTCAAAGGGTTAAAACTATTTTTTTTTCAATTCACACAATGAGGAAACGTTTACACAATAAACTATTGAACATTTTTAATTGTATTTCATTATGACGTTTCTCTAGATTACATAACATTAATTTTTGTAAAAATATCCCTTTTCTATTTTATTTTGGCCACAACGAAGTACTAGATTTCCTTCTATTAAACGATTTTAAGAGCTTGAAAACAAATCCAAATAGTTATATTTAATTTAATTGTAGATAAATTTAATGTTATTTACATTTCAGTATCATAAATAACATATTTGTTAAAAAAAAAAAAAAAAAAAAAAAAAAAAAAAAAGAATAAATACAGTTTTCCATTACAAAAAGGAAAAAAATTAGATTTTTTTTTCTTTTTTCTTTTTTTTTTTTTTTTTTTTTTTTTTTTTTTACACAGAAACCATAAAAATTAATGAAAATTAAAAAAGCGACTTTAGAATAAGCTTATATTTTTCATTTTCTAGATATCATTAGTTATTGAAAAAAAAATTTTTCCTTCGTGACTTCAAATAATAATTCATTCTTAAAACATATATATATATATATATATATATATATATTGTAAAAAAATTCATTTTAGTTACAATAGAAAAAATAATATGAAGATAATATTAATAACAAAAAAATAATAATAAGTATTACTTCTCAGTGAACTATAAGAAGAACGTTTGATGCTTCAGGTAGCATTGTTCTAAGAAAAAATATCGGATATAGATTTTTTGTTTCTTATTTTTTTATGTTTTTTTTTACTTATTTTATTTATTTATTTATTTTTATTTTTTTGCGTGAACAGATAATCTTTTTGATAAAAGTGGATTTTCACTTGGTTTTTGTTTGCTGACTTTTTAATTAGTTTTACAAAACATATGAGAGATTTTGTGTTCCCTAAAAGTGAACTCTCATTGTTTAACGGTATTTTAGGAAAAAAAATTACTAAGAAAAACATTATTCTCTTTTCGTGTATTTCTTTCAATGATTCTAAACTCTTATGATTATTCGGTAAAGTAATAAGAAATAATCATATTTTTTAGTAGCTAATTTTATAAAATATTTTCACGAATTCAAAAAAAAAAAAAAAAAAATACTGCATAATTCAAAACTGAAAAATGTAATGAACATTATTTTGTAGCATTCGGAAGAAACGGAATGTGGATTGAGGAAGAACATTTAAATATTTGCATTAGTTAAAAGGTTTCTCAAATAAATCGTTTTGCATACAAAAATACATAATATAAGCAATTTAGTTTATACTATGATAAATATATTTTAAGTAGGATAAATCAGAGAGTTGCGTCTTAGCATTCAATTAAAATAAACATGTTTTTGAATTGAAGTTTTAAAATTTATGGAAAAAAGAAATGTTGAAACGTAGAGATAGAGGGTATAGTTTACTTAATTTCATAAATGAAATTCATTATTCTCCAAATTTCTATGGTGTTATGTGTAAATCATCAATGTGATGATCATGATCATCAATGATCTTCATTGTATAAGTAGATATATTAAAATTCACAAACATAATTACATAAATTACTTATAACAGTAAATGTACAAAGTTATCCCGAATAACTCGGGTCGTTAAAACTTGAAAATCCTCTCTTTTACTATATCGAGCATATGAACAGATTTACTCAAATCTGTGATTATCTTTTATTAAAGAACTAAAGTTATGAAATGTGTATGAAACATTAGTTGGCTTTAACACAGTTTCATAACGTATTTGCTTTGGGAAACTCCCAGTTTTTTAATGACATTTTTTGTTTTAAATCTAAAAAATGTATGTATCGTATATATAAGATCTTGTTGGTTCAAAAATTGCTAAATCCTCCTTCCTGAATAGGGACAATTTTTATTCACCCAAAACTGTAGGATACTTTTATAAGTATTCTATAAAAATTTGTTTATGAGTTTTAATATATCTTACACTGACTAGCTACTTTTGTCCTTTGCTGGTTTAAAATACAGAGTTTTTGTTTTTTATGTATTAGTGGTTATTTTTTTTTTATAGATTTCTAGTAGTAAAATTCTTTAATTTCCAATAACATAAATAATGTAATTAAGTAAATAAGTAGTTTTTAATATACTGATTTTATGATAAAAAAGTAATATTCTCCTACAGTCAAAGTGCAGTACTCTTTGATATTTTCAATACAATTTGTAAAAGATGCAATAAAAACTTTTAACTTTTAAACGTTATACAAATCTCTACACGTGAATGCTAGTAAATCTGCAGATCTCAAGCCTCAACGTCAGATCTAAAAGTCATAGCTTTTTAGCACGATTTGAGTAATATTTAACTTATTACAAACATAATTTTATATATTTTAAGTTATACAAATATTTTTACACTAATAAAAGAAAGTTTTAATTTTCCTGTCTGTGATTGAGTGTGTGGGTGTGGGCGATGACTAGAAAAATCACGTAAAAGTCTGAAAATTTGGGTGCTTGTAGTCCAAAGCATTTCCTGTTGAACACGGATAATCAGAAATTTAAATTTATAAAATAAATATAGAAGCTCTATATTTCAATTTGAAACGACAAATTCACGTTAATAAACTAAATATGAAATATGAATATTAAATTCACAATATATATATTTACAACATAGGTGTTAATATAAGTAAATGTTAAAACATTTAAAACAATAAATATGTTAAAACGTTGGAGTCAGGCGATGTTAAAACCTGAGCGCTTTCGACTAAAACATTAGTCGTCGTCAGGGCAAAACTACTGCCGGCTTAGAGACAACTTCTGGTTAAATACAGAGGGGAAACCAAAAACCACAAACAGGAGGGTGGGAAGGGAAAAAACTTTTATCCTTCCCTCGCATTTTTCTTTTAAATCCTTTCATGATCACGAAACTTAAAGATGATTAAGATTTAAGCTACTGATTATTAAATCTAAAAAAACCTTACTTTTTCGGTCGAAACACATGTACTAATCATTATAGCAATTGCAACGTTTACAATCTAGATGTAGTTTTAGAAACAAACACTTTTAAATAGTTTCATTCGGTATAAAAGAATGATTTATTTTATCTCTCTCGCCTAAAATATTTCTAAAAATTCCAAATTTCAAATGAAAATAAACTATCATGAATATATGTTGTAAGCTATAATGTATTATAAAAGTGATGGAAAGTGTTTCATAATATTCACTGATTATTTTTCAGCATTGTTCATGAATTTGCCCAGCCATGTGCTCATTTGTATCCAGTAAACTTATGACACAATAAAATGTTTTTATAAATATCTTAAAGTATTATTTTTACTATTAAAAGAAACACACGATTTCAGATAAAAACATTAGCTTTCTTGATTTAAATTTCAGCGTTATTTACGAAACAGCTTTTTCATGACATAAGAAAATTGGATGAAAAAACGAAAAATATTATTAAAAAAATGCTCGGTTCAATATAAAATGCTTTAAAGCGAAATTGCTAAACGAATAACGGTAACACTTTCTATAATGTTGAGTTGAAGCTGAAAATATAAATGCATTTTAGATGAAAAATATCTTTGAAAAAGCATTACACATTTTTTATAAGTAAAATTGAAAGTATTATGGAAGTTGCGATCTAAATTTTGTTTTCCAACTATGCAGGTTTTTCACATAAAAAATATTGAATGTAGTCTAACATATGCGTTCAATGTTTAATTTAGCTTTTACAGACACTTTTCTTGAGTAAAGTTTTAGTAACAAAAGTCTATACTTTTTAAACGTGTTTACGCGTACATATTTTATTGGCGGACAATTATCGTTTTTAAGAGTAATTTAACATATTAGTTCATAATTATATTTTTAAATACCTTATCAATTTTAATACAAATCTACATCTATTTAATTTAAACTTCTGAGAAATTTTTTTTTGATAAAAGAAACATTAAGCCGAAATTTCGATTAAAAAATACTTATAGATATTTTTATTTTAAAATAAATTAAGAAACAAAACTAAAAAATGCTTTCGATAATTTACATGCAATACAAAGCAGTTTAATTTTTTAATATATTTTAGTTATTGAAATGAAAAAAACAAACAAACATTAAAACAAACATTTGCCACTTTATGTACAGCTTGTTTCTTAATATAAAAACAAATGATCGACCAAAAAACTAAAATAAAAGTGTGCATAAATCGAAGGATAATAGACTATAAAATAGTCTAATTATGGTGTTGTGTTAAAACATGAAAGATTCATATAAAAATCTATAACATATCGTAAAACGTATGCCCCTTTTTAAAGATTATAAACTGATTGCTTGATAAAATGAAATTCAAAATGGCTTAAAAAACAGTAATTACAGGAAACTTATAAATTGTAAAACATGAAAAAGCATATTATATTTTTATATTAAAGTCTATAATGTCTGTAAAGTCTATTATGATCGTTCTTATGTTGTCAATTTAAATTTTCTTTAAAAAGGAACATTACTAGTTTTACTTAGATTTTCAAATTTTTTTAAATTGTCAACAAAATATAAAATACTATAAGTTGAATTTTAAACTAAATCTATGCGTACGTATTAACAATTTGATGAGAAATATGTAAAATCTCCACACTGTTAAAAATCTGCAACTTTTGATGCATAGTCACTCCATCGCTTTTATGGAATATCTCTGTTCTAACCAATGAGAATGCTCAATAAAATCGTCAATTAATCGTTTTCTATAAAAGAGGTGGGTGACTATGCAGTAAAAGTTACAGATTTTAAACATTGCATGTGTATTTTCCCCTGTAAACATAATAAGGAAGCATTCGAATCTTAAATATTTTTGATTTTCGATTTTTGATTCAATTAGAAGTTTTGGATGTATTGAAGAAGACTTGTCTAAATATCAATTTTGGATATATCTGCGCTTTCAAAGTTTGTGAAAAAGACAAAATTTTTGTCCATTCCAACACAAGATCAAATACGCGGAACTTCACCAGATTTCAGATTCCATTAGATTTTGTCATAAACATGATATATATCGTTCTCAATTCGAATAGCTTTACTGCTGTTTTTGTATTTCCGTGATCTCGGCATCTCTTGAATGCGATTTTAACAAGTTTCAGATTCAGATAAATTTATGTTCCTAACTTACACGTATGTTACAAAATAAGCTGAAGCTAATGAATAATGCTTTACATGATTTTTGCGATATTTTTATCGCGTCATCTCAAAACATGAAATGTCATCAACACTTCATATTTAATCCTTAAGCCCCTATTAATACGTTCACTAAGCTCTAGGTTTACCTGTATTATAAGCATTAATTAAAGTATTATAATTCTATCGATTTGAGGCATTTTAATTACATTCAACAATACGATTATAATCGTAATTATTTTTTGACACTATTGAGATTTCGGTGCCTATTGCCTAACAGGTGGCGCTGACGTTGTCTTTCTTTTAATATCCGTAATAGATAAATATCTTATTCCAACGAATGTATAATCTGAGTTTATTATGATAAACTATGTTGGTTCATCAGTTGGATTTTAAAATAAAGCAGCGCCAGTTGAATTATCGAATTATGATAGAGATTCACTCTTGCTTTTAAACACCATACAACGGAAACATAAGCTTAAAATTTTGAATGTGATGCAAGTCCGCTCTTAATATAATTATTGTTTCGTTACATAATATAACCAAACATTTTCAGAATATTCAGAATCTCTAGCGTGTAAAAAATACCAGTATTAGTAAAATACTGATATATCATAATAGTTTATTCATATAGATAATTATTGAAATTTTCTTCTTATTTTACCAATTTTTTCAATGAAGTTAAACTTTTTTTTTTATTATATTGTAACATAAAAAAAACAATTCAAGTTCGGAATAAAATAAATGAGTCAAATATTAAATTTTCTTTTAGTATAGGGGTTGACCCAATTTTTACAAAATGATTTTTTATTTTTTAAATATTGAGCGTAGAATAAAGTTTTATGTATCATTTTATTCATTATGCACTATGTTATCAAAATAAAATTGCTACATAAATGTAACATATAAGAAATTTGAAATATAATTGATTGTATTCATGAAAAAACAGTGGGTCAAGGCTCCCCACATATGGGAGGGTTGAACCACTATATGGGAGGTTTGACCCACTTTGTTTTATATTGCACTATTTGTGAAGAGAAATAAAATCAGTTAAAAAAAAAGCAAAATAACTTTATTCTACATGCTTTAATTATTATAAAAAATATTTTTTTAAATATGAGGACTAAACAAACCTGTTAAGATGCAATCGAAAGTCAGAGGAGATTTTTTTTAAACTGGATTTTGTCTGAGCAGATGAAATTGTACAGCAGGGAAAATGAAATATTAATTTTTAAGGCAGTATTCTGTTAGAGACAGGTTTTCGTTTTCATAGTCTTTATGTTATTATGTCCGGATTTAGGAGCCACTCTCCCACTTTTTTATCTCCTTCTTCTATTTTTTGTGACACTCGATCTGACAAATCTAGTTGCCACATAGTTTGACTTCATCTCACTGCATTCACCTTGGTGAAATTTTTCTACATACCTTCCTGAAGTTTTTCGATCGATTCTATGTATTTTTGCAACCGCATGAGCACCATCATTAACAGGATTTAAACCTTTAAGGGGCAAAATACTTTCAGTACTAAAATGTTGAAATAAATAACTGGCACCGGAATTTATGAACAAATTTATTTGGAAATAAGAAAAAGGATATATTTCACATACATGTTAAATGAAAAGTGTTATTGTGATGTTTTGGAATTAAAATTAAGTGGTTTTATAAACATACCACTGCCCCTCAAATGGTTAAGACTGCTGCTTTCACCCTTTCTAGTCTTTCCCACTGTTTCTATTTATCTATTGTAATCAATATTTAAATGGAAAAATGTTCCTATAACTTTCCCATTTTCTAGCAATTTTCCACATTTTTCTATAGTTAGTTTTAAATATTTTCTTTCCCATCACACCATTTTACTGAAGCTTTACAGAATAAATTTACATTCTTTTATGTATATAGCATTAAATTTTCTCTATACACAGTGAATAATAAAAAGATTTCCAAAACAACTTAATAAAGGGAGCCTTGAGCATCTGGTCAACCCTCCCTCACACTGACTCGGTCAAGCCTCCCTACCTAGACCTTTTCTGAAGAATACCACATTGTTATGTTAAGACTAACTTACTGTACAGTCTTTATGCCTGGAATGAAAGCTCGATATTTCTGCATTACTTTAAACCTACTTACTTAAATTTCTATGATATAATTGATTTGAAAAAAGCATACAAAATATTTCTAAAAAAACACAAATTTTAGGTTGAAAATGCCTCACAATTGATTTTTTTCACACCTATTTCTATTATCTCTATGAAACGAAGACTGTTGTTTCATCATTGTAGTAGTTTTCGTTGACACCTATTGATAAAACTCTTAAATTATTTTAAATACGAAAATTGATGTGTGGGTCAAGCCTCCCGTATGTTCAATCATCCCAAATCTCCCCTAATTGTATACCATTCAAAGAAAATATATATTTTCAACAAAACATTGATTTTAAAAGTGATGCATATCCATTGGCTTATACTAACAGGATGATTTTGTTCAGCTAACACGAATACTCGTTATTATTAAATGCATATAAAACCTATAAGAAATAAGAAGACAATGAATTTAAAATATATCTGCAATATATACCACACCGACTAATATTACCTTGGAGATAGGGTTAACCCTAAATGGTTTGCCCGTTTTTTTTCCGCTTCACCAAAACAACTTAAATGAGTTGTAACCAAAAATAATTTTAATAGAATTGCGTTTTAAGATGTATGTTAAATAAATAAAGTGCATGAAGTGTACATTAGAAACTATCAGGGAAAAAATTTAAATTAACGCTAATTTTATAAGGAATTTTATGAAAATCAAGGAAAACCCTCAAAACATTCAGAAGGTTAAAAGAACACCATAATGTGTTTCATACAAGTAACCTAAACACTAAAATTGTTGCCAACGCCATACGAACCAATCATTTTTCAAATTTTGAGATGACCAATGTCATTAAATCAAATTGCAACGTACACAAGAGCCGTATTTTTTCGAAGGCAATATTTTCTAGATCTGTGAAATTTCCACTTAGCTGAACATACAATTTCAATCTGACTCAAATCCACACCTCTGTATCTGTTTGTAAAACATGATCTCAACTTCAAGTGGATTTATTTCACTTCTCGTGTATTTGCGTTTATTTATATTAGTGATCAAGAACTTTAAACAAGTTCGAGACGTCTACTGCTGTTTTTTTTTTTTTTAAATGTATGTGCTTTTAAATTGTTTAATTAAACTTACTATATTTTTATATTTCTTTTCAATAAATTATGAACAGAAGTAATATTGTTCTTCACTTAAAAATTTTTAAACTGCGTTAAGAATGTTTTTAAAAATAATTTTTTCTAGCATGCAAAACAATACTGCAAAATATACAAAACTTAGCTTTTTCAAATATAATGCTAGTGAAAAACATCATATCGGATAATTAAAGTTATTGGAAAAATGTATGAAAATTATTAATAAAAAATTTGACGATAAAAAAAAAAACAAAATAGAGATGTGCATTTTTCAATGTTTTATTAAGTGAATATGATGAACAATAGTCATTACTTAAATGCGTATAAATATGTAGTATATGCAGTAAAATGCATAGTACTAAAGTATAAATTCAGTTGCCAGATTTAATGCGAGAAAGTTACCATCCTGAATATATTAGAATAAGATGTAAATGCCCTTATCCCCTTATGGCTCACAAAACGGATTTCACAGTTTTCAGCAGCAGTTCCAGATTTAAAATAATTCTCTGAATGCTTCGAAATAATCCATGTAAGATCAATTTTTACTGAACGTGTTATATCTGATATTCTTGCATAAAAAATAAATCTTTTTTAAATGGATTACATTAAGCTATATTTCTCTTTGTTTTTGTCAACAAATGAAAAAAGCGAAATGTGTAAATTTTCTTCAAAATACTCATATTACGTTGAATAAATAAATATACCACGACCACGTAAATCATGTTTCTGTGGAATGGAATGATGTTGAAAGTCAATCAATATCTCCCTCATCTTTATGGAGTTTAATGACTTTGCGTGGTTTGTTATATCTTTTGAAATCTTTCGGTATTTATTAGTCATTTGAGAATTGTGACAGATGAAGTTATTCTTAAACTGCTGCAACTTGACTGATATATAGTATAAAAGTTACACGTTCATTACTAATTTCATATTTTTTCAATGCTTTATAGATTAGTTAAATTTTTGTATAAGTTTTAGATAAAGTGTTTTTATGTGTGTTAGCCACAGCAAACACATTATGTTAGAAAATGTTATATTTATGTACAATATGATGTTTTATTTATATATTTTATTTATGACAATATGATTTTGTTAAAATGGGAAGAGAAATATTTGGAATACACTAAAATAACTGTTCAATGTTTGGATTTTTAAAGATCGTGGTGATTCATGTATTTATTGCAACCTCCTTATATACGCTGAGCCAAGTAAAGATGGATACTCAATTTGTGAAATTTGCTTGTATTTAATCCATGAATCCAAAACAGGATTTAACCCTGATGGTGAATATGTTTATGTCTCTAAAACCAGAAATCAAAACGGATTAATTTGTTTTGGAATATCCTGGACAAGATTTGATTAATTTTGTAAAATGTCTGTCTGTCGCACGAATATTGTGCGCGATCTATCTCAGTGCACGGAATTTCGTCAAATTTTTATGCTCTGTTAGACATTTAGATATTTTACTGCTGATTAGGTTTCGATGTATATAGTTCAACACGTGTGTTATGATTTCCTTGACATCTATATCTTAGCATCTATATGTCCATTGCAGATTTATTTTATTTATAATATATACAGTAGAGCGCCGGTTATCCGAACAAGTGGGGACCGGCCCTAGTTCGGATAAGCAAACGTTCGGATAAATGGACAGACAATTTAATGGATGTTTCTGACTATACTAAAACTTTCATACGTTATCTGAGCTTAGGATTAACAGCACCAGTTAGTGCTGGCATGTTTGAAAATTGCTTTTTTGTTTGTTTTTTTGGATTTTTATCATAATTTTTTTTTCTCTTTTTACCATTTTCTGAACTCTAGAGATTATAATTTAAGCATTGGTTGTTGCTTGCTTCAAACAAGACACTCTTTTCGATGCTGCCACATCTTGAATTCTTCTTAAATAGGTTAGTTGAATAGTATCAGCGTTCTTCTTCCGTTCCAGCCATTTCATAGCTGTTTGGAAACATTCAAAGGCTTCGTTATGCGATGGACCTGGGTCATTTTCAGAGCATTCGTTTTAATTTTCTTGAATTTCTTTTTAATCTTGAATCTCATCCACGATCTCATCATCATTTAAAATGTGATGTCCAGGGTCATGTACATCACTGTTTAACCACTCGTTAATTTCATTTACTCCCTAGCTTAGGATTCTTCCCATCTCCTTTATTGTTTTACATTTCTCATTTTCTGATCCACTATCATTTTTTCTATATTTAAAATTTTATTTCATGTTAATGGATAATTGCGAGTTCGGTTTAAAACATTTTTGGGAGAAATAGGCTGTTCGGATAACTGGAAGTTCGGTTAAAAATATTTTTTGAGAGAAATAGGCTGTTCGGATAATTGGAAGTTCGGTTAATTGGAGTTCCGATAATCGGCGCTCTACTGTATATGCGTAAGAGATTTCTAGATTTTGAGGCTTTCGCCACCTCTTTTCGATTTCCACTTCACCCGTCTTTTAATTTTTATTTGACATTCACGCTTTTTCATTATAAGCACCTTGGGCCTCAGCTCATTCTTCTCTATTTTTTTTTTTAATTTGGACAGTACATCCTAGCTAAAAATTACTATTTTCTTTTTTGCCTCCACCCGACTTCTCATCCCTTCAGGTATCGTCCTTATTTTGAATATTATTTTCTTCTCGAGATTCGTTATTAATATCATCTATTTCCTCCCTCGGTAAAATGGCTCCTTCCCGAAAGGGGTGTCGCATTTTTCAATTCTATTTCAGTGTCTATTCATTTTTCAATTGCCCTCCCCCATTTCTTATATAAATTTTATAATTAAAATAAGTCTTAAATTGATCTTACTTGTAGGGTATCTTAATATACCGCCATTAGGTCTCCGTACTTTAATCCACCTTTAGTTTTTCTCTTGGGGAATTGCTTATAACATTATATCGATATATCAATTTTCGTATTCCTGTTCCTGCCTTAATTTTTATCTCACATTCATGATTTTATTCTTTAAGCGCTTTGGGATTCATCAGTTCCTCGCTCTAAATTTTTGCCTAATCCGGACAGTAAATTCTAGCTAAAACAGAGTTAGCACTATATTTTTGTCATCTCCCTCTACTTCATGCTAATCGTTTTTATTGTGAATATTATTTGCTTCTCGAGGTTCATTCTTTCCCCCTTTTTTCCCTTAAAATTTTGTATGTTATCGGCAAGGGACGTAGGCTCCATTTCTCAGTCCTCCTTTACTCAAATATTGAATTAAACTAAATTTTCACTGTACCTCAGATGTAAGTTATAGTATTCGTATCTCACTATATTTCCCTTTATTAGATCGTCGAATCTAAACATCGAAAAAGAGATTCTTCATCACAATGCCCATTCTCTCAAACTTGAATCATTCCGATAGTCAGATATCGATCTATCCCCGCCATTTTAATTTCCTTCTAATTCCCCGTCTAATTTCCTTCTAACTGATCTCTAAAATTTTCCTTGTTAATGTTTTCATATTATCTGTACACATCAATGGTAAAACATGCGATAGTAGAATTTGGGTATCGAATGTTATCATTTTCCATAGTTATGTTATACGATGACGATTTTTATCGATAGTTGAAATTTTGAGAATCCCCCTTCACTAAACAAAAATGCATTTTTTACATCGAATAAATACCTTAAATACTCAACTACTTGCATATAGAAGTATGGAATTTTAAGGAAACAGGAAAATTTACAAAATTAAGCAAAGTACGATTTGATTGCTTAAGGAAATAAAGTTACGTATGTCTAGTGTGTCTACTATAGAGACACATGTAGATGACACATGTATTGACACATGTATGACACATGATGGCACATGTATTGATTAGGGTGGAGTGAAAAAACTGAAATCGGAAAATCAGAATGTAATACCGCGCAAAAGATGTGAATGGTCTGCATTAGTAGGTGCCATAAAATGTTTGCTAAATTCGTCAAAAATGCCTTGTACAACTTATAAATCGAAATAAACATAAAGTTTGAAAATAAACATATCATACCACAGAAAAGTTGCGCATGGTACGCAGTAATATGTTTGCGTATTTTTTTTTTTTCGAAATCACATACTTTCCACGCCCCTAGTCATTGGAAATTTGGAAATAAATGAAGTAAATCCCCTTTGTACACGTATAATAGAATACATGACACAAGAAACAAGAGTGCAATACAGACATTTTATCTGTGAAAAGTACATAAACAAAGTTCAAGAATGAAAAACAAATATTTACATCTTTTAAAAATATTAAAAAAATAAAGTTCAATTAAATCAGTTCGTGCTCTTCAAAACAATTGTATTTTTGGTACTACTTAGTTATCCCGTCGACCAAAAATCTATCGCCAAACTATAAATTTAAGTGTCATTAATGGTTGATCGTAAATGTCACATTCAATTGACTTTCAGCAAGTTACATGTGTTTACGTCATCAAGTGATTTTTATTTCGACTTTTAATTTGTATATTTATTAATGTTATTCTATTTTATTTGGTCTATCGTTATTTAACATAAAAAAATTATGTCAATTTGTATAATTTGCGAGTGATTTGGCGATTTATATAATTTGATGAAATTGGTCGACGGAATAACTAAGTAGTAAGGTATTTTTTAATTATTTTCTATTATTTTTAAAAGAAAATAACCAAAAAAATAATTAACTATAGAACAAAACAATTTATATAATTAAAAAAAAAGAAAATAAAAGTAAATAAACATTATTTAATAAGCAACAACAGCCGGGTTGCCATGCCAATCAAATTAATGCCATTTTGGAGCCAATTAGGTACCGGGTGCGTATATGATATCTGTGCCTATTATTTTTCTTTCCGTTTTATTAAAAAAAGAAAGAAGTGAAAACCATCAATTTTAAATGTTTCAGTTTTAAATGAAAGTTTTGTATTTTAAATAAAATGAATGAAAGGATTATATTTTAAATGAAATTAATGAAATACTAAAAAAAAATAAAAATGCGACGGGAAGAATGTTTGGCGATTTAACACGTGCGTCCCGCTAACATAAAAATACTAATTTCTTAATCTCTCTATCAGAATCTTTCGATTTGGCGAAAGATTGTTCAAGTAAATTGAATTATGAATAAAAGTAACGTGATACATTTCTTAGCATACATTTAAGTGAGGCCAAACTGGTAGCAAAGTTAGTTTAAAATAACAACCTTTTCTAAAGTAACAAAAAAAAAAAATCTGTTATGATTAAAATTTGAGTTTCCATCATTAGAGAAAATTGTTTAAATTAGAAAGAAAAAAAATAATATCTCGAAAACTAACTCGAAATTAAAAATTCTAATACCAGTTTTTGAAAGCTGCGAATAAATACAGAATTTTGGTGTTAATTGAATCGCAAAGTATTCCATATTTTAGGAGAAATCGCCGTGAAACATAATCAGCTGTTTAATCAGTAGTTTCATAGAATCGTTTCATAAAATCGTTTCAATTCAGTCGTTTCATAATATTCATTTCATAAATTCGTTTCATTAAGATTTTATATATATAGGGTAGATATTTTTGTTCTGCTTATTTTTTGAGTTTAACTTCCTCGTTAAATCATAAACATTTCTAATACATGCGGTCTGTTTTGTGTCTCACACTATGTTTCAAAAACTTTGCTCCTAACGTACGATTTGGCGTTCAAATCCATTCAGGCTTACTTTTTAGGACTGCCATGCTGTTTTCCCTGACCCAAAATTCAAAATTATCCTAATTGTCTAAACGGTAATAGATAATTTTTTTATAGGATGTTATTCATTTTTATATGCTCTTGTTCGCCATACGTGTGATGTCAATTGGTGTATTACGGACTCACTTTTTCAATCGCAGGCTTTTTGTTCTCGAAGACAGTCATGTAGACGTAGACTAAGAAATGCGCTCAAGCATTATCCCTCTCCATTTCTGTATGGACTGTTTAATTTCATATTTTTACTACTAATAAACTATCTTAAAGAACATTTTTTAGAAAAATTCTTTCTAATAATTATTACAGGCTACAACACTTTATGAACTCCAGCGAATGCATTAAAAATAAACTAAACCTGGTCCCTTCTATAGACCTACAAATGTATTCTAAAGTTCTGAACTCCACCATATTCAGTATTTTCTTAGAGAAAAACTCACCTTACTCACCCTTTCAATCACGCAGTATATATGTCGAGTCTGGGTGCACAGAAATACTAGTAATTTAAGCCGAAAGTGTAGGAACACCGCTTATTGTTCACTTAATAAAATGTTCATATTTTTAACATGAATGGCTGTATATGGCTGTTGACTAACTTTATAACAACTTTGATGATAAACAACTTTGTTGAACAAGAAAATATTTACTTGAGAATTGAAGAAATTTCAAAAGTTTATATTTTTTGTTGCAACAACTGTTCAATACAATATAAAATCTCTTGGAAAACGCCTTAAAAAACATAATGAAAAAATATATTTTTTTAGTCTGCTAGAGGTAAATATTTTGAATAGAAATTCCCCCCAATCTTTCAGTACAGTTGGAAGTCTCAATGCCAAAATACATAATAAGGTACTTGTACACAATATGAACAGTGCTCTCAATTTGGACACCCCTAATATCTTTAAAAGTAACAATTTTGATCGAGATATGGAGCTACATGTCCGTGAAGAAAAGCAGTTGAAAAGATAATTAAGCCTGGAAGTGCAAAAATGCGCGCTGTTCGCCTTTTGGAAGGAAAATTGTTGTTTCGCGGTGTACTGATCGTAAATACAGGTAAGTTTAAATTCTTATTAGATAGTGTCAATTACTTTAAATATTGAAAAGTGGAGTGATTGAGAAAGCCGTTTGCTATTGCATTTATTGCTTTAAAATCTTTTCTTTGTTTATTTATTACAAGATTTAGTAAAACTATGTCCGATTCCCAATATGTCCACATTGGAAATACAGCAAATTAATCTTCAGATTCGTAAATTTGTAAAATATCTGTTTAATGTCATCTGAACAATCCTCCAAGAAAACTCCTCCAAGAAAAAAATCCTCCAAAAAGTCCTTGCAGAAAAATCAAAAGAAGCCTCCCCTCAGTATGTTATCTGTTGGCGAAATCGCAGGTACCATCGTTATGACTTCCTAAACAAAGGAGAGCTGGTACTGCTTCTTATGCAGTATTAATGCTGTGCGTCTATGCATCACATGCGGCAGATATGTCCATGAGAACTGTGTGGGACGTACTGCCCATATTGAAGAAGTTTTTATTTGTCCATCCTGTGAGGACTGAGTAATAACAGATGCAAATTCTGCAGACAGATGCAATAAAACTAAGCAAAACCAACTATATTATTTCATAATATTTTGTAGTAACAGATGTGCTTTGCATGGGTCTTCAAAGCGCTATAACCGAAAATGACCACCCTTTCTAAAGTGCATGTTCTGAAGATATTTACTGTGCCCCCCCCCCTCCGCAATACTTCAAGATATATTCTAGATATTTAAGATATTAAGATAATTAAGATTATTTCATCTCCTCTCCTCTAAAATCCCTTTGAAGAGTGGCTCTTCCCTACACCCTGTGTGGTAGGTCAATAAGAAGCCACCTGTCCCTAATATGAACATGCTTGTCTATAATAAGGAAAGGTGGTTCCTTATATGGAAACTTCTAAACATTTTTTGTTTTTAGCATTAAAATTAAACCAGAATAATTACAAGGTCGCTAATTTTAATAATGAAAGCCAATAGTCCAGGGATAGTGGTCATATATTTTTGAGGTCCAATGACGTGCACACGGGGGTTAAATAAATCAATTTTCCTTAGGGTGTCCATATGGGGTACAGGTACCTTAATCAAACAGTCTCTAGTTTTCGTTTCTTTTTTTTTCATTATTTCACAGTTATTTTTTTGTAATTTTAGAAGTAAAATACAAACCTGAAACTACTGTGATAAAAACTTTAAGAAAGTTATTAATACTAAGATTATTTCTATTAAAAGTTGTTTAACTAAGTATCAAATATATCACAATCCTAGATTTTCATTTTCCTAAAAAAAAAAAAAGAAACGACTAAAGTCTCTTTGATGTAAAATACTCTTAATGCTGTAAGGATATTGCGATAAAAAATATATTCCTTATTATTAAAAAAAAAATACATATGCAATGCAATTTCACTTTCAAATAAAAACTGAGCTTAATACTCTGCTTTCCTAAACAACAATTAGCATTTGAAAATCTTTGAAATAAACGCGAAAGAATTACGTTTGTTAATTCTGTGAGAATTTGGTACAAATGTTTTGAAATATTGTAATTTTTTTTGCGAATTTGTTTTATTAACCATTTGGAAATGGTTATTGTTTTCGGTCGAGGATGGGGCCAAATGATGCTCGCATTTTATTTTTTTATTCATTACTTTTTTATTCATTATTTTTTTCATTACTTTTAGAACAATTTTTATTTGAATAGGTAATAGAAAGGCATAAAATCGTTAAAAATTGCTTGAATAGGTAATCGAAATGCATAAAATCGTTAAAAATTGAAAAAGTTACAAAATGGATAGGCGCAAATTATCAGATATGGAAAAATCCAACGCCAAAGAGCGGCGTCGAAATGAAAATCGTCTTGCAGAGCAAAAAGCGAGGTCTTCAACTCATTACGTAGGCCATGAAAATCGAGGTCTTCAACTGATTATGTAGCCCATGAAAATGGAGGTCTTCAACTGATTATGTAGCCCATGAATATCGAGGTCTTCAACTTATTATGTAGCCCATGAAAATCGATTATAGAATAAACGACGAACGCGAAAAGGGAAACAATCTAATGTTTAATCGATTGATAGTTAAAGGCTATATCTCGAGGGTCTCCAATCGAGTAGCCAAATCCGTAAAGTACCGTTTTAATGAATGTTTCCTTATTTATACGGATTTTATTCCGAGCTGGTTCGGAAAAATTTCCGGTACGATAAGGACAACTATTAGGTAGCTTTCATTACAAAGAGCTACCTATTGCAGCCGTTCGGAGGAAAGCGATTTCAAAAAATTTTGGTATATTTTCATCGATCATGACCCCCAGACACCGAAACCACCCTCCGTTCAAAAGTTGATATATATATATATATTTATTTATTTATATATATATACAATGTCTCGACCGAGTTCGTTGGCCAGCTTCATCCACCATTTTGTTTCAAAATGGCGGCCATTTAAATTTTTAAGAAGAATTTAAATTTGAAATGTGGTACCAAAAAATTGAAAATTGAAAAAAAATTTTTTTTTAGGTATTTGACCTTGATACAAAGATTTGGGAGCAGTTTTTGTTTCGTCTATATCTCAAAAAATGGTTGAGTTATAGCATTTTGAATTTCTAGCGTGGCTGACATTTTGAAACGTCCTGATATTTGTCATGTGATAACAGGCGTATTTATGAACCGATTTGGATGTACTTTGGTGTGTACATAGTACATACAAATATCTCGACCGAGTTCGTTGGCCAGCTTCATCCGCCATCTTGTTTCAAAATGGCGGCCATTTAAAAAAATTTAAAAAAATTAAAATTTAAAATGAGATACCAAAATATCAGAAAATGAAAAAGATTTTTTTTGTATATGTTTGACCTTAATACAAAGATCCCGGAACAGTTTTTGTTTCGTCTATATCTAAAACAATGGCTGAGTTATAGCGTTTTGAATTTCTGTTGTGGCTGACATTTTAAAACGACCTGATTGTTGTCACGCGATAACAAGTGTATTTATGAACCGATTTGGATGTTACTTTGTCTGTACATAGTACATACCAATGTTTCGACCGAGTTCGTTGGCCACCTTTATTCGCCATGTTGTTTCAAAAGGGTTGCTATTTAAAAAAAATTAAATTTAAAATTTAAAATGAGGTATTAAAAAGTTGCAAAATGAAAAAGATTTTTTTATATGTTTGGCCTTGATACAAAGATTCCGGAGCAGATTTTGTTTCTGAAAATTTGTTCTTTTGTTTATATCTTAAAAAATCTTTGAATTATAGCACTTTGAATTTCTAGTATGGCTAACATTTTGAAACGATCTTGTATTTGTCACGCGATAACACACATATTCGCCTATTTCCATGTGAGAAAGCATGTGGATAGTATACATCAACATCTCAGCCAAATATAAGTTACTTTAAATACAAGCAGCTTGGATAAAGCTGATTAATTTCGTGAAATTCTCATTCATAATGATTTAGTATTGATAAAAATTAGTATTGAATCTCCTATATTCGGTTTCCACTAAATTGAGCTTCGTGAATAATATAAGTTGGCTTTTTTAAAATAAGGTATTTGAAAGATACCTCTTCCTCCCGGCCAGTGCCGGGAGGACTTTTTTTCCGATTCCAACAGGACTACTGTTCGGATTTTTTTACAGTGTTTTATATTTATGTTTTTATGACTAAAACATTAAATATGAAAGACAAAAGTTAGCTCTGCATGGCAAAATAAAAGTCAAAACTGCGTGTCAAAAAATTTCTAAGAGTGTAAGAAACATTTATAAATTCCTTTGGTATTATCAATTTCATAATATATATAAAGTGTCCGTTTTTCATGAACAATGAAAATTATAAAACACGGACTGGACATCCAAATAACATTGCATGCGAATGCGAATGAATCACGAAAGAAATATATCATATATCTGTGTTTCAAATAGTTTTAATTTCTCATTAGAAGTTTAAATCAATTTATGTAAAAAATGTTACAGCTTAACGGTTGTTAAAATAATATGTTATTACATAGATCTGAGCAAATATTGCTTTATTATTAAGCTAACCTATAATTGAACAATATCGACATATTCTTAACAGTATTATTAATGTGAATGTAAAATTAAAAATCTATTGGACAAACATCAATTTTTGTAATAAAAAATCTTAGAAAATCATTTTTTAACAAATAGGATAAACTGAAATAATACTATATAAATAAAATAGAAAAAGAACATTTCCATTAATTAAAATTACTCATATAATTTTTGTATCTAACGAGTTAAGATTCAATAGTCTTCGGTTGCGAATTTAAATTTTTATACGGCTTTCGAATTGTCTTTTTTAGTGTAGTTATGTGATCCCTCGCATATCTGAGATTGAATTTTAATACAGGGTGACGGGTGAAAGTTAATATTTCCGTTCATTGAAAAACATTTGCCGTCATAAAAATAAGTATGATTTAAGTTTACTTATGCTTGTTACCCTTCATACATTTGTGATAAATATTACATAATTATGTTATTACTGTTATCATAAGATATTGTAACTGCACTTCAATAGCTGGTGTGCTATTTGATATGCCATTTTTCGCAACATATTAGGTCCTCGTCTAATTTTGTCCATACATTTTTGTAATACATTTTCCCGAGTTTCGAGTAAATTCCTTTGCGTCCACACATGGCCGGTACTTTTATCTTGTCAGTTTTTCACTAGAAAGAATTGGTAGAAATTTTTGGGAACGTCATATGAATGCCGCTGTACGTTTCCGGGATTATAATTTATAGGTGGATGCATTTTATAGTCAACACTTCAGCTTGTCCATTAAGCTATTATTGTACACAATGGTTTTGAAACATTTGCTATATATTTATGAATGGACAAAATAATTTCAAAAATAATGAATCCAATGGGAAAATAGGGCGCATTTTCACTTATGGCTTATAAAAATAATAAAAAAAAGAGCCTAAACGAACAAAGATTTCATTATCATTTTCTTTTACATGATTAAATTTCCCCTCGATTTTTAAGAGAGATAGCATTATGCAGATGCTCCACGAGGACGCTGAAGGTGAAAGCCTGATGTAGGGTTCCGAGGCACGTGATAAATTGTTTGCAATGATGCGAAACTCATCTTTGAAAAAAGGAATGTGGTAATCTTTATTTCCATCCCTAATCAGTAGCAAAAAATTAAATAATACGTGATTTAAAACTATAGATTTAAAACAGTGTGCCTGGAAAAGACTCATGATAAATATATTCTTAGGTAAATATATTGAAGTATAATAAAACACGCATACTACAATATATAATGTAACACACAAATAACGCCTGCATTCAACAGTTAACAGTATATATTGTATTTATTGTATCCATGCCTGTATAATATTTACACATACTGTTAAATATTGAAGTATTTTTGTTATATGCTCAATTTTCCTTTGCATAAACTGAATATCTGGCTTTAGTATTTATGTTGTGACAGCAACGTAAATGACTATCTTAAAATTTTTAAATAGCTATGATTGTCATTTTGATAAATCTATACAAATTATTCTTAAATTAATCTAAATTGTACTTAATACAATAATATACATTTCTTCACTTAAATGAGTTTTTTTTTCATGAAAAGTTTTCTTTTCCAATATTCCGATAAAAAAACTGATATGGAAATAAATCGATAAAATAAAAATATATAATTACCCAAAGAGCTATAAAAACTTTTTTTGATGACTACAAGAACATAGTTCTAAGAAATTTTATCTGAATTACCTTTTTCCGCATTGCTCATACACGTTTTTACATAAAATACATTTTTTTAAATCTATTTTTTGATATCGAGTAAGTGATAAAAATGGTAAAAAATGATACATTATTTTTGCTTTTTGAAGTGTGAATTCGGAGCAGAAAATAATGTGTACTTCCATGCTTATAATTATCCTACACTTATCCATGTACCACAATGCAATTTTAATTATATTTCCTCATAATATAGTTAATAAATAATTAACTGTACATTTTAAATCACACTGTCGTATGTCAGCAGTAGGGTTAAATGCTATGACTATGTTAATCAAAGAGGAAATGAAAAGGTTTATGCTTTTAAAGTGATAATATATTTTATTTAATAAATTTAACTAAACAAATAAATTATCAATATTTCAAGTGGTTTATAGATTTATCCTAGTGGTTTATAGACTTTTAAACACAAAATGATAATTATTACAATTGTAAATTGAGAAATTTCAGAAAGGAAGGCAAAAAATTCTGTATGATATTCATACTGAATATTGGGTTGATTTGTGGAAATTTTTTTCTTAATATCTGAAACTAGGTGAAAACTATTTTATCAGTCTTTAAAATAGATATAATCTATCAAAATTAGAAGCAAATGTTGGTAGGTTTTGGTATCATAAATTACTTAAAGATTAGCGTGACTTATAGCAACAAATTAAAACATCTCTTCTCTTTCTTATTTTATAAAATATTTATACGTAATACGATGAGTTGATTACAACAATTTATGCAAATGGCTTTGGTGTCATAAATTACTTAAAGATTAGCTTGACTTATAACAACAATGAAAACACTTCTTCTCTTTCTAATTTTATAAAATACTTATACATAATCCGATGTGTTGATTACAACAGTTAATATACACCAATTACATCACATAGCCTAACATATGTATAATTTATTTTACTTAAAATTCTGGCAGGATCTCTTTATTTTGCATATAACCAATATTGAATCTTTTTGATAAAATCTAACGAACAGAGAAATTTATTTTGCTTTACTTAAAAAAAAAAAAAAAAAAAAAAAAAAAAAAAAAAAAAAAATCCTTACGTAATAAGTTCACTCCATAATCATCTTACTATTTCCCGACGCACCTCGTGTTGTGTTTTTCTTTCCATATGACATCGCGTATCTAATAATTGTTATATTGCATTGTTGAAGATGTGTGTTATCTCATATTTTTATGACTCGTGTACCATTGACTATTTTTTTTTTTAAAGCAAAAACCACATATTTGAAAAATTTTCTTAGATTGAAAAAATATTCAAATAAATTTAATTAAATTTAGAATCTCTAAGTCTAATTGTACTTTTAACTTCCGAAAGTATTACTACGTTGTTCATGGATTTCAACTATCTATAATATTTATTTATTTCTAATTTTAAAATTTCCAATAAATGAGAGTGTTTAATAAGAAGGAAATGTAATTATTTCCAGTTAAAATCTTTTAATCTTCATTCGAAATTCAGTATTTATAAAAATCTAATCTCCAGAAAGCATGTGAAAGCTCATAAGTAGGTTTTACGCAACGGTGAATTTAAATATTTTCCACAACTCAACTTTAAGACTTTTATCGAACCAAACCACTCCACAGAAATAAATTTAACGGTAAATATCTTCTGTCTTCAAAAGTTACGGAAAACAGAATTCGTAACAAAAGAATATTTCCATGTAATATGTGTGGTCTTTAATCTTAAAATGCCAGAAATTCCCTGAATGATTATTTAGTTTAGCGGAAACTTGATATTCTTTTTAATTTGAGATTAAATTACTAACCTTCTGCTGGTTTTTTAGGGTCAGTAAGTATTAAAATACATTTTATATATTGTATTAAGAAGAAATGCATTATTTTTGGTTAAAGAAAACGGAGCAAAATGCTGTTTGGAAACTTTTTTTTATTTTTAATTCAAGCTATATATTTTAAAAACAGTTACTTTTATTAAAAATAAATGAATTGTTCAATTTCTTGTAAATGATATTTGTAAAACTGACAAAATAAAATAACATTTATAAATTTTACATGTATCACATACAAATATATAGATAGGAAGGTCGGGTATCATGGAATGTTCCGATAATAGAGATAATTTCCATATCTAGTGCGTACGGTGTCGCAGCTAATCGTAAATGTGTGATACGACTTTTTCCGAAACACCATATTTTAAAGGTGGCGAATACGGAATATTAGTTAGGCAACTTCTTGAAAACGAGTCTAAAAAGAAATATTTTTTTTGAGAATCTATCTATTTATAGATGATTTATTAAGGTTTAGATAGAGTAATTTTTGCTATTCCTTTAAATAATGGTTTTCTTGCATTTATAATATCCCATATGACTGTATTCCGTATGACACGACTACTTGCACTACCAAAAAAGTATAACTTTTTTGAAATGTGAAAAGTCATTTCTTGTAATATGTAGTATGTAGATAAAACTGTCCGGTAACTTCATTACGATTTTAACTTGCATAGTTCAGCAATAAAAAAATATTGAAGTCCTCGAACACTACATAACAATGTTCAGTACAAACATTTCACATTACATAGATTCAACAATATTACAATCACAATTTTTACACAGATACCATAAAAACAAATACACAAATACCATACACCACATTACCATTCCATTCCACATACCATTCGAACACAAATACCATAAAAATCTTTTTTTGGAATCCTCATACTTTAAGACCCATTAAAAGTTAACGCTCCCGTTACGGAAACAACTATTTATTACTTTTTTCTGAAAATATTTTTAAACAATTTCAAAAATGCATTTTGTATGGAAAAGTTAATAGTATGGAGTCTACTATATATTTTCTTCAGAATTATATATATATATATATATTTCCATTTTTTGGAATTTTTTAAAAAGTGAAATTTTCGTTTTTGACTTTCTCAAGTAAAATTAGTATAAATAAATAAAGAAATTCTTTCATTTTTACATGTACAATGAATATTTAAAGTCAAAATTTTAACTAACAGTACATTCATAACCCGCAGTAACTATATTAGTTTAAAGCAATATTAGAAAGGTTTCTTTGGAATGTTCCCACAGAGGGAGCATTGAAAGGTTTTTTTGGAATGTTCCCACAGAGGGAGCATTGAAAGGTTTTTTTGGAATGTTCCCACAGAGGGAGCATTGGCGGTTTGTGGTTGCATTTCCACCCCTTTGTTTGCAAGCGCAATTCCTAAAGAAAGAAATGCTTTCATAGGCAGTAATTGAAAAGCAACTTGTTAAACCGTTCGAGAAAAAAGGGTGATTTATACACCATATGTCTAATAGATACAGTGATTATAAATTGTGTTCAAGGGCATTTTAGACTGATTTTTATGGACAACAGTGTATTTAAGTTCGTTTGGATATGGATGTTTCATATTATATGAAAAAAAGAACCGCTTTGAACCAGGTTATATTTAATAAAGCGCATCAATAAAAGTTAAACAATCATTAAAACAAGAAAAGTTATATTTATGATGTTTTTCCGTTTTGATACAAACAAACATAAAAAAGTTACAGGATTGCGCTATGAGTGATTGTATATTATTACTAAAACACTATTATTATTTTTTTTCAATTTCTTGTAACAAGAAATTTGAACATAAATCAAGATAAAATAAAGTCGTACTTAGCAGTTACTTTTGAAACAGACTTCCATAGGCATATTCATATATCAAATACAAAAAGAAAAAGAAAAATTACGAAAATTCAGGATTGATTCATATTATATTAATTTTATTAAAAGTGATACTCCTGTACATCAAATTTTAAGTATCTGAAAGCCTTTTATTAAAGATGTAATAAAAAAATGTGTCTTTTTAAATAATTGGAATAACGCGGTGTGGTAATAATAGCGTGAAAAGCATTTACTATATTTAAATGAAATATGTCTAAATTTCCATTTCTAAAACAACTGCTCTATTTGAAACTGATAATAAAGAAAATTTAATTAATCGTTTAGGAATATATACAGTTATAATAAAAGATAACGTGTCAATGAGTTAAACTACTTTAATATTAAACATAGTAGAAACCTAGATGTAAAACATATATGTTTGTGTATGTGTAGTATATATTGCAATAAAATGTTACATCAGAGTTGTTACTTGAAGGTCTACAGACAATGCGTAGGGAAATGATAAAAAATAAAGAGTGACTATATATTTCTGATATTTTGACTACTCGTTCAAAAATTTTTTATTAAAGAGTTTTTCAGATATTAATATTAAATTTTTATTATATATATTTTTAAGAATTTTTTATATGTTCAACCCCAATTAGACGCCAATGCTCCCGCTACGGGAACATGTTATATATTCAAAACCAGTTAAAGTTCTAAAAAAAATCGAATGCTTTATCATATTGCCATTAAGTATGGAAAATATATATAGAAGCTTAACTTATTTAACTCTGTTCATATAGTGGCGGTTAATGGATTAAACAAGACAACACATTTTATCCATTCTGATTAAAACAAATCATAAAAAATAAAACTGTCCTTGCATATTCTATATTTTAACATACGCCCAATTATAATTCACTAGACCCATCTCTCAGTCAAGACACATACTTACAAACAACGTATACTAATAGATGGTATTCATCTAAATCACAAAATTGAAAGAACACACACATAAACAATTAACTAATACACACATAAAAAATGCAATATATATATATATATATTACAGAAACTATAATTGAATGACACTTCTGATATATATATTTGTTATTCAAGTGTTAGGTATCAGTTGGTATTTAAAAGTTTTCATTCCCAACACTAGTACCACTCACAATAGTGATAAAATTATTGAACGACTTTATTGCGTTGAAAAAAAAAAATTACTAACAAAATAACGTTTAAGTCACTTCATTCTTTTATCATTACACGTGATTAACTGTGTGCAGTAAACGTTAATTTCACTATCAGCTACTTCGCGTTCTTTCGATGAAATGTACCGCAATTCACAGTTGATAAAGTTTTATCGACGAAGGGCATTTTGTTGCATTTTATTCCCGCCACATAAGCTGATGTGAAGAAGAAAACAGTATTATAAAGTGTAAGGCAATTTGCCTATAAAAAACGTTTTATTATTTAAAAAAGACTTTGATAAAAAATACATTATCGGAATTGGTTATCATTCTTGTGGGCCTATATTCTTTTTTAAACACACAAGGAAAAATCCTCGTTTATATTGAAACCAACAGACACAGTATGCAGTTTTTGGCATTTTCCCCAAATCTGATTTTCTGGATACGGCAAGTTTTGAAAATTATAAGTACTCTCAAATTGAAAAGGACTTTTACAGAAAAATTAATTATGGAGGTTTTTTTTATTACAGGAAAAGTTTTTGTTTTCACGTCAGAGACCAAAATATAAAATGCAGACAGTGGAAAAACTTAAATTGTGAGAAAATGTACATGCAGAAATTCCAAGAATTCTAATTCTAAGAACATATAATCGAATTTTCACAGTATTTCTCATTTTTTCAAAATTCTAAATTGCAATTATCAGAAAAGAATAAAAAAATTTTGCATATATAATAATCATAAATCAAAAGTTTAATTAAAAAAATGTGCTGGGTTTAAAAAAATAATATCAATGAAATTTTGTTTAAAATGTATCAATTATTAAACTATTCTTGGTTGCATTATATATATATATTTTTTGCATTTTAATTTCTGTATAAATATTGCCAAGTAAATTTATAGTTTGATGAAAACAATTTCAAAACAAAACAAAAACAGTGATCTATAGTAACGTTAGTGGAATTTTGTCTAATTCAAAGCAACACAACTTATTTAATTTTTACCAACACTAATTTAATTAATAATAAACATGTAAATTTAAAGCAAGGATGCACAAACTATGGCCTGTAGGCCAATTTAGCTCTTGGAACCTTCAAAATTGGCACTCAAATGTGGATTAATTAAAAATAAATTGAAACACTATCAAATATATTAAATTATTTCTGCATAATCGGTGTGAGTAAAGTAGTTAGATTAGTAAAATCTGTGTAATTCATATATATTATCTTAATAAAATATATGCTGAAATACATAGTGTTTTCACGTTTACAACAGTAGACTTCTTTGACTATCAACATGATACTAATTTTTGTGGCCCCTCACTCAGAAAAAAATATGCATCCCTGAATTAAATGAAAAAATATATATCCTATATTATAGGCATTGAGTTTTAAGGAATATTAGATAGACCTAAATTGTTCTACAGAACAAAAATTCTCAAGGAAAAATAATTACCTTATTAAAAACACATTAAAAATTGTATAGTAAAGAATTAAAAATCAGAATTGTTTGTCAATATAAAGAAATCTGAGGTTTAAATAATCCAAACAAATACATAAACAAGGGTATTTTGATATTAATCAAAGTATTAAAATATCTAGCATAAAGCTAAATTCAAATAGTAAAGTTCTAAATAAAAACAAACTTCATTAACTTTTGTTAATTTTTTTAATGCAGTTACCAAACATCATACTGACATGCAATGAGTGAACTGTTTTTAAAATACCATCTACTTACTTATAATACAGTCTAATTGAAATTTGTAAAATAACAAATAGAAAAAAAAATAAAGGGTTTTTTTCTTGCTTTTTTAGATGCAAATTCATTAATTATATCATCAAATTCTAATTTTGAAGTAATGTTATTCCCTATAGTCAAAAGTGAGGAAGCCTGTAAATTTTTCTACATCATCGATGACCTAAGTCTTGATTTGACTCTTTTCAATGCAGAAAATGTCGTTCACTGGAACAATTTGTTATGGGTAATGCTAGAAACAACCGATATGCTATTTCCAAATTTGGAAATGTGTTCGATATATTTAAATTCCTGCTTTTTTGCAGACAATCTTTAGGGGAATTTTTTCCTTAAAAAACCCCCAAACTGCAGAAATTCATCTGTAAATGTGTGATCGATATCGTCTGAAAAAGTATTTTGGAATTCCTCAGCAAATTTCTTAACTTCAGATGTTGGTAATGTTTTAGTAAGAGAAATCCATATTTTTCATCAATTTTAACATATCCCTCAATTATTTTTTTCCATCTGCGTAATTAAAGCATCACAGATGACATTATGACATGTACACCTCACAGGTTCTCTGGTTGAAAAGCTACGTTCATTCTTTTGGAAGCTATCTAATCTTTTGGAGATTTTTCTTTTCCTTTGAACACTGTTATGTTACATTTTTGACTACAAGCATGAATGCTTCTTTTTCATAAATTTCATATTGATCTCTTACAAAGTGAAAAAAATTATTAAGAAATTCATACAGAGGAATTATAGAAGACAAATCCCCAGTACTGCTTTGAAGAGTTTTTTTTAACATATTTAAGCGTTGTGGTATGGTATCCCACACTACGGTTAAAAGGGCAGTTTCTAATTTACCTAAACTTTAATGCAAATATTTTGCTTCATGACGAGAGGTTGGTGACTCATTCATGTCTTTAGAAATTTCTTGCAATAAACTCTTTATTAAATGGTAACCTTTGCGAAGAGCTTTCACAGCATCTGCATCAGCATACCCCCTTGTATTTGATAAAGGTTTTATAGTCAATTTTTCTTTCCAGATAATAGTTTATCTTGCAAATGTTGCCACCTATGACCAGATGCCGAAAAAATTATACAGGATCTGTGCAAGTCCAAAAAAAGATACAGCTTGATTACAAGATAGAGCTGCATTATTCCCGACAACTTCAAAGAAGGTTCAGAGCATGGCATATACTCAGCTAAAGGGCAAATGCTTTTGATTCTTGCCTGAAAACCAGAATATTTTCCAGCCATATTGCTGGCATTGTCATACGATTGACAACGACAATTCATAATATCAATATCAAGGTTTTCAAATTCTGTAAGAACAGTATCCGACAAAAAACTGGCATTATGGCTATTTATATGTGTGAACTTAATAAATATCTCTGTGGGAACACTTTCTTTGTCGGCATACTTTAAAATTAATGACAACTGATCCACATGAGTGATACCAGGTGTGGAATCTACTATTAGCAAAATAGTTTGATTCTTTCACTTCCCGAAGGATTTCTTTAAAAACTCTTTCTGACATTAGTTGCAATAATTCTGACACTATTGTTGATGAAATATAATTAATCTTACCTTTACCAGAATTACCATGTTTTCCAAATTATTTTTCATGAATGCATCAAATTTTGCGAAAAAGTCTAGGCAACACAGAAAATTACCATTACTAGACGATCCCAAAGTTTCATTATCCCCAAACACGGTAAGTCCCTTCTCAGCTAAAACCTGAATACATGCAACAACTCTTGTAAGTACAGCACGCCAATAATCACATTTTCGTTTGTATAGTCGTCAACAAATTGAAAATCTAAGCGAGCATAAGATATTGAACTTAACGGGTGCACACACCATCTCGATGACTTTTAGAATTTTCATGCTCACTTAATTTTTCTGATAAACTCTTCCAATTACCAAAGCCTTCTTCACAGAGTGACTGGTGACTTGAAGAAAACAGTTTACACAAATAGCAGTTCCCTTTTTAATTCGAATTTACTTTCGACTGTTTTTAGAGGGAATTTACAAGTAATATAAGTTATAAAGTAATATAAAGTAATATTAGATATAAAAGTTATAAGTAACTGCCATGCTATATTTAATGTATCTAGCCTCTTTAGTAGCACATAAATCCCAATTTAAAATATTTTTTGCTCCCAAAATCCTCTGCTGTGGTAGCGGCACAAACATATAATATAGATTATGTTTGAGCAGGTTCTATCATAATCAATTTGCAATAATTATTTTTTAAATAGGTTTGGTATTTGATAAGATTGTATAAAAATTGTAATTTAAAACGCTTTACGCTCACTCCTTCCTTTTAAATTTAGAATTTTATTTTGACGGTTTATAGAAAGTTTTTTGCATCTTGTAAGTAATTGCCATAATTTTCAAAATGTTAGACCGTTCAATTGTGCAAAAAACGCAAATTAGAACATATTTTGCTCTTGCAAGCCCACAGATGATAGCGACAGCAAAATAAAACATAGACAATGTTGCATAAGGGACTATTACCATCAATTTACAACCATTACATTTGAAATCGGTTTGATATTTCCTGACATTGTGTAAAAATCGCAATTTAGAAAGTTTTTAGAACACTGTTCGCCCATTTTCAACCCTTTTAAATTTGAAATTTTTTCGAATCTGTTCTGAAATATCATTTACATCTAATAAATATGTATCATGCCTAATTTCAAGTTGCTAGCCCCTACCGATAAAAAAAATCGCAATTTAGAAAGTTTTTTGCTCCTGCAACCAACAGGTGGTAGTGACGCCTACGTCATATAGCATATACGTCATATACGTCTATTTTAGAGCAGTGGCTATCTACATAAATTTCCTACCATTACTTTTAAAGTGAGTATGATTCATCCAGAGATTGATCACAAATCGGCATTTAGAATGTTTTTAGAACGCTTTTCGCACATTTTCGCGCATTTTCACCCCTTTTAAAATTAAAAAAAATTTCTTACAGATCATGTTTTTCTAATATATATTGCATGTATATCTAACACATGTATCTAATTCCATGTCAAATTTCCTGATTCTAGGTCCTTCCATAACACGAAAATCGCATTTTTAGTACGTTTTTTGCTCCTGCACCTCCCTTTGGAGTAGTAGAAACAGACATAAAATATAGCCTATATATATATATATATATATATATATAACCATTAAATAAACATTACCGACCACCAACAAAAATTGTGATATTCTGAATGAAATGACATTAACAAATGCATTACCCCCCCCCCCCCCAATACACATAACATGGAAACCAAAAGTCATAACTGTATTGCTAAAAATCAATTATTGAATCTTTGCGATGATAAGAAAGCATAATTTAATGGAATTTCCTAAGAGAGGTATCAGATAACTACAGAGTAGAAATCATATTGATAATACTCAAAGATTATGCACTATTGCAGCAGAGATCTAAGCGTATAATATTAAAAAGATTGCTAAAAAAAACATGCTTATATATTTAAAAAATATGTATAAGATACCAAAATTAATTAGGAAAAACAATTCACATTGAATAGTTGTCATTCAAAATGAAAAGATAATAATTAAAAACATCATATATAGCTATATTGAACTTTAATTGTTTCTGTACTTTTCACAGATTTAATATTTGTATTGCACTCTTGCTTCTTGTGTGAGGCATTCTATTTTACATGTACAACAGATAAAAATGAATTTACTGCAATCTTCCCTAATTTTGAATTACCGGGGCTCTGGAAGATAGTATGTGATTTCGAAAAAACTGCGTAGGTCCATTACCGCCCACCATACGCGACGTTTCTGTGGTATGACATTTTTATTTTCCAATTATATCTTTATTGCAATTTATAGGTTGTACGAGGAATTTTTGAAGAATTTCACAAAAAGTGGGGTGGGGTGGTGACAAGGGGCATCGGAAGGTATAACGTGAATTCGAAAAAAATGTGCGGGCATAATTTTATGTTTCATACACAAGTTTTCCTCAGTATGAAATTTTTATTTTTCAGTTTTAAATTCATTTCAATTTATAAATTGTACAAGATATTTTTGAAGAATTTTGCAGAAACTGAGGGGCAAGGAAGCACCGGAAGATGAAACTTGATTTCGAAAAAACTGTGTAATTTTATTACTGATGACCATACCCAACATTTGCGCGGATTTAAATTTTGATTTTCCAATTTCTGGTTTTTTTAATCAACAGTAAAATTTAAGTCAAAGTTTCCGGGTTCGAATTCCGGCATTTTTTAGCTCAGTCAAAATATTCAATTCTCAGAAAAATAAATCTTCCCCATCCACACAGGATTCATTAACCCACGAGGATTATGTGGTGTATTAACCTCTGTCAACTAGGTCGGATGAGCTAACAAGAGAATTTTCACAGGTTGGGTCATCTCTCAAACTACCGAATTTTCTGTTAGAAGTCTCCAAATCCACGGATCTAAGTGCCAGCCAGTGCCGTCGACTCGAATCAATCAGAAGAAATGAACATTTTTTTCAAATTCACAAAAGCAAACTGAAACTTATGTGATTTCTAAAATAATGTGTTAATCTAAAAATTTTGCCATTTCTGAGGATTTCTTTTTCTTTTAAATATTCAAAAAACTTTATTAAAAGAAGTTAACGAATAATGCTAACAAAAAATGCAAAACTGTACGTAAAGTTGAGGTAAAGGTTTGAAAGAATATTAATATAACTTTTCTTACTATTTGATTTATAATCATTATGTTGAACGTTTCTAATAAGAATTTATAAGCCACTATTTTACATTTCAAATGTGTCACCGCAAGTCTATTTATGGAATTATAATGGCATTCATATTAAAGAAATTCATTTTTCCAAGGGAAAATGTAATACATTAGAAAATTTACTTAAATTATTTTTTTTAATTAAATTTCGAAAGCATCTTTACAGTGAGTTATTCTTTGAAGATATAGCAATTAAATATAATTTGTATTCGAATATATATTTAAATTAAATTCATTAATTCTGCTCATGATTCCCATATGATCAATTTTATGAAACAATGACTCATGATAAATGGATTTATTTTTCTGTTATACAGGGATCATAATAAGCAATAGGTGATTTCCATACCTGTTTCTTCTTACACTAATGGTCGCCATATTTTAACTCAGAATTTCTTAATTAAGTAAGACAATTATTTTAAGACAATGGATTCAAACTAGTTTTCAAATTCCCTGAGAAATGCGAATTCTGTAAAGGATAGGTTTAATCTAAAATAATATTAAGTTTGGAATGCTAAGCAAGAGGGTTGATGGAAATTTTGCATCGCAGTATCAGATTTTCTTCTTCATTCATTGATATTTTTCTTTTCAGATTCATTTTCGAAGACTGAAAGTGGATGTTTTTTTTTTCAAAATAATAATCTTATTACATTTTCTACGCATTTCTTCTTAGATTTCTTAGTAGTTACTTGACAACAACTTTAGGAATACTTTAATTCAGATTTTCTGAAATGTATTAAAGTTAAATAATTTAAAATACAACACAAGTCTATTTATATTTGCATTAAAATATAAAACTAGAAAATTCAAGTATTATGGGAGAGTATAAAAGAATCTAATGTGCATCAAAGTGTGTGTCGGTTACACGTTTTCAAAAAGCATAACAACGGAAGAAAAAAAATATTGAAATTTAAAATAATTTGTAACATTTTCGCGAGTGATGCAGGAATTTCAAATTCTCTACACAAATCGTATAATCAAAAATCTAACTCTTCAGAAGTGATAATTAAATTTTCGTATTTTTGTTTTATAGGAATCTTTACGACTGAGTTACACCACATTGCAAGCTTGTTGGTAATTTCTACTGTTTTGTTAACGTTTTATACAAAAAATGTTTATGTGTATCTTTATCGTTAATTTGTGTCTTCATAACAATATTTTTATATATTTATTTGGAGAATTTATTTATTTTATTTAATGAACGCAATAAATTTATAATTTTTTTATTGAGTTTTGTACGTCAAATAAAAAAATTTAGAGCATGCATAATGTTTACTTATTAGCATCTGCATTTTTTAACTGTATGTTATTGGGACGTCATGCGTTATGTATTATGATTATGACTTTTCGATTATTTACGTAGCTGAATTAACAAATAAATTCATGCCCACATCCCGACCCTTCCAAAAAATCATTTCAAACGGTTGTCTGCTAATGTCCAAAAAATATTAATTTGAATTCTCATGTAATGAATATAAATAAAATAATAAGGAATTTTAAATATAATCTTGTACAAACATTTCACGCCGTTAACGTACCATTTGATTAATGAAATATAAAAATTAAATACATTCCGTTAATAAATATTACAGGAAACATGGTTCGAATTCAGTTATCTCTCTCTCGAAATGCACTTTATCATAGCTGAAAATTTCAACTGTGCAACCTAATGATTTCGAGTAATATGTCTGACCTTGTATGCAATGGCTTTACACTGTGCTATTTCTGCTTTTAAACATACGTCAGTACTATTCCCAATAAACTAACAAATATATCGGTAATAATGCGTTTTATTAATACGCATAGATTATTTAGTTTGTTTTCAAATGGAAAAAATAATAATTTTAGGTTTAAAATTGAATTAATGTTCCAGTGGCCAAATGTTCTATACTTTCGGAGAAATAGCTGTAAAACGTAACCAGTCATTTAATCAGTCGTTTCATAAGTATTTTATATAGATAGGGTATTTATATATTGCATTTTTTGCTTCTAATTTACTTCTACTGTTTTAAACTAATTAGTATAGTTATATATATGTTAATGTGTGTGTGTGTAAATGCTTTATACAATCACATTTATCTTATTTATCAAAGTTACATATATTTTGTCAGTGCATCCATTCAAAAATATCATCTCTCAGGTAGTTATTTAAAATTTTAAGTAATCATAATATGAATAAAATCATTTATACAATTAAATGATCCCAAATATTTTAAGCATGAAGTAACAAATTTGAAATTGATATCGACATTAGTTAACATTAGCACGTATTGCTACTTGAGAAATCGAGAAATAATTGAAATAGGTAATATATAATAACTGCCTGTTAATACTCAGAAATCTATTTAAATACATATTTCAAATGCTTGCAACAATAAATATATCTTTATTATAAACGTTTTGCTTTATATTTTAAAATAATTCAAGAATTTATAATACAGAATTAGTATGAAAATTTATTGCGCGTCAATTATTTTATTTATGTTTCATTTTTGTTGTATTAATGTTACATATACTTTCAGTTAATTATTTTTAAGTAAGTAAATGTTTTTAATTAAGGATATCTATGTAATTAAAAAGCTTTCCACACTTAAAATTAATTGAAACTTAAATATGAGTATAGATATTTTTTTTACAAATGAGTGAAAACAAAGAAATTAAATATACACTAATTTTTATCTAAGAACTTTCAGAATGGAATTTTTACTGTAAGTAATATGTTAGCAACAAGCTAAAACTCGGAGATATGTACTACATTATAAGTGCTATAACAGTGTACAGTGGGAAATAAAATAAATAAGACATTCAAAACCATAAAAAATTAAGTTAGAACTTGCCCACATTTCCGGCCAAACCACCTGGCCCTCTTCAATTGCTTTCAATATTTAACATGCATCTGTTCAATTCCAACAAGACTAAAATGAAGGGAAGGAAAACTGAATGAGAAACGCAGACAACAGAAAAGAACATGGGGAAATTATAACTACTGGTACCATCCGTTGATGAAGAGAGAAATAAACGGTGGTAGACATAAATCCCTAATCGTAATGAAAAGATTATTTTTAAAGAGATTAAAAGATCGTCAAAGCGATGTTACATTTAACAGATTGACAAAAGATATGTCAAGACTATATGCAATAAAATAAAGTGTAGAGACTGCAATAATGCCAAATTACCTTCCACCAGAATAACTGTTACAAACCTACAGCCAGAGAGTCAGTTGAAATAATCATGAGACAGAACATGTGTAACTATAACTTGTCTTTTACTATTTCTGTGGTCTGGATGAATTTATTGAAAAACATTTAATCTTCCCTCCTTCTCATTCTTTTAAAAGTTTTCTGTTGTGCAGGATATACGTCTACGCCTCCTCTCTTTCTCTCTCCTTCAACAGATGGCACCAGTAGTTAGAATTTCCCAATGTTTTCACTTTTGGCACCGTTCCTCCTTCGCGTTTCTTACCCTTCATTTGTATCTGGTTGTAATTAGAGGCTTAGTTTGTTCAATCTTCAAATCCCTTGATGGTGTTCAATTTGTTTGTCCAAAACTGTCTGTCAGTTTTAATATATTTTTATGATTTTAAATGTGTTATATATTTTAGTTCCACCGTGCACTGTCATTGCAAACATATTGTTCGTATTTCCGAGTCTTATCTCAATGCAATCAATTTCTTTTTATCATGGTAAGCATTGTACATGCACTTTCATAGTATTAACATTTAAAAAAAATAATAATATGTAGCAAGGGAAATTCTACATATTTGTATATATATTTTCCAATTATATTTTATTATTTAATTTTTATTTGTATTTTTCTACGTCCATCAAGTGCGCAGATCTTTGCCATAGAGAGGTTATTTGCCATAGAGAGGTGATATTCTAATTGGTCACGAGAATTTTTGTTCTCTGAACGTAACGCTGCACCATCCGATAAAAAGTTTTTTAATTTAATTTTTTTTTTCTAAAAACCATCTATTTGGTAATAGTTTGACCAGCTCTCTTCATTTTCTTAAATTAATAACTAAAAAGCTAACTGATTTTCCTGGAGAAAAAAAAAAGCAAAAATAATGACCTTTTTTGTTCAAATGACCACCATTTTGCCCAAAACCAACTTTTAAATTAAATTGTTTCAAAATTTGACGACTAAATTTCAATCGGAAAATTGCCAAAGCATACTTACAGACGCACTAATGGAAGTTCATGACGTGCACCTGTAGGTAATACCCATAGTTTAAGCTGCATTATTATTATTTTTTTAAAATACAAAAATTTAAATATATGCGAAATGCCAAAAAAAATTAATAAAAATGTCCGAATGTGATATCGCTTTTCTTTGTACTGAATAAAAAATTGTAAAAATAACTTGTATTTTAAGACAAAATAGTAGAACCTCACCTGAATGATAACTTGCAGATTATATTTTTTTAAACATTAAATAATTCTGGTTAATTTTTAAACGAAATTACAAAATTATTTTAGAAATTAATACTTAAAATTGCATATATTCGAATCTGCTACCATAGAAATTTATTTTTTGATATTATAAATCATTGAAATCATAATAAGAGCTTATTTACATCAAATAGCTTCTTCAATTCACGATAAAAAGTACCTATTCACTGTGGTGCCCTTTATGAAGATGAAGAGCTTGTAGTTGAAAAGTTTTTTAAAAGAATACAAATAGAAAGCAATATCATTGATATATTGATCCAGCGTCACTGCTTACATTTCTTTCACATAACAAAATACAAACTTGAATAGAACTTTAAAAATTTTCAATAGAAACAGATTTGACAAAAATTTCGTATGACACTAATATATTTTTCAGACACACATTTTTAGTTAAAGAAACATTTGTCTCATCTTTAGTGGAATTATTTTGCATCTTTTGTTTTTTGCCAAATTGTATGAAGTTTATACCAATGAAACCATCGATATGTTTCAGCAGTTAAGTGCAATTAAAGAGTAATAATATTTTGATATATTTAACTTTAATCATTTATCGGGATATATATGCTCTTTTTATGAAATGAAATAAAAAATGATCAATGGGAAGATTTATGTATTTTTACAAAGAAAATCTGTAAAATTTAAAGAAGCAGGGGGATATACCCGAGTTTTCTATGCTACAGAATACAGATGAAAACAATTTATTTAATTAATAAATGCATTAGATTTACATTTAATATATATTATTCTTTTAGAATACGCGATAACAATACCAAAAATAATATTTATATGACAAATAATAATTAGTTTAAATAAGGATCTGAAATTTATTAAAAGTCATACTTTTGAATTGGCTTTAAGCCAAAAGTTAACAACCGGAGAAATCTCCAATAATCAATATTTAAAATACGCCTTTTTTCATTCTGATCATTTTAGTGGTTTAATTGCATAGTTCAATCACATGTCTTAAATTTGTATTATATTTATATTTTATTCTTTTATTTATTGACTGGTGAATGTTTTAATTTCCTTATAAGTTAGAAACAAAGATTGAGCTATTCTTATTAATTTAATTACAAACGGATTAATCATTCATAATCGTCTACAGGCGATAGAGATAGATTTTTAAAAAATCGCACTTAAAATTTAATTTACAAGCAATACAAATTCAGTAAATTGCGATACAGTTTTCAAATAAATTGGCACATAGTTTTGAAACAAACTGCTATTGAAAGTACAATTTGTTTTCTAGTTTCGACGGTGTAAATATTTAAAATGTGCGGCATTAAGAAGTTTAAAGAATTCAATAAAAATTAATAAAACTTAAATTTATCTGATGTTGCCTCAGTCAAAATAACGTCAGCATTACGAAAAGACAGGTTTATCTTTTATAATATTGATACTGACAGAGAAATGACAGAGTGAGTCAATTTTGCGGTTTTATTTTGTAATCTGCTGATTTTATCTGTAAATTCTCTATTTAATTCTCTGTTTTAATTCACTATTCAATTATTCTCCATATTTTTTGAAAAATGTAATAAAACGAGCGTGGGTGCGGAGGTGTCTTTCACTAATTGTTTTCTTCACTTTAATTTGTTTTAATTTCTAAATCTGGCTAGGAAGACTAGAGAATAAAACAGCCAAAATATCACAAAATATCGGGATTTTGCTGTTCAAAAATTTGTCTTATTTAACCGATTAAAAAAAACAAAAAAATTACAACGAAATGTTGGTATTTTGTCTTTTGTCATTTCCCTGATCCGGCGCCACCCTGTATGTCACAAAATGTACGTTTTATTTCTAAGATGGATTCAATAAAATAAAATAAACGATTTGTATTTTAATTTGTATTCAACAACACAAAACACAGGAAGGTAAGCAAATTACATGAGGTTAAAAGTGTTATTAAATTAAAAATAAATCATACTTTATACATTATAAATTTTATATTGAAAATATGTATTTTAACGCTTAGAAAGTTTAATCGAAATCGATTTTTGCAAGCTTTAAGTACGCGAATCAAAATTTGAAGCTCATTTCTCCAAGAAGGTGATTATCTATGCATTAATATATATATATATATATATATATATATATATATATATATATATATATATATATATATATATATATATATATATATGTATATATATACATATACCGGGTGTCCCAAAAATGACTGATTGATTTTAAAGTTCAATAACTTGCAAACGGTGACAGATATTTAAAATATTCTTCCAGGAAGGTTATGTATGATGTCATGAGTTTTTTTACTGTGCTCCTTGATTTTAGTTCTAATTTCAAACAATAGGTGGCGCTGACAGCGATTGACGCTCAGTCAAGGCCTAAACTGACGTCACTCAGCATTGATGCACCGCCCTCTGAATACTAGGCCTGAGCGCTCACACAAAAATGACACAAAAATGGCGGCTGCCGAAGGCGGATTTCTTTTAGCGTAGATACGGTCCCTTAAATGTAGACACCAGTATTTTATAAAAGATTTCTCTACCTTGTTTATTCTCAGAAAAACTAAGCGGAAAAAACTTCAAAAAATTATTGGTAGGAATATTTAAGGGACCGTACACACGCTGAAAAAAATCCGCCTTCGGCAGCCGCCATTTTTGGTCCAGCGCTCAGGCCTAGTATTCAGAGGGCGGTGATTGATGCGAAGGAAGGAGATTAAAGCTATGGAGTGGGTCTCATTCACCAGCACAATCTTGCTCTTAGGGCCCGATTCTGAACTCATTTGATATGATTTCAATGGAGTGCGTTGCTGCCATGGAAACAACAAATTCTTCCATAGTGGAATACAGCATTATGAACTCGGCATGAATTTAGGAAGTAGTATTCGAGTTTGTAGGCAATTTTACATTGATGAAGTTTTATTTTCCCGGATTAAATTACTTTTTATGGTCTGATTTAAAGAATATTTTATGCATCGTATTTTAAAACTAGGAGAATAGATTTAGTATTTTTTGTTGTTAAAAATTTCATAACTTTTATTAAATTCTAATAAATTTTAGATCTTTTAAGGAAGTTTGTCAGTAGATTTTTATGAATGTTGGATAATAATCGTGAAAATGGTTATTAGTATATTTAACTAGTTAAAAACTAGTTAAAAACAAATATTAGAAGTTACCTTGCTTAACCGTTTTGAATAGGGTTACTAAACACTAATCACATGATATGACATGCTATCTGGCTAGAGCAGTAGAGAATGTCGTTTTCTGTGCATGATATGGAAAATGCCGTTTACTCTTTGTTCTTTCGTTAACACTACAAAAACCGCCAGATTAAAAATCTTGGTCGTCGAATAAAAAATATTGGTTGCAAGTGGCGATCACATTTGTCAAGCCCTGATAATTACAATTCATGATTTCTTTTTTTAAATATATATAAACTAAAGAGCTTTAAAATTACAATTGCATTCGAACAAAAGTGCTATTAGAATAACGGTTTTAATTTATATCAAGATAAAAATTTCAATAAAAATTTGTTTGTGGTCTTCAATTATTTAAGTACTACTAAGTTTTATACACTTGTCAAATTTTATTTGAACTTAGTTTATCACATTAGATACCAATGATATCTTTATTATTACAAATATATAAAAATTAGCGTTTGCGTGTAGAAAGACTTGCCAAAGCGTAAAAATTCAAACTCCAAGAAGTCTTTTAACACATTTTTACAATTTAAATAGTAGATGTAGATAAAAAATATTTACTAGTTTTATTGTATCAAACATCAAGATGAAACTGCATGTAGTACAATATTTTTATATCAAACTGTCAAACAAAATTTTAATTAACTAGCATTTATTTTATTTTTTTAATTTTAATGTAACAATATAATACCCCTATTCAAAAGGGATAAACAAGGTAACTTCTAATATGTGTTTTTAAGTAGTTATTTTTAACACAATTAACCATTTTCACGATTATTATCCAACATTCATAAAAACCTATTGACGAAGTTCCTTAAGGAGTCTCAGGACTCTTAAACTTCGAATTTTCGAAATTATATTTATTTTTTTCTAGATGTTAAACTATCTTTTCTGAACATTTTGATATCATTATTTCCTTGAAATTCCGATTAGAACGGAAGTTCTGGTTTTTAGAATTATACCCTCGCAATAGCTGAAGCGGCATTTATTATATTAAGAACTTTTTTTTATATTAAGAACTCTGCAAATTATAAGCAAAAAACTTGGCGAAATTTGAGACTGTTTTTATAAAAACCTTAATTTCTCTTCGAGTATACATGCTATCCTCATAAAAATGAACACAAAATATTACAATAAGCCACTTATTAATAATCTCGAGTCTGAACGATTTTGCTACATTAGTTTTTACAGGGTTATCCAAAACATAATTTGTTCAATCTGTTCAATCTTTTTCAATTTGTTGACGATCCCCTATGGGGTTTCGGGAAAAAATCTTCGCGGAAATATATGACTTATACTATACAGTTTACACACCTGCAGTTTCAGGTTAATTCCTCATGGGTTTTTCTAGATAGTAACAAAAAGTCTAAAACAGCAAGTGACCAGTCACCTTTGGCCATATAGTGTATATATATATATATATATATATATATATATATATATATCAGAGTCTTTGGGGACACTGTATTGTTGTAAATTCATTCATGCTATCACAATTATTGATGGTGGTCAGTAATGTTTATTTAATGGTTATATCTATCTATCTATCTATCTATATATATATATATATATATATATATAAAGAACAGCGCAGTTTGTTTTGAAACTACTAAAATTTGCTTAAAAAAATAGAAATTGCAAAAAATATATTTTTAACCGTTTTCCTGTGAATTATTTTCCGTTTGGTAACCTAAAATAAAATTTATTGAAATTTTAAATAGCGGTGTTCGTGTTATTGTAATTGTAAAAAAAAATGTATAAATAAAAAATAAAAAAATAAATAAATAAATAAAATTTAGTCATATTTTAATGCCAAATAAGCCCCTTAGGAATATTTTTTAAACATAAATTTAAAAAAAAGAGGTAATTCCAAATTAAATGTTTTTTTTTTATTATTATTATTCTCGATAATTTGTGTATATCTATAAATCAGGAGTTATTTTCCATCTCTTTTTTTTTTTTCACAATTCTTTTCGCACAAAATCATATGTTTTTAATAAAACGTGGAAGTGTTAGTAGAATTTGTAAAATAGGAAATTTGGACATTATTCTTATCATTTAGAAATTTATATGAATTGCTGTAACGTTAAATATTGTCGTTACGTTTTACCCTGAGAAAAAAATTTAATAATGCAAGGGATTTTTTTCCGCTTAAAAAGTTATATTATTACGCATTAGTGGAGATACTACTTTTGTATTTCTAATATTAAAAATACTTTGCTCTCTCAATTCTGAAAAATCTTCCCATTGTCTAATTGTAAACTTTTATATGTTTACTGTATGTAACAAATAAATCATTAATCTGCTGCGTACACAAGTTTTTTAATAGATGGATATATTTCATTACAAAATTTAATACGGAACTGACAGAATTTAAATCTTTATATTTATATAAGATGTTTTACAAAAATCCCTTCGCTACTATGTTTGTAAATAGTGTTGTTTTGTTTGTAAATAGTGTTGTTCAAGATAATCTTTTTGTCTTCAATGTGTTACGAATATAATATTATATTCTATATTTATGGAACATATTTCGAAAAATAATTTTAATAATACATTCGCAGTTTCAGTAAATGTCTCCATATAATATATATATATATATTAAAGCAATGTATTGTTTTTCATATGTTACATTTATCTAGAAAGAAGGAAATCTGTAATTTTCAAACCTAGTGGTATGAAATAAAAGTAAAGTTAAAATGCAATATTTTAAATCTAAAAGTCAAATAAATGATTATGCTTTGTAAATTTGTTTAATTTATTTGTGATTTCGACTGTTTGAAGTTCTCAGAAAGGAAATCTAATATTGAATACATAACTAATTAAGGATTCACGAAGTATACATACAAACAGTGGATTTTCATAAATCTCCTTACACTAACCAATTTAATAGGAAAAATTTTATGGAAAAATTTAGCGTATAGAGAAGGGATTTTAGATCCCAATAAAATAATCTTACAGAAAGTTTCCGATATAAAATTGACTGGATGCAAATATAACAAGATATTTTCAAATGTTACTTATAAATACAATATATACGATTTTTTTATTTTTATCATTAAAACCGTCCAATAAATTCACGTTCATTATAAGAAAGAAGTATATTTAGAACCAAAAAATAAATTTTATTCATGAATTTAAATATAATATTTTAAAATTACACTGTCTTGTAAGCATACAAATACCCATAAGAAAGTTTTATGCTACAATTGCTAATAATATATACCATCCATCATTAACACTGAAGACTTTATAACTTAAATCACTCCGAGGAATGAAATTTAACAAATACTTCATCCGGTAATTGTAAATTTCATCATGCGGAATTTTTACTAGTTTTTTACTTAAGTTTTTTAAAGATTATTTTTTTATATCGAACATTCTTTTCTAAATATCTTTAAATTTGAAATAAAAACAGTATGGTGCATGTAATTATAAAGAATTGTTGTAAATAATGCCACATAAATAGCTTTTTGAATTTCGAATAAAACTTGATGTATCTGATATTTTTATGAGTAATATTCAGAAACAGAACTCTTATGGTCTTTTTCACCACCATATTTTTAAAAAGCAATTTTCAATATAATTTTACAGAACTATTCAATTTTTCGACATTTTATCGAAATATACATTTATAAAATTGTGTCAGAAACTAGGAACTAATATCATCCGAACGAAATCGTTAAAATAATATTAGAACGTGTAGTCAAAATTCTAGATAAAATTCATGATTATCTCGTACTATAACATATACGCGATCATAATAGACTACAAAACATTTTAATGTATTTTCTTTGCAAATTATCATATGCATTAACCCTTTAAGGGCAAGGTACTTCTTTTCGAAAAATACTGAAATGAATGAATGACATCAGAAAAGAACAAATTTATTTCAAAATAAGCAAAAGCTTTTGTTCACGTATTTAAGAAAACTAATTTTTTCATTCCAATATGCTGGTGCCAATGTGACGTTTATGGATTAAAATTAGGTGGTCCAAAGATGAACAATCGGTTAAACAAGAAAGAGATTTTCCCGATTCTGTCATTAATTCTGCACATGGTCAACAGAGGAAGGGGTATATTATCCAGGTTTTATTGAAAGTACTACTACATGTACAAAAAAAAAAAAAAACCTCTTCACATCGGTATTTACGGAACCTAGATAATTAATAACGACTTATCTACAATTTTTAGGCACAATCTTTATGCAAAGAGATGTGCCCAGTAGAACAATGAACTGTTTCTAAGCCGTTTTCATAGGCCCGATATGAAAGAACGGAAAGACCGAAGTGATCGGAAATACTGATAGAACATAACGCTACTTGGCGAATTACACGCTAACTCACAAATGTTTGGCGTTTGTGAAAGAGTACAGAAAATGATTTGATGATAAAATGTTTCACATTGAACAGGGGTTTCCTACTCGCGGCTTTTGGGGTTGCCTATTCAAATGACCCTTGTGGTAAATAGGAGTGTTAAGAAAAACTGAGACAACTGTATTTTTAAAAGTACGTTACCGACTTTAGATGAAAAATTTATTTACTACAAGACTGAGAAGCTGGTAAAGGTAGCTAATGAAATAAGTGACTACCGCTTTTATTTTCTTTTTTATCGGAAAGTTTTAGCGGTGAAAAAAGTGTGTGTAACAAGTAATTTAATATTTAAGAATCTAAGCTGAGTTAATGCATTTTAGACTTCTAATCACGGTAGCTGTTCCTAACCTTCGTACACAGACAGAGAGGCACATAGACAATTTTTTTAACTTTTATTAGCGAAGCTCGTTATTTACCATTAATTGTATTTCTAATGATTATGTAATATTAACGTTTACTCGTTATTTCGGTCGCTTAATAATTAAAAAGTAATCAATTCATTAATAAAGTAAAAAAATCACTACCGATTATTAAAAATATTTAATATTTGATTTCTGTTTTCGTGACAGATGCTCTTTAAAGTTGTTTAGATTAAAAAAATATATTTGGAGCAAATTGGTTCATTAACTTGTTCAATTCAGAGATGACTTTCGGGGGATTAGAGCAATCTAAAAATTAAAATTTGGGGGGAAAATGCTATACGAGTATATATTGAATTTATAAATGAATTTAAAACGTGTTGAAGCGATTATAGGCCAAAATCAATGCGTATATAAATAAATATATATATATATATTAACACAGCTTTAGGTAAACCATTAATGTTTTAACGTTTACCATGCTACAAAAGTTCTCAAAGCCAGATTGTTAAGCATTATGAATTCATGTTACTTTGAATCGAAAAAAAAATGTTATTTATGAAAAAAAAATCTCGATTATGGATCAGCATTGCCATATGATCTATTGTGTTGTAACGTAAGATGATGGAAGTTTCATAATTATTGTAGGAATATACTCCTATAGGACTATATCCTACGTGACAGAGATATTTTCAAATGAAGAATAAGATATTAGAAAATGTAAAAAAATTGTCAATTATACCGTCTCACGTATGCTGGATACATTATAATTTCTTTAAACTTTCAAATAATAGTATTTTTTAGTAAAAATATATAATGTATCGTTTCAAATTTGATGCCATATTCAGCTGCCTTTAAATTCTAGAAAAAGTTTACTTCATTTTCTTTAGTTGCATATATATTTTTTTTTTTCAATCGAAAATTATATGTTTTTACTTAGAAATAGACAACGAAATAAAAAGTTCTATTTTCATCTATATAAGTAGAGTGTGCTGTAGTAACGAAACAATAACGTAAACGTTAGGCCTTTTTATTTTCTTAATATTTACTTTTAAACCGGTGGGCTATATAGATCTGCCAATTTTCAAACAATGTAATGAACAAATACTTGTGAAATATTTTTCTGGCGAAACACGTTCGAATTTTCGAAATAATGGTATATCGTTTTCCTTTAAAACTTGTGGAAATGAATATCGTGGTATTTATTTATTTCATTTAATTTTGAATCGATCCTCTTCACATAAAAATGAATAATATTACTAAAATAAATGTATTTAAGTAGGTTTTGGAATAGAAGACTATTTTTTAAACAGTTTTATTAAACTCGAGCTGTTTTTTGTATGTAAAGATGGAATTTTGTAACAGATTTTAAACCCACATCCTGATATGCTAAGATTATAGTAGATAGTGTTTGATAGTGTAGTGTAGTGTTTGGTAGGATAGTGTTTCTTACGCCAATAGAACATTCTAGTATTTTTCGAATTTAATTTCAAATTATTGTATTAATTTTAAGATATGTTTTTATTAGCCCATCATTGATGATAAATCGCCAAATATTCTATGTGACTCCTGCAATTGTATGAAAGTTAAAACAACAATGTGTTTAAATATGCCACTCTAAAAACTTTCCAAAATATGCCTAATCGCTGTGAAACTGCAAACAAGAACAAATTTAAAAGCTAAATAGTATAAAATAAATTATAAATAAAAAATTATGATTGTAATTTTTTTAATGCAAATTTATAAATTAATAATTAAAATTTAATGAATGATCCATTATACACCGATAAATCAATTTAGAAATATTTAAAAAAAACTAGTTTAATTATTGCTTTAATTTTTTTCTGTTGCAGTACTTTAAAATTAAATAGTAAAAATAACATGTCTATACTAATATTATAAAGAAGTAAAGTTTGTTTGTTTATTTGTATGAGGTAATCTCTGGAACTACTGAAACAATTCAAAAGTAATAGTATCAAAATAGCGGTGTTAGTCCACGTTAAAACAAAGACTATATCGTAAGTCGATGTCACTACCCCAAAGAGGGCGTAGGAGCAAAAAAAATGTTTAATGCGATTTTTGTGTTACTGAAGGGCCTAGGAACATGAAATTTGACATGATAGTAACTTAAAGATAAAATAATCTCTAAGAACATTTTCAGAAAATAATCGCAATTTAAAAGGGGTGAAAAAGCGCAAAAAGCGTTCTAAAAAACTTTCTAAATGGCGATTTCTACTGAATCTCAGGAAGTACTGAACCGATTTCAAAAATAAATGTGTCAAAATGATGGTGACAGCCCTTGAATCCCATAGGCTATATAGGCATAGGTGCAGGAGCATGGGACGTTCAAAATTTCGATTTTTGTGTTATTGAAGGGTCTAGAAACATGAAATTCGGCATGGTACATACTTATTAGATATAAATGAACTCTAAGAACATTTCCTGAAGAAAAAAAACGAGATTTAAAAGTGGTGAATGCGCGAAACGGGTTCTAAAAAACATTCTAAATTGCGATTTCTAGGCAATCTCAAGAAGTATCAAACCTATTAAAAAAATAATGATGTGAAAATGATGATGGCATCACTTGCTTCAATATAGACTTTTTTTATGTCTGTGAAACTACCCGAAACAGGGTACAGGAGCAAAAAACGTTCTAAAAATGCGATTTTTGCGGTACTGAATGGCCTAGAATCATGAAATTTGGATGGTAGTTATTTATAATCAATACTAATATTATAAAGAAGTAAAGTTTGTTTGTTTGTTTGCAGGAGGTAATCTCTGGAACTACCAAACCGATTTCAAAAGTAATGGTATCAACATGACGGTGTTAGTCCACGTTAGAACATAGGTTATACCTTAAGTCAATGCCACTAACCCAAAGTGGATGTAGGAGCAAAAAACGTTCTAAAAATGCGATTTTTGCGGTACTGAATGGCCTAGAATCATGAAATTTGGATGGTAGTTATATATAATCTATACTAATATTATAAAGAAGTAAAGTTTGTTTGTTTGTTTGCCGGAGGTAATCTCTGGAACTACCGAACCGATTTCAAAAGTAATGGTATCAACATGACGGTGTTAGTCCACGTTAGAATATAGGTTATATCTTAAGTCAATGCCACTAACCCAAAGTGGATGTAGGAGAAAAAAAACTTTCTAAAAATGCGGTTTTTGTGTTACTGTAGGGGCAAGAAACATGAAATTTAAAATGGTAGTTACTTATAAGATATAAATGGTCTCTACGAACATTTCCTGATAAATTCGAAATATAAAAGGGCTGAAGAAAATGCGCGAAATGCGTTCTGAAAACGTTCTATATTGTGATTTCTACACAATCTCAAAGAATATCAAACCAATTTCAAAAGTAATGGTTGGAAATTGAAGATGACAGTCAATGCTCCAACATAAGCTACATTTTATGTTGTTGTCACTACCACCTGTGGGATGCAGGAACAAAAAAAATTCTAAATTGTGTTTTTGTCATACTGAGAGGTCTAATATTTTGAAATTTGTCATATTAATTACTTAAAAGATGTTAATGCTTTCTAAGAACCGTCAAAAGAAAATTCCAAATTTAAAAGGAAGAAGTGAGAGAAAAGCGTTCTAAATTATGATTTTTGTGCTATAGTATGTAATACCAAACTGATTAAAAAAATAACGGCTGCAAATTGGTGGTGATAGAACCTGCTATAAAATAAGCTATATTTTATATAGGTGCCATTACCACTAGGGTGTTTTCGGAGCCAAAAAAATTCTAAATTTCGATTTCTGTGTCACTGAAGAGGTTAGAAACTTGAAATATGGCATAATAGTTACTTATAAAATATAAATGCCCTCTAAGAACTGTCGAAAATAAATTCGAAATTTAAAAAGATACGATTCAAGGGAAAGCAGCGAAAAGCATTCTAAAAAAATCTTAAATTACGATTTGTATGCATTCTCAGGAAATAATAAACCGATTACGAAACTAATGGTTGCGTATCAATGATGGCAGTCTCTTATCCTAAATAGGCTATATTTTATGCGGGTTCCACTAACACCTGGGGTTGGCAGGAGCAAAAAACGTTCTGAACAAGACTTTGAAAACTATCTAAATTACGTTTTCTATGGAATATCAGGAAATACAAAACCGATTTCAAAATTAATGTCGGCAAGTTAATTTTGAGAATCTCTGTTTCAACATAGATATTTTATGACTGTACCCCTACGAACAGAGAGTTGGTAGAACGTTAGACAAGAAAATTGGAATTTGACATGATGGTTAATTTTAAGATGGTTTCTATGGATAGAGGTTTGCTTAGAACAGAGTGCACCCCCTGGTTGCGAAATATGGAACTAACAGATTTTGCAAAAGATAAAGTGTTTTGAAAGGGATATTAAACGAAACCCTCTGTGCGATCTGTGATCACACTTACCAACTTGTTTTTTATTGGAAAGCAACTAATTAAATTTGTAAATTATTCCAATATGGGCTCAATAAGTTATCAAATTAAGAGAAGGTTGGGGGAATATCAAAAAGAAAAATATCAGCTATTATAAGTAGAACTCCGAGTGATGAAACTAAAGCAACTTGGTATAAAATATGTACTTTTCACAATTGTTCTCTCTATTTATTCCTTCGGGTCATTATTTTCGGAAATGATACGAAAACCTTAAATATTAGAAACCCAAACCACTTGTTATGCAACTCGAATTCAGTTTACATCCCATAAAGGTACGTAGGTATATTACACCATATTAATATTTGGCTTAAGCGAGATCACATTCGCAATTTTATTACTTCATAATATATGTTAATCTAATTATTAGTGAACCATAAAACCATCAAAATGAGTACTTCAGAACGATTTCTAAAAAATTCAAAACTTCAAATGAATACAGAAATGAGTGTTTTAAATGAGCATAAAAAGCTTCAAAATACTTTCTAAATTATCCTTTATTTAGAATTGGTTTTAGTTCTTCTAAATTTAAATTTCATTTCTGCCTAACGCAGTATAATAATGAATTTAGTCATACTTCGCCTTAATTAGTAATTTTTGATTTATTCCTAAAAGTATATTTTCTTCTCATAAAAATTTGACACACTAATATCACTTGGCCTATTTCAACTATTACGCGAGCAAAGCTGCGGGTTTTGCTAGTTTTTTAATAAACTCGTTTGTGCTTTTTACCAAGCGAAAAAGAAATATGAATTATTTCTGTTGGATTCCATTGCTGACGTCGAACTAATGTATTGTAATTGAAATTTTTGTTAAAAACACGAAATAAACTAAAAACAAAATCCTTGATTTTCACGATGTATACTAATTCTTATAAAACAAAGTTTTTTTTTTACCTATTTTTAATTTTATACCTACTAGTTTCTTTTTCTATATCAAGTCTGCTTTAAATTATCGTACTCACGGATTGACACAGTTTTTTTCTGAGCACTTTTGCGCACCAACTGACAATCCGCTGTTTTCTAAAATACAATTCAAAAATGGACAACTTACTACTTAAATATAGGTACTATAATAAATTAATGTGTATCCGTTTTGTAAATAAATTGCATTTAAAAAACAAATCCTCAAAAATCTTCACTTACGGTAATTTTTGTGTTACAAATTAAATTATTACATTTAGCTTCCATTGAAAAATACATTGCTACAGCTTTTTACACTATGCTGACAACACATTTTTAGTTCCAAAATCACTATTTTAAGGTAATTTACTTTTTAGTTCATAACATTTTGTTTCACATTTTTAATAATTCCACGCATGCACGCACTAAGCACCGGTATTCTCACTTCATTTTTCTAGAATAATAAGCTCTAAATATGTGACAAATAATCAATTAATTTTCTTACAACTCGTATAGCAATCTAAAATACAGTGGAATTTTTTTTCTAAAGTTTAAGAATGTACTGATTATTTTTTTTCCGAATTCTTAAAAACTTTTGAGATGAAGAAATAGGCATTCCGTTATTAGTTATTTTTATTTTGATAACATATTTATAGTCATAAGTATTAAAAAAAAAATACATCACATTTTCATTACTTATTTCTATTTCATCACTTTACTTTTATTTTCATTATTTTCATTATTTTACTTTATATGCTGTATAATGTTTTGATTATTATTATAATTCATTTCATAGTTCATTTATTCTTTATTTACAGACCTGTTGATATTTCTATAGTATTATGAAAAAATAATAAATAAAAATTGAAAACTAATAGCACTAATCGCACTATTAATTCACAAGATCATCATTTTCTAACAAAATCCATAAAAATCATTGAATTAAAAATGTTGTATGATATTTCCTTTTATAAATCTCAAAAATGTTTTATATTTTTATTTGTTATTAATGATTTGATTTCTAAAAGTAATTTAACAAGTCATATTTTTCTCAATTTCTTTTCAAGAAATGCACAAGTATAAAATATTATGTAATTTTCTTTTGTTAAAAAAAAAAAAAAAAAAAAGTTATCGTTTTCTGCTATAGATAAGAAGCGAATATTAAGAGGAAATCAATAAATATGTAATAGACGATATTTGTCAAAGACATATAAGAAACATGTTTCATGTTTCAAAGATCATCGCTGCAAGAAAAATGTCTGTTTTTTTTTTTTGTTCTCGTTTTGTGTGCATAAGATCTTTCTCAAATAAATGAAATATTTCTTCATACATACATACATATATATATATATATATATATATATATATATATATATATATATATTATGCCAACCCAATATTAGGGGAGATTTGACCCATTAATTTCTCATTATTAAAGTCAATTATTTTTCAAGGTTTTTTTTTTTTTTTTTAACCTATTACACTTCTTTGGAAATTTTATTTTGATAACTGATTGTATAAAGACTAAAATGATATATGAAATTTATTCTAGGTTCAATATCTAAAAAATAAAAAATCATTTTGTAAAAAATGGGTCAACCCTCCCCACTTATTTTTCGTTCTCATGCACTCGTGTGTTTTTTTTAACCCTTCCAACAAAGTTGAAAAGTGTTTATGCATTCGGTTTGTCAGGCCGTCTGACCGTATGACCGTCTGTCCACGCTCTAACTCCCGTAAATATACTCGAATTTTCATGCAATTGATAATCTATATATAGGGTCACCTAACCATGTTTGGTATTGCATATGAAGTATGCGGGATTAATAATTCATTTACAGGGCTATCCAAAAGAATTTCATTAAATTGTGGTACATGGTGAAAAATCGTTTGCAGAATATTTTAATGACATTACGCTGCTTCAAATGTATTTAAACTGATATAAATCACTGAATTTTACTCCGATCACGTTAAAATATGGCATTCATAGCATTTTTAATTCATTTACAGGGACACGCAAAAGAAATCGGTTACAGAACTGTCTTTGAGTAATAATTGCTGGAGTGTTCAGTTTCAAATTTGGTATGCGCTTTTAAATTTAGATAATCTTTTGCACGTTACTCGTTATATATTAATTCTATACCTCATATACAGGGCTGCACAAAAGTATTCAGGTACTATTCTCGTTATTAGAGGAACTTGCTGAAGGGGAATTTTCAATTGAAGTATATGTATTTCTTTAGTGAACAAAATTTTGGCATTCATGTAGTTAATAGATACAAATATATAAATCATATACAGAGCTGCTGAAACAATTCAGATAATTTTTCGATTGTAGATGAGAATAGCTGAAATTGGGTTTTGAAATGTGTTATGCGTTTCCATATGGCTGAATTAGACTTAATATTATAATTTTTTAAACGGTACAGTTTCGTTACACTATTCTGAATGTGTTGGAAAGTGTTTCATAATCTATGCTAAACGGATAATTTTTTCTTTCTTGTTGAATAATAATGTTTCTTAAGAGACATTTTTCGGGATTCAGTATATTTGAAAAGTAGTACTGAAAATTCATATATAACAACAACACATTTTTTGGGACAATTAAGAAAATATATTTATGCTTTCCGACGCATGTCTGTTTAATCAAATAACTGATTTTAATAAAATTCACTTTAAAAATATGTTAAATTCCTGTAAAAATAAATAAATACATGTTTTTAAAATTGTGTTGTTTGAAATAAAATTAATCATTACATAATATCACATTCAATATTTTTAATTTATCCGACTAATAAATGTTTATTCTGAGGACGTTGCGTGAATTTTTTTATGTATTTATTTATTTTTTTTTTCTTTTTTTTTTAGGGAATTGCATATTTTAAGAACTTCTTACATGAAAATTTAAGTAAGGTGAAAAGAAATGTAGGCTGTAAGTGATAAAGAAGTATTGAATAAATTCTTAATTTGGAACGTATGAATTATATAAACAATTAGTTCATTTTCATAAAATCCCGCACTGTATTTACTACAAATCTAAATCTTATAAATTTAATCTATTTAAACAATGCGGTCTGGGACTTTATTGAAATACCTCACATATTCTTTTATTTTGAATGCATTTTCTGGATGCAGATTAAAAATAAATGCTTTCAAATAATGGTACTTAGAAAGTAAAAATATACATTTTTTCTATTTCTATTTTAAAACTTTTCTATACATTGTGGTGATTTAAAAAAACAAATACATATATGAAGTTAAAATAATCTAAACCATAATTTTAAATCCAGTACTATAATACTATAAAGTATTCTAAACATACAAATACGTAAAACAGAATTTTATACTATTTATTTATCATTCGTTAATAAATTCCAGGCTTTATAAATTTAGATCACTCCAAAAATGGATTCACTAAGAAGTCTTCGAAAAATTATGAGTTTCACCATGTCAACTCTGTAATAAAATGTATTACGATAATTATGATAGATCTTTCAACTTTAAATTTATTGAAGTCTTAAAATATTCGTCTTCTTCTTATTATTATTATCCATTCGGAACTTCTTTTGTTTAATGTTTTTCTTTTCTGAAATAAAAACTGTAAGGTGAACATGCTTATAAGAAATTATTGGAATTAATATCATGTTACGCGTTTTTTGACCGGTAGACAAAGCACTATATTATTAGAACACAATCAAGCTGATTAGTAAATAAATCGCACAAGTTGCAATACTTTCAACTTAGTGAGAAAGTGTCAATAGTGCGAGACGAACACTGGAATATTTCATTTTTAATTGCCAGTGTTTTTCTACCTGAAATATCTAGATGACAGCTATTTTAACGCAAATCACCCAGACAAGATTTTGGATATGACATCTCGCTTATCATTTGTGATGGTCTATCAGTTTAAGCCACAGTTAAAGAAAGGAGGCATGTGGGAGAATACATACAATTTAAGCCTGAAAGTTCCTGAATTCCACTTCATGGGTTAGACACCTTTGCACTCGTAAACCAAAAAATCTCGTGATTAAAAAAATATATATATCTATGCATGATTAAAAAAAAAGGTATAATAATAAATATGATTTTGCTAAACTAATAAAGAGTAATTCCGTATTGAGGATTTATTCGAGTTCTTTTACCTGTTACTTATCCTGTTAAGCTGTCTGAATTGACGTACCAAATGCCATTTCAAAATGCTGTCTCGGAGAATTTTGTACGCAGGGATATTGTATATGTAGTTGAGAAGGTAAGCCAATGAAAATTTAACACAGAAAGTTTATAGGTAAGATAACCGACATGGACGCTGTTTTCACATAGTTGAACATAACTAATTGTTAAAACTATAAATAAAACTTGATGTTAATAATATGTTTTTGGCTTTAAAAAACAGAAATCAAAATGCATTTGTCAAACATTTTTTAAATGTTCATGCAATTTTTTCGACTGTTCAACATATTATGTAAAAATGCATATTTTAAATAATGTGATAAATTAGGAAAATGGTTTCATCAGATTAATGCATTAATAAAATCATGTTAAAACTAATATAAAATGATTGGTGGTGCAAACATTATATATTACATATAGATTAAAATTGGAGCTATGTAATTATATGATCAAAAAAGAATAGGATTAAATAATATATATATATCAAAACAATCACAGATTTATATGACAAACGTAAAGAATTTAAATTCAAAGTTAATACATTTACAAATTTTAAATCTTGTCTACATCATTCTGTATTTCGAAATATAATACTTAATCATTTATATAGAATAAAATGTTTATGTTCTTCTCCTCTAATTAACAATAATATTAAAAAACTAATTTATGATGCATTAAATCATGGTTTTCCAAAAAAATTCATATATTCATTAGTATACAATTAGTACTTTACTTACATGATCTTTTAAAACAAATTAACACATGCGTAAACAAAATTACAAAAAAAAAATTAAAAAATATAAAAAATATGTATAAAAATTAAAAAATTGTAAAATAATATAAAAAAAATATTATAGGTTGGATGAGTGGGTAGATGTTAGAGTACGGAAGAGGTTGGTGTTGTCTGGATAATACGCAATGGTTAATTTTTAAAAAATGGGGCTTTTGTATTATCACTATATTTTTAATACGTATTTTATAAGGATGTTGATTTGATATTTTATTTGTAATTGGTGACTTTCATTAATATTATATTTAGCTTAATTAAAGTTTTATCTTATTTACAATCATTTGTTATTAAATTTTAATTTACTTAGGACAATATCATATTAATTACTAATAGTATGCCATTTTTATAGTGATTAATATACATATAAGTATATTTAATATAAATAAAGTTATACTGTATGTATTAAAATTGGGTAATTATTTTTATTATTACTCCTCTATTCTTTTTAATATTGATCTATTTTCAGTTTGTGTTATAAAATTTATTATCAGTTTAATGTGATTGAATGTCCCACATTCATACTTTTTGGATTTTTATGGCTGTATGAAAATAATCCACACACTATATTTGAGATTTTTAGGTAATGGGAATTTAAGTATCTGATAATCATCTATATACTTCCATATGTTTTTTTATTTCCAGTTCATTTTATAATTATCTTAAATATAATAGTTATTATTAACGATTTTTCTATTATTTTTAATATATATTTATATTAATTATTGTTGAATTTATTTTATTTTATAGCATATAGCTATATGTTATATATTAACAATGTTAAAGAATTATTTAAATTCTTAGTATAGTTTAAATGTGTAAGATAATAGAATATTTTGAATGCTTTTATTTAAATTTTATTAACAATAGTTTTTAAAAAAATATATAGTGTGGTTTATATTAGGTTTATAATTATCTATATATAAGGATTTGTTTGGTTTTGCTGTTGATAATTTTTTTACATTCAAAGGCTTTCAATTGTTCATCTTTTGCATTTGAATAATAAAAATACTACTAGATGGCAGCACCAAAATTTGTCTTTTGACAATAAGATATAAATTTTGTCTTTTGCAGCTCATTTTCAGTTATAATTTCCTACACCAGGTGGATTTTTTAGCTAAATTTTGACGATATTGTTAAATAGTAATTAAATAATTTAATAGTGTATTTTAGTTATTTTAAATAATGTAATTACTTTCTATTTATTTTATTTTATATTATATTAATTGTATTTATCATGGTTTTTCAAAATGTATTAACTGCATTCTTTGGTATCAATTACTGTGATTTCTTAACTGTTTTATTCACCTTAATCTTTACGATATTATGGCAGCCATGTGCGTGTGGATATATTGAAAAATACTGAAATATTAATCGGTATGTTGTATATTATTTCTATTTTATATCCTATAAATATTTAAACAGGTTTTATTGATTTTTCCTTTTCATATTATTTGTTTCTATTCTGTTTTCATTTTTAATCTATTCACTTGATTATAATGGTTATTCGGGCACAGAGAAAAATAATTTTAGCTTTAGCTTTTTTTCTCACAGAAAACAACCATATTGCTTATATCATTGAATTCTGTGCCCTTGAAAACGTAATTCAATATATAAGCTTTTCCATTATTTGTCGGTGTCCACTTTCTTCTTTTTTCTTCCATAATAATTCTTATAATAAATTATTTGGCATTTTTTTTATACTTACAGCTTTAATTCATAATATTAGGGTTTTTGATGGTGGTATGTTATGTTTAATTAATGGTTTTATATATATATGTATATATAATATGTTGTTGATTTCTTTTTATTTCCTTTAAACACACTCTTTTATTAAAGAATAATTTAAAATGGGATAAAAATTTCGTACATTGTTATTAATAATTTTATGGTCTAGAGGAAAATCTTATTGCATGTTTCAATGTAGTATAAAAAATTAAGTAAAATCGACTCAACTTATTTGCACTGCAGACAGTTTTGGAATACGAATTTACATACAATATTCCCGAAAAACTGGTTATCGTTTCTTTATTTATTACTGAAGATAAATTATACTACATGATGTACTACGTGTGGAAAATCTACCACAATACATATGAATTCTAATAGGATAAAATTATGTATATATTGTTAATGATTTGCAAAGAAAACTGCTGGTATTTTTAATTTATCTGTAGAATATTTGTGATTATGAAGTTTATAGGAAGGAAAGTGAAGAGTGTTATAGACCGAGTGTCTGCAGCACAGGTAATCACTTCATAGAGTTCACAGATGACCTGTAGGTTTACTTTTGTGTTTTCCTGCACCAAAAGGTATGAAAACATCGAAGACTGGGAGCAGGAACACACAATAGTAAACCTACGAGTAAGCAGCTAAAATCGTGTTTCCAAGTGTTTTCCAACAAGATATGACTTGTCAGACCGATTGCGTTTAAATATGCGAATCAAGATTTAACTAATCCTAGAATTTCATCGGTGAACTCGATGGGGTGATTGTCTGCGCTGCATGCACCCGGTCTGTTATAGAAGAACAAATGATGACCAACGAAATTCCTTCTTATTGTTTTATGAAGATAAATGTAATTGAATTACCCAGAATCCAATTACTTTAAAAATATATATTCTAATATATATTCTGTATATATATTCTAATACAAATTATTAATGTCTTAAATAATTTTTTTTTTTTTTTGATAATTTAAAACAAAATTGTTTTTTTTTTTTCTTCTGAGTAGAAAAAAATGTATGAGTATTATTTCGGATGTGTAAATAGTAAATAATCTAATAATTAAATATTCTCACATAAAGCAGTTTAGAGCTGAGTTATTACAAGACTTAATTATTCCCATCATGAAATAATTAAAAAAATTATAATAAAAACGAAATTTAAGAAAATAGTGCTTTTTTATATGACACTACTTATACTCTTTACAAATAAATATTGCTAATCTTTGCTTTCCGAATATATTTATTGTCTTTGAATGTTATGCAAGAAAAACATAATGATTAAGTTCATTAGAAAGAAAATTGTTCAGCAATGGTACTTTTAATAAAAAGAGCTTTTGTATATTTTTTAAATATATCTCTATTGTTTTATTGCAATCCGGAGAACTCGCATGATTTAGCAAAAAGAACAAATGAAGAAGAATCAAAAGAACAAATGATTTAGCATAATTATTTTTTTATTATAAAAATGCTTTAGTGCACTAAAAGTGTAGGTATCAATAGATGATTGTCTATTTCATATGTTTAAGATATTAATTAAAGGCACTTAAAAATGTGAGATGAATTACAAAAAACTAAATATAAATAGTGCAAAATCAATATAAGCTCAAAATTTTAAGAATACTTTTTCAGGCTGTTTCATAGCTTTTAAGAGAATTGAAGTATACATTATTTCTAAACAACTTTGTTTTCCATCTTAGACTGTTTGTTAAGTTGTAGTTGTTGTTATTTTGTTAATATGAACAAGTAATTTTGAATGTATACTGATTCAATTTCTTTCATTAATATTCGTATTTTTAAAAAGCAGAAAAACCAACGTTTAAAATGCACAAATAATATACGAAAAGCAGCAAACAGCTGTTTCGAATCTACTAGCGAGATTCTTCTTCAGTGCAAAAGGAACAGCGTGCTAGAAAAAGCAAGGCTGAGCGCTCAGCCTTGCTTTTTCTAGCACGCTGTTCCTTTTGCAAAAATCTATCTATTTGCAAAAATATTTGATTAACTAAAATATAGAAAATATAGATGAATATTAAACAGTACAGTAATTTTAAAAAGTTAATTCATGTTAAGATACTTCAATATTAATTAAATTACGATTATACATTGACTAAACAATTAATATAGTCTAAATAGATAGTTTAAAAATAATTTATTTATTTCATGCTACCATATGTCAAATAAACAGATACATAATTTAGAATTTGCTTCAATTAATGCCCTTTCTAATAATCTTAATATAAAGCGATGCATTCTCCACCATCGGGTCCATTTTTTTTCAACTTCAAACTGTAATTTACGATATCTGTAGCGTTTGCGAAAAAACATTTTCCAGTTGTTTAAAAAAATAAATAAATAAACCCTCAAAAACAGTAGTATTAAAACACATTCAGTTTATGAAGAAAAAATAATTGTCATTAAATATTTTCACGTAAGAAATAAGTTGAAATATTTTAAATTATAAATTAAATTTATGAGTATACGTTTACTTAATTGTTTGATAAGAAATAATGATAAAAATAATTTATAGTGGAATTTATGTTGTAACATTTTTAAATTATTATTGAATGAGAATACTGCTGTAACATAAAAAGTCCTTTCGGCCAGTGCAGGGAGGAAGAGGTAGCTTTCATATTTATGTGTTTTAAAGTTTTGCAAGTTTTACTCGAAACTAATTTTACTCAAATTTTAGGTTTGCTAAAACGCGACGAATTCAACAAGAGTATATTTGTCAGTGCTAACTTTGAGTAAGAATATCGCCTAATTAGTAAGCTACTAGTCGCCCTTGGCACTCAGTTTGGTCTGATTTAAAATTTATGTTTGGGAAAGCATGCTAACCAATGTATCATGCTACTTTGATTCATGATTTAATTTACTTGGATTGTCATAAATATAATTAATATAATCCCTTAAGCTAATATTAGCTTTGTTGACTAAAATATCTCAATTTTTTGATTTTCTGTAAACAAGTAAACCCTATTGGTTTACAATGAAAGTCTATGGGAATTTGGCGAAATATTAGAGATATCACCAAGGTGGGGTCACTTTTGGCGACTAATTTTGGTCACCAAATGTGGCCAGTTTGGCGACAGCACGGGGTCCCTCCTATGGTAACGCCCCTTACAGGTATGGCGATGCATTAAGTGCTGTTAAATAACCAATGGCCACCACTTTCAAACTAGATGACGGATGAAGTCAAAATATCAGCAATCCTAAAATTCAAACTGCGATATCTCTACCATTTTTTAATATAAAGACAAAACAAAATATGCTCCGGAATCCTTTATTAAGTAGAAATTCTTAAGAAAATAATATTTTTCAGTTTTTAGTTTATTTGCTCCGCTTATTAAATTAAAAAATAAATAATAAATGACTGCCACTTTGAAACAAGATGGCGGATGAAGCTGCCCAACGAACTCGGTCGAGTCTGAATCATTGGTTTGCACTATGCATACAATTAATTTCATCCACATCGGTTTATAAATACGAGAGTTATCGCATGACAAATATCAGATATATATATATATATATATATATATATATATGTTGTATATACATACTGACAACAACCACTGTTAATACACATTGTATAAAAAATAGCTATCAACTGGTCAATATTATGAAAAATCTTAAATGTGTAATAAACAATATAACGGCATATGATTTCAAAGATCTTTTTAATAATATAAATTTATTAGATCTACATAACATTATAAATGCATTATTTAAAAAGTGTCATCATGAACGGGATTTGCCATTTAATATAGATATAGCTTATTTTAAAACTTTAACAAATTTCATTATCTATAATAATTATATTTTGCAAGATAACACATTATATTTACAGAACGTCGGCATACAAGTTGGATGTACATCCAGTTTATTATTTAACTTATACTTATATCACTATTAACGTACTTTTACTAATAGTAATCTACATTTATATCGTTATATTGATGACATAATTTTAATTGCCACAGATCAAACTAATGTTGCTCAATTTCCAGTAGATTAACCTACTAATTTAGAATTAACGGAAAACCTCCCACTTAACAATAGCATTAACTTTTTCGATCTTAAAATTACAATAAAAGAAAACAAAACAATAACTGATCTATATGACAATCGTAGAGAATTTAACTTCAAAGTTAATGCATTTACTAATTTTAAATCTTGTCTTCATAATTTGGTATATCGTAATATAATTCTTAGGGATTTATATGGAATAAAGTGTTTATGTTCTTCACATCTAATTAACAACAATATTAAAAATCTAATTTATGATGCATTAAATCATGGTTTTCCAAAAAAACAAACATATATTCTTTAATATATAATTAGTACTTAAATGATCTTCAAAATCAAATTAACACATACGTAAAAAAATTACAAAAAATATATAAAATTAGAAAATAATTATAAAAAATAAAAAAAAATTGTAAAATAATGATAAAAAGTTATTATAGGGCGGTTGGGTGGGGAGATGTTAGAGTACGGAGAAGGGTGGTGTTGTCTGGATAATACTCAATGGTTAATTTATTAAAAAATAAATAAAATAAATGGAGCATTTGATTTATAACTACGTTGCTAATACACACATTTTATAATGGATGTTGATTCGATACTTTTACATGTATAATCGTATAGTTATCTATTTATATAAAATCCAAGTCTCTGTGTGTCCCTCACGATTCTGGTAGGACCACCTCATTGAAATGAGTAATTGTTGAAAAATACTAATGCAGGGTTACCACAGTAGCGCCAAATGTTGGCCAACTTGGCGATAGCTGGCGGATTTAGCGAAATTCCCATTTAAAACCATTAATCTTTCATAAAGGAGGTCACCAAAATTTAATTTAAACTCCGCTCTTTTAAAATATTTTTTCAAAATCTATGGGTGAGAATTTAAAATACATCTTTACATCTTCCTTCCGATGCTACTAATAAAATAACCGCCAATAGACGACGCTGTACTGTGTGAGCTCCTAACTGCGCGATTTTAATGTGCTTTAGGTACTTTTCCAGTATAGATGCCTTGGCGAAAAGGAAATTTGGCAACGTATTTACCGGGAACCTATCCACTGTTTCATTTTATATACGCACGCATTTTGTTTTCGCTATTTATACGCTTTATTTAACATAAAAAGCCGTTTCTCTAATTTTATACAGAAACAGATGTAATTTGTACATAAAAACATGAATAATATACATATAAAATAAACATATAAAATAAACAAAAACGCTCATCAAGTTTGTTTTCATAGCTGTTTATATGATTTGACAACAAATCTCAATATTTTTCCGTTATACGGACACCATGCCAAAATGTATGCTAATGCGCCAATTATTTCAAAATGCTAAAAGATATTTGTAATTTTATGCCAGCCGTTTAATATGAGTTTTATTTTATTGCCTTATTTTATAACAGTTATTTGTTCAATTATTTTAAGTATATATTTGTGATTTAATGAAATAGTTCGTAAAAGTCTGGAATTTTTAAATGTTATATTTTTTAAATGCTCACTTTAGTATCGACAATATTTTTTCTTTTCTTTTTCAATAGCCTCAATTCACGTGATTTTCATTTTGCGCCAACTATTACGCTTGGCGACAATGGTATCCGTATAACGGAAAAGTACCCAAATCTCACTTTCTGATGCCCAAATGACACCAAGCTTTTTTTAAAAAACGCCAAAGCCCCTACAGTGGAAAAGTATCAAACTGTCTATTATTTTGCGCTATCTGTGTTATAGTTTATACTATATGCAAGGTGAGTGGAGCGAAGAGTTTAAACATTAAATATTAAAGTTTCGGCTCAGATGTCATTTACGCCCCATGTTGGCGCGATTTTTTTCTGACGCCAATGTCATATACACAACGGGTACTTAACTGTCGCCAAAGTGTCGTTATTTTGCTTGATATGGTAACACGGATGTTGTTGTTTATGCTGTTGATGTTTTCGCCAAATTGGCGTCGGAAAAAAATCGCTCCAGTATGGGGTATATATGACAACTGTGCCAAAGTTTCTATAAAGCAGTATAAGACTAAAAAATTAAGAATAAAATAAATGCAAAATAAGACTAAAGAAGAAAGAAAAATCATGCGTTAAGCATAGAATATGAAACACTTTCCAACACATCCTGAATGTTTTAACAAAACTTCGTTATTTAGGGAAATAAGGTAAATAAGATAACTAAGTAAACATCTTAGAAAACGCATAAAAATTTTTAAAAATTGATTTCAGCAGTTACCGTCCATAGCCAATAGTATCGTTATTACATGCCACTATTTAGCTAAAATTTAATTTAAACTACTCTTAAAGCTACTGAAATCACATTTCCAGATATTATCATCCATAGACGGTTATGTATTCAATTCTTTGCGTGACCCTGTATATCATTTTATCTATATTCTACAAACATTTCTTAGTAAACTAAATGCAGTTCAGCGTAAAACTGCATAACTCCTTTAAAAACCACCTTTAAGCAATTTATTCTCATACTCAGTAACCCTTACGAATTCTTTTGTGTAACCCTGCATATGAACTGTAGCATTTATACACACGGTATAGTATGCATAAATGTAGTGAAACATAAAAGCGCATATCATAATTAAAAATGCATTTCTAGCAATCATTGCTTATGTACAATACTTCGGAGAAAAGTTTCTTGGCGAGAAAGAAGTTTGCCAACGTATTTTCTGACAACCTATTTACTGCTTCATACTCACAAGCAATTTTTTGCATATGTATACAATTTATTTAATTTAAAAAAAGCTATTTACCCATTTTTATAAAGAAACAGAAGTAATTTTTGCACAGATGTCATATACGCATCGGGGTTGGTGCGATTTTTCTCTGACGCCAATTCGGCAGAAATCTCGCTTTCGAATACCAGTTACTTATATATTTTTTAATTATTTGCTATCATTTTGAAAAGGAAATAACTATAAATAAATAAAAGTTTGAATAATAACTATAGAACAAAACAGTTTATATAATTTAAAAACAGAAAATAAAAGTAAATAAACAATTTATTAATAAATAAAAAAAAACAATAGCCGGGTTACCATAGCCGGCAAAAGTGCATATATAGCAGTGTATAAGTGCATATATAAAAAAAAATAAAAGTTCATTAGATTTGTTTTCATTGCTGTTTATATATTTTGGCAATATATCTCACTTTCTGATGCCCGAATTACACCAAGCTTTTTTTTTTAAATGCGCTATAATGGAAAAGTACCTAAATAAATAATTAACAGAAATAACCAGTTATACAAACTAAAACTTTTTATTTCGAGATCAAAGCATTGTTTTTAATTTCAATTAAAAATACATACATCCTTGGATAACTTTAGTTGAAATTAGGATCACGGCTTAATATCTCATTCCATAACCTAAACAAACACAGGTGATTCATTCATCGTGAACCGTAAAAAATATGAAATCATTGAGGTAATAATTCACAAAGTAAGTTCTCCAACAATCAATGGACAATATTATAATGACGTCATAGTAGGTAAAATGGTGGCATCATTTGTTTATGGTTTGAAATCACAAAGATTTAATTTTGCAATGTCTCTTATAGTTACATTATTTTATTGTCATATTTATGAGCTCAGAACAAAAGCATATTTTTTTCATTATTTAGTTATTAAAGACGGGAAAAAATTATAAATGTGCATGATTTGAAAAATTTATATAATTTTCTTTCTCAATACTAAAAAATAACATCGGGAAGTAACAGCGAGTTTAAGTTAAATAAGTTTAGCTGTTTATTCTGTTGTAATATTCAAAATAACTGCATTTATTAGATTTCAGTAAACAACATGAGGGCCCGATTAAACTTTGATGTTAGAGGAATTACAATGTCATATCAGGACCTTTCTTTTGGAGAAGCTTTTCTAAATTCCACATATACATGGAAACTCTTCAGTGTTTGAAATATTATTCTTAGGACTGGCATAACATGAGAACGGCCTGCAATTTCACACAAGTTTTTTAAAACTACTTTATATCAGAAATTTTACTAAAAACTGGTTACTTTTTTGTTATAGAGGCCCACACTATTAGAATTATGACAAGTTGCAGCCAATTTCACCAAAGTCGTTACCAAGATCGTGAAGCACACACATATAATACCATATAATACCATTTCATGAAATCGTATACGATAATTTAATAGTTTTTACCTTACTTCAAGTGTATAATTTATTTATTTTTAAGGCTTAACAATCTAAATTGTCCAATATATGAATTTAAAAAAATGTAAACAAAGATCGAATAGACACGACCTCAAAGAACCTCAAATCTGCATAACACTTGGAACCAAACTGTGCAGATTAGTGGTCTTCTACTGTACACAGTTTTTCATGAACGTGTTTTGTTCTTAAAATGTGTTATTTTCATCACGGCAGAACAAACGAGAAAACTCATATTCTTGCACATGAGTTGTATATATCTTTATATCTAAATTTCCGTCATTTTTGACGGGCTACCTTTCTAGTATTGATATATTTATCAATTAATATTAAATTTATTCATATTCATTAATATTTAATAATGCTAATGATGAACTTGTATTTAAATTTTAGCCTACTCAGGACAATATCATATTAATTTCTAATATAATGTATACTGTCTGAAATGAGAATAAAACACATAATGAGTGTAATTGTTATACCTAATGCTTTGACACTATGGATTTTAATTTGGTAATTTGTTTTTTTTTCCCTCGATGCTTTTTAATTTTGGTTTATTTTGAACTTAATTGGTGTTCAGTGGTTGATTTCCCCTTTTTCTGTGTGTGGTAGTCCCAAATTCATATTCTTTAGCTAATTTATTGCTAATATGAAGACGAAACCACATATTTTATTTGTGGAACTTAAGGCATTTGGGCCCGACGATTCTGTCTAAGTTCTACAAATTTCCATTATTCCAATTCTGTTATTCAGTTTCTGCTGTTGTTTACTATGTTTTTATAATCTATGTTAATTGTGTTGAGAGGAACTGTATTTGTTAATGTCATTTTATTCATAATTTCACAGTTTTTGTTGGTGGTCGGTAATGTTTATTTAACATATATATATATATATATATATATATGGATATCTATATCTATATCTATATCTATCTATCTATATATATATATATATAAACTTTCTGTACAATTATACCATTTAAACACATGAAAATTGACAAAAATTGACGCAATACCCAATGACAGACAAAAGATACAAAAATCCAGCTAAATAATATTGAACTATTAAATAACTATTATGAAATTAAATAAACTATTAAATTAAGTTCCAACTAAAAAAAAAGCTCTAGTTCTCCATTATATCGTAGATATTGTAAAAGAAATGTCCATGAGAATGACACTCTGCATGTCAGAAATAATAATAACTATATAAACTAGTTGGATGATCCAAACACAAAACTTTCTTCTATCTCATATATTTTAATATTTCAAAATGTTGTTACATATGTCCATATTTCCTTTTTATTAGTTCAATATTATATCAACTTTGACTTTCATCTTAGATTCCTGCTTCAGTCAATTAATTGGACTAAAAACGAGTGAGTCTCGAACATGATATTTATTAAAATCACGAATAGTCGGCTTATCAGGATGAAAAGTTCCCGTCGATTCAATAGCCACTCGTGTAAAATAGAACTGCGAAAAATTAAGAAGATTAGACAAAAAAATGCTATTACAGCACTCGCTTCCGTCAGAAGTTTTCCACATTCAGTGAGGACCTTCTAGGCAGGACCAAAAACATACACAAAAAATTGGTTCTTTTCTATGCATGATTTCATACACTTTTCCATGGTACACTATTCAAAATGGCACGAAATCGCACAAAAATCGCTATTACACCGCCCACTACAGGCGGATTTTTTTCAAAATTAAAGAAGGTCCTGCTTGCCATAGCCAAGAACTAAAAATAAAAAATTGGGTTCAATTCTATGCATAACTTCATACACTTTTCGAAGGTACAATATTGAAAATGGCACAAAAATCGCTATTACAGCGCCCTGTTCCAGTGGAATTTTTCCAAATTCAGGGAGGACCTTCTTGCCATGACCAAAAACATATACAAAACATTTGATTGAATTTTATGCATAACTTCATACAATTTTCGATGGTACAATGTTCAAAATCGCACAAAATTGCTATTACAGCTCCCCCTTCCGAGTATTTTTTCGAAATGAAGGAACTGTTGTGTGGATTTCTTTTTCGGGATTACACGAATGGATACGCAATTTTTCTGGGATCATTTATATGTATAATTTACCGATACTTGATTTATTTTTATAACATTTGGTATGTTTTCTTAATTCAAGAGCAAATTCTATCAATGGTAATTTTTTCACCTTAGTGACGGCATAGTATGTTATCTCTGATTAATACATTGAGGCGTCTTTTTGAGGTTTAAAATATAATGTATATATACCTTACAAATTTATGACTTGGAAGGACCGTTTACATTGAATTGTGGATGTAAGTTTCAAAACTCCGCCTTATCCGGAAAAATAAAGTTTGGGAAATTGTAAAAAGCCTTTAACTGTAAATTAGTATTTTGTGCATTATAGTGTTTTTTTTTTCTTTTTGTACAGGTTTACCAGTAGATTGATCGGGAATTACTTATACCCACTACGCTCACACACACACACACACACACACACACACACATATATATATATATATATTAATTATTCGTGTTTTCAGAATCGTGTGCTCAATTGTTATTTATGAGATACATAATGAACCGGGTACATGACATGAAGTAGGATAATCACATGTATAGAGGAATCTGCATTTTACATTGTATACTAAATGTCAGGTGCAAATATATAATAAATAATAAACTATTAAACATATCATATAATTGCAATAAGAATTTTGACTAAAAACCGAGTAATTATTTTAAATACCAATATTTCATAAATTTGTACAGATGTACATCTCTTAAACAAACCAATCGTGTGTTATTTCTGTATTCGTAAACAGCTAATGCTTAATAACAAAATTCAAAAGATGGTGGAAATCTTTTATATTCACAAAATATTTGAAAAAAAAAAGAAGCCTTTTTTTATCACGATAAAGAAATTTCTAATGCTACTAAAAGCATATTTTAATTAATCGTTATTCGGATATTGAAGGCATAAATTAATGCAATAAAAATTATAATGAAGAACGTACCTCCTTTTACAATTCCTTCATCTAAATGTGTTCTGAATTTTTTGCTCTAAAGTAAAATCTGATATTTCTTTTAGTTTAAAGAATAAATAAAATTAATATATTTAGATTATATATTTAAATATTTATTATTATATATATATTTAAATTTTATATTTAAAATTAATATATTAGATTATTTTCCGATTAATTAGTAATTAATATTTTTTAGTTATTTTTTGGTAACATAATTAAAAAGTAAGATTAAAAAAGTGTCAAATTCTTTGAATAATAGTACTTTTTTCACTCTCAAAATAAAACAAAATCCAGAAACTCGTCAGCACGTTTGTGGAAACCATTGATCTTTTCCTTATCGGAAATTCCGTTAGACTTACTAAGAGTTAGAATTGATTGCAGTGAGATAGTGATTTCCAATTTCAAAGTTTTATGTTTACCACAGGTTTCGTCTTTTCCCGATAGCTTGATAGTAGTGATTTTCTTTTAGGATTATTTCACCAATTCATTTTTATTATCTGTGACATAATACTATAATTAAAATTTGATTTGAAAATGGCCGTTAATATCACCGGTTTCTGGTTATTAGTCCTATAAAAAGTTAAATGTTGCAATAAAATATAAAGTAGACTGTTAAAAATATTTACGGTCAGAGGCAGGTAGCAGATATTCCAATCATACCCCGTAAAAAAAAAAAAAAAAAAAAAAATCTATGCCCATTATTTTGTGTCACCGTGTACACCCTAGCGGAGGAAAATGTATGGAGTCGTGCCGTATTTTTTCTAACACATGAGCTGAAACTGCAAAAATATGTGGATTGCCCTTAATTTTCAAAAAATATCCCTGTAAAATTACGGGCTGAGGCCGTAGTGGAGGAAAATGTATTGGGTCGTACCGTATTTTTGCTAGTAGATGGGTTAGAACTGCAAAAATATGTGGATTACCCTTAATATTCTAAAAATATCCCTGTAAAATTACGGGTAGAGGCAGGCGGAAGAGATTCTAGTCATACCCCGTAAAAGAAAAATTCCATCCGATATTTTTTGCAGCTCGTAATTTTACGGGGGAAAGATATAGTGCTTTTCAAAACACAATAACACTTTACTTACAGTTCTGAATAACGTAGCACGTTATATAATCGACACAGAATCGCTTTTTTGGCGAGTTAAAAAATATGTTACGGTCGCGGTTAAGTGACATTATTTTTCGAAACTACACTAAAATGAAAGGTTACACCATAGCGGAGGAAAATTTATGGGGTCGTACCGTATTTTTTAGTGGATTAGACCGTTTTTCATCAAATAAGGATGTTTCCCGAGAAAATTGAACAGCAAAGGTTCATAAATTTACAGTTTTTTTCTGACAGTGTATACATAGACTAGAGCTTCACAATTATAAATTGTAAACAACTGTTTACGACAGTTATTCAATTTTTCTTCAGAGAGTTATATTTCTATATTTTGTAAAATTAAAAATATTATATCTAAGGTCACACTAAAAACTTTTAGTAAAGTTAATAAACAACTTTCAATAAATATTTATTGCTCACAATAAAATTTAAAATTTTTAATTAGGTTTTAAATATTTTTTATATCTATAAAGGATATCCCAGGCGAATATTATAATAACATACTCGAAATTATTTATTTTTATATACATTTAAAACAGTAAACATAGTAAATCATTTCCAGATCAGAAAGTATCCATTCTTTAAAAAATGTAATTTATTTGCCTATTAGTAAACTCTGTCATATGTCATTTAGTCTTTCTCACACAGACGTATGGAAAGGTGTCCCAAAATATTAAAAAAAAAATTATTGCAGAAAAATAAATTTAAAATTAAAATACCATGTGCTGTAAAAGAATAATTCATGTAAATAATTATATAACAATACAATATATTTTTTTTTAAATTTTTAAATAATGCCCACAGTGCCTGACATATCATGTCCGTTATCTGTCACTGCCTCAGTTTCTACAATTTACTCGATCTGTAATGCAAAATTAAATGCGCTTTCAAGACGCATTACGTTTTACCCGACTGCCAAGAAGGGTTATGTGATTTACGCGTATCTGGGTATATGGATTTTTTATACCCTCGAATCATCCCAACCGCTGGATTGATTTTAATGAATGATATCTCTATCGATTCGCCTTAATCATTCGATGGTTATAGGCTAGGTTTTGTTTTTATAAATTCAAAAAGGCGGCCGTAAAATACAAAATGGCGGTACGGGCAAAACAAATATGCGCCATATCGAGTGGCATATCCTTCGGTAGGTCTTTCAAAATGAAGACGATGTTTCATTGACATTTTACAGTCAGAATGTCCGTTTAAATATTACACAACCTGGAAAATGTGTAGGTAGGATCTCTAGCTTTACTGCAACTCTAACCTTCATAAACATCTATAGGCCTCATCAAAACAATGTATATAGACAGGAACTAAAAATTGAACACAACTTAAAAATCACCAATGCAAGTAAATAAAAAATTAAGTAAGTAATATAAAAAGTAGATTCACATTGATGAGAAATAACTAATTAGTTCACTTTTCAAGCAGTCGGGTTATTTGATTTTTTAAATTTAATTTTTATTTGTTAATTTCAGTGTTTTATAAATGAAACCCCATATTCAATTTCAAAAAGTACATTTTGTTATTTATAGTTTTAATTATTACATAACTATTGCCTCAAAAAAATGAGCTGTGTCCATTGAGAGAAAATTAAAAACTTCTACATATCTTAAGCGATAACAGCAATATATTTAGCCTAAATGCGAAGTTAGTTATTCATTTTTCAAGTTAAAACAGATTGTTGATCATACGTGTTTAATCACCATTTAATCATAGAAAAGGCGTGTGAAATTTCAAGCTCATGAAAGAATTAAATGATCCTATAAAAACAAAAATAGGCAAATTGGGAGTTTCAGAAGTTGTTCTACTGTAAAATGTGATAAATGGTTAATTGTATTTGCTTTTAATTATTGAAATTTGTTTCTTAATTTATGCATTTATTCTTCTTTAAGTGTTAAGTGAACAAAGTCACGGGTAACAGCCAGTTTATTATATAACTATTGTCTCAAGAAAATGAGCTGTGCCCATTGAGAGAAAATTAAAAAATTCTACATAGCTTAAGAGATAAAAGCAATATATTTAGTCTGAATGCGAAGTTACTTATTCATTTTTCAAGTTAAAACACATTGTTGATCATACGTGTTTAAGATAACTATTTTAAAATGAAACAAAACACTGCGAAAGCCCCACAGAATTTAAGATTTCACCATGGGTTCCAAAAATAAGATAATAATAAAGAAGGCTAAAATCATAGAATTTGAACGAAAGTAATGTAATAGTTATACAACAAAAATTAACACAGTACTGTCATTTATATCAGTTAAATACTTAATGTGACAAAAATATCATAATTTTTTTTTTAGAAATCATGCATGGAAGCATACAAAGTATTTTGTAATGCCTCTAAAATAAGTAAACGTGCAAATTTAATAAAAATTTTTCGACGATCTTGAGAAAGTAATGTCATTATGCAGGATAACTAGAAAAAAAAAAACACACACACAAAAAAAATATATATTTTTACCATTATTTTCAATTTATTTTTCTGAAATAATAGTGCTAAACACAGTACCTGACAAAGTGGAATGGCCCAACCATACCTTTATATAATAAAAAATAATTTTAATTAATTTAGTGTAAAATAATACTATTAATAAAAAAGTATGAAAAACAAATGAACTAATGACAAACAAATAAACGAATGATTAACAAATCTGCATTCCTGGTCATAATCTATTAACACATAAATACAAGTAATTGAATCTTTTAAAATTTTAGTCATGCATTAAATTAACTTACATCATCCAAATATCTATTTTGACAATTTGCTTATTTTATTTCAGATAACTTATATATATATATATATATATATATATATATATATATATATATATATATATATAGATATACATTTTTAATAAAATTGCGATGTTATAGTCAAAATATGTTAAAGATGCATTAAAGAGTGTATTGTAACTGTAACATTATACAGGTAAATATGAAATAATATTTATAATATATATGTATATATATGTGTGTGTGTTAGCATTTTTTACATTTAAATACAGAATAAAAGTCAAAATAATTTTTTCAATGTATTTTTTATTAAGTCTTATCTCATTAAAAACGATTAAATCATATAGATTTGTTTTTAATCTCAATTTAAAACTTTTTAATCAAATATTGAAAACTTTTCTATTTCTTACAGATTTTTTATCCCCCTGCTCCTGCCTTAAATTTTTCGTTTATTCTTAATTTTGTAGAATTAGAAAAAAATATATGCTACATTTTTTACCTGTTTTATATGGCACGTATTCTCTTAAAAATTTTAACAGATTACTCTTTTGTGACATTTTACTATTATTTCTTTAAAACTTCTCTTTTATTCACATTTTTTGTGCATATCAGGTTAACTTTAATAATTCCCTGCTCATAAAATTATTCTTCACGCTTTTGTAAATTTAAAAATTTAAACGAAATATTTTCTTGAATAAAAAATGATATTTATATTGTTTTTATTATTTTCTGTAACAAAACTAAAAATAGAATAGTAGAATAAAATTTTAGATTAAGATATTTAATGCGAAACTTCGTGGAATAATGCAACTGTAAAAAAATATATAAAGAAAATAATTAATTATATTTTTTTAAGCAAAGATATTATTTTGGAACAAATCAACATTTTTGTCATAAATCAGAGGATTTAACATTTGTTATCAAAAAAGACAGCGAGTTATTTTGACATGGGATAACCGAAAAGTTCTGATATATACACTATTCAATATATTATTTGAAGCACGCAATAGTGTGAAAAAAAGTAAAAGGCAAAATACTTTTTATGACATTGTAAAATATATCTGTCTACTTATCATCTATATAATATGACCAAACACTTATTAAAAAGGAAGAGTAAAAAATTATATTATAAAATTACGAAATTTTATTATAAAATTATGTTCATTATTCTAAACCCATATTTATATAGAACAAGTACATAACCCCGCCAAAAATGACGGTATGTGAACTAAAGATCAAAACAGCGTTTAGAAGTTTAGATCATGAAGATAGAACATAGAGGAGAACAATGAAGGTGGGCTTTCAATCACAGGACTTGTACCCAAATATAATACTCGGTTCGTGCCGCTGACGCTCCCAGCCTACGCATCATCCCAGCTAAAGCATGATTTGTGTGTAGTTTAAGTTTTGATTATAGATGGTAGCATCAAATGCCATTAAATATTTTATTATTTTCGGTACTTTTCGGTTAGCCGGCGCCAGTGTTAGATAAACATACATATGCGTATAGATACATAGATATGTATATATATATATATATATATAACGTAAAGAAAGGAGAGTCTGCGCACGTTTCAAAATAATAATAATAAAAATTCTAAATATTAATTTTTTGCTAAAATATGCATGAATAATTTTGACTGCGTTTGTTTTTTATGCATTTCCATTGTTATCTTATTTTTATGCTGCAATTTAATAGAACAGCAGTATTAAAACCAAGAAAACTATTTTGCGCAATTTCTCCTTGCAGGTTAGGAGAGAATGCACACATGGGTAGGAGAGATTGCGCACATGTGTAGAAGCAATTGTTATTAACAATAACTGTAATTAAATTGTTAACAATAATAATTACACTTAAAGGACATTGTAGTAAGGTTTTTGTAAGTAAATATTATTGTATTAGGAGTGAATATTTCAATGTTTAAATATAAAAAAAGAATGAATTTTAACAACAGTTAAATAATTTTAATTTAAGAAGAATATTGAAATATCATTAAAACGAGCCATACTAGGATAACAAAATAACATTAATCTACTTGATAACATGTTTAACCTAAAAATTACATCATTTTCATTTCCACAGTTTCAATGTATATTGTTTGCTAACCGAGGCTGTCGTCGTCTGCAATCGATGCTCTTATTGCTGTAAGTCATGCAGCTTTCTTGCAATCACTTGCCACAAGCAGTACATTGAATCCACTCAGTGGTCGAAGAGTTCTCCTGGAAAAGTTCCAGACATTCAATACACTCACCCTCATTGACCTTCGTTTTTTTTCTTCAGTTTTTTTATCCCACTTTTTCTGGAAGCACCTTATCTTCAACCTTTTTTGTAGCGGCATCCTTCTTCAGTCTTTTTTCATGTATACTTTTTGGATCAATAACATTAGTTGAACTCTATTTCCTTTTGATTTCTATGGCATTAAACTACTTGGAATGGGTGAAATATTTTCCAAAACATTTTAGGTGTTATTAGGAAATTTATTTTAGCTAACAAAGTGAAATTATTAGCAAATTAATTGTTCATGAATTAAAAGAATATGTATAAATATTTAATTAATTGATTAACAAATGTATTAATTTATTAACAAAAACAATTACATAAAAGTAATTTAATAACAATTGTATTATTAATTTATTAATAAGATTTTTATCTCCAGAAATATTTTTCTGCAAATTAATTTGCTGCCAAATTTAGTTTTGATAATTATGTGTTTTTCCGAAATTATTTCAAAATTGATTCATTTATATGTTTTACACGTAATTTGCAATTCATGCAAATTTATCAATAAGCTGCGTAATATCTCCTAGCGCTGAAACATATGGGGAACTGCGTCATCTCTACTAAGTAGCAGATGCGCAAACTCTCCTATTTTGGTAGGTGAGACATTTTGTTTAAACATGGCGACTTCTAAAATGGATTGTTGATGTTTTAATTCTTAATCTATGTTAGTAGTTTATAAGAAATCGTTTAAGTTCAAAATATTTTGTACTACTGCCATTCTATAAAAATTTGACGAACAGCTATGAAAATTCAAGAACTTACTTTGGAAAAACGAAACAAAAAAGCAGTGTTTTATCTAAGACGCTTGGAACAATCAATATGCACATTCATGTACACATTGCACTAGTGCTGCTGTACAATTACCTGCAGTGGCTGCGCGCGCACTTTACTCCTTCCCATATATATATATATGTATACATGCATTTATATATATGTATGTATGTATATATACAAAATATATACCTATATATAACACTGGGGACCGGCTAACCGAAAAGTACCTTATTTTCTTTCTCACTTTCAAAAATTTCTATACGATTATTAAATATGAATGAAAATAAGAAACAAAGGTATAGGCCTTTTTTTTTAAATTTAAGTTCATAGTAAAAAACAAGTTTCTATCAAAATATCTACATTTTCCGCTAATATTTAATCATGAAAATTGTATGTTACAAAAATATATTTTTGACTGAAAAAAAAAGAAAAAAAATGATGTATTATTTTAAGATTTTTGCATTTTGTTAATCAAAAAAATATATCCTTTGATTTCTTATGAAAACAACAAAGATAGTGTGCAAACTATAATTTAAAATACAGGAATTTGAAAAGAAAAAATTCCTCCTTTAAAAAAAAATTAGAATTACAACCCAAATTTGAAATATTACAGCATACAAATTACATTTCATTTGTAACCAGTACATACATATATATATATATATATATGTGTATGTTATAAAAAAAAATACATTTAAATCTATAAAACTTGTTTAAAAGTACATTTTCAAATTCATATTACTGAACAGAACACTATTTTTATATATCATTCTTTACCCGATATGAAATTTGTGTCTTACAAATTATTTTACTACTCAGAAACTAATTTTGAATTATTCGGTAACAAACTAAACAGAAAATTTTTAATGATTTTAATCTACATAAATTCTCAAAGCAAATTGCATAATAAGTTGTTAGAAAATGCTCTTTTGTTTTCAAGAACATCCACCAGATGGCAGCATCAGACAATCTTTTTTATTTGATCTACTGTGACAGACACTCATTTCAGTGAGTGTTGCTCCTTCCCTTATAGCAGTTGGCAGCAAAATGCTGCTTGATTAAAAAATCCAATAATATTCCAAAGGATGTATTAATATGATAAAAAAACTGCAACAAGCCATAGTTCAAAGTATTTCTTTGTGTTTGTAAATAGTCTTGTACATCTGTTTTGTTTTATTGTGAAATGTGATCCGTATTTTGACCAGCATATATTATTCTAGTGTATTCAATCTTCTAATAAATATTTTTTGTTCATCCAAAGAAGAATATATTTCTATTGAAACACATCAAAACATAAAGGTAAAACTTTTAACCTTTTTATTGTTTACCTATTGAGAAATTTCGTATTCATGCCTTCCATATGGAATAACATTCCAACAGTCGATTATGAGACTGAAGTTGTCTCAATTTTAAATATAATAATATGAAAGAAGAAAATATAATAGAATTAAAATCAAAGAAATAATTATTTTCTGAATGTTGGTATTTTTCACAAGTGAATGATATAAAAGAAAATTCAAAGAATTGTTCTTATTTTGAAACCAAAAGTATTGTGTATTGATAAGAAAAGAAATTATTTTGACTTTTATTTTGCCAGTTTCTTATTGAAATTTTATTATATAAGTTGCAAATGTAAATTTATGTTTTAAACAAAGAATTGAACATTTAAGAACAGTTTTTCTGAAATCAAAAGTAACTTCAAAAATTGTTCTCAATAATTTTATTTTGTTCTTATTTCATCATTAGCATTATATTTGAGTTTATATTTGTTGTTTTGATGTATTAATAAGAGAAAAAGTTTGATTTTCTGTGAAATAAGCAAATATTATTATATCATAATGTCTAGTATTAAAGAATCTCATTATGTTGATAAATTAACTGATGGCAACTATTCAGTTTGGAAGTTCAAAATAGAACAATTGTTAATCAAAGAAGGTCTGTATGACGTTGTATTTGAACCCAAAAAGGAAAATGATGATAATTGGGTAAAAAATGATAGAAATGCTAGGGCATTAATTTGTTTAAATATCTCAGATTCACAAATTGTTCATGTCAGACATGCTAAAAGTGCTAAAGAAACATATGATCAATTGAAATCTGTTCATGAAAGAGTAAATTTAACAAATAAACTTTATCTTCTTAGGAAGCTGTATTCCATTAAATATAATGAAAGTATTAAAATGCAGGATCATATTAATTCTGTCTTAGAATTAGCAGAAAAATTAAGAAGTATAGGTGAAGTAATACAAGATGATAATTTAATAGCTATTTTGCTCTGTTCCTTACCAAATTCTTATAGTACCTTTATAACTGCTATTGAAAGTAAATATGAAACAGATTTATCATTAAAATATGTTCAAAACAAATTAATTGATGAGTATTTTAGAAGAGTTGAAACTAAACAAATTTCAACAAAATTTGAATCTATTGCTTTAAAGGGTAATAGGGATAAACCAAAGCATTTGAATAAGCAACAATTTTGTTCTCATTGCAAAAAGAATAATCACAACCGTGAAGATTGTTTTCACTTAAAGGGTAATAATACTAATAAAACAAAACCAAATTTCACCCAAGATAGATCACGTCAACAGTTTAAAAAACCAAACAATTTCTCTGCCTCTACTGCTAGTCAAAATGAAAATCTATTAGATTCTCAAAACTATCATGAATTAATGGAAGAATCAAATTCTTCGAGTTTTGTTATGAAATCTCAACAAAATGGAAATAAAAACAAAAATTTGTCTTTTGTTGTTGATTCAGGTGCGTCTGTTCATTTAGCTAATTCCTTGGAACTGTTCTCAGAATTAAAAAGTTCGAATAAAGATACAATTACAATTGCTAATGGAACTAAATTAACTGCAAAGGGAAAGGGTAAATGTACTTTTAATATTGAAAATCTTAATGGTCAAACAAATAGAGTTACATTGGATCATGTGCTTTATGTTCCCGAGTTGGATAGTAATTTATTATCTGTCCAGTCTTGTACTGAGAAAGGTTTTGTTGTAACATTTAAATATGATATATGTTTAATTAAAAAGGGCAACATCTTAGTTGCAGATGCAAAAGCTGATGAGGGGTTATACAGATTAAAAATAATACCTACAAATGAAAAGGTATATAGTGCTTCAGAAATATTACCCGTTTGTTCTAATGTTAACTGCATTCTACAATGGCACCAAAGGCTGGGCCATAGAAATTTGGAATCCATCAAGAAAATTCAAAAGGATGATTTAGCTTTAGGTATTACTGTAAATAATTGTTCTCATAATACTGAATGTTCAAGTTGCATAAAAGCTAAGTTAACAGAAAAATCATTTCCAAAAGAAACTCAATACAGAAGTAAAAAACCACTTGATTTGATATACAGCGACGTATGCGGTCCTGCAGAAACAAAAAGTATGGGATCAAAAAGATATTTCGTTACATTTATTGATGATTACTCTCGTTATACACAAGTATATTTTATTTCTTCTAAATATGAAGTATTTCATAAATTAAAATAGTATGTTGCATCAACAACAAACAAATTTAGATTGAAGATTAAATCCTTGCGTAGTGACAATGGAACAGAATATTGCAACGAATCTGTCAAAGACTACCTTAAAAACTTAGGAATAAATCATGAAACAACGACGCCATATTCACCGTCCCAAAATGGAGTCGCAGAAAGAAAGAATCGCTCGCTTATTGAAATGAGTAAAGCCATGCTTATAAATGCTAAACCGCCTAAAACATTCTGGGCAGAAGCCATAGCTACAGCAACCTACTTACAAAATAGATTACCCACAAAATCAACTGAAAAGACACCATATGAACTGTGGAATGGGCATAAGCCAAATTTGAGTCACCTTAAAGTATTTGGATGCAAAGCATATGTGTATGTTCATAAACAGAAGATACAAAAATTTGACGAAAAAGCCACTGAAGGAGTCTTTGTTGGTTACGATTTAAGAAGCAAAGGATACCGAATTTATATAGGCGGTAGAAAAATAGTGATAAGCAGAACAGTGAAGTTTTTTTGAAAATATGAACTGTGAAAATGTCTTTAAAGAAAATCCTGAAGAGCGAATCTCAGATTTAATGCACTTCAATTTTTCAGAAGAAAATCTTGAAAATGATAGTGAAGCTATCCAAATAGAAAATACTGCAGAAGAAATAAATACGGATGAAAAATCAGTAGATAGCCCAACAACTGAAGAAAGTGAAGATAATTTCCAGAGAAGAATATCTAACAGAGAGACTAAAGGAATTCCACCAGAAAGATATTCTTACGAAACTGAAGACAGTTGTTCCAAAAATCAAGATCCTGAAACTTTTAAAGATGTTGTACAATTACCAGTAAAAGATCAATAGAAATGGTTTCAAGCTATGAAGGAAGATTTTAACTCTTTAAAGGAAAATGAAGTGTTTGAGCTTGTTACTGTACCCAAAGGCATGCACGCCATTGGCTGTAAATGGGTTTACAAAACAAAGCGTAATGAAAATGGAGAAGAAATAAAATGCAAAGCACGATTAGTTGCCAAAGGTTTCGCTCAAAATTTAGGCACTGATTATGATGAAACCTTCTCTCCTGTGGTCAAACATACAACTATTAGAGCTTTTCTGACCTGGGCAGCTTATCATAAAGCCAGAGTATTTCAAGTAGATGTTAAAACAGCCTTTCTACATGGTAAACTAGATAATGAAGAATTATACATGCATCAACCAGAAGGCTTTCATGATGAAGAAAATAAAGACAAAGTCTATAAATTAAAAAAGGCTATATATGGTCTTAAACAAGCCGCCAAGTGCTGGAATGAAGAAATAGAGAATACTCTAAAGGCATATGGATTTAAACAAAGTGAAGCTGATCCATGTTTGTTCATAAAAGAAAAATCAAAGAAGACAATTCATCTCATACTGTATGTAGATGATATGCTGATGAGCTCAGAAGATGAAAATGAAGTTAATGAAGTAATAAATTACTTAAAGAAATCTTATCCCATAACATCACTAGGAGAAGCAAAATACTTCTTAGGTATAGAAATCTACAGAAAAGAAGATGGAAGTTATTTACTTTCACAAAGAAGTAAAATAACTCAATTAGTTAAGGATTTTCAGCTTGAAGAAGCCAAACCACCTTATACCCAATGGAAACTAACTATTACAGTTTAGATAAAGAAGAAAATCTTTTATCATCAAATGATAATTATAGACAAGCTATAGGAAGTCTTTTATATATTTCCTCATGCACAAGACCTGATATTACCGCTCCTACACACATACTAAGTCGAAGATGCAATAATCCAAGACAAAAGGACTGGAATGCTGTTAAGAGGGTAATAAGATACTTAAAAACAATGAAAGACATTGATCTCCTCATTTCCTCAAAAGAATATCCTAATATAGTTGCATACTCGGATGCAGACTGGAGACAAGATGCTACAGACAAAAAATTCACCTCAGGAAATGTAATCTTTTTAGGCAATAGCTGCATTTCTTCGTTCTCGCGAAAACAAACATGTGTGACGTTATCGTCAGCAGAAGCTGAATATGTGGCACTGTCAGAAGGAACTCAAGAGGTGCTATGGATCTTAAAATTGTGTAACGACCTCAACTTACAACAACATTTTCCTATTAGAATTTTTGAGGATAACAAATCTACAATTAAATTGGTTGAAAGAGAAAAATTTAAATCCCGCACTAAGCACATTGATACAAAGTATCATTACATACGAGATTAAAAAACTAAAAATGTTATAGATGTCAAATATCTATCAACAAATGAAATGATAGCAGATATAATGACGAAGCCGTTGCCAAAGGCCAAATTTGAACTTTGTAGAAACCTTATCCACCTGGTGTCAGATTCTATCACAAAACGGGAGAGATGTTAGAAAATGCTCTTTTGTTTTCAAGAACATCCACCAGATGGCAGCATCAGACAATCTTTTTTATTTGATCTACTGTGACAGACACTCATTTCAGTGAGTGTTGCTCCTTCCCTTATAGCAGTTGGCAGCAAAATGCTGCTTGATTAAAAAATCCAATAATATTCCAAAGGATGTATTAATATGATAAAAAACTGCAACAAGCCATAGTTCAAAGTATTTCTTTGTGTTTGTAAATAGTCTTGTACATCTGTTTTGTTTTATTGTGAAATGTGATCCGTATTTTGACCAGCATATATATTATTCTAGGGTATTCAATCTTCTAATAAATCTTTTTTGTTCATCCAAAGAAGAATATATTTCTATTGAAACACATCAAAACATAAAGGTAAAACTTTTAACCTTTTTATTGTTTACCTATTGAGGAATTTCGTATTCATGCCTTCCATATGGAATAACATTCCAACATAAGTAAATTGAATTGTAAAAGTAATGTAACATTGCTACTATTCATTACATTAATATGATTGTTTTTTCCTCTAGAAACTTCCTATGTTAAGACGGTATTATATATATTCCTGTATTTTAATTAAAATAAGAATTGATAAGAATTATTCATTTTATTTGCAATGCAAAGCTGATAAAATTCATAAAAATGTACAATTTCAATACAACGCACAGTGGAGTATTTGACCCAAAAACCTGGCCGAAAATGCAAAAATTATGTTATGAACTATCTTAACCTTCTCAATGCCACGAACTGATATATCCGTTCACTAAGCTGCAGGTTTCACTGCAATGGAAGCATTATTTAAATGAATATAATTCTACAGATATAATCCAGTTTTAGGAAATTGAGTTATGATTAATACTTCCAAGCCTTATATGCCTATACGTAATACAATAAATTAAATCATGTTGGAAAAAACATTTTTCTTTAGCATTTAAAGAAAATTACACAGAAAACAACTTTACAATTTTGGCCTTTTGCTCGGCGGTAAGGAGGTTAAATGATATGAACTATCTTAAAATGTTATGAACTATCTTAAAGTTTCAAACAGATCGCCTTGTTAGATTTCCTAATTTTAACAACATCGCTTAATGTTAGTTCCACATTCCACAACCAGGGAGCGCACACTATTCATAACAAAAGTGTATCAGAACGAAACTATGTTGGGATATTTAATCAAAGCTATTCCCCCCTCCCTTTCCATTGACACAAATCTAATAAATAAAAATTCATAATAAATAAAACCTAATAAATAAAAGTTTTTTCGGTTGCTGAATCTGAATTTTTAACTTCCCCCCAAAATCCCCCCCCCAATTAGTTGTTTTTTACTTAAATTTCTAATTGTTTTAGGGGAAAAGAATTACAAATTTCAGAAACTAGACAAAATTTGCAACAAATAGGATACATGACATTATAACGTAGGATGAACGGGGAGGGTGAGGGCTGCCAATGAACATGCACTGCGGCGCTACGTGCACTAAGTTATGAAGTCCAGGCAATAGGGGATTTTACCTGGAAAAATTAATACTAGTTCTAAATGTCGACTCACTTTATGTTTTTTGGGTCGCTGAATCCGAATTTGTAACTTCCCACCAAAATTTCACATGGCAACCCCCCAAAAAATTGATTTTTTGAAAAAAATTGGTTTTTGAGAAAAGAGCGCGTGGAATGTTCCGAGGCAGCCCCCTCTCTCCCCGTTTATCCTACGTCATAATGTTATGTATCCTATTTATTGCAAATTTTGTCTAGTTTCTGAATTTTGTAATGCTTTTCCCCTAAAACAATAAGAAATTTAAGTTAAAAACAACTATTTGGGGGTGCTTTCGGGGGGGGGATTTTGGGGGGAAGTTAAATTTTCGGATTCAGTGACGCAAAAAAACTTAAAGTAAACCTTACAAGGAAAGTTCGGAGGGGAGATGGGAGGGCGAATCTAAACGTGTGTGTGGTTAAGTGGAATTGCGCAACTTAGTCCGCGCAGCACCGCGCGCATGTTCCGAGGCAGATCCCCCCTTCCCCTTCATCCTAAGTCATAATGTCATACATCTAATTTGTTGCAAAGTTTGTCTACTTTCTGAATTTCTAGATACGTTTCTCCTAAAACAATAAAAAAATTGATTTTTTTAATAAAAACATTTTTGTGGGGCTTTTTACCAAAATCTGGGGGGGGGGGTTGTTGCCGGGGGAAATTTTAGTGGGAAGTTACAAATTCGGAATCAGCGACCCAAAAAGCATAAAGTAAGCCGATTTTTAGAACTATCATTGATTTTGCTAGGTAAAATTCCCTATTGCCTGGGCTATTAGTAGAACAGATTTTTCCTCTGTCATATGCAATTCCGTTTACGCAGGCTTTACTGCAATATATCTTAGTTTAATTAATGTTTATTATTAGATGCATTGTTAGTAATATTCACATGATCATTATTTTTTATTATTATTTTACAAAATCAAAATGTTTATTACATGTTTACTTAGAAAATCCTCCTCATAAAAGTGGTCTTTCTCGTTCAAATAATGATAATCAACAAGTCGACCCCATGATGTTAAATAACAATGGGCAAGTAAACACCAAAAGCTTCGAATTTTCACAATTTAATGGAAGGAGTAATACAAGAAGAAAATATTTAAACAAATAGTCATATGTAAGTGCAGAAAGAACCAACATTATGAAAGCCTGCAGGTCGCCAAGCAGTTTTCACATACTGTACCTCACTCCGAGTCCTTTGGAAACATTATGAGTAGTGATGGATTTTTAAACGGCACTCGGAGTATGCACTTCTATATCACTTCTTTTTATGTGATATCATTTCTTTTTATAACTGACTTTTTAAGTTTGAGGCTTGGCGACATCATTTACAACGAGTTGTTCTTGATTAGATAGACTCCACTTTACTGAACCTACTATTAGATATAACACATTTAAACATAAATTAAATGCAATAATTATTATTAAATGTAATTTAAATGTAATAAGCATTATTAATTGTAAAAAATAAGTTTCATATATAGTAAAATTAAATACATTTAATTAAACATTAATGAGACAAACCTATCAGCAATTACTTTCCCCTTAAAAACAGTAAATAGTTAAGGTTACAAGTCGATCAACTTCCAAACTCCCTTCGGTAATGTTAAGTCAATGGACATGTGATTTATTCATATTTTTAAAATATCTACTTAGTAAATATCTAAATGTATGTCCTTATTAATATATATCCTTATTTTTTCTTTGTGCTCTTCTGAAATGATGACTCTTTTTTTTTTCTTAATGGTCAAAATATTTATAAAATGTATATTTATTATTATGTGTAGTGTTTAAATCTCAGTTACAATTCGTCAGCTTTTTAAGATATAAAATATTAAACTAAGCTATGGATTTGTATGTATACTTCATAGTATGCTAAACGTTAGTTCAGTGAAACGCATTGCACAGTTAAAAATGTCCATTCAGCCATTTCCGTGAATAAACGGAAATATTCTTGAGAACTTTTGTGCAGTTCTGTATATGATCTGTAGAATGTATCCACACCAAGTAATATTTAAAAAAAAAACTGTTCTATTTTAAAACGCCTAACACAACTACAAACGCACTTCCAGCAATTATTGGTCATAGACTTCAATATTTGAATTTAATCTTCAGCCATACTCTTTTGCGTGTCCCTGTAAATGAACGATATATTCTATGCACACTATATTTTACAATAAGTGCCTTAGTACACCTTAGTGATGTATATAAATTTCAGCACGTTTAAAAGTGTGATATCATTAAAATACAGAGCAAACGATTTTTCCCCATAGATCATAATGTAAGGGAATTCTTTTGAGTGTCTCTGTAAATGAACCATAAAAGCTACAGACTTCATTTACAATACCAAACATGCCACAGTGATACCCAATAACATCTAATATTTTCAAGCCAATCGGACTATATTTTCATCGAAAAATATTTTTGACCACGATTTCGGGTCAAATACCCCACTGTGCGACGCTTCTTTGTTTATATTAAACCCAGAGAGATAGCGCCAAAACTATATAAAGCAACAAAACGTTATACAGTACAAAATATTTCACATATTGAATGTTTCTTTCCCATTTTAAATTGAACATATAAACATCCCTCTCCTTTTGCCATACTTTTTATAAACGTAAACAAAAGTGAAATATGCAGGAATTATAACTGAAAAATGTCTCTTTTAAAAAAATTAGAATTACATCCCAAATTTTAAATATTACAGCATAAAAATTGCATTGCATTTGTATCCAATACATACATATATATATATATATATATATATATATATATATATATATATATATATGTGTGTATGTTATAGAAAAAAAAATACATTTAATTCTATAAAACTTGTTTAAAAGTATATTTGCAAATCATATTACAGAACAGATTACTATTTTTATATATTATTCTTTATGGATCAGTGGCCGCTCATTCAAAAGCAACGAACTATAAGTATATAAGTAACGAAATCTATAAGTATTGCCAAATTACTTCAAACAAACTTTCAATGAATGAATCTCAAAATGAATGAATCACCATACCGCTAATGCTGAACATACAGCCAAGTGATTTGTTTTATACAACGCAGTTTGACAAAAGTATGTTAGTTTCTTTCATGGAGCCCTAATGATTAAAAAGAGACGACGTATCAATCTAAAACCTTAGAAGCTTCGAGACCGAAAGATGATCACCGTAGTTGATTTGCGCCATAGCTCCATGGTTTTTTTTCAATGAATCAAGTGAATGACTCGCTACCGCTTGTTTACATTTTACGCTAATGTATGTTTTTAACTCGATTGTTTTTCAATTGCGCAAATCGTGTTAGTTTCGAATCTTTTAAAGAAAATTATGTCGAAGAGAAGGGATTTCAGGTAGAAAAGATTTGTATTTTAAGCAGATAAGTTTTCTCTTACACATCTGAAATCGAAATTAAGCCTAACGTGGCTCCATCCTATCTGAGATTGGCAAAATCGATGGGTTCGCCCCGGATGCGTTACACCGACTTTTATTATATAGAGATATTTTATTTTATATTTAGTTTTGGTTTATTATATTTTCTCTGATGATAATATTTAAAAAATCCTTATCGCTCTAGAATTTTATTCTAGTAAAAGAAATTTCAATAGAGAATAGTATTATTTGGATTTTAAGGATAAACTACGTAAACTGACTGTAATTATTCTCGGAATGAACAACGCTTTATTAAAATATCTTTAATTCAGAGAATTGATGGATAATTTAACTTCTGTATATTTATCAACACGTTACAAACTAAACATTCTATAGGGTGTGATTCGTACTTTCCTTGCTTATAAGAATTTAAAACTAATTTATCATAGAATGATAAAGCCATTTTTCGATTACTATAAAAGTTCAGCTAATTAAAATATTTATCATGACCTGGATTCTCATATTCGAATTTAACTATACTATAGAAAGGAATATTTAAAGCAATTATGAATGAACAATTGGTAGTCAATTGCTGCACTAACTAGCGACGTTCTGTTTGAATTATTTATGAGATTTATACCAAATAGTGTATTATTAAATTAGTTTTTATTTTCTTCATAATATTACATCTTACTGAATTCAGATCCAATCAAAATCAATATTTAAATACAAAATTCGCGTTATATATCCTATTTGCTAAATACCACATCATTTTGAACAATATATATTTATTCCTGTATAATTTATCATGATATTTTCTACAATATTCTTCTTACTAAAATCCGTCAGAGAAGAATTTAATGTTATATTTGATGTGCCATTTGCATGACTTATAAGCGAAAATATTCATATTTAGTGACTTTTGGGTCATTTTGGAGAATAGTGTATTTTATTTGTAATTTTAAAAAAATACAAAAAATTTCGCAATAAATTAAAGAAAAATATATTACGTCTAATAGAAATGATAACATTTTTTTTCTTTATTTAATTATTATATTTAATTAATATTATATTATATGAAATCTGATATATATATATATATATATATACATATATATATTATCTTTGCATTAGTTTTCAATTAATTTCCATAGAGAAAAAGATACATAGACAGCAAATATATTTTTTTATGTGATTATTTGCGCTATTCTGTATAGAGAGAAAAGATTGTACGAAAACAGTAACAATTAAAGGGAGAAACCGAAAATTCTATATTAAAAAAACTAATTTAAAAAACAGAAAAAAAAACGAAATTTATAAATTCTGTTTGAAAATTTTATAAAATAAGAAAAGACTTTTATTGTCATTTTCTATATTTAATGATGAAAACAGCGTTTATTTATTCTTTATATTTTTTTTAGTTTCTTTCAGAGACTCTAATATTTCAAAGACCCAATACGTTTCTTTCATGGAATTTTCCTTATCCTTTTTTCCAATAGATAAATTGATATCAAGGGGAAATCAATAAAATAAAGAATAGTGGTTATTTGCCAAAGAACTATAAAAACCTTGTTTTATGTCTCAAAGAGCATTGTTCTAGCAAATTTTCTTGGAATTACTTTTATTTTCTTTCTTCTCGTACATAATATCTTTCTGCGAAAACTGATATATTACTTGATTTTTATATGAAATTACCCTGTTTTATTATTTGATGTCTACTTGGTTAAAATGTGATATTATTAAAATGTGATTTATTTTAATTTTTCAAATCTTTTTTAGGCATATTAACTATTTTTAGATTAACTCTTTCAATGCTTCAAAATTTTTATACCTGCGTAGTAAAGGATAAAATATATCCCATATTAAATCTAAAAGTATGTGAAAATTCTCCTTTTTCACAAAGATTAGCAGGTATTGAAAATTATTAATTCTGATGAAAACATAATCATGTTGTCAAATTTTAGATTTATTAGTTTTTTTACCTTTTTTTTTTTTAAATAAAACATTGTTATTCTTAAAAAAAAAAAAAAAAAAAAAATTGTTAACATGAAATAAATTTTTGAGTTCCGTTGTATGTAGAATAAGACACAGATAGGGAAATCTGTGTCGAAGCAATTCTTTTGACTAACAATTCAAAATTTTATATAGAAGAGAAGCCATTTAGATATCATTAAAAGACTCCACTTAACATCACTTTATTAAACAAAAAGGGCAATTTCTTAATAATGGAAGGTTTATGTTTTCTCCATAATGTGGATTAAGAAATTAGCATATATAAAGCATTGATATGCAGAAATATATTATTGGTTTTTAAAATTTATTTAATTATTAATAAAGTTCATATATTTGTTTTAGGTTACTAACGATATCAATTTATTGCACATATCAGAATCATACAAATACTGTTTAGATCACTCGTGAGAGATAAATTAGCAGCTAAATGTAGGTTGAATATAACAGAAATATGGTCGTAATTAAAATATTTGTTTAGTATATATATTTAGTAATTAATTAATAATAATTAACATAACTCTGAATAACGAGGTTGCTGGTAGACATTTAAACATTTAATAAGTACTTCACAAGCAAACACAACACTTACAGAACATAGATCACATGACTACACAAAAGTAAACATAAGAGAATTCTCTGGAAAAGAATTGTGGGAAGAAATAAAAGTTTTGCTGCTGCCATCTAGAGTTAATCAACTGAAATAAAAACATGACAGCTCTCCCCCACTTAATATTTGAATCTGTCAGGAGGTCTTCTGTATCGACCGCATCGTCTCAGTACCTCTGGAGAAGGAGAAGAAGAATTAGATTTAAGTTCAGCAGCATCAACCATTGAAATAGTGGGCACAGAAGGTTTTGGAGAATCAGGATACAAGTCAGTTGGTGTATGACCTGGAGTACACAGCTCATGAGAATCAACTGTTTGTGGAGCTGCGATACTAGGCTGTATTGGTGGAAAATCACCTTGTTTCACAATTGCATTTTCACTTCTGAAATTTCCTGTATCACGTTCTTCAGAATTTGTATCATTAACTAAAGAAATCTCTGAACCTACATTTGTTATTTGATCAACATGCCTTTTCCAGATTCGAACCAACTTGAACTCTATAATGTAATTTTCCCTCTCTTGCTATTATTCGACCAATTTTCCACTTGGCTTCTGGAGTATAATTTCTTACAGCTACTTTCTGGTTAATTTCAAATTCTTTTATTTTAACTTTGGAATTTTTAGCATCTTGGTATGGAGCAATGAACTTATGTTTTACACCATGATTTCTCAAAAATGTCTCAAATTCTTCAGATGTAAACTGTTTAGCATTATCTGATACTGAAGAAATTGGAAAACCGTATGGTGCAAAAAGTGAAGAGAGACAAGTAATGGTATTTTCTGAACTTGTACTAGGAACAATAAAAACTTCTGGCCATTTGCTATGGGCATCAACCACTAAAAGAAGCTTTTTTCCCATAACAGGACCAAAATAATCAATATGAATTCTTTGCCATGGAGCAATAGGCCATTCCCAATGATGTGTATCAACTTTGGGAGGATTATTTTTCAAATTTACACAGGTAGTGCAATTTCGTGCAAGATCTTCAATATCTTGGTCTATACCTGGCCACCATACAAAACTACGGGCTAAAGACTTCATTTTAACTATACCAAAACGACCAAAGTGCAATTCTTTTAAGATTTGGTTTCTACGAATGTCAGGGATAACTACCCTACATCCTTTTAAAATACAACTGTGTTGAAGAGTGAATTCTTCTTGTTTACCACCAAAAAGTAAATTTTTAGGAATTTCAAAACCAGAAATGAGGTGATGAAAAATTTGACGTAAAAGGGGATCAGATTTTGTAGCTGAAGCAATAGATTTCGAAGTTAATGGTAAGATAGAGAGTTGATTAATTTGAAGCAGTTCAGATTCATCAATTGCATCATTCGAATTTAATTGTTGAGGTAAATCTTCACTACGTAAAGGAAGTCGTGAAAGAGCATCAACATTTCCGTGATCAGTATTTTTTTATAATGGATATCATATTGGAACGTTTGTAAGTAAATTGCGTATCGTTGCATTCGAGCAGCTCATAAAACAGGGATACTTTTAGAAGGAGAAAAAATAGACACTAAAGGTTTACTGTCAGTAAATAAGGTAAACCTGTTGCCATACAAATATTAAAAAAATTTCTTCACACCAAATATAATCGCTAATGCTTCTTTATCAACTTGACTATACCGTTTTTCTTCAGTAGTCAAAGTTCTCGACACAAACCAATAGGCTTTTCAATGTTTTCTGGCATCATATGCGAAAGCACTGCAGAGATACCATAAGGAGAAGCATCAGTAGCTAAAATTAAAGGTAACTTAGGATTAAAGTGAGTAAGAACAATGTCAGAAGTAATTTCTTTTTTTATACTTTTAAATGTTTGTTCACACTTATAAGATCAATGAAATTTAACTTGGAACGATACACAGCTCGGTTGTTGCACTTTTTCATTTTGACATTTCTCACTATGTTGGCAAGGCTACAAACGCAGCACAAGATGGAATATTTATCGTGAGCCACCGACCTGGGGCTAACACGAAACATAATTAAATCCAGCATCGATAGAAACTATATTAATACATGGAAATTATTCCAGAGAGAGACATTCGCCTTGGTTTCTATCGATGCTGGATTTAATTATGTTTTGTGTTAGCCCCAGGTCGGTGGCTCACGATAAATATCCCATCTTGTGCTGCGTTTGTAGCCTTGCCAACATATAATAGTGAGAAATTTTCCGACCTGTGTATCGTTCAAAGTGGTTTAGTCGGTAGAACGTCAGTGCGCTATAATGATGGCCCGGGTTCGAGTCCCGGCTTGGAATCTTTTTCACTATGTTGGCCTTTGCGCCTTTTAAGCAATTACTTCGAAATTTGATTTTCATTTGAAATATTGTATCCAAGGCGAATGTTTCTCACTGGAATAATTTCCATGTATTAATACTGTTAGTTACTTTTTAACATATTCGATTATATCTAAATAGTTCTAAATATAAATACTAAATAAGAGGTGGTCATGCATGCTGACCAATTATTGTGAGTCATCACATTAAAATCTACTATTTTAATAATAATCATTAATGAATACATTATATTTTTTCAGCTGTAAAGAGTCTTTTTATATAAGTCATGTCTTTTGTTAAAAAATAAATAAAGGGCTTTGAATTTTTACATACTGCACTGATTTACTAATATGTAATTAAATTAAAAATTTATTAAAAAAAAAAAACATTCTTCTAAAGGCTGTAGGCTAAACGATAACGATATGGTAAAATATATTTTTTATTTAACTTAATATTGAATTTTATTGTTTTGTGCTACAAAAGAAGCAACTGATTATGTTTTAAAGATGCTGAAAAAATATATAATACATATTTCCGAGTATTTACTAATGCAGCCAATTGTAACGTTTTTCGTCAGATAAATTCAATGCCTAAGGTACTATATTTCTATTTTAAATTATTTAGTAACATCAGTTATTACATTTCAGTAAAACAACATAACAGCATATTATTTTCTACATAAATATTTCTATATAAATATAAATTATATATATATATATTAAACTACATATATATATTAGTACAACTATATATAAATTAAAATTACATGATTGTATATCATACTATTTGCATATTTGTAAATAAATAAATACTAATTAGAATTTTAAGTATCAAGTGATGATTGCATTTAAAATTTACAAATACAATACCTCATATCTTACTGAATTGAATGTGATTTATGGGTAATTTTTTTCTGTGATACAGTTAAAGGTATATCAATATCACGTAAACAAAATGTTACATTTTGATTTTATTCTAATATCGAAGAAAAAAAATACAAAGATCTTCAATAAATGTACATACTCATTATCTAATTGAATTTTTAATACCTATGTGTAGATACTTAAGCAAAGTTTTAAGGTATCACAGTTTCATTGATGAAAGTATAATATCTAAAAGAAATTAAAATTTCTAAAAATGTTTCGTGTTTAACAGGAATTAAAGTTAATTATTACGGGAGAAAGTATTTTAATCTTTATTCGAAATTCAGTATTTTTAAAAATATAATCTCCCGAATGCATGTGATTACCCATAAATAAATTTTACGCAACGGCAAATTTAAATATTTTCCGCAACTGAACTTTAAGACTTTTATCGAACTAAACCACTCCAGGGAAAGGAATTTAACTATAAATATCTTTACTCCTCTAAGTTTACATCGAGCAAAATTCTCAATAAAAGAATATTTTAAGTAACAAGTCAAGTCTTAAAATTTCATTAATTCCCTGAATGATTACCTAGTTTAGCTGAAATTCTAAACTTTTTTCCATAGACAAATTAAATTATTAAGATGTTTCTGATTATAAGTAAGTTTTAAAATAATCCAAATAATTTTCACATCTACATTTAAGAAGAGTTCTATTTTATTTTTCATTATAAAAAAAAAAAAAAAAAAAAAAAAAAAGTAAAAGCGCTATTTGTTAATTTTTTGTTATGTAAACCAAGTTATATTTCCTAAAATTAATTGTTTTTTCAAAAATAAAATTTAATATTCACTCTTTGATTTTATATAGTATATTAAAATTTGACTATTTAAATTATTATGTATGCATATTAGGGTGGGTTGAAAAAAAAACATTTTTTTTTTCTGGAAAGCTTTATTGCGGAAAAGTCGCCTATTGTAATAAGAAGAAAAACGGCATAAATCTTTTTAAAATCGCTTAACATCTTCCATTCGCGCATCGTACTTAAATTTGGTGAAAAAATACAAAAATCGCGCCTATTTCTATTTTTTAAAGTTAATTATAACTTTAAAAATAAACACGCTGTAGCTTTTTATGCTTGTTTCATGGTTTACATAACCTTAATAAATTAAATTACGATCAATAATCCAACTTCATCCAATCGCACAAGAACTTAGAAAAAACATAAATTTATCAATTTTTCACAATTTTCACCGTGCAACTCTTAGTTCGTTTTGCTAAAACAAAACGAAACAGAAATCTTGGTGGTGGCTGCACGTTAAGTTCCACCCACATCTTACCCAACCAACCGTCCAATTGTTGTATGTCGTATTTATATTATATTAAAAAGACCACATGCATGTCAATGTGTAATTAGAATTAAATGCTTATGTACAAAAAAACAAAAACAAATTTCGTGTCTTTGAGTTGAGGTTCATGATTCTTCAAGGAATTACAATTTGGGAAAAAATCGGATCTATTCACAAAACATTTATAAACGAGTTAAATGTGAAGGCCGAGCGGAAAGCTCGTGATCTTCAGCAAGCACTGAGTGGTTCCTCAAATAGTTTTAGAGTTCCTAAAGTGGCAGAGTACTATGAAATTGATGAACTCAAACACATTTCTTTTGAATACTCGGAGTATGAGGAAGATAAATACAAACGTGTACATAGAATAAAAGGCCAAATAGCAGATGATAATTAAAATTAGCGCAACAGTGCTAAACAGCGATCGTTTGGGAGATTCTGATCGGCCAAAAGCTGTAATAGCGTCACGTGTTCAGATAACCGACACAGATTCTTCTGATGTGGTTGATAAGTGCAAAATAAAAACAGACAAGAGTCGTTTTAGGATGGATTTGGAAAGCCGATTCACACCGCCTGAGGAAAGTTTGGGTCTTATTTCGACGGACAAAAATGAGATACTTTGTTCGTCGAAAACTTTAATGCCAAGCAATTTCACAGGAATGTGAAATAAGAACACTATTCTCTTATCCAGGAATCTGGATCAACTTATATTGGACATGTATCACCTTCCTCGAGTTCATAAAATGATAAAAGTCAAAGCATTATTTCTTGTTTGTCTGAACTATCAATATCACTAGAAAAACTAGAAGTAGTATGGTGTGATGGTACTGTAACTAACACTGGATGGAATAACGGTGCTTTCCACTGACTAGAAAATCATAAAATGCGGAGCATATTCATCCTGCACTTTAATGAGCTTTCTTATCGCCAAATTTTCCAACATATTCACTGTCAAACTGAAGGGACAAAATCTGTTAGTGCGCCAATCGGGTAGCAGCTCACTTGCTTTGAAAAAACTACTGTGGTCGTTTGTGAACCCACAGATTGTTCGATTCCTGATATAGACAGGAATGTTTTGAACGAAGAACAACAGTATTTTGGGACATTTTGAAAGCAAACGCTTTGAGACATTGTCTAGAAACCTTGTCGAATTGGGACACTGGTACTTTGTCCGATTCCAGATGACTAACTGCGGCCAACCGAGTACTTCGAGAACAATCGAGAACCGGTTGTATCAGATTCCTCCGAAAACTTAAAAGAAATAGTTGGCTTCATCATAAAATCATACATGCCTGTGTAATTTGCCACAAAATAAGCAAATATTTTACTGATGGACATGTATTTCAAGCAATCCAAACTTCACGCTATTTATCCGACGAATTCCTACAAGTTGTCGATCCAGTAATAGAAGGAAATGCTTTTTTGTGCACCCAGAGAATGTTCTGTTGGCAATGATTGTCGATTAAAGAAAACATATTCGGGATATTGGTTGTAGAAGGATCGTAAAAGCAAGACAAACCGCCCCAAAGAAGAAGACAGTTAGAAATGCAATGCCACCGAATTGAAACTTTAAAGCTTCCGATTACATAGAAATTATTAATTGGAATTCTTGTGCGGTGTATCCTTCTCCAATGTTGCGGGACCTAAGTGAAGATGATCTTACACCGTTCATCACTTTTGACACTATTCTCATCTGAGAAATACAAATGATTCCCTGTCACACCGATACAGTTAAGATGTGCGTCAAACTTGTGACAGAGAAATCGAATAAAGTACATGGACATGAATCTAGAGATGGCTATATCCGAACAACACTGAAGTCTCATTCGGTTATGCCTCATTTCTCCAACAAATCAGACTTTAAATGTGTAGTAGGTATAAAAAAGAAAACGTAAAAAACATAGTAAGCTAAAGAATCCTACTCTATGGAAAACCTTTGTAAATAGTTGCAAATATAATGTAAATTCCACACCCAACAATTGGATGGTTGGTTTGGTAGGGTGGGGGTGGAGCTCTACGTGCAACCACCTCACCGTGGTGAGTTCTGGGTCGTTTTGTTATAGCAAAACGAGTGAAGAGTTTCACGGTCAAAAATGCCAAAACCTGCTAAATTTATGTTTTTTTCTAAGATTTTTTGAACGGAAAAATTAGATTATTGATTAGAATTTAATTTATTTAAGTTATGTAAACCATGAAACAAGCATAAAATGCTAAATCGTGTTTATTTTCAAAATTTTAGTTAATTTAAAAAAATTGAGAAAAGGCGCAATTTTTGCACTTTTAAATCAACTTTAAGTACGATGCGCGAATGGAAGATGTTAACTGATTAAAAAAAAAAAATATGCCGTTTTTCTTCTTATTACAATAGGCAACTTTTCCGCACGAAAGCGTTCCGAATATAAAAAATTTCTTATTTTCGACCCACCCTAATACATATATTAATATATATATATATATATATATATATATATATATATATATATATATATATATATATATTTTTTTTTTTTTTAAATAATTAATTATAGAGATAAAACAAAAAATGAGCAAATAGACACAGACTAAAAATAATCAATTATCTACAATAGTTTTTCGGTTGAATATTGGAAATTTAATGAAAGCAAATATATAAATGCGCGTTAAAATAGGTTAAATTTGCAATACTTTATTAAGTGGTATATACGGTAATTAGACTTAAAGTAGCTTCCAGTTAACAAGGACAAACTGGGATGGCATTTGCATCGATCAGTTTGCCACAACTATCATAAGTAAATAAATAAATATATATTTTCGATATTGTTTATCACATTATTTGTCCCATGTTGACGTCTGCCACAATTAAGCTGGAAACATAAAAAAAAGTATTTCGTTGGCTAGATCGCTTATTTAATCGATATTTCGGGTTAATAAACGAGAAGGACTGTATTACGCAGTCTTTTCAGCATTTGATTTTAGACAAATACAGTTTATGAAGGTAATATATATATATATATATATATAAGAAGTCTTTAAGTTATAACCCCTTTAAAAGTACCTCACTGTAAAACTATTATAAAATATAGTCATCATCTTTATATTGGAAGAAAAGAAAGATGACTTTAAGTACTTTTTTAAAGAAGTATTACAAGACAATTTGTTTCAAAGACAATAAGTGGCTACTCTCTATTAAATTAAACTAAAAAATTACAATAATTGTTTACTCTGACTGAATTAGTTAAAATCAGTATCTTGTTCAAAACCATGCACTCCATACTTGGACAAATATAAAGTAATGCAATGTGTCCCGTTTTATAATGTAGTATGCAGATAGATGAATGAGATTTACCTACTCTTATTTATGTTTCTTATACTTCATTGATAAGTAAAATAGTTGTTTCACAGAACTTTAAAACGTATAGTATTTTTCTGTAGTGTTAAGTTTAAATAATATGATGTGTATATAAAATTTTCGAAAATTCAATATATAAAAAGAATGGGACATGATTTGTTTAAAATTTACTGTTGTTAGAAAGTGGAATATGACAGAAAAGGATTTTTTTTTAAATTTTTATTATGCTTTTTATATAATTGCCGTTATCTACAATAAGACATATTCTGCAATTTTAATAAGACAGTTTTACTAAGAAATACTCTAGTTTTTTTAATTATGAATTTATGAGTTTTAGCTTTATAGTAGAATGAAAAACATATATTACACTAAAAAATATAATTTCGTTTATCAAACATATTCATGTACATTTTGACTTATATTTTACTGTTGAAGTATTTTGACAATAATATAAAAAGAAAACACGAGTTGCATCAATTTAGATGCAGCTTCTTTTAAAAGAAATGCCTTTTAAAGAAAGATCTTGTCTTTTAAATGTTTATGTAAGTTTAATAATTGAATGTCGGTTATTAGGCATTTTTATTGTTATTGCATATAATAAATGTATTATGTAAAATTTTTAAAAAGAAATGTCAAGTAGAAATTGCTCAGTTTAATTTATTTAAAAATAGTTAACAGAACATTGCGATGGCATTTAACATTTTGTAGATTTCAATTAAGTGCACTTAAAAATTGTTGCAATGGGCCTCTTTAGCGTAAATTATTTTTTAAACATTTGAAAAGAAAATTGAAACAAATGATTTTTAAATATGTTACTATATTTTTAAAAGAAAAAACAGCATGTTACTTAAAAAAAGCATTTTGAATTTTCGTCAGTTTATTGGTTATATAAAAAAGATTTACTATTTTTTCACGCAGATATTATATCCATATTTCGCATATATATATGAATTGTATGGTTTGAACTATATTTAGTTGAAAGAGAAACCATTAGTAATGCATTATCTGCATTTTTTGTCGAAATTCGATAAATATTTTTAAAATGCACTGTTTTTTTTTTTTTTTTTTAATAACATTCAAAAGTAAAATATAAAATGATATTATTAAATATTTCTATCACCTGATATGGAAAAGTGTGATGCATTACAAAAGTGCATTATAAAAAGTCTTAACATATTCATTTCTTTAAAATGTATTCAATAAATGTTTTCTCAGATTAATTAGATTATCTTATGTGCTTTACATATAATATTCTAAAAAATATATATAGTAGTAAATCTCACATTATTACATGCTGTACATTAGAACATATTAATTATTCAAGTCTGTATTGGTCAAAACAAAGTGATTTTCGTTTATAAAGCTAAAGCATATTTATTTATTTATTTGCCTCATGATGGCCAGGCTGAATATTAGGGTGGAGCGAAAAAAATTAATTTTTTCAAATCAAAAACGGGTAGGTGCCAAAAGTTGCCTTTATACTAGTACATCATCTGCGTGCAATATTACCGCTGAAAAAAAATGGCTTGAGCCTGCGCTTTTGGTCCAAATGTCGAAATTTTGGGTAAAATTTGACATTTTTTCAAAAAATTTAAAAAAATTCTATAGAGATGGTTATTAGTTAAAAGTGTTATTTGAACCTTTATTATTAATGACTTAACATATTTAAACTATAAAACGACATCTTTTTTTCTGTATAACTGGAACAAAACTGACAATTTTTGGTGAAAAAAAGGCGTTGCCACTCGGTTATGTCGTACAACTAATTGTTGTCTAGAATACTGCTCTTACCTTGTTGCTTTCAAACCTACCCAGGCGGTACCACGTTGAGGTGACTGCATTTTATCTCGCAACAGTGCATGGCTCTACCAACCTACCATCTGATCTCAATGTTTTATTTTTACATTGAATAGTGATTTTTTTTAAATCAAAGAATGGAATGAGTGTTCTATGTATCAGCCTAGTACATCTCTTCTTTGGATCCACAGATTTTGGATGCTGCTGCTGTGATCTCCTTTACGTATTTTTCTACTGTTTGTGTAAGAGAAGACAAACAGTGTAATGCAGTGCGTATGATATTAATGTAATCTATTCAGCCGTTTATTATCTTCACCAAGACTGCACCCGATAAATGCATATTGATTAGAGGTTCTGTTACCACAACACTTTTCCAATGAATTAGATTTATATAATTATCCCCTTCAAAGTTGATTGTCGATATTCCAGATTTGCGTATGCCATCATTTACTCTCATTTTTCAACTATTATGTGCTGAGCAGCTAGCTGTTTAATATGATGGCAATCGTCAGAGAGCATTGAAATAAGAATTTCCTCTGCGTATGCAAAGAGACCATTGTCCTAAATAACCTTTTTTTAGTATTTTTTTTATTACGTTTTGTGTGTTGTTTAGTAGCCGAGTAATTTCCCATGAATTTTCAGATCCCTTCTTTAGCTGTGGATTACATTTTATTATAAACTATCCTGGGGCCAAACTTGGATAACATAGTACTTTTTGAGTGAAGGTAGAGAGTCTGATGGGCAGTGAGTGCCCATCGAAGGTGGATAAATCTGTTAGTCGTTGTCATCCATTCTGCGAGGGACATGTTTAAAATGAACCATTACAATTGATCATATGCCACCTCCAAGTCCAGTGAATTATCTCTGCATCATTTATTAGAGAAGATCGTTAGCAAAAATTAGATTCTAACCCACTGGGATTCGCCGGACCAATAGAAAAATCTTTGTCCACGTGCTTATTCCCTACTTATTTCAATTTTTGAGGTCATAGACAGTAATTTTCAAATATTATTTCCTGAATTCGAGAAAAGGGTACTCAGCACATACCAAAAATACCTGCTAGACATTTGCAAAGCTATTTCATCAAGATATTGCTCAGAAGAACTAGCGAATAGGAACCCAAGAAACTTGTCTTACGCAAGATGGCTCACAAAGCACATAAAATTATTCACCTTCATATAAGCACTGATTGATCCTCAGAGTCTGGTTCACTCACAAAGTATGTAATCCACGTTTATGCCGCAGGATGGTTTACACCAAATATAATCCACATGTAAAAAATTGATCTAAAAACTTATGGGAAATTACTCAGCTACTAAACATCACAGAAAACGGCAAAAAACAAATACTAAAAAAAATTTATTTAGGACAATGGTAGATTTTCACATCGAGAGCAAATTCTTATCGCAATTTTGATGACGATCGTCATCACATTAAACAACAAGCTTATCAGCATACAAAAAATGCAAGAGGTAGAATAAATGATGGCATACTCAAAGATGAAATACCTTAATGTTGTAAAATGTTGTCGAAACAGAACTCCCAATCACTATGCAGTAACTGGATGCAATTTGGGTGAATATACTAGAGGGCTGAATAGATTCCATTAATTACACTGCGCTATTCTGATTACCTTATCATACACAAGCAGTAGTAATATACGTGAAGGAGTGTCACAGCAGCATCACCCAACGTCTGTGGATACAGAGAAGAGATGGACTAGGTTGATACATAGAAAACTTATCCCAGTCTTTGATAAAAAATCAGAATTCAATATATAAATAAAACATTGTGCTCAGATGGAAAGGTGGTCGAGCTATGCACTGTTGTGTTATGAAATGCAGCCATCTCCACGTGATACCTCCTGGGTAGATTTCAAAGCAACTACGTATTCCAAACAACAATTAGTTGTATGACACAACAGAGTGGAATCGCCTTTTTTACCAAAGTTGTCAGTTTTTCTCTCGTTATACAGAACAAAGATATCGTTTTATCGTTTAGATATGTTAAGTAATTAATAATAAAGTTTTAACTAGCACTTTTAAATAATAGCCAGCTCTATAAGAATTTTTTAATTTTTTTGAAAAAATGTCAAATTTTACCCAAAATTTTGACTTTTGGACCAAAAGCGCAGACTCGAGCCATTTTTTTTTCAGCGGTAATATTGCACGCAGATGATGTACTTGTATAAAGACAACTTTTGTCACCTACCCGTTTTTGATTTTAAAAAATTCATTTTTTTCGCTCCACTTTACTGAATATTATCTTGCAAACGTATTCTTTACCAGAAAAATATTTCATTTTCATAGAAAAATTATTGTAATAATTACTTAAAGCTACTCTGTTGGAATAACAGAATTTAACTGCCTTTCACTACTTAATATTATTATTTTTGTTTGTTTGTTTGTTCTAAAATGAAGAAATATTTCTCGAATACGAAAATGTTTTTTACAACTGATAGAAAAATAAATATTCGTAAGACTTACATCGCTAATAACTAAAACTTAATCAAGTTGCATACACTACTTGGAATATACAATGGAATATGACAACCGTACTTTTGATTAGAAAATTTCTATTAAATGTTTAAAACGAATTATGCGTAATTGCCTTCTTTTGTATCAGAATTTGTAATATTTTCTTGCTTTTAGATAAAGCGAAAAATTCTATTATCATTTTAGGTAAAACTGTAAGCCCACTGACTTTATGGATGATATTTCTTATACTGACAAAGTAAAATTACATTGTTAATTATATCATCATCATCTTCTTCATGATCATCTTGATCATCATCAAACATTTCCAATACACTGTTGGATGTAGTAAATTTTTCTATTTTTTTCCTGTCAAAAACTTTTAATTATCTCCACCTACTTTTCTAATTTCCTCGCTACATCTAACCTGAGGGGGTTTTCTTGGTCGCTTTATAACTTTGGGATATCATTCTAGGTTATTTGTACTATTCTATTGTCTAGTTCTATTTCCAATAGACTATTGGATATACGTATTCAGTATTATTTTCCCTTTGCTCCTGTCAAGAACTTTCAAATATATCCAGCTACATTTCTAATTTTCTCGATACATCTAACCTGAAGTCGTTTTTGTGATATTTTTACCCGACTGAAAAGAATGGTTATGTGTTTCACGCGCATCTGTGTATGTGGATCTCTTTATACCCTCGAAACATCCCAACGGCTGGGTGGATTTTAATGAATGCGGTCTCTATCAATTCGTCTTAACGGCTCGATGGTTATAGGCTAGGTTTAGTTTTTATAAATTCAAAATGGCGGCCGTAAAATACAAAATCGCGGTAGAGACGGAAAAAAAATTACGCACCCTATTGAGTGGCCTATCATTGGATAGGTCTTTCAAAAAGAAGATGATGTTTCATTGATTATTTTACAGTCAGAAGCTCCGTTAAAATAGTATACAACCTGGAAGTTGTGTATGTATTGTGGATCTCAAGCTTTACTGCAACTCTAACCATCAGATACATCTATAGACCTCGTCAAAACAGTGTTTATAGATAGGAACTAACAATTAAACACAACTTAAAAGTTATCAATACAAGTAAATAAAAAAATAGGTAAGTAAAATAAAAAAATATATATTTTTTAAGTCAATTCCTACTTAGGTCAATAAGAAAATGTTTTTTCTCCCATTCTTCTTTCCTGTTGAGTAGGGCTTAAAATGCCTTGATCAAGAAGAGGGCTCTCTCATTATTGAAAATTAATTAATTAAATTTAATTAATGAAGTAATATTTAGAAAAACTGGATTAGCATCAAGTGTCATTCACTACACGTTCAAAAAAATTATTTGAGCATGATTGGATGAATAATAAGTAGTTTATTAACGATTGAAAATTTGAACAAGATATATATAAGGAGATTGTGAGGTAATAGTAGGGATTGGACAAAAAAAAAATAGTTTCACATTGAATATAAATAATTAACTAGTTCGCTTTTTACGCAGTCGGGTTTTTTGATTTTTTAAATTTAATTCTTTTTACAACTTTGGATATCATTCTAGGTTATTGTACTATTGTCCTATAAAGTTGTAATGCACTCAGCCCATTTCAATTTTAATTGTGGGATTTTCTGAATGAGGCCAAAAACTTTAGTGTGACTTCTTATTTAGATTTTCCTTGTATTTTCTAGTTATGTCTAGCTTACATTCCTTCAAACATTTAAATGTTTTTTCTAAACTCTGTACCCTGTTAATGTCCATGTTTCCACTGTAAGTAAATACGGGAAAAATACTTTTATTTTTTATGCAGTGATGTACTCAATTCCTATACAGAACAAAACTTTTCTTTCAAAAAGCCCTCAATTCATTTCTTTTTCTTATTTAAACTTCCTTCGTGATGCAGTTGCACGATTTTATTTTCTGCCCAATTTACACATAGCCCTGGACTTTTTTAATCTAAGTGTTGCTGTAGGAAATCTTCATTCTTGGAGCAAATGAATTAACATATTAAATATTAGAAATTAAATATATTAAAATTCATACAACAAGACTTTTATTTTTTTTTTTTTTTAACAAATTATACAAGCACAAATCACTGTAATAACAAACATTTTAAGATTGTTTTTGCACTTTAAAATTATATGTTTTTCTAAGCTTAAAAGATAAATTAAAGTATTGGTATTTTACAAAAAGATTTGAAAGACACAAACATACCTGGAGAAAGAGTTGATGTGTGAATGTATTATGATGTTGCTGTAGAATATAGAAAGGTAATGAATATGTACAAGACAATAAGAGACTGACGTCCTGAAAAGCACATTTTGAGAACATTCTAAGGAATTTTATGGAAAACGTGTTCACCGTCCCGGTGGAGGAATGTCAAAATTATTGCTAAAAGGAGGAGTTACATATGGGTAACTGCTTAAGAAGTCTCAGGATTCTTAAAATACGAAAAAAAAAACCACAATTTTCATCATTTAAAATTTTAAAATGTGTTTGGTTTTAAGACACAATTTTTATTGGTATGAAAGATGTAACTCCGTTCCTTCGTTGCATGTACGTTGCAGAAAATCGGCGTAACAAATTACGCGAAAGACTACAAAATATATTTATCAAATAGAACGAAAATTTTGGTGCGTATTTTTACTCGAAATTGTAATAATTACCCGGAACTTAAATAAATTTGTATTTAAAGCATTTTTATATTTTTAATACAAAGTTGTATTTAGTTAATGCAAAATTTAGGAAATTTCAACAGTATAATCGCCTAAAAACATTTTTTTGAACATTAAAAAAGAAATTTTATGTTCAGTTTATAAAGACTAACATGAAACATACATTTCTGAGTATATAAGAAAAAATAATATTTTTATTTATCAAGACGCATTCAAGTATCTTTTATTTCAATTATCGCAGACCGAATAGTTTAAGAATTGTAGGTTATGTGATACTTTTAGAAAAATGAAATTCCTATTAAAATAAATTTCTTGAAAATTTCATTAAAAAAATTTCAGAAATTTTTGAGATATCATGCACGTTAGGCCCAGAAACGTCATTTGGGGGAAAATTACTTAAAAGCTTCAGAAACGCCATTTCCTCAAAGGCTTTAAATGCATAATTACAGCTTACAGTAATATTAATGATAAACGCTTATAATTCTAGTAAGATACTACAGTAAACTCCCGACTATCGGGCCCTCCGTACTATCCGACCTAGTAAAAAAGAAAAAAAAAAGAGGAATGTTGCAAGCGGCCTAGACAGGGAGGTTCCCGTCCGTAGGAAAGTGCTAACTCACGACAAGAAGGAGCAAGAAAAAATTGCAGGATGCAATAACAGAGACAGGCAGAGAGGGAGGGGGGGGTTAAGGCTTGATAACCTGTTTTGTTAGTTTTTCAACGGATGCTATCTACTGCGGACATTATTTTCCGCTTATCCTGGGTGCTTTCGTCTAGTCTTTAGATGTGCTTCTTGTTTATTTACTAAATATTAACGAAATGGGTGATAAACCAAAAAAGGATGTAGTGACAATGGAGGGGAAACTACGAGTCATCAAGAGGAAGTGACACCAGCTGATATTATCTGCTTGTGTAAATGGAGGGACATTGCGTCTCGGAAGAGGGCTAACAGGGAAAAGCAACAACTTTGTCAAAAACTAAAAACTAAGTTTTGACTCTTTTATCTTATACATTATTTTTCATATTTGTGCAATCATTTATTAATAAACAGCAAAATAAGATTTACGAATTAGGCGCTAATGTTTTGCTTATTTTGAAACTGTATATACCGTATATATAAAATTTATCTTAAAATGTGTAACATGTGTTTTTAATATAATGGGGGGTGGGGGTGCATGAAATGAGTAAATATTTATAGAACTCCGGCCTATCCGGCCTGCCCTTCCGTCACATTAGGCCGGATAGTCGGGAGTTTACTGTATATATATAAAAAATATTTTTATTTATCAAGTCGCATCCAAGTATGTTTTATTTCAACTATTGCAGGCCGAATAGTTTAAGAATTATAAGTTGCGTGATACATTATGCAAAATGAAACTTCTATTAAAATAAATGTCTATTAGAAGAGGAATTTGTTTTTAGAAACATTTTATGTTACGTTAAACTCTTTAGTATAACTTTTATAGTGCATTATTTCAGATTAATTAAAAGTTAAGAATATTATGCCAGGAAAAACTACTCGATACTGTAGGTTTTTAATCTAAACTATTTTGAAAAAGAATCAGATGATATTTAATACTTTATAAAACTTGCAGTGATTCATCTTTTGTTTTAGAATAATTATTTTTAAAAGCATTCGAAGATTTTTTTTTTTTTAAACTTATTATTTAGGAAAATAATTAATTTATTTCAAGATATTCTAAATGTAAATTTCATACTTTATACGCACATTTATTTTTTTCTCTTTATATGTGCTGTGATGTTTAATTATTATAAATTCATTTCTTTTGCATGTCGCTATTTCGGTATAGTGGAATTTTTTAAAGTTTGTTGCCTATAAAACTCAAATTATTTTTTGCATTGAAATAAAAATATTCCAGAGTGAACTACACAAGTACCGAGCTCTTTGATAATTCATTTTTATAATTTAATTAAACGTTCTTAAGCATACCAGTTACGTCTTAGGGTGTATTAGGGTGTAGTATCAGCAAAAGCAATTTTCAAAAACTATACGCAAGAATAGGCAGTCAAAGGGTAATGACTTAGAAATGCAAATTTTCGCACTTCGCCTGTTAATCTGGTGAACGCAATTAGTTAACGGCAAATAACTTAAGTTGAGCAAAAAATCACCCAGACTTTGAAGTTAAAACTGGCTGCCAGACATTATAATTAAAGCCGTGATATCAAAAGTATATTAATAATCAATATCTCATGATTAAAATTATAAATTCTGATTACATTACTTTAAGAAATAACGAAATACTACATCATATTAGGAATCACATTAAAAGAAAAATTAAATATCTTTACGCAATGACAGAAAAAAATTATTCTACTGAACGTGATTGAAATATAAGTGGTCTTAGACTCTATATATTTAATTAGTGAATTATTTTATTCTAGAGAAATATTTCATTCATATGGTTTAATGTTTGATGTTTAACAGGATTTACCAGCCATGCCCCATTGCAGTTATGTAATTTAAAAAAAAACTGTATAAAACTTAAATAGTTTAATTCTATTACCGCTAAATTTGATTAACTGTGTTACATAAAAGTTAATTGATCCGCCACCTGCTTAGATTTCTTTTAACGAAATAGGTCATAACTTACAGTCGAAAAAAGTTGTATCAGTGAAAGATATTCTGTTATGTTTCTTCCTGGCAGATAAGTTAGTATGAAGAGGAAATCAATAATATAATATATAGGGTAATTTGTCAATGAAACCAGATTTGGTGTTTAAAAAAGTTCTTTTAGATAAAATGCCATCGGATTTTTTTGTTATTACTCACATACGGTATTCTTCTTAACAGGAACCATGCATAGTGACATTTACGATTTCCATGCTGAGTATTCTTTTGGATTAAGTAAGTAATTCATAAGAATAAGTAATTCAAAAGAAAATTCATAAATAATAGAATATCAATAACTTTTTATTATGATTTGTGGCATAGTTAATAAGCAGTGTTCTGTTTTTTTTTTTCTAGCGATTTTACTTCTCTGTTAATTATGATTACTCCGCTTTGATATTTACACATTTAATGAATTATAATATGAACATCGTTAATGAAATGCAAAAAAAATCATATAACTGCACAAATAATTAAAGTAATTTAGCTGGTAAAATGTGATTATACATGACGAAATTTTTAATTATGTTTTCACGAGAAGAACAACTAGTTGTTCTTTAAAAATATATACATAAACTATATTGAAATTTCCATTTAGTATTACATATACATATTGTTTTACTCATTTATATAAATTAATGGTAAATAATTAGCAAAAATAAAAGTTTTTTATCCTAATTAATTTATTGTAATTACATTGGTGTAGTAAAGGTGCAAGTAAATTAATAGAAGTTTTTTCTTGCCAATATCTGATTCTATCAGCCTTCGAATCTATAGAAATATTACATTGTGAATTACAATAACGTTTTTACGACAAGAAAAATCTCGAGACCGTTTAAATAATTTATTGTAACATTAATTTAATTAAAATTTTAAATACTTAACATCGCTCTCTGAAATAACACTAGTTTATATATATATATATATTACTTTGTTTATAAGCTTGAACTGTTTGCAGTAATCACATTTTTGTTTTTTAACATTTTATAATTCATTTTAGAAATTAAGGAAAAAGTAATATATTTTGATGGGTTTTTTCATAGTTTCTCTTCAAAAAAATATACTCTCTGAATAAGATATAATGTAAGTGTTACAGTTTTGGACGCTTTAAAGACACTTTTGGAAAAAAAAAATATATTTTTTAACTTGGTGTTCTTAATTTTTGTGACAGTTAAATTCGAATATTAGATTTCTCAAATAACTCTGTGTACATATGATTATTCTGCAAAAGTAGCTACTTTAAACATTTTTAGCACATTCTTTTTTAAGGGGATAAATTGCAATATTAGTTGGCATGCAAAACCCACTAGCGGAGTCATGTCTGTTCCATTAGAGGACAGGTAAGAATTCTTGCTGAAAATAAAAGAAAAACGCGAATCGACTTAATTTAATTATTAACTTATTATTATTTTAATAATCATCTTAGCATGTAAGAAATAGAGCTCCAACATTATGCATCCGTGCGGAACTCCATATATCTGATTTCCTTATTAACAACTAACGAAAGCCAATTCATGATAGTCCTGTATCAAAATATTTATAGTAAGCAGATGCCCTAAAATCAGACGCACTTCATATACAAGATATATTGTATTGAAATAGACCTATGTAATGCCTATCAATTACTTTATGTTTTAAGTAGTGTAAACTCATTAAAATACACAGCAAACAATATTTTCAATATACCATAAAATAATTGTTTTTTAGTACCTGTTAACGAAATACAAATTCTACAACTTCCATGTTAAGTAATAAGAAATAGTAGTAGTAGTTTATCGTAGAAAATAAATGTAAAAGGTGAAAAGACTTATTTTATTTTAATTATTAATGCATTATTATAGTAATCATCATATTAACGATTAGAAAATTGCGCTCCAACATTGGGCCTCTACGGGACTCTGGTAACTTTGATTGTCTTAACGGCTAACGAAAGACAGTTCATGATAATCCTGTATCTAAGTATCTAACGGAAGCAGATCCCCCAAAATCAGACGAAAAAAGCATATTGAAATGGACTTATGTAATTCATATGAATTTCTTTATGTTTTAAGTAATGTAAAATACCGTAAAATACCCTAAAAAAATCTTTGTATTAGACCGTCATGTAACCTAATTTATTTTTTAGTACCAGTAAACGAAATTTAAATTCTTCAAATTCCATTATCAATATTAAACATCCGATAGTAAACATCAACAGTTTATTTCGATTGCGAAATCATCCAAGAATATTAACGGGAACATACAGACGTCTTAGTAAAGTGACGACCATAGAGTTCGACGAACTCAAATGTGAACGCTTCTTAAATTTGCTGAAACACTGTCAAACATAAAAGCTTAAGACAAAATTGAAGAGGGCTATAAAGTACAGCTCATGTCGGTTTACAAATAACGTATACATTTAAATGTTGATTGAAAAATAAAATAAATACCTTAAAGGCATTCTGTATAACTCTTTTAGTCATAAACAAGTGCAAGATAACTCCTATAACAGTGTTAAGTGAGTATGTCAGTATGTTAAGACAGTAAATACTCATAAAAGTATTAGGAACTCGTAAAATTATTAAAAAAATATATAATATTGCGAACTTTTGCGGCCGGAATAACTTTCTTCAAATATTAATAAACTTATACACAGACTAAAACATACAAGATAAATATATACAAGCTCTACTTACACATAAATAACAAACTGTTGTCCATAAAATAATTTTATGTAACAATACAAGAATTTATACCAAAATAACAACGATCAGCTTAAAAACGAAAAGTATTAAAGAAAACGAAGCATGCTAGACACCAGAAAATATCTTTATATATTTATTCCCGAAATGTATGTATACGAAATGCATTTTATGACTCTTTCTCTATCATCGGCCGAAATGTTTTTCGGAACTGGGATTAGGTAATAGCGTATGAGGTGTGCAATTTACGATATTATTACGTGTGAACATACGTGTCAACTTACTATTCCTTATTTTCAAAATTTGTATTTAGCAGTTATAATTTTTGCAAGTGAACTAATAATTTCCATAAATGGCATTTTAAAATTGATTCATTTCGTTTTTCGGCGCAATATCAATAAAGGAGAGGGGTGATAGTATTTATTGTGGCATTATTTATAAGTATTGATAAAACAGATTTTTGTTAATAGAGATTTGAGAATGAAGTGTTTGTTAAACTGATTCTAACGTATTTTTGATGATTCAGCATTCTCGTTATACGATGTATATCTAATATTTATATTACAATATATACCTTCTTTGAATAGCGATTTGCATTGCTTAAACAGTTTGGAAGCAACAATTATGATTATATTTTATTTTCAAAACCCTTCTATTTTGTGTTGTTTTGCAGGATGTTTCTATAGTATGGTCCGTTTCTAAAGCAATTGCAAATGCAGCTTACTTGTTTCTTAAAATTTCTGCTTGATGCTGTATTTAAAATTTTTCTATATGTTTTTCAATGAGAAAAGCAAGCTGAAAAAGAATAGAAAAATAAGCTAAAGTCGTACGACATGTACAACAGAAAAAAAAATACATACGGATTACATATGTGGAAAATTTATGCTAATGTTTATAACTATAAAACTGCAAAATCAGTCTCTTAGAGATTAATTTTTTGTTGTTGAAAGATGAACGATTATACTTTAAGATTTACATACACATAAAAGTTTGACACACGATATTTTTTCAACAAGAGTAAATATCTGTTAAATTAAGCATATGTTTCAAAGCAATAATTAAACTATATTATGGGTTCTATATTGTATGTCTTAATATAATTTTGGATACTTAGATTCCATCATGAATGTAAATCACGAATAATTCAAACCTCATTACCATTTTAGATGTATCTCCGGATGTCTGTATTAAATTATTGAGTGTAATGAAGAGCAACATATGTATGCATTATTAAACATTTGCATTACATCAAAAGCGAAGCCTGTGAAATGTTTGTTAATAATAGTAAATTCATACATATTGAAGCAACATATCATAATAACATACAATGACCATAATGAGAGACCATATGGGTGATAGCTTTGTTGTACTCTGCAAAAGTTATATGTTAAATTCCATTAACTTATATTACTTGTGTTACTTAATCTAAATTAAGGTGTAGCGATTTTTCAATTAATCAAAAAACTAAAAGAATTATGCATCGCAATTAGTTTCAATATAGTGAATATATCCCATTATTGCATGATAATACCAATTTTTAAAATATTCGCTCATATATATTTTGACTAACGAGTTCTTTAAACTGTAAGAAATATTTATGTTACACAGGTAAAAATATAACAAAACATGATTTATGAAATGTAAGTGTTTTTTTTATCCGAGGACCGAAAACCACAAAAAATCTTTAATAATAAGTATTTACAGCTATTTGGATGTGCACATATTTCTTTAAAAATTCTACTTTCCATAAGATCATTTTGAGATGGGAAATGTGTTCTTAATTGAATATTCCATATATTTTTAAGTGTTAATTTAATATTAAGAGTATTTATCTTTTAGGGTTTCATATGTCCAAACATTATTATGTAAAATTCTTATACCAAATCATATTTGTCCAAACAATAATAACATTTATTTACAAATTTCATCTTTTCTTCAATTTAATTCTGTTATTAAATTAAATTGACATATTAATACGTTGCAAAGTGGTTTGTAAGAAACGGATTATTTAAGCATGTCTTTCTTAAGTATCATTATATTATTAACTTTCATGTATATTTAAAGTAAATATTGCTTTAATATGTCAAATACATTCTTTTTATATAAAAAAAAAGGTTATCTTTACAGAAATATATTGATGAAAATGTTTTGATCTCTATTTGAAATTTTGTTTTCATAAAAATGCAATATTTTAAAGGCATTCGATTACCTATAAGCGAATTTTACGTAACAAAAAAATTAAATACTTTCTTTTACTCAAAATTAATAATTTAATCGGACTAAACTATCCCTTTGAAGGTATTCATCTATAAATAACGAAATTCCTCAAATGTTATGTCACGCAGAAATTATTGCAATTAAAGAATATTTAAAATAACATGATGGAATTTCAATCTGAAAACTTTATCAATCTAAGGTAATAATCTTTAGGTTTGTTTGTAAGTTTAAGTTTGTTAGACGAAGTTAAGTTTCACGTAAGTGAATATATTTGGTACAATATTTGAGTATAAGATACATGTTGCTTGTATTTTCAAATACTTTTTTGTATTTTCTTCCATTTTTTTCGAATACAAAAATACTAGTATATCTAAAACACATTGTACATATATAATGTCCAATGACGTAGTTATTTAATGTTATTTTCTTAATAAAATAAATTTATTTGTTATTTTTAATTTACCGGTAACTAAAAATATAATTGCATATTAATTTAAGTATTAAATTAATAGATGGTAAACTATTACTCATGAAAACATTTTAATTTCCATTTAAAACTTAATATTAATAAGAATGTATTATCTAGTAAAAATAAAAATACTCATAAGGGAATTTTATGAAACGACAAATGAAAATACTTTCTGCTTTTCACCATTAAATATATTACCATACTAAACTGCTCCGGTGAGAGATATTTAAAGTAGAATATTTCGAAACCTTAAATGTTACAGACTCCAGAAATTATCATAATAAAAGGATATTTAAAGTAAATGTCTACAACCGAAATCATTTTATTGCACTTTTATGGTACTGAAATTTATCGAAAGAAATTTCAGGAGCATTTAATTATAAGAGCGGAGTATATATGTACTCGTACTGTCATAAAATACAATATAAAGGGTGTACTTAAAACATGTCCCATTTATAAATTTTAATAGATCAACTGTGTTGGTTCAGGGTAACAAATCAAAAGTAACTAAAACAGATTTAGATAAGCCCAAAACGTGAGTGCTGCTTTGTTATTAACTCGCTTGCGGTACCACATACGCAAAGTGGTGACGCCTGACCGTAAAGCGTTATTGCAGTGCTAAAGATTTAAAAGCGCACACTACCGGAAAAAACTTCCTGTGGGGCTTTATAAAATATAGTGTCTAAATTCTGCTGCTACCTAGTGATTTGCCAGAGCGAAGACACACACTGAGAAAGAAAAAATACTGCCTTCACCTAGAATGAATAGGAATAGGTAGTCATTTTCTGAATCCTTAAAGTAGAAAAATGGACTTCTGAGCTATGCGAATGGGTAAACAACTACGCTGAATAGACGAAATGATCTAGAATTTTTAGTCTCTTATTTTCTAAGAGACGAAACGATAACTAATCGTTTCATTAGCGAGAAATTATGACTTGAATTCGGAAATGGTTTCATAAACTAGAATAATTGTTATTGAAACTCACCTCTTGTGTTCGCATTTATTTGCAGAGATTTTCAAATAAGTTTGACCAGGAGAATATAGTAACACGCTCAGGAATTCTGGTAGGAGATTCTAAAATTCTCTAACAAAGGGAACTATAATTTATAGGGATGACATGGAACTATTTTTTCTAGACCTGCAATTTAGATTTTAGAAGCCAGAACTATATTTTTTTTTTCTCACTGAAGAACTGAAGAGAATAGGCTATTGCTTCCATTTCTCCGGTGATGTTAACCGAAGTGTGGGAAGAATTAGACTTTAGGTTAGATGTATGCAGTATAACTAAAGGCGCACATATTGAACATTTGTAAGAAAAACTAGGTTACTTTACCTTCAGTTTGAGGTATGATTTGTTGTAAAATATCTAAGTTAAACTGTTATAATATAGGGTAAATCTATGATAGATGGACATAGAGGAGAGATGGCCAGTCTAAATATTTCCAGAACCTGATCATAAATTGCAACATTAACTTTGCTCTTATGAAATAGTTCAACTGGTTTATGTATTGCGACGTGCAGTTGTGTTATTTTATTATAAAAAATAATCGTAATTTTAATGTTTATTTAAATTAGTGGATGAATATTTTTCTTTTTTGACTTAGGTATCTGAATGTTTTGCAGTACGTACATTTGCAGCACGTATATAATCTAATCTTTACTTCTAAGCCTAAAAGAAAGACGTAGAATCGCTATTCATGCTTTAAATTGGGCGACAATAAGTCCTTCAATTTCAGGAGAGATAGCCACATGAAATAGAGGTGAGATGGCCACCTTTAATCAATATTTCAAAATTATACTGAGTGATGATTTTAACAAAATGTAATGAAATTTAAAATAAAGATATAACGTTTATGTTTATAAATATATTAATTGCTGTAATTGTTTAAATTTTAACTAATATAAGTATTATATATATAATAGCGCTAAGTGTATATGTATAACGCTTCCGGAGTGAACTCATCCGGATTATCCCACTTCGCTTTATCGTATTCCATTCGGCCATTTTCATTAAAAATCATTTTTTCCAATAAAACTTCATGAAAGTTACATTTTTAGATAGATTATTAAAAATAAATTAACATTTGAGAGATGACTTACATTCAATTATGTATATATTCTAAGATAACTTCAGTTGAAATTAGTTTGGCATCTCAATTTCTCCCTCCATAAGTAAACACTCGTTTGTATGGTATTCATTGTGAACTTTTGTGCTTTGTTTGCGCCATCTATCGGTAGTTAAAATAAAAAAGAAGTTTATTTTGAAATTCTTTGAACTCTGAATACATTAGGGGGAAAATGAATTGTATTACTTATAAAATATAATTAGACTATCAGGAATACTTAATGCCGTGTAGTATATATATATATATCAATGCAAATAAAATTTTGCATTTTTGTATTTTGTAGTGAAAATAAATTTGTAATTTAATAAAAGAATTTGAGAAAAAAATCTGTTAATGCAATTAATAGTTGCAATTTATACTTAAGTGATAAAGGACCATTTTTAATGATCAACATTTATTACAGGCTTCTTTATGCATGTTTTAAAAGAATCAAGATTTAATCTGAGTTGAACTTTTTAAAATTTAAGTTATATAATAATTATTTTGGCGTCAGCTCTCGGTAGTTAATCCGTGAAAGACTCTTATTTTATTTTTTTTCTGCTTTATAAAAAATTGAAAGTTATTGATTTTTTTTAAAGCAATGAACGAAGCCGAAAGTTAATTGACAATATATTGTAAAATAGCATTATTTAATATTAAATTGCATATTTTTTTGTGAAGTAGTTCTTCAAATTTTGTGAGTGAAATTCTGTCTTGCAAATTAAGTTTCAATGATAAATGGTTTGTTTTTACAACTATTTTACGTCCACCTGATGCTATTACTCAGATAAGATAAAATTTATTACCTCGTAATTCTTTTTATAATGCAATGCTATATCATTCTTTTGAAAATGTAAACACGTCATTCTGGCTATCTTCTAGTTTTAATAATAATAATAATAAAATAAGGCCTAACGATGTATTTTTTTCAGAAAATACTGAAAAACGTCTCAAAACTTTCATGACAGAAACTGATAAAGTTGATAAATAGACAGAAACTGAATAAGTTGATACATAAACTAAATTAACGTATCAAATCTAAAATTAACGCAAGGAAAAAAAAAACACGACACTTCCATCAGCAAAGAAAACGAAATACATTTAAAATTATCAGATTCTACAGATTCCGAGTAAATAGAATTGGATTAGGATCACTGTGTTGGTTGTATAAAATAATATAATATCACATCCAAAAAGATGTTTGGATACAATGCATAAGATACCTGGAGTGGTTTCATGAAACGTGTACAAATTATCAAGACTTTTGCCAAATATGTGGTAAGATTTTACGAAAAGGGAGTATTGAAATTATACTTCAAATTTTATTTATTCGAGTTCTATTCACTCATTTTCCATCATATAACTACATCTTTACAAATAGTTATATGTTTTTCATGATTAACTATATGAAATATATTATTTTTTTTTCTATTTAAATTAACTTTTTTCTTTCTTGTATTGGTTGACCATCTCTCCTTGGATTGAAGGAGAGATGGCTATCTGCCATTTTAATTTCAATTTTGTTTAACAATTTTTTTGAATATTTAATTATTTTTTGCATAAAATATTATGAGTAAATGTAAAAATATTTTGAATATGCATAAATATTTCTGGTATTTGCATTCTAAGAATTTTAATTTAAATCTTTAAAAGGTATGGCCATCTATCCTAGAGGTACTCTACAACTGAATTTGTTACATTCTTTAATGGATACTCTGTATTAATATAACTGAAATATAGTAAATTTTTATGTTTCGTCATTCTGATGATAAATAAATAACGCCATTATGAGTCTAAATAAATTTGGTCGTTATGATAATAATATTTGTATTATTTATTCATGTCTCATTGACATTTAGTCGAATATATTTAATAATACTTATTCTTAAATATAACTCAATATATTTTAATGCCGATTTAAAATTTAGTATTCATAAAATTGCAATATCTTGTAAACATTATAATACGTATAATGTAATTTTAGGAAACGACAAATTAAATTATTTTTCGCTAAACATCTTCAAGAACTCTATCGACATAATGTAGTCCAGGGAAAGGTGTTAGGATATGAATAACTGAATTTTCAAAGTTAAATCATGTAGAAATTATTGTAGTAAAAGAATATTTAAAGAGAAAATATGCGTCTCAAACCTTAAGATGGCACCAATAACATGGTTTATAAATTTGTGAAAATTTCATGTATTTTGTGAATAAGTGTTTTAGTTATTAGGTATTTTTTACCGTTAGTATGTATACAGCATACATTTTCACATTTATATGTGAATTGTATGTGTCTCAAAGTATAAGCTCAGCTGCGGAAATAAAAAATGTGCCAGCGTCATAATCTAACAAACACATTCACATAATTAAATTCGTCTAAGGAAACTCTCTCAAAGTTACTGTGAGTTTTATCGAATTAAAATTTACTTTAGTATCACATTTTTCTTTTATAATATTACATTATAAAGATAAATGTAAATGATAAAGTACAACTCATTTAAAAGGGCTAATAAATATGTTTGGACAATTAAGTGCTGGGAAATACAATTGGTTAATGTTGAAACAAAATAGAAGACAGTTTTTAAAATTCACATTATTTTTTGGTAAATTTTAATAAGTTGAGTATTTAACAATCTTGACTCACAGACTGTCATATAAACTGGTATATTATTTCATTCCTGATGTAAATTAGTACATAAAAATTCTGTTAAATTTCATTTACAAGTTAGTATTTATAATGAAATGCAATAATTGAAAGCATAAAAAATAAGCATACGGTAATTTTACGAAATCACAAATTAAAATGCATTACTGTACTCAATTTTAAGATAATTAGTGATATAAACGACTCCACTTAAAAGCGTTTAAGAATGCATAACCCAATGCCTGAAACTATATATCGTGCTAGAAGTTTTGTAATAAAAATATTTTATTTAACAAACAGTCATGTTTTCATATTAAAGAAGTATCAGTTCCTTATAAATATTTGTCGTCATAAGTAATTAAAGTACATTCGTGGAAAGTAATTTCAGTTTTATTAATAAGTCTTAAAATAATTTGCGTCATTTTTATTACTAAAATCCAAATATATGTAAAACTATATTGAGTCGTTTCTAAATGCAAAATTGATCCTTTAGTTTGTGCTATATTTTTCAAAAAATTATTTTACTAATGATATTTAATTTCCCGAGGTCTAAAAATGTTTCAATAATACTTATAATGTAAAATTATGGAAATACAACATCTCAGAAATAGATATTATAATTTATGTTTTCAATTTCTTACTCATAGAGATGTATATTGGAATTATATAAATTACCACAGGAGATTTTTCGGAAATGCCAAATGTATATAGTTGGCATGAGCGCACTTTAAGTAAATTTTCGACCTAAAATACTCAGGGGTAAAGTGTTGAACTATGTATTATCCGATTCCTAAAAATGTTACATGATGCAAAATCTATGATAGTAACAGAACATTTCTCGAAAAAAACTGTCATCAAGCTTCCATCTTAAAGTACCTCCAAGGTAATATAATAATATTGTTTTCGATTACTTAAAGAAAAAGCATTGTTTTTGTTAAAACGACTGTATATCATAAAGAAAAAAAATAATTTAATAAAACTCAAAATGACATATTAAAATTCGAAAATTGGTAATGGAGTATTAGGTAGCTTTCATTACAAAAAGCTACCTATTGCAGCCGTTCGGAGGAAAGCGATTTCAAAAAATTTTGGTATATTTTCATCGATCATGACCCCCAGACCCCGAAACCACCCTCCGTTCAAAAGTTGATATATATATATATATATATATATATATATATATCTGACGTTTGTCATACTGTAACTCTCGAATTTATGAACCGATTTGGATGTAATTCGGTATGTACATTGTACATACCAATGTCTCGACCGAGTTCGTTGGCCAGCTTCATCCGCCATTTTGTTTCAAAATGGCGGCCATTTCAATTTTTTAAAAAATTTTAAATTTGAAATGTGGTACCAAAGAATTGAAAATGCAAAAATATTTTTTTCTTATGTATTTGACCTTTATTCAAAGATTCCGGAGCAGTTTTTGTTTCGTCTATATCTTAAAAAATGGCGGAGTTATAGCATTTTGAATTTCTAGCGTGGCTGACATTTTGAAACGTCCTGATATTTGTCACGTGATAACAGGCGTATTTATGAACCGATTTGTATGTACCTTGGTGTGTACATAGTACATACAAATATTTCGACCGAGTTCGTTGGCCAGCTTCATCCGCCATCTTGTTTCAAAATGGTGGTCATTTAAAAAATTTTTAGAAATTTAAAATTTAAAATGAGATACCAGAAAATTGGGAAATGAAAAAGATTTTTTTTGTATGTGTTTGACCTTAATACAAAGATTCCGGAACAGTTTTTGTTTCGTCTATATCTAAAAAAATGGCTGAGTTATAGCATTTTGAATTTCTATTGTGGGAGACATTTTAAAACGACCTGATTTTTGTCACGCGATAACAAGCGTATTTATGAACCGATTTGGATGTTACTTGGTCTGTACATAGTACATACCAATGTCTCGACCGAGTTCGTTGGCCAGCTTCATTCGCCATCTTGTTTCAAAAGGGTTGCCATTTAAAAAAATTAAATTTAAAATTTAAAATGAGGTATTAAAAAATTGGAAAATGAAAAAGATTTTTTTATGTGTTTGGCCTTGATACAAAGATTCCAGAGCAGATTTTGTTTCTGAAAATTTGTTCTTTTGTTTATATCTTAAAAAATGGTTGAATTTATAGCACTTTGAATTTCTAGTATGGCTAACATTTTGAAACGATCTTGTATTTGTCACGCGATAACACACGTATTCGCCTATTTCCATGTAATAAGGCATGTGGATAGTATACATCAACATCTCAGCCAAATATAAGTTACTTTAAATAAAAGCAGCTTGGATAAAGCTGACTAATTTCGCGAAATTCTCATTCATAATGATTTAGTATTGATAAAAATTAGTATTGAATCTCCTATATTCGGTTTTCACTAAATTGAGCTTCGTGTGTTTGAATAATATAAGTTGGCTTTTTTAAAATAAGGAATTTGAAAGCTACCTCTTCCTCCCGGCACTGGCCGGAAGGACTTTTTATAAATTGTTATCACATATTTATTCCTCAAACAATGAGGTTTGAAAAAGTATCACACAATTTATCTTAAAGGTAAGAAGATTACGAACTGATTTCGAATATTTAATGACAATATAAAATATATTGTGTGTTTATGTAGGATAAGTAAACATAATTACATCGGAAGAAGAATATACAGAGTATAAACCTAGAGAGGTACGTAGACAGGCGTTGCCCCTTCTAGTAAGCATGTAAATTTTACGAAAAACATTATGTTGTTCGAAGCTCCGTTGTTCCATATTGTTGCTTCGGTATATGTCCTCCCAATCCTTTCTTAAGTGAGAAATTAATAATGACTGCAAAAACAACTCCAAGAATTTTACTTTTAAAATAATATTTCATTGGTTTTTATTAGTACCACATTACATATTTTACATATAAAGAGTATATCACTGACATTTCATAGTATTCATAGCATTCATAGACATTTCATTCATATTCTAAAATAATGTTTCGTCTTATAAATAATACCACTTACAAAATGATTGATAAAAAAATAAAAGAAACATCATACCTTTTCTTACGCGCCATTTTATTTCAAGAAAATCCAACTTTGCACTAAAACAAACATTTATTTCACCTTTTTATTCTTAAAAATTCACTGCCATTTATAGATAAATATTGAAAACAAATACTAAGGACATATTTTACTAAGTTTTGAAAGGATATCATAATTCAATTTGTAATGGGAATTTTTTTAAGAAAGCGTCCCAAAATTAGGACGACAGGCACAAACGGGTTAATAACAACTGCATTATTAATTTATTAATAAAATTTTTATTGCCAAAGGACTTTTTTTCAAATTAATTTGTTGAAAAATTTAGTTTCGATAATTATGTGTTTTACGAAATTATTTCAAAATTGATTCATTCACATGTTTTACATGTAATTTGCAATTCATGCAAATTGATCAGTAAGCTGCGTAATATCTCCTAGCGCTGAAAATTAAATGGAAATGCGCCATCTCTCCTGAGTAGCAGATGCGCAAACTCTCCTATTTTGGTAGGAAAGATTGCGCGGCCTTTTATTTAAACATGACCACTTCTAAAATGAATTGTTGTGTTCGAATCCTTAGTCTAGGTTAGTAGTTTATAAGAAATCGTTTAAGTTCAAAATATTTTGTACTGCTGACATTCTATAAAAATTCTGACGAACAGTTAAGAAAATTCCAGCACTTACTTTGGAAAAACAAAACAAAATAGAAATGCTTTATCCAAGACGCTTGGAACAATCAACGTGCACATTCATGTAGACACTCTACTAATGCTGCTGTACAACTACCTGGAGTCGCCGCGCGCGCACGCAACTCTTTCCCATCGAATCGCTTTGTGCGCGATCTCTCCTAGCTTTATCTTATATACACTCTCAAAAAAACTTTCTTCAATTCACTGAAATTCTACTAGCAGTAGTGCTGCCAGCCTTTTCCCGTGAGTAGATGAATATCCGTTTTGCTCCCCTCCATTACAGGAGTAAAAATATCCGTCAATTGATGAAAATTGGGAAAAAGCGAAATCGGCCGACATTGGATTCGAACCAGCCATCTCAGCGTTGCGAGACGAACGCGCTTTGACTGAGCTATAGTTGTACAGCAGCGGCGCACTTTGAAGTGGACTTGCACTTGCTTCAAATGGGTATGGCTTGATCAATTTCTTTAAACAGCTTTTAATTTTGAAGTTCATTTCAGGAAAATTTTGTCTTTAATGAGATTGTGGGTGGAGTTTTTATACTTTAGTATTAATATTGTATAAAAATATGAATTTGAAATATTTTTACGTAGATTGCTAGAGGTAAAATTACAAATATTATAATTTTATTCGATTTTTTTTTTTTTTTTTGTAATATCGATTTTTTTCCCATTTAATTTTCTTAATTAAAATATACGTTTTAAATGTGTTCATTTAATGCATATTTCAAATGCGAATATTTATTTATAAACCACTTTATAAATTTAACTTTATTCAACTTGAAAAATTAAATTGCGAGCACTTTTCAATGAATGAGAAAAGTTATTGTTATTTATTTTGAAATTCGATTTTTTTTTCTTGTTTAATTAAATTAGAAATGTTAATTTATATAATTTTCGGTTTTTCATTTTAAAAATAAATTCGGATTTATTATCAATAGACCCAATATGCATGCTTGCCAGGAATGAACGGAATTTCCCCCTCTTTTTTAGACGTTCTGGGAGAATTCGCGGATTTCTAGGAGTACAGAAACTATTTGTTAAAACATGAGGAATAATTTAATGTATAGAGGAAAAGGTCCAAATATCGGCTACCACTTTTGTTTTCGATCTATATCATACAATTTTCAAAATTAATAAAATAAAAAGTGATAGCAGGGTACCTAGACACGTCTTACACCTGTTTAGAGAAAAAAAAAATCAGTTTAAAAGGCGTTTTTTGTTTATAGGAAGCAAAATTTCGAAAGTCTTCAAATTTTGAGTTTTTAAAATGGGGTCTAAATACCAGCTACCCAAGTTTTTTTTTCTCCAAAAGATCACACAAATAGAGTTAATGACAATTATTAAGCAATAAGAATATTATTTTAATAAATTGTATTGATTAATAACATTTCTTATGTACAGACAAAATATGCATTTTTTAATAAATAAGTATTTTTGTCAAATTTCTAAAATTCTTTGCGACTATCTCTCACAGTCTTCTTCCCATCATGTTTCTAATTTTGTTTTTTAACGTGTAAAACAAAAATAAAAGCTTGCTGATTGAAATGAAAATTATTTTATCTGAAAAAATCAAAAGCAGAATATCACTCTCTGCGTCGGTATAGTCCCTATCAACCCACATATCACATTCTTAACATTGAACCCAGAATCCCCTCCCTCATTATTGTCCACAGAGAAAGCACACATGTAGAAGACACAAATTTATCATATTCCTCTGTTGGATATTTTCCTTTTTCACATTTTCAGCCCTCTCGCTGCGTAATTGTTTTATCAAAATAGCTTCAGAAATTGCGTATTTAACCCCTTCGAGACGAGCGTCTTTTAAGAAATTTTATTCTTTTGTCACCGGTTTTTCAAAACAAAAGATTTTATCTAATTTAACCGGGAAAATGCTCCGATTAAATAAGGCATAATTTACAATAAAAAATAACTGGTGGGAATAATCAAGGGGGATTAATTAGACGGAAAAAATGCATCCCCGGGGAAATCTCAGGTTTCGCAGCGAGAGGGTTAAAATCAAATTTCTGCCTCTTTCGCCTGGTTTACTCCGTCATTTTTTTTTCTTTCTCTTCACATTTATTACAGGAAATTATGTAGCATCCAACAGCTCTCTTATGGAACGTGATCCGGTAACCAGTGTCAGTCCTGAAAAATTACGGCCATGGTTGGTTTTTCCATATTGCGAAATGGGACGGGCACTATTTCTGAACCATTTAAATTAATTTATTAATTATGGAACTATTTAAATTAATTTATTTCCCTCCCCTTCAAGCAGAGCAACCGAAAGAGGTCCAAATACCGGCTAGCCGGTATTTAGACCACTCTAGGTAGCCGGTATTCTGCTATGTTTAAGTTAAAACCGGTATTACTCATTCATATAATAAAATACCAATATTGTGCGCGTGGCTATTGAGAGCTAAATATGTCTAGAAAATAACTTAATCAACAATTCAAGCCAATATACGATCAGTATATTTTAAAAAAATGAGAAACACATATCTGAAAAACTTTTGATGTACCAGATTACGTAGATTCGACACTTTTGCATTTACTATTTGTAAATGACACAGACTTCAGTGACGTACTTTTCGTTCCTTTCTTCTCTCAATTAAAGTTACAAACTCTGTCTATCACCGCTAGGCTGTGCTGCGCTCAGTTCTCAGAACACCTAGTAGCCGGTATTTGGACCCTAGCCGGTATTTGGACCTTTTCCTCTATTGACGAGTTTTTCTGACAGTGGAACTAATTGTTATTTTCTGAGGAATATAATGTTAATTTACTTTGTAAATTAAAAATGGGATTTTTAGATACCAAAAATTGAGAGTGCATAGGCTCCAAAGGGCTTATTTTACATAAATGAAAGAACAAGTTATAAATCATTCATAGATCTATTTTGTCGACAGTAATGTCGTGATTATCTGATTTTCTAGATGTATCAGCACATCGTATATCAATATATTTTTACATTACTGCATATCAATGTGTAATGATTCAGATTTAGCACAAGATTTTAGTTTATGTGTAATTCATGCAGATTCATAATTTTATCCAATGATATATCTAGAATTCCATAGTTAATTTACAAAAGAAAACAACATACAATTTTAATTAATTTTTCAATTAATATTAAACATTGGCATTACACTTGAAATTATTAAATATATAAACGGGATTTATCACATGCCTAACTAAGCGTAGAACCAACAAAGTGAAAAATGTATAAGCCGGGAATTGAACCCGGAACCCCTTGAATAGCGCTCCAAGTGCTATACCTTTTAAGCTACGAGGACTATACCCAGATTTGAATCTCTCTCTCATATATGTCGGTGTGCTTATGAAGACTGTTCCATCCTGTGGTGCAGTTGCAGCCTTATGAACATATATAAGAGAGAGATGCTAGGCTGGGTATCGTCCTATTTGCTTACATGGAAGAGCACGTGGAGCGATATTCCAAGGTTCCGGGTTCAATTACCCGCTTGGACATATCTCCCTTTGTTGGTTCTACTCTTAGTTAGCAATTTGACAAATCACGTTTTAAATATTCCTCAAACAACATTTTTTATAAAGTTATGAGATCCATTGTTTTGCCCTGTACAGCTTAAAATATTTTTTTATTGTGGCAAGTTACGTTGAAAGTTAACGTTTAATGTTCGTTTTTAAGCTCCATACAGTTTAACGTACTTTTTACACAATTATTGGGGAAAAAGTATCCCATTACATTATATTAAGTAAAAAGAGACGGGTGATTTTGGTAAAATTTTAAAACAAAAATAAACACTTAAATTGTACATTAAAATATCGAAACAGCGATGATAGCGAACCTATATGATATAGATGATATAGACCGCCTCGGGAACTCAGCTTTCTCTTTAGAGTGTTAGTGCAATCCCGAGGGGTTCAAAGATCATTATTCTTGTTGTATCTCGCAATATGTTTAAAAAAATCTTTTTTTATCGAAAAAAATCTGAATAATTTTTTTACCTTCAATTATTTGTTTTTCTATTGCTACATCAACTTTTCCTATATTATATAATTTATTTTGTTTTAAGAATTTTAGAATTGCGCATTTTATAGAACTATTAATGAGTTATCTTATAGTTAAGAAAGTTATTAAAAAAGTGTAGATTACAAAAAATATTCCAACAGAAACAAAAGTGTCTAATTACATTTAAAAATATTAGTATCATGTAATTCAGGTATTCGAAAAAAAAAAAAAAAAAAGGTCAGATTAAATATTTTCTTAGAAAAAAAAGCAAGGTTCGACAGATTATACATTTCATTTAAACAACCAAAAAAAAAAAAAAAAATCACAAAAATTGTTTTTAAGGCACGTCTTCCGAAACTTTTTTTTTCCTATTTTTTTTTTCTTTTTACAGCTTGTTTGTGCAGTTTTTTTTTTATTTTTGTTAGGTCAATATGTAATATTTTTAGTCATTGCACCATGAAATTAATTTGATAAGATACTAAATATTTTATATCCATTGAAGAATTAGATACATTAAAATGGTATTATATAAAAAGATGAAACATATTTATTTAAGAAAAAGTAATTCTTTTAATATAATCAAAAACATACGCATTAGTAACAATGTAAATAAAATTGCAAGAGACAAAGAAAAAAAATATTGTGCTTTCACGTAAGAATTGAATTATGAAAACAAATATAAAAAGCACATAATTGCAGATTTCGTAAGAAATAAAAATTTCCATTTCCATTTCTTCGTTAAGCTTATTAAATGTTTTGCTAAGCATTAACTATTGCTGATAGAAGGCTTTTTCACGATTTCCATTTAATAAAAAAGATTATTTTTTATACAAAATCCTACTTTTTTCAACTGCTATTTTTATCATTCAGATGAAGTTAACCTACGAACAAGTAAGAATTTATTTTATGCATACACACACACACATATATATATATTATTGTAGGGAAAAATGCTTCAGGTTTTATATGTGCAATAAGGATTTCATAAATACATTTTCAAATAAAAAATTCTTTACTAGATTTAAATAAACAAATAGCTAATTGAAATGTTCTTAATTTTTTTTTCTCGAATAACAATATCATAAATTTATTGTACCATGATTGCGAAATGAACATATTATGGGCTTACAGTTTTATAAATGAAAAATAACTTTTTTATCACATTCACAAGCAACAAAGCAACAATTTTATCACATTCTTCAAGCAACAAAGCAACAACAGTATTTTATATCAACCTGTCTCTTGACGCTTCCATATGTTGTGAGTTTGATATACAAAAAATCTTTTCCATTTTTGAATAAAGGTGACACATTGTCGATCCCTTTTCAATATATGTGACATATTGTCGATCACTTTTCAATATATGTGACACATTGTCGATCATTTTTTTAAATATAGTTGGCACATACCGGAACGTATTTACAAAATCAATCTTATAATTGGATTGTAAAGTGAGGAAATATAGAAAAACCCGTCTCAAATACTTAGAATGAAAGGCTTTGTTAATTCGAAATTGAAATAAAAAAAAGGATTTCCCATTAAAATATGTAGCAATAACAGTATGGTGCACTGTAAAAAGCTGTTTGTTATTCTAAATCTTATTTTTCTTAATGTTTCTAAAATATATAATATAACCTCTTCCGAATAAAAAAAAAAAAAACAATTATCGAAAGCATTATTTTATTTCAGAAAGCTATTTAAAGAGTACATTTTGGAGATTGAAAAAATCATTTCTGAAAGAAAAGATTCTTTTGTTGCTTGCCATTTAGCTCAAACCCTTCAATGTAACTTAATTATTATTTATTCACATGACTTATTATAATAATAGTAATTATAATAGTCAATTTTTCATGAATTCAGCAATTCAATTTTGCAGGATTCTCTTATTCATGAATTTAAACTTTCTTTTTCGGAAATTTATAATATTATTATTTAAAGATGTCTTGTGTCCGTAACTTTATGAGGGTGTTTTAAAAGATTTTTTATCACATGATTTTAGATAGTTTGTCTTTGACAAATACATACGGAGAGGTAGGATATAATAAGGAAATTCTATATTTTCTAAAAAGCGAATAACCGTGCCCAATATGCCTAAAAAATATCCTTCTAAAAAATGTATCGGTTTTTACTTATTTTTTATTTTTGCAAATAAAAATTTTTATACTTAAAAAAATATTATTTGAAGCTTTTCTCCTTTTTTTCTTTATAGGTTCCCATTTTTTATTTCATTAATTTGTAATAGTTTAATGAAATGATTTCAGTGTTCGTGATGGATAACATTCCTTTTTTCATACTATCACAAATTCAGTAGTTTCTTTTAGACATTGTTATCTTTCCAATTATACATGAAAAGTTATCATAAAAAATACAGATGTTAAAAGTAAAAAAAAAAAAAAATACATTTTATTTAACCTACGAGTATTTCCAATTTGTATCCGCAGCCTCACTGAGGAAGAAAATTTCATCAACTGCCATCATATTCAACCAGATGCGTATTCTTATTTGACGTGGCAGAGTCTATTATTCTGATGAAATTTTCCTCCTGATAAAGGCTGCGGATGCAAGCCGAAAGTACGCAAAGTTTAATAAAATGTATTTTTTAAAACTTTTCACAACTATCATATTTTCTTTCACATTTTAAGTAAACGATAAACTTTTAAATTTCACATTACGTTTAAGGATTAACTCAGTTTGGAACTTTGCATCTCATGTTATAGCTTTTAATTACCCATGGGTATATATAAGCCTTTCTCTGAGTGTATGCTCTTTATACAAATCTTCATTTTATGACCGATTTGCATGAAACTTGATGTACATACGTTTTAGAACGTGTAAAAGATCGCTGTCTACATTAAAAAATCATCAGACAACTATTAATCCCTTTTTTCTACCACCTTCCATAATTTAACATTATAGAAATACCTCTTTTTAAATTTTCTAATTCAATCGTTTCTTTCCTGTTACCACACCCTTAAAAATGACACAATAATGGGGGGAAAATAACGATAACGAGCGTATTTTATTCAATTTCTTAAAAATTAAGATTTTTTTGCTATACTTTTGCATTTTGTAAATTTACGACATTCTAAACAGAAAATGCAGATTTTTTTTATACATAAAATAAAAATTTTACCTATAAGAGCGGTAAAATGACGCAGCACCTTATTTTGAATATATATATATATATATTAATTAATACATCTACTTTAATACAAACAGTCAAATTTCATGAAAACAATTTAGGAAAAATGAAAATAAGGCTAGATATGACGTCACATTCTAAATAAACTTTTCAACGTGTATTCAAACTCACCGTAAATAAATGACTCCTATATCTTCTTTTACTACTTCAATTGTATACTACAGATATATCTTTTAGCTATACGTTATAGCTAAGTGTCGTTCTATTCGTTCAAATCCAGTGGTAACATTTTTTGCGATTTATAGTAAAAAGAGTGTAGTTATTTCCCTTTTCAAAAAAAAAATCCTTGACTGATGTCAGGATTTAAAATTTATGGAAAATAACATCATTTCATCTAATCATTGTAGATTTAACTTCTATTAATGAAAAATTTAAGTTTACGTTTAAGAGTGATGTTTTAATTAGATCGGAAAACCTATTAATCTAATACTTTAACTAAAGCTTATAATTACATGTAAATGAATGTTTTAGTTTTAAGGAAATAAAAATATAAAATTTTCCAAATAAAATTTCAGTAACTACTACTCATTTGGATGCATTTATTGTATTTTCCCCCGTATTGTGAGAAATCGTATATTTTTGTTACGCGTGACAAAGAAAACATGTATTTTAATTTTTAAAGTAAAAAAAATTACCACAATGTGTCAAAAGAATATCCTTTTTCTGAATTTAAAATTTGCGAGTTAAAAAACTAAAACTAAACATGTGAGTTTTTTTCATATGCGTCAAGTTAAGGCTGTTCTCAAATCCAAAGGAGCAAATTTCTGACAGATTTTTTCATTCATTTTTATTCGGAAACACATGAAATTGGCAGGAGTTCTTATTTAAAAACTATGTACTTGAAAGATAGTTTCTGTTTTTTGGTAAAGTTATAAGGTGTTTCAGTTTGAGGTTTGAAACGAATTTCGGACGCAACACCGCGATAAATGAGAAAAACCGGTCGCCACGTGAGAGCACAATTGGTCATAACTCAATAAGTAATTTATTTATCAAGAAATCGAAAACTCATTGCAATTTCCAAATCACTTTAATAGTCAGGCCTAGATATTATAAGCCTTTTCGTTTAATGCGCCAGAAAATATATCAGAATGGTTCGCGTTGTTGAGCAGGGAACTGGACAATCACCTTAAGTATTATTGCATGTTGATATTTTGTAATCGAGTTACATGCCATATATTCGCTTAAAACATAAGTCATTCTATATTGTTTTAAACAAAAGTGCATGCCATAATAGGTTTGAGGTACACTCATTAAAATACGAATACGCCAACTAGCGCACAGCCCGATTACTGCAGACTAACCCGTCAGTACTTAAAGAGATAAAAATAGTTCTGCATTTTTCATTAAGGTAATAAGACTAATCTTTCGTAATTGGGTTCACATGATTATATAACTTTCTCCTATAATTCTATGATTAAGCAACAGAAAATCATATGTGTCGCATTAAAATCTTCTTTGAAAAAGTAATAGTGCATGTCACATGAAAATTAATTCTGATGAATTCAAGTTATATGCACTCGGAACGAAATTCCCATTTGCATTTTATATAATTATTCGATTATTTTGAGTAGTTTGATTTGATATCTGTTAAATTCGTCTTTTATTTTATTTCATTTTTGGCGTTTTAATTTCGTTTGTCAATTTACTTATTGAATATTACACGAAAACAAACAAATTCTAAATTATTTACAATTTTGAACAATTGTGTTAATATTTATTAATTGGGTTGCAAACATACTTAAAAAATATTCATGCTTGAATATTAGTTTAAAATCAATAAAAAAAATCTGTAAAATGAGATAAACATTACAAACAAATATCACTGAAAGTATTTTTGTTTTCTATAAGACATTGGAATAATCGAATGTGCGATGTTTAGAGGTTGAATTGCAGTAAAAGGGAATTTTATTGTTGTGTTAGGTTGTTGCCACCGAAAACATGATACGAGTGTTACTCATAGACATGTCTTTTCTTTATACTATTGCATTAAGAGTAAACGGGTTCATCTTTGGTAATCGGGTTGCACGCACCTTTAAAAATATCCATGCTTGAAAATTACTTTAAAATCCATTAAACACAGAAAACTGAGATACAATTTTCAAACAAATTTCCTTCGAAAGAGCTTTTTTCTATTCAACATTTTAAAAAATGAAATTGTGTGATGTTTAGAAGTTAGAAAAATTGCGGTAAAGGCACTATTCATGGGCACTGACATGGTGTTTTTACTTTATAATGTAGATATATACCATACAAAAAATAATCTCACTAAATGCTGCGCGATTTGGTGGATTTTTCTGTTCATATTGTCAGGAAAATCTCATATTTTTCTTTTACACCCGCCAAAGAAAGCTAGCATTCTCTTATTAAAGCTCAGGGATTTTACTATGATAGCGAGACAATAACGTCATGTTTTCTGATTGTCTTTTTAACGATTTGTGGATGTGGATGCACAAATTTCAGTTATTGTGATTGCCGTATTATTTCGTTTTAATTTATTTTACCTGGAAGGCTCCTTATAATGGACACAGGTGAAGCCGTGTAATTCTGTTGCTAGTATACACTGTAAAGAAAAAAAAAATCTACCAGTTTTCCTGTAGGAATCAGAAAAATAGTTGCCCTTATCGTACTGGAAAATTTTCCGACCCAGCTTGGAGTAAAATCCGTAAAAAATTGAAATAGACAATAAAACGGTATTTTACGGATTCTATTCCGATTTTATGGATTTTATTCGGAGATGGGTCTGAAAATTTTCCGGTACGATAAGGGCAACTATTTTTCCGATTCCTACAGGAAAACTGGTCGTATTTTTTTTACAGTGTATATATATATATATATATATATATATATATATATATAGTTTGTGCCGTATTATTAATTGCTCTAATTAATTGAAGATGTTTTCCAATTAATTATTTTTTATTCATTAAAACATATATGTGCTGTATGAAATTATCTTTAAAGGAATTACGTAGTTACACACACATATGTATATATGCTATAAAAATATAAAATTTCAAAGATTGTATTCTTTTCTTCTGCAATAAGAATATGAAAACTATCAGAAGATTTCAAAAATGACTGATAATATTATTACATCTTCTTTATTATTTGGATTAGAATTAGGTAATGACTTTATACAAAATGTGGCAATTAACATTTAAGGATTCTAGCAACAATTATTAGAATTGAAAATTCAAAGTTTGGATAACGATTGTATATGTATGGTCGCGTATTTTCGCCCAATTATCTGCGTTGCTAGTCATTTTCGTTTTACTTAATAGTGTTGAAACAAGCAAGTAAAGGTTCACTGTCAGAGTATTGTTACTGAAGGGAAAATAATGAAACAGTGAACAAAGATTAAGTCTTGTTTCAAATAGGGAAAATGTCCTAGCGAAACAGTAAAATGTTACAGCAAGTGTGCAGTGATAAAACATTACATTTGTAAATGGTTTTGACGTGCTTGTTATAGTATGGGATCGTTGGAATGATCTACGCCCTCGAAGAACGATACCCGTACGTACTCCTGAAACGATAGAGAAATTCCGCGACCTTCTGACTTCTGATAGCCGACTGACCATTTGACTACTGGTCAACGAACTGGATATTGATAATGAATTGGTTCGCAAATTTGACGTAAGACTTAGAAAAATGCAATGTCTTTGCAAGATTCGTTCCTCACTATTTTTTAGAGGAAGAAAAAAGAAGGAGAATGGTAGCTTTTGGAGAAATAATCGACAGTTTATCCAAACTCAAAAAATCACTAATGGGAACAAGATTTATAGATGTTCATAACATCCAGGATAACATAAAGAAAATCTCTATTTCTTTGTAAGTTGTTTCAATCAATTGTACAACCATGCGCGAACGTGTATAATCTCAGCGGAACATACTTTGAAACACATTAAACAGTTATCTACTGTTAATTGATATTTAAGAAGTTATTTCACCAGTCCTGAATATTAATAGCGCCACACAGTATGAAAATGATAGAACCTTAACATATATTAATATTTTCATCTGTTATTAATCCCTGACAATAATACTGCATTACTGTTTTCCGACGATAGTAAGATTTAAGGATTTCTGAAAAATTAAAAGTTTAAATTTAATGTATATTTTTCTTTAAATAAGTACTTGTTAATAAGCTAAAAAGTTTAATTTCTTCATTAGTGTTTTGAAATATATATATAAATAATGTGAGGAAACGTTATAAAATTGATGTATATGTTTTACGTTTACTTTCATATTTCTATGCATGTAATTTGAAGTTTAACGAGAGATGTAACGTATACTTGTCATTAGCCTCTATTGTATTTTTCGCGCATTGCAATTACCCTCCATGTATACATCTCTATTATAAAAGCCCAAGTCATGTGACTATCATGAACATTTCTGGACTGACCGCTTCGCTTTTCATATGCAAGGCGACAAATTACAATAAGAAATATTTTTTTCGTATAAGACTGGATAAAAGTTACAGTTTTAGAAAGATTGTTAAAAATACTTACTGCTTGAGAGATGAATTACGCTCAAATAACAATATTTTTAACATTTTCTGCGATAACATCCGTTGAAACTAGTTTGAAAGCCCACTATCTTATTCCATTAAACTAAAGAAACACAAGAGAATCGTTCATGGCAAGTGATAAGTTATTAAACCATTGAGGTAATCATTCGAAAACCTGCTTTTCAGTCATGAATTTGGCACCGCTTCAGAAAAATAACTTGAGCCTGAAAGTTTACCGTAATTGTTTTAATCGGTTTTCTTATTTACTATTGTAAATATCCATTCACATTCAAAACGGTAATTTAACAAACATTTTTTAAATAAATAGCGTCATTAAAAAGTTAAATAATATAGAAGCAAATTAAAATAGTACAATCTAAACAATAATTTAACAATAATAGGTTTATTAAAGAAATAATATCAGATTAGAAATAATATCAGATCAGAACGGCTTTTAGCTAAGATATTTAACAATGGTTGTTTTATTTTTGGCTGCATATTATATTCGTCGGAATGAGTTTGAGTCATATTTTATCTATCTATATCTATATGAAAATACATTATACGGTTATATATGAATGCTTCTGATTTAATATTTCTACTATACACACTCAGGAATATTGAAAATAGCGCAACAAGAAGGTAGCATAAAATTGATCCCAAAATCAAGACATTTAAAAAATACAGTGTGTACAATTTGGCAAATACAGTGCTACGACAGTAACTCGTCGGATTGCCGCCAGCTGTAATACATGCCTCAAAGCGGTCTGGCATTCTGTTGATTAGACATCTAATGTTGTTCTGAGCCAGATGGGTCCACAAAACCTGAACAGCTACTTCCAAATCATGTACAGAGTGACACGGTGGCATCTTTAAGTGTGTCCTACACATGCTCTATAGGTGACACATCCGGGAAACGTGTCGGTTATGGACGAGCATGAACATGAGGTTGCAAATCTTGATAAAATCAAGCTGTATGCGGACGAGCGTTATCTTGCTGGAAAATTGCCCATGTAAGACCATTTAAGAAATGTTCCACATAGTGTCGATGAATATCTTTAACATGTCGCTGGCCCGTTATGATTTCGCGTACCACAATTAAAGGGGATCGTCTCTCATAGGTTACGGCTCCCGAACATAATGGTCCACTGATTGGCAAAACGTGGTGTTTAGAGATTAATACTTGTTCGTTTTGGAGGCAGATATTAACCGCATACGGGTGAGTAAAATTCCTGTTGAACAGTACAAGTGTACCAATGCTTTCCACTACTCACTGCCCGCAGAGCCGGCATAATGGTCTGGAGGCCATATCCTATGATAAACAGTTCCCTCAGTTGTGGTACGTGGAATCTAATCGGACCAGTGGTATGCTGATGACATTCATGGATCCCATGTGGGCCCTTTCCTAAATGGTCATCCATGTACTATTTTCCTGCAAGATAATGCTCCTCCGCCTAGAGCTCGATTTCTTAAGACTTTTTTCTTTATGTTAAGATTCTTTCATTGCCTTCCCTCTCCCCGCACATGCCCCTTATAGAGCACCTGTGGAACCAGCAGAAACACCACATGTCGCCGTGTCACTCTGTACATGATTTGGAGGTGGCTGTTCAAGATTTGTGTGCCCATAAGGCTCAAGACAACATCAGATGTCTAATCAACGCAATGTCGGAACGCGAAGCGGCATGTTTTGTAAAATGCGGCGGTCCGAAGTGCAACTTAGGTTGCACTGAATTTGTCTAATTATACACAGTGTACTTATGTAATCAGCTAGAATTTGGGATCAAGTGAATCTCTCATTTGTTATCATTATATGTATTAAATTTCATTTCAATCCTATGATCCCTTCTTTGTGCGTTATTTTCTATGTTCCTAAGTATATTATTAACCGTTTGAGTGCGGAGGAGCGAATTGGCGCTCCTATTGCTACGTGCCAAAATTGCGAGAAGCGCGGCAGCCTTCCTCTTGTTTTATGCTTAAATTGCGGAGATGGTGATAGCGCTTCTATTACTTGTCTCAGTTTGGTGTGCATTTAAGCTGGTTGCACTAGCAAGGCGTTCGATTTCTGTGTATATCATCGGATAAAAATTAGTTTCTTTATATATATATATATATATATATATATATATTTAAAACCACAAACAAAATATCAAAATCCATCACTCACCATAGCTGCATTGAAACTCACATCGAAAATATTATAATAACCAACATAAACTTTAACTCTTAAAATCAAACTGAATAACCAAACTAAAGAATATATATATAATTGCAAGACATAACAAAACAGAACAGAAGGCGAGCGGTATGGCTAACGACATATAATGGTTATATATATATATATATATAACCATTAATTAAACATAACCTACCACCATAAAAAAAAATTGTAATATTATGAATTAAAGCTATAAAGTATTAAAAAAAAAGTGCCAAATAATTTATTATAAGAATTATTATGGAAGAAAAAATAAGAAAGTGGACACCGACAAATAATGGAATAGCTTATATATTGAATTACGTTTTCAAGGGCACAGAATTCAATGATATAAGCAAAATGGTTTATTTCTGTGAGAAAAATAAGCTAAAGCTAAAAATTATATTTCTCTGTGCCCGAACAACCATTATAATCAAGTGAATAGATTAAAAATGAAAACAGAATAGAAACAAATAATATGAAATGGAAAAATCAATAAAACCTGTTTAAATATTTATATGATATAAAATAGAAATAATACACAACATACCGATTAATATTTCAGTATTTTTCAATATATCCACTCGCACATGGCTACCAAAAAATCGTAAAGATTAAGGTGAATAAAACAGTTAAGAATTCACAGTAATTGATACCAAAGGATGCAGTTAATACATTTTGAAATACCATGATAAATGGAATTAATATAATATAAAATAAAATAAATAGAAAGTAATTACATTATTTAAAATAACTAAAATGCACTATTAAATTAATTAATTACTAATTAACAATATCGTCAAAATTTACAAAAAATCCACCTGGTGTAGGAAATTATAGCTTAAAAGGAGCTGCAAAAGACAAAATTAATAACTTATCGTCAAAAGACAAATTTTGGTGCTGCCAACTAGTATTATTTTTATAATTCAAATGTCACAAGATGAACATTTGAAAGACTTTGAATGTAAAAATTTTTTATTAACAGCAAAACCAAACAAATCCTTATATATAGATAATTATAAACCTAATATAAACCACACTATATATTTTTAAAAAAACTATTGTTAATAAAATTTAAAAAAATCATTCAAAATGTTCTATTATCTTACTCATTTAAACTACACTACGAATTTAAATAATTCTATAACATTGATAATATATAGCATATAGCTATATGCTATAAAATAAAATAAATTCAATAATAATTAATATAAATATATATTAAAATAATATAAAAATCGTTAATAATAGCTATTATATAAAAAATAATTATAAAATGAACAGGAAATTAAAATAAACATATGGAAGTAAATAGAAGATTATCAGATACTTAAATTCCCATTACCTAAAAGTCTCAAATATAGTGTGCGGATTATTTTCATACAGCCATAAAAATATTAAAAGTATGAATGTGGGACATTCAAACACATTAAACCGATAATAAATTTAATAATACAAAGTGAAAATAGATCAATATTAAAAACAATAGAGGAATAATAATAAAAATAATTTCCCAATTTTAATACATACAGTATAACTTTATTTATATTAAATATACTTATATGTATATTAATCACTATAAAAATGGCATACTATTAGTAATTAATATGATATTGTCCTTAGTAAATTAAAATTTAATAACAAATGATTGTAAATAAGATAAAACTTTAATTAAGCTAAATGTAATATTAATGAATGTCACCAATTACATATAAAATATCAAATCAACATCCTTATAAAATACGTATCAAATATATAGTAATAATACAAAAGCCCCATTTTTTAAAATTAAATTAACCATTGCGTATTATCCAGACAACACCACCCTCCTCCGTACTCTAACATCTACCCACCCATCCAACCTATAATAATTTTTTTATATTATTTTACAATTTTTAATTTTTTATAGATATTTTTTTTATTTTATATATTTTTTTGTAATTTTATTTACGCATGTGTTAATTTGTTTTAAAAAATCATGTAAGTAAAGTACTAATTGTATAATAATGAATATATGAATTTTTTTTGGAAAACCATGATTTAATGCATCATAAATTAGTTTTTTAATATTATTGTTAATTAGAGGAGAAGAACATAAACATTTTATTCTATATAAATGATTAAGTATTATATTTCGAAATACAGAATGATGTAGACAAGATTTAAAATTTGTAAATGTATTAACTTTGAATTTAAATTCTTTACGTTTGTCATATAAATCTGTGATTGTTTTGTTGTCTTTTATTGTAATTTTAAGATCTAAGAAGTTAATTGTATTGTTAGCTAAAAGGTTTTCCGTTAATTCCAAATTAGTGGGATAATCTACTGGAAATTGAGTAACTGCAGAATGATCAGTATCAATTAAAATTATGTCATCAATATAACGATATAAATGTAGATTATTATTAGTAAAATTACGTTCATAATGATATAAGTGTAAGTCTGAGAGTAAACTGGATGTGCAACCGCCTTGTGGTATACCGACATGCTGTAAATATAAAGTGTTATCTTGCAAGATATAATTATTATAGATAATGAAGTTTGTTAAAGATTTAAAATATGCAATATCAATATTAGATGGTAATTCCAGTTTTTTATAATACTTTTTAAATAATGCATTTATAATTTTATGTAAATCTAATAGGTCTATATTATTAAAAAGATCTTTGAAGTCATATATCGTTATATTATATACACAATGAAGATTTTTTAAAATATTGACAAGTTGATAGCTATTTTTTATACACTGTGTATTATCATTGTTTGTAGTAAGTACATATAATTGATTAAGAATTTTTAAGAGAAGTTTATTGGCTTTATTATTATATGTATTGCAATCAATAGTTACAGTCCTAAATTTAATTGGAGTTTTATGAAATTTGGGAATAAGAACTAAATATGGATAATTAAAGTTAGTAGATAAAATATTTAATAGTTTATAATAACTTCGAATTTTACGATTATTTACAATTACATTTTCATTAGTTTTTTTAAATGACTTATTAGAAGAAATACAATTTTAAGAAGTTGGTGATAATAAGATTTACACATAATAGCATGATTATTAGGAGATTTGTCTACATATGTAATAACGTAGTATTTTTGTAATTTAGTAATTTGTTGGAAGAAATGCTTTGTATTAATAGAAACCACATCAGCAATATTATTTTTTAAAGCCATAGTTAATTTTCCAATTACTAATATTTTCCATTGATTAAAATATTCAATAGGCTTATTATAAGAGATTGAAATTTTATAAATAAAAATATCAATATCATATGTAAACTGTTTGATAATAGATTTAACATTAAATTTAGATGGAAGTCTATATTTAGTACCATAACCCATTAGTTATTTCAATTTAAAATCATTAACAATATCAAGATTTCCAGTGATTATATGTCCATGATCATTGTTTATGTATTTTTTTAGAGTGGGGTCATTTTCATTTACACGGAAAATTACTTGCAGCAGATGTATTTTTTGAAAATGTATTGTAGTTAAAAATCTTTCTACCAATTGTATTCGGATATTTAAAGGTTTTTGATATATGAAGATTAATAATGGGAAAAAAACAATTTTTATCATTAATTATAGAATTGATATTAATTTTATTAAATATGTGATTTGAAAAAGTAATTATCATTTGAGTATTCATGTTTTGAATTTTATGTTTTTTTTTTGTTGTTGTTGTTGTAAATTAATATTTAAAAGATTAACCCTAGTCATAATGAGGTCAAAATAAATATCAGAGAAATGTTTAGAGAAAGATTTACTTAGAAATACATTTAAATGTTGTACAATCTGTTTCTTTTTAATAGCAAAGATGTTTTTTTCGAATTAACAACGAGTTATAATTCTCTAAATATTTAGCTTGAAGATCATTTATTTGTTTAGTGATAGATTTTTTGGAAACTACAACTGATGATGAACCTTTCCACGTTTGTTACGTGTTGTTTTACAATTTAAATTATGATTAAGAGTAGGATAAATTGGAGAATAATCAATATTGTTATTTATAGTTGTGAAGACTTTGACAGGTCTGTTAAATACTTCACTGTTAAGTCCATAAGGATAAATTGTGTTGTAATATTTCATATATGATGATTCCATATAAAGATGTTCTGATTTATTTTTTAGAATTTGAAGGATTTCAATTGTCGTATTTTTAAATTGATGTTTATGAAAATGTTGAATTTCAGCTGTAGATTGTATATTTTTTGCTTTGTTATTATTAGAGACTGAACGATGAGGATTGATACATTTATGAATTGAACCTGATGTTTCACCAATATATTTCATGTTACATAAGTTGCACTTTATACAATATATAACATTAAATGCTTTACAAAAACTTGAATAATTAGGATCTGAGACAATTTGTGTCTGAGAAGCGTATGGACATGTCTTGCACGGAGCATCATAACACTTACGAAAAAATAAAGGACGAGGGGGAGAGTATAAATGGTCGCTGGATGACGATCCAGGAACAAACCAATTATTGTTCCTGTACCGGGCACTACACTGCATAGATGCTAAGTGTATCTTGCCAGGATCGAGAAGTTTACTAAGAACTGCCATACAAAATTTATGTTTGGAAAATGCAATAATTGCAAAAAAAGAATAAGAAAATTTAATAATATAAAAATTAATAATTTAATTAAATTAGTCTTGATTAAATAATAAATCTTGAGTATGAAAAAAATATATACAATATTTACAATAATAGAAGCAGAACTCAAAAACGATCTTCAAAATTTCCATAACCAAATAATGATAACCCTAATTACGTAGACTAAAAAAAGCAAGAAACCACTGGAATTTTTTATAACAAATAAGTCAAAAATAACCGCATCTAACATCCGAAACCTAGATCAACTATAACCTTGCAAAGACATCCAAAACGCTTTCCTAATTATCTTCTCAGATCAAAGTAATATGAATTTAAACTGCTAAGCATATTAACATTAAATCTATGAATAGAAATACTTATTGCTACCATATTGATGTATATATATAAAATGATTATCTCTACAGAATAAATTATGTAAAGCTATAGCAAAAATAAATAGATAATATATAGGACAATATCATACACTAACAACAAAAAAATACATATAAAATTATAACTAGAAAATTAAATAACATTAATTAAATCTTTGCAATGATAGGAATGAAAAAAATAATGGAATCTTAAAGTAGGTATCAGATAACTACATGGTAGAAATCATATTATATATATAACCAAACACATTTGCGAATTTGGGGTATATATCCACAAGATTTCTTTCGCACTCAAGCGGTTAATTATAGAAAGAAAAAAAAGGTTTTTTATAATTGGTATTATTGGCGCCATTCTTGGAGCGGAGTAATTAACCAAGGCAGGTATCTAAGAAGCCAATCGACATTAAGTGTAAATGCCGACATCAGTGATAAACACAGTTATAAAAACGCAGTACTGTATATGCCTTAGCCGGCCGCAAATCTCGACAATATAATTTTTTTCTCCGCTAATGGAAAATTTTATATTTTGCGTGTTTAAATTGGAAAGAATTCGTTAATGTCAATTAAAATGTTTTGTTATAGGATTATTTTTTCTTTTTAGTATTTTAAATGAAGTTAGTGAAAGAAATGTACTTTGGATAAAAAGTGAGTAAAAGATTGGAATTTAAAATGATTAAATGGTTTATGTTTTAAATGAAGTAAATGCAATATGAATATTGTATGAGGATAACATTTGGCGATTTACGGTCTGCTCCTGTGTCTTTAAGGGGATGATCGGAAGACTAATACGTAGTTTCCAGATGTTTCATGTTTTACCAAAACTTGATGTCTAAAATTCGTCAATTAGTATGCAGCCCAATTATGACGCATTATCCAAGGGGATTAAAATGAGAAGAATAATATATTTCCTAATTTTACGTAATCGAGCCCACAGCCAAGATTATAGTGAAACAGATGGAATATTAGAAACAATATGCTTTGCGTACATTGAAGGAAGACCAAACTAGACGACAGAGGCGACTTGATATTATAAATAATCATGCACATATCCTACAGTTAAAACATAAAGTATTTATATATGCATTTTTACCTATTATTTTTTGTTAAACGTAGACGGAAAATTTCATTGAAATATTAAATTAAATTAAATTTGATTTGTTTTAAGTAGTTTAAAGTTCCTTCAGTAGTTGTTTCTCTGTATTTATACAGAATATGGGTTTTATTATTAAACTTGCTATCTTAACTTTGAATCATTGGAGTAAATATGCATAATTCCTCAAAAAAAAAAATTTTTTTCAATAACCTATTTCAGCATAAAATTATTAGCGCATTAGTTTCACAAAATATCACGCTTCTTCATATACAGAAGAGAGATTTACTTAAATCGTTTTTCTAATTAAATTAATAAAAAATAATTTTTTTTGTTAAAAAATTTGAAAAAAAATATATATATATTTTTTTCCTTATCAAGAGTTAGATTTTTGTGTACCGCTACTCTTAATTCATATTCTCTATTGAGAAATTAAACGATGATATTCGACATTTATTTAAATACAATAAAAATTGTTGACGTCAGAGCATTTAGATATTTCTGATTTATAAAATAATATACATGAATTGTAAATAATTTACAATAATAAAATTCTTCTTTCACTAAAAAATGGCTAGCTTGAAAACAAAATCAAAAATACACAAACTTTCTTAAAATACCCTTTACATTTGAATATATATATATAAAAAAAAAAAAAAAAACAATCATGGAAAAATTACAGTGTATGTTTTCTGCTTTTTAATGTTCCTTCTGTTTTAAAGTAAAAATGAACACTGATAAAAATCTGCAACATAATCTCTAGTCATTAAAACGTTTTTGAAGATATCGGTTACTTGACCATAATATTAAACGCGTCTGACTTTATTATTGATCATATTATGGTCAAAATAAAGTTACATTACGGTTATGTAACCGTTTTTAATAAAAACGGCCATGTGACGGGGCAGTTTGCCGCAAACTTTTAACAGTGCATTAAAAAAAAAAAAAAATGTTGTATTCTTTTTCAATTATTTAAATCTTTTTATTTATTTAAATAACTGTAATAAATTTAATATAACAAAATTTGGAATGGAATTTATTTATAATTTAAAAATTAAGTGTTGCTAAAATCGTATTCAATTTAAAATATTTCATAATGTCTCACTTATTCAATTTCATGGGTTTTTCAAAAGAAAATATATATTTTCATTATTATAGATTTTAATGTATGAAGTCTTGCTAAAACGTTGTCATAATATATAAATGCAATTACTAGTATAAAAGAAAAAAAAAATATCTATATAGCTGGCGTATCAGAATATTTTCGTACACATTTTTCCCTTTTATTCCATAAAAATGCAAATGTAATATTTTACACATCACTCATCTCTATAGGTTTCTCGTCTAAATATTCTCTGCGTAAAATATGATGTTTTATGTAAAGTATCTAAAGCAAAAAATTTAATAGAGAAATTTCGCAATTCGCATGTAATATATCTTATCTATACAATATATTTTCTATAGAAAATGTCTGAATAAGGTAAATAGAGATAAAAGTCAAACTATTTTAGGATTAATCTAAATTTTCATTCATGAAATGTAATGTTGTTTGTATAAATGAACTAGGTTTTAAAGAGTATATCAATAATAAAAAAAAAAAAATACTTCAATTTATGAAAATATTTAAATAAAAAACAAGCTTATATCATATTTTGATATTAGGAATTATGATTTTTTGTTATACTTTTTAATTGTATGTATATACATGGTGATTCATAAAGATCGAAACAATAGGCTATTTCCTAAAATATTGCCTCTAGACACATACGCCCGATTAGTCCAGGCAATAGAGACCGTATAGGGGCTGTACCTAGCAAAATTCATGGTAGTTTTGGAAAAAGGCTTACTATATGTTTTTTGGGTCGCTGAATCCGAATTTTTAACTTCCTACCAAAATTTCCCCCGTCAACCCCCCCCCCCTCAAATTTTGGTAAAATGCCCCCCAGAAAAGGTTTTTATTTTTAAAAAATCAATTTTTTTATTGTTTTAGTGAAAAAGTATCTAGAAATTCAGAAAGTAGACAAAATTTGCAGCAATTTAGATATATGACATTATGACTTAGGAAGAAGGGGAAGGGGGGGATCTGCCTCGGAACATGCTCGCGGTGCTATGTGAACTAAGTTGCGCAATTCTAATTAACCACTCACACGTTTACATTCGCCCTCCCATCTCCCCTCCTAACTTTCTCTATAAGGTTTTCTTTAAGATTTTTGGGTTGCTGAATCCGAAATTTTAACTTCACCCCCAAATCCCCCTCCCCCGATAGCACCCCCAAATAGTTGTTTTTAAGGCTCCGCTGCACACAAATTTATTTTCGTCTTTCAGAAAAAGCACGTCTTGTAGAAGTTTCTGGAGGCGGCAACTATGTACTAATGATTGACAGAAATTCCTCCAATTGAAATAGGGGGCGATTTCAATAGAGTCAGATCTCAGACAGATCAACCCTCCTATGGTCAGATATCACTTTAGAGCAGTGGTTATCTTTCCTTTTGAATGTCGCGCGAAAAATCTCCCCTCTCTGCGGGCCATCTCTTGACCTCAGAATGAAAGGGGAGATTAATTTCAGGTGTGTTTCGAAAAGCAATAATTCTATTTCATTTTGTTCAAAAATGAAGAAAAAAATAGTGTATAATTTTATGCCCTAATAGTATAAAGAAAAATTCCATCAATCAGCCACAGAATTTTTAATATTTGGCTAATATGCATATATTTTAGAATAGATGGGATGCCATTGTTATTTAATTTTTAAACAATATAAAAAAATTCACTATGTTTTCACTATGTTCGAGTTTTGTGTTCGAATGCAATTTTCCAGATGAAACAAAATAAACATTTTCGGAGATAAAGTTTTAATCAACTTACGACGATCTCGTGAAACATTCTCCATTCATCAATTAACGGTAGTTATTTATGTTAATTAATAATTAAAAATATTGAATTTAATAACTAATATAATTATTAAATTAGATTTAATATTTAGTGTGTTATTGCAGTTACTATTTTGATATACACTATATTGCTATTAATAACCGGCAACTTTCAATTTTAGACATTTTGTCGAATATTTGGAAATATAATAGGCAGATTCTTTTGGAATTTCAGGATTGAAAAGAACAGGTATGACCTCATATTTAGCAACGTCGATTTGATAAGGGGGGCAATTAGGGGGCCAACAAAAAATCAAAGAAAAAAAATAATACTTGGGATCACCCTGTAAAATAAAATGCACGAAATGATCTACCGCTACCGAATATAAGTAAACAGACATTGTGCAATATGTGTATTTTTTTGTGTAAGAATAGCACGTATATTAATAGAGATATAGCAATTTATTTAAAAAAAATTAAAAAATTCTTGCATGTTTTTTGCTTATAACATGCAGGGTTTTCAATCAAATTTAACGCCGGTCTCAGAAAAATTGACAAAACATAGTAGAAATAATATAGTGTAATTGGAACATAAATATATTAAATATTTCAGGTTATATGAGCAGTTGTATGAAATAATTTTTATCTGCGCATGCGCGAACGATAACAAGGATCATTTTACATAATTTAATAGTCAACTCTATATGGGGCAACTTGTTAAAAAAATCTAGTCAAATATCGTAAAAATTCAGAAAGATATCGGCGTTAAACTGAGGAAATTTTGAGTTGTTCTCTAAAAGCAGCTGAATGATAAGGGATTTTACACAAATTGTCATTTTTTTATTAACTGACTTTCAAAAAAAAGTTAGCATTTAGTGAGTATCAACGAGTAGATTTGGAAAAAATGCTTTGATTTTGATACTTCTTTTGATCATGGTATAGGCTCGTTCTAGTGGTTATCCAAGAAGAACTAAAGCATCAATAACAAATGAAAATTAAAGAAAATTAAAAATTAAAAATGACAATCTGTGGAAAATCCCTTATCATTCAGCTGCTTTTAGAGAACAACTAAAAATGTGCTCACTCTAACGCCGTTATCTTTCTGAATTTTTACGATATTTGACTAGATATTTTTTAATAAGTTGCTCTATAGAGTTGACTATTAAATTATGTAAAATGATCCTTGTTATCGTTCGTGCATGCGCAGATAAAAATTATTTCTTACAACTGCTCATATCTCCTAAAATATTTAATATATTTATATTCCAATTGCACCATATTGTTTCTACTGTATTTTGTCAATTTTTTTTTCTGAAAAAGGAGTTAAATTTGGTTGAAAGCCCTATATGTTATAAGGAAAAAACATGCAAGAATTTTTTAATTTTTTTAAATAAATCGCTATATCTCAATTAATATACATGCACACCAAAGATCTTACACAAAAGAATGCACATATTGCACAATGTTTGTTTATTTATATTCGTTAGCGATAGATCATTTCGTGCATTTTATTTTACAGGTATTATTTTTTTCTTTGATTTTTGTTGGCCCCCTAATTTCCTTCCTTATCAAATCGGCATTGCTAAATATGTCATTCCTGTTCTTTTCAATCCTAAAATTCCAGAAGAATCTGCTGAGTATATTTCTAAATATTCGACAAAATGTCTAAAATTGGAAGTTTACGGTCATTAATGGCAATATAGTGTATATATACATGCACGAGCAGGATACCAAATTTAAAGTAGAGACACATTTCATCCCAATTCAGATACGCATCGTTGACAAGTATGAATCGTAAAATTTAATTAGTAATAAAAAAATAATAATAATGAATAAAATGCAAATAGTTTAGAGATAAAATATTTCAAACGGATAATAATAAAATAAAAATGCTGAATATGCCCTTAAAAAAAAAAAAAAAGAAAAAAAAAAGAAAAAAAAAAAAGAAAAAAAAATTAAAAAAAGAAAAAAAAAAGAAAAAACCTTAAAAAGCTACAAAGCGAAAATATACTATTATGTTTAATTAAACAAAAATGGAATACCAAACGGATTTTCTAAAAGTTGAACTATGAAAATAAACAATTTATTCATAGGATTTCTTGTTCCAGAAGGTAGATTTCCAGATACCGTATTTTATGGAAGAAACGCCGCACCTGTCGTAAGCACCGCACTCCTCAAATCGGCCTGAATAAACTTAAAAATATCGTAATCGTCGCACCCGCTGTAAACGCCGCATACGGAACGCTACTTTTGTGGACAGCGTCACATTGAGCTAACTTTAATCAAAGTTTGCTGAGCAGTGTAGGATGCCTCGTAAGATGTCTGAAGTTTTATTTAAAATATTTAAATCAGATTTTTAATATTTTTATGAATTTTTAAATTAAGGAAACTCAGTTGGTATTAAAAAAAAAAAAAAAAAAACCGTAAACGCCGCACGTGGAAAAAAATTAACTTTTAAACTCGTAAACGCCGCGGCGTTTCTTCCATAAAATACGGTAGTTAGGCAAAGTTATTATAAATTTTATCTTTTCTGATAGAATGCATTTTGGTTATGATAAACGAGTGTTATCATGATATACGCTTTCGGTCATTGAAGTATTTAAAAATTTATCAAATAAACATGCCTTACTTCTGCAATAGAAATATTGAAGACCTGATATTCCTATCTCTCTCTCTATATATATGAGATCTGCACGGGACGAGCCCCAACCCACGCCCAGCCCGGCCAGGGCCTCGGACTTATTTTCATTCACGGCACTCGGGCCTAGTCTCTACTTTTTTTGGGCCGAGCTCTGTCTTTTCTTTTTTCCTGGAGGATGGAACTGAGTCGGGCATTACATATTTTTTCTGTACTGAGTCGTGACTGGTTTCATTCTTCCTAGTCTTCACGGGTCAAAAATTTCAGTCCCGGTTTTGACCCAGCCCATATGAAAATCATTGTCTCGTCGTTGCCTGGTCCGTTCAAAGATACGTAAAATTTGGTCAGGCCGGAAAAATTTTGCCAAAAAATGCATACATTTTAAAATCGCCATTATTCTATTATTAATATTAAAATTTATTCTTTTTAAAGAATAGTGGATTTCTAGGCTTATTAAAATATAGCTAAATTAAAATATAGTAAAACGTGCGAAAAAATCACCTGCCTATGACGGATTATTATGCTAATATTAATGATAACTGAAACATTTACATACAACAAATAGAGATTCATTAAAAAATATATATATATATCGCAGCCTATGGCACTTCTGTAAAAATGAACATTTTAAACATGAAAAAAAAAAAAAATCTAAGAATTTTTGGTCAGAACTCTTCGTAAGAGACAATTTTTAACCAAAATAACCGTAAAAATCAATGTTTTGTAAAAATTCACTCGGGCAGGGCTCAGGTGCTTGATTTTAACATTTTTCCGGGTCGGGCTGGTCCCGGACGGAACTTTTAAATTTTATACCAGGCCTAAAAATTTCGGTCCGAGCAGACCTTTATTCTAATAGATATATCGTCATCAACCGTTTTCAATCTACGTCTGAAAATAGGTCTCGCCGAAATTTGTCAATTATTTCCTGCTAGTGCGATAAAAATCGCAGTAATTTCTGTAAGAGCCAAAATCTAGTAGAAAAGATAGAGGCCTGCACCGGCTCGGGCTAATTTTCATTCACGAAACGTGAGTCGGACCAAACTTTTTTTTTCCGGGCTGATCGGGACTGTACTTCTTTCTTCCTTTCTTTAGAAGTCCGCACGTGCCCAGCCCATATTTCAAATCCCGGTATAGAAACTAACAGTTCGCTGTAAAAAAAAAAAAAAAAGGGGGGGGGAGGGCGGACTGAAAAACGGAGATTCTATTGGCAATCTAGACGCCAGTACTATTTCCGTTTTTTTACGGAAAATTTTCCCCATAATTTACAGAAAAATTCCCGTTTTTAAACAGAAAAACGGATTTTTTTCTGTAATTTATAGGGAAAAATTTCCGTAAAAATACGGAAATAGTACTGGCGTCTAGATTGCCAGTAGTATCTCCGTTTTTTTACAGTGTTCGGCCCGTATCAATCCAACTGAGCTCGTATGAACACTATCATAATCCGGCCTTGCTCTGCTCATGCAGAACTCTAAATTATTCACCTCGAGCCCACGATGGAATGATATTTTATTTATTTGTTTTTATAAAAATTACAGTGATATTGTACCTAAGACAACTTTTATAAATTTACTTTAGTTTAAATTACAGAGATTTATTTTTAAACATCTACTTTTTTTTTTCTTTGTGGTGTACTTTTCTTTCTTTCTTTTTAAAATAAAGGCTTCTTTTAATATGTTTTTCTTTGCTCCTAATCTACTTTTTTTCTTTTCTTAATACTTGAATCTTCATTTTAATGTAATTTTTTTAAGTATTTTCTTTTAATTATTGTATGTTATGTAATTGTCTAAGTTTAGTCATTAGTATTGCTGTTATTCTGTATTCTATGTATTTAGAGAATAATCGGAAAATAAAATCTATTGCTAAGTGCGATTTTTTTATAATTTCAATTGTAGGATAATATTGCTTCAGAAATATCGGTAAGTTTTGTAGAAATTCAGTCGGGCCTGGCCGGGCTTGGAAGTTTGGGCTCAAGCAGACGCTTAGGGAACGCGAACCTGTTGTCCATGTATTATATAAATTACTTATGCATATTTAACATTAATACATAATTATTAATTTTAACCAATGTTAACATTTTAATATTAAATGCCTAGCGGTAAGGTCCATTATAGTTAACCCTTTGAGGGGCAAGCAATTGCGTTTGTATAATGCCCAATTCCCACCGGAAACTTGGAAAAATTTTATTTCAAAATAAAGAAAAGCAATTTTTTAACTCTTTTCACCCAAATTTATAAAAGCAAAATTTAATAAAAAGTTTCTGGTGCAAATCTTAATTAAACTTAGGTGGGATGTAATATATCCCACCGCCCCTCAAGGGGTTAAAGGGAGGTTCCTGAAAGTGAGACGAAACGCCATAAACAGTAGCAGCAATATTCTGCTCTAAATTTGAGGTTAATTAATATTTGAAATAAATAAAAAAGTTAGAAGTATTGTGTTTATTTTTATGTTACCAAAATTTAATCAATCGCGAACATATTAAAAAAATACATTTTGAAAATTAAATATCGGTATATTTGTATATTTTAAGTATGTGCAGAACTTGCGTGGCCGCATGCGGCCCGCGGAATCAATCTTCTAGTTCAATATAGTAATTTTTTTCTCTTCTCAGTAAAGTTTATTCGGAATTCGTGGGATTTTTTAATTTTTCGTGATTTTTAGGGTTTTTTTTTTTTTTTTTTTTTTTTTTTTTGCGTTTTGTGATATATTTTGACGGACCTGGGCAAATCCCAGCGAATCAGCTAGTCTAATAATAAGGAAAGTAGAATGCATTCGTTGTGTGTGTCTGTCGAATGCATTCTAAAGTGACTGCTGCACACGGAAGTACAGAATTTGGTAAGAAGGTACTTCCATGTATGTAGTTATGTATCTCGAAACCCAATTTTGGAATTTAGATTTTTTTAAATTTAATTTCTTATGCAATTTTTAGCATTTTTTCATGTTTCTCAGAGATCTTCTAAATTAGAAAAAGTTCGGTTTATTACCGGTTTCAGTCTTTTAACTCAAAATAGCAAATTTAGTCTTCTTTCGAAGAAAGTTTATTCAGAGTTTGTACAGCGATTTTTTTAATTGTTCGCGAAATTTTTATGGAATTTCTAGAGTTTTTTCGCATTTCACAGTGAATTTTACCATTAGCTGAAATTGATTTCAAACTTTTAGCCTAATAAAAGATTAGTTTCCTCGATTTTTGAAACTTTACTGAGATTTATTGCGATTTTTAGCGATGTTTAATGGCGGTTTTTTTTTTATATTTATGAAAGAATTAAGGTTACAATATTTCAGCTCTCAATAGAAAATTTTGTTCTGCGATTTTTGAATTTTCAGCGATTTTTACTTCATTTTTTTTCTTTCCGCAACGATTTTCTGCATTCATAAAAGGTATTCTATTTCAAGCTTTGAGACGCACTATATGCTAAAAATCTGCACGGGCCGAACTCGTGCCTATTTTCACTCACCGCACTCGGGTCAGGCCAGGCTTGGTCTCCACTCTTTTCGGACCGGGCTAAACTTATTTTTTCTGCACATAGCCGGGCCTGGTTTCATTCCTAGTCTTCACGGCCTAAAATTTTCAGTCCTACTTTTGACCCAGCACGTATGAAAATCATTGTCAGAGCGTGGCCTTGTCCATTTAAAAGTCAGTAAAATTAGGCCAGGCCTAAAATTTTTTGAAAAATGTGCATGCATTTTTAAATCGCCATTATTGTAAACTTAAACATTAAAATTTATTCTTTTTAAAGAATAGTAGATATCCACAGTTATTAAAATACAGCTAAATTAAAATGTGTGAAAAAGAACCTGCCTATGACAGAATCCTGTTTTAAACTGAAAAACGCGCTGATCCATGCAAAATTAATAGACTAATACGTTATACTAATATATATAGTACATTTACACTTGCTAAGAAGGGAACTTGGCTATAACGCATTTTTTTGCTTTTCTGTGCAATTCCGTCTTAGAAGATTTTACTATATAGCATTTTTTAGATTTTTAACACTTCAGTACATAATACATGGAATATGGATTAATAATATTAATGATAACTGAAACATTTACATACAAGAAATTGAGATTCATTAAAAAAATAAATATCGCAACCTGCGACACTTCTACAAAAATGAAGATTATAAACATGATGGTTGAATATCAACTCAGGCAGGGGGGTTACCTTCATAGTCTCAGAAGTTTTTGAATTGAACATATGTTAAAATATAAGAAAAAGTAAGATACCTGTATATTTTCGTTTTGTCCAAAAAAATTCCTGGCCTGAGATACAGGCCGCCAAAGATGACATCCCCGGCATCATTTCCCATTCGCGATTTTCGATAAACATTTTAAAGTGCTCTATCTCTAGAATGATGTAAGATATTTTGTTGCAGTTTTTTTTTATTTTAAAGATAATATTATTCTGTTTAAAATGACATACCCAATTTTCAAATATGTATTCAACTTTTCTTGTGGCAGCCTTTTGAAAAAAAATTTTTTTTCAAAAATGCCAATCCCAAAAATTTTTATTTTTTTGCTGTTGATCAATACCATTGGGAGCTACCTTCACTGTAAAGGAGAACTTCCACTTTTGAGTTTAACAAGTTTTAGAAACATTTCAAAAATTCAGAGAATTTTACAGGAACTGTATATATACAGTTCCAGTAAGAGTCACTGAACTTTTGCTTATTTGTATCATATTTGTAAGTGTAAGCCTATTGTATATTTTAAACAAGTTGGAAATTGCAATATCAAATGTGGCAAATGAGGTGCATTCGAACTATAACTAGTTTTATAAATATTCAGCTCTTGGTGCAATAAGTGTTACACTCTTGAGCAAAAAGGCATGAATGCAAAATTTATTATGATTCTATATATTAAATTCAGTAATACGGAAGTAATATGAATCCATCTTAAAAAGGACTCAATCACCATGGCAATCTAGAATCATTACCTATCATGGTATATTATTGAATCAATTATGTATTATAGGGTTTTTAAATAGAGTGAAGAAAACTTATATTAATATCTTTTTAAGTTTTAATTAAATTTTCATAACATTAAAGTAATACATACTTTATTTTCACTAACGAACATTGCATAGTAAAACAATCTAAATAACATATATCAGTTATACAGCAATACTACCATATTAAATGCAAGTTAGAGTTAAGACTGACGGGCTGACAAACCGAATCCATGAAGACTTTCAACTATGTTGGAAAGTGTTAAAAACACGTAAATAGTTTGGAATTTGACTTTTAGAAATTTATATCAATACATGGAAAAATACTTGAATACTTTCATACAACCCTGTACTTACCTACTATCTTTATGCATGCCACTATTTAGCTAATGATTTTTATTTAATAAAAAATTGCAAATTTTAAGCATTTCAGTTACATATTTTTTATACTCTTTATGTCTGAAAATGCTCTTGTCTGCAAACAATGCGCACGTATTTAGGAGATTGTAAATGAAACTTTAAATAACTCTTTCTAAAAGTAGTTGATTATACTTTGACAAAATATGATTCTCTTTTAATGAACGATAATAAAAAGTATCATGCTCAGTCATTTAGATATCTAGAGAATTTTATTGCTCTGTTTCCAATTGCCACTCTCATTTGAAAAATATTCTTATATTCTTTATACATGAAAATACTAATTCTGTCATACGTACCTAGATATCAATATGGCAAGGAAAAAAAAAGAAACGTCATTTATTTCTTCTTATAAATTCAAAATAACTCATTAACCTGAAAGGGAACTAGTAAAAAAGGGATATTTTTGTGCAATTTAAGGGAAATACGCTGAATATTTTAATATGTCTTTTAATAGTTAGTTTTATAGTCTTTTTAATAGCTAAGATTCACAAAAATCTTATTTTATGATGGTTGGTTATAAATTTTTATGATATCACTCTAAGGAAAGTTTAAAGGAATAATGTCTTGTTCAATGAGGGTTATTTTTTTTCATTTAAATTTGAATGCTTTATATGTTTCTACATTTTAAAAATATTTCTTATATCTTGTTGAACATTGAAAATTATATTTCCAACTGTCCTTTATACAATATGGCTGACAATACATGAATAATTTACTTTTGTAATCATCCAAGCTGTTTACATATCCGATTAATTTATAAATGTTAGATTATTGAGGAAAATTGATGATTTTAATAGTTTTTTAGAGAAGCAGACGTATAAAAAATAAAGCAAATTCAATTTATCTGATAGCAAATTACATGTTTTTACTATTGTACTACATTTGGTTTTTATTTCCATTGTTGTTTTAATTAAATACGTGGGTAAATAAGTCAAATCTAGAATCCTTTATTATACTATAATCACTATAATAGGGAAAAATATAAATAATTCATTGATATCAATCAATTATAGAAAGTAAATTAGAGAGGAAATAAATTGATCGAAGTAATGCAGCAAATTCAATAAATAGAAAAAAAATGTATATATTATTAAGCAAAACCCGACTCAGAAACTTGGATGCTCGAAACAGTAACTGTTCGATATTTTCAACTTAAATAAAGCTGCATGTTCCTGCCTGTAAATGTCGATTTTAAGAAAATGTGAATTTTTCTTTTGCGAACAACGGATTTCTAGATTATTATATCGACAATAATTTTCAGAATTTTCAAGCTATGATTTTGAGAGTTGTACAAAAGTTGCTCTATATACTTTTCTAATACATTATGCACATTATATTTTGGTTGCATTCACACATGCGCAATGAAACATCTTTTAGTAAACATACTCATTTTTCATACAATTTTTATTATTTTTAATGCTGATTGTAGGGTATTATATACAATGGTGTTTGTCATATTTTCTGAAAAGAACTTATTACTTAACTCTGCAAATCATAAGCAAAAAACTTTGCGAAAGTTTGGGCTGTTTTTATAAAAACCTTAATTTCCCTACGAGTATACTTGCTATCCTCATAAAAAATGAACACAATTTATTACAATAAGCCTCTTAATCGTAATCTCCAGTTTGAACGCTTTTGCTATATTATTTTTTACAGGGTTATCCAAAAGGTATTCGTTTTTTTCAATTTGTTGATGGCCACGTATGAAGCTTCAGGAAAAAATCTTCACGTAAATATATGACCTACACTAAAAAATTAGTAAAATTAAAATAATTTAATAAAATTAGTAAAAGTTTTTTTCCTAGATGTACAGCCGTTTCAACTCATTTATCAACAAAATTTCTTGTCAATAAAATAATAGTAACCATGTCGCCCAAAATAACAGAACTTTCCGTCATAATTCTGTAACTTATATACGTAGAGTTATGCGTTATAGCTTAAAATCTTCCCTGAAACGATGCCTATCCAGCAGTGTAAGTTTCGTCAAAATCCATGCCGTAGAAATCGAAATATAGATGTTCGGAACGTAATTTCCGCTTGGATTTTATATATATAATAGATATCGCAGTAGTTTGTCAGTTTCTGTGTATTTGATTACAGATGTACGTAATGCAAAATTTAAATCCTCACATCTGTCTCCTAGATTTTATATGCTTAACAATTCATTTTTCTTCGAAAGTACTTTTTCTTTATCTAGATATATACTCTTTTTATATAGATTTTATAGGCAGATAAATGAATTCATTTCAATGAAAGTGAAAAAAAAAAAAAAAAAAAAAAAAAAAAAAAAAAAACAGAATCCTTAATTAGATTCTTGGAATTGGTCCATGTTTCTGAAATCAAATAACAGAAAATTGTGCTAAATAGCTTAAATTCACTTATTTCTGATTTTTTTCACTTTTTTTCCATTTCAGATTTAGGACCTTAATAGATTTTTTTCCCTTTAAAATTTTATACTGAAAAAATTACTGTAAAAAGGATTTCGTGAAGAAAAAAAAAATCATGTGAATAAATCATATTTAAATTAAGAGTACTATAAAAATATGTATAATAATCACATATAATGAAAAAAACTAAGTTAAAAACGCTATAAAAGTGATAAAATACTTTTATTTAGATTAACTTTTATTTAGTTTTATTACACAAACGGCGACACTTTCTAAATCATTCTTGAGAGAAATATTTTTGCAAACATTTTAAATAATGTCACGAGCGCGAAAATATTTTCTTATCAACATATTCATTCCAGCATCGAAGAAATGTTATAAAAATATGTATGATAATCCCTTATATAGCATTTTTAATTTAGTTTGCTTCATTATTATAAAATAACTGGAGGGAAAAATATTAGAGAGAAAATATTTACTTTATAATAAAAGACATAACGGACTAAAATAAAGATACACAACATCACATTTGTACAACATAGTATTTTTAAGGGCAGTATGAAATCAAATTCGTGAAAGAAGTATTTTTGCTTTTACTATGTTGAGTCCATTATTTACCACGTATCGAATAGTATAATATTTTGTTTCAGCGACAATAAGAAGTTAAAAACAATCAATTAACTCAATTTGTCTATATCATACATAAACATTACATAAGTAAACTTTAAACTCAAATTTCTCAAAATGTTATTTTTTTTCCACTTCGGTGTACCATTTTATAAAAAATACTACATATTATTGTTTGCGATCTTGCCAGAATATTTCACACATAATCAATCTGAGGTGAACTTTTTTTTTAAAGAAATTGTACAAAAATTTTATAAAAATATTTTTTTTTTGAAAAATAGAAGTTTTTCATTATTTAAAGTTGGTTTTATATACTAGATTTTTAAAAATAATACTAATGAATATCTGCTTATAAAGTTAACTTCACTTTCTTAGGAATTATTCATATTATGTATATAAAAGATTTCTATGGAACATTTTGGTAGTTTATGAGAAAAGATACATTCATTTAACATGATAGCTATGGGATAGCTAATTACCCTTAAATAAATTTGTTGTCCGTATGCAGATAGATTTTTATATAATGCAAGATTTCAGCACAAATATAAAAAAAAAGAATCAGAAATTTATTTTTAAAAAATCGCAATTTAAACCTTGTATATTTTCACTTTTTTTGTCGATTTTAAAAGCATGAATTCTGTTTTTTATACTATAACTTTAAATTATTTTGTACATAGTATAAACATGAAACTCACATGCTTAATAAATTTCATTTTACTATTCTTACTAAAAGTCGCATTTATTCTTTAGCGAAAAAAGCAGGAAATAATAAAATGCAATGTAAAATATTCTCGTCCATGTAAATTTAGAGAGTTGTTAGTTTTTACATGAATATGTATATATATATATATATATATATATATATATATATAAATTTACATACAAGAAAATTTTAGCTCATATTTGTCCACTTAAATTATATGTACAGTATTTTTCAAAAATAATTCATATGCACTGCGATGTGAATCAAGTAGTTCTAGTTAATGTAGAGTAGTTCATTTTCATGATTTTATATTATATTTCCCTTTTTAGTATTTCATATTATCTCTTTAAAAAAGGGAAACGTTTGTTCTTATGTGCCGATGCTTAATACAATCGTTTAGTCCAATTTAAACATTTTCAAATTTGTTTGCGAAAAAAGACATATTTGTGCAGTGTTCGTAGACATAATAAAGTTTTGCAGTCTACACATTTTGTATACACTGCTATATGTTTATCTATAACTTAATAACAGTTTATCTAGTATTTTTTTATTAATTATATTCATTTGACTTTTTTCTAGTTTTTACTGTATGAATATTATTATATATTTTAAAAAAATAGATTTAGGAAATAAGATTAAGTTGTCATAAATTTTATTCTAATTTATTCATTACTGTACTATTCTTTGGATAATAAAGCCAATTTTACTTTCTAAATAACGAACTTTGTGGAAAATTTCACAAATTTTAATATCTTTTAAATGCTGGTTACTTAAAAAAATCTTTCAGGTGGGTTATGCATAAGGTCAAAAGATTTTTTAAAGTGAGTTTCGATTTTAGTTCGAATTACAAACAATAGATGACGCTACAAGCAATAGGCGCTAAATACTGGCTCGATTTCTAGTATTTCGGGATCCAATTAACACATTTTAACCTCCGTTTTCCGCATGGGAGAATAGAAAAGACAAAAAATCGAGCCTGTATTTAGCGCCTATTGCTTATAGCGCCATCTATTGTTTGCAATTCGAACTAAAATCGAAAATCACTGTAAAAAAAATTGACCTTATGTATAACCCTCCTGCAAGAATTTTGTTAATATCTGTCACCGTTTGCAAGTTATTGAATTTTAAAATCAGTCAGTCCTTTTTAGGACACCCTGTATGTAAATTAATATAACCTTAAAAATTAGCTATTATTAAGGTTATTTATTCAACCGCAGCGGCGAGCGGCCTCTCTTCATCCGCAGCCCTTTATTCTACTACTCTATCCCGACTCTTTTGCGGAAGTAAGGTTCATAGGTCCCCAGACACGTCCCAAGTGAAAGACACTCTAGCGAAAGTAACTATTGTCAATGAAGATCATATGTAGGTTGTTTCTGAATTAGACCGAAAATTTTTAGGGAGTAATAGTAGGCATCAAGTGGATGAAAGATTATATAATATGGGGTCGCACATGAAAGTAACAAATACAAGGTCTTTCGTCCAAACCGAACTCGGATTATTTATATTTAGAAAAATTAATCGTTACAGTCTATGTGTTATTATTATTATTATTATTTTTTGTTTCATTTATTTAAGTCAACATTTTTCCTAATTACGACATTTTAAAACATTTAGATTCTTGATATTTATTACATATGTATTACATTTGAACAAGCCCGTTACCTGCAACCTATTTTATCGTGTATTTATTTACAAAAGATTTATATTTATAAAGATTTCGATAAATGCATTCGTAATTTGTCTGTCGAATTGGGTAATACCCTGTATAAACATGAATTAAATGTGTCGTCTAATTGCAAAACCGGCCATCCATAAAGAAATATACAGTATATATATATATATTTGCAATTATTGTGTTCTACAGTCATTAGCATAATTTTAAAACAAACTTTCGCATATAGTAAATAAATACGGACCTAAACTAAAAAAAAGCTACCTTATTAAGCATTTCCTTCAAAAGTAGATGCCGCTGAAGATTATTGTCTCACAATACAATATATTCAAAAAATGAAGAGAAAAATTTCTAGTATTAAACAACAACTATCTCGCTATATAATATGAAAATATTCATAAAAATGATTCATGAAAATTTATTACTAAAATACTTGTACATGAAATATATATATATTTCAAAAAATCCTAGATGTTAAAAGTATGTAAACCTCTCCGAGCGCATTTTGCTATATCTAAACCATTATCAGAGAGGGGAAAAAATGAAGAAATCATTATGCTGGCTGACACCAGCCGACAGGAAAGACCTTCAAAAATTTTTGTACGCGGTCGTAACCACTAATACTGCGGGGGAGAGAGCTATGGAAAGTTCATCCCCACTATTCACTCGGGAAACCATTCTGACCGAAAACATGAAATAAATCGATCCAAATACGCATGACAAGACGTCGTTCCAAAAGATGTTTGCTTGTGCTAAAATTTCCAAAGTTTTCAGAATTGTACAACTATTAAAATCAGAAGCCCGCAAAATGATTTTCGCTCTTTTAAATAATGTCAATGTAATTAGTTTGGAACAGTCTGGAGAGGCTGCAGCAGGTCCATTTTTACAAATATACAGTATATGCTCATTATTTCTTATCGGGAAGTTTCTATTTTCTACTATTTTCTATTTTTAATCACTTTACCCCACTGGTTTCCTCATTCCTAATATATTAGCTTTAGCCGAAAGCTCTCGGAGAGCTTTATATACTAGTAACATCTATGGTTTTTTAACCTTTGAAAATATTTTTGTAAATATATTATAAACACTTATTTTAGTAATAAACTTTAATGGATCATTTTTATAAATATTTTCATATTCTATAGTAAAACAAATGTGAATTTATCTTTCAGAGAAGAATATACATATGCTTTATGATGTAAGTTTATTAGAATAAATTACGCTTTTTTCAACATTTTAAGTGAAAATATTTGAATAAACTAAATTTAGGTTTCATTTAAATCCTTACAAAATTATGTTAATTATTTATTATTAATTGTACGATAAAAAATCAAATATATCAATATGTACTATAAAATCATCATAAACATAAAGCACTATGAAAAAAAAAAGATAAAATGAAATAAACTGAAGTAAAAATCTATTAGAACCTAATAACTTTAATTACGTAAAACATATAATTATACTTGTTAACTGATTGTTTTTTTTCCTCTAGGAAATGATTCTTTTTTTACAGATGGATATCATTATGACATGAAATGACTTCTACTGTTGTTTCCCTGTACATATATTTGTATGAAAAGAATATCGATAAAATAAAGAAAAATATGATTTATCAAAGAACTAAAACACTTATTCGATGTATAAAATTAATTTTTTTTTTTTCAACAAGTTTAATATTGACTGCTTTTTAGGTAGATTTCGTATGAAATACTACCTATTGGGATCGTTCCTATGTTGGAATTTCTGAAAAATTTTTGCAGATCTACACCGATCATGACTCCTAGAACCCAAAACCACCCCCAGTAAAAAACTTTATATATCTATCTATCTATCTATCTATCTATCTATCTATATCACTTTTTTTATTACTTCTAAAAATAGGGCCAAAATTTTATGTATAACAGATTTTTGATAAAGTTTAAAATGGGCTCAAGGGGCGCAAAAAATAGGGTTTTTTGGGAGAAAAAAATTCATACCTTCGTCAATTCTCAAGATATCAGTTCCAATTAATTTTATTATAAATCTCCAAAATATTATCTACAACTTTTATATTCACAAGTTTTTGATAGGATCAATTCGTACCGCAAAAAAAATTAAAAAAGAAAACAAAAAGAGGGTTTGAAGAAGTAAAAAATCCATAACTCCGTCAATTCAAAAGATATAAAATCACCATGAATTTATCATATATCTTCTTAATATTGTCTACAACATCTATATAGACAAGTTATGGATAGGACCAATTCTTACAGCAAAAACAAATTAAAAATACATAGCGGTTGAAGAAAAAAATCATCTAAGTAAGGGTGTAGTCAAATCCAAAGTGCGTATTTTCTGACTCATTTTACAATTCATTTTTGCTCTCAAAGGCTTCCAATTGGTACGTTTTCTTACTCAGAAACTATATAATGTACCATAAGAGTCGATGTTTTGATAGAGGCAGAATATATTTTGAAAAATGCTGTTAAAGTGGGCGTTTTGAACCGAATTTCCCGAAGCGGATTGTGTTGGAAAAATCATTGCATTAAGGATGCACTCAAATCCAAACTGCTTATTTTCTGACTCATTTTTAAATTCATTTTTGCTCTCAAACGCATTTAATTGGTAGATTCGTTTATTCAGAAACTATATAATGTACCGCAATGATAGATTTTTTGATAGAGGCAGAATATATTTCAAAAAATTATGTCAAAGTGGGCATTTTGAACGGAATTTCCCGAAGCAATTGTGTTATCACTTTCTTCTGGACACGATAACTTCCGCAATTCTGCTCAAATCTCTTCCAAACTGATACATAAAATCAAGCGACATAAAATCTCGGTCAAGTTCGTTAATGGTCAAAATCGGACAAAGGGGATGGAAATAGGGAGGGGTTTTGTGAAAACCGAAAAAACCCCATAACTTCTTAATTTTTGTACATATCAAACCAGTTTAAAGTTTTTATTACTTCTAAAAATAGCGCCAAAAATTCATGCATCACAGATTTTTGATAAAATTTAAAATAGGCTCAAGGGTCGTAAAAAATAGGGTTTTTGGGAGAAAAAAATGCCTTACTTCGTCAATTCTCAAGATATCAATTCCAATTAATTTTATTATAAATCTCCTTAATATTATCTACAACTTTTATAGCCACAAGTTTTTGATAGGACCAATTCGTACCGCAAAAAAAAAAAAATAAAAATAAAAATAAAAATAAAACGAAAACAAAAAGAGGGATTGAAGAAGTAAAAAATTCATAACTCCGTCAATTCAAAAGATATAAAATCAACATAAATTTATCATATATCTTCTTAATATTGTCTACAACATCTAGATAGACAAGTTTTGGAAAGGACCAATTATTACAGAAAAAACAAATTAAAAATATATAGCGGTTGAAAAAAGAAATCATCTAAGTAAGAGTGTATTCAAATCCAAACTGTCTATTTTCTTACCCATTTTTAAATCCATTTTTGCTCTCAAACGCATCCAATTGCTAGATTCTCTTATTCAGAAACTATATAATGTACAGTAATGATCGATTTTTTGATAGAGGTAGAATATATTTCAAAAAATGATGTCAAAGTGGGCATTTTGAACAGAATTTCCCGAAACGATTGTGTTAGAAACGAAAAATATTGCCCTACTGAGAAAATAATTGTTTATTAATCAAGTGTTAAATAATTGAAAGAAAAATAAAAACACAGATCGCTTATAAATCTTTTCAAAAATCACGTCAGCATGTTTCATATATATGTACTTTTTTTAAATTAAAAATTAATCTGAAAATGTGTCAGAAAATTTCGAGTTGTTGAGTATGGAAAAATATTTTTTTAATATCGCCTTAACATGATTCTGATAAAACCATCTATTTTATAAAAAGGAAATAAAAACTCGTCAAAAGCAGACGGATAAAACTGTTAAAGTGGATTTATATCTAATAATGATTTAGTTTTTGTTGGTGAAATTAGTATACTTAACTTCGAAATCTACCTCTGCCTGTAGGCCGGGCCGGCAGAGATTTTTTAAAGCTCTTATAATGTAAAAGATAATTTTTACTCGATAATATTATTTATTTGAAATATTTAATAACTTATACATATAATAAATCACTGGACTTTGTTAAATATAAAACAATATTTTATTGATATATAAATACGGATGAAGAAATATGTACGTTTGCAAATGGTAAAAATGTGAGCCTTCTTATTTGAGTTATTTGTTTCTCTATCTCTCTCAATAATTAAAAATAAATCCACTTACTTAATTTCAAAACATCATTACAATTTTTATAGATTAAGTATTCTTCCGAATGTTGCAAATAACGCATTTTAACTTTTTTTATGAAATATTTAGCAAGGTCTTTTCTTTTGATGTTATAAGTTTCGATCTATTTATTTTTTGCTTTTACTAAGATGTTATAAAAATGTATACCGTATATATGAAAACAAAATTAAAATGCAGTCTTTTAGGGGAATAGATATTTACCTAAATATGCAAATAAATTCAATGAAAATTTTTTAGATTGGAATAACTTCCACCGTAAAAACTTCACTCGTTTGTGAAATGTAACACTTCTATAAATAGGGAAGAGTAGCCATATTTGGACCGCCGCACATTGGTTACAAATCGCAATCAAGTGCCCAAAAATCACTTCTGGCTTTCCTAGTGGTTATATATGATTCATTTTTAATTGTATAACATTCTAAATGATATTACATTGTGAATTTAAACTAAATGTAATCGAGGTTACGGGGTAGGAAATTGGGGGTGCAATAGAAAGGGAGGGGCAACTTTTATTAAATTTTAATTTTCTGATTTTGCAAGATTTCTTTTACAGGAATGAGAATTTTCCACTCTTGATTATGGTGAATATTTTCACTTTTTAAAGACAAATCATTAATTCAGTCTCTCCTGAAATTTTAACCCGCCCCCCTCTCTCCCGCCCTCCCTGAAACTATAAAATAAGTCTTATTTCCTGGATATAAAAATAATCTTATTTTTTTCTGTTTTTTATGTTATTGCAAAGAATCAATAAAGAGTATAAGCAATTAATAAAATACTTAAATAATCAATCAGCTAAATTTTACTCCCCCCCCACCACGCACATACACGTGAAATCTCCCCTTTTTCCATTTGCCCCTATAACAAGGAAAATCTAAAAATATTGTTACAATTTTTTAAGTTTTCGACATCTATTTACTATGAATCAACAATAAAATCATTCAATTCATTAATTAGATTACTTTTAAAAAATTCGCCCCCCCCCCCCCCGTTCTTTTGGTTCTCTCTATTACACAGAGAATAATACCATAAAAATTAAGAATCAAAAAATGAAGAAAAAAGAAGAAATAAAAAATGAAGAATCTGCCTTTGTTACTTTATTTTGGTAATATTAAATAAATAATTACCTATCTAATTTTCTAGTATAATTAAAATTTCTGTTTCTTAATGTTTTCTCAAAGAAATTACAGGCGTTGTTTGGTTTTCTTCAGGGAATGTGTAGAAAACTCCCCTTCCACACGAATAGGGGATAGGGGATGAATGAACATCAGAGATAGGGATAGCGGGGATGTGAAATGAGGAGAGCCTATTGACTACTCAATGTAGGGTTATACTTCTAGACCAATATCAGTTACAGGTCAACACATTTCTCGAGAATAGTAAAAATGCAACGGATGGACTGTACATATTCTTTAAAATATATTACGAGATTGATTCTTTGTTTAATGAGAATAAATTTAAACAAGTATGGAATCCATATAAATATGTGTTTATATTAAAGCATTCATTAAAATTTAAATGTGCATATAAATTAATATAATTAAATTAACATTCATATAATAAACAGAAAAAAAAACTTTAATATATATATATATATATATTACAATAGATTTATCTGACAATACGTGAAAATTAATAAAATTTATTTGTAAGTAGGTAAAATATACTTTCCAAATAATCAGAAAATTTAAAACATTGAATGATGTTTTTCAGTTGATTGAATTCCCCATACATGCATGTTGGTAGAATTTAGTATATATATATAACTTTAAATATGTACTTTTTAAAATAAAGTCAAGTCTTAATATTATTTTTGATATAAACGAAAAAAGCAAGGGAAAAAATTGTAAAAACAATTAATATATATATATATATATATATAAACTCTCTCTATATAATATAACTCTATATATATAACTCTAAAGGCCTTCCCCCATCGCGAATTAAAAACAAAAAAAAAAAAAAATCCCTGCCGGCTCGGCCTACAGGAGCAGGTAGATTTGGAAGCTAAGTACTAATTTCACCTCCAAAAACTAAATCATGATTAGAGATAAACCCACTTTAGCAATTTTATCTGGCCACTTTGGGCGAGTTTTTTTTTTTTTTTTTTTCAATTTCATTTTTATATAAGAGCTAGTTTTATCAGAATCATGTTAAAGCTAGTATTCAAAAAATATTTTTCCATGCTCAACAACTCGAAATTTTCAGACACATTTTCAGATTCAATTTTAAAAGGAAAAATATGAAACTTTCTGACGTAATTTTTTAAAACATTTATAAGAGACTTATGTGTTTCTTTTTCGTTCAATTAATTAGAACTTGATTTATAAACATTTAGTTTCCAGTAGGACCCTATTTTTCGTTTCCAACATAATCGCATTGAGAATTTCGGTTCAAAATGCCCATTTTGATATCATTTTTTAAAATGTATTCTGCCTTAATCAACAAATCGACTATTACTGCTCACTATATAGTTTTTGAATAAGAGAACCTACAAATTGGATGCGTTTGAAAGCAAAAATGAATTTAAAAATGAGTCAGAAAATAAACACTTTGGATTTGAGTACATCCTTAATATGATATTTTTTTCTTCAATCTCGGTGTATGTTTAATTTGTTTCTGCTGTAAGAATTGGTCCTATAAAAAAACTTGTCAATATAAAAGTTGTAGACAATATTAAGAAGATATATAATACATTCATGCGGATTTGATATCTTGTGAATTGACGGAGTTATGTATTTTTATCTTCTTCACCCCACCCCCCTTTTTTTGTTTTCGTTTTAAATTTTTTTGTGGTAAGAATTGGTATCCAATGTCCAACTTCAAACTACTGGCTCTCAAAAAGTCGCAATAAATCTCTTGGGATATGATTTTAGAAGGTTCATTCTACATTTTGTACTGTAAAAGTCCGAGGAACTCGGAAGGACTTCTTTTTATATATCACTATTTATGTACAAAACTTCCTTAAAACTATGTATTTTTAAAACAATTCCTCTTTTTTTAATTTTTGAGATTTTTTCAATCGAAAAATCAAATTAAATATGTAATTTAATGTTGTTTCAGAGAAGTGCAAAGAAAAAAACGACAAACTATATGAAAATGTCATAGTTAGGGTGTGAATGCAACAAATTTGCCTGAAATTCACGCAACAGCAGAAAACGCTCAAAACTCCTAACTTCACATAAGCAATGCAAATTCATGTGAGCTTATAGAACCAAAATATTAAAGAATATAAATCTTCAGATATTTTTAAATATTGTGTAATTTATTTCATTTCGAAATACTAAACTTCGATTTTCTGATTTTTGGTCACATAATCGCGATTTGGGACCACTGTGCGCCGCTTTAATTAGACCGTTCTCATTCTGGCACTAATTACAGGAATAGACTTCATCTACTGCTGAAATCCTACTCACCAGAATGACGTCATTTATGATTAGAAGAAGCAGCCGCCTACCACGTGCTGTTTTCAGACAATAATAATAAAAAAAAAAAACCTAGAGTTAGCTGTTTTGATCTAATTTTTTCCTACTAAACTTCAGTGACTATTTTAAAACTAAGGTAAGTTGTTATGTTTTCATATACATATATAAATTCATCTGTTTATTACGCATATTTTTCACGCGGATTTGTTTCATTTCGTTTTTGTTCTTAGTCTTGAAATTAACTGTTTTAAAAAATAGCGCAGTTGCCGTAATTGGGCCTATTTAAGTTGCTTAAATTGGACCAGATATGCGATCATAAATTTGAAAAGTAAGTAATGAATTTCGAGAACGGTACGCTTTGTACACTATTTTTTTATATTTTATAATGGATTACTATCTCCATGCAAGTTTTTTTTGTATATCTGGATTAATTTTTTTATACAGTTTAGGCCTATATAAACATAAAAATACTTTTATATGTCTATGCAATAAATTTTATTTGCAATGTCTTTTATCTTGTATTTAATTGTATTTATTTTCTTTGAATTCTTTATTCCTACGGCATATTTGATTTGCAGAGTTGAATTCAAACATTTTCCTCCCGCAGGATATTTGTTATGGAAGCCTTTTTACAATTCTGGAGGGTGGAATTATACTTTTTTTGCCATTAAACCGCATAAAATCTCAAACCTAATGAAAATGTTGAAAAAAGACATAGACAAACTGCCTGGAAGGAAAACACCCGTGGCAACAAAAGCTGTTAAATATATAGGAAACAAAAAGCAGACAGTAAGTTGTGAATAAATTGACCTGCTACAAAGCTGCAGCTACAAATCCTCCAGAAAAGAAAAAAAAAAAAAAAAAAAAAAAAAAAAAAAAAAACATTAGAAATGTTATTTTCTTTGCTAAATTCAGTTAAACCAAAGTACAGAGGGAGCCAAAAAAAACAGTTATGTTACCATCATCGCCATATAAACTGAACATTGAAAAAAAAAGACAAAAAGAAAACCAATTGGAACAGCGAGTTTTAAAAAATAGGCGTAATGCAATTAGCAAGAAAGTAATGGAAGTGAAGAACTACAAACATAATGTAAAGAAAACTTCTTTTGCAAAAAAAAAGGTCTGATAATTCAGAACATAAAAAGAAAAATCTAGACAGTGATGATTATTTTTGCCTAATTTGTAAGAAAAATAAAATAGCAGAAATGATTCAGTGTTCAGATTGCCATATACGGTTCCATTTTGTGCGCGCTGGAAAACAAAACCAAAAAACAAAATTAATGTATAAGCTTTGCATCACTCCTTACATGATATTCAAGTAACTGACAATTAGTTCCATAATTTCTATTCTTAATTACTGATAACTTTGATTTATATTTTGAATACATTTTGATTTAAAACAAGTACTCTTATTTTCAGATATTTGATTTCATTATATTTCATTGCTGTTATTTTGTTTGATTGTTTCATTAATCGCAAACTTTGCTTTTAATAAAATTAGTTATATTCCCTAGTCATTAAAAGAACCTGATATTATTTGGTCCAATTTAGGAGACTGGGGTCCAATTTAGGCGACCAGTTGCAGAATTTGGACCACTTTTGACAATTTTTTCAAATTAAAATGAAATTTAAGATTTTCAATAAGAAATTGATCTAAATATTTATTTAGTTAGTAGATGTATAGATTCACCCTGTGTAATGATCTTTTGCAGATATTCTCAAAATTAAGTGAGTTGCACCTGAAAAAAAGTGAAGTGGTCCAAATTCGGCTACTCTCCCCTAATAATGCACGCAATAGAATTTTATGAAACGACAAATTTAATTACTTTCTTCAACTCACAATTCAGAATTTCATCATACTAAACTACTGCGTTGTTAGGTGTTTAGCTAAAAACACTTAAAAACCTTAGTAATTCTTCTTTTCAAAAATTATCATAATCATAATATAATAAATTTCAAGTAACATTCATTGAAGAAAAATTAATAATTGAAATATTTCGAGAAAATTTTCAAGAGCGTTTAATTATAAGAACGGAGTATTTGTATCTTTAAAAATACATTACATTAATGGAATTAAAAAATTGTAAGCATTTAAACATCTTAATTCTGACTAAATAAATATCGTCTCTCTTGTGAAATAATTAGTGTATGGGAGACAAGCAATGGTTGTTACCAGGGTACTGTGTTTCAGAAGTTTTTACAAATACAATAAAAATGGAGGTATCATCTCCCCGTCCTAATTTACTGAAACCTTTTATACATGATCGGGTGGGCCGGGTGAACCAGAGCTCCACCCTCAATATGCATTCCTGACATACAAGCGCAGACCCTCGCGAGTGAGCTTTTTGCACCCGAGAAATCTGACGTCCCGATAGTAATTTCCTCGTACGTGAGTGCGGGTACCTACTTCCCAGTGAGGGAAACTACCAAACACATTGGAATAACTCTCGAGGATTTCCCCAAGGAACCGTACGCTCATAGGAAATTCGGACCGCAAGACTTTGTCACTGGGTTCAAAATCTGGGTTGAAAAATCTTTGTTGTACCTGAACCTTCGAAGAGCAACTCATGTTATCTGGAAATACACTTTTCGTTGTCAAAGGATGAACAAAAAGATAAATGACATATTATAAATGTTTGAACACTAATGCAGTATCCATTATTTTTCCATACTCTTTGTTGTAGAATGAGATTTTCAGAAACTGTTATGAGGGAAGAGTGTTCTTAGAGTACTCCAATAACTTTCCCGTAAGCAATTCAATGTTTTTTTTGCTCATAAATTATTGGGGAGAAAATTATAATACATATATTGCTAGATAGTTTCGTTATTGAGAAATATTCTACTCCTTGAGTTTTGATAATATATGTACATGTCAAAATAGATTAGATCTAAACTGAAAAAAAGGGGATACGAGCATAGATGACGCTTCAAAAATGGCGGAGGTTTCAAATCTAATAAGCCTTAAGTTATGAGATAAGAAGCTTAGCCTTTGGTGAGTATAAAATGTGATTACATCAATTTAATTAGAAACACATTGCTCCACATATTCTACGTTTCTCTTTTCGGAATAGTTATAATGGAAAAAACTGCTAAACAATTAACTGCGCAAAAACATTCACTAAATCCGCTAAACTATTGCTCGAATTTCGTTATTAACTGTGACATCATTTGATATCTTTTCATGTATGGTACTTTAAAACAATTTTCTAATAGTTGCTTTATTATTTATTTTGTTTTAGATACAATAGTTCCAGTTGTCGGCTACAAACAATATTGCCAAGTTTCCCGAACAGATGAAAGACGACGAAATCTAAAAGTAATTGGATGACAGTTGCAGGATGAATTACAGCTTATCCATGAGCTATGTGTGAAAATTTAACAATAAATATGCAATGGGAAATTCCATTTTTGTTAGCCATAATAAACATACTACAAACATGGTACCTATTGATTGGCTAAATTTCTCAGAGCACTCTCAATAGGAAGTCCTCAATCGACAAGACTAACAGAGCTACCAATTTCAATTAATATAACGTCAACGAATTTTTCAATTAAAATAGGTTGCGCGACTCGACAAACTTGATTGAACTGTTACCTACGATGTCTATCCTATTCGATGTCCTATTGATACCTACGATGGTAGCTGCACCTTAGTGCGTCTTCCCTACAGGACCAACATGTCAAACAAAGATGTCAAACAAGTAAGCTCGTTGGCTTCGGCAAAGCAGGGAACGCTCGTAATCATAGCAAATGCAGTAAATGAAACAGCACTCTGCAGAAAATGATGCACAGGCTCGAATAACCAATCTGGCTGGATGAATTCAGCAGACTTCTTGAAATTTTACAACAACATTTTTACGCACACTCTAGACCCTGCATAAGACCCAGTATTATCTATATTTGTTAATTATGAATTACTCCCATCGGTTAATTTAAATTATTTTGCTAAATCCCGTGATGTGATAACTTTATCATTTCTTGCCACATTGGTTTCACAAAATGCAGCCTCTTTGACTATTTAATTTATGGTTCATTAAAAAAATATGTCGGTACTTCGTTTGACTTTTCGTTGTGTAGCAGTATGATAAATAAATATTGATTCATCATTCAACAAATAGTTCGTGATGCATTACTTCTAGCAGCAATTATCTAAAATATTCAATCAGAGTACAGTGTTTGGCCAATTAACAGAAACGTATTTACTAAAAGTGAATCAATTCACTGTGATTTTACGTATATTCCATACCCTGTTTGTACCAGTTAACCTTTTTCTCGAGTTTGGAAAGCCACAAGTATCCGAAAAATCAATTGTGGGTGTAATTACGCTACTTCCACCAATCACCATTTGCACTTAATCAGCAACAATCATTACTGAAATGGATGCCACGTGTACCTCTTCATCAACCTTCCAAGAACCAGCTGTGTCTGTATCCTTCCAATCTAAATTTCTGCAACATGTATTTAGAAGAAAATCACATTGTTGACCACCTGACATTCGTATGTTACCTAAAGCTGTGCTATTTAAAAGTACATTTTAAGGATGAAAACGTAGGCACTCAGTTGTACTAAGCCACTTGCTTTTAAGAAATACGCTGCAGACTTTAGAAGAAATGAGAATAGTAAAGAAAACCACGCAATTCATAAAAAGTTGTAGTTCAAAAATGTGACCACACTTGAACAATCTGAAAAAAAAAAACAACAACAAAAAAAAAAACAATACGTCTATCTTTTTTCCGAAAAAGCATGTTCAAATTACATTTCAAATGGAAAAAGGACACAGTGCACCGGATATATGAATTGGGTTTAAGAAATCTCACCTGACTATGATAAATGTTTATTATGTTCAAGTTCACTGTATCTCCGATGATAATTTCTAAGTCTAAAGTTACCTAAAGGCTATCCAACAACATACATCATTGATTAGACACAACTCTACGATAGGACAAATTTTTGCACTATGTTCATTAAATGAAAATGTTTGTTTTGCAAAATCTGTTTACCTTATATAATAAAAATATGTGATTTTAATTATTGAATGATGAATATTTTCGAAATTTATACAAATTTGTTTTAGGATTTGCCAAATTTCCTAAATAAATTCCTAAGTAAAAGCAACTCCGGTCACCTCTATGTATTCAAATTAAATATATATATATATATATATATATATATATATATCATATGTACGTACATATTATATTAGTTTCAGTATGAATTATTTTCCAAGGAAATATTTTAATTTATTTTTAAAACTGGTTATTCATGAAATTGTAATATCTTAGAAGCATAAGAATACCCATAAGGGAATTTTAAGAAATGACAAATTTAATTACTTTCTGCTACTGAAATTCAAGAACTTTATAGACCTAGAGCATTTCAGAGTAAGGTGCCACTATCAATAACCTGAACTTTCAAAATTAAATCATGCAGAAATTATTGTAATAAAAATATATTTCAATGAAAATGCTGTGTGCCTTAATACATAAAATGACTTCAATTCGCGAAAATATTACTTGATCCTTTTAACAAATTTAAGAAAGTGCGTTATAAAAAGTATTTTAAGAAAAGGAGATCTCGTTATCAGATATTATGTAGAATTATTACGTATACAGCAAATATTGCGCCGTTTTGAAAATAAATTTTGTGTTTTAAAGTATAAGCACAAATACAGAGGAAACAAATTTGTTTCTATAAAAATTCAATAAACTTATTCCCTTATTTTAATATTAGTACATAACCTTTCAAAAAAAAATCATAAATTTCACCGAATGGAAAATTTAAGTATAACAGTTTTTATACTATTGAATAATAAGGATAAATTGTTCAAAGAATCTATTAAAATAGTTTGACAATTGTGGACTCAAAAATACAATATGTTATTATAAAAACTAAATATGTATATTATATTAAAATTCTCATTAATGTTGATAAATTTGATTCAATTAGAAATTTAGCAATCTGGATTCAAAAAATGTAACAAAATAAAGTTTTATTATGTAGTACCTGATAAAAATTATTACTTAACATGTTATGTAAAATTATTATTTACAATATATTTAATAACCAGATTCCTTAAACTTTATTTCACATTATTTCATGCGGAAATTGTTATAGAAAATTATTTCATTTAAAACGCTTCCGTCATGTCTTCAGTCTGAAGAGCTATTAGTTCACTATAATAATATTTATAAATTTCCTAAATATCTAAAGTACTTCTCAATAAAATAAAATAATTTGATTTATAAGGTTTAAAAAGTTTTACCCATTTTCTCCAACAAAAAAGAAACAAAAACAATAATAGAAATATATCGTAAAATGTATTAAATATTTTCTAAATGTAAAAATATTCTTTGGTTATCCTTAATTTTCTTCATAAACTTAATTTACCAAACACGTTTCGTTTTCCAAGATCCAAACTGATCATGCGTGTACTTTTTAGGTAAGATCCATTAAAATTTATTATTCATAGAAATATATCATTGAATCCTTAAAGTAATCATAGGAAAATTTTGCGAAAGGGCAAATTTTAGTACTTTCAACTACTTATTTTTTTTAGAATGTCACCGATATCAACAATTCCAGAAGAAAGGTGTTAAAATTCTTTGATCTGATTCTTTAAATGTTACCGGAAGTAGAAACTACTGTAGTTAAAGAATATGCCAAATAAAAAAGTGCGACTTTAATCTGGAAACACTATCACTCTATAATATTAATTATTGTTTTTATTGAATATATAGCAAAGTTTGTATATCATACAGTAAAACCACTGAATTTAAAAACATAAATAATAATAATAATAATTTGGTAAAATACAATACGTTTTATTATGCTTCAAAAAATATTTTCAGAATATTTAGAACGTTAATGATACATTTCTACCTCAAAATTAAGGATTGAAATATATGGAAAAGAAACAAAAGCAAAAAGGTCGGACATACCAACATGGAGCCATACAATCGGATAGAGAATCTATCACCGCCAATTTGGCTCACAATTTGTTTTTCATTATACGCAGATAAAAAATTAAATAAAGGGTCATGTGCGAGTATTACTCGCACTCAGGGGGTTCCGTACAATAAATATATGAATTATTAACGGTATTATTAAAAATATCGTTTCTAAAATAATAATAAGACTTTGTAAAAAACTATACAACGTAGGGTTGGGAATATCTGTATATACTGGAAAAGTATTTATGGGTATACCATAAACGTTCAAAGATATATAAAGCCTAAATAATAAAATATTGCTATTTTGTAAAACTCTTTCATTAATCTAATCCTAAACTGTTTATGAGAAACTTTATTCGGTACTGAAAATAAACGTAGTGCATATTTAAACTTCATTTGGCATTTCATAAAACTAAATATAGCGTAGTAATAATCTTTTATTTTTACAGCGTAGCTAAAACAAAGCACTTGTTTGAAGTTTAAAGTTGGCATCGTTCAAAGCACGATTCGAGAGGAGTTCAAAAATTTGCAACGCCGCCGCACAGTGGAATATTTGACCCAAAAACCTGGCCAAAAAGCAAAAATAAAAATGTCGTCAACAATTGTACAAATCATATTTTTTAATAGCTAACTAAATGGTGCATCGATCTACGTCTATTTTAGAAACCTGAGTTCTATCCGGTGGTTCCTGGCCTCAGCACAATAGGAAGTTTCTTTCTGAGAAGACGTGGTTTTTTATTGTTTTTTGGCATTGTTGTTATGTTTAAATATAATTTTTTTTTGTGGCTCAATGAATTGTTGAATTGAAGCTAAACAGGGCTTACGTGTTTAACAAAGGTCGCTCAACTTCCAAACTCCTTTCGGTAATGTTAAGTCAGTGGACATGTGATTTATTCGTATTTTTAAAATATTTACTTAGTAAATTAATATTTTAACTTCTTTTTTCTTTGTGCCCTATTTAAAAGACGACTCTTTTTTCTCTTAATTGTCCAAATATTTATAAAATGCATATTTATTATTATGTGAAGCATTAAAATCTTACTTATACTTCGTCAGTTTTTAAGATATAAAATATTAAACTAAGCTGTGGATTTGTATATATACTTCATAGTATGCTAAAAGTTAGTTCAGTGAAATGCATAGCACAGTTAAAAATGTCCATTCAGCCATTTCGTGAATAAACGGAAATGTACTTGAGAACTTTTGTGCAGCCCTGTATATGATCTGTAGAATGTATCCACACCAAGTAATATGAAAAAAAATGTTGTATTTTAAAACGCCTATCACAACTACAAACGCACTTCCAGCAATTATTGGTCATAGACTTCAATAGTTAAATTTATTCTTCAGCCATATTCTTTTGTGTGTCCCTGTAAATGAACGATATATTCTATGCACACCATATTTTACAATAAGTGCTTTAGTACACCTTAGTGATATATAGAAATTTCAGCACGTTTAAAAGTGTGATATCACTAAAATACAGAGCAAACGATTTTCCCCCATAGTCTATAATGTAAGGGAATTCTTTTGGGTGTCTTTGGGGAATTCTTTTGTCCGTAATGGCTACAGACTTCATTTACAATACCAAACATGCCATAGTGATACCCAATAACATCTAAGAATTTCAAGTCACTCAGACTATATTTACATCGAAAAATATTTTTGGCCAGGATTTCGGGTCAAGTATTCCACTGTGCGCCGCCTTGATCTGTGCCGCGCTTTTCCTGATAGGTTTTTAATTAACTTTTAAAGACACGAAAGGCATATTGAGATATCCACTAAATGCAAACTAGGCGCGAATCCCATAATATTTATGTGATTAATTCTAATTAAATAAGTCAGTTTTTAACAATTTGACGTTTATTGCTTTTATGTTGATACTATTGAGAATTGCATTACACAAATATGTCATTAAAAGTTGTTATAAAGGCTTTAATAGCCGATGCTAAATAGAGTACGTCACCTCTGTTATTAAACGTTCGTGTCCTCAGGAGTAAATATCTCGGCTAATTACTGAAGGTTTTTTATCGAAAATCATTATCAATCATGCCTTTATACTTCCTCTATGATAGGTACCTCCAGCGATCCTGAACGCATTTGCTTTTATGACCGCAAATCGAAATTTATGGTTAACGGAGAAATGCGGTTATCTCAAAAAGTAAGAGACTTACGGTAATCGCTATAGTTTTCCTGCAAAATTAAAATTTAACGCCTACATCCTCTAATTTTTTCATAATTTTATTTTCAGTAGATTCGGAAATAGAGGTGGGGGGAGTATTTTTGAACTACATTTTGGACGATATCTCTGAAAATATAATACCTAAAATTAAAAGAAATTTATTTTTAAGTTATGCTTTTTGAAAGCTTCCATACGTAACCCCCTCACATACACACACAATATACAAAAAAAAAAAAAAAAAAAAAAAAAAATCAAGTAGAGTGACTAAAAAAAAAAAAAAAAAAAAAAAGGATTTGCACACCAGGTACATTTATTGTAGCATATGTATAAATAAATAAAAAGACACTAAGAATTAAAAATACCAACACTTTTACAAAAAAATAAACATATTTAATATCTGACTTAATAATTATATTTAAAATATGAAAACATAAAAAAAGTAGCATTTGTACTGCCAAAAAATATTTGCACACTAGCAATAAAAATAGAACTAGAGGAATTATTTATAAGTTAAAAACAGTGCTAATATTTAGTATGCATGCCCTTTGCTTCAATTACAGCTTGTAATCGTCTGGGCATTGATTCTATTAATTTGTGACATGTTTCACTGCTGATTTGTAGCCATTCTTCCCTGAGAGCTTGCTTAAGTTCTGATTTGTTAGAAATTTTCTTTTTCCTTATTTTCACATCCAAAATATGCCATAAATTTTCAATGGGATTGAGGTCTGGTGATTGTGGTGGCGTTTTCAATTGATTTTTTTTCCATTATAAAGCAACCATAACGTCGTAATATATGCAGTGTGTTTAGGATCGTTATCCTGTTGGAAATAATATGAACTAGGAATTTCTAATTTCAGAGGCCCCACCAGTGGCTGAGAGGTTCTCCTCTCAAAGCTGGTAGACGGGAGGTGCTAGGTTCGAACCCAATCGCGTCCGTCGGCCTAATTGTTCGGAGTTTTCGTGGTTTTCTTCGAGCCATGGATTTCCATGCGCAAATACGGGTGAGGTTCCCTTAGAAAGACCCCCACGGAGGGCACTCCCCCCCGGGACTATATCCCTAGTGTAGATAATCGGCCGTCAAAAAATCAACCTAATTTCAGAGCACTATTAGATAAATGATCTCGCAATATATTAATATATTGTTTAGCATTCATATTCCTTTCAATAAAGGTCATTTCGCCAACTCCGTTAAAAAGACATGCATCCCCAAATCATTACATGACCACTGCCATTTTTTACAGTTGGTTTCAAGTTTTTAATTTGAAGAGAAGTATTTGGCTTTCGCCATACAGTTTTCTTACCATCTGAGCCAAAAATATTGAACTTGCTTTCATCGAAAAAAATAACAGTTTTCCAAAACTCTAGTGGTTTGCTGACAGAAACTTTTGTAAATTCAAGTCTTTTCACCCTATTTGTTTCACTAATAAATGGAATTTTTCGAGGGGCTCTTCCTCGAATATTTGCATCATGAAAAATATTTCTAATTGATTGTGGTGTAACTATTGTTCCCGACGTTGAAGCAACATCAACAGCCGATTCTCTAGCACTTAGAAAAGGTTTTTTTTTTTTTAAGATTCTTTTATGATGGCTCTCCTTTGCCTGGTATTTAGCTTTCTTGGACGCCCAGTTCGCGGCTTCTTTCGAACCAGTTTCTTTTTTCTTCTTAATTACATAACGAACACTAGAAAAGTTTAGATTAATTTTTTTTACCTATTCCTCTATAATTTAATCCAGAATTGTCAAGAAATATAATCTTCTCACGGGTAGCAACAGACAGTTCACATGTTTTCGGCGCCATTAGAACAAAACTCCCCAGAATCCCTGCTTCAGTTAATATATTACGTGACTTTAAAGTGCGCGGCTAATGTACTTCGGGACTGATATGCTAAACATTTGCATAATGTTCATATTTAATGCCTTTTTTAACAGTCAATGTTTCTTTTGCAAATACTTTTTAGGTATGAGAGAATATTAATTTATTTTTTAAAATATGTAATATTACTGTTTAAGGAAATGTGTAGTTATTTGTATTTTCTTCTTATTTAAATAAATGAATAATTAAGAGAATAGTATCAAATTTGCTTTGTATGGTAACTTATGCAAAAAATCGTCTACGTGCAAATAGTTTTTTTGCTCACGGTAAATTAAATAAATTTTAACTAAATATATTTGTGAATATTTAGCGATCTGCAAATATGTGAGTCAGTAGTCTTTATTACTTCCCCTAATTTGAACTTTCCCCTTTCCATTGTTTACGAGTAAAATGGCTGTGACAGACAGACAGAGGAGTCATCTGTTAAAGTTTATGTTTTTACTTTATAAGTAAGGAACCCTAAAACGTAAGAAGCATGTGAGTTTACACACAATCACTCTCCATTTGTCTCGCGCGACGCTTCTTCATTTCCCCTCTCGAGTGCAAAACTGTTCATCTCTTTCCCGAATTCCAGATGCTCGGATTGATGGACTATTAGTCCTTTGTGACTAAAGCACCATAAGTGTTTAGCTCTCTTGATAATTTTAGCCATCAGTGCTCAACTAACAGCCGGAAGCTAGTCGCAAATCTTGCCGTTACAGCCAGTTTCAATAACAAATATGATCCGAAATTTATGCTGTCTACGTTTATTTATAGAGAGGCTTTAATATATTGCATCAAAATGCAAAGATTCATAACACTTTCGGTATCTGATGCAATTTTTGCAATATGTTTTTTCTCATTTAAAAAAAAATAATAACTTTTTGGTCTTTTAATAACTTGTTTCTTTATATAAGTTATTATAACGTAATCACCACCTTGATATTTTTTGATATTTTTTAGGACTTGATATTTTTTACATAAATAGCGTTTAATTATCTCCTATTTAAGCGGTCTTACCAGAAAATGTAATTTGCAAAAAATAAATAAATAAATAAATAAATAAAAATAAAATAAATGTGAGCTGAAACAAAAATGACTAAATAAATTTAAAAATATTATCATATGCAATTAAGGTACTCAATAAAGGGAAAAAATCCACAAAAAATGTATTTCAAAAGTGCATCCTTCTGTAGTTAGTTCACATACTTAAAATATTTTTTTAACGAAAAATGCTGGTCTCTGCAGTTTTTTCTTTATTTTGTATCCAGTCATCAGAAAATATTAATGTTCATTGCATATGAGAATATATCTATTAAATACTAAATAATTTAGGTATTTCAAAAAATTAAGAATAAGATAAATTAAAAGGGATTATAAATACGAAAAGTATCTATTTAAGTAAAAATAATATAATTTGATATAAACATAGATTTAAGCATTTGGTACATTATCAATAAAATTGCAAAACAGCTCGAAAAAAAGTTTTTCCTTTCATTTCAGAAATGAACTGGAAAAAACAAAAGAATTTATATATATAACTACAGAGCTTTTGAAAAAAAAAAATAATCATTTGCTTTCTTAAGTCATTAACTGTTTTTTAACATTAGAAATCGGTAATAGAACGCTTTATCTCTGTTTCTTTTGTCTAAACCACGATTTGTACATTAAAGTGTTACTTTTCAACAGTAACGTTGTGAAAAATGTAATCAACTAAAAAAAAAAAGAAAAAGAAAAAGAAAAAAAAAGAAAAAAGACCTTTGCCGCATTGTGTGGAAGATTGTCTTTTGCTATTTTAAGAAAAGATCTTCTATAGCATAACAAAATTAACTAGAACAATTAATTAACTTTTTAAAATCTATTGTATGTACAATGATGATTTAATAAAAAAATATAATAATATTTTATTACCAAAATTAAGAAATCTAAGATTTAAATGACTTTTTTATACAGGGTGATTCATAAATATCGAAACAATAGGCTATTTCCTTAAATATTACCCCTAGACCCATACTTCCAATTGCAAAGTTTCATAAAAAGGGTGCAAAATTTAATGACATAAGTTGCAACTCCATGGGGGGTCTATTTGAAAAAATACGAAAATTAAATTTTTATACGGCCCCCGGAGTGTAAAAATTCCAATCAGTAAAACTTTCCTTATCCATTCCTGAATTAAACACAAAAAATTGCAACTTCATATCTGAAAAACTTGCAGAGTTATGACCGTTTAAATAATTCATCAGGTTTTAAGGGATTAGACACAAATTGAAATGCGTGGAATCCAAGAAACAATGTTACTTTAAGAGTTCTAGGAAACATGTAAAAAATATATTTGTTGAGTTAGAATTTTGATTTTTCTTTCTTTTTTTGTGATGGTTAACCATATAATTTGCAAACAAAATCACATCCTAATATTTCTCATAAAGTAAAAAAAAAAAGATTAGTATTTTTTTAAGCGGATTTAATTTAAAAACTTTATAACTCGAAAAATTATTCATCGGATTTCAAATTTTTATCATTTAATTAAAGAGGAAAGTATATTTTTAGTTTTGTTTCAGGATTTTTTTAAATATTAATTTTAAAAATATTAAAAATATTTATTTAAAAAATTATAATTTCAAAAGTAAATTTGTTTTCAAATATGCCGAAACAAAATTAATGTAACATAATCAAAAAAGACATGTTCCAAGTTTGCACCTTTTTTATTTACGATTCTTGACTTATAATAATTAAATGGCGAAAAATGGTAAAAAGAAAAAGAAAAAATAAAACTTCGTGCAAAAAATTGCATTTAAAGTTTTAAACATTGATTGGTTTCTAATAAAATGTTTAAATGTTTTTTTTTTTTTAATTGCACTTGGAAAAGTAACTTCTTTCTGTAGCTTAAACTTCCCATTCAGTTTAACTTTTACCGTCTCCACCTCCTTTTTGTACTATTAAATGTCCATAAATAAATGTTAAATGTGTAATTTCAATCAATGCATTTTCTAACATGCCGATTAAGAGTTTTTCATAATTTTAGTCTTCCCAAATTCAAGTTTTTATCGTCCCGGCGAGGCCGTTAAAAAAGTCCATATTCGGGGGCCGGGCCTGGCTAGGCGACTTTTTTCTGAACACTCGGTCAGGCCGGGTCTAACTTATTTTTTTCATACCGCACCGGGTGTTGGTGCAATTTATGACGGCCCATTATCTACACGAGATATATGGGCCCGAAAGGGGGGCGGGCTTCCGTGGAGGTCTTTCTAAGAGAACCTAACCCGTATTTACGCAAGGATATCCAAGGTTCGAAGAAAACCACTGAAAACTCCGAACGATTGGGCCGAAGGGTTCGAACCCAGCACCTCCCGTTTACCAGCTTTCAGAGCCTCTCGGCCACTTGTTATACCGAACAGGGACTGGCTTCCTTATATCTAGGTCTTCTCTGGGCGAAATTTTCAGTCCCGTTCTCCAGACAACCCGTATTAATATCGTTATCTCTGACTGACCTAATCCGTGCAAAAATAACTAAAATTTGGCTCAGCCCAAAAACTTTTACAAATGCATATATTTTTAAATGGCCATTATTTTACAATAAAACTTTAAAATTCACATTTTTAAAGGATAATAGATTTTGAGGCAAAAAATTTAAAATACAGTAAAACAAGTGAAAAAAATCTGCCTATCACGGAATCCTTTCTTAAACGGAAAAATCTGTTGATCCATGGAAATTGAATATAATAATACCTGAGAAAAAATAGACTAGTACATTTACAACTGCTAAGAAGGGAACTTGTCTATAACGCTTTTTTTTTCTTTCCTATGTGATTCCATCTTATAAGATTTTACTTTGTAGCATTTTTCATCGTCCAACACATGGAATATGGATTAACGATATTAAAGGAGAAGTGGATCGTTTACACATAAATAGAGATTCATTAATAAAACAAATAATCACAGCTTTTGGCGCTTACTTTAAAATTAATAATTATAAACATGAAAAAACAAATAATATAATAAGTATTTTTGGTCAGAACTCCTTCATACGAAACAACTTTTAACCATATAGATTTAAAAAAACTATGTAGAAATTCAGTCAGGACGGGCCAGGCTACAATTTTTTCCAGGCAGGGCCGAACTTTTTTCCCTATGGGTCGGTTTGGGACCGGACCTAGATATTTCGACCCGTTCACACCTCTAGTGTAGACCACCATCATACTTTGAAAGCAGGTTTAAAGGAAAATTGAGAACAAAAAAGTTGTTTTAAAAGTTGTTTTAAAGAAAAACGTTGCCTATTTATGTCCAAAGGAGAGGCAGCGTCTTATATAGACTTTTAATAATGTATAATTTGTGGATGATCCCTATCTTGCATTCAAAATGAGTCAAAAACTCGTCGCTCAGAGGCATGGATAAATGGTGTAAGTCACGAATTTCGGATTTTGATACCTCTGCGAATTTTGAAGATATCGAGATGAATTTTTTTGTGTTTAATTCAGGAAAGGATGAGGGAAAATTTCCTGATTGGGAATTTTATTCTACGGGGGGGCGTATAAAAATTTATTTTTTGTATTTTCTCATATAGACCCCCCCCCCCATGGAGTTGAAACTTATCTCATCAAATTTTGCACCTTTTTTTGTGAAACTTTGCAATTGGAAGTATGTACCTAGGGGCAATATTTAAGGAGATAACCTATTGTTTCGATTTATGAATCACCCTGTATATATTTTTTTCTCAAATAAAGGTGATGTAACGTTAGAGTATCGGTATTATATCTATAATTCGTGAGTCTCTTTGAAAAAGAAAAACATGCATATACAACACTTTTTTAAACAACAATAGTCACTCAAACGTATCAAACTGTCACTTGATACGTCTTGCATATTAATGTTTGCTTCCGAAATTTGATATAAAAACTAGTTTTCTTTTTTTTTTTTTCAATATGCGTGTCACGTTATAGTTTTATTTATGTTACTTTTTCGTATAACAAACTAATAAAATGCTGTATAATACGTCGTGCTATAAAGAGTATTCAGTAATTTCGAAAAAAAAAATAGACACATTTTCATTGACGGTATGTAGCAAAAACTATCCTGTACACCAAAGAAGGATATTAAAGTCTAATTAAAGGTATTTTTTAAAACACACTTTTCTATTCAGTGGTGTCTAAAATTATAATTATAAGACACGATTACTAAATCGTGTCGACAAGTACATCAAAGACCTCGTATGATATGTTATTACAGCTATGTTAATGTTTTGTGTATAGCTTACGATTTCTATAAACGACAGAAAATTAAACTATTTTTGCCTACTTTGAGAATATTCAGATATTCTTCCTACTTATAACATTATGCCAAAACCCCATGTTCTGAAAGTATATATTCTATGCATTACAGACTATCAAAAAATTCTTTTCATGTATTGCTTAGAATATGTCTGCATAACCTATAATTTATCAAGTATGGCAGAACTCTTATCTTCCAAACTAAAAACTCTTTATTTTACTGTCCAAATATAAAGTTAAATGCCAACCGTCATTGCCAATAAAATAATTTTAAATTTAAAAAATAGATTTATTCAAAATTTAACATCAAAAATATCAAAAGGAACTGCGCTAAAAAAGAAATCCATTTGAAAAGACTTGCAATATAAAATGAATTCATACAAATTAAAACACTCTTTTTGTGATAAATATCATTAATACTGCAAAATAAGTACTAATTTTATATTAACATGTATAAATGTCCATTCAAAGAAAGATAAATTTTTGAAAATCAAATAATTTATTTCATTAGATTATTTCTGTCTTGTTTCCTTTTAAATAAATATATGAAAATGAAATATATAAAATAAACTATGATATACCAAAGAAAACTGTGAGCGCAGATGTAATGCACAGTGTTGTAAGAACAGATGTCGATTTTTTTAGAATACAGATATCCTTCTTATCCTGTAAAAAATAAATATTTGAAGAGGAGTATTTATATGGATTTTGAAAGCTATAGAAAATAAATAATTTAAATGAAAATCAGAATAATATATAGGTTAACGTTTTATTTTTATTTTTATTTGATAATGTATTTTAATCTTTAGACGTGATCGAATGAAAACCTGTACTGCAGAATTTTAATTTTAATAAAACGTCATTGTATTTGTTTCGTTTTTACAATGATTATGGCAAAATAAATGCGTTCCAGATTAACAATACCGTAAAATCAACCTTCATAAAACTTAAAATTCAACACATTTATGAAATTCGAAAAACAAAAATTTTTTTTTCAAAATTCATGGCTAAAATTAAATTTCCTGTTATTTCAATTATGTGTCCCAACAATTTAAAACATAAGAAATTGCTTATTAAAGACCATTAATTGCTTTTAACCGTTTATCTTTGAAGTTAATTGAAACAAAAATAATAATACTTATATTTAATTCTAAACGTAAAATTCCCTTTTATTTCAAACTTTAAAAGGATTAAGGTAAAAACGACTGACCGCATTAAATATATTCCGAAGAATTAAGACATTCAATTAGCGCCGAACATCATTAATTATACAAAACAAGTATTGATTTTCTCGTTACATGATTAAAGCTTCTTTCAGAGGTTCATATTTCAATCTCAAATGGTTTTTTAAGGATGATTTTTGATACATTTTTCCTCTGATATATAAGTATGAAAATAAATCAATAAGATAAAGAACGTATATAATTTGCCATGAACGAAAATCCATGCTTGGTGTTTCAAAGAAAGATATTCTGAGAAAATTTATCAGATTTTTTTGTATACATGTAGAATAATCCTTTGCCTGTAAAATATATGTTACTTAAAGATTTTTTATCCCTATTGTCTCCATAGATATCTGTATTTTTTATTTTTTCAAATAGCGTACGCTAGTTTTATTGAAGACAATTCCTAATTATATTATTCAATGTTTTATTGCGATGGAAAGTTTCCATTACATTTGACAAGTTTTTTTATTAAGTTGTTCTCGATACATTTTACCACTGATAAAAGATATGAAGAGGAAATCAGCAACATAAATAATAGTTATAATTTACCAAAGATCCGAAAGCTAAGATAGATTTTTCAAACAACCTCTTAAAAGAAAAATGTCTTTGTTGTTTCTTTCTGTATACAGATAACACTATACTATAATAAAATATGCCACTGAAGGTTTTTTTCTTACTTCTTAAGTTTCTAATTTCTGCATTTCAAATGAATATATAGAAATTTCAACTAAAAGAGTCTAGTGTTCGTAATATTATGGATAGTTATATTATAGTTACAAATAGTTTTAAAAAGTTTTTCAAATATTAATGATTTCCTTCATATATTTCATTATTTACTTGTTCTTTTTATGAATTTGATATCCTGTTGTTTTTCTTTCGCCAATTATGAACGTTTTAATTTTTAATATTTAATATATTGGTGATTAGGATATAAGTTTATTAAAAAATATTCATTAATGATTAGTTAAATTAATAATATTTAATCCAGATTTATTATGTATAATGTCAGTGTAATGTATTGATACTCACTTTATTAATTTTTATTTAAAAAAATGATGATGAATTGTAATATTATATAATAGTTATATATATACATATATATATATATGTATATATATATATATATATATATATATATATATGGGAATGTAAATATTCTCCACAATGCAACTCGTCTAACTCAAGGGTTTATTGAATCGATACGCAATCATATATGAAATAAAAAGTACAGCACGAGGAGCGTGGAAAAAAGCTAAAAATGTGTGGCAACGTTTTTGATGGAAAATAAGAAAATTCAAGAGATGTTTTATGTTTTTTAAAAGTTCGTTAGTTTTTAGCTTTAACATTAAGGTTAAAGATTCGTTGTGCATCAAATAAAAGATTTGAGTAAGAATTCTAGATGAATTCCAGTATTTATGTAAACAAATGTATTATATTATTGATGTGGATGAACTGTTGTGATCTTCCAAGCATAATATTTGTTCGAGTGAATAATAAATGCCGTATTAAATTGACGAACTAATAGATGCATTTATTTATAGTTATAAGCGAAGTGAACTTTTTAGTAATTTTCAGATAAAATACTACAAACTTTGGGGGCTCGGTGCCGGAATTTGAATAAAAAATTGTATCGATTACGGAAAAAACACATCATTATGTCGATTTTGAATAAAGCCCGACGAAGCGATTTGATTGAACTATGCGAGGAATGCGGAATAAACACGCCAGAGAAAATAACCATTCTGTCATTAATTGAAGCAATAAAAACTTGGGAAAGTTTTGATTAAGACTTTATAAAAGACCGTCTTGAAGTAATATCATCGGCTAGCAAAGAGAAATAGCTACCATAATTACACTGTAAAAAAAAATCTGTAATCTTACAAAACTAGTTTTTGTAAAACTACAGAAATCTGCATGTTTACTAGAATTTTATCTGTAACCGGGTATAATATTTACCACTCGCATAGTAGAAATACATGAAATATCTTAGTCTCCCATGTCAGCCAATGAGAAAGGACTTCAATGATGACGTAATGACTATTCACGCAACCACAGAGGTGTTCAAGGTATCCATCTTGATTATGATTTCAAATTAGGATGTAAGTAAATATTTCGTCTTTATGAGTTAAATTTTGTTATATTTCCATTCTCCTTGATTCCTAATAAGTAAAAATGAACTACACAGTAAGACCGTTTGATTTCGAATTATAATGTAACATGATTTTAGCAGGTATTAATGCGTAATCATCCTATTATTTTATTGTTAAATATTTATCGTTCAGTCAAATGACTATTCTTTACATCAGTGTTTACTGCATGCGTGCAATTTCCAATGTTTTATGTAAAAAATAATATTTTATTGCAATATGGTTAGCAGATTAAATATTTTATTTTTAATTAGTGATGCAATGAATAGTACCCCCCCCCCCCCCCTTTGACTGATAATGAAGGCTAAATATTCCACCATTCTTCTGCAGAATACTTAAAATGTATACCAAAATTATCTTTCTTAATATTAGAGTCGTGCCGTGTAATCTGTATTTATTGTATTAGATTCCGGCATCGGGTCGAGTTTACCTTACTTTTTTGGTTCGGATCGGGTCGGTTTGGGTTTTGAATCTTGTGTGTCGGGTTCAGGTTGACTGATTTTTCAAAAGAATGTCCAAAATATTTTTTTTCAGGTTAAAAATCTAGGTATAGGGCAGATGTGCCAGCAATGGATAAAATTCAAAGTTTCTTGTTTATAAAAAAAATTTATACAATAAAAATTTTACTTTAATTTTTTTTTTCATAACCCCCCCCCCCCCTCACGCTTACATGTTTTATAATCCGTGTTATTGTTGATACTCTTAATCAAACCAATTAGGAAGCAAAAAGTGATCCTTCGAAGTTCCACTATTTTTCATTTATGTTGGCGAACATGCAAAGAGCTGGTTTAACTTAATAAATTTTATATATTCTTTTACTTTCCTGCAAAATTTCCTGCAAAATTTGTTTTTGTTTTGGTAGTAATAAAAATTTTTGAATATGATCATTCTAGACATTTCATCAATCGCACACTAGATGAAGCAATGGTAGCCCAATCTCCAGTTGAAAAAAGTTGCATAAGATTTCAATTGTATAAAGTAAAAGATTATTTCAAGATCAGAAGTGATTTTGCTTCATATACTTTTTATGCTTTCTGAATATTAATGACTTGTTTATGCATAGATGTAATAGTTTCCCTATTTATGGAACATTATACTGTATATTATCGATAATATAAACTAAGCCTTCAAGCATGGATTAAACTAAGCATGCGACAAATTTTGAAACTTGCAATTTCTTTAATTATAAAATTGTTTCTGAAAATTATGTTTCTATATTGTTCAGGGACATTAGAAAGTGTTTCATTTGGTATTCTATAAACTGAAATATTGTTTTTGTGTCAAACAAAGTTCATTTTCTTATTTTTGTAAAATGTGTCCCATTCCTCCATACTCTCTCCTATGCTTCTAACTCTGAATATTGGGCACTTTTCTATCTATACACACGTATCATGGGTATGTGTTTTAAAACTATCAGAAATATTATACATATGTTTGCGTGTATATGAAAAATGAAATGTTGGTAAAATTTTTCTATTCCTAGAGAAGGATAAATGGTTCTTAACTGTGCCTTAAATAAAAAGAATTTATCACATTTCTTATATATATATATTTTTCTTAACTTTTAACTCATGTTACCGGCCTCTCAGACCACAGCTTTTTTTTAATTTTTATAGTTTTGCAATTTTTTATGTACTTGCAATTTTCAGTTTAACTACAAACACTACCGAAATTTTGTTCCGTTGTGAACTTTAGTACTATCACCAGACACTTTTGAATAGGTGAATTTTAATTATAACAGTCCTGTACAAAAAGTTCAGTACAAAAACACCATCCTATGAGTTAATCGTGCCTTTTATTCATCTTTCGATAAAGCGGTCTCACAGACAACTTCACACTAATTGACTTCACACTAGTTGTGACAATTTCTGTGACATCAGTTAAAGGTTAAGGAGTAAATTTAATAATAGGTCATTCATATTGAAATATGTATTTATTTTATCTGAAAAATTGTTCTGCTCAAACTTTTTGTAAAAATCTTAGACTTGGAAAAAACCTAAATATATACAACTGCATTTTAATTTTACGTGAGTTTCTGAGCGATAAAATGTCGAGTTTTTACTTTCTCATGCAAAGAGAGATATAGGGTAGGTAGGGGTAAAGATATGAGCGAGGCAAAAATACGCACCGGCTGATTTCATATGAAGCAACATTTCGGCTCTCATGACCAATAGGTGGCAGTTTTGTTTCAAGTGTACTAGTCATTTGTTTAAACCTTTGATTAAAAGTAGCAATTTGTGCTAAGAAAATGAGGTAAGTTTAAATTTTCGAATTTTGATCTAATATTTTTTAAATTTCACTTTATTTTTTAGCTGATAGTATCTGGAATTTTTATAAATCCAAAATTTTAGTGGAGATCGAAATATTTTTAGCTTCTAAATGCCGTAGTTTACCTCGATCACATTTGTTTATACTTATAGGTAGCCGGTTAAGCAAAATACTGCAGAATAGGGTAAAAGTACGCATCCTTCTTGGGACAAAGATACGAACATGTTTAAGATATGGGACTTTGCCCTATCATTTTAGCTAGATGCAAAGCTTTTCACAATTTCTAAATTTATATTATATAAAATATAATAGCTGCTTAACTAATATAAGTTAGTAAACTACATTTTCCTTTTTCTAGTTAAGTTTTTTTTAAAATATAGAACGTAGGTATCTACCTACCTACTTTTAAAAATCAATATTGTTTCATGAATCGCTTTTGTTTTAAACCTTAATCCTTAACTCGTGTTAACGGTCTCACCGACCGCTGCAATATTCAGTTTCCACAGTTTAACTTGTAATTTTCAATTTAAGTAGTTATGTTAGTTTAATTTTGATTCGTTTGGTAAATTAGAAGTATAGCTGAAGACTTCTGAATGCGGGAAATTTTACTATAATAGCCCTTTGCATAAAGTTTAGCGCAGAAACCGCCTCATATGAGTCAGTCAACCATTTTATTCAATCAACGATTAAGCGGTCTCGGAGACCGCTTACAGTATTTATGAAACGATTTTTGTCACAACAGATGGAGGTTAACTTCTATTTGCGATCTCGCAGACCGCTGTTTTTTCATGGTCTAGTTTAGAATTTTCAGTTTAAATATTATCGAAATTTACTAATGCTTTTATATTACTCATTCATTTTAGTGAAAATAGGGGCAAAATCCGGCCGTAATGGGGGAAAAAATGCGCACTGCGAATCTTTTGCCTCATCACTGCGTACTTTTAGCCCAACGAATAGGGCAAAGATACGCAGAGCAATGTTTTTTTTTAAATTACAATTTCTCACGGAATTATAATTTGACAGAATGTCGTTTGATAGTGGAACGTGCCTAAGGTTTTAATACAACATTTTAATCAGTCGTCACATAAGTTTAGATCAATGTGCTCGTTAAAAATCAAAATTAATAAGTGCGTAACTTTAGCCCCCACCTATCCTACATCACTTAGGTGTGTCATGTGATTGTGAGCCATGTTGTGTACAACTTGTCATCAAGCGCCATTGAGATCAACCATGATGGTGAATATCGATGGCGCTTTTTAACAAGCTGTCCTCACTTCAAATACTTGTGGGCATGATACCCACATATGTTTGAATATTAAAGTATATACATTTGTCCATTTTCCTACATAAAACATTGTTATTAGAGATGTAATTGTAGATTACATTTCATAACATCAATAAAACAGGATTTCCTTTCCTTTTATTTCGGGTTCGTATTGAAATAGGCCTGGATTGAGTTGCAGGTTGCCGGAAATTATTTTGGCTGATTCAGGTCAGGTTGCGGATCGAGGAAATATTTTTGGAGGGTTCGGGTCGAGTTGCGGGTTGACTTAAGTATAATATTCGGTTTTGTGTCTGGTGCAACTTGACCCGTGCAGGACTACTCTGTAGTCGGGAAATTTTTAATATATCAGGATTCGTACGGTCCTTACTTACTTACTTACGGTACTTTCATTTTTCAAAAGGTTTTTTTTGTGCTTGAAAGTGCTTATTTTCATACAAAAAATTTTAAAAGCCCTTTAAAGTGCTTTATTGTCATATTATTTCTTAATCCGGGGGTGGAACTCTTCTGCATTTCTTTTCATTTCTGATTTAAAAAATAAAGATAAAACCGCCATTGCTAACCTTTCATCTGAAATTTCACCTCCCCTTTTTACTCCCTTCTCCACAATACCAAAGTTTAAACTGTTTAAAACTTTTTTTTTATTCTTTAACTGATGTTACCGGTCTCACAGACCAGTGCTTTTTTCAATTTTCATAGTTTAACTTGCAAATTTCAGTTTATTACAAACACTACTGAAATTTTGTTTCACTTTAGTACTATCACCAGAGACTTTTGAATAGGTGAATTTTAATTATAACACTCCTGTGCAAAAAGTTTAGTACAAAAACATCCTATGAATTTATCGCGGCTTTTATTCATCTTTCGTTGGAGCGGTCTCACAGACCGCTTCACACTAGTTATGTGACAATTTCTTTGACATCAGTTAAAGGTTAAAAAAAAAAAAAATTGCTCTACTGTATTTGTTACTTTAAGTGAAAAAATAATCAGTCCTAAATTTCATTAACTATTCATTCCATCATATCCATTTCATTAAAATTTTATCTGAATTTCACCTTCAAAATTTCGTTTCCCCGTTTTCTTCACATCTCACAGTAATAATACTTAAAGTTTCAAAACTCTTTAAAACTGCTTAAATTAAAAAAAAAAAAAAAAAAAAAAAAAAAAAAAAAAAAAAAAAAAACTGTTCTGTGTCATTTTATTGTCACAATAAATAATCAAGATTTTTCTTCCCACTCGAAATTGGCATCCCCCCCCCCCCAAAAAAAAAAAAAAATTAAAAAAAACTTAGAGCACATAGAATTTTAAAGTCTTTAAAACTCTTTATAGACCAGTGGTAGGAGAGGAAAAAAGGGCCGCATTTGGAATTAATTAGGGGAAAACTGGAAATTGTTTTAATCCTTTTACTTAAAGTCTAGAATGAATGTACTAAGTTTTCCCCCTCTTACTAGGTGAGTGGTTGAAGATATGTACAGATTTATAGTCAAAAAACACATTTTTATTAATTACCATAACAATATCTAAAAAAAACTAACTCATCAAAAACATTGTCAATACAGATGTTGTAGAGGTTAAAATTCTGATTGAAATGTTTTTGTTGAATTTTTACAATTATAATGCAAAGTTTTCAGAGTTATGGCTTAAACTCTTGATTACGGATTATAGCCCAGTGGTAGGAAATGAAAAAAAAAAGGCCGAATTCGGAATTAAATACGGGAAAGCTGGAAATTGTTTTAATCCCTTCAACATAGATCAGAAATAAACGTACTTACTAAGTTTTCCCGCCCTACTAGGTGCGGCTTTGCCGCTACGAACAAATAGATAACTTAAAAAGTGCACTATTTCATGATTTTTAGCATATTTCAAAAATGATTTGTAAATGATGGGAAATATTGTTTATGATCTCTGATATTGTATTTGAATTATGCGTCGTATTTAATTTGACATATATAGTGAATAACAGTGCGTATGCATCACATTTAAGGAGGTCGAAAATAGTGGGGAGGAGCGAGGGAACAAATGAGTGTGCAGAATTCTTGTCGCTAGAGGAATAGGTCAACCAATAGCACAATTTTAAACTTCGATATTTTACGAAAAGGACTAAGATGGTTTTAATAAAAATTATATTCGACTAGTATACGAGCATCTTAAGTTAAATTTATAAAATTTTAAAACGTTCGGAATATTGAAAAAAAAGTATTATTAGTTAGCTTAAAGTTAGCTTTACGTTTTTTTAAACTAAGGTTTAAGGTTGACGATATCAGTTTAGAAATGGCATGTAAAACGGCTGTCAATTATGTACCTCTTTCTCGATAACTACTAAATTATAATCCTCAAAATATACAAAATAAAGCATTAACATATTTACAGAAACATCTCAAGGGCCTCAACAACTTAAAGAAAATACATGTATGTAATAAACGGAGGCAGGGTGGATTGATAAGTCTGTCTCTCTCCTGATTAGCGGTTAAGGCAAAATTTAGAAATAGAATTGCGACCTTAATGTTCAGCAAAAATATTAATATGGGTACTCATTTTATTCAGAATTTCAAATTCTACAACATTTGTATTGACAATGTTTTTGGAAGCATTAATTGTTCTGAGATATTGTTAAGATAAGTTAAAAAAAGTTTTTCGACTATAAATATGTACATATTTTCTAATGTTCACCTAGTACGTGGGATAAAACTTGGTACTTTCATTTTAGACCTAAACGGAAGGGATTAAAACAATTTCCAGTTTCCCACCCACATAATTGTGAGTTACATCCCCCGATCACGGGTCTTTGAAATAGAATTGTGACAATGTTCAACAAAAATATTAAATGGAGTTCTCATTTTACTCGGAATTTTTAAGCTGACGACAAGCTGAACACGGAAATTGCAAAACCTAAATTTCATTCCAGATTTCAAAGTGCTGCCATTTGCAAAATGACATCAGCGTTACGCGCAGATATATTTGTTTTTTATAATATTGATATAGATTTTATTTTCATATCAAAATCTTGGTGGTTTTTTTTTTTTTTTTTTTTTTTTTTCAAACTAATTTTTTTCACCCTTAAATCCATTTACATCTGAGCCAAATCAATACTCGATCATTTCAAAGCTACTGTATAACATTAAGTGTGTATTTTTAAATAATATATACGTAATGTGAGTCGTACAGTAAAATGCGCAGAAAAACAGAAAAGTGACTTCGGACAATGAATTTTTTTAAAAGATTAATTTTCTATTTTTTTAAATGTATTGCAGTATTTCAAAAAGAATTGAAAGTATATGCTTTTTGGTATTGTTATTATTATTTGGTATTAATATTCTGCATAATTTGATTTTTGGAGTCTTATGTGTAATTTTGAAATATGCCTGGAAAGGGATGTGGGGGAGGGACAAGGTTCTTCCAGTATTTTAAATTCTTAAAGTTTGTCGTTATCATCTAGACTCTTTGAAATTTTTAGATGGTAAAAACAATGCTTTCGTATCCCGAGTGAAAAAATATTAATATTTTGTGGGAAAAAGGCTGGTAAGATTTTTACCACGATGTAACTCAGGTTTTTGCTTATTTTGTCGAAGTTTTTGCACATTTTATTTAGTAAAAAATATTTATATTTGTCCGAATGTTAAGAAATTTTCGTAGGTAAATCTAAATCTCGCCTGTTGATTTGCTCTAAAAAGATTGTGTTAAAATACGGACGTTTAGTTAGTTTTATGGTAGAAAAAATATAGTCTTTGTGAGGCACGAAGTGTCCTACGCTCACCAATGTATTTGAAAGAGTTAAAACTCATGTTTTTAAAAATCAATTGCATCATCAGTTAGAAGATTTTAACTTTTAGAGCATATATATATATACATATTTGCCGATACTTCTAAAATATCATCCTGGAATAAATTGCTACAAGCTTTCGGAAAACTTTTTTCATCTTTTTTTCAAAACTTTAACTGCTAGGTGGGGAGAATATTGTAAATTTAATATCGGAATATATCAAAGTGTTAATATTGGTGATATATCGCGATAACTACCGTAAAGTGTATGCGAATAGAAAAATTGCTTATTTTAAAAGATAAATGGCATGTTACCTAAAATTTTGGTAGAAACAGATGTAGAAAGGAGCTAATAAATGTTTCATGCTATTTTCTTCTACAGCATCCTTTAAATATATGTAGGGAAGGTGGGGCAAAATCGGGTACCATAAAAGTTGTTAGTCTCAAATGCTGTGAAATGGGAAAACAAACTTTGAACACTGTTTTTAATGTAAAATGAATCCTTGGCTATAATAAAACGTTCTTTTCAAACAAAAAAATATATATAATTATTTATATTAAAAAATAGCTTTTTTCAAACGTATGCAAAAATCTGGCTTTACCTCGCTGGTTGGGTAAAATTGGGTATTCATTTAAAACTACTGGAAACTCATTTTGGTCAAAAATATCTTGCTTAATATAGTAAAAAATACATTTTAATTATTTTTAAAAAAAACGAAATTGCACATGTGTTCTTCCATGTGTAAAAAAATAATTCGTTGGCAAATTTTCTACGTTGTATAGGCTTGCTTACTTTACACTGTACGTTTTCGAGTTCTTTTAGCTTCAAAAATCACAGATGAATTTGTCATCATATTCTTCTGCATTACTACATGCTTCGTGTGCTTAATCGTGGAATTTTAAACATCGTATTTGGATTTAGAATTTGAGTAAAGTTCATAGCAAAACATACAGGTTTCATTATCCTCTTCTTTTGAAGATGTGTCCGCAATCTTTTTTGGTTTCTTTTTTTCTTTTAAAGAAACTTCTTTTTTCGTCTTGCAGATTGTTTGGCTTATTTCTCCTTAATATCTGCTTCGATCTGTAATTTATAGGGAGAAGAAATCAAAATAAGTTTTTCCCTTTCTTTTCTCAATTCTAAAGCCTTCCTTAGAAGGGTATAATAACATTTTAGGTGAAATTGGAAATACAGATTGCTGGGCTACATAGTCTGAAGATGTCGAATGGATAATTTTAATAATGTATTCTGTTGATGTAACATTTCGAATGAGTGATGACGCCTGTGATTGTGATGTTAACTGCTGCATCTGGAAGCAGCTCGACGTGAAAGCTGGTGGATGTTGTCAACTCGTTTATGTTCGGAAGGTTGAGCTCCATTATCCTGTGATGACTTTCATGGGTTTATCTGTCACTTCCGAAGGAGCAAAAAGATGGTCTGGAAAAACATTGTTGTAGGGGAAAATCCGTGTTTTCTCGAACCTTCTGATTGCAGTATTTATAATTGCTGCTCTCGAAAATGCAGTTTTAAATAATTTTCCAATTTGGTAAATTGTTATAGATCGAGCAGAGTTGGAAAATAACCACTTTTTCACCTCTTGTTCTTAGTATGAGCTTAGAGATGCTTGAAAGACACATCAAGGGGTTGAAATCGATGCGTTGCGTAAGGAAAGAAGCATATATAAATACATCGCTTTCTCTTACTAGATTAACTGGATTCTTTTATATGAATTGAACACCTATTAAGGATTTAAAGAACGGATTTTTCAGGACAAGGATTGGAAAAAATCTGTACATTTTTTAACCAAATAAAATGAAGACCTCTTTCGTAATCCATCCACTCCTATTATATGCAGCAAATGAGTCTGGGGAAAGTTTCATTTATCGAGGGGTTTTTTTTGCCTGTTTAATATTTGATAAAAAAAATTCTGTTATAGATTATATAGCCTAGTTATATAGGATTGGGATTTTTTGGATTATTTGTCAATTTGGGCAGATTATTTTATTTAGAGAAACAAGTCACGAAATACATTTGCATTTTAAGTGGACTCATAACGCAAGTTATTACACCTCAGATTAGAATGTTATTTATTAAAATGTAATAAGCATAATATAAAATTATGCCTTAATTAGTACCATTATTTTGTTCATTAATAATTGCAAATTATTTAATTTCATAAATGTAAGCTAAAAATTAGACCCACTTTTTAATATAAAACAAAATCAAAATTAAAGTTTTTTTCATTATAACTAGATAGATTTAGAATTATATTATAACTTAACAGCATTAAGAATGCAATTTAAAATTCCATGCTAATTTATTAACTTTACTAAAAATACATTCTATGAGTGTCGGACAAAATCGGGTATACCCAGTTCTGACCTACTCTTAAGTACCCGGTATTACTTCAACATAACAGAGTTTAAACATAGCGTCACTACTCTTAATCCTATAAGCAAAAGATCAGTAAAAGTTTTAAAATATTATCAGGAAAGGAAAGAATTAGATATAGTACTCAGGAATATTTAATATGCTGAAAAAACGTGGTTATACGCGTAAAATCTAGAATCAAATAAAACAATTTTTCAAGAGTAATTGAAACTAATTCCTTCACACTAAAAAAAACCGCACACAGTAACGTTTCAATCAGCTATAAATGCCATAATGGTTACCGACAAGTTATTTCTCGTGTTGGCTGATAGACAGAAGTACAACTGAAGGAGGGATCTGCGCTACCCGGTTTAACCCACCTACCCTATTTTTTACAACTCGCCCATATATATATATACACACACATACAAAAACACACATACAAAATAAAAATATTTTTTTAAACAAGAACGTAAAATATTCAACCTTCAACGGCAGATTATTATTTTCCAACACATTCAGAATTATGTAAAAAAAAAAAAAAAAAAAAAAATCAACCTTTAATAAAGTTAAATATGAGGGCTAAGTAAGCAAATTACAAAACACGTAACACATTTGAAAATTAAAGTTCAGCAATTATCAGTCATCGGAAAAATATCCGAATTCCTTTGTGCAACGCTATATGATCTATACATTTGAATATATACCAAATAGTATGCTAAACATTAGTTCATTTAAGAAGCGCATTTTCACTGTTGAAAATTCCCCTTCAACATATTTCGTCAATAAACGGAAATATATACATCTTTTTTGCAGCCTGTATATGATTTACAGATTTTATACATACGAAGTAAATAAATTAGTTAAATTAAAAAAAAAAAACTCACCACAACAAATAACGAACTTCCAGCAATTATTGTTTATTTATACAGTACTATAAGCGAATCCTTTTGTTTCCCCCCATAAATAAACGATTAATGCTATGCTCATCATGTTCTATAGTAAGCATCTTTTTGTGCATTTCAGTGATGTGTATCAATTTCTATATGCTTGAAATAGTGTAATATCATTCCAATATACTACAAATGATTTTTCCCTACATACCATTGAAATAGACCATAAAAAGTCATTGATTAAAATAACAAATTTTCCAAAAAAAAATCAGTTGATTAAAATCATGATTTAATCGTTGATTAAAATCGTTAACACCCTATTGCAGCCAAATGGCAAGCATTAGTTTTTGTTAATCACGATTGATTGACGAATTTTTTCCCTCAACCAACTGACGCTTTTTGCAATATTTTTTTACATTTTAAGAATTTCACAATATTTTTCTTTTACCTAACAAATGGAGAATTTTGCAGCTTTTTCTTACAAACTTTCTTTGCAGTTATCCAAAATTTTTAGCCTAATAAAATATAAAATTATAACTAAAAATTAAATAAACAGCACATAAAGAAAAACTATAAAATTATTTAGATATTTTAATTCCAATATTTCAATTGACTAAGGTTTAATGCAGTTTTATTTATTTTTTAAAATAAATAAAATTGTGCGATTTGTGTTAGGTTGCCGTTTTCTCCGAGACGGGAAAATTTAAGTTTACCTATGACCTTTTAGAGAGAGGTGTGGGGGGGGGGGGTGGGGGGTTACTGTTCCTGCTGACCATTAAATTTTCAAATTAGTGGTTCAAATGAATTTTTGGTGTTCTTGGGCCAGCGGACCACCAATGATTTCGAACACTGATTGATTTTTTAAATGCTGAAGATTTCCTTGTAAAAGAGATTTGAATTGATATACTGTTTAATTTTTTTATTAATTCCCCTGTGTGAAATTTGATTATTGTTATGTTTACACAAGAAATATTTTATGTCTTAAAATATTTACTCTTTCATTTAAAACAGGTGGAGAATTTAACCTGATGCTTGGATCTATTCCATTTTACCAGACTTGAAATCCTGATTTAGAACATACTAAGCTTCAAGAATTCTTTTTATTTGATGACCTGAATGGTCAGAGAGGGTGCAGCACCCCCTTAAAACTGTATGAGAGAAACTGTATGTAAAATGATATTATATTACAGTAAATATTAGTCTGACATACTATACATATAATTTAATGATTATATAATTTGTATTTTCAATAAATGGAGCGGCATACCGCAAACCAACTTAAATGTGTTGCTATTTAATAGTGTCTGTAACCATTTCTTTTTCAGCTATTGCAAGGCTGCTGCTGATGAATATTTTTCTTTTTTACGAGTATAGTTAAAAAATAAATAAATCGTCGTCATAAATTATCATTTAGGAATACTGAAAAAATACTTATATGTAAGAATAATTAGTCGCTTGGTGGCGACACTGCTGTTATTAAATTAACCCTTCAAAGTAAGTATTTAATATGTTGTAGAAGTACATTGTGTATTTAAAAAAAGGCTTTAAAGTTTAAAGTAATACTTTTGTATTAGCTGATATTAGAGGTTAAATGGATTCTGCTACTTATAGCTGCCTTTTTAATTAAAACAATAATAAAAACAGGGTATGTATTTAAATCTAAAGAAAATTATTTTTTTTTTCTTTGTGAATAAGCAACCACTAAATGGACTATAAGTGTAACTGAGTGCGAAGAAATATTCCAAAATGTAAAAGGACAGAATGGTAATATTTGTGGGGGAAAAAATGTAATTATTTTGTTAAATTAGATCAAAATGGTTTACATTTGTTTTTTAAATATATTTCAAAGACAATAGAATCAATAATTAAAACTTAAATAATTTTCGGTTTAAAGAAAATAAAAAAAAAGCTTTCCTACTGCAAGATAATCTCGCATTATCTGAAATTTTGTTTATTATTACACCATAAAATGATAAATTGAAAACCAAAGTGAGGGGGAAAAAAAAGAGCTACAATCCGGTGTAACCATTCCCCATAAAGATGAGAGAAAATCCTGAATCGTGATTCAAACTTTTAGCAAAAAATTGGAATAGAGAAAACCTTGAATTATGATTTAACCTTTCACCAGAAAATTGGATTTAAAAACAATCCTGATTCGTGGTCCTACCTTTTACCAGAAAATTTGATTAAAAAAAACTAAATTATGGTTCAAACTGTTACCAGAAAATTGGATTTAAAAAAAACCTGATTTATAGTTAAACCTTTTATCAGAAAATTGGATTTAAAAAAAATCTTGATTTATGGTTCAACCTTTCACCAGAAAATCGGATTTATAAAAAGCCTGAATCATTGTTTATCATTTCACTAATATAATGGTATTTGAGAAAGCACCAATAAACTGGTAAAACTTATCGCCAATATCTTGTTTGCAGCTAAATTTCAGCGACTTTTCACCATTTTCTTGGTGAAACATCACACTTTATTTTTAACAGTGTATCGATAACATTTTTTAAAAATTTAGGCATATTTTATAAACTCAGTAATGATACTTTACTTTCATTATTGTTTCTATTCGCTTTTTTAATTTAACTAAAAACCATAAGATCTGCTTCTGCTTATCTGCTTATTTACTGCTGTTGTTATAATGCTCATTTAATATGGAAATGATTTTGTACCTATTTGAATATCTACAGTGAAGCTTCAGTCAGTTTTTTAATGCATAGCATACAAATATTTCTGACAATTGCTGTGGTATTACTGAAAAACACGTCAGGCCATATTACATATTTTGATCGAAGGATTTTGATTTTACTGCAATATCTCTTGCACGGTTACAAAAAACTTTCTGGCGAGAATACAAAAACTGTTTTAGACCCAATACTAAAAAATCATTGGTAATTTTTCTGACGGTACTTTAATAAAGTTACCAACAATTTTTTGCTAATGTATATGTAAAGTTTTGGGTGCAATACTAAAACAATTCATAGTAAATGTACTATGAAATCCTTCGCAAATTTACAAAAAAAATTCTTAGTCAATGTACTAAAAATTCCTTTGTAAGTGTACTAAAAAATCATTAGAAAATTCACAAAGTATTCTTTAGGAAACTACCTAAAAAAACGTTAGTACCTTGACTAAATAATCCTAAGTAAATTTACGAAAAATTCTTTAGTAAACTCCCTAAAAAATCGTTAGTAAGTTTACTGAACAATATTTAGTAAACTTACAAGGAATTCTTTGGAAAACTCTCTAAACAATCCTTAGTACGTTTACTAAAGTATCTTTCGAAAAATTACCACAAATTCTTTACTAAACTCCCTAAAAAATCGCTAGTAAGTTTACTAAGAAATATTTAGTAAATTTACAAAAGCTAATTAGGAAACTCCCTTGAAAAACCGTTAGTAAATTTACAGCACAATATTTAGTAAATTTACAAAAAAAATTTTAGAAAACGCCCTAAAAAGAATAGTACGTTTACAACATATTCACTGATAAATTTACTAAAACTTATTTAGTAAACTCCCTAAACAAGCATTAGTAACTTCACTAAACAATATTTAGTAAATTTACAAGAGTTTTTTTGGTAAACTCCCTAAAAAATCACTAGTACGTTTACTAAGCAATATTTAGTAACACTTACTGAAGAAACTTTTGTAATTTTACATGATTATCTTTTGTTGTGGTTACATAAAAAGTTCTAGGAATCCCAGTTTCCTAAAAAATTCTTAGTAACCTTACAATTTTTTTTTTACAGTGTACAAGGGAAAAGGAACCTGATGTAAATAACTACGAATATATAAAAAAATTATTGTTGAAAAGATTCAAAATGTCACCGGAAGAATTTAGACATAGGTTCATGACTCATAAAAAAGAGCCAACAGATAATTGGCGCGATTTTGGTTTTCAGTTAGAAACGTACTTTAATGAATGGGTACGTGGAATGGACGTAACAACTTTTGAGGGATTAACGGAGTTATTAGTAACTGATCAAATTAAGCGAAAAATACCGCCAGAATCCAGAGAACGTTTTATTGAGGAATTTCCAAAGATAAAAGAAGTAGATGTATTAGTGGAAAAACTAGATGATTTTGATACGGCGTGTAGAGCATTTAAAACCGCCAAATTGTATAAGGCGAAAAATAGCGTGAACAGGGAGGAAATAGATAGCCAGTGGAATCAAAATTCTCATCAAAATAACATAGGTCGAGGCGAAAGAGCTATTAATTCGAGAATTATCTGCCATCTTTGTGGTTTGCCTTGTCATATCGCCGCCAAATGTACAAATAGGGATCAAATGAGCACACAAGAATGTTATGGTAACCCGATTAGGAAAGCAAACGATAATGACGCACAAAAAAGAAACATAATGAGCTTATCAAAAGCGGAAAATAACGCCAAATCGACAAAAAAGATACGTGTAGTTCCAATAAATGAGAAACCCACGAAAATTATCATCGACACAGCAAGCGATGTGAGTTTAATAAATGAATAATATTACACCGAAATAGGCGCACCTGAATTATGCCAAGAAAATTTGCATATATTGACTGGATTTGGCGGACAAGGAACACATCCAATAGGATACTTTGAGCATGAAATACAAGTAGACGGCGTGAAACTGACAGATAATTTTCTTGTAATATCAGGTCTAGAATGTGACATATTGTTAGGTGTAAGTGCAATACCTGGATACACTTTAACAGTCACAGAAGAAGGTGTCAAAATAAAAAATCTCGCCACGGAAGAAAACGCCAAAGGCAAGACCATTATGTATTGTAGATATATTAGGGCGGTGAGGAATACCGATGAAAATTTAAAATATGTGGCCAATGAAATAAATAGAAAAGCTATAATGAGAAAAACGGAAAGATCTCGTGAGAAAAAATTAAATTAAATTCACAAAAATTTGAATGAAAGAGATGAGGTATCACGAATAGTACGAATGAGCGACCTAAAAGAAAAACGCAATTTATATGCACGCGCGAATGAAAATAAAAATGAAGATAGGAAATATTATCCGAGAGACAATTTTGTAAATAGGCGTCCCAGGCATTGTAAACAACATACATTTCGTGACGATAGAAGATATTTATACGGAGATCAGAAAGAAAGAATACAGGAAAATTGTGAAAGGGAGGAGATTGAACTGTGTAAAAGAGATGTATACTTCTGGAGTAATAATAATCGTAGGCAGTATGAACAGTCATTAAACCATACTGATAATTCTGTTTATGGTGGATATGAAGCTAAATTTAAAAGAAGATATGATTTGAAAACACGTTCCGTTGGGTCACCGGACTGTCAGGATGACCGAATGTGAGAATGTAAATATTCTCAACAATGCAACTCGTCTAACTCAAGGGTTTATTGAATCGATACGCAATCATATATGAAATAAAAAGTACAGCACGAGGAGCGTGGAAAAAAGCTAAAAATGTGTGGCAACGTTTTTGATGGAAAATAAGAAAATTCAAGAGATGTTTTATGTTTTTTAAAAGTTCGTTAGTTTTTAGCTTTAACATTAAGGTTAAAGATTCGTTGTGTATCAAATAAAAGATTTGAGTAAGAATTCTAGATGAATTCCAGTATTTATGTAAACAAATGTATTATATTATTGATGTGGATGAACTGTTGTGATCTTCCAAGCATAATATTTGTTCGAGTGAATAATAAATGCCGTATTAAATTGACGAACTAATAGATGCATTTATTTATAGTTATAAGCGAAGTGAACTTTTTAGTAATTTTCAGATAAAATACTACAAACTTTGGGGGCTCGGTGCCGGAATTTGAATAAAAAATTGTATCGATTACGGAAAAAACACATCATTATGTCGATTTTGAATAAAGCCCGACGAAGCGATTTGATTGAACTATGCGAGGAATGCGGAATAAACACGCCAGAGAAAATAACCATTCTGTCATTAATTGAAGCAATAAAAACTTGGGAAAGCTTTGATTAAGACTTTATACAAGACCGTCTTGAAGTAATATCATCGGCTAGCAAAGAGAAATAGCTACCATAATTGCAAGAGAAAAGGAACCTGATGTAAATAACTACGAATATATAAAAAATTTATTGTTGAAAAGATTCAAAATGTCACCGGAAGAATTTAGACAGAGGTTCATGACTCATAAAAAAGAGCCAACAGATAATTGGCGCGATTTTGGTTTTCAGTTAGAAACGTACTTTAATGAATGGGTACGTGGAATGGACGTAACAACTTTTGAGGGATTAACGGAGTTATTAGTAACTGATCAAATTAAGCGAAAAATACCGCCAGAAACCAGAGAACGTTTTATTGAGGAATTTCCAAAGATAAAAGAAGTAGATGTATTAGTGGAAAAACTAGATGATTTTGATACGGCGTGTAGAGGATTTAAAACCGCCAAATTGTATAAGGCGCAAAATAGCGTGAACAGGGAGGAAATAGATAGCCAGTGGAATCAAAATTCTCATCAAAATAACATAGGTCGAGGCGAAAGAGCTATTAATTCGAAAATTATCTGCCATCTTTGTGGTTTGCCTTGTCATATCGCCGCCAAATGTACAAATAGGGATCAAATGAGCACACAAGAATATTATGGTAACCCGATTAGGAAAGCAAACGATAATGACGCACAAAAAAGAAACATAATGAGCTTATCAAAAGCGGAAAATAACGCCAAATCGACAAAAAAGATACGTGTAGTTCCAATAAATGAGAAACCCACGAAAATTATCATCGACACAGCAAGCGATGTGAGTTTAATAAATGAATAATATTACACCGAAATAGGCGCACCTGAATTATGCCAAGAAAATTTGCATATATTGACTGGATTTGGCGGAGAAGAAACACATCCAATAGGATACTTTGAGCATGAAATACAAGTAGACGGCGTGAAACTGACAGATAATTTTCTTGTAATATCAGGTCTAGAATGTGACATATTGTTAGGTGTAAGTGCAATACCTGGATACACTTTAACAGTCACAGAAGAAGGTGTCAAAATAAAAAATCTCGCCACGGAAGAAAACGCCAAAGGCAAGACCATTATGTATTGTAGATATATTAGGGCGGTGAGGAATACCGATGAAAATTTAAAATATGTGGCCAATGAAATAAATAGAAAAGCTATAATGAGAAAAACGGAAAGATCTCGTGAGAAAAAATTAAATTAAATTCACAAAAATTTGAATGAAAGAGATGAGGTATCACGAATAGTACGAATGAGCGACCTAAAAGAAAAACGCAATTTATATGCACGCGCGAATGAAAATAAAAATGAAGATAGGAAATATTATCCGAGAGACAATTTTGTAAATAGGCGTCCCAGGCATTGTAAACAACATACATTTCGTGACGATAGAAGATATTTATACGGAGATCAGAAAGAAAGAATACAGGAAAATTGTGAAAGGGAAGAGATTGAACTGTGTAAAAGAGATGTATACTTCTGGAGTAATAATAATCGTAGGCAGTATGAACAGTCATTAAACCATACTGATAATTCTGTTTATGGTGGATATGAAGCTAAATTTAAAAGAAGATATGATTTGAAAACACGTTCCGTTGGGTCACCGGACTGTCAGGATGACCGAATGTGAGAATGTAAATATTCTCAACAATGCAACTCGTCTAACTCAAGGGTTTATTGAATCGATACGCAATCATATATGAAAAAAAAAAGTACAACACGAGGAGCGTGGAAAAAAGCTAAAGATGTGTGGCAACGTTTTTGATGGAAAATAAGAAAATTAAAGAGATGTTTTATGTTTTTAGAAGTTCGTTAGGTTTTATCTTCAACATTAAGGTTGCAGATTCGTTGTGTATCAAATAAAAGATTTGAGTAAGAATTCTAGGTGAATTCCAGTATTTATGTAAACAAATGTATTATATTATTGATGTGGATGAACTGTTGTGATCTTCCAAGCATAACATTTGTTCGAGTGAATAATAAATGCCGTATTAAATGGACGAACTAATAGATGCATTTATTTATATTTATAAGCGAAGTGAACTTTTTAGTAATTTTCAGATAAAATACTACAAATATATATATATAAGATTGCTAAAAACATTTATATACCTTTGTTACATATTTAAAAAATAGATAAGATACCATTATTAATAAGGGAATAGTTCAAAATAAACTGTTGAGATTCAAAATGGAAAGATATCATAATATAAAAACATCATAAATAACAAACAAATGGGGCATTTGATTTATACCTACGTTGCTAATACACATTTTATAATGGAAGTTGATTCGATACTTTTATATGTATAATGGTGTCGTTATATTTATCTATTTATCAATTCATATTAAATTTATTCATATTAATTAATATTTAAAAAAGTAAATGATTAAATTGTATTTAATTTTTAGCCTACTCAGAACAATATCTTTTAATTTCTAATAGTATACTATCTTAAATGAGAATAAAATGCATAAGAAGTGTATTTGTTATAACTAATGCTATGACAGTATGGATTTTAATTTGGGTATTTTTTTTTCTTTTTCCCCTATCCTTTTTAATCTTGTTTCATTTTAAACTTAATTGGTGTTCAATGGTTTATTTCCCAGTTTTCTGTGTGTGGTAGTCACAAATTCATATTCTTTAGCTTTTTTATGGCTAATATGAAGATGAAATCACACACTTTATTTGTGGAACTTTAGGCATTTGGGCCTGAAGAAGATTCTGTCTAAGTTCTTTCTTTTTCTCCACATTTTATTTATTTATTTTTTTTTATGTTTGATTTTAACTTGTATTGATTTTTAATGGTCATATTATATGTATATATATATATATATATATATATATATGTATATATATATATATATATAGTCATTTTATTCATAATTTCAGTTCTTGTTGGTGGTCGGTAATGTTTATTTAATGGTTATATGTATATATATATATATATATATATATATATAGTGGCCTCCAAAAGTTAAGGTACAGGGACTGGATTCTTTCAGTTGCACACGGTTTGTCGAATAGCTACCTAAATTATTGGCGAATTGTTCTTTAACTTCTGGGATATAATGAAGATGTTTCATTTCATATTTATCTGGGAAGATTTAGTCGGGAGGTCAATTACGAGACTAATAATAAATTTAATATTAAAATAATATTTGCGATCATCTATGTAACAGAAAATTCTGAAAATGGTTTGGCACTGTCTTAAATAACTATTTGGGTCCTGTTCAACGTTTGTGTGCATTTGTGTAAGCTTAGTACTCATATTCATGAAGTTGTTATTGTGTCTGTGAAATATTCAAAAGCTTTTTGTTTATAGTATACAGAGTTTTCAACCAAATGTAACACAACTTTCCGAAAACCTGACAAAGAACAGTAGCAACAGTATACTGCAATTAAAACACGAATATATTGAATATTTGATGAGATATGGACATTTGTATGAAATAATTTTTAACTGCGCATGCGTGGAATATTCTAAAATTTTTATTTTATAATTTGGTAGTCAGCTATTTAGAGTAACCTATATAAACATTCCAGTCAAATATCGTTCAAAATTCACAAAGATAGGGACGATATAGTGAATTGCTTTCTAAAAGTAGCTTTATTTATAGGATTTTCCACAACTTTTTCAATCAGCTCACTATATCTTTCTGAGTTTTCACAATATTTGACAGGACTTTTTATAGAAATTGCCCAAAATAGCTGACTATCAAATTATGAAATGAAAAAAAAATTGAAATTATCCACGCATGCGCAGTTGAAAATTATTTCATAAAAATGTCCATATCTCATCAAATATTCAATATATTCCTGTTTTAATTGCAGTATACTGTTGCTATTATTCTTTGTCAAGTTTTCGGAAAAAAGTGTTTAATTTGGTTGAAAACTCTGTCTGCTATAAACAAAAAATTATTGAATTTTTCACAGATACAATAACATCTTCACGAATATGGGTGCTATGCTTATACAAACGCACACAAACGTTGAACAAGACCCAAATAGTCATTTTACACAGTTCCAAACCATTTTCAGAATTTTCTGTTACATAAGTGATCGCAAATATTATTTTATTATTAAATTTATTATTAGTTTCCTAATTGTCCTCCCGACTAAATCTTCACCGATAAATATGAAATCAAACATGTTCTATTTCTGTATCTTCTCAAACTAAAATTATGAAAAAAATAGTTATAGTAGCGTTAACTTAAAGCTTGCAGGGAAATTATAGCGATTACCCTAGGTCACATAATTTTTGAGAAAAACGCATTTTTCCTTTACACACAAATTTCGATCTGTGGGCATTCAGCAAAAGTTTTGAGGAGGGCTCTTGGTGCCTAACGTAGCAGGAGTATAAAAGCATTGTACATAATGATGTTTGAAACAAATCGTCTGTAATTAGCCGAGATATTATCCTTTTAAGAAGAAAACGGTTTGACATACATAATGACAGCGGATGGTGCTCAATGTATCATCGGCTTTTAAAGCCTAGATAAGAACTTTTAATGATACATTTGTGTAATGTAGTGTGTAAGTATCAGTATAAAAGCAATAAACGTCAAATTGTTAAAAGCTGACATGTTTAATTAGAATTAACCACATAAATATGGGATTCGGGAATAGTTTGCATTTGGTAGGTCTTTCAATACATCTATCGTTTCGTTGAAAGTTAATTAATAACATTTCTGGAAATACGCGGCACGGACAAAGGCGGCGTTGCAGCTTCCCGACCTCCTTTCAAAGCGTGCTTAGCATAATGCCAAGTTTTGTACACTGCAAAAAAAAAAAAAAAAAAAGTTTATGACTACGCTGAATTTCGTTTTATGAAATACCAAATGAAGTTTAAATGTGCACTACTTTTATCTTCAGTACCGAATTATGTTCATCATAGACAGATTAGGATAAGATTTAAAAAAAAAAAGAGTTATACATAAAAACAATATTTTATATTATTTAAGCCCTTTGAACTTTTATATTATACCTATTCATACTTGTATAGTATATACAGCTATATCCAACCCTAGGATGTATATTTTTTACAATGTCTTATTCTTTTAGCTATTATTTTTTTTTTAATAATACAGTTAATAATTCACATATTTATACTACGGGACCCCTCAAGTAATACTCGTACTTGACAGTTTATTTTTACATGTTAAAACTATCGAAAAGAGATTACATTATTACATATCTGGCGAAACAAATATATATATAATTATAAAAATTCTCATAATTATTTGCATTTTACAAACTCTTGATTAGAAATTATTCAACTGAAATTTAATTATTCTTAATTGTTTTCAATTCCGTGTTAAACGCAGAATAATTTCAGTATATTTCAGTGTTAAAATGTTTATTTAAATATTCTACAAATTTCAAATTTTAAGTTCACAAATTGCTGTTAAAAAAGTATTAAAATTTGAAAAGACGGGTTTTAAAACAAAAACAATATATTAGGAATATTTAATATTAAAATATTGGTAAAATATTTCATATGATATGTGTTTCATAAAACAAATGTTAATTAATATTTGAAAATACAGTATTATATATTTTAAATTCAATATTCATTATAAGCATTAAATTGATGAGAAAACCTATACAAATATTTCACGTAAAGAAGATATTTAAATATATATTTGAAAGTATTTTTATGAAGTATTATCAACGTACAACATCCAAGGGAAAAACTTTTAATTTTAAATATATATAAAAAATTACAATATACAGATGATAGAATGTTGAAAAACATTTCATATAACATGTTACGTTTTTACTCATAACGCGCTATCAAATACTATAAGAATTTTTATGTGTGTTTTTTTTTCAGATAAAATTATCGTTTGTTTTATTATAATGTTTAATGTATTAATGAGGAAAAATGTGCTTTGTTGTTGTACTTGTGCTTTGTAACACCATATTCATTTTGTATTTGATTTAAAATGCCAGTTACACAGATAGGAAAAAATATATCATCATTATTTATTCTAAATGTACTATGGCATTTTAACGTATTATAAGTATTTTTAAATAAATGATAAGAAATGTTTTCTTCTAGTTTTCAAGTTTTACTTATTAAAAAGTAAACTCATATAAGAAAATACTGGTATGTGTAATCTATTTTATAAACACTATTATAACTTTCTACAATAGAGAAATGCAATAAACCAATAATGATTTTTTATTTAAACCACAAAAGACCGAATTCAAGAGAGCAACAAATTTTGAATTTTGGAAAAATCATCTTATTTATTATGCTTTTTAGTTCTGTATTCTTTCTGTTGAATGCAAAAATAAGAATTCATAATATTCACGTTTTTAGCTCCAAATCACCAGTTAGTGTTTTAATTTGCTTTATGATGCCTTTTTTCTGCGAAATTTTAGTAAATAATAATAAAAAAAAATCCTCAACAAATTTTTCTTTCGTTTTGTTTTTCTATAGAGATTATGTTTTGCTTTATTTTAAAATCAATGTTGTTTCTATATGTTATGATTTACTACATAAACATAATAATAATTGCTTCTAAATACGTACTTCTGTGTTTCGTTTTTTTTACACTTTGATTTTTTTTTAAATATTTTACTTTTAATTGTTTTGGATACATAAAATACTGAAGAACCTTTTTGCATTAAAAATTAATTATATACTTAAACTAATGTGATGATCAAAATATTCTACATAGTATTATGTCATTGTCTATTAAGTTTGAGGAATATTGAGATCTGAAGTACCTTTAGATTAATTTCAAATACAATGAATCAAACTGATATATAATAGTACGATTCGTGATAAGATACAAAATAACAGTTAAAGAAATGACGTAATTAGAAAAAAAAAAAGGTTCCATTTCGAAGATTTTGTACTTTTCTTCTCCGAAAAGAATACGAATGCTATTACAAGATACTAAAACACATCAGTAATATTATTTTTATATTTGCTATTTATTCCTTCAGCATCTTTTTTCTGTATATGAAATTGGTTATGGCTTAACGCATATTAATATTATTTTTATATTTGCTATTTATTCCTATAGCATCTTTTTTCTGTATATGAATTTTTTTTTATGGCTTAACACATATTAATATTTTTATATGATATGGATCAGACACATAATTACTGTATTATAGCATTCCGGCGATAGTAAGATTTACGGATTTCTGATAGATAAACAAACGTAATGAAGTATGAGTAGTATAGTCCATAAATATGAAGTGAAATATGTAATGATAGACAAATATATATTGTAGATATAACGTTTTAATATATATATATGTGTGTGTGTGTGTGTAATATATTTCAAAGTTTTAAGTTATGTTAAATCTATTCTAAATTATATCTATACTTATTTCTTTTTAATTTATTATTTTTCATTTACTATGCATATCATCCTTTTATTCATTTTCACATTTTCTCATTAAAAATTCCTCTTGGATTCACGCTTATAGTTTTTTCCAACATGAATTCCTTGGAGTTTAAACATTATTTTTCTTTTTTAATTAATTTTTTTTCAACTACATTTCAGCAGTGAAATTACGCTTGAAATTAAGGAATATTAATGATGTGAATTATCACAATGCTAACAAAGCGTAAACCAACTTAGTGAAAAATGTCCAAGCCGGGAATCCAAGCTATTCCAGGGACCCGGGTTCGATTCCCGGCTTGGACATTTTTCACTAAGTTGGTTTACGCCTTGTTAGCATTGTAATAATTCACATCATTAATATTCATTATTTTTCTTGATAAGAAGATTTTTTCGAAGTACGTTCCGATGTATTCGTACAATTTTTGTGGGCTGTTTACATCTTTCTCAGCACGCCACACTGCCAGATATTGGATTCTGCTTTTTGGGTATAAACCTTTTCGCATTGCGTTGTTTTTTTTTTTTTTTTTTTTTTTTGCATTTTTACTCTGCAACAAATAAATTACATTGCACTGTATCTGAATAGAACAATTTCTCTTTTTGCTTCCCTCAAAATATCTGCTTGAGTTTCAATGGAATATCAATGCCGTAGTGTAGCTACTTAACATAATTTTTATCTTTTTTTAGTTTACTTGCTGGCATAAATTTATGTAACCTGCTGAGTGATCATATAGAAGAGGATTAGTTCTGTGAGTCTAACTGGGTCTGGAGAATAAGTCTCCCATCTAATTACTTCTGACACATATATTAAATACATACTTGTTGCTGCAGCTGTCTATTTTCATGCTGAAACTCTACACTGTAAAAAAAAATCTGTAGTTCTACAGATGTAAAGTTACATGCTTACTAAACTTTCACCTGTAACTGTACGAAAAAAGCTGCAAATCTACAAAACTAGTTTTTGTAAAGCTACAAAAATCTGTAACTTTACAAATGAATCTGCTAAAATTTCAGTAATCTTACTAAACTTTTATTTGTAACCCTGGCTGCAGTTACATGAAAAGTTCTCGGAATCCCAGTTTCCAAAAAAATTCTTAGTAACTTTACAGATTTTTTGATTTTCGGCGCAAAAGTGTGTCTGTTACATGAAATTTTGTTGTTGCCGTTACATGAAAAGTTCTAGGAATCCCAGTTTCCTAGAAAAACTTTAGTAACTTCACAGATTTTTTTTTACAGTGTACTGCTTTTAGAACCAATGCCTTGCATAACCACCTCGAAGCATTTACCTATCACATTTCACTGTAAAAAAAAATCTGTAATCTTACAAAACTAGTTTTTGTAAAACTACAGAAATCTGCATGTTTACTAGAATTTTATCTGTAACCGGGTATAATATTTACCACTCGCATAGTAGAAATACATGAAATATCTTAGTCTCCCATGTCAGCCAATGAGAAAGGACTTCAATGATGACGTAATGACTATTCACGCAACCACAGAGGTGTTCAAGGTATCCATCTTGATTATGATTTCAAATTAGGATGTAAGTAAATATTTCGTCTTTATGAGTTAAATTTTGTTATATTTCCATTCTCCTTGATTCCTAATAAGTAAAAATGAACTACACAGTAAGACCGTTTGATTTCGAATTATAATGTAACATGATTTTAGCAGGTATTAATGCGTAATCATCCTATTATTTTATTGTTAAATATTTATCGTTCAGTCAAATGACTATTCTTTACATCAGTGTTTACTGCATGCGTGCAATTTCCAATGTTTTATGTAAAAAATAATATTTTATTGCAATATGGTTAGCAGATTAAATATTTTATTTTTAATTAGTGATGCAATGAATAGTACCCCCCCCCCCCCCCCCTTTGACTGATAATGAAGGCTAAATATTCCACCATTCTTCTGCAGAATACTTAAAATGTATACCAAAATTATCTTTCTTAATATTAGAGTCGTGCCGTGTAATCTGTATTTATTGTATTAGATTCCGGCATCGGGTCGAGTTTACCTTACTTTTTTGGTTCGGATCGGGTCGGTTTGGGTTTTGAATCTTGTGTGTCGGGTTCAGGTTGACTGATTTTTCAAAAGAATGTCCAAAATATTTTTTTTCAGGTTAAAAATCTAGGTATAGGGCAGATGTGCCAGCAATGGATAAAATTCAAAGTTTCTTGTTTATAAAAAAAATTTATACAATAAAAATTTTACTTTAATTTTTTTTTTCATAACCCCCCCCCTCACGCTTACATGTTTTATAATCCGTGTTATTGTTGATACTCTTAATCAAACCAATTAGGAAGCAAAAAGTGATCCTTCGAAGTTCCACTATTTTTCATTTATGTTGGCGAACATGCAAAGAGCTGGTTTAACTTAATAAATTTTATATATTCTTTTACTTTCCTGCAAAATTTCCTGCAAAATTTGTTTTTGTTTTGGTAGTAATAAAAATTTTTGAATATGATCATTCTAGACATTTCATCAATCGCACACTAGATGAAGCAATGGTAGCCCAATCTCCAGTTGAAAAAAGTTGCATAAGATTTCAATTGTATAAAGTAAAAGATTATTTCAAGATCAGAAGTGATTTTGCTTCATATACTTTTTATGCTTTCTGAATATTAATGACTTGTTTATGCATAGATGTAATAGTTTCCCTATTTATGGAACATTATACTGTATATTATCGATAATATAAACTAAGCCTTCAAGCATGGATTAAACTAAGCATGCGACAAATTTTGAAACTTGCAATTTCTTTAATTATAAAATTGTTTCTGAAAATTATGTTTCTATATTGTTCAGGGACATTAGAAAGTGTTTCATTTGGTATTCTATAAACTGAAATATTGTTTTTGTGTCAAACAAAGTTCATTTTCTTATTTTTGTAAAATGTGTCCCATTCCTCCATACTCTCTCCTATGCTTCTAACTCTGAATATTGGGCACTTTTCTATCTATACACACGTATCATGGGTATGTGTTTTAAAACTATCAGAAATATTATACATATGTTTGCGTGTATATGAAAAATGAAATGTTGGTAAAATTTTTCTATTCCTAGAGAAGGATAAATGGTTCTTAACTGTGCCTTAAATAAAAAGAATTTATCACATTTCTTATATATATATATTTTTCTTAACTTTTAACTCATGTTACCGGCCTCTCAGACCACAGCTTTTTTTTAATTTTTATAGTTTTGCAATTTTTTATGTACTTGCAATTTTCAGTTTAACTACAAACACTACCGAAATTTTGTTCCGTTGTGAACTTTAGTACTATCACCAGACACTTTTGAATAGGTGAATTTTAATTATAACAGTCCTGTACAAAAAGTTCAGTACAAAAACACCATCCTATGAGTTAATCGTGCCTTTTATTCATCTTTCGATAAAGCGGTCTCACAGACAACTTCACACTAATTGACTTCACACTAGTTGTGACAATTTCTGTGACATCAGTTAAAGGTTAAGGAGTAAATTTAATAATAGGTCATTCATATTGAAATATGTATTTATTTTATCTGAAAAATTGTTCTGCTCAAACTTTTTGTAAAAATCTTAGACTTGGAAAAAACCTAAATATATACAACTGCATTTTAATTTTACGTGAGTTTCTGAGCGATAAAATGTCGAGTTTTTACTTTCTCATGCAAAGAGAGATATAGGGTAGGTAGGGGTAAAGATATGAGCGGGGCAAAAATACGCACCGGCTGATTTCATATGAAGCAACATTTCGGCTCTCATGACCAATAGGTGGCAGTTTTGTTTCAAGTGTACTAGTCATTTGTTTAAACCTTTGATTAAAAGTAGCAATTTGTGCTAAGAAAATGAGGTAAGTTTAAATTTTCGAATTTTGATCTAATATTTTTTAAATTTCACTTTATTTTTTAGCTGATAGTATCTGGAATTTTTATAAATCCAAAATTTTAGTGGAGATCGAAATATTTTTAGCTTCTAAATGCCGTAGTTTACCTCGATCACATTTGTTTATACTTATAGGTAGCCGGTTAAGCAAAATACTGCAGAATAGGGTAAAAGTACGCATCCTTCTTGGGACAAAGATACGAACATGTTTAAGATATGGGACTTTGCCCTATCATTTTAGCTAGATGCAAAGCTTTTCACAATTTCTAAATTTATATTATATAAAATATAATAGCTGCTTAACTAATATAAGTTAGTAAACTACATTTTCCTTTTTCTAGTTAAGTTTTTTTTTAAATATAGAACGTAGGTATCTACCTACCTACTTTTAAAAATCAATATTGTTTCATGAATCGCTTTTGTTTTAAACCTTAATCCTTAACTCGTGTTAACGGTCTCACCGACCGCTGCAATATTCAGTTTCCACAGTTTAACTTGTAATTTTCAATTTAAGTAGTTATGTTAGTTTAATTTTGATTCGTTTGGTAAATTAGAAGTATAGCTGAAGACTTCTGAATGCGGGAAATTTTACTATAATAGCCCTTTGCATAAAGTTTAGCGCAGAAACCGCCTCATATGAGTCAGTCAACCATTTTATTCAATCAACGATTAAGCGGTCTCGGAGACCGCTTACAGTATTTATGAAACGATTTTTGTCACAACAGATGGAGGTTAACTTCTATTTGCGATCTCGCAGACCGCTGTTTTTTTCATGGTCTAGTTTAGAATTTTCAGTTTAAATATTATCGAAATTTACTAATGCTTTTATATTACTCATTCATTTTAGTGAAAATAGGGGCAAAATCCGGCCGTAATGGGGGAAAAAATGCGCACTGCGAATCTTTTGCCTCATCACTGCGTACTTTTAGCCCAACGAATAGGGCAAAGATACGCAGAGCAATGTTTTTTTTTAAATTACAATTTCTCACGGAATTATAATTTGACAGAATGTCGTTTGATAGTGGAACGTGCCTAAGGTTTTAATACAACATTTTAATCAGTCGTCACATAAGTTTAGATCAATGTGCTCGTTAAAAATCAAAATTAATAAGTGCGTAACTTTAGCCCCCACCTATCCTACATCACTTAGGTGTGTCATGTGATTGTGAGCCATGTTGTGTACAACTTGTCATCAAGCGCCATTGAGATCAACCATGATGGTGAATATCGATGGCGCTTTTTAACAAGCTGTCCTCACTTCAAATACTTGTGGGCATGATACCCACATATGTTTGAATATTAAAGTATATACATTTGTCCATTTTCCTACATAAAACATTGTTATTAGAGATGTAATTGTAGATTACATTTCATAACATCAATAAAACAGGATTTCCTTTCCTTTTATTTCGGGTTCGTGTTGAAATAGGCCTGGATTGAGTTGCAGGTTGCCGGAAATTATTTTGGCTGATTCAGGTCAGGTTGCGGATCGAGGAAATATTTTTGGAGGGTTCGGGTCGAGTTGCGGGTTGACTTAAGTATAATATTCGGTTTTGTGTCTGGTGCAACTTGACCCGTGCAGGACTACTCTGTAGTCGGGAAATTTTTAATATATCAGGATTCGTACGGTCCTTACTTACTTACTTACGGTACTTTCATTTTTCAAAAGGTTTTTTTTGTGCTTGAAAGTGCTTATTTTCATACAAAAAATTTTAAAAGCCCTTTAAAGTGCTTTATTGTCATATTATTTCTTAATCCGGGGGTGGAACTCTTCTGCATTTCTTTTCATTTCTGATTTAAAAAATAAAGATAAAACCGCCATTGCTAACCTTTCATCTGAAATTTCACCTCCCCTTTTTACTCCCTTCTCCACAATACCAAAGTTTAAACTGTTTAAAACTTTTTTTTTATTCTTTAACTGATGTTACCGGTCTCACAGACCAGTGCTTTTTTCAATTTTCATAGTTTAACTTGCAAATTTCAGTTTATTACAAACACTACTGAAATTTTGTTTCACTTTAGTACTATCACCAGAGACTTTTGAATAGGTGAATTTTAATTATAACACTCCTGTGCAAAAAGTTTAGTACAAAAACATCCTATGAATTTATCGCGGCTTTTATTCATCTTTCGTTGGAGCGGTCTCACAGACCGCTTCACACTAGTTATGTGACAATTTCTTTGACATCAGTTAAAGGTTAAAAAAAAAAAAAATTGCTCTACTGTATTTGTTACTTTAAGTGAAAAAATAATCAGTCCTAAATTTCATTAACTATTCATTCCATCATATCCATTTCATTAAAATTTTATCTGAATTTCACCTTCAAAATTTCGTTTCCCCGTTTTCTTCACATCTCACAGTAATAATACTTAAAGTTTCAAAACTCTTTAAAACTGCTTAAATTAAAAAAAAAAAAAAAAAAAAAAAAAAAAAAAAAAAAAACTGTTCTGTGTCATTTTATTGTCACAATAAATAATCAAGATTTTTCTTCCCACTCGAAATTGGCATCCCCCCCCCCCAAAAAAAAAAAAAATTAAAAAAAACTTAGAGCACATAGAATTTTAAAGTCTTTAAAACTCTTTATAGACCAGTGGTAGGAGAGGAAAAAAGGGCCGCATTTGGAATTAATTAGGGGAAAACTGGAAATTGTTTTAATCCTTTTACTTAAAGTCTAGAATGAATGTACTAAGTTTTCCCCCTCTTACTAGGTGAGTGGTTGAAGATATGTACAGATTTATAGTCAAAAAACACATTTTTATTAATTACCATAACAATATCTAAAAAAAACTAACTCATCAAAAACATTGTCAATACAGATGTTGTAGAGGTTAAAATTCTGATTGAAATGTTTTTGTTGAATTTTTACAATTATAATGCAAAGTTTTCAGAGTTATGGCTTAAACTCTTGATTACGGATTATAGCCCAGTGGTAGGAAATGAAAAAAAAAAGGCCGAATTCGGAATTAAATACGGGAAAGCTGGAAATTGTTTTAATCCCTTCAACATAGATCAGAAATAAACGTACTTACTAAGTTTTCCCGCCCTACTAGGTGCGGCTTTGCCGCTACGAACAAATAGATAACTTAAAAAGTGCACTATTTCATGATTTTTAGCATATTTCAAAAATGATTTGTAAATGATGGGAAATATTGTTTATGATCTCTGATATTGTATTTGAATTATGCGTCGTATTTAATTTGACATATATAGTGAATAACAGTGCGTATGCATCACATTTAAGGAGGTCGAAAATAGTGGGGAGGAGCGAGGGAACAAATGAGTGTGCAGAATTCTTGTCGCTAGAGGAATAGGTCAACCAATAGCACAATTTTAAACTTCGATATTTTACGAAAAGGACTAAGATGGTTTTAATAAAAATTATATTCGACTAGTATACGAGCATCTTAAGTTAAATTTATAAAATTTTAAAACGTTCGGAATATTGAAAAAAAAGTATTATTAGTTAGCTTAAAGTTAGCTTTACGTTTTTTTAAACTAAGGTTTAAGGTTGACGATATCAGTTTAGAAATGGCATGTAAAACGGCTGTCAATTATGTACCTCTTTCTCGATAACTACTAAATTATAATCCTCAAAATATACAAAATAAAGCATTAACATATTTACAGAAACATCTCAAGGGCCTCAACAACTTAAAGAAAATACATGTATGTAATAAACGGAGGCAGGGTGGATTGATAACTCTGTCTCTCTCCTGATTAGCGGTTAAGGCAAAATTTAGAAATAGAATTGCGACCTTAATGTTCAGCAAAAATATTAATATGGGTACTCATTTTATTCAGAATTTCAAATTCTACAACATTTGTATTGACAATGTTTTTGGAAGCATTAATTGTTCTGAGATATTGTTAAGATAAGTTAAAAAAAGTTTTTCGACTATAAATATGTACATATTTTCTAATGTTCACCTAGTACGTGGGATAAAACTTGGTACTTTCATTTTAGACCTAAACGGAAGGGATTAAAACAATTTCCAGTTTCCCACCCACATAATTGTGAGTTACATCCCCCGATCACGGGTCTTTGAAATAGAATTGTGACAATGTTCAACAAAAATATTAAATGGAGTTCTCATTTTACTCGGAATTTTTAAGCTGACGACAAGCTGAACACGGAAATTGCAAAACCTAAATTTCATTCCAGATTTCAAAGTGCTGCCATTTGCAAAATGACATCAGCGTTACGCGCAGATATATTTGTTTTTTATAATATTGATATAGATTTTATTTTCATATCAAAATCTTGGTGGTTTTTTTTTTTTTTTTTTTTTTTTTTCAAACTAATTTTTTTCACCCTTAAATCCATTTACATCTGAGCCAAATCAATACTCGATCATTTCAAAGCTACTGTATAACATTAAGTGTGTATTTTTAAATAATATATACGTAATGTGAGTCGTACAGTAAAATGCGCAGAAAAACAGAAAAGTGACTTCGGACAATGAATTTTTTTAAAAGATTAATTTTCTATTTTTTTAAATGTATTGCAGTATTTCAAAAAGAATTGAAAGTATATGCTTTTTGGTATTGTTATTATTATTTGGTATTAATATTCTGCATAATTTGATTTTTGGAGTCTTATGTGTAATTTTGAAATATGCCTGGAAAGGGATGTGGGGGAGGGACAAGGTTCTTCCAGTATTTTAAATTCTTAAAGTTTGTCGTTATCATCTAGACTCTTTGAAATTTTTAGATGGTAAAAACAATGCTTTCGTATCCCGAGTGAAAAAATATTAATATTTTGTGGGAAAAAGGCTGGTAAGATTTTTACCACGATGTAACTCAGGTTTTTGCTTATTTTGTCGAAGTTTTTGCACATTTTATTTAGTAAAAAATATTTATATTTGTCCGAATGTTAAGAAATTTTCGTAGGTAAATCTAAATCTCGCCTGTTGATTTGCTCTAAAAAGATTGTGTTAAAATACGGACGTTTAGTTAGTTTTATGGTAGAAAAAATATAGTCTTTGTGAGGCACGAAGTGTCCTACGCTCACCAATGTATTTGAAAGAGTTAAAACTCATGTTTTTAAAAATCAATTGCATCATCAGTTAGAAGATTTTAACTTTTAGAGCATATATATATATACATATTTGCCGATACTTCTAAAATATCATCCTGGAATAAATTGCTACAAGCTTTCGGAAAACTTTTTTCATCTTTTTTTCAAAACTTTAACTGCTAGGTGGGGAGAATATTGTAAATTTAATATCGGAATATATCAAAGTGTTAATATTGGTGATATATCGCGATAACTACCGTAAAGTGTATGCGAATAGAAAAATTGCTTATTTTAAAAGATAAATGGCATGTTACCTAAAATTTTGGTAGAAACAGATGTAGAAAGGAGCTAATAAATGTTTCATGCTATTTTCTTCTACAGCATCCTTTAAATATATGTAGGGAAGGTGGGGCAAAATCGGGTACCATAAAAGTTGTTAGTCTCAAATGCTGTGAAATGGGAAAACAAACTTTGAACACTGTTTTTAATGTAAAATGAATCCTTGGCTATAATAAAACGTTCTTTTCAAACAAAAAAATATATATAATTATTTATATTAAAAAATAGCTTTTTTCAAACGTATGCAAAAATCTGGCTTTACCTCGCTGGTTGGGTAAAATTGGGTATTCATTTAAAACTACTGGAAACTCATTTTGGTCAAAAATATCTTGCTTAATATAGTAAAAAATACATTTTAATTATTTTTAAAAAAAACGAAATTGCACATGTGTTCTTCCATGTGTAAAAAAATAATTCGTTGGCAAATTTTCTACGTTGTATAGGCTTGCTTACTTTACACTGTACGTTTTCGAGTTCTTTTAGCTTCAAAAATCACAGATGAATTTGTCATCATATTCTTCTGCATTACTACATGCTTCGTGTGCTTAATCGTGGAATTTTAAACATCGTATTTGGATTTAGAATTTGAGTAAAGTTCATAGCAAAACATACAGGTTTCATTATCCTCTTCTTTTGAAGATGTGTCCGCAATCTTTTTTGGTTTCTTTTTTTCTTTTAAAGAAACTTCTTTTTTCGTCTTGCAGATTGTTTGGCTTATTTCTCCTTAATATCTGCTTCGATCTGTAATTTATAGGGAGAAGAAATCAAAATAAGTTTTTCCCTTTCTTTTCTCAATTCTAAAGCCTTCCTTAGAAGGGTATAATAACATTTTAGGTGAAATTGGAAATACAGATTGCTGGGCTACATAGTCTGAAGATGTCGAATGGATAATTTTAATAATGTATTCTGTTGATGTAACATTTCGAATGAGTGATGACGCCTGTGATTGTGATGTTAACTGCTGCATCTGGAAGCAGCTCGACGTGAAAGCTGGTGGATGTTGTCAACTCGTTTATGTTCGGAAGGTTGAGCTCCATTATCCTGTGATGACTTTCATGGGTTTATCTGTCACTTCCGAAGGAGCAAAAAGATGGTCTGGAAAAACATTGTTGTAGGGGAAAATCCGTGTTTTCTCGAACCTTCTGATTGCAGTATTTATAATTGCTGCTCTCGAAAATGCAGTTTTAAATAATTTTCCAATTTGGTAAATTGTTATAGATCGAGCAGAGTTGGAAAATAACCACTTTTTCACCTCTTGTTCTTAGTATGAGCTTAGAGATGCTTGAAAGACACATCAAGGGGTTGAAATCGATGCGTTGCGTAAGGAAAGAAGCATATATAAATACATCGCTTTCTCTTACTAGATTAACTGGATTCTTTTATATGAATTGAACACCTATTAAGGATTTAAAGAACGGATTTTTCAGGACAAGGATTGGAAAAAATCTGTACATTTTTTAACCAAATAAAATGAAGACCTCTTTCGTAATCCATCCACTCCTATTATATGCAGCAAATGAGTCTGGGGAAAGTTTCATTTATCGAGGGGTTTTTTTTGCCTGTTTAATATTTGATAAAAAAAATTCTGTTATAGATTATATAGCCTAGTTATATAGGATTGGGATTTTTTGGATTATTTGTCAATTTGGGCAGATTATTTTATTTAGAGAAACAAGTCACGAAATACATTTGCATTTTAAGTGGACTCATAACGCAAGTTATTACACCTCAGATTAGAATGTTATTTATTAAAATGTAATAAGCATAATATAAAATTATGCCTTAATTAGTACCATTATTTTGTTCATTAATAATTGCAAATTATTTAATTTCATAAATGTAAGCTAAAAATTAGACCCACTTTTTAATATAAAACAAAATCAAAATTAAAGTTTTTTTCATTATAACTAGATAGATTTAGAATTATATTATAACTTAACAGCATTAAGAATGCAATTTAAAATTCCATGCTAATTTATTAACTTTACTAAAAATACATTCTATGAGTGTCGGACAAAATCGGGTATACCCAGTTCTGACCTACTCTTAAGTACCCGGTATTACTTCAACATAACAGAGTTTAAACATAGCGTCACTACTCTTAATCCTATAAGCAAAAGATCAGTAAAAGTTTTAAAATATTATCAGGAAAGGAAAGAATTAGATATAGTACTCAGGAATATTTAATATGCTGAAAAAACGTGGTTATACGCGTAAAATCTAGAATCAAATAAAACAATTTTTCAAGAGTAATTGAAACTAATTCCTTCACACTAAAAAAAACCGCACACAGTAACGTTTCAATCAGCTATAAATGCCATAATGGTTACCGACAAGTTATTTCTCGTGTTGGCTGATAGACAGAAGTACAACTGAAGGAGGGATCTGCGCTACCCGGTTTAACCCACCTACCCTATTTTTTACAACTCGCCCATATATATATATACACACACATACAAAAACACACATACAAAATAAAAATATTTTTTTAAACAAGAACGTAAAATATTCAACCTTCAACGGCAGATTATTATTTTCCAACACATTCAGAATTATGTAAAAAAAAAAAAAAAAAAAAAAATCAACCTTTAATAAAGTTAAATATGAGGGCTAAGTAAGCAAATTACAAAACACGTAACACATTTGAAAATTAAAGTTCAGCAATTATCAGTCATCGGAAAAATATCCGAATTCCTTTGTGCAACGCTATATGATCTATACATTTGAATATATACCAAATAGTATGCTAAACATTAGTTCATTTAAGAAGCGCATTTTCACTGTTGAAAATTCCCCTTCAACATATTTCGTCAATAAACGGAAATATATACATCTTTTTTGCAGCCTGTATATGATTTACAGATTTTATACATACGAAGTAAATAAATTAGTTAAATTAAAAAAAAAAACTCACCACAACAAATAACGAACTTCCAGCAATTATTGTTTATTTATACAGTACTATAAGCGAATCCTTTTGTTTCCCCCCATAAATAAACGATTAATGCTATGCTCATCATGTTCTATAGTAAGCATCTTTTTGTGCATTTCAGTGATGTGTATCAATTTCTATATGCTTGAAATAGTGTAATATCATTCCAATATACTACAAATGATTTTTCCCTACATACCATTGAAATAGACCATAAAAAGTCATTGATTAAAATAACAAATTTTCCAAAAAAAAATCAGTTGATTAAAATCATGATTTAATCGTTGATTAAAATCGTTAACACCCTATTGCAGCCAAATGGCAAGCATTAGTTTTTGTTAATCACGATTGATTGACGAATTTTTTCCCTCAACCAACTGACGCTTTTTGCAATATTTTTTTACATTTTAAGAATTTCACAATATTTTTCTTTTACCTAACAAATGGAGAATTTTGCAGCTTTTTCTTACAAACTTTCTTTGCAGTTATCCAAAATTTTTAGCCTAATAAAATATAAAATTATAACTAAAAATTAAATAAACAGCACATAAAGAAAAACTATAAAATTATTTAGATATTTTAATTCCAATATTTCAATTGACTAAGGTTTAATGCAGTTTTATTTATTTTTTAAAATAAATAAAATTGTGCGATTTGTGTTAGGTTGCCGTTTTCTCCGAGACGGGAAAATTTAAGTTTACCTATGACCTTTTAGAGAGAGGTGTGGGGGGGGGGGGGTGGGGGGTTACTGTTCCTGCTGACCATTAAATTTTCAAATTAGTGGTTCAAATGAATTTTTGGTGTTCTTGGGCCAGCGGACCACCAATGATTTCGAACACTGATTGATTTTTTAAATGCTGAAGATTTCCTTGTAAAAGAGATTTGAATTGATATACTGTTTAATTTTTTTATTAATTCCCCTGTGTGAAATTTGATTATTGTTATGTTTACACAAGAAATATTTTATGTCTTAAAATATTTACTCTTTCATTTAAAACAGGTGGAGAATTTAACCTGATGCTTGGATCTATTCCATTTTACCAGACTTGAAATCCTGATTTAGAACATACTAAGCTTCAAGAATTCTTTTTATTTGATGACCTGAATGGTCAGAGAGGGTGCAGCACCCCCTTAAAACTGTATGAGAGAAACTGTATGTAAAATGATATTATATTACAGTAAATATTAGTCTGACATACTATACATATAATTTAATGATTATATAATTTGTATTTTCAATAAATGGAGCGGCATACCGCAAACCAACTTAAATGTGTTGCTATTTAATAGTGTCTGTAACCATTTCTTTTTCAGCTATTGCAAGGCTGCTGCTGATGAATATTTTTCTTTTTTACGAGTATAGTTAAAAAATAAATAAATCGTCGTCATAAATTATCATTTAGGAATACTGAAAAAATACTTATATGTAAGAATAATTAGTCGCTTGGTGGCGACACTGCTGTTATTAAATTAACCCTTCAAAGTAAGTATTTAATATGTTGTAGAAGTACATTGTGTATTTAAAAAAAGGCTTTAAAGTTTAAAGTAATACTTTTGTATTAGCTGATATTAGAGGTTAAATGGATTCTGCTACTTATAGCTGCCTTTTTAATTAAAACAATAATAAAAACAGGGTATGTATTTAAATCTAAAGAAAATTATTTTTTTTTTCTTTGTGAATAAGCAACCACTAAATGGACTATAAGTGTAACTGAGTGCGAAGAAATATTCCAAAATGTAAAAGGACAGAATGGTAATATTTGTGGGGGAAAAAATGTAATTATTTTGTTAAATTAGATCAAAATGGTTTACATTTGTTTTTTAAATATATTTCAAAGACAATAGAATCAATAATTAAAACTTAAATAATTTTCGGTTTAAAGAAAATAAAAAAAAAGCTTTCCTACTGCAAGATAATCTCGCATTATCTGAAATTTTGTTTATTATTACACCATAAAATGATAAATTGAAAACCAAAGTGAGGGGGAAAAAAAAGAGCTACAATCCGGTGTAACCATTCCCCATAAAGATGAGAGAAAATCCTGAATCGTGATTCAAACTTTTAGCAAAAAATTGGAATAGAGAAAACCTTGAATTATGATTTAACCTTTCACCAGAAAATTGGATTTAAAAACAATCCTGATTCGTGGTCCTACCTTTTACCAGAAAATTTGATTAAAAAAAACTAAATTATGGTTCAAACTGTTACCAGAAAATTGGATTTAAAAAAAACCTGATTTATAGTTAAACCTTTTATCAGAAAATTGGATTTTAAAAAAATCTTGATTTATGGTTCAACCTTTCACCAGAAAATCGGATTTATAAAAAGCCTGAATCATTGTTTATCATTTCACTAATATAATGGTATTTGAGAAAGCACCAATAAACTGGTAAAACTTATCGCCAATATCTTGTTTGCAGCTAAATTTCAGCGACTTTTCACCATTTTCTTGGTGAAACATCACACTTTATTTTTAACAGTGTATCGATAACATTTTTTAAAAATTTAGGCATATTTTATAAACTCAGTAATGATACTTTACTTTCATTATTGTTTCTATTCGCTTTTTTAATTTAACTAAAAACCATAAGATCTGCTTCTGCTTATCTGCTTATTTACTGCTGTTGTTATAATGCTCATTTAATATGGAAATGATTTTGTACCTATTTGAATATCTACAGTGAAGCTTCAGTCAGTTTTTTAATGCATAGCATACAAATATTTCTGACAATTGCTGTGGTATTACTGAAAAACACGTCAGGCCATATTACATATTTTGATCGAAGGATTTTGATTTTACTGCAATATCTCTTGCACGGTTACAAAAAACTTTCTGGCGAGAATACAAAAACTGTTTTAGACCCAATACTAAAAAATCATTGGTAATTTTTCTGACGGTACTTTAATAAAGTTACCAACAATTTTTTGCTAATGTATATGTAAAGTTTTGGGTGCAATACTAAAACAATTCATAGTAAATGTACTATGAAATCCTTCGCAAATTTACAAAAAAAATTCTTAGTCAATGTACTAAAAATTCCTTTGTAAGTGTACTAAAAAATCATTAGAAAATTCACAAAGTATTCTTTAGGAAACTACCTAAAAAAACGTTAGTACCTTGACTAAATAATCCTAAGTAAATTTACGAAAAATTCTTTAGTAAACTCCCTAAAAAATCGTTAGTAAGTTTACTGAACAATATTTAGTAAACTTACAAGGAATTCTTTGGAAAACTCTCTAAACAATCCTTAGTACGTTTACTAAAGTATCTTTCGAAAAATTACCACAAATTCTTTACTAAACTCCCTAAAAAATCGCTAGTAAGTTTACTAAGAAATATTTAGTAAATTTACAAAAGCTAATTAGGAAACTCCCTTGAAAAACCGTTAGTAAATTTACAGCACAATATTTAGTAAATTTACAAAAAAAATTTTAGAAAACGCCCTAAAAAGAATAGTACGTTTACAACATATTCACTGATAAATTTACTAAAACTTATTTAGTAAACTCCCTAAACAAGCATTAGTAACTTCACTAAACAATATTTAGTAAATTTACAAGAGTTTTTTTGGTAAACTCCCTAAAAAATCACTAGTACGTTTACTAAGCAATATTTAGTAACACTTACTGAAGAAACTTTTGTAATTTTACATGATTATCTTTTGTTGTGGTTACATAAAAAGTTCTAGGAATCCCAGTTTCCTAAAAAATTCTTAGTAACCTTACAATTTTTTTTTTACAGTGTTGTTACTTATTTTCTCAGAGTTCTGTTATTATCTCATCTTGCACCGATTTTCTCAACAGCACCGATATGTTTCACCCATCCAGCATTTTGATGTGTTATATCTATAAGTGATATAAATAAATTATAAATTATTTACGCTCATAAGTTTTGTACTTTATTTTAACATTTTAAAAGCTTTAAAATACAAATAAAAATTGACACTTAATTTTAAATTGCCTTTTATATTAAGTTTTATTATAAAGAATGAAACAAAAACTTATAATAGTAAATTTTCGTATTCACATTGTTTTAAATTTCCTTTAAAGTTAAAATGCAATATGTTTTTGTATTTTTAATTAAAAAGAATCAACTTACGAAGTACCCTGTTACGAAACTTTAAAGCTAATTAAAATCAAAATTTTAAATTTATGTTTAACTGAAACTGTATGCTTATTAAGGGGTCTTTTATTTTTAAACGCGTCGAAAATTAACGAAAAACTTCAAAGTTTCAATTAGTCTATCTTCAAAACTTTTTATGTATAAACATGAAATTTTGGATATTGATTAAACAGATTGTGCTTTGTAATATGCTATCATTAGAAATTCATTACCCTTTTATAGAATTTGTGTGTACTTGAAATAAAAATAATTCTTTTTTTACTCCAGAAGTCATTGCACGCATGATATCGTGAGAAAGTACGTATGGATTGTAATGAAATTTGGAAAATATACTAAACAAATATGTGTGTTTAAACGGAAATACTTTTAACTATTTACAATGGTAATATTTTTAGTTATGACTATTTTTATTATAATATATTTTTATATATTAAAAAATATTTTTTTAAATATATTTTTTATATAGTTAATGAAATAATTTTAGTTTAAGAATAGTTCATTTTCACTACACATATATGTTTAGTATTTTTACCAACTTTCATGATAATCCATGCATACTTTCGAATGTTATGATGCGCTCAATGACTTATATTGTAAAAATAAAGCTCTATATTGATTTCAGCAATACACAAATTCTGTAAAAGGCTAATAAATTTCTAATGACAGCATATTACGAAGCATAATCTGTTTAATCAATATACAAAATTTCATGTTTATACATAAAATTGTTTTGCAGATAGACTAATTAAAACTTTGAAATTTTTCGTTAAATTTCTTCGCGTTTAAAAGGTACAAGCACACTAAGTATCTGATTTATGGCAGGTAAAAACATATTCTTAAATACTAAATCTTCTTTATCGAATTAAAATTTGAATATTCCATAATGAATTCTTTAATCAAGTTTTAAAAAGTGTATAACGTAATTTTTCTTTTTAATATTTAAATATATATTTACTATTCTGAATTTTAATACTTTATATATTTCTAAAACTTTGATATAAAATGCTTAACTGCAAGAAGATTTGATATACAAATTTATATCGATGTTTCACACCCGTCATAAAATCTTTATCTACATTTCTCCCCTTTATTCCATAAAAATGCAAATGTAAAATTTTACTCGTCACTCATTTCTACTGCTTTCTCATCTAAGTATACTCTGCGTAAATTATGTATTTCATGCAACATATACGAAGCAGAAAAAATAATAAGGAAATGTCTGAACTCATACATATCTTAATATTTGCTATAGTACATATCTTAATATTTACTATATATTTCATACAGAAATATTCTGAATAAGTAAAATAGACGACATATTCTTTGAAATCATAACTATAGTGTTGTTTGTAGAAATAACCTAGGTTTACAAGAGTATTCAAATAGAAAATGCATATATGTATCAAATTATAAAAAAAGGCTTGTATAATAATTTGATAAGTAAAGTTAAATGAGGTATATCTACTCTGTAGTGACGAAATTTGCGAATACATTTTCAACATTAAATGCTTCTAAAAACTATTAAACATAAATTATTGCAAATCACATATGAAAGGAAAGGAAATTTAACTAAATTCAACACAAAAACTGACATCAAATATTTTAATAACAAAGAAAGTTATGTAGTGAAAACAACACTTAAGTTCGTCGTCACATCTTCGTGTCCTTACTACGTCCTTGTCTTTTAAGTATTTCGTTTGTTATCCTTTTTTTTTTTTTAAGACAGTAGGGCAGGAAAGTGAAATTGAGCTCAACAATATTTTGTGATCTCCCATGTTTATTAACTGGTGACATGAGCCACCAAAAGCCTAAATAAATTATTGGATGGACACTCGAGACGGAACAGTATTTTTTTTTTTAAGAAAGCAATAAATTTCTCATGGGGATCACGTTCCGTCTGTTTACTTGCTAGCCAATCACCTGTCTGTCATTCTTAGTTATATACTTCTAGAACATCAGTAAAGTGAGCCAGGAGCTCAAATTTCAAGTAAAAAATGGCGCTTTTCCTGGAAACAGATTCCTGATAGAACGTAAAAGTTTTGGCTGTAGAATTGTGTCAATGTACTTTTTGCTCTTCAATATGCCATTTATGATGCGAAAAAATGAAATTTTTGTTGATAAATTGCATTCAGTTTGGAAATTAATTATCTTGTCTGGAAAAATGTCATATCGTAATGATACATTTAATAATACCCATTTTATATTATTACTGAGATCGTGTTAAATTCCATTACCAATTTCGCATTCATAATCAAAGGCAATATTTTTAAATCATAAGAGTAACCATACATGAATTTTATGAAATGTCAACATTAAATAGATTCCTGTATTCAACGTTATGAATGTTGCCAAACTAAATTTCTCCACGGAATGGCATTTCACAACGAATAACCAGATTCCTTAAATATTATGTCATACAGGAATTGTTATTATAAAACAATGTTTTTTAAAACAAGGTTCAGTAGTGTCTTCAATCTGAAAAACTCTCAGTTCACTATAATAATATTCAAATTTCTTAAATATTCAAATTATTTTTGTGGAATGTAAACCGAATTTGAAGTATAAGCTTTAAAATTATTTGCTTAATTAAAAAATAAAATTACATACCTAAATTAAAAAAACTGCTCCAGAGAAATGCGTTGAACTATGAAAAAGCAGATTCTTTAAAAGTTACATGATAAAGAAAATTCTGTAGTTAGAGAAAAACCAGCGTCTTTAATCTGGAACAGTATCATGATAATAGGGTGATGAGATGATAATTAATAATACAGGATGACCCCGCCAGTAGTTGATACCCTTTCAGTAGTTTATCAATTTTTTGAAATATTGCGCTTTTTCAGGAAGAAATGAGTTTTATACATATCACTAGACATAACGTTTTTGTTTGAACTTTAGTGCACCGTTTCCCACATTGTTGTCAACTGTCTGCTGTAAAAAAAGACTTTTTTTTTTTTTTTTTTTTTTTTTTTTGGAAACTGTAAGCATTTACTTTTTGATTAGATGGGGACAATTACGGTAAGTTAAAAGAATCTATTTCCATCTTGCTTATTTCAACCAATATTTTTATAAGAATTATTGTTAATGACAGCCAAAGTATGATACATTAAAGATTAATTTTAAGATTTTCGATTGACTTCTTTCGCCTGATCAACTAAAGGGAAAACAACAATTAAAAATTATTTTTAGTTACTAATTTTGTTGGTATTTAATTTTAGTGGATTTCATTTTCGTCTATTATAGGACGTTCATCAAGGATTGTAACAATCATGTTAGTTTACTTCTAAAACTTAAAAGGAACGAAATATAATTAAAACCCCGCAGCACTGACGATATTTGATGAAGTGCTGGCTGGGTCACCGTATATTAATGACTTATTTTTACTGAATATATTGTACAGTTAGCACAGTATACTGCAAAATCACTAAGTTTCCAAAAGAAAAAAAATGATCGGTTCATAAAATACGATATGCCTTATTAAACTTCGAGAAATGATTTAAAAGATATGAACTTTAAGGAAAGAAGATTTAATGTTGATTTCGACTATATAAATTGAAAATACAGAAGGAATTCTATATTCATCAAAAACAAATAACTTCTTTCTAATAAATTTCTTTAAATAATTCTCTTAATATATCCCTTAGGGAGAGAATGCATACAATATACATAATCAAATATGAGAGAAAGACGTCTTATTTTCCAAACTAAAACTATTTTACTTAACAAAATATCAAATTAAATGTAAGCCTTCTTTGTCAATAAAGGATTTTAAATTTTAAATATTAGAAATATTTAAAGTTAAATAATAAAATTTAGAAATTTGGAATAATTTTATATATTCAATTTGTGTTATCGAAAATTTAAATTTATCTTATATATTTTTAGGTGCTTTATTACTACTACAGTTTTTTGTAAAAGAAAATTGATTTTATTTCTTTATCTGCTATGCCATTAAGTCGGTGTTGTTTTCTGAAATCATTTTACCAGTTTTACATCTTTTTCATTTATTTGCAAAATTTAAATTTAAACATAACCATTTCTTATTTCTTCATATCTAAATATTCACTGACTAAATCAGAATATGTAATGTTGAATATCTGCGTATTTATTACGAATTTATTAGAAATTCGTTTAATTTTAGATTTATGGTTAAAGCATATTTTTCAATTATATTTTTTCGTATAAATCGAATAACTTTCTTTGTTTACCTTACGGAGTCTCTAAACTAAAAAGTTAAAAAATGTCATTATTTGATACTGGTAATACATAAATATAAATTTATACAAGAAATACAGAGCTATCTTTGTGTAAATTTAGAACTGGTTTTAACCGTTTCATACCGCCTAAGATCAGAATAAGCAATGAATTGAGTTCAGTTACTTAATGATTTGTTTAACATAAGTGATTATATTCCTGAAATACCAGCATCAAACTACTAGAAACCGGAATTTATTATTATCTTTTCTTAATGTACTGAAAATAAGATAAAGAATTTATCATACAAAATTATCTTTATAAACATCTCTTTACATTAAAACACACTCTTTTAAATGGGGACTTTTTAATAAATTTTCCCTGAAGGGAATCAATACCGTGCAAAATGAGCGCAAGCTGCTCATCCACTGCATCGTATTCAAATTCACAGTATTTAAGCGTTGGTTTCCAGAACAGATACTTCCAATCTTTTTTTTAGCCTCTATTACCCAAGTCTTCTTTGCTATATTGGTAAGGGCATTTTTATGGAAGATGACACCATTCTTCATCTCATAATCGCTTATTTTTCACAGCCATAGATGTTTCCACTTCAGTTGAAAGTTGGCGTATGACAGTAGTATCTTCTTAGTTGTGTCAAAAATTTTCTTTTATTTAAAATGTTAAAAGTCTTGCCAAAGTTGGATTTGTTTCCAACAAACCCTTCCCCTGTCATGAATTTTCCATGTCATTCTTAGTCCAAGGTTTTGTTAAGATTTGTGACTTGAGATTATATCAACAGAAAATGTTATAGGATGTTGGTTAAATTAAACGAAATCCAATCATTAACTGCAGTACATCGATTGAGTATATTTCCTTATCATTTAGCCAGATATTGACTAAAATGCCCATTTTGATGTTCCAAATATTAATGTGTATTGGTCCAAAAATTAATATCTAGGATACTTGACGTCTTCACAAACTACATCTACACATCTCAATCTAGTATTACATACGCAGCACGTGCCGCCGGTGGATCAGTAAGTAATGCCTCATATTTCTTAATATATTTATTGATGAAAATACAAGAAAAAAGTTTATTATAGATCATTGACTGCACTATCCTCTTCAGAAAGCTACGATTCAACATAATCAACAGGCATTTGCACACATTTGCGCCCTTTGTTAACCCAAACATCGAAGCAATTTGGAAAATTCAGCGTTTTGTTTTTAGCAGAAATTTTCTTTTTTTCAGTATCTTGAAATTATACCTTGGGCATAGCCATCGAGTCGTTTAATGCATAAGCAACATTTTGAAATATAACGGGATTGTCTACTCGGACCAATTCATAAGCACGTTTTCGATTTACATCTATGACTGATGTACAAACAGCGTCCCTATAAAAATTCTTCTAGCGATTATGGATTTCTATAGGAGCACGACCTTCTTTAGCAAGGAATTCAAAGACGACTCTTTCTTTTGGCTTCAGATCCATGGTTCTAATCTGTAAATCTAGAAAGAAAAATACTATACAAGTAGATTCAGGTTACATCTATAATATCATGCATAGTTTGTCCAATATCTGTGAAAGAGAATTTTAGAGCTACGGAGGCATTACATTTTGATCCCCCCCTCGTATAATTCTAGACGAAAAAAAACTGCGTATTATTTACTAATTATGATGCAATTTTTGGCTCACCTCTTAATAAATAATTATAGTAAATAAACCATTACAGATCATTCAATGAAACGTAGCATATTTAAATTTACCAATAATAAATGTCTCTTTATTAATATTTACAGGAAATGAAAAAAAAATCATACATAACGAAACAATTTCTATCCCTTTAACCAACGTTAAAGTACGCGCTATTTATTCATTTAAGTAACAGAAAGGATTCCATGTAAATAAATTAATATTTAATCACATGGCTTTTTATTATAGCATGTTTTTGCACAATGGTAAATTATTAAATTTATTAACTATTTCGCTTAATTACAATTCATAATAATAAAATCAAAACTCATTACAGAAGACTTCGTAAGTCAAAAGAGGTACCGATAAATCAAGTGCTATAAACCGTAAATGTATATATTTTAACTAAATTCTAGCTAATATGGAAAGACATACTTCGAAGAAAAAGTCGGAAGAAGTTCATCGTAATATCTTAAAGATTTAAAGCTGAACTTCTTTCCATGCCGTACACTCCCATATCTTAAGTCAAGTTTAAATGATTCTAAATTCAAAAAATTGTGGCATGAAAAGTGGCAGTAAAAGCATGCCAGTCATAAACATCATATCTGATCAAGCCGTTATTTATATCTCTCTGTTATATCAGCTCTAAGTAATGACTTTCAACTCAATATACAACTTTCCAAAAATCTCCGGAAAGTATTCTCCTCTAATTGCCCAAACTTGTCTCTTGAATTCAAATCTTATGTCTACCGGATGACAGTCCTCAATTGGCCGAATGATACTGATCTCCATTGTAAATACCGTGTCATAAAACTTTCATATGTACGTATTGTGGTCTAAGTGTTACAGCAAGCCAAACGACAGACAGTGGAAATAAAGTAGTTTTACCAATACATTATATTCTTATTGAACATATTACTGCAGAAAAAAATATCAATATACAAGAAATAAAATATTGTACAATGTACTATACACAGGCAATACGACATGTTCAGTAACTTGTGCTAAAATATCTTTATATCAGCTTTATATTCAGATATATGTGTTTCCGAGAGTAAAATCTCGCTAATTTCACGGTGAAATTGGGTGGCGCAGGAAGGAAGAATAAAATTGGGTTTTCTCTACAATTGTCAGTATCAGTCGATTAAAGTGAACTTATAATATAAGAAGATATAGGACTATATCAGAAAAAGCAGAAAACGTAAAATAATTCATATAAATTAAGGCATACCACTCTAAATGCCATTTATAACTAAAAATAAGTATTAATTTTCTTTAACATGTATTATTTTCCTTTTACAGATTGATATTTAAATCATAACGACACTTTCAAAATATGATGTTTATCACAGGTAAATTCTACATAAAATAAATTATCAGTCATAAAGAAACATGCATTTCAATTTATTTCAAATACATAATAATTTTAAAAATTAGCTTTTATGGCAGTTGAAAAATCTTAAGTCTTTAAAAATGTAAAAAAAAAAAAAAAAACTAAACCTCTGGCTATACGATCCATGAAGAATCAGGAGCTACAGTGACCGTCTCTGTTTTCTTGATCCTGGGTGCTGAGTGCTATGTAGCATATATCCATGTTAGGTGATCAGCCTAACGCAGTAATCTGAGTGCTTAGTTCTCAAGCTGCTTTGTATTCATTTTAACGTCCACGAATGGATGAAAGGTTGAATGAATCTTCTCCAGGTGGCAGTCAAACTTTCGACATGCATCCTGGCAATCAGATGCGCTGACCACTACTCTACTAAACGTAAGGTTCCTGTCCCTGCAGACGAAGATACTCGCGAGCTAATGCAAAACTCGTTTGCATTTCGACATTTTTAAATATATATATATACTTGCATTGGATAGCTGAAATCCATCTCTACATCGCTTCTTTTTTTTTACTTTTTTGACTTTGGTTGCACATATTTTTTTAAATTACTTTCACTTTGGAACCCGGTCCCGAAAATGAAAGCATCATTCTTAAAAATATCTGCAACCAAAAACGACAAAGTAAAAAAGGAGCGATGTAGAAATGGACCTCAGCTATCCAATGCAAAAAAAAAAAAAAAAAAAAAAAAAAAAAAAAAATAAATAAATAAATAAATAAAAATGTCGAAATGCAAACGAGATATTAGAAAATAATCTTTCCAAAGGCTTAGAATTAGCTCACGAGTGTCTTCGCCTGCATGGACAGGAGCCTGTATAAATACAGTGATATATATATATATATATATATATAATTATAATAATAAAAATTTAAACGATTTTTCACCTTGAAATAATTTGTTTCAAAAAATGATTTTTGAAATGCATTATTTTTAATAAATATGCATGATGATGGAAAACAGGAAATAAAAGTAAAGTATAATGTGAAAAACAAGTAATACTAGGAACGGCGTTATTAAGAAAGCTATAGCTTTTTTTTTTTTTTTTTTTTTTTTTTTTTAGCTTACAGATATACAGATATTTTTATTCTGTAAAAACGAAAACACTTGAACATTTGTAACACCGTTTTCTATTATCTCACTATATATTATTACTGCTAAAAAATTCCTCGTAGTGTGACAGTGAATTTTTAGAACAATTTTTTTTAATGTTAATTTCTTTCAAATTCTCGAAAGGTAGGTATTAATTGGGATTTTTAAAGTTATAGAAGCGAAAGTGAAATGAAAAATGTAAATGAAAATCACAATAATATTTAACATAGCGGCTTTTTAATTTCTAAAATTTATTTTCAGAAGCTTTTCAGATGACTGATTCATTACTTTTAGCCAAACTATTAATACTGATATGTTTTTTATTATATTTGTTACGTTTTAAAACCTTTATAACTAAATAAACAGGCTTCATATGTATAACACCTACAAAATCAGTTTGCATAAGACTTAAAACTCAACGCATTCCGGAAAAAAAAAAAATATTCCATGTCTTAAAATTAAATTTCCATTTGTAGAAATGATGTATCACAATAATACGAAATTGTTTATTAAAATAAAAAGGAAAAAAAAAACGAAATAGCTTGTTAAACTCCATTAAAAATTTATTAATCTTTAAATGAAAATCAGGAAAATGCAATAATTAAGTTAAAATGTAAAATTCCCTTTATTTATAACAATGGAAAGATTTAAAATAAAAACGATTGAGAACTTTATAAAAGTAATGCATTCCATTAGCGCCAAACGCCATTAATTATGTAAAATAAGTATTAACTTTACCGTTACAAACATATAGATTCTTTCATATAGGTTCATTTTTCTACCTCAAATGATTTTTTTATTGACTGTCTTTTGATGCTTTCTTCCGCTGATAAATAGTAGTTATGAAGAGTAAATCAATAAAATGAAACACAGCTGTAATTTACCCACAAAATTAATTAAAAAAAAAACGGTTTTTCTAAGGAAATTTATCAGTTTTTCCTCTATACGCAGACAGCTATCCCTTGTCTATAATAAGTATGTTACATGGAGATGTTGTATCACTATTTCTCTATAGTTTTCTAACTTTTTTTAATTCTATATTTATGGGCACTAGTTTTATTGAAAGAAAAATATAGTGTTCGAAATTATATTATTTAATGTATTACTATGGAAGATTATCTTTACGTTATCCATTTTTTTATTCTAATTATTGAGAAGTTATTGATCTATATTTTCATTGATAAAATGGTATGAAGACGAAATCTACAACATAAATAACAGCTTTCATTTTCCAACGATCCGCAGACTATGTTCGATTTTTCAAATGACCTTTAATACAATATATATATATATTTTTTTTTTTGCTAATTGATTTTGAATACATTTAACAATATTGTGTAATGAAATATGTTGCTGAAGGTTTTTTTTTCTTTTCTACTCAACAGGTTTCTAATTTATTAATTTTCAGGAAATTCATGGTAACTTTAATTAAAGGATTCTAGTGTTCGTAATAACATGATATATATTTTTATTAATGGAAAATTTGCATAATTTAAGCAGGGTTTTTTATTTAATTATTTTATGTAGGTTTTCTAATTGACAAACATATACGAATATACCCAGCAAAGAAAGAAACAGTGGGCCATCAGCTGGAAAAAAAGATGGCAGCCAGCAGTGCCATCAGCGGTAAAGTGCAGTGGTGCCATTACTTAAACATGTACAAAAGTGTCCGTGAGGAATGCAGCTGGCCCATCATTGATGGCCAACAGCAGGCCAGCATTGGTATGCCATCACATTACTTCAATCCGGCACTTTTCCTGCAGTGCTAGCACCTATCCCACTGCCATTCCTTTCCTGGCCCAGCACTTTCCCTTACAAGAATTTCTTATAGAAATCTATATACAAAAATATATTATAGAATTACGGTTCTTTTTTCTATAAGATAGTTTCACCAAGAGCTATAGAAATATTTGAACTTGCAGCGGTTTCCATGCGGTTACCCTCCCAAGTACTGACCGTGCTCGATGCTGTTTGGTTTTGCATGATCGGACATGAACAAGTACTTTCAGCGTATGCTATGACCGCTCGTAGTTTTCAGGCTCTCATTACACTATTCCAAGTTTGTTCTTTTGTGATTTACGTTCCCAGTCATTAAACTGGTATAGAAATTATTGTATTGTATAGAAATCCTATATATTTTATCCGCTTTTTTAAATATTGATTCTGAACTGTGTAAATTATGAAAACCGAAATCCTTTGTAACTTAGTAAAACCAGATTTAATGAGAAAAAAAAGTGTGTTGAAATAAAGAATTTATTTATTTATTCAATTACTTATTTATTTTGTTGGGGCAATGGTGCTATTACTTACATTTCGAAAAAAATAGCTTTACAGCTTAAATTGTGCTAAGATATTCAATTCAGATTTGTGTTCAAATACTCTGTATCTTGGATATTCGCAACGTCATCGTCACCTTGCGTAAGGGTTTCCAGCAATACTGCAAAAGTCTGTGCACTTCCATGTAGTGGTGGGCCAGCGCATGAGATACAACGGAAGCCCACCAGAATTTTATGTGATGATTTCCAACAGCAAAGTAGGCAGAGCTTGTCCAGCAGTGGTCATGCAGAGGTAGACCATTTGCCAGCACATCTCCATCACTGCCAGCGCCTATCTTGCTGCTGGCCAGCAATTACCTCTTTGCTGGATAATATCGATAAATTGAATGTTTGCTAAATTTGGTCAAAAGTGAAAAAGAATGGTATCCCTATGAAGATTGTTCCAAGGAAATGTATCTGATTACTTATTTTTCTTTCTGCAACAAAACATTCATGCAACGCAGAAAAAAAATATTATTTGCATTTTTTTCCCACTTTTCATTATATGATCTCATTTTTTTATACAAATTATTTAAAATACTTTTAATGAAAGCATTCTGATGCTCATGATTAATACTATGCGACAATTAATTTAAAGTATTTTTAATGAAATATTTCTAGTGTTAGAGATTAATATTATGCCTTTTATATCAAAAATTCCGTTTATGTTTTACTGGAAATTTGTAAAAGATTAATATTTTAGGGTTGTGACTTCCCAGCAAAGAAGAAATTGCTGGCCAGCTGCAAGATAGGTGCTGGCAATGATGGAGAAGTGCTGGCTGATGGTCTACCACTGCATGACCACTGCTGGACAGCTTCAGTCAACTTTGATGTTGGAAATCATCAGATAAAATTCTGGTGCTCATCCATTTTATTTCATGCGCTGGCCCACCACTACATGGAAATGCACGAACTTTTGCAGTATTATTGCTGAGAACCCTTACGCTAGGTGGCGCTGCGAATATTGAAGACATTGAGTATTTGAACACAAATCTGAAATGAATATCTTAACAAAATTTAAGCTGTGAAACTAATTTTTTTCGAAACTGTAAAAAA